>CM060929.1:204936874-206202811 GCA_030765085.1 Allium cepa
GCAATTTGACAAAAGAGATAAATATATATACATTGACCCACCCGGTCGGAAAGCCAAAAATAGTTCATATTTCCTATTTTTATTGCGTAGGCGTACCTTATTTAGCATTTTTAAGCAGACAGCTTATTTATTTAGCAGTTAATGCAACCCAAATCCAGCCATACGGCTTCCAGATACCTGTACTTGCTCAATTCAAACATGTAAGTTCCATATATGAAGTTTATTAACATTTCACTCTTTTTAAACAATTACAACACAGGAATATTAAAAGCAATGTAACTAAACAACGTTTATAAGCAACTTATATGGTTTTTAACACTTACGCATTTGTTTCAACCAATCCATACGCCATTTCATTTAATTTTAATGGTTTACAATACCATTTCTTACCTTCAATTTATTTTAAACCCAAACAACTCATATTCAATTCAATTGATTTCAAAATCAATTCTATTTCACTTTTATCAATTCATAGCATCTTAATTACTTCCATTTACATCCAATGACAGTTTATTCTATGAAATTTGACGAGATCCATGTGAATAAATAAGTATTTATGTTTTATAACCATTTTAAATGGATTTCAACTCAATTTATACTTAATTCTATTTCATTTTTAAATTTATTCACAATCTATATATTCTCATTTTCATTGCATTTCAGATTAGAATTCATTCACTTGCATCTCATTTTATTAACCAAACCAGTTCGTTCAAAATCATTAACAATTTTGATTCATCTTCATCACCGATTAAATTTCCTTCTTTTTATTTCAATTCATTCACGACCATTTATTTAGCTCGACCAATTCCAAGCTTGCACATTACTATCCATTCCCGAATTAATTCAAACCAAGCTTTAATTTAATGGTCTTCCAATTTTACTCGTAGTCGAGCTTCTAATTATTCTCAGCTTAAGTTAATTTACTCAATTTATTTCACTTCAAACTTAAGTTCACTTCCATTTGATTCTTATTTATCCCATCCATTTATTTATTCAATATAATTAGTTTATCCACTCAATCCATTTTGAATTTTCATTTCCTTAAATATTATTTATAACCCTCCAAATTCTATTTCGATCCAATCTATTTTTACTTGATTTAAATCCAACCCAATAACATTACACTTAGTTTTAAGTTGAATTCAATTCAACTCTCCCCCGTCTATTCAGCTTAAGTTAATCTACTTCAATTTATTCAAATCTTTTTTTTCTATACTTAAGCTCATTTAATTTTGCAAATAAATTTCTCTTTTCAGTTTAACTTGATTTTATTTTAATCCAATCTCATTTCAAACTACAAATTTATTTGATTAGTTATTATACATTTTGACTTTTAGATTCAGCTCATTCAATTTATTACAAGGCCATTTCCTTATTTCCACTGATTTGGATTTTATTTGCAATCCATACCATTACTATTTTAATCTATTTCATTTTTATTCGATACTTTTCCAATTAATTTTAATTTGTTAACACTTCACGTTAAATTTTAATTAATAACTCAAGTTGTGAATCCACTATCCATTTTCAATTTACCACCCAATTTCATGAACTCACAATTCAATTCTTTTACTTAACTGACAATTCAAGTCGAATTCAATTTATAACTTGAGATTTATTTCCAAACTTCATCATAAATTCACAATTCAGCTTCTATTAAACAACATTACGTTCCCATTTACACATTTTATTAACCAATTTATTATAAAATTAGTTCTGTCCTATTTATAGTTCAATACTTGATTTTTAATTTCAAATATCACTTCATTTAATTTTCTTAAGTTCAATTTATTTTATAATTCAAGTTTTGATCTTCATTTTATTTTTCATTTCATCAAACAATATTTATTTTGGATTTTGTATTCCATTTTCAATTTTATAGGTCACAACTAATTATTTAAACAATTCCATTCATTATAGGCTTGAATAGGTTCATCTTTTCTTTTATTTTTATTTTTTATTTTTTTTAACTCAAGCCTTCTATTTATTTCTAGCCCAAGCATATTTTATTACTATGGATTTTTAATTCTCTTATAAGTTATTCTGATTTATTTATTTCAATCCAACCCTTATTCAATTTATTTTCCCTTTATTCAGGTAAGAATCTAATTCCAATTATATTTTATTTTAGCTCATATTTATTTAACTCAATTCGATTTCAACTCAATCCGAATACAACTGGATATTATTCTCAACCTATTCAATTAATTTCAATCCAGTCAATTTTTTTATTCCCCAATCGAAGTTAATTTCATTTTTAACTTTTCCCCAATTTTATATTCAAATTCCAACATTCAAAGCTTATATTTCCCTGATTTAAAAATCATCTTAATTTATAAGCTTACAACTTATCTCATTAGGATTTTTAAACATCCGGCTTTTGGTTTAGAATCATCTTAAAATATCCAACATCTCAAATCTCATTTCTCAAAAAATTTAAACCAATCCTGGCTTTTTATCCCCAATAAATTTCCTTTGAAATTTCAAAAATAAACAAGCTTTTTTTTGAACAAATTAATTTGGCAACAATCTATCACTTGAAAACTCGAAAATGAACATTGATGATGCTGCAGTCATCATCGGAGTTATTTTCCAGCGACTGAAGTGAATTCAATGCTATATCTCTTCCCAAAATTTATCTGGAACAATTTCCTTTCAGAAATACTCTTTAAAACAATAATGCTATTATTTGTCTTCAAAATACTTCCAAAATCTCCGGGATTTAAATTTACAAATCCTGCTTAAATCAATTTTAACTATAATTCATTTGTACAGTTTATGCTTATGCAAATTTCCATTTGATTGTATTTCAATTTATAATTCATATTTATAAATTTCATTTTATAATGAATTTATTCCCTTAAATTTAAGTTATATTTCAATTTCTAGTTAAATTTTCACTTAACAATGATAATACTTTAATATCATCATTTCTAACATCCAAGCAACCATACATTAGCTAAATAGTTTTCAAAAACTATTCTTTATATCAAAATATGTTTTTGGGTAAATTATTTTATTTACCCATATTTAAAACAATAACGTGTCGATTGCTCTATTCAAGTGTTTAGAAACCCCTTCGATACAGCTGCGCAGACTGTGTCGACGAAGGTTCATATGCCACTCAAAAAATCAATCAACGCAATATTAAAACAATTTATATTCACTAACAAATACGTGCTCCTATTTTTTAATACGCTCAAACTCATTCTAGAGTACTTTGGACTCTAATTTAAATGAGTAATTCCCACCAGAGCAAAGGTTATCACCAACCTATGCTCTAATACCACTGTAACAGCCCGCAAATCCTTACCCCTTTAGTCAACACTATTCCAAAACAATCAACCCAAGTTGTACAGATATACGAACCATTTGGGTTAAAGAAGAAGAGGTAGAAGAAGAAAATAGAAAACAACAACATAATCTAACCATCGCAGCGGAATAAAATATAATAGATAATAAATAATCTTTACTCAAAATCAAATATATCTGTTTACATATATTACATCATCCGAGTATATCAATCACAGTTCAACATCAATATTCATACAAATGGATACACAACGACTCAACACAGCGAAATATATATATATATATATATATATATATATATATAAACAAGTACGTATCGTCATCCAGCTCGTCTCCTAAGCTCCACAGCATCATATCCTGTACCCTATAATACTCGGTCTGACCCGAGCATTATAGTTAAATAACACCCGAGTCAGTCTGGAATACCAGCGTGAGAAAATCACACCCAATTGATTATTAAAGTTTCAAAAATCCTTTGAAAACAAAAGCATCTCGTAAGACCACGCCACAAATAAACATGTCGGGTTTTTACCTTACGATAGCTAAAACATTTTTATTAAAATCCTCTGATATTATAATAGTGTCTATAGAAAGTAAAATAGAATCTAGATGAAATGCTTGCATCTCACGTTCCAGCAATAGTTGGGCACAATCAAAACCGTACGGGCGCGTAGGGAAAATGGATTCCAACTAATGGCTAGGCACTGGGGTACCACCTGTCACAGTACCTGGTCTAGATCAGCGTAACGAGGACCACCCTAACTCCCCTGCAACACAAGATCGGAACCATCCCTTAGTGGACAGTCCCGAGCAAGATATCCCCGCGGTTTGGATCAGCAACCGCCCACTAAGCCGAAATAAAAGGGAATCTAGATAGGGATGACCTCACCCTCTAGTGGGGGCTACCCACGAAGCCTTTCTGCATAACCCCTGATTTTCAGCCATTCCCATTTGATGAGGCTTGAGGCTAAGCATTACCTTTTTAGAATATATCCCTTAGAATGCCCATCGTCCACCTGACGATGTTTCGCAAGCATTCATCCATACAAGTCTGTCCCGAGTTCGGAGGAACCGAAGGCACTATTCCTACTACATCCATTTGGAAATATCCTCAGGATTAGTAGCGACTAGCCCTTGCACTTCACTACTCCATCTTCGAATCCAAAAATCGTTTTTCACGAAAACGTACAAACCGGATCGAAGTGGGTTTCGAGAAATAAATCTCGATCCTGGTCTCTTCGAAATGATCAACGCATTTGTCCAATATTGATAGTCGGTTATTTAACTATCAATTAATATCCACAGACAACCATCAACTAATAAATAATTTTCCAAATTATTTATTTATCTCAAAATATCTTCACAAGATATATTTCTATTTTCAACCCTTTGAAAGCAGTTTCAAATCATCTTTCTCTTCAAAATAAACTTCCCAAATATATTTCTATCTCCACTGAAATCACAAAGCACAAAACTAGATTTTAAAAATAATTAAAAACACTTTATTGTAAAATATATTAGAAAATTTTACTTTAATACTTAATTTAAGACAATGCTCTAGAAATACTAAAATAATATTACCTTATAACTATACATTAGATTTCCTTCTTTAAATTACCAAATCATTCTTTATATAATTATTACGATAATAGATTAAAATAAAATACTTACTTTGGAGTTTACTTTAGAACATTTAAGTTAAGACTAATTCAATAATTGGCTAAGATAGATTCTATATGAATATTTAAAAAAAATAAGGTTACGTTATAAAATATGGAACTAGGTTTTCACTTTTTAAAAACATTATACTAAGTCATTCTTAAAATAATTACTACTATAATAGATTAAAGGAAATACTTACTTTAGAATTTAAATATTAGAAATAATAAATTTTACAAAACATACTTTTTAAAACAACTTTCAAATCTTTTAGCTTATATTTAAAATTTTACTTTGAAAACATACTTGGTTATCCAGGGAGAATTTCAAATCTAAATCATTTAAATCAATTTCCCAAATTGATTTCCAATTTATTCCATTTGAAATAAATTTCTTTACTTATGAGTTCATTTCAAAATTCATTAGTGATGGACTTTATTATTATTATTTTTTGTTTGATTTCAAACCCTTTTAACTGAAATATACAAATTTCAGGTTATTCCCAATTTCTTCTTTATTCTTTCTAATAATTTAAATCCTGAATTTTAAATGAATGTTTTGTTCTTTTTAAATAATAACACTGAATTTCAAAATTCATTAACTTCCTGTTTATTCAAATTTTCCTTTCTATACTCACAATTTATTTATTAGATATTTAAAGTCACTTTATTTCTTCTCCAATTCATTTTTAAATTTATTCTTTAATTGCTTTACTTATAGATTCACTTCTTTTATTTTCTTTAAAAATCCAATTTTTATATATATTATTTTGGTAATTCACTGTACACAATTATATCAACCAAGCCATAGCATTCAATAATTCTACATAATTCATTATAGAATATCAAATAGTCAGAACAGAGAATATTAAATAATTCAAATAAAAGTTGAGGGGTCCAGTTGGATCCCTCCAACCTGTTTTCCCTGCATCCACAGACATTAGCACAATATAATGCCAATTCCAAAATATACCATACTATAGCACATCAATCAATTTAACCATTCAAACAATTATTTAAATTTAATCATTTAAATTTAAATTTAAATTTAACTGAGTGAGATTAAATCACCTTTGCTTTTATTTGCAATCCACTTCAATGGTACCTTGGATTTCCAGATGTTTGACCTTGAATAAACAATTTATATAATGTATCAACATTCGAAATAATCGAATACTCAATTGCCATTATAATTTTTAATTTAATTAATATTTTAAATTTTAAACTAATGAATTTGGTTTAAACAAATTAATTAATTAACCATTCCATTTTAACTAAATGATTATTTCCTTACCATATCATTATTATTTTTCTTCTGTGATATATTCATAAACGAGTACTATTAAATTTAAATTAAAACATATACCTCACTGTTGCCCGGACATGACCACCCAGAGAACCCACACTCAAACTTCCCTTGCCAGTCGAGCACTGCAATCGATCGTACCTCACAACCCTTCGTCGCCCAGATCGAGACACGATCTCCACGCCGCTAGTTCACGAGTCCCCGCCTCCCCAGCTCCGCCGCCCAGAGTCGCGAGGTCCTCAATAAAATGGTTGCGAGCCCTAACGAATTCGAGCCGAACCTGATTGCGATGCCCTCCTACCGATGTTCGAAACGACCGCGCCTCTCTTTTGATCTCCGATCCCAAACCCTAGTCTACCTCTACGATTGTCAATTCCTCCATGTCTCGAACGAGTACGAGTTCGATAAAGAATGAAGATATAACAATTCGAGAATTTGTGGTGTAGAACGAGGCTTGCCTTCGATTTAACTTTCTCCGTTCTACCATTTTAAGGGATTGAATTTTATTTTTTATTATTAATAAGTTCATCTACGATATAAAAATAAAGGAGAAGGGAATATGATTTGGACTGATAGAGAGAGAAGCGTGCTTGAATAGAGAATGTTAGCGTATTAGAGAAGGATCAGGAAAGCTTCGATGTGAAGAAATCTGGACAAGTCAACAATATAGTAGATTTATATTTGAATTTTCGATATAAATTTCAAGACGTTTCCACACCGTACGATCACACGACAACTCTGATCCCCATGAAATTTGAAATCCGATAATAATACAATATTACGGATCCAATGGAATGGGTTTCGTCGAATTCCGAGACTGTGCCTCGGAAGGCTATTTTCAAATTCAATTTAAACGATATAATTTTAAAACTGAACAAATCAGTGTTAAATTCAATTTGAAAACTTCTATTATCCTCAACACTATCAATATAAATTTTATAAGCCTTCAAATTATTTTTAACAGACTTAAAATTCTAGATTCAACAATTTAATCAACTTCTAATTATTAATTTTATTATTTAATTATCAAATAAATAGTGATATTTGTAATTCAAGTTAAATTATTATATTGAATATTTAAAATCAATTAATTATTCCGATTTTAAATGCTCGAAAATTTCGGGTCGTCACACCAGAGGTGGGTGATGATGGCCGGAGGCACGGTGCACGTGTACCGTGCATTTTGGTCTGTGTTTTCTTTTCTGGGTACTGCATAGTTTTGAACTCGAGTAACACTTGAGTGTTTGCTATGTTTTGCTCGAAGAATTTGGCCTGATGACTCGAAGCAGTTATTAGGATGGCTCGGGTAATTTGAAGTATCACAGTTTTCTATAAAAACTTTCTGTAGATTTTAAATTTAAATCAAAGTTTAAATGAAATTTTAAATTGTTATGATAATATTTAAACAATTTTAAATCTGCAGTACGAATAATAGTTTTAAAAGAGTTTGAAATCATATAAGTTTTTTAAAATTTGAAAGTGGTTTTCAGTTTTAAAATAAAAAAATATGAAACCTGGTAGTTTTCTGAAAATTTATTTTCATTTTAAATCTGAAAGCTAATTTTAAATTAGCAGTTTGAATTAAATTTAAGTCCAGTTTTCTTAAGGATCTTTAAATCTTCAGTTTTTTTTTTAAAAATGAATATATATTTTTAAATAAGGAGTTTTAAAATCAAGGTGTAAACAAGAGTTCAATTTCAAGATTAAGTTCAAATGATTTAAATAAAAATGGTTTCAAGTATATTGAATTTAACATCTGGATATTTGAATAAGTTTTAAAATTTAATGTTTTCAACAAGTTTAAATTTAAATTGTTTATTAGAAGTAAATTTGTTTTCAAACAAATATTTTAAATTTGATTTTTTTTTAAAATGAAGTCATTTATAAAAGGTTTATAATAGAAATATAAATGATTTGTGAACTGAAATTTGAAATTTAAATAATAATGTTACTTAAAACTTAATTTTTAATTAAATTAAGTAAATTAAGACTTATCTTATATAAGTTTTAAGTATAAGTAATAAATGTTATTTACATTTATTTCGGAAGGAATATAAATGAATTTAAATTGGATAATGCTTTAATAAACATCATTTTTGAATTTTGGATTCAAAATGGAATTTGAATTTAAATTTTTAAATGCAATGTTCTAAGTACACTTTAATATTAATAAAATTATTAATAAGGAATGGGTTATCTTAGAAATGATAAAGATATTAAAATAATTAAATAAATAAAATAACTAAGGAGTGACTTATTTATTTAATTTATAATTAATAATTTGGATTAATTTAAATTAGAGATAAATTAAGAAGTAATTAAAGAAAAGTAATTAAAGAATTAATAATTAATAATGGTCATTAACTAAGGATTATTTAGTAAATAATTAATATGATTAATTTTTAATAATTAATTAGATTGATTAATTAAGGATAATAAATTGAGAAATTTATTTAAGTTTAATAAGACATTAATTATTTAATGTAATTAATGGGGTTTATTGAGATTGGTTTAAATTAATTAGTTTAGTTTAATTAACTTTAAACATTGGATTTGATAATAATTACTTTATGTAATTAATGGAATTACTCGGTGAAGTAATTAAAGATAATTACTGGATGAAATCAATGAATGATGTTAGGATTGTGAAAATAATTTGGATTAAATTATTTTGTATAATTAATCAAGGAATTAAGTAAAGAAATTAATTAAGGAATAATTAATTGAATAAAGTAATTAAGGTAGTTAATTATAGATTGAGATTAATCAAATGTGATTAATAATTATGGTTTAAGTGAGATTAATTACTGAAAGTAATCAGTTTAATTGAGTAATTAATTAAATTAAGGATCATTAATTAGTATAATTAATGAAGTACTTAAGATTGATTAATAAAGATTAATTAATTAATAATAAATGATTAGGTGTAATTAATTAATTGTAATTAATTAAGGTGAAATGTAATTAATTATAGTTAATTAGTTAATGAAGTAATGAAGGGATAATTACTATATTAGGTTTAGAGTAATCATTTTTATGAAATTAATTGAAGTATAATTAATCAGGATTGATTGATTAAGATGATAAACTAGAGGTTAATTAATTAATTAATTTGTAATTAATTAATGATGATGTAAGCAGGATTTATATTGTGTAAGTAATTAATTTAATTCTTTTTGAATTAATTAGAGATGATGTAATTAATTTAATTCATTTTAAATTAATTCTAGATAGTATGATTATAGATCATTGCTTATGAATGTTTGATATTGGTTACCTTGAATGGTTTGAACCTCAGCCATGAGATTAGAATGTTGTGTGATATGGATGCATTGGTTGCATTATGATATGGATTATCTTTGATAATGATGGTGTAGATTATCTGTGGTTATGATAGTGATAATTATCTGTTATGAATCTTTGAATTATCTATTTGTGTGTATATAGATAATATATTTGAATTTTTTTAAACTTTAAAACAACTTGGACCTAAAAGACACGCTTTGGATTTCGATGAGACCGGGATCGGGTTTCCATATTAGGATATCCGAAAACCACATCGATCCAAATTAACGATAGGTCGTGAATCTTATGTGAAGAGTGAAGACTCGAGGTATAAGGACTATTAGTCAGTATAACTCTGGGGGTGATTCCATGATGAGTTTGACAGAAATAGTACTTTCAGGCCCGAGATGGAGATTCAGAGTGCAAGGGTTATCGTCGTTAACTCTGAGGGTGATTCCAAAATGAGTCTAACGAGATAATGCCTTCGGTTTCGTTCGAACCCGGAACGAACTTGTATGGATTGAATGCTTTCAGAACATCGTCAGGTGGACGATGAGAATTCTAAGAGATGTGTTCCCTAAAGGTAATCGTAGCCTCAAGCCTCATCAACGGGGAATGGCTAAAACAGGGGAGGTGCAGCAAGGCTTCGTGGTAGCTCCAACTGGAGAGCAAGATTTTCCCCTGTCTAGAAGTCCTTTTTATTCGGCCGTGTGGGCAGTTGGAATTGCGCACCAACTGTGGGGTTGTCTAGTTCGGAACTGTTCGGTAAGGAATGGGTCCGGCCTTGTGTTGCAGGGGAGCGGGCGTACTCCTCGGTACGTTGATCTAGGCCACGTACTGTGACGGACGGTACACCAGTAGCCCTGCCATTGATGGAATCCAAAATCCAATAAGTGCCAACAGTTTTGATTGTATTAACCACTTTTGTGGCTAGTAGCTGGAATTTAATATATGTATCAATTTCGGCTATTTCATATTTACTTGAAAACCCTAGACCTATTATAATATCACTGGATTTCCTATCAAATGTTTTGGTTAGCGTAAGGTAAAATTTTTTCCATGTTTATGTGTGGGAAGTCTTACGTGATACCTTTCTTTCAAAAAAATTTTTTTGAAAGTTAAGAAACTTTAACCTGTTACTCACACCAGACCCATGTCTGACTCGGAGTTTATTCTTTATTTTCATAAACTCTTGGGTACTCAAATTTTTACGAGTAGCCAAGGGATTCAGGTTAGCTTTGACGAATATTGGAGGAGCAATGGAGCAGGAGGTTTCTGCATTAGATATATAGTATTCCGCTGTGTTTGGTATCTCTGAGTTGTCTTTGAGTTGTATTATGTTGTAAATACTAGACAAGTGTTTATAACTGTCTAGTATGTGTTGTATTATCTGTGTACTCTGATAATGATTGTAAACTATGTAATATTTTATGTTATAATAATAATTTATTCGATCCGCTGTTTAGATTCTAATGTGTTGTTTCTTCTTCTTCTCTTTCTTTCTCTTTTATATCCCTTTCTTTCTTATTAGCGATGCGACTTCCTGGTGTTTGGAAGTTGGGTCGTCACAAGTGGTATCAGAGCATTAGGTTGAGTGAATACCTAGGCTCCGGAGTGCTGTCTTTCTTGAGAGAGTGTATTTGTAATTTTAAAATAATTATATATATATTTATCTATTTCTATCTATCTGTTGGTTACCTGTTCTGGTTTTCCAATATAAGCTATAAAGGTAGATGAGGTAGTGGTATGTGTAACACGATTACTACCATTGATTGGAGTCTAATGTTTGAGGTTGGAAGTGTATCTGATGAGACTGTAGACCTAATACCGTCTCGAGTAAGCTTTGTTGTATTTCATCGACCTCTGAAGGAGACCTGCTAAAGTTCGGAGACGTCTTTGAAGTGCAGAGTTTGGTGAGTAGAGTTTGATCTGTTCGATTGGGCTGGAGCAAGTGATGGTATTTTGATACCTCAGGAAGTTGTAACCGCGTGATGAGATGCAGCGACTATGGATGTGTCTGAAGATGTTTCTTTGGAACACGGTTAAGTAGGTATGTCTGCTTCGATGTTGTAACTGGAGTCAGCAGGATGTCGTGGTTAGCTTTGGAGTCCGAGTTGCTCAAAGAGCTTTGGAACAGGAAGTTTGGCATCAATATCAGCAGTGCAGCTCGGAGTATTCTGTGAGCCGATAGAGAGGTCTTAGCTGAGTAGTTCTTCTGGAGGTGGAATTCAGAAGCTGCAGAGTGAATCCGTTTCTTTAATGGATTGACTAGACCAAGGGTAAGCTGTTCTGTTTGGTAAAGAGAGAACAGTTTTCTTTGGAAATTTATCTGGGTTGATCGCAAAAGTGACTTGCGATTATTTAAGAGTTCTCTTGGATTGTCAGAAATTTTTCTGGACGCCTTTTGGAAAGATCGAGATTTTTTCGCATCTGGAGATTGATTTTTCTGATCGACTAGTATACTAGGAGTGGAACCGGTGGTTCTGTTTAGTTGGAGAATGATTCCTAGAGATAGAGTTGGTGAAGCAGCTCAGTCTTGGAGGAATTTCTAAGTTTTCTTTATGGATCTGTAGAACCATATTTCTGGAAGGTGATGTCCAGTTTGTAACATTCCTGAAATATTAGCCGAAATAATTCAATAATTAAATTGATTTTGAATTTAAACTGTGAAATTAATTGTGAATTAATTTGAGATTTCCAAAATAAACTTAAAATTTTAGATTTTAAATAGAAATTTGGTGGGAATTTAAGCACTATAATTTGAATAAATATGTATATATTGAAAGTTAAAATTTTAAATAAGATTTTGATTTTGAAAATTCAAAATATATATATTCATAAAATTGGATTTGAAAACCACATAATTTACACTACTAGAAATTGGTAATATTTATTTTGAAAATTTTATTTTGAATTAGATGTAAATGATTTTCGAAAACAATTGTTTAGAACTAAATACTATTATATATGTGTTTATCTACTAAAAATATAATTAGTCTAAAATCATTCTTTCTTCAAATTGATGTAAGTAGAAAATAATAAACAAAATGGATATAAAAACATAAGAATATTGTATATGTGTATATGCAAATGAATGTAAACACCCATTTACATCATACATATCTATATACATACAAATGGCACAATTACTTAATAAAATAATCAAATTTAAAATTTCAAGAAACCTTTCCATCTCCCCATATACCATTATTAAACTTCTTACCAAATCTGAGTATACAGTAAAGAAGATTTGAGTATCTTATATCTCAACTCCCAAAGAAGAAAAAATTGATAAACCTAAAAACAGAAACTCAAACACCAGAAAAAAAAAAAAAACAGAAGCTAGTTAAAGGTCAATATCTGTTTCAATTTCAAGCTGGCAACCATACAAGAGTTTCTCAAATCTGAAAGTGTAACAAAGCTTCAGATTTAAGTTTTCAAAGTTCAAGCAAAACAATTCAAGAGCAATTCAAAACAACACAGAAGAATGCTTCAACCTGGGAAGCAAGTGCAGTAATTTCTAAAACAAATACAAGGCAAGTGGATTTTCCTTTTTAAGATTTTAAGTTAAATTTGTTGAACATGAATGAAAAAGGGAATTTAACCAATTGAGTCAATCAATTTAAGTTGCAGGAAGAGTCAAGTTTAAGGCAACAGATTGATTGCTGTTTCAATTGCAGGAGCTTCATCTGTATATAACAAGAAATTCATACTGAAGGTAAGAAAATTAATTTTTTTTAGAGTGAACAAGTGAATACAATAAAGAATGAACAGAGATCTGTGTTTGTAATTGGCAGATCCAAACTTAAAAAGAATTTGAAGTGGCAAAAGAAAAAAAAAAGAGCTGGTTCCAGGCTTAAACACTTTGTTCTCTGTCTTTCTTCATCAAACCCATCAATGTGAGCAAACTTGAAAATCTTCCCTTTGAATCTGATATCTATGAATCTGTGAATTGCTTTGTTGTGCTTGCTTGTTGATATAGGATTGCTTGCTTGATTTTCTTGTAAGTTAAATATTTGTACATGTTTTCATTTTTTTCCTGCCTGTGCATATATGAATGCAATGCATGTATTGATTTCAGGGTTCTGATAGCTATAGTTTAAGATAAAATTTGATAAATAGTTTGCTTGCATTAATCTGGTTGTTATTAGGAATTAGAATTTGAAAGGAGTTGGTTTATTTCCTGATGAAATAAATTTTTAAGCCTATATAAGTTGTTTAGTTTTCTGTGATGTCTGGAAAAAAATAAAACACAAACTAAATTCTGTTAAAATTGGGAAACATAGGTACCATGAGTTAATGTTCAGATTTACTTATTGAATCATTAAGTGGATGCAAGAATTTTAGATCAAAGATTAAGTACAGTGTTAAGAAAATAAAATGCAGTTCATGTGAACTGTATTTTACAATTTTATCAAAATCAATTGATCCTTGCTTTTAAATGGAGTGAATTGTTTTCTGGAAGTAGTTTATAAATCATAGATCACAAGAAAATCATTAAATTGATTTACAATTCAAAATTTAGTTGTAATTTTGGTAATTACAGTAAGAACCCTAGTTTACTGGGTTAAAAATATTTGGGTGCTGCGACTTCAAGGATGCATCGAGTTCAAAGATTTTTGGTGTGGCAGTAGATGGTGGGTTGATGAATTAGTCGCCGGAGTATGGTGTGAAATGGTGATCGGAGATGATAGGATTGGGTGTTGACAGGTTTATCACTGCAGTGGGTATAGGCTGTTACAGGTTTAGTTAAAAACTTGAATTCACATTCAAGTAGAAATTCTGGATTCTTGAGTGTTGAAGTGTTTTGTTGGGAATTGTGGTTGTAGGGGATGGCCAGAGAAGATGGTCAGAGATGGCCTGAGATGGGTAGGTGGTGCACAGTGATGGTGTTGTGCAGGGTTTGATGTTTCTGGGTTGCAGGGTTTTTGTCTCGGGTAATTTGATAAATTACTCGAAGTAGAGAGGCAAATAACTCGGAGTAACAGGGGAAATCACTCGAAGTAAATAGGGGAGTTCAGTGTGTATATGCTCAGGCTTTAACAACAGAACAGTTCTGTT
Organism: Allium cepa; assembly: GCA_030765085.1. Taxonomy (NCBI): domain Eukaryota; kingdom Viridiplantae; phylum Streptophyta; class Magnoliopsida; order Asparagales; family Amaryllidaceae; genus Allium; species Allium cepa. Next base: position 204,951,500 of record CM060929.1, read on the forward strand.
TTGGAATTTTAAAATTTAAAGTTTTAAATTAATCTGGAAATGTAAACTCAAAATTTAAACTTGAATCTTAAGTTGAATTCAAATACTTTGAATTCTGATAATTGATAACATGTGAGTGCAGAGATTCAAATTTTATTTGAAATATAAAAATATAAAAGAAGAGGAACAGGGAACCTGTTTCCAGATTTTTAAAGTTGAATCGAAGTGCAAATTATATTGAGACTTTGGATTTTGAAAACTGAGTTTAATAATGAATTTAAATAAGTTTAAATTCTGTTCTTTTGAAATTATTTAAATTCTGGAAATTTTCAAAGTTTAAGATTTTTAATAAAACAGAAACTGTTTCTGCTTAATGTGAAGATAAGTTTAAATATATTTTTTTAGGGTGGAGATTTAAACTGAGTTTTAGTTTGAATTTGAAAATGAATTCAAATTTTAATTGTCTGAAATTTGAAACCATATTGTGTTTTTAAATTTAAATTTGATTTGAAAATCTCAAGTATAAATGCATATGTGATTTGTATTTGGAATGGAAGGTTAAGTATTTAATTTAAAAATTCAAACTGAATTAAAAACTGAGATTTAAATCTGGATTTAAATTTTTTTTAAACTTCAGTTTTAAAGTAAAGAATTTAAATTTAAATTGCTTTCAAATGATTTACATTTGAATTGAAGGTGAAATTGTAGGAAGAGTTTTAAAGAGTTTAAACTAAATTGGAAATGGAAGTTATATTTCAGTTTTGAGATTTTAAAGCAACTTTTAAATTTATTTGAATTCAAGTTGAATTGAAATCTAAATTGTTTTAAACTTATTAATAAAGAATATGTTTCTTTTCAACATATAAGATTAAGTTGTGTATTGTTTTAAACTCTTATTTAAGATAAATTTGAGTCTTGAGTTTAAAGAAAATGTTAAATGGAATTTAATGTAAATTTAAAAACATTTTGTTTTTAAATGCATAATTTAAATAAGGAATGTTTATCTAAAGATAAAGAAAAGTTTAATGATTTGTAATTCATTTAATTATTAAGGTAGTACAAATGGATAATTAATATAATTAATTAATTAATGAAATGGATAATTAATTAAAGTAATTAAGGGTTTTAATTTGATTAATTAAAGTTTAAGATTAATTTTTCTTAGAATAATTAATTTGTAATTAAGAAATCATTAATTGAATGATATTAGATTTTAAATTAATTGAAGATTTATTAATTGAATAAATATGGATAGTTAATTAATTAGGAATAATAAATGAAAGTAATCATGTAGGTAATAAATTTAAAACCACCCAGTTTATTCATCTTAATTGTAGATGCTGATTGTTATTGAATGTTGTGTGATGGATTGATATTTTGATATGTGATGTGATGCTATTTGATGCCTTATGCTAAGCTGTTATATCTATGATATATATATGATTATATGAATATGAAAATTCTTTGACCCGTAAAACGACATTTGAATTTCGATGCGACAGGGAGTCGGATTCCAGCTGGTTATCCGAAACCCACATCGAATCATATTAGTGAATTTTTGTGATTGATAATTTACTTTATCTATGAATCTGTGAATATAGATAAGCGCTATGGGTTATACCGCTTATCTTTATGATTGAATCTGTGATGATGATGTTGTGCACTATTGTGTTGAACCCCTGGACCACACTTATACACACACAAATATGGATTGCACGTGGAAATGGGTTAAGTCACAGATTTTGAAATTATTTTAAAATTTGAATTTTTGAATCCAAAATAGTTTTGGAATTAGGATTGAAGCATTTGAAAAAAATGAATTTCAAAAATAAAAGTTATTTGAATAACTTGATTGAGTTTTGAAATTTAAATAATTTGATTTAAATTTGAATTCAATATTTGAAGTTGAATTCTATAATTTGGGAACTAGGGTTTAAAAAGTTATCCAACTTATAAATGGATTTATATGGGGTTTTAAACCATTTTAAAAAGTGATGTTTGGAATTTAAATTTAACCCAAGATTTTCAACTTGTATAAATCGGACTTTTCTGAAACGAAAACTGTCGTTTTCAAATAATAGAAGCTTTCATATAAGAAATGGATTTCCAATGTGTGTTAAAAGGAACTCAATTTTTGAAATGAAAATGGTATTCCAAGTTACAAATAAATCTTTGGAACGTGTTTTGAAAGCTATAAATTAAATCTTTAATTTAAAGATTTATTGAGTTAATCCAATTGGAATGGAAGTTGTTTTGAAATCTATGAATAGATCTTTGTGAAATTAGGTGAAACTTGGTAAAATAAATCTTTTTGTTTAAAGATTTAAAATGGTAATTTGTTTAACCATTTGAAAGAAAAGTTTTGGATTTTATAAGTTGTGACTTAACTAAAATCCCATATCCATATGTTTTAAAATATGGCGCTCATTATTCGGTTTAGCCGGGAGAGGACCTAGTGTCATATAGCCCATTCCGAATAGTGATACGACGTTATGGATAGCAATTGAAGATCGGTGGTGAAGACCGGATATTTCCGAAAACAAAAGGGTAACTCGTCGATTGTCTCTGCACTGGCTGATCCCCGGTATAGAGATCTCCATATGTGATGGGAAGTCCGGACGTGATTAGGGATTATCCGAATTTGCAAGGGCTTCTTCGGAAGTGCCTTCGGTTCTGTTCAAACCCGGAACAGACTTGTATGGTTGTATGTCCGACATTACACTTTGAGATGTTAACTGATTTCTATCAAATACATTTCTGCCTGGTGGCGGAGAATTTATTCTCTCAGCTTAACACCCTTCTCTGAGACGTACGAGCTCAGAGGTTATGTAGTTGATATTTATCAGTGATATTCCCAATTTGGTAATGTGGCATGCTGAGTGCTGCTGTGTGATGATCATTGGTTGATCATTTGTGATATGATCATTTGTTTGATCATTTATCTTTGTGATCATTGCTTTGGTCATCTGTTGACCCAAAGCATGGCTTTGTGCCAAAGCGTAGCTTTGTGGACGAGACTGCATCATGACCTCACTCCCCGGAAATGGTCGAAACAGGAAAGATGCGGCAAGGTTATGAGGGTCGCTCCCTTTAGGGTGTGTCATTCCCTTCTGGTAAAGGGTGGTATCAGGTATGGAGCCCTGGTATTTAACCTATGTGGTTGCTCCAATCTCATTTACTGTGTGGTTGTTGCTTTGAGGCGCCTCGGATAAAGGTCCCAAAGGACCGGGGGATGGCATATTCGTGTAGTAGTTACCTAGTTACAGAGGTAACCCGGCCTTGTGTTGGCAGAGATCTAACCGTAACGTTAGTTCTCGGGACGTCCCGCCAGAGGCGATCCCATTGACAGTAGGAAGTTCCTTAGCCTGACCATTTGTTGGAAATCCAATCAAAACAATACGCGCCCTGTACGGTTTTAGTTGTATAACCTGCCATGGAATGTGGCGGTAACCTGCTATTGAACATGGTAGCTATAGTAGGCATACGACGAAATGTCGTATGCTGGCTAGGATTTATATTATATTTTCGAAATGGTTTTCCACACTTTGCACTTATAGTAATAACATCAAAGAAATTTTCTCGTATTAAGCATATTTGACTATCATAAGGAGAAATCTCCTCCAATTCTGCGTTTGCATTGTGTGTGTGGCGGGAGGCCTTATGGTAGTTTCATTTTCCAAAAAACATTGCGGATTTCAAATTTAAATTCTTTTGTTGTTTTAAAGACCAAATGTTTTTGTTTGCTCACACCAGTCCCATGACTGACCTGGAGTTTATTGTTCCTTTCCTAAACTCTGGGTGCCCACTATTTTCCCACACGGGCAGTCTAGAGTTAGGGTTTTCAGATAATCAGTAGTAGGTGTAGATTCGATAGCTTTCAGCCTTAGGATTTGGCAATCGCATTTTGGATCGAGTTGCTTCTCTTCATCTTGATTTTGGAGTTCGAGCTATTTCTGGATTGGTGCTTTGGAGATGGAGATTACTGTTACTGGAGTTCTTTCTTGAAGACTATATTGGAGATTTTTTTCTGCTGCTTGTGTTATCTTTTATTTCCGCTGCTATTCTTTGTATCTCTGATAATGTTGATATTCATTGTATTATCTGTTGTACCATTCTATTGTATTCTGTTGTATCAGATATTGTATCAATGTTATTTGTCGAATGTTCTATGTTATTCATTTCTTCCGCTGTGTTGTACTTAATGTGTTATAAGCTCCGGCGACTCGAATTTGAACGGTCGAATCTGCGGCATTCGAGTACAATGTAAAGTATGGATGTCGATTTTCGAACGCGAAAAATTCGAATCGTTACTTTTGGTATCAGAGCTGAAGGTTAAAACTTTAGCTCAGGAGTATAACACATTAAGTAACTCATTAGAGATAGGGTGAAGTAAACCCTAGAATGAGTATATCCCTGAGATATCCGTTCGAATGCCTCAGTAAATTCTCTTACTATCCACTGATAGTGAGTATGAGTGCGAGAAGAGAATGAGATAGGGGACATGGGAGTACCACTACAAATGGTCAATACCCTGCAACAGTGGGAATATCTTTTCTCTATCAATCTCCTTTGATTCGATTTCGAATTCTTTTGATTGCTTCGTAGCTGCTCCAGGAAGAAGTTTCGGTGTGATGATGGCCATACGTATTGTTGTAGGAAATTCTTACTTCGTATCTTCATCGGTTTCTTATCAGCTTTTCGATCTAAACTCTAATGAATTTGAAATTGAAAATATTAAATAAATTGGAAATTTTAAATTAGTAAATTGGTTAACTAATATGAAGATTTGATCCATCTATCTATTCTCTGGGATCCGATATATTCTACGAACGATTAGTTATCTCTTCGAACTAGTCAATGCCCTTGCATATTCGTAGACCAACGGACCCAAATATCTTGTGTAATATTATATGAGATTGTTCTCATATCTATTGTTGATATTCTTATTTGGTAAGCCAAATGCAGAATAGTTAATCGGCCTGATTTATGAGTCGATTATCTATCCTTGTGTATCTATCCATCATTGGTTGTCTTCTTACTTTCAAATTTCGAGGACGAAATTTCTTAAGGAGGGGAATCTGTAACATTCCTGAAATATTAGCCGAAATAATTCAATAACTAAATTGATTTTGAATTTAAACTGTGAATTTAATTGTGAATTAATTTGAGATTTCCAAAATAAACTTAAAATTTTAGATTTTAAATAGAAATTTGGTGGGAATTTAAGCACTATAATTTGAATAAATATGTATATATTGAAAGTTAAAATTTTAAATAAGATTTTGATTTTGAAAATTCAAAATATATATATTTATAAAATTGGATTTGAAAACCACATAATTTACACTAGTAGAAATTGGTAATATTTATTTTGAAAATTTTATTTTGAATTGGATATAAATGATTTTCGAAAACAATTGTTTAGAACTAAATACTATTATATATGTGTTTATCTACTAAAAATATAATTAGTCTAAAATCATTCTTTCTTCAAATTGATGTAAGTAGAAAATAATAAACAAAATGGATATAAAAACATAAGAATATTGTATATGTGTATATGCAAATGAATGTAAACACCCATTTACATCATACATATCTATATACATACAAATGGCACAATTACTTAATAAAATAATCAAATTTAAAATTTCAAGAAACCTTTCCATCTCCCCATATACCATTATTAAACTTCTTACCAAATCTGAGTATACAGTAAAGAAGATTTGAGTATCTTATATCTCAACTCCCAAAGAAGAAAAAATTGATAAACCTAAAAACAGAAACTCAAACACCAGAAAAAAAAAAACAGAAGCTAGTTAAAGGTCAATATCTGTTTCAATTTCAAGCTGGCAACCATACAAGAGTTTCTCAAATCTGAAAGTGTAACAAAGCTTCAGATTTAAGTTTTCAAAGTTCAAGCAAAACAATTCAAGAGCAATTCAAAACAACACAGAAGAATGCTTCAACCTGGGAAGCAAGTGCAGTAATTTCTAAAACAAATACAAGGCAAGTGGATTTTCCTTTTTAAGATTTTAAGTTAAATTTGTTGAACATGAATGAAAAAGGGAATTTAACCAATTGAGTCAATCAATTTAAGTTGCAGGAAGAGTCAAGTTTAAGGAAACAGATTGATTGCTGTTTCAATTGCAGGAGCTTCATCTGTATATAACAAGAAATTCATACTGAAGGTAAGAAAATTAATTTTTTTTAGAGTGAACAAGTGAATACAATAAAGAATGAATAGAGATCTGTGTTTGTAATTGGCAGATCCAAACTTAAAAAGAATTTGAAGTGGCAAAAGAAAAAAAAAAGAGCTGGTTCCAGGCTTAAACACTTTGTTCTCTGTCTTTCTTCATCAAACCCATCAATGTGAGCAAACTTGACAATCTTCCCTTTGAATCAGATATCTATGAATCTGTGAATTGCTTTGTTGTGCTTGCTTGTTGATATAGGATTGCTTGCTTGATTTTCTTGTAAGTTAAATATTTGTACATGTTTTCATTTTTTTCCTGCCTGTGCATATATGAATGCAATGCATGTATTGATTTCAGGGTTCTGATAGCTATAGTTTAAGATAAAATTTGATAAATAGTTTTCTTGCATTAATCTGGTTGTTATTAGGAATTAGAATTTGAAAGGAGTTGGTTTATTTCCTGATGAAATAAATTTTTAAGCCTATATAAGTTGTTTAGTTTTCTGTGATGTCTGGAAAAAAATAAAACACAAACTAAATTCTGTTAAAATTGGGAAACATAGGTACCATGAGTTAATGTTCAGATTTACTTATTGAATCATTAAGTGGATGCAAGAATTTTAGATCAAAGATTAAGTACAGTGTTAAGAAAATAAAATGCAGTTCATGTGAACTGTATTTTACAATTTTATCAAAATCAATTGATCCTTGCTTTTAAATGGAGTGAATTGTTTTCTGGAAGTAGTTTATAAATCATAGATCACAAGAAAATCATTAAATTGATTTACAATTCAAAATTTAGTTGTAATTTTGGTAATTACAGTAAGAACCCTAGTTTACTGGGTTAAAAATATTTGGGTGCTGCGACTTCAAGGATGCATCGAGTTCAAAGATTTTTGGTGTGGCAGTAGATGGTGGGTTGATGAATTAGTCGCCGGAGTATGGTGTGAAATGGTGATCGAAGATGATAGGATTGGGTGTTGATAGGTTTATCACTGCAGTGGGTATAGGCTGTTACAGGTTTAGTTAAAAACTTGAATTCACATTCAAGTAGAAATTCTGGATTCTTGAGTGTTGAAGTGTTTTGTTGGGAATTGTGGTTGTAGGGGATGGCCAGAGAAGATGGTCAGAGATGGCCTGAGATGGGTAGGTGGTGCACAGTGATGGTGTTGTGCAGGGTTTGATGTTTCTGGGTTGCAGGGTTTTTGTCTCGGGTAATTTGATAAATTACTCGAAGTAGAGAGGCAAATAACTCGGAGTAACAGGGGAAATCACTCGAAGTAAATAGGGGAGTTCAGTGTGTATATGCTCAGGCTTTAACAACAGAACAGTTCTGTTTTGGAATTTTAAAATTTAAAGTTTTAAATTAATCTGGAAATGTAAACTCAAAATTTAAACTTGAATCTTAAGTTGAATTCAAATACTTTGAATTCTGATAATTGATAACATGTGAGTGCAGAGATTCAAATTTTATTTGAAATATAAAAATATAAAAGAAGAGGAACAGGGAACCTATTTCCAGATTTTTAAAGTTGAATCGAAGTGCAAATTATATTGAGACTTTGGATTTTGAAAACTGAGTTTAATAATGAATTTAAATAAGTTTAAATTCTGTTCTTTTGAAATTATTTAAATTCTGGAAATTTTCAAAGTTTAAGATTTTTAATAAAACAGAAACTGTTTCTGTTTAATGTGAAGATAAGTTTAAATATATTTTTTTGGGGTGGAGATTTAAACTGAGTTTTAGTTTGAATTTGAAAATGAATTCAAATTTTAATTGTCTGAAATTTGAAACCATATTGTGTTTTTAAATTTAAATTTGATTTGAAAATCTCAAGTATAAATGCATATGTGATTTGTATTTGGAATGGAAGGTTAAGTATTTAATTTAGAAATTCAAACTGAATTAAAAACTGAGATTTAAATCTGGATTTAAATTTTTTTTAAACTTCAGTTTTAAAGTAAAGAATTTAAATTTAAATTGCTTTCAAATGATTTACATTTGAATTGAAGGTGAAATTGTAGGAAGAGTTTTAAAGAGTTTAAACTAAATTGGAAATGGAAGTTATATTTCAGTTTTGAGATTTTAAAGCAACTTTTAAATTTATTTGAATTCAAGTTGAATTGAAATCTAAATTGTTTTAAACTTATTAATAAAGAATATGTTTCTTTTCAACATATAAGATTAAGTTGTGTATTGTTTTAAACTCTTATTTAAGATAAATTTGAGTCTTGAGTTTAAAGAAAATGTTAAATGGAATTTAATGTAAATTTAAAAACATTTTGTTTTTAAATGCATAATTTAAATAAGGAATGTTTATCTAAAGATAAAGAAAAGTTTAATGATTTGTAATTCATTTAATTATTAAGGTAGTACAAATGGATAATTAATATAATTAATTAATTAATGAAATGGATAATTAATTAAAGTAATTAAGGGTTTTAATTTGATTAATTAAAGTTTAAGATTAATTTTTCTTAGAATAATTAATTTGTAATTAAGAAATCATTAATTGAATGATATTAGATTTTAAATTAATTGAAGATTTATTAATTGAATAAATATGGATAGTTAATTAATTAGGAATAATAAATGAAAGTAATCATGTAGGTAATAAATTTAAAACCACCCAGTTTATTCATCTTAATTGTAGATGCTGATTGTTATTGAATGTTGTGTGATGGATTGATATTTTGATATGTGATGTGATGCTATTTGATGCCTTATGCTAAGCTGTTATATCTATGATATATATATGATTATATGAATATGCAAATTCTTTGACCCGTAAAACGACATTTGAATTTCGATGCGACAGGGAGTCGGATTCCAGCTGGTTATCCGAAACCCACATCGAATCATATTAGTGAATTTTTGTGATTGATAATTTACTTTATCTATGAATCTGTGAATATAGATAAGCGCTATGGGTTATACCGCTTATCTTTATGATTGAATCTGTGATGATGATGTTGTGCACTATTGTGTTGAACCCCTGGACCACACTTATACACACACAAATATGGATTGCACGTGGAAATGGGTTAAGTCACAGATTTTGAAATTGTTTTAAAATTTGAATTTTTGAATCCAAAATAGTTTTGGAATTAGGATTGAAGCATTTGAAAAAAATGAATTTCAAAAAAAAAAGTTATTTGAATAACTTGATTGAGTTTTGAAATTTAAATAATTTGATTTAAATTTGAATTCAATATTTGAAGTTGAATTCTATAATTTGGCAACTAGGGTTTAAAAAGTTATCCAACTTATAAATGGATTTATATGGGGTTTTAAACCATTTTAAAAAGTGATGTTTGGAATTTAAATTTAACCCAAGATTTTCAACTTGTATAAATCGGACTTTTCTGAAACGAAAACTGTCGTTTTCAAATAATAGAAGCTTTCATATAAGAAATGGATTTCCAATGTGTGTTAAAAGGAACTCAAGTTTTGAAATGAAAATGGTATTCCAAGTTATAAATAAATCTTTGGAACGTGTTTTGAAAGCTATAAATTAAATCTTTAATTTAAAGATTTATTGAGTTAATCCAATTGGAATGGAAGTTGTTTTGAAATCTATGAATAGATCTTTGTGAAATTAGGTGAAACTTGGTAAAATAAATCTTTTTGTTTAAAGATTTAAAATGGTAATTTGTTTAACCATTTGAAAGAAAAGTTTTGGATTTTATAAGTTGTGACTTAACTAAAATCCCATATCCATATGTTTTAAAATATGGTGCTCATTATTCGGTTTAGCCGGGAGAGGACCTAGTGTCATATAGCCCATTCCGAATAGTGATACGACGTTATGGATAGCAATTGAAGACCGGTGGTGAAGACCGGATATTTCCGAAAACAAAAGGGTAACTCGTCGATTGTCTCTGCACTGGCTGATCCCCGGTATAGAGATCTCCATATGTGATGGGAAGTCCGGACGTGATTAGGGATTATCCGAATTTGCAAGGGCTTCTTCGGAAGTGCCTTCGGTTCTGTTCGAACCCGGAACAGACTTGTATGGTTGTATGTCCGACATTACACTTTGAGATGTTAACTGATTTCTATCAAATACATTTCTGCCTGGTGGCGGAGAATTTATTCTCTCAGCTTAACACCCTTCTCTGAGACGTACGAGCTCAGAGGTTATGTAGTTGATATTTATCAGTGATATTCCCAATTTGGTAATGTGGCATGCTGAGTGCTGCTGTGTGATGATCATTGGTTGATCATTTGTGATATGATCATTTGTTTGATCATTTATCTTTGTGATCATTGCTTTGGTCATCTGTTGACCCAAAGTATGGCTTTGTGCCAAAGCGTAGCTTTGTGGACGAGACTGCATCAGGACCTCACTCCCCGGAAATGGTCGAAACAGGAAAGATGCGGCAAGGTTATGAGGGTCGCTCCCTTTAGGGTGTGTCATTCCCTTCTGGTAAAGGGTGGTATCAGGTATGGAGCCCTGGTATTTAACCTATGTGGTTGCTCCAATCTCATTTACTGTGTGGTTGTTGCTTTGAGGCGCCTCGGATAAAGGTCCCAAAGGACCGGGGGATGGCATATTCGTGTAGTAGTTACCTAGTTACAGAGGTAACCCGGCCTTGTGTTGGCAGAGATCTAACCGTAACGTTAGTTCTCGGGACGTCCCGCCAGAGGCGATCCCATTGACAGTAGAAAGTTCCTTAGCCTGACCATTTGTTGGAAATCCAATCAAAACAATACGCGCCCTGTACGGTTTTAGTTGTATAACCTGCCATGGAATGTGGCGGTAACCTGCTATTGAACATGGTAGCTATAGTAGGCATACGACGAAATGTCGTATGCTGGCTAGGATTTATATTATACTTTCGAAATGGTTTTCCATACTTTGCACTTATAGTAATAATATCAAAGAAATTTTCTCGTATTAAGCATATTTGACTATCATAAGGAGAAATCTCCTCCAATTCTGCGTTTGCATTGTGTGTGTGGCGGGAGGCCTTATGGTAGTTTCATTTTCCAAAAAACATTGCGGATTTCAAATTTAAATTCTTTTGTTGTTTTAAAGACCAAATGTTTTTGTTTGCTCACACCAGTCCCATGACTGACCTGGAGTTTATTGTTCCTTTCCTAAACTCTGGGTGCCCACTATTTTCCCACACGGGCAGTCTAGAGTTGGGGTTTTCAGATAATCAGTAGTAGGTGTAGATTCGATAGCTTTCAGCCTTAGGATTTGGCAATCGCATTTTGGATCGAGTTGCTTCTCTTCATCTTGATTTTGGAGTTCGAGCTATTTCTTGATTGGTGCTTTGGAGATGGAGATTACTGTTACTGGAGTTCTTTCTTGAAGACTATATTGGAGATTTTGTTCCGCTGCTTGTGTTATCTTTTATTTCCGCTGCTATTCTTTGTATCTCTGATAATGTTGATATTCATTGTATTATCTGTTGTACCATTCTATTGTATTCTGTTGTATCAGATATTGTATCAATGTTATATGTCGAATGTTCTATGTTATTCATTTCTTCCGCTGTGTTGTACTTAATGTGTTATAAGCTCCGGCGACTCGAATTTGAACGGTCGAATCTGCGACATTCGAGTACAATGTAAAGTATGGATGTCGATTTTCGAACGCGAAAAATTCGAATCGTTACGCAGTTGGTGTTTTTGTTCTTCGTCAGCATTTTCTTATCTACTTCGGATCAGAGTTGTGCAGCGAAAGCAGTTTGAAAGTGTTTATGATTTGTCTTTTCTGGATTAGGAGAAGTTTGTAGTCTTCTGCTGGTTATGGAGTACAGTTGTGTTTTTGGTTTGGGAATGATCTTGAGGAGATCATTATGATGGGTTGTTTTTGGTTCTGATTGCTCTAGAGGAATCGGCAAGGGTTAAGCTAATCAGTTTGGATATTGGCAGCCAGAATTTGTCCGAAGACTTTTGTGGATAAGGGACGGAGAAATTTGGAATTCGAAGTTGGAGACTTCGTTATTGTTGGAGTTTTCTCTAATTCAAGAGCTATAAGTTTTGGTAAGTCTAGAAAAGCTAGCTCCAAGATGTTTTAGATCTCATCTGTGTTTTGGTTGAATCAGTGTTTGGCTTTCAGAATTGAATTGTCAGTTTGGATAACTAGAATTCGATGAGTTTCACGTATCACTGAGGGAGTACATGTATGGTCTATCTCATGTTTTAGAACCAGCAGTTATAGAGGTTGGTAGTTGAATCAGACTCATCTGTAGTCTGATATGCTATCTAGTTTTGTAGATCTAGATAAGTAGGAGCTCTGTAGCTTAACAGTATTGATTGTTTGGAATCTTGAGCGAGTATCCCGATATTTATACCGGGGAAAACTCGTGGAAGTTCTATCCAGAATTTTTCTGGATAATTAGATTTGTTTGATTGGATAAATTGGTTGCTATGGTTGTTAGCATTTCATTGGTATATGCTTATGTTTTAAAATTAAATCTTTAAAGTAGATTATTAAATTACCTTTGTTTTAAATTTCGGGGATGAAATTCTTTTAAGGGGAGAGGAATGTGATGACCCGGAATTTGAAAGAAATATCAATTTAATAATCTGAAATAAAAATTAAATTGACTTGATAATTTTGTTAGTGAGATTTGAAATAATTTAATAATCCAATAAAATATATAGTTAATTGATAGATTTTATCTTTTTAAATCTGATAATTGTTTTATATTTATAATATAAATAGAATATTGTATATATTGTAAATAGGTATTGTTTTAATTAATTAATAAATAAATCCTGTTTTCTATAAAATATGTATCTTTAGTAAATAGGGAATTTTGATTTTTATTTAAGAGTTAAACTTTTAAAAAGGTTATTTAATAAATAAATATGGTTTTAAATACGTAAGATAAATATTGAACTGATTTAAAATATGTTTAACTCAAGTTTAAAATTTAAATAAATAGCACTAAGGTTATTTTGATTTTCTTTTAAATATAATGTGATAAAATAAATAATTTATTAATAAGAAGACAATTTATTTTATAAATTATTTATGGTTATCAAATGTTGTTATTTTAGTATAATAATACATTGTTTTAACAAATAAATTTTTAATAAAAATAATTGTTTTTCAAAATATAATTGTGTAGTTATATTTGTAAATAAACTTGATTTAAAATTTTAGTTTGAACTTGAATTCAAAGCTTTTAAAGTTTAAAGTATAAATGTTTTAATTTGTTTTGATTTTGAATTATTTGTATAAGTTTCATTTTATAAGTTAAATTTGATTTATTCATTTTAAAATTTATGTACATGTAAATAAATACATGATAACTAATTTATTAAACATAGGTTTACATCCATCTTATAATAACATACTAAACAAATACTAATTAACTTTTAATTAAATACAAATTAACATTTAAAAACAAATGTAAACACTTTACTAATTAAAAGAACATGTGTTAGGAATTAAGACATTTAATGTGACAAATGTTACATTGTGAGACAAGTGTCAAAAATTTAATTTAACATTTTCTTTTGTTTTTATTTTTGAATAATTTCAGTTTATATAAAACTTTTTCTTCCCTCGTCACCTTTTCTTCTTCTAAAAATCTGAAGACAAACAAATTAAGAAAAAAAATATAACAAACACTTCCATTCAAAAACAAAATTTCTGAAATCATCTTCAAATCCACTTCTCAAATCAAAACTCTGTTAAATACTTTCCAATTCAAATCTGCAAATACACTTCACAAACCTACACATTTTTCTAACATGCAAATCTGGGATTTTCAAAAGACATGAATTATTTCAAAAATCTGGAGTCTTTAAGGAGCAATCCTGCATATTTTTCAAATGAAAAAGCACCTGCATCTCTGGAATTCAAGCCTGCCTGCATTGTTTTTAAAAAAAATTCTGGAGTTTCATAAAGTATGCATGCAAGAACTCAGTGATAAGCCTTCCAGTTTTTTTACCCAAGCAATCCAAACAACTCAAAGTTTTTAAAAGCACCAGTTTTTCAAATGCATTGCTCTGCCCATCAGGATAAGGTGAGTAACATCCTATTTATTGAAATTTAAGTATTTTAGAATGTTGCTTGTTGCTTTCAATGTTTCAGTGTGAATGATATATGCATTTATAATAGTTGTTTTTCTGCAGACATGTATGGATAACTTGATCATGCTGTCCTCTGTATTTTCTTTTCCAGATGCAAGAATATGTTCAAACACCATTATCACATAATATAACATATGTTAGTGTTTTAAGGATCACGCAAATGTGTTGTAGAATCAGGAATCAAAGTTCAAAATTTTTGTTCAAGTTAAATAATCAAAATTATTTGAATTGTCTCTGAAAACTCAGGATAACAGGACCAATTTTGTATATGTACGAAATACCAAACATACTGATTCATCATTTCAGGAATAAGATCAAAAACATTATTCAAAATTATGATTTTTAAAACTAAATTCACAGTTTTTAAAATACAGTCTAACATGCAGTCCTAGATTGAACAGAAAAGGGAATTTTTGGGTTAATGGTTGATCTAGGCAATTTGGGGTGACGAGGTTATTCTGGTAGGTGGAGGAGTAGTCAGTGGTGCCGGGAAAAATAGGGGATGGTGTTGCGGTTCATCATGGTGGCTGCGGTGACAAGTTTTTGACCAGAACCCTAGTTTTAACTAGGACATTTGATTTGGGCGGCATGGTTTATTGAAGTGATCGAGTGGACTAAGATTTTGGGAAATGTTAGTGGATGGGTTGATGAACATGTGGCCGGAGTAGTTACCTTTCCGGTGGTCAGAAGGTGGAGGATGAGGGTGTTACAGGTTTGGGGGTGAAACCTGTTTTCTGATGTTCCAAGTTTTGAGCAAGGCATCTCGGGTTAGATTTTAGGTTGTGGAGTGAAGAACTGATGGTGGAGGTTGATTGTGGGGATGGTCGTTGATGATTGGAGGTCGCCGGAGGTGGGTGATGATGGCCGGAGGCACGGTGCACGTGCATCGTGCATTTTGGTCCGTGTTTTCTTTTCTGGGTACTGCAAGTTTTGAACTCGAGTAACACTCGAGTGTTTGCTATGTTTTGCTCGAAGAATTCGGCCTGATGACTTGAAGTAGTTATTTGGATGGCTCGGGTAATTTGATGTATCACAGTTTTCTGTAAAAACTGCCTGTAGATTTTAAATTTAAATCAAAGTTTAAATGAAATTTTAATTTGTTATGATAATATTTAAACAAGTTTAAATCTGCAGTATGAATTATAGTTTTAAAAGAGTTTGAAATCTTATAAGTTTTTTAAAATTTGAAAGTGGTCTTCAGTTTTTTAAAAAAAAATATATGAAATCTGGCAATTTTTTGAAAATTTAATTGCATTTTAAATCTGAAAGCTAATTTTAAATTAGCAGTTTGAATTTAAATTTAAGTCCAGTTTTCTTAAGGATCTTTAAATCTTCAGTTTTTTTTTAAAAAAATGAATTTATATTTTTAAATAAGGAGTTTTAAAATCAAGGTGTAAAGCAAGAGTTCAATTTCAAGATTAAGCTCAAATGATTTAAATAAAGAATGGTTTCAAGTATATTGAATTTAAAATCTGGATATTCGAATAAGTTTCAAAATTTAATGTTTTCAAACAAGTTTAAATTTAAATTGTTTATTAGAAGTAAATTTGTTTTCAAACAAATATTTTAAATTTGATTTTTTTTAAATGAAGTCATTTATAAAAGGTTTATAATAGAAATATAAATGATTTGTTAACTGAAATTTGAAATTTAAATATTAATGTTACTTAAAACTTAATTTTTAATTAAATTAAGTAAATTAAGACTTATCTTATATAAGTTTTAATTATAAGTAATTAATGTTATTTACATTTATTTTGGAAGGAATATAAATGAATTTAAATTGGATAATGCTTTAATAAACATCATTTTTGAATTTTGGATTCAAAATGGAATTTGAATTTAAATTTTTAAATGCAATGTTCTAAGTACACTTTAATATTAATAAAATTATTAATAAGTAATGGGTTGTCTTAGAAATGATCAAGATATTAAAATAATTAAATAAATAAGATACTTAAGGAGTGACTTATTTATTTAATTTATAATTAATAATTTGGATTAATTTAAATTAGAGATAAATTAAGAAGTAATTAAAGAAAAGTAATTAAAGAATTAATAGTTAATGATGGTCATTAACTAAGGATTATTTAGTAATTAGTTAATATGGTTAATTTTTAATAATTAATTAGATTGATTAATTAATGATAATAAATTGAGAAATTTATTTAAGTTTAATAAGACATTAATTATTTAATGTAATTAATGGGGTTTATTGAGATTGGTTTAAATTAATTAGTTTAGTTTAATTAACTTTAAACATTGGATTTGATTATAATTACTCTATGTAATTAATGGAATTACTCAGTGAAGTAATTAAACATAATTACTCGATGTAATTAATGAATGATGTTAGGATTGTGAAAATAATTTGGATTAAATTATTTTGTATAATTGATCAGGGAATTAATTAAAGAAATTAATTAAGGAATAATTAATTGAATAAAGTAATTAAGGTAGTTAATTATAGATTGAGATTAATAAAATGTGATTAATAATTATTGTTTAAGTGAGATTAATTACTGAAAATAATTAATTTAATTGAGTAATTAATTAAATTAAGGATCATTAATTAGTATAATTAATGAAGTAATTAAGATTGATTAATAAAGATTAATTAATTAATAATAAATGATTAAGTGTAATTAATTAATTGTAATTAATTAAGGTTAAATGTAATTAATTATAGTTAATTAGTTAATGAAGTAATTAAGGGATAATTACTATATTAGGTTTAGAGTAATCATTTTTATGAAATTAATTAAAGTATAATTAATCAGGATTGATTGATTATGATGATAAATTAGAGGTTAATTAATTAATTAATTTGTAATTAATTTATAATGATGTAAGTAGGATTTATATTGTGTAAGTAATTAATTTAATTCACTTTAAATTAATTAGAGATGATGTAATTAATTTAATTTATTTTAAATTAATTCTAGATAGTATGATTATAGATCATTGCTTATGAATGGTTGATATTGGTTACCTTGAATGGTTTGAATCTCAGCCATGAGATTAGAATGTTGTGTGATATGGATGCATTAGTTGCATTATGATATGGATTATCTTTGATAATGATGGTGTAGATTATCTGTGGTTATGATAGTGAGAATTATCTGTTGTGAATCTTTGAATTATCTATCTGTGTGTATATAGATAATATAATTGAATTGTTTTAAACTTTAAAACATCTTGGACCTAAAAGACACGCTTTGGATTTCGATGAGACCGTGATCGGGTTTCCATATTTGGATATCCGAAAACCACATCGATCAAAATTAACGATAGGTCGTGAATCTTATGTGAAGAGTGAAGACTCGAGGTGTAAGGACTATTAGTCAGTATAACTCTTGGGGTGATTCCGTGATGGGTTTGAAGAAATAGTACTTTCAGGCTCGAGATGGAGATTCAAAGTGCAAGGGTTATCGTCGTTAACTCTGAGGGTGATTCCAAAACGAGTGTAACGAGATAATGCCTTCGGTTTCGTTCGAACCCGGAACGAACTTGTATGGATTGAATGCTTTCAGAACATCGTCAGGTGGACGATGAGCATTCTAAGAGATGTGTTCTCTAAAGGTAATCGTAGCCTCAAGCCTCATCAACCTTGAATGACTAAAACAGTGGAGGTGCAGTAAGGCTTCGTGGGTAGCTCCCACTGGAGAGAAAGATATTCCCCTGTCTAGAAGTCCCTTTTTATTCGGCTGTGTGGGCAGTTGGAATTGCGCACCAACTACAGGGTTGTCTTGTTCAGAACTGTTCAGTAAGGAATGGGTCCGGCCTTATGTTGCAGGGGAGCGGGCGTACTCCTCGGTACGTTGATCTAGGCCACGTACTGTGACGGGCGGTACCCCAGTAGCCTAGCCAATGATGGAATCCAAAATCCAATAAGTGCCAACGGTTTTGATTGTATTACCCACTTTTGTGGCTAGTAGCTGGAATTTAATGGATGTAGCAATTTCGGCTATTTCATATTTACTTGAAAACCCTAGACCTATTATAATATCACTGGATTTCCTATCAAATGTTTTGTTTAGCGTAAGGTAAAAACTTTTCCATGTTTATGTGTGGGAAGTCTTACGTGAAACCTTTCTTTCAAATGTTTATTTTGAAAGTTAAGCAACTTTAACATGTTACTCACACCAGACCCATTTCTGACCTGGAGTTTGTTCTTTGTTTTCATAAATTCTTGGGTACTCAAATCTTTACGAGTAACCAAGGGATTCAGGTTAGCTTTGACGAATATTGGAGGAGCAATGGAGCAGGAGGCTTCTGCGTTAGATATATAGTATTCCACTGTGTTTGGTATCTCTGAGTTGTCTTTGAGTTGTATTATGTTGTAAATACTAGACAGGTGTTTATAACTGTCTAGTATGTGTTGTATTATCTATGTACTCTTATAATGATTGTAACTATGTAATATTTTATGTTATTAATATAATTTATTCGATCCGCTGTTTAGATTCTGATGTGTTGTTTCTTCTTCTTCTCCTTCTTTCTCTTTTCTATCCCTTTCTTTCTTATTATCGATGCGACTTCCTGGTGTTTGGAAGTTGGGTCGTCACAGCTGTATGTTCAACCGTTTGACAATGAGTTTGATTATCGAGACGTCTATAAATTGGGTATGATTCATTTCCTTGTAAAGTGATGGGAGCTAAAGGCTTAGGAAACCCTTTGTTACACACGCTGTTTTTCATACAAGCGGCGGTAGGGTTGAACCGACCACAGGGACGATGAATCATGTGTTTCATGACGGCGGTATACAAATCATGTTCAACATCCTTGTTCGGAATTTCAGCTCTAACTATGGCATCGTATTCATTGGGGTTGCTAATTTTATCATTTTCAGCTAAATAAGTAGAATATGTGAGTGTGGTAGGCCTCTTTTTTGAAATTCAATTACATGCACATGGGCGACGACCTTACGTAAAACGCCTTTGTCAAACAAATCATGTTTTAACTGTTCTAATTTAGCGTGAAAAACCCTGGTCGTTAAATCAGGTCTGGCCGGTGGTTGTTGACCAGGAAGGAGTTCATTAGTAATTTCTATCCATTTAGCATTACATGTTACAGTAATAAATAAATCCGGCTTTCCATACCTCTGAACTACTGCCATTGCATCTTGTTACCGCTGGTGCATATCACGTGGACTACCAATGTGAGAGGAAGGAAGAATTTTCCTCACACCAATATTATCTGAGTAGATGAGTTGTTGGTTAGGTTAGAAATAAAGGCTGTAGGGAGGTAGTAGTAAGTGGGCAATATGATGTGGTCAGTGTGGAAAACTTACTTGTCAATGTCTCTCCCATGGTGAGAGCATCTTGCAAACCTTGATATAGATCAGCTCTAATGGTATCTTGGTTGTTACGAAGAAATTTAAGGCGCATGGTTTCTATTTTCACAAACATGTCAACTGCATGTAATTGAAATAGGCGTCCACCGAGCAGAATAACTGATACATCTGCTGGTCGAATCTAAGTAGAAAAAAAAGTTTAAATGCAACAGTAGCAGGGAAATAATATGTAACAGATAACGGTATGGTGTGGAAAATACTTGTATATTGACTGATATATTTCTAATGGTCAGATAGTGGTATTTATGTTTACAGCAAAGGATGGTTGTGGGAGTAAAAGCAAAGGTGGGGTTATTTTTATAGGACATGAAAATCTATTACTATATAGATAACTGGTGGTGTAGCATTTATACCTGCATTATCGGGAACGTTCAAATCCTACCCATGGTCACCATACGGGAGCAGCAGAGGATATTGTAGTGGGGCATAAAATCTGGCTATATCTGGAACTCATTGAAGATTTCCACTTCTTGTTTCAATAATGATATCCCTACCTTCCAAGTCACATACTTCGTCTCCTACAACTATCGTAGCTACTTGTGATGCGGTTGGTAAGTCGTGAAGATGTCGGTTTACTGTAATCTCCTTCATTTTTATTCTACAGTTTTCAACATCTTCACGTTGCCCAAGTTGACGGAAGATGGATAAGTAAGGATTGTAGGTATCTAGAATGTGCTGTAAGCGGAGAAGTACATACGATCTCAATGTCTCATTATCAATTTGTCGATTTTGAATCTCGTGGTCAGTGTCGTAGATGTAAAGTTGTAGATATCTTGGTCTGCTTTCGGTTGTTGGTAAAACACTTCCAATTCGATGATATATGGAACCCTGGGCACGATAGGAATAAATTCCGGTTGTTGCATTTGCTAGGTTTTGATCTATATGTGCACCCATTGATGTAAAAGAAAATGCATTATTATAAGCTCTGATGTTTTTCCTGTAATGCGTACCAACTTCGCCTTGATCGATAAATAAGTTGTTTAATTCATGTGGAGAAGTGGGTCGACAAATACTAATACTTCCACTGGAGCAACAGGTTTGCGAAGTTTCAGCATATAATTTTTTGGCTTCACAGAATGAGCAGTATGTGGGTTGTGGTAGTAGGTGAGGAAGAAGAGCAGCCGTTGGGATAAAGTTTCGACCACAATTGTGAGTGGTGGTGTAACACCCCACCCCGAGACCCACCTTAGTAAAGAGAATTAACGAGTAATTCCATCTACTAAAGCGGAGAATAGGGCTGGTTAAGGGCTACCATCTATAACTTTGTCTTAAACATCTACTGAATACGTCGATAAATGCAATATAATTTTTTTCTTTTCTATCTCAATGGATCGACATACACAGTAAATGCTTAATCCAAAACTATAGGTGGCTAACGGATCTATCAGAACAAAATACAATAACTAAATGTAAAGCACATCACAGAACGGTAATAAACATCATATATATACTGATACATGTTTAGTACAATACAATATGAATACAGATAAAGGTGGTACTCGACCACATCATACACATTGAATCAAATATAAATACATCAGGGTATGCGGAAGAACATAAATTGCTCAAGAGAAAGGAGAGCTAATATCCAACATCAACTTCAAGCTAAGACCAATATATGATATCTGAAACAACTTGGTCTGACCCGAGTATAAATACACGGGTCAGTCTAGCTACACAAATCAGTCAATATCGGTAATATGAAGCAGAATAGACATAAAGATACTTCTTCTCGAAGGAGAAGAATGAATCGATAAACCCATAAGCTCAACACTTAAGTAACAAACACTACTTAAGTGAACAGATACCTTGAAAGAGGTAATTCAAACTCAATACTCAAATCAAACACAAGTGCCTCATATCATCAGCGACATCCCAAAATGTCTACATGGTTTCCATGAACCAAATTTCCTCAAAAGGAGAAACATCAATACAAACTCTCGCCAAAATGGAAAACATAAAACATTCTCAAATAGGATGATCCAAAACTCAATTATAGATGAATCTCCAAATTCAGTTATACCTCATCTCATCGGTGTAAATGTATATAAGTCTCAATCTCAACTCGCCAAAATGGCAAAACACAGAATATCGTATAAAAAATCCTGAAATTATCAAAACTCATAACTCAAGGAACTCGATAAGAGTTCAAAACATCATAATTGAAATCACCATATATATAACATCTCATATAGAACAAGGGTATCGATGTAATAAAACATCTTAAAAAGGTGAAATCACAATGAAACAGAAAACTCAGAAAATCCAGATAGGCCAAATCCCCGATTATAATGCGGAAGCAATGCTGCACGTGCTAAACTCAGATGGCTGCAGCCTTAGACAAGGTCGCTAACACCTCCCAAAGCAGTTCGTCCTCATGGCAAGGTCGCTGACACCTCTTCAAGCCATTTTGTCAGCCGTAACAAGGACGCTAACACCTCCCAAACCAGTTCGTCCTCATGACAAGGTCGCTGACACCTCTTCAAGCCGTTTTGTCAGCCCTAACAAGGTCGCTAACACCTCCCTAAGCAGTTCGTCCTCATGACAAGGTCGCTGACACCTCTACAAGCAGTTATGTTAGGTAAACATCATGAATGTGTCACAAACTTACGGATAGGAACCCGAAAAGTGTTAATGTGTGTCCCATACCACACATTCGCACTTAGCGGTTTACTAGCCGTTAGTCGATGCCACACTAGAAACATCATAAAACTCGAAAATTTATATCTCGCCTAGTCTCCTTGACAAGTGACAAAGAGCCACCATACTTGTCTCATCTCATCGACATGCATTAAATGGCATCGTAACTTGTCTCATCTCATCGACAAGTGAAAACATCATGATGATTTCTCATAAACCATAAATCTCGAAATATGAAATTATAAACTCAAGACTTGCCTTATATCATTGGCAAGTAAATAAGATATCGTGATGGATCTCATCGATCATACTCCTATATAGGAGATCACAAACCATAGTGTTTGCCAAATATTGGCCATCTTAAATAATTTCCAATAAATAGGAATTATAAAAATAAAATATGCCATAAAATGGAAAAACATCTCAGAATCATTAATCTCAAATAGCTTCGATCGTACAAGTCCGAAATGGCAAACGCACATGTCCCATACCACGTGTTTTACTAATCGTTTAATTCTCTTTTTTATACATTCGAATAGTGCAAAAGTGTGTGTTTTATATTTAGAATAATTTACTAGAGAAAACAAGCTTTTAAAACTTTTTCCCGAAAAGATTAATAAAACCCATATTTGAAATTCTTTTATTATAGGGAATAAATAGGTTTTTTTTATTAGAAAAATAAATTTAAAATACTGTATCATAATAATTTTAAATGTCCGTTTATTTCAAAAATTACTTCAAATTTTTTTTAGTAAAAACCGTGCACGAAAACAATGAAAAACAAGAAAGATAACTCAAGACCGATAACTTGAGTTCAATAAGAATTCAATTCAAATTTAACTAAAAATCAATTCGAATTCTATTTAAAATTTGAATTTTAAATTCTCCAAATATAGCTAGCCTATTGATAGGCATCATAGCTCTCAAAACTCTCAAAAACATCATCAAAACCGAAAGAGAATAAGAGTAAAAATGAGCTAATACGATTCTAAGGTCAATGTTTGTTGTTGTTGTCATCTTGTTCTCAGGACAGAAACTTATAACCATAATTTCGACCAAGAAAACTTCAAAATGGCAGAAAACACAATGAACAAAACTTGTAGTACATGAATTAAGCTTTCCGAAACATCTAGGATTATTAAAATCGGATCAAAAACGAAGAAGTTATGGCTAATTTAGTTTCAGCCTTAAGCATAGAACAAATATTGATTTTGCTCTCGGGATTACAGTATAAAAATTCGATTTTGTCATAGCTAACCTCAAGATAATAGAAAACTCAATAAATGAAAGCTATAGTATATGAAATTAGCTTTCCGGAATGGCCAAGATTATCAAAATTGGATCTGTGGTTCAAAAGTTATGGCTGTTTTGCTAACAAATTCAAACTCAGCCTGGTTTGCTAAAGACAGAATCAGGCTTCTGTCTTTAAACTCATTTGGTCAAGTAAATGGAGGAATTTCGAACAGTGACCAAAAGAGAAATTGCATCTCATTGAATCTATTTTCTAACCTAAAAAGAATGAGCCATTTTGGATAGTTATGCACCAATATATCGCTGTTTTACTACAGCGATTTTCATATAAAATTTTCTGCAAACAATCATTGGATTTATTTAACACATACAATCAATTCACAATCAAATTGAAATCAATTCAATCAACAACCTTCTAATTCAATCCAAATAACAACTAAAAATCACACATATGAATTAGAGATAGCAAGTGTGAGTCGTAAATTACTCACCTTTTAGCTTCCTATAGCTTGCTAATCTAATCCAAAGCCTTGTTACAACCTTGCAATCTCTTTGCTAACCTTTAATACACCTAAATGCTCAAAAACCTAAATCCAACCAGCAGCACTTAAATTAAAAATAAAACGAAAACCATAATTTTATAAGTCTAGAAGGTAGAGAAGATTATCTAGCTTTGTTTTGTACAAGTATTGACCAAAAGCCCTTTGATTTCTAGCTTTGATTTGAGGATTTAAGAACTAGGTTTTTACTTAGCTTTGAGAACATATTTTTGTTTCTACTTCTCTATTAGATCTATGAACGTAAGATAAAAGAAAGAAGAAGTAATACTTCCCTTAAATGGGCTAAATGGGCTTGAGCATGGATCCTAAGGCAAAGTGTTGCAAATTAATTTCTTAAGACAAGTGTTGCTATTTCATTCTTATTCCATTTATTTACACTAATCAATATTTTTAAAAATCACAAGTTATTTTCACAAATTTAACAAGATCAAATTAACAACTTAAATACTCTCATTTATAATAATATTAAGATATTATAAAATTTTAGATATAACTTCTGAAATAAAATAATTCTCATTATTTTTAATAAGAAATCGCAATACTAACACTTAACTGAATTTACATCATTTCGAAAGATACCGTAGGATTTATTAAGATAAACAAATCAATTATTTACAAAAATAGGTTTAGTTTCATAATTAAATTTACAATTATAATTTTTCAATTTAAACTATAAATCATAATATAAACATTTTACTCTAATTACCAAATTTAACATAATTGATTTAATAATATTCCAATTTAACTTGAAATTCTTTATTTAAGAAATAAAAATTATTCCTTAAATAGATCTAGCCAAATATTCTTAAAATATGTTTTAATTACTCAATTAAATTTCATAAATCATAAATTAAATTAATCATTCCCAACAAAATTTAATTAATTAGTGAATTTACGCCAGGGTTGTTGCAGATTCCCCCCTTACAAAAATTGCGTCCCTGCAATTTTCTAGAAAAAGAACCATAAACAACTCAAAAATTTCAATCGACAAAGGATAAAAGGCAAGGTCGAAACTCAAACCATTCATACTCTCAACATAGAATGGTAGAAAGAAACAAGGAAAAACTCACTTGGTTAATCCAATGGCTCAACAAATGCTAAATAGTGATTAGTAAACCATCGAATTTTCCAGGTAACTCGAAAGAATTACGAAGATATCCCATCTTCAATCAAAACTCAATAAGACGCTCAACAATTAATCAATCAGAAATGATTGATTTCACAAAACTCTACGAATAGAGTCGAGATCAAACTTACTTAAATCTAAACTCTAAGCAATAAAGAAGAACATCAATAAGATTTTCCGCATAAATATACGGAAAGAACATCCTCACAACAGGGTAGACACAATAGACAAGATAGATAAATCACAAGTTGGCTTCTCACAAAGCCACCAAACTCGAATGACCGCGAAAAATGCACGTCGTTAATATTAGCTCAAAGATAGAATATACTCAAGAACAAGGATAAAAGCTCAAATTATCTTTTAATCCAAGATATTTATAATTTTAAATCTCAACATCTTTTAAATTTTAAAATATCAATTTTCAACATTTGAGAATTTCTCAAACTCTTTACTATATTACTTAGTAAGTAATTTAAAACTCAAAGTTAAATTCAAATTTCTTCTCTTACTTCAAAATTAATTTCCAAAGAATTTCGTAAATCCATAATAATATTCCTCAAAATAAATTAAGGGTTTAAATTCTCTTTACTCTTATATTAAACTACTTAAATAGTTTTTAAAAAAATCTTCAAATTCTCTTATTATACTCTTCCCTTAAAACATTCAATGTATATAATATAGATTCTAAAATCTCAAAATATACTTCCTATAAAGCACGGCTTTAAAATAATCTCATTTATATTCTGATCTTTATAATCTAAAATAAATAAATGGCACTGCCTCGCCATTGAGTCTCTAATAAATAAATATATTTGTTGGCTGCAGAGTTGACCGAACGATCAAAACTACCTCGCCACTCTATTACTCGTCTCTAAAATAATGGCTGCAATTACCATTCAAAAATAAATTTAATATTTAATCTCAAAATATTATTTTCAAAATCACAATTTTTAAAACATAATTCATCGTGTCTGCTTGTCTCATCATAGCATTTAGGAGATTCCTATCGATAAAGTTGATCAGGCGTATCGACCAGAACTTTTAACTACTTGATGGATAACCCAACACTCTCAAATTATTTCTATGAAAGAATACTACTCATATAAATATATTCTCAAAACATTCTTTGATTTTTTTAAAATATCTCAAAACTCCAATTTCTCTTTTTAAAACTCATATTTATATAGCTTCAAAACTCAATCCAAAGAAATTAAGAGAATGCATCGAGATATTCCTAGAATACTCGATTCATAAAATCAACAACAGGAGATGGAGTGTTCATCACCTCCTACAAGATGATGAGCCACTCTCGAAAATCATCAAGATACTGGACAAGCAAGATATTCTTCTCGAAGGAGATGAAGCACACAAACAACAAATCATTACTTCAAACAAAGTAATGTTACAAAGGATAACATCGATTGAGTATCCGAAAAGGATAGCTCAAAGAAACTGAATGATAAACTCAATCAAGCTTGAACAATCTAGAAACTTACCTCATTCCTTAGTGGATGTCCTCGTGGAAGGATAGCCAAAGGCTAAAAGCCAAAAATAAGGTTAATTCAACACTCGATTGCCCGATTGGATATCAAACCCAAACAGATTCATCAATACCCAACAAATTCTCCTTGACTGGAATTCGAGATATATCATCGACATCTTGATAATCAAGAGTGAATTTAGAAACTCTGTCCAAAGTGATAGAAATAATAAACCAATAAAAATAGGAAACCTAAATATACAATAGGACCCTATAAAACAAAGAATTGAACTTAATATCAATAAGTCAATCCATCTCAAATCCAATGCATCTCAAGATTGTGAGTAACAAATAAATACTCACAAAAGCGACATCAAACAGAAATCTTAGAATGCTCACAAAGAGCCAATCATTGTGGATCCCCTCAATACGATCCACAACTCTCAAATGAACACAACAAGAATGCTCAAGAGGAATCAATAAGCTTCATTGATACGAGCTCACCCGCATCGACAAAAATAAGGATAGAGTAATCCCAAATAAGATTATTCATAAGATAAGATAACATCCAGCTCAATTATAGAATACTACGGAATACAATATATATTCCTAGACATATTCCATCTCGACATATCCCAATACTCGAAAAAGAATTAAAGCACGATTTGAAAACAAGCTCGAATAAAGGACAATGATTCACTCGTATTATACTTCGACGTATCGTGATATACGTATTGTTCTATGTTTATTCTACTTTGTTCTGACCACAGCTATGATACCATGCTGTAACACCTCACCCCGAGACCCACCTTAGTAAAGAGAATTAACGAGTAATTCCATCTACTAAAGCGGAGAATAGGGCTGGTTAAGGGCTACCATCTATAACTTTTTCTTAAACATCTACTGAATACGTCGATAAATGCAATATAATTTTTTTATTTTCTATCTCGATGGATCGAAATACACAGTAAATGCTTAATCCAAAACTATAGGTGGCTAACGGATCTATCAAAACAAAATACAATAAATAAATGTAAAGCACATCACAGAATAGTAATCAACATCATATATATATATATATACTGATACATGTTTAGCACAATACAATATGAATACAGATAAAGGTGGTACTCGACCACATCATACACATTGAATCAAATATAAATACATCAGGGTATGCGGAAGAACATAAATTGCTCAAGAGAAAGGAGAGCTAATATCCAACATCAACTTCAAGCTAAGACCAATACATGATATCTGAAACAACTCGGTCTGACCTGAGTATAAATACACGGGTCAGTCTAGCTACACAAATCAGTCAATATCGGTAGTATGAAGCAGAATAGACATGAAGATACTTCTTCTCGAAGGAGAAGAATGAATCGATAAACCCATAAGCTCAACACTTAAGTAACAAACACTACTTAAGTGAACAAATACCTCGAAAGAGGAAATTCAAACTCAATACTCAAATCAAACACAAGTGCCTCATATCATCAGCGACATCCCAAAATGTCTACATGGTTACCATGAACCAAATTTCCTCAAAAGGAGAAACATCAATACAAAGTCTCGCCAAAATGGCAAAAATAAAACATTCTCAAATAGGATGATCCAAAACTCAATTATAGATGAATCTCCAAATTCAGTTATACCTCATCTCATCGGTGTAAATATATATAAGTCTCAATCTCAACTCGCCAAAATGGCAAAACAAAGAATATCGTATAAAAAATCCTGAAATTATCAAAACTCATAACTCAAGGAACTCGATAAGAGTTCAAAACATCATAATTGAAATCACCATATATATAAGATCTCATATAGAACAAGGCTATCGATGTAATAAAACATCTTAAAAAGGTGAAATCACAATAAAACAGAAAACTCAGAAAATCCAGATAGGCCAAATCCCCGATTATAATGCGGAAGCAATGCTGCACGTGCTAAACTCAGATGGCTGCAGCCTTAGACAAGGTCGCTAACACCTCCCAAAGCAGTCCGTCCTCATGACAAGGTCGTTGACACCTCTTCAAGCCATTTTGTCAGCCGTAACAAGGTCGCTAACACCTCCCAAAGCAGTTCGTCCTCATGACAAGGTCGCTGACACCTCTTCAAGCCGTTTTGTCAGCCCTAACAAGGTCGCTAACACCTCCCTAAGCAGTTCGTCCTCATGACAAGGTCGCTGACACCTCTACAAGCAGTTCTGTTAGGTAAACATCATGAATGTGTCACAAACTTACGGATAGGAACCCGAAAAGTGTTAACGTGTGTCCCGTACCACATATTCGCACTTAGCGGTTTACTAGCTGTTAGTCGATGCCACACTAGAAACATCATAAAACTTGAAAATTTATATCTCGCCTAGTCTCCTTGACGAGTGACAAAGAGCCACCATACTTGTCTCATCTCATCGACAAGCATTAAATGGCATCGTAACTTGTCTCATCTCATTGACAAGTGAAAACATCATGATGGTTTCTCATAAACCATAAATCTCGAAATATGAAATTATAAACTCAAGACTTGCCTTATATCATTGGCAAGTAAATAAGACATCGTGATGGATCTCATCGATCATACTCCTATATAGGAGATCACAAACCATAGTGTTTGCCAAATATTGGCCATCTTAAATAATTTCCAATAAATAGGAATTATAAAAATAAAATATGCCATAAAATGGCAAAACATCTCAGAATCAGTAATCTCAAATAGCTTCGATCGTACAAGTCCGAAATAAACCGAAATGGTAAACGCACATGTCCCATACCATGTGTTTTACTAAATCGTTTAATTCTCTTTCCCATACGTTCGAATAGTGCAAAAGTGTATGTTTTATATTTAGAATAATTTACTAGAGAATACAAGCTTTTAAAACTTTTTCCCGAAAAGATTAATAAAACCCATATTTGAAATTCTTTTATTACAGGGAATAAATAGATTTTTTTATTAGAAAAATAAATTTAAAATACTATATCATAATAATTTTAAATGTACATTTATTTCAATAATTACTTCAAAAATGTTTTAGTGAAAACCATACTCGAAAACAATGAAAAACAAGAAAGATAACTCAAGACCGGTAACTTGAGTTCAATAAGAATTCAATTCAAATTTAACTAAAAATCAATTCGAATTCTATTTAAAATTTGAATTTTAAATTCTCCAAATATAGCTAGCCTATTGGTAGACATCATAGCTCTCAAAACTCTCAAAAACATCATCAAAACCGAAAGAGAATAAGAGTAAAAATGAGCTAATACGATTCTATGGTCAATGTTTGTTGTTGTTGTCATCTTGTTCTCAGGACAGCAACTTATAACCATAATTTCGACCAAGCAAACTTCAAAATGGCAGAAAACACAATGAACAAAACTTGTAGTACATGAATTATGCTTTCCGAAACATGTAAGATTATTAAAATCGGATCAAAAACGAAGAAGTTATGGCTAATTTAGTTTCAGCCTTAAGCATAGAACAAATATTGATTTTGCTCTCGGGATTACAGTATAAAAATTCGATTTTGTCATAGCTAACCTCAATATAATAGAAAAATCAATAAAAGAAAGATGTAGTATATGAAATTAGCTTTCCGGAATGGCTAAGATCATCAAAATTGGATCTGTGGTTCAAAAGTTATGGCTGTTTTGCTAACAAATTCAAACTCAGCCTGGTTTGTTAAAGACAGAATCTGGCTTCTGTCTTTAAACTCATTTCAGGTCAAGTAAATGGAGGAATTTCGAACAGTGACCAAAAGAGAAATTGCATCTCATTGAATCTATTTTCTAACCTATAAAGAACGAGCCATTTTGGATAGTTATGCACCAATATATCGCTGTTTTACTACAGCAATTTTCATATAAAATTTTCTGCAAACAATCATTAGATTTATTTAACACATACAATCAATTCACAATCAAATTGAAAGCAATTCAATCAACAACCTTCTAATTCAATCCAAATAACAACTAAAAATCACACATATGAATTAGAGATAGCAAGTGTGAGTTGTAAATTACTCACCTTTTAGCTTCCTATAGCTTGCTAATCTAATCCAAAGCCTTGTTACAACCTTGCAATCTCTTTGCTAACCTTTAATACACCTAAATGCTCAAAAACCTAAATCCAACCAGCAGCACTTAAATTAAAAATAAAACGAAAACCATAATTTTATAAGTCTAGAAGGTAGAGAAGATTACCTAGCTTTGTTTTCTACAAGTATTGACCAAAAACCCCTTTGATTTCTAGCTTTGATTTGAGGATTTAAGAACTAGGTTTTTACTTAGCTTTGAGAACATATTTTTGTTTCTATTTCTCTATTAGATCTATGAACGTAAGATAAAAGAAAGAAGAAGTAATACTTCCCTTAAATGGGCTAAATGGGCTTGAGCATGGATCCTAAGGCAAAGTGTTGCTAATTAATTTCTTAAAACAAGTGTTGCTATTTCATTCTTATTCCATTTATTTACACTAATCAATATTTTACAAAATCACAAGTTATTTTCTCAAATTTAACAAGAACAAATTAACAACTGAAATACTCTCATTTATAATAATATTAAGATATTATAAAATTTTAGATATAACTTATGAAATAAAATAATTCTCATTATTTTTAATAAGAAATCCCAATACTAACACTTAACTGAATTTACATCATTTCGAAAGATACCGTAGGATTTATTAAGATAAACAAATCAATTATTTACAAAAACAGGTTTAGTTTCATAATTAAATTTACAATTATAATTTTTCAATTTAAACTATAAATCACAATATAAGCATTTTACTCTAATTACCAGATTTAACATAATTGATTTAATAATATTCCAATTTAACTTGAAATTCTTTATTTAAGAAATAAAAATTATTCCTTAAATAGATCTAAGCAAGTATTCTTAAAATATGTTTTAATTACTCAATTAAATTTCGCAAATCATAAATTAAAATTAATCATTCCCAACAAAATTTAATTAATTAGTGAATTACGCCAGGGTTGTTACAAGGGGAAAAGGGGGCATAGGTTCTAAATCTTGTTGTTTTTCTGTTGGTGCAGTTCCTGAAGATGGAGTACGAACCGTGAGATGAATAAAACATATATTGATAAAGGAGGATGAAAGTGGGGTGGAAAAAGGTGGAGAAATTTATGGACGTAATTAAAATGGGCGGGTCGATGAGGTATCAAATTGTGAAATACATCGTCGAACAAAAGCTGTTGTTACTACGGTAAGGGTTAACTGTATTGTGATTTGATTTACTTTGATACAGTTTGTAAAAAAATATGTAACAACCCGGTATTTTTAGCCATTCGCATCCGCACATGTCGGACTTGAATTGCTCAAAATACCGCGTTGTAAATAAATTTGGAGCAAATGAAATACAATCACAGAATCACAGACACAGAAACATCAGAATAACTCGCAGCGGAAATTAAAATACCATAATAGTTCATGAAGCTACTATAACAAACTCTCAAAACATAATACATAATATCAGTCTGAAAAACATATACAATAGAAATCTCAATTACATATCAGTTTAATAGAACAAATGAAACTGAAGGGATAGATAACTAGACAAGTAGAATCTCTAGAAATCCCTAGCTCCACAAAGAAATCCAAAGCTAAGCTGTAAATACTCAGGCTGACCCGAGCGTAAAGTAAAACACAAAACACTCGAGTCAGGACAATATATACTTATATAATGTGAACCAACTCAAGTGAACTGTAGTAGAAATGCACAATAACTTAAAGGATGCTTGGGATCGCCCATCCTTTAAGAATCAGTTAAACTATAAATTAATTACATCCCGTGGTTAAAATTTCAAAATGGTATTTTATACTTCAAAATCAAATGTAATTTCAAAATTCAATATCATTCAAAATGTCATATCTTCCCAACCACATTCATTTTTATTAAATTTAAATACCATTACAAAACACATTTCAAAATAGTTTATATTTCGAAACAAATTACTTCATTTTAAATCATAAAATAAAGTTATTACATTTAATAAATAAATTTCTAAAATTTTACTCTTTCAAAATTCATTTATTCACTTAATTTATTAAAACAGATGAAAATTCAACTTTCGCAGCATTTAGAAATTGCTACGGAAAGTTACATTCAAAACTGTTCAATTTAACAAAAGATAGCATTTAAAAATGCTGTAATAGGGTTACATTAGTTTTAGATAAAACTTAGTTAAATTCAACAATTATAGCATTTACAAAAATGCTATAATAACCTTTAATTAAACTTAGCCATTTGGTTCATTATTATCAATTACAGCATTTACAAATGCTGTATTATCATTTACATTAGAATTAATAGCATTTCAGAAATGTAGTTAATTAACTTCAAGTATTCAATATAATTTCACAAACAATTAAATTTTCATTTAAATCATTTTTAGCTTATAAAATCATATAATTTCACTTTTAAAACAGTCATTCAAATACCCTTATATTCATGATTTTATAAAGTTAAATCTCCATTCAAAAATCAAAATTTAATAATAATTCACTTATTAAATTCCAACATTAAATTTTAAATTCATTAAATTAAATTTAACTTAACATTAAAGTTTAAAATTTTCAAATATAACTTAATTTCATTTTTATTTACTTAACTTAAAATTCACTTTTAAGCCAAATTCACAAATTTTCAATTTTAGTTATATTTCCAAATTTCAACCTAAATATTCATTCATTTCACATTTTAACTTTATTCAAAAATCATTAGTATATTATAAAATCATTTTAAATTCATTTAATTCAAAATATCATAAATTTATCATATTTTCATATTTAATTTAAATTCCATTTATCAACAAATTCTAATTTCCAAAATAACTTACATTTCAGATTTTCTAACTTTACCATTTATTTATTTCACTTATAAATTTTCAAAAAAAATCAATAATGCTTTACAAAAATCATTTTTAATCAAATTCAAATCAAAATATTTTAATATTTACATTTCTAAAATAAATTAAATTTTTTTAGAAAAACATATTTTAACAACGGGTCTGTATTTCATTTTCTAGCCTAGGTAAAGTGATACGGGTAATATATCATTTCAACCCGTAATTTACAAAGAAAACCCAGGTTTGATCATTTCAAACCCGCAATCCCAAGTAAAAGAAAATAATTGAAAATCATTCAGGCCTATCATTTCAGCCCATAACGATTTTCTCCTATTCAAAAGTCCGTTCGGGTATGTATCATTTCAACCCATAGTGATTCTAGTCTACAGGGAACTTGCAGTGTGATAAACTGATGAAAATAACAGAATAGCATGAAATAACAGTAACATATGGTATAACAAGTGTAAATATAGGTGTGAACATCATATGGATATACTATAGCAGTTATAACAGGATGATATGCATTTACAGATTCAGGTGATGTCAGTTTATCACTACATAAGTACATATTAGTCTGGTGAGATTTACTCACTGCTTTGAGCTGATGACACAAAGAAGAATTGCATAACGGGATCTACACAAGCACAAAAGCACGATACGGATACGAAATGGAGGAGCCAAGGATTAATTCCCTTGAATACAAATCAAACAAACAATACAAACAACATAAGTTTTCAACCCAAAATTTCAATTAAACAAAGCTAGAAATGAATACACAAAACATCACCGAAGTGTTTGCACTTGCTTTCTACCACCTATGCTTCAACTCCAAATTTGAAATGACACGGGTAAAGGTATGGTTTGGATCTGGTTTGGGTTCTTAAAGGCCGGCCTAGCATGGCAAAATGATGGAGCAAAGATATATGAGCATGAACTAACACTACAAGGCAAATATCATGGATTCCTATGCGCTAGAGGGCTCGGCCAAGGCCAAGGAGAGCACGGCCAGGTCTGTAGTGGGCTGGAGGATGATGTGGCAGTGGGCTCAGGTCAGGAATTTGCTGGTGGTGGTGGTGTATGGTCGTCCAAAGTGATGGAGAGAGGTGTTGGAACAAGTTAGGCTAGGCTATGAACAATTAGGTGGAGTTTTGTTCATTTTTAGGTGGGTCTTCTTCATCAAGGGCCATGGCCATGGCTTGGGCCTGGGCTGGAGGAGGTGATGACCAGATGTGGTGGTGGTGGAAGAGGCCAAGGTGGAGGAGGAAGGAGGAGCTGAGCATAGAAGGTGAGAAAACAAGTGCAAAATCATAAGAAAACAAGTTGAAGTTGCATAGAAAAGAAGAAATTTTTTACCATGCTTTTCACATGGGAGAGGCCGTACTTTTTTTCAGAGTTTGAGAAAGAAAAATCATGTGAAATGATAGAGCAGTCGGCTGGAGAAATGAGTTAAGGCAGCCAATTAAATGAAAAGTAATGGTTGGAGTTGAAAAGGTGAGAATACAAAGAGCCTTAAGAAATAAAAAGTCACAAAACCTTTCAATTTTTCTTATTTCTTTTTATAATTTTAAATAACTGAAATATATATATAAATTCAGTTAAAATACGAAAATATCACAAATAAACAAAATATAAATAAATAAATATTAATTATATATGATTAAATTAGGAAAATAGCACAGAAAATGAAAACTAGTTTAGAAAATTTGAAAATAAATGCAATGACTTTGGAAAATTTTTATGTACGTGAAAAATATTTATAAATAGAGATAAGAACATAAAATAAAAATTCATTCACAAAATAAATATATAAATTTTAATTAAATATAATTTAAATGAAGAAAATAGCAGAAAAATAGAAAACAGCCTTTAAAAATAGGAAATAAATACAGTAAATTTTGAACACTTTAAAAAATATTAAAAGACAAAATATATATAAAATAACATATTAAAATAAAATATAGCAAAGAAAATATTTTAAAAAAAAAAATTAAAATAGACAAAATTGCAAAATAAAACAAATTATACCCAAAATTGAAATGTACATAACTTTTACAATTTAAATCCGTTTTCAACGAAACGAAAAGAAGTATTCAAGTTATTAAATCTATTTTCATAATAAAAGATAAAATTTATGAATTTAAATATTTAAATTTGAAATTTAAAAGTCAAGACTTGACCAGTTTGAACAGAAATTCATCTTTTAGTAAAATATCCAATTTATACCGGTTCGAAATTATAATTCACATAACAATCAACACTTATATTTAAAAAAAATAAAATGTTTGAAATAAAATAAGTTTAAAATAATTTCAAAATAAAAATAAAGCCAAATATTAAAATATATGAAAATCTAGGGCTGTTACACTCTCCCCCACTCAAATCTTTTCGTCCTCGAAAAGGAAGGAATCAGAGAAACAACAAGAAAGAACAATTGGTTGGAAGACATCCTGAAAGAAGGTATGGAAAAAGTAGCTAGGAGGGAAAGCATGTTGAAAGACAAGGATGAACCATTGATTAAACCATTATACATTTCAATTAAAATTTTATACCATTTAAAACATTTTATAATATGATGAATAGTCATTTGATTCAAATCTGATGGTTCAAGGTAAACAATATTTAAACATTTTAAATTTTTAGAAGGGAAAATAACTGATCAAAATATTCTTTGTACAGTACTTTATCAAGATACTTTTATCAAATACTTTTATAACTCGATGTCTTAACAAGTTTACTTTCATTCCTGCAGACTCTGGCTATGCGTTGATCAGGCGCAAAGCTAGAATTCTCCAAGTACTTAGTAGACTTGTTTCAACACCCAGTGAAAATAATGAAAACACTTTTAAAAACAGATATGGAAAGTACAATCCAAACAAATCAACCAAACCGAAACAGTTGTCTAACCATGGATCGCAGATACACAATGGTTACGCCTGGATCCCCCAGGAAACAATCCGTATCCGTAAGCTTTCTCAGCCCTGCGAGTTACGCCATGATGACGAGTAGAATGCAGGATACACAATGGTTACGCCTGGATTCCCTAGGAAACAATCCGTGCCCCCAGGCCAGACTCAGCCAGGCACTTGCGCTACTATTTGCGACCTACACAGATTGCAGGATACACAATGGTTACGCTTGGATCCCCCAGGAAACAATCCGTACCCCTAGGCAAGACTCAGCCAGGCAGTTGCGCTATGTAGTCGCGATCATAAGACCACGGGGATCGTCGTGGAATTCTATGGACACTCGAGTATCATATTCGGAAAACCAAATCAAAGAGAGAGAATAATATCGATAGAATGAATCCACAGTGTGGCCACAAAGCGGATATCAAGCAGAAGGCACTTTCCATATCTTTACTTCGAAAATATGTATCATATAGTACCTTTCAAAATCACTTTCAAATATCATACTTATATAAAGTCCATATATATAAGATTTCATTTCAAATCAAATACTTTCCAAAATAATAGTATATCAAATCACACTTATATAGATTTCGATTATATAATATTTCACTTTTCAAAATTGGGTACCTTTTCAAATCAACAGTTTTCAAATCAATAGTTTTCAAATCTACTCCATACTTATACAAATTAACTTTTTATATAAGTTCGATAACTCCCAAATCAAAGTATTTAAATAAACAAGGTTCTCAATTTCAAACCATTTCAATATCAATTCAGCTTCAAAATCATATATGATTTCACCAAATCATTTCTTCCAAATTACATAAATTTAGTTTCAAAGTTTCTTAAACAGTAGATTTAGAAAATAATCCAAATTTCCAAATCAACAAAATTTAGGCCAAATAAATTCATTTCCATTTCAAACATGTATTCACTTCAAAAATCATAATACTTTCAAAGTTATAAATCTTTCGAAACCAAATACTTGAAATCATTTCACTTTGAAAATCATAACATTTTGTAATCATACATTTGAAATCATAAAACATGCCCTTAATTCTTTACATCTCAAAAATTTATTCAATTAAACTAAAATCTAAAATTTCCAATTTTAATTCAATTCAAACCATCAGTTTCAATTTAGTTTTCCAACAAAACCATTTCAAATATTATCAATTTCAAATATAGATTTGATTTACAAAATAAACTATTAAATCTTAAATATGTTTCAAGGCTTAAATATACCATATTTCAAAACTAAATTTCATAATTTCATATATCTCAAATTTTACTTCATTATTACTTAGTGTTGAAATATTTATTTCATAAGTCCATTATTTTTAAATAAACTCAAATTACAGGTAAACCAAATATCCTTTCATACTAATACAAGCTTCAATTTATTGATTTATCAAAATCAATGGTTTTCAAAAAATCATTTTATACTTACATAAAGTTTATCTTATATAAGGATCAAAATTTTCAAAAAAAATAAATTTCGCTGCATGAAAAGCCATACGGGATTGAACATCTTTGCTTACTAATAGATTTTCAATTAAGAATAGTTTTGTATATAAATAGTTTGTATGAAAAATAGAATAAAACAGTTAGTTTAAGAAGAATAAAAGAAAAATGGTTTTGAAAAATGGTTTTAAATTTGATAGTAGTTTTTCATAAAAGAAAAATTCCAATTAAATTACAAAGATATCCAACCCAACAACTTTCAATTTCAGCATCAAGTATATAAGGATATAAGATGTACATATGTCATCATTTCGCAACATTACATTCGATCGCTCGCTCGATCACACAAGTTCGCTTTCGAACTAGTATTGTCCATTCGACTTCCCTAATGAGGACGTCGATATGGTTTCTCGACTAGAAGCCATCAGTCTCCTTGCATAGCCATATACTATGATAGAGAATTCTAGAATCAAGCCAAAATTCCATATCAAATATTCGCCATCAAGAATCAAATGAAAAATCCTAACACGAAATGGTGTAATTCGCCTCGAACTTGTGTACTCAAACTTGGATCAGATTAATTATGCGAATAAAACAGCATACGTACAACTTATGTACCTATTCCAACTTGTTAAATAAATAGTTTCATAAAGATGTTACTAAGTTAAAACATTTAAAACCAAATTTTTCTCAAACATTTGAAGACTAATTTTTATCCAAAACATTTCAAAACCAAATTTCGTATTAGTATAATTCAAAATAGTCTTATTTATTTACTAAAAAAAACAATTTCGACTTATAAAAATCATATTATTTCATACTTGAAACATACAAACTAAACTTATATTCTTTATCAAATACCTTATACCTTTCAAAAAATTTAGCTTTGAAAAATTAACCTTGATTTGGAAGTGCTCGAATCTTAAAATAGTCAAAGAAGTCATATTTTCAATCCAAGAGTTGAAAATCAACACTAAATCAGTAAATCAATTTCAAAAGATAGGTTTCAAAATCTGAAACTCGAGAACTGAACACCGGCTTACTTTAAATCTTTTCAAATATATATATATATATATATATATATATATATATATATATATATATATCTTTCGAATATCAAACCATACTTCAAAATCAAAAATCGAAATTGGTTTCACAAAATCACTCGCATAGCAAAGCTCCTAGAGTGGCCTCTCCCCCACTCAGAAACTCGAAAATCAATGTCGATGATGCATGCATTCATCACCGAAATTATTTTCCAACGAAATAAGTGGGTTCTGGACTTTTACTTTCTTGAAACTTCTTTAAAATCTCTTCAAAATCTTTGGAATTCATTCAAATACATTTGAAATATTTCTTATTCAGAAAATATCTTTAAATCATATTATTATTATATATATTCCAAAATCTTAGAACCGATTTCAAAACACCAGAGTTCGATTCCTTGAAATTCAAATTCAAAACCTTTCAGTTATAAATCATTTTATATAAATTTAAATTTCTCATAAATTTTCAAAATTTCAATTCCTTTCGAAATTTCAAATTTTCATTTTTGAACGGTATATAATCCTTATCGAAAACATTTCACTTTTATATATAGGAAAATGGCCATCCTTAATAATTTCGATGTATGCACAATATCAAAATACAACCAAACACAAATTTCCAAAGGATGATTCAAGGAAGGATTTCAAACAAACAAAGATTCAAAATTAGAGGAACTCTAATCAAATAGAATTCTAGTTCGAAGATAAACCCATATGAAGATGAGATAATTTAATTACCAAATAGAGGATAGATAAGCCTATATAAATCGGAGGCGACCTTAACTGGTCAATCGAGACTTTAGGAATATAATCAATACGGAAATCTAAGGCAAATCGACATTCGATCACCAGAGATAGAATCCTGGTAGAGCAGGAGATAGATAGCATCGACATCCGAGGATACAGAAATCTCCAGTGAATCAAAGCCAATTGTAAAGGAGTTTCACCCCTTTACAAATCATTCAAAGATTTACGGAATCACCGCTCTTTAGAGAGGTCATTCCAAAGTAGAGTTACGGAATGCTCCAAAATTAAAAGGAAAAATGGGGCAAACAAGACTGGATTCCAGAACAAGTGGGAGCATTCCAAAGTTCAAGAAATCCAAATCGATAAGAATCTTAACCAAGAGATTTCTAACAAGGTGGATACCGAAGAGATGAAGTTTAGAAAATCTTGATTTCGAAATAAGAACATTTTCATACCAAAATAATCTTTGAAAATCCTTTAAAAATAATTTGGAAATCATTTTATACTTCGAAAATACGTTCTCTCATAAAGAAAGGATTCTGAGATTGATTTCACTCATTCTAGGGTATTCCTACCCTATCTCTAATGAGTTTTTGCTCCGCAGGCTAAGATTTGCCTAAAACCAAAGCTCTGATACCAACTGTAACAACCCGGTATTTTCAGCCATTCGCATCCGCACATGTCGGACTTGAATTGCTCAAAATACCGCGTTGTAAATAAATTTGGAGCAAATGAAATACAATCACAGAATCACAGACACAGAAATATCCGAATAACTCGCAGCAGAAATTAAAATACCATAGTGGTTCATGAAACTACTATAACAAACTCTCAAAACATAATACATAATATCAGTCTGAAAAACATATACAATAGAAATCTCAATTACATATCAGTTTAATAGAACAACTGAAACTGAAGGGATAGATAACTAGACAAGCAGAATCTCCAGAAATTCCTAGCTCCAGAAAGAAATCCAAAGCTAAGCTGAAATACTCGGGCTGTCACGAGCGTAAAGTAAAACACAAAACACTCGAGTCAGGACAATATATACTTATATAATGTGAACCAACTCAAGTGAACTGTAGTAGAAATGCACAATAACTTAAAGGATGCTTGGGATCGCCCATCCTTTAAGAATCAGTTAAACTATAAATTAATTACATCCCGTGGTTAAAATTTCAAAATGGTATTTTATACTTCAAAATCAAATGTAATTTCAAAATTCAATATCATTCAAAATATCATATCTTCCAAACCGCATTCATTTTTATTAAATTTAAATACCATTACAAAACACATTTCAAAATAGTTTATATTTCGAAACAAATTACTTCATTTTAAATCATAAAATAAAGTTATTATATTTAATAAATAAATTTCCAAAATTTTAGTCTTTCAAAATTCATTTATTCACTTAATTTATTAAAACAGATGAAAATTCAACTTTCGCAGCATTTAGAAATTGCTACGGAAAGTTACATTCAAAACAGTTCAATTTAACAAAAGATAGCATTTAAAAATGCTGTAATAGGGTTACATTAGTTTTAGATAAAACTTAGTTAAATTCAACAATTATAGCATTTACAAAAATGCTATACTAACCTTTAATTAAACTTAGCCATTTGGTTCATTATTATCAACTACAGCATTTACAAATGCTGTATTATCATTTACATTAGAATTAATAGCATTTCAGAAATGCAGTTAATTAACTTCAAGTATTCAATATAATTTCACAAACAATTATATTTTTATTTAAATCATTTTTAGCTTATACAATCATATAATTTTACTTTTAAAACAGTCATTCAAATACCCTTATATTCATGATTTTATAAAGTTAAATCTCCATTCAAAAATCAAAATTTAATAATAATTCACTTATTAAATTCCAACATTAAATTTTAAATTCATTAAATTAAATTTATCTTAACATTAAAGTTTAAAATTTTCAAATATAACTTAATTTCATTTTTATTTACTTAACTTAAAATTCACTTTTAAGCCAAATTCATAAATTTTCAATTTTAGTTATATTTCCAAATTTCAACCTAAATATTCGTTCATTTCACATTTTAACTTTATTCAAAAATCATTAATATATTATAAAATCATTTTAAATTCATTTAATTCAAAATATCATAAATTTATCATATTTTCAGATTTAATTTAAATTCCATTTATCACCAAATTCTAATTTCCAAAGTAACTTACATTTCAGATTTTCTAACTTTACCATTTATTTATTTCACATATAAATTTTCAAAAAAAATCAATAATGCTTTACAAAAATCATTTTTAATCAAATTTAAATCAAAATATTATAATATTTACATTCCTAAAATAATTTAAATTTTTTTAGAAAAACATATTTTAACAACGGGTCTGTATTTCATTTTCTAGCCTAGATAAAGTGATACGGGCAATATATCATTTCAACCCGTAATTTACAAAGAAAACCCGGGTTTGATCATTTCAAACCCACAATCCCAAGTAAAAGTAAATAATTGAAAATTATTCAGGCCTATCATTTCAGCCCATAACGATTTTCTTCTATTCTAAAGTCCGTTCGGGTATGTATCATTTCAACCCATAGTGATTCTAGTCTACAGGGAACTTGCAGTGTGATAAACTGATGAAAATAACAGAATAGCATGAAATAACAGTAACATATGGTATAACAAGTGTAAATATAGGTGTGAACATCATATGAATGTAATATAGCAGTTATAACAGGATGCTATGCATTTACAGATTCAGGTGATGTCAGTTTATCACTACATAAGTACATATTAGTCTGGTGAGCTTTACTCACTGTTTTGAGCTGATGACACAACGAAGAATTGCATAATGGGATCTTCCAAAGCACAAAATCATGATACAGATACGAAATGGAGGAGCCAAGGATTAATTCCCGTGAATACAAATCAAACAAACAATACAAACAGCATAAGTTTTCAACCCAAAATTTCAATTAAACAAAGCTAGAAATGAATACACAAAACATCACCGAAGTGTTTGCACTTGCTTTCTACCACCTATGCTTCAACTCCAAATCTGAAATGACACGGCTAAAGGTATGGTTTGGATCTGGTTTGGGTTCTTAAAGGTCGGCCTAGCATGGTAAAATGATGGAGCAAAGATATATGAGCATGAACTAACACTACAAGGCAAATATCATGGATTCCTATGCACTAGAGGGCTCGGCCAAGGCCAAGGAGAGCACGACCAGGTCTGTAGTGGGCTGGATGATGATGTGGCAGTGGGCTCAGGTCAGGAATTTGCTGCTGGTGGTGGTGTATGGTCGTCCAAAGTGATGGAGAGAGGTGGTGGAACAAGTTAGGCTAGGCTATGAACAATTAGGTGGAGTTTTGTTCATTTTTAGGTGGGTCTTCTTCATCAAGGGGCATGGCCATGGCTTGGGCCTGGGCTGGAGGAGGTGATGACCAGATGTGGTGGTGGTGGAAGAGGCCAAGGTGGAGGAGGAAGGAGGAGCTGAGCATAGAAGGTGAGAAAACAAGTGCAAAATCATAAGAAAACAAGTAGAAGTTGCATAGAAAAGAAGAAAATTTTTACCAAGCTTTTCACATAGGAGAGGCCGTACTTTTTTTTAGAGTTTGAGAAAGAAAAATCACGTGAAATGATAGAGGAGTCGGCTAGAGAAATGAGTTAAGGTAGCCAATTGAATGAAAAGTAATGGTTGGAGTTGAAAAGGTGAGAATACAAAGAGCCTTAAGAAATAAAAAGTCACAAAACCTTTCAAATTTTTCTTATTTCTTTTTATAATTTTAAATAAATGAAATATATATAAAAATTCAGTTAAAATACGAAAATATCACAAATAAACAAAATATAAATAAATAAATATTAATTATATATGATTGAATTAGGAAAATAGCACAGAAAATGAAAACTAGTTTAGAAAATTTGATAATTAATGCAATGACTTTGGAAAAAATTTATGTACGTGAAAAATATTTATAAATAGAGATAAGAACATAAAATAAAAATTCATTCACAAAATAAATATATAAATTTTAATTAAATATAATTTAAATGAAGAAAATAGCAGAAAAATAGAAAACAGCCTTTAAAAATAGGAAATAAATACAGTAAATTTTGTAATTTTTTTGTTATCACTTTAAAAAATATTAAAAGACAAAATATATATAAAATAACATATTAACACATATTAAAATAAAATTTAGCAAAGAAAGTATTTTAAAAAAAAAATTAAAATAGACAAAATTGCAAAATAAAACATATTATACCCAAAATTGAAATGTACATAACTTTTACAATTTAAATCCGTTTTCAACGAAACGAAAAGCAGTATTCAAATTATTAAATATATTTTCATAATAAAAGATAAAATTTAGGAATTTAAATATCTAAATCTGAAATTTAAAAGTCAAGATTTGACCAGTTTGAACAGAAATTCATCTTTTAGTAAAATATCCAATTTATACCGGTTTGAAATTATAATTCACATAATAATCAACACTTATATTTAAAAAAATAAAATGTTTGAAATAAAATAAGTTTAAAATAATTTCAAAATAAAAATAAAGCCAAATATTAAAATATATGAAAATCTAGGGCTGTTACAAAATACGTTGCCCATGTGAACGAAGAATTTATTGATAGTTATAACAGTTAAAATTTTAATCTTTGTTACGAATAAAATAGTTGTATGAGTGGAGCGTATGTGTTAAGGGGAAAGTAAAAAACAGTAGGCAGTAGGGAGTGCTAATAGGGGGAAATAGAGGTAAGTGAATAGCAATGTATAAAACCGGGTAGGTGGTACACAGGTATGTAGAAGCGAGCGTAGGTAAATTATGTAATCATGCATGCAAAACCAAACGGGACTTGTTTAGTAGAATGAGTACTAATTGTTATAACACGTGTTATAAAAATAAGTAATAACGTAGAGTTCGTGAAATTTTGCAAAATGCTAACGGTTAATATATGGGGTAGATCAGTATTAGTGAAATAAAAGAAGGGCCAAAATAGTATTGTCGGAAACTTCAAATTATGTATAGGTTTATGGGAAAAAGTTAAGAACAGCAGGTTGTCGAAAATTGATGTAAGGGAAGTCATATATTGGTTGTTGAAAAGAAATATTGTAAACAACGCGTACATACAGCTGGCTTGGAGATTGGAAACAATGGGTGCGTGCAGAACAGG
Source organism: Allium cepa (assembly GCA_030765085.1). Lineage (NCBI taxonomy): Eukaryota > Viridiplantae > Streptophyta > Magnoliopsida > Asparagales > Amaryllidaceae > Allium > Allium cepa. The sequence continues at coordinate 204,996,377 of CM060929.1, forward strand.
CACAGTAATGCAAACGTAAATTGATAAAATTTGGGCATGGAAAATGGTAGAAGGAAACATGCGTCTGTTCAGTAGTACTTAATGCAGTAAAATCTATGTCATGTAAAAATAGTACACCTGCTGAATACGTAAAGTTTGACTCGTAAGGTTTATTTCAATAAACTGTTACCATTTAATAAGTAGGCGTCACTATTTGTACCCAACTAAACAGTTGGTTAGTCTTGTTTGAAAAGGGAGAAGAAGTAAAGAAGTGGTGCAAAGACCGGGATGTAAGCAAGGGTGATGGAATAAAAGGCAGTACGGGTGATAAACCGTAAGTGTAAATGTAGTAGTTCATTATGTATTAATTTACAAAGGGTATGACAAAACGTATATCAAATGGGTGGATCAGTAGATAAATTGATAAACAATAAATTTGATGAAAAATCAGTTTCGAAAAAATTCGTTTTCCGTTAGGAAAGATAAATTTGCATGTAAATAAAATCTGTTTAAAACGTCAACGAAAAAAATGAAGTAAGCCATATAAAATTTCGAAGTAGACCAACTGAATTACTGTGCAACAAAATATAGTCGTAGAAAAAGTGATACATTGATCGTTGAAAATAAATATAGTAGACAACGAATACATATTGTAGTTAATGGAAAAAGGAAGGGGTGGAAAGAAAACAATTTAGCATTTCAGTATATATTAATTTCTGATGGTTATGAGGAAAGAAAGATTACCAAATGGGTGAATCAATTGGTAAATTAACGGAAACTAATTTTGATGAAAAATCAGTTGTGGAATAGTTTGTGTTTAATAAGTAAAGATAAATTTCCTGCGGAAAAAAATGTCTATAAAACGTGACTGAAGAAAATAAAGTGAACCATATAAAATTCCAAAGTAGAGTATACGATTCAAAACAAAAGAATGAGGATAACGGAAGAAAAATTAAAAATTTAGGCAATTACGACGACAGCGGAAGGACGGCGGATGAGATGAAGCGGCGGCGAAAGTGATAATTATTTCTCAAAATACGAAATTTTTCATTTTATATGTCAGCGTTAATTTTTCGAAATTGTTGTTTTTTGAAAATACAAACATCGTGTATACGATTTTTGGAAAGAAACATAAAATTAAAAATACCGAACCAAACGGAAGCTTTTTCGAAATTTTCTAGTTGCAAACTGGGCCTCATCGTCTCTTTATTATCAATAACAAAGCAAGTTTTGTGTCTAGTCGCGTAAAGACGATATGTTTGCAGATTCCAAAATAAAAATGGAAAGGTATGCGAAGCGAAATTGGTTATCTTTAATTTTTGAAAAAGACAATGCGTGCGAAAGTTATTCAAAATCCACCGTCCTTTATGGTTGTTTTTAAAATACCACTGTCAACGCCTGGGATGGTTGAAGGACAAGATGTAGTGGTTTAACCTTTAGATTTGATTTAAGATTTTGACAAAAAAGGTCGGATTATTTACTTCACTAGTTATTATAATCAAAAAAATCAAGATCGTTTTATCTCATTACGTTAATCTCAGTTCATTTAAGCCTTCTTCCCTAAACGTGGAATTAACTTTCTGTAAACAACTTAAATCGTAGATATCTTCTATTTTTATCATCTCCATTTTCTTTAAAATTTCTACAAATAAAGTCAATTGAAACAATAGAGCAATTGGATCTGTGGCGTAATGGTAGCGCGTCTGTCTCCAGATCAGAAGGTTACGTGTTCGATTCACGTCAGGTTCAAAAATTTTACATCGTACTTTTGCTCCTCCCCAGCTGCCGCGCTTCTGCTAATTTTTTTTTAATTTTTTTCCCCTTTTGCTATAAATAATTCTACTCACTACAATTGTTTTCCCCCAATCTATAACATCATCTTTTAAAATTCCAAAATGTCAAATTTTAGCCCAATCCTGAGCAAGGATCCAGATTACGGGCAGAAAAGGTGTCTTTTTCACCTGGAATCCTCTTGCGGCTTTGCAACTCCAACTTTGTTCGCTGTAAGTGCTGCTTTTCCCCTCTTTCTCTTACAGCTGCAGATTATGTAAAGAAGATTCAGTATTCATTTGCCACAGTTATTTTCTCTTCCGCCTTACCGCTTATAATCACTAATGTACACAATCTCAAATTTGTGCTGGATTTCCTTGTTAAATTTCGGAAGCCTTGATACGTCGCTAGGTTTGTACAAATTATGCAAAGAGCCAGTATACTGCATTGTTAGGTATGCTGTGAAATAATAATAAATCTTAACCCTTAAGACTTAACATTAGATTCAGTCCTCTTTACGTTTGCTATTTATATTGCAAATTTCTCACTTGTGAGAGGAAGGTGTGTGGTTTATATTCCTTATTATACATTAGTAAGACAGGAAGAATAAGTCTCAACTCAAAATACACGAAGTGTCTGGTTGATGTGATATGTAGATTAGTTAACAGTCATTTGTTTTTTATTTTCTACATTTTGCATATTGGTTGTGAATGGTATTTTTGGCTGTTCATGTTGATGATTAGCTACGTAACATATATTTATTTTTGACACCTTGTTCTTGCCTATGACCATGAGGCAATCTCAGCCCTTTTTTTATACTGTGGATGTGAATACGTCAAAATATCGAGAAACCGTCAGACACGAACATTAGGTTCCAGTACTCATGCCCATGCGATGCATGTATACCTAGAAAAACCATTTCACTTTTTCTTTCAAAAAAAGTTTTGGTAAAAAAATGGTGAAACTGACAGTAATATAATTTTGATGCATCTGAGATTCAAACTAAAGATCTTTAGAGCCTCCGTCTAAAGTACTCCTTTAAGATGGATATCATTTGCAGTTTCAAATTAAATAGGCATATATTGCTCTGAAATTGATATCCATGTTTGTATAAGTTTTCAGGTGACGTCTATTCTTGCAATAAGTTTTCTTAGGAGGTCTGTTAGTAAAATGAGTCATATGAATTTGTCGAATTAGATGCAGGGGTAAATGACAACTGTTTAAAGTACTTTTTTTAATCTTGTTTCTGTGGGGAGTATTGAGCATCAAAACATTACAGAAAACATTAAGCATCAAAACATCAAAACATTCCAATATGGGGGAATCCATCTTCAACTGATAATTGTTGCTGCTGTTATTATTATTTATGCTATTATATTATTATTATTATTATTATTATTATTATTATTATTATTATTATTATTATTATTATTATTATTATTAAGTCTCATTTCAAGTGCATACAAGCAACCTCAATATTTTGTGAAACGAAGCGTCACATTTTTTCTCATCTCTTCGTTTCCATCTCTCCGCTTCTTGCTTATACTCCAACCTTTCTTCAACTCTTCAATCGCGTCTCCCCCTTCTTCCTTTTTCCTCCTCTTCAATATCCTCTAACCCTAAACATTCTCAAACGTTTTCCCTTCTCTTGCTTCTTATCCAAACCTAAACATTCATTTCCCTCAATTGTTAGCTCAATTCAAATCGAGAAACCATATCCCAAGACAAATACGGATCTCCAACTGTGGGCGACTTCTCTGCCCTTAAGGCATACTTGGATTACCGCGGCAAGGAACGCCCCATGGAGCCATTCAAATCAGCAATAATCGAGTCCAAATCTGCCAAGCCGCTATCGTTCGAAGACGTTTTCAGTTTCTCCAAAATACCAAGAAATAGATCAAGTTCTGGTATGATTTTTTGCTACTTCGAACGTTTTTTTGATATTTTCGAACCTGATATGTCAGTATTGTTCTTGAAAATTGTATTGAAATTTAATATCGTTTTCCTTCTGTTCGTTGTATCCTTTTCTGTTTGATGCAGTAGTGGAACTACTATTTGTTGACACTCCCGATGAATTTAGGTACAATCTAATTGAAGAAGCAGTCGCACTGCGTATTCAAATTTTTCCTTCTATTTTAGATAAAATTCTTTTATTTGGTTCAGTTGGTCTTTCCATTTTTGTTATTTTTCTATGTTCATTGGGTTCTATATTTGCAGGAATATATAATTTGAATGCTTCTTATTTTTATCCTACTTCATCATTTTACATTGCCAAAATTATTTTTATTGTTTAATCAAGGAATTTTCAAGGTGAAACAACTTGGTTTTGGATCTTTTCCCCGTGTTTAGTTACTATTTACATTGATTTTTAGATCTGCTATAGATAATGGAATTTAGTATGTACATTTCTGTTAACGCTTAAATTTGAACGCTAACACCCCGGTGTGTGAAGTGTATTTGTGAAAGCACCACCCGATAGATCGGGAAAGAATTATAAGTAAGGAGATTGCAGAAAAGTAGTAAAAACACAAGTTTTATAGTGGTTCGGCCCAAGATCAGGCCTACGTCCACTTAGATTCTCTTTATTGCTGATATGAGTACAATATATATCACTTTCTTCAATTACAATCAACTTCAGACAAATGGTTCAAACTCCCATGAAGAATAATCTTTCGAATTCATCTTGAATGATTGTGATTCTTCTTTGAAGTGTGTAATAGCGTCCTTGGAGTTTGGAGTGCTTGGAGTGTTGCTTGAGTTGAGAAAATGGCAGAGTAACGGTGCTTCGAGAATTAGCCAAAAAAGGTCCCCTCCACATTGAATGTGGCCATGTATTTATAGGCAAATTTTTAGGCTGGAACTTTCAAGTCATGAGTCGTGACCGACTCAGCATGAGTCGTGAGTCGTGGCCGACTCATCGTGAGTCGTCTGCGAGTCAAAAGTTGCCGTCTAAGATGAGGCGACCCTGGTCTTCTACACAGCAGCTTCAGGTTGAGTCATCAACGAGTCATCATGTACGACTCATCTTAAGTCGTAAGTCATCAACGAGTCATCCCCTTGCAGCATGATTCTGAGCTTGTCTCTGAGTCGTGTGTCGTGAATTGACCTATCTTTTGAGTCGTAGCTGCCTTAGGTCATAGACTCCTTAAGTCGTAAGTCTTTTGAGCCATAAGGTTTTATGACTCGGATCTCTCCTTGGGTCGTTGAGTCGTTAATGAACTTGAGTCGTAAGGTTTTATGAACCGTTCATCTCCTGAGTCGTAAACCCAATGGAATACTTAAGGGCCTCGAATGGATGAGTCGCGACCAAATGAGTCGGTCTTTGATGAGTCGGAGCCAGGTCAGATGAGTCGGTGATAGAATGAATCGTGAGGTTTCTTGAGTCGGCAGCTTAATGAGTCGGCCTGTATCATTGAGTCGCTACTAGTTGAGTCGGGGATTCTTTGAGTCGGTCCTTTTCTTAAGTCGTGAGGTCTCCTAAGTCGTTAGGCACCTTAAGTCGTAGGTCGTTTCAAGTCTTAACCCGTTGACGCCTCTAACTCGTAGGCCTTTTAGCTCGTATGCTGGAACGGGGTTAACATTTGCCCCTCGAAGCACACGCTTAAGTCGTAAGTCGTGTGCTTCGACTCATCATGACCCGTGCCGAGTCGAGTCCCAACATTTCCAGGTATAAAAATGCTTGAGTCGCTTCTCCTCTTTCTCACTTCTTATTACTTATCCCAGAGCCGCATCTGCCATTAGAGACCTTTCAACCTTTCGAAGGCGAATCCAAGTTAGCTGATCATCAATCCATCCTTTCCACTACATTGCGTAAGTGATTTCGAACTTCAATCCAACAACGTCCATTGCTAAGGCACAAATTTTCGCTTCCTGTTCCCAAATTACCGCCGCATGTCTCACTTGGGCTTTGATTTGAGTTGTGAACGATTCTGATCATTGTTGGCTACGTTGTTGTTGTGATCCTCTAGATTATAGCATCGCCCTTGATTCATGGCAGCTTCATAACAGTTTTGGATCGGCGTTTGATAAACTGGTGGGATAAATGAGTAATAGGCTTAGTTGAGGAGTTTGCATTCCAGACCTACTTCACGACTTTATCATCTTTTGGATCTTCCGACTTAAGGATTTTCCGCAATCTCAATTGCACACGGCTTAGATTTTAGGTTGTATTGGTTGTCTGACGACTTACAGCTTCGGTTGTACGAGCGACCCAGTCCTTTGAATTTGTTACACGACCTATTCTTTAAGCCATGCACGACTTAAGCCTTGAGTCGTGAACGACTCAGCACTTGGCTATTTTCCATTCTGAGCTGCTTCTTGCGACTTAACCATGAACCGACCTAACGTACACCATGACTAAAGCCGTAAGTCGTGCCAGAGATAGGACTTGGAGATTTTCCCACTGTTTTTATGACTTATGACTCAAAGCTCTTAACTCGTAGGAAAGATTCTTGAGTCGTTGATGAGTTAGGACTTGTATGGATTTTGTTCGAACTTTGAACCATTGCATGGTCTTTGAACCGTTGAACCCTATTGCGTTCATTGACGGGTTACCTTGACTTGCAGGCTAACAATCTTCGCATTTGAACATCCAGTTGCTTGTGTAGAATGACCTCTCATCAAGAAGAGCCGATGGACCAGGCTGAAGATGTCTTTCCAGTAGCCATCCCTATAGACAACCCTCCGGAGAGGACATCCACAACTTTGAATCAGCGGGCATTTAACCAACTGCGCGTCCAGTTTGGCATTGATGATGCCGACATCTTATTTCCGGGGCCAAATGACACTGCTGACAATCCTCCCTACGGCTTTGTTGCAGTCAATCGCCAAATGTTCTTAAGTGGGGCGATTCCTCCTTTTAACGACTTTCTCCAACAGTTCCTGCTTCGGTTGTCTATCTCTCCATTCCAATTACACCCCAATGGCTACGCCATTCTGATGGGGTTATGTGTTCTATCCAGGAGAGTTTTGGATCGGTTACCAAGCTTCGAGGAGATCTGCTATTTTTGCTCATTCACGAAAACTAAAGACCATCCCTCCATCGTGGTTGTAAGAAGCGCTCGAAATCGCAAACTTATTACTGATCTCTCCGAAAGCGCTCACGGATTTTTGAATCAGTTTTTCTTCGTTCGCTGCCCTCCAGGGTTTTATGCCATCTGGAGAGTGGGAAGTAAGATTTCCTGTCTCTACTTTTTCCGTTTTGAAACTTTCTCGAGATCTGAACTCTCAGCTGCTAATTTCATTCTTTTCCTGTTTTTAGCACTTCCTCTCCCTTCTAGAGATCCGATTCATAAACAAGTTTTCGAGAGGTTGTGTGCCGTGGCTGCGGAAGAAAGGAGCATAAAATTTCTGCTGAAGGATGAATTTTTACACCAATACGGGCTTCTACATGCTTCTCGTTCTACGCATGCTCATGAAGTTCCAACAGAAGTTCCCGATTCCCCGACGAAAACTCCTGACGCCCCGGTTACTGTCGAACAACTCGCATCAAAAGAGTCTAATATTGAAGCTTCATTGGTGAAGTGTTCCACTTCTACCGACATTATGGGGTCATCCAGTAAGACGGTGCTTGCCCCGATCGAGGAAGAAGAAGAACCTTCACAGCCTCTCGGGGGATTAGCTGATGTAGGAATTGAGAAAACAAGTCCCACCAAGCATGGTGGTGACGATGTTTATGAGGGGTTGAGCGACATAATAGTGACTTCGCAAGAGCTTTTTAGAGATGACGTATCTAAAACTATCTCTCCTGTAATTGAGGCGACGTCTCTTCTTCGACAAACGCCAACACAAACATCAACTCCTCATACCCAAGCTATCATCACCTCTTCACCAAAGAGTGGTTTGTAGCTTAATGCGTGTAGCTTGCACATCACACAACACTTAGGATTTTTTGGCATTTGTTCACATTTAACTTCTTTTCTCTGGAAGTTTTTAAGACTTGTTATTTTTGCCTTTCAGATTCCTCTATGGGGCGCAGCGGCAGCGGTTCTTATTACAAAGACTTTCGACGCTATGGAGGGCGTGGCAGCTATGATTACAAGCAATACTATACCGATTCCAGAGAGACCAATGAGCAGAGAGCTGCGCGAAAAGCTGAAGAGAGGAGAAAGTATGAAGAACGCCACGAGGGAGCAGGCACGCGATACGAATCCTTCCCAAGAGGTGATGATTCCCATAAACGTAAAACGCATGATGATAGGGGGAAGAGCCATATTGAGGATTCGAGAAAGCGGACCAAACTTGGCGAGGAACACGCGCCTGTGACATCTGAGAGACCTGGCGCCTTAGTTTCTACTGACATCCCTTCCAAATCTCCTGCTCTTGAAGGAAGTGCCATTCAAACACTCCTCAACAGGCCTTCATACCATGTTGAAAGGGGCCCCCCGACTTTGCAGAGCCGATTCCCGAATTGGTGTTTGAGGGGGGTACGCTTCGACCTTGATTTGGTCCCCATCGACAAAGAAGCCATGTACAGAAATCTCGATGCTGTCAGGCTTGATATTGACAGAATGTCTGGATGGCAAAAGCTTGTTGATGAACTTCAAAGAGTTAATCGGGCTAACATCGAAGCAATGCTGACCATGGAAAATGATAAATCAGAGTGGCAGAAGATTCTTGATCAACACAACGTTGAGATGAAGGAGATAGCCGAATACAATGAAAAACTCGAAGCCGAAGTAAAGCAGCTCAAAGATGATCTTGCCTCTTCTACTAATACTTACACCCAAAGAGAAGAGGTATTGCAAAAACAAGTGCGAGATGCGCACGCCAGCCAGAGGGACGCCGAAGCTAAAGCTGAGAGGCTAGAGCAAGCTGTAGAGAACCACCGCACTGATGTCACCCAGTTGCAGAATAAACTGAGCGCCCGGGACATGGAGATTGAAGCGCTAAAAGCCCAACTTGCTCAGACCGGAAAAGATCGAGATGAGGCCATGGCTGGTAAGATTGCAGCCGAAGAAACTGTTCAGACCATGGAAACCGACATCAATTCGACTTTATTCGATTTTTATGTACACTGTGTCTTGGGACGCGGCAGCCTCTCTTTTCTTGGTCCTAAATATGAAATCACCCTGGCCGAGGTGTGGGAAGCTGCTCTTAGCATGTTTAAAGACGCCGGGTATGGCGATGAAGATTTTGAGGCGCGTTACCTGGATGAGGAAGCTCGCGCTGCTCTTGTAAAGGGGCAAGAACAACTTGCCAGGATGAGAGCTGGAATGGCGGAAGAGGAACATTCTGGAAAGGAATTACCACTTACTCCCTCTGTCCAACCTCCAGTTTCTCCCGTGGTTGACATCACGGGTTCTAGCTCCTACACTCCGCCTGCGACTAAGATAGTAACTGAAACTACAAGTGCACAAGGCGGGGATGAAGGCGGTGAAAGCAACGAAGCGCAGCGATATGAAATCAGCATCAGAGATCCAACTGCCCCAAGTAAACTTGACACCGGACCAGTCCAAGTGGTGAACTGCTCGTTTGCTCCTTGTGAACTTGACGATCTTCTTGATTATTTTTCGAATTTCAATGAATTCCCGACTTTTGATTATTCTTCAAATGTCAATGAATTCCCGACTTTCGACGAGCCGTCATCCCCTCTCTTTTCGAAAGATACTGATATTTTAAGTTTTTTCTCCTTTGTAGTGAAAGCACCGAGCCAAACTCAAGCTTCTTCTCCCCCGGTTATCCTTCCTTCATCTCTTCAAGTGGCGCCTCCTTCTGCCTCGCAACCTGGATCACAGGAGGAACAAATAGAGGCTCTTCACGGCTTGGATGATCCCATCGCTTCGCAAGAGCAGAAAGATGAGAGACCTGAGGGAGGTGACATTTCCCCAGAACGGACTCCTTCTGACGACATTGTTCTATCAAAACTTGTCACTCCGGGGAGTGAGTCTTCCTCACAAAGGAGAGAGAAGCGTGGGACATCAAAGAGGAGGGGGAAGAAAATCACCGCCACTAAAGAGGAGCCGGAAGTTGAACCGGTTACACCTGCCTCTCCTACTTCCCTTATAACCACTGGCCGACCTGAAAAGCTGGTTATTCGACCGAGTAAAGGGTCCAAAGGAGGGAAGAAGAAGTGAAGATTTTAGCTTTTTTTTCTTTTGTATGAACTGGCCGAGGGTTGTGCGGGTACCGGCCCCCGCTTTTATTTTGAAACCTGTATCTGCATTATAGTTGAATAAAATGATTCTTCGTTTGTACAAATTTCTGTTTGAATTTGAGAATGCATTTACTATTTATTTTTGCACAAGTTTGTTTATATAGTGTTGCAGCGGGCTTATGGTATGTTGCTTGAGTATTACTCTACTGATGCATCTATACTACTATACCATGTTGCCCCCATACCTTAAGCTTGCTGCAATATTTTACACTTCGAGGGGACTTGCACTCTTATTTGCTAAAGAATAATTATTTTATTCTTTAAAGAAAATTTTTATAGAGTACAACTCCCTTCGTATAAGTTTTTACGCTTTGTCGTTCGAAGAAATCACTTTTTTCTTTTGCTTACGTGCATATTTCACCAAGTGAATTCCTCTATGTGGTAAAGCGGACCTCTGAAGGGTACTTTAACTTCTTTTCTTTTTACGATCATTTCCCATAGTAGGCAAATTACTTTTCCTTTGAAAGTTAAAGTACGCTTTTGATGAGGATTTTTTTTTTATATATAGAAAGTTGTACCTCTGAGGAGGGATTTTTTCACGTTTCAACACTTGGAAGTTTTATTTCAATCTCGGTGAAACGTGTACCTCCAAAGAGTTATGCCTTAGAAATCCTTTTCACGTTTCAACACTTGGAAGTTTTATTTCAATCTCGGTGAAACGTGGGTTTCCGAAGAGGTCTTTCTTCTTAATTGTGTCCCCGGGAGGGGGTTGTACCTCTAAGGAGGGATTTTTTACGTTTCAACACTTGGAAGTTTTATTTCAATCTCGGTGAAACGTGTACCCCCAAAGAGTTGTGCCTTCGAAGAAAGCCTTTTCACGTTTCAACACTTGGAAGTTTTATTTCAATCTTGGTGAAACGTGTGCTTTCAAGAAGGTCTTTGTTTTTGCATTTCAACTTTGGTGAAGTGAAATTCCGAAGAGCGGTTGTTACACTTCAACTCCTGGCGAAATGTGCCTCCGAAGAGGGCTTTTATTTTGTTTACATTTCAACTCTGGTGAAGTGAAATTCCGAAGAGCGGTCACAACACTTCAACTCCTGGTGAAATGGGCCTCCGAAGAGGGCTTTTATTTTGTTTGCATTTCAACTCTGGTGAAGTGAAATCCCGAAGAACGGTTATAACACTTCAACTCCTGGTGAAATGGGCCTCCGAAGAGGGCTTTTATTTTGTTTGCATTTCAACTCTGGTGAAGTGAAATCCCGAAGAGCGGTTATAACACTTCAACTCCTGGTGAAATGTGCCTCAGAGGGGGTTTTCATCGCCTGGAAGTTACTCTCTCATGGTTGGAGGGTCATGACTCCTCCAATCTTTTTTGTTGAGTAGAGAACTTTCTTTTTTGTGGCGTATGACCCATTAGAGGTCTTTTATCCTCCGAAGAGTTGCGCCTCCGAAGAGGACTTGTGCTGCTGATGGTAGCTTTGGTTGTTCCTTTGTTCACTTGCTTATGCCTTTTCAGCGATCCCCTCTTTTTTTTTTTTTTTTTTTTTTTTTTCAAGTTTTCATCCCCCTCTTCTCGCAAGTGGCTTGTTTAATCCAAGGAAATGTACTTCATTGCCAGGCAAGTTCGTGAGAACGGGCACTAGCTTCCTAATTGGATGTTTGTTTGTTCAAACAATCTCAATTTATCAGCAAGGGCTCGTTTCTATCGAAATCATTAGCCGTTCAATTGAAGTATTTCCTATCTAGGATTTGAATTCGGGGTCTTTGAGACTTGAAATTTGTTTGTTGAATGATGGTGAGAATCGCTCGGTCTTATTATGCGCAAGTTTCATTTCCATTGTCTGCAAAAATTTAAATTGACATTTCAGCAATACATTTTATGTATTTTTATATCGAAAACAAAGCAAACATATAATGATAATAAGGAACACAAGATTTATAGTGGTTCGGCCATGAAATTGGGCCTACATCCACTTTATATTCTTTCATTATTTACTTGCATCAGTTTCACAATTGCTTTCAATTACAAGAATCATACATTCATAATTCTTTTTACAATGTTTCAACAAAATTTTCAAGTAAAGTATGGACGCAAGTGGTTGCTGTTCCATGCCCTTGGAATTTGATCTCCATCAACAGTGGTGAGCTTGAATGTGCCGTCGAGAAGCTTCTGACCTATTACATATGGTCCTTCCCAATTTGGCCCAAACACACCTGTCGCGGTCATAATTCTTTTCAGGACTAGATCTCCAATTTCAAAGCTGCGTTGACGAACTTTGGAATTGAAATGTCTGGCTATCCTTTGCTGATGAGCTGCAACTCTGAGGTTAGCTTCATCTCTTTTTTCATCAAGGAGATCCAGCGCTTCAAGTTGCAGCTTTTCATTTTCTGCTTGATTGAAATGGATTCTTCTGTGTGAAGGGACCTCTGTTTCAACCGGGATCATTGCTTCCGATCCGTATGCTAACGAAAAAGGAGTATGCCCAGTTGCAGTTTTGTGAGTAGTTCTGTATGCCCATAGTGCAAGTGGTAGTTTATCGACCCAACCACCTTTTGCTCTTTCGAGTTGCTTTTTGATGGTTGATTTGATGATCTTGTTCACTGCTTCCACTTGCCCGTTTGCCTGCGGATGAGCTACTGCCGAAAAGCTTTTCTGGATTTTGAATCGTTTGCAAAAATCCTGGAATTCCTCACTTTCAAACTGAGTACCATTGTCTGTGATTATTTTCTGAGGCACACCGTATCTGCAAATGATATTCTTGGTCACAAAGCTTATCATTTTCTTAGAAGTGATAGTAGCCAATGGTTCAGCTTCAGCCCACTTAGTAAAATAATCAACTGCAACAATAGCATATTTAATCCCTGATTTAGCAGTTGGTAGCGGCCCAATGAGATCCATTCCCCAAATTGCAAATGGCCATGGACTGACCATCTGTGTGAGTTCGGTAGAAGGTGCTCTAGGAATTTTGGCATATCTTTGGCACTTGTCACATTTTCGGGAGTAATCTGCGGCATCCCGATTAATTTCTGGCCAAAAATATCCGTATCGGAGAATTTTCTTTGCTAATGTTTGACCACCTGAATGATCACCACATTCTCCTCCATGCACTTCAGCTAGGATTGTTTTGGACTCTTCCCGGGATACACATCGAAGCAATGGCATTGAGAATCCCCGTCTGTATAATCGGCCATCCTGAATTACATAGCGAGAGGCCTTTCTTAGAAGCTTTCGTCTTTCTATCGAGTTTTCTGGCAGAGAACCCCTGAGTAGGTAATCCAGTATTGGAGTCATCCATGATTCTTGTTCTTGAGATACATTCACAATCCAGTCTATATCCATCTCGTCTATACTTGGCGCTGAAAGGACTTCTACAGGGACCAATCCCAATAGTTGAGCTTCACCAGAACTTGAATACTTTGCGAGGGAATCTGCCTTCATATTCTCTTCCCGAGGAATGTGGCTTATTGAATAGTGACCGAGTTCACATAGGAGTTCCCAAGCCTTTGACAAGTAGGAAGGCAAATTTCCACCTTTTGCTTGAAATTCTTTCTTGACTTGGCATACAATAAGCTGAGAATCACTGAAAATTTGTAATGCTTGAATGTTCAGCTCTTTAGCGATTTTCAGACCTGCAATAAGAGCTTCATATTCTGCTTCATTGTTTGTTGAAGGAAATTCCAGTCTTAGTGCATAACATAATGATCGACCTTCAGGAGTTTCAAGTACCACTCCGGCTCCAGAGCAGTTGTCATTTCTTGCGCCATCAACATACATCTTCCACTGGATTGGAGAATCATTGACCGCTTTTTCCTCACCATTATCTTTCTCTGTGAATTCTGCAATGAAATCAGCTAAAGCTTGTCCGTTGATTGCTTTTCGGGGGTGATAGGTGATGTCATATTGACTAAGTTCAATGTTCCATTTTAGAAGACGACCCGAAGTTTCAGGGCGAAATAGGACTTGCTTTAGAGGCTGATCAGTGAGTACTTTGATAGGATGAGCTTGGAAATATTGCCTCAGTTTCCTCGATGCAACTAGTAGGCAATAGGCGAGTTTTTCCAACTTGGAGTAATTCAGCTCTGCCCCAGTGAGTCTTTTGCTGATATAGTAAACTGGATGTTGAATCCTTTTGTCTTCCCGTATCAGCGCTGCACTTAGAGCATGAGATGATACTGCCAAGTATATAAGAAGATCCTCACCATCGCCTGGCCTAGAAAGTATCGGAGGCGTTTCCATATGACGGATCAACTCTTCAAAAGCTTTTTGGCATTCGGGAGTCCATTCAAAGTTCTTCTTTCCTTTTTTCAGGGCATCGAAGAACGGGATGCATTTATCAGTAGCTTTGGAAATGAACCGATTCAAAGCGGCGACCTTTCCGTTGAGACTTTGCAATTCCTTCTTCGTTCTAGGAGCTTTAACTTCTTTTAAGGCGGTAATTTGAGCTGGGCTAGCCTCTATGCCCCTAGCACTGACAATAAAACCTAAGAACTTTCCGGATTCGACCCCAAATGTACATTTCAGAGGGTTAAGTTTCATTCTGTATTTCCGGAGGACTGCGAACATTTCTGCTAAGTGTTCAATGTGATCCACTGCTTTCCTGGACTTCACTAACATGTCGTCGACGTAGACTTCTATAGTTTTGCCCAATTGCGGTTTGAACATAGCATTAACAAGTCTTTGGTAGGTTGCCCCTGCGTTTTTCAATCCGAAGGGCATAACTCTGTAGCAATAAAGTCCAACATCTGTGATAAAGCTTGTATCCTCTTGATCCGGCTCATGCATCATGATTTGGTTATAACCGGAGTAGGCATCCATGAAGGATAACAATTCATGTCCCGCAGTTCCGTCTACCAGTTGATCGATCCTGGGTAATGGGAAGCAATCTTTGGGGCAAGCCTTGTTTAGATCAGAAAAGTCGATGCATACTCTCCATTTTCCATTAGCTTTCTTGACCAACACAGGATTTGAAACCCAATTCGGATACGTAGATTCTTTGATGAAGTTATTTTCCATGAGTCGATCAACTTCTTCTTTTAATGCTGCTGACCTTTCTGGACCTTGGGTTCTTCTTTTCTGTTTAACTGGCGTAAACTTTGGGTCAATATTCAGAGCGTGTACTGCAACTTCTGGGGATATCCCACACATATCGGCATGAGTCCAAGCAAAGACATCCAGATTTGCTTTCAGGAAAGATATCAAGACATTCTGAATTGACACATTAAGCTGCGAACCCACATTCAACACCTTATTTGGGTCCTTCGGGTCAACAGGTACCGGAATTGTCGTTTCCACCGGTACTACTCTATTCTCCCCTGTACTGGCTTTTCTGGGATCCATTTCTTTCCGTGCCCCGCTGTGCTCGCCAGTGCAGGGTCCGCTCTGTAATTGCTACAAAGCTGGTTCCTTGATGCGGACTGGAGTTGCCGCATCCTTTCCCATTTCTCTATTTCTTGACTCTCGCAGCTCTGTCCAATAACATTCTCGTGCAGCATTTTGATCCCCTTTTATAACTCCTACTCCATTGTCAGTAGGGAATTTAATAGTGAGGCACCACGGGGCTAGGATAGCTTTGAATGCTGCGAGTGTTGGACGGCCAAGAAAAGCATTATAGGCAGAAAGCTCATCGACAATCACAAATGTTTGCTTTCGGGCCACTTTCCTTTCTCCTTCCCCAAGTTCTACAAACAAATCGATGGTTCCTACTGGTTGCTTTGGCTCCCCTGTGAAGCCCACGATTTTCTGTGATGAGGCTTGCACATCGATCATAGGGATTTTCATCTGGTCAAATGTCTTCTTGAAGAGAATATTGCATGATGCTCCGCAGTCAATGAGGACTCTTCTGACAATGGCTGGTCCAATACCAGCCGAGATGACCAAGGGATCTAAAGTAGGAGCTTCAATACCTGTAGAATCTCTGGCTCTGAAAATAATACCGTCACTGAAAGTTTTCTGTTGTTTAAGGGGCGTAGTGTCTTCTAGAACAAAGACGTTTTCTTCGGCTGGAGCATATTTCAAAGCCCTGGAATATCTCTCCATCTCACCCCAACTTTTACCAGCTGGGTGAGGTCCTCCTGAAATGACATTGATAACGGGCCTTCCAGATTCGTGCCCCGTAGCTTTCTCTCCTGCCCCGGGCTGATGAACAGGGGCCCGCTGCCCCTGACTCGACGATGCAGGATTGTTGCTATTCTTTTTTACGAATTGCTGCAACTTGTTTTCTCTTAGCAACTCTTCAATCAGATTTTTCAGCTGGCGGCATTCATCAGTTTCATGACCTGGTTGATTGTGGAAGCGGCAGAATTTCCCACTTTGTATGGCTTTTCTCCCAGTTCTCAACGGGATAGGTTTAGGGAAATCGATGGAATCTTTAGCGGCGAGGTAGATGTGCTCCGGTGTATGTGATAATGGAGTATATTCTGATGGCTTGAAGGATCGGGGCTTCTTCAGATTACCCTGTTTCTTCCCATTACTATTCTCCCTTTTTTCCCCCACCGATTCATTCTTGCGTGGAGCGACAGTGTTGTCTTCTGCTTTTTCTAACACTGTCTTTACTGGTAAAAGACGGCTTTCCAAGCGAATGAACTCGTCTGCTTTTTTGTAGAACTTTTCGAGAGAGGTTGGCTCCTTCATATTTAACCATTTCCCAAATTCGCTTGACTTATCGATAGCCCTCATCAGATAAGTCAATATCATTCGTGGTTCAGCATTGTCCACCTCAGCCAGTGCTATATTGAAGCGGTTCAAGAAGGATCTGATAGATTCACCAGGATTCTGCTCTAAACTCGATAGTGACATAATATCCTTGGCCTTCGAAGCATATAGTCTAAACTGCTCCTTGAATTTTCTGGTCAAGTCTGAAAACTGATCGATAGATCGGACTGGTAACTTGGTGAACCACAATAAAGCCACGCCTTCCAGGTATACGGGGAAATATCGGCACTTTATTTCGTCGGAGGCCCTGGCACCTGTCATGTGCCAGTCATATTTATACAGGAACTCATTCGGATCACTCGTCCCTTTGTAAGCTGGAATAGTCGGAGGGACAAACTTCCTTGGAAATTCCGCCTTCAAGATTTTTTCAGTAAACGGAGTTTTACTTGGAGCGAAACCCCATTCCTTCTCATCTTCAATCCTTTGCATACTTTCTTTCATGATCTGCCGGACCATTCCAGAAAGATATTCCTCATCATGTCGAGTTCTAGATCCACCGGCGTCAGGTACTGCCTGCTCAAAGGGACTAGTAGGCCTTTCAGGAGCATTCCTTTCATTAACATCATGAATGTTGCCAGCATAGTTCCTTTCATTACCAGCCGGTTCATTGTTTGCCCCAAGTAAGTCGTTCAACTTATTCAGAATCAGAGCATTCTGGGCACTTTGAGCCTCTAGTTGTGCATTTTGGGCGTTTATCTGCTGGTTTAGCCCTAGAATCACAGCATCCAATTCCGCTTTTGTAACTCCAACAGACGGAGTGGGTAGATTAGGCACAGGGGAAGCGGAGGTTCCCTCTTGAATGTTCCCAGATCTGATAGATCTGCTTTTCCTTCCAGGAGCCATAATCTCAGATATACTTCTGGTTTTTAAGGAAATTCTTTCTTCAAATCTCTGCGAAGCAATGATGACAGCTGTCCTGAGTTCGATTCTCAGTGAAAGCACCAAAAATGTTAACGCTTAAATTTGAACGCTAACACCCCGGTGTGTGAAGTGTATTTGTGAAAGCACCACCCGATAGATCGGGAAAGAATTATAAGTAAGGAGATTGCAGAAAAGTAGTAAAAACACAAGTTTTATAGTGGTTCGGCCCAAGATCAGGCCTACGTCCACTTAGATTCTCTTTATTGCTGATATGAGTACAATATATATCACTTTCTTCAATTACAATCAACTTCAGACAAATGGTTCAAACTCCCATGAAGAATAATCTTTCGAATTCATCTTGAATGATTGTGATTCTTCTTTGAAGTGTGTAATAGCGTCCTTGGAGTTTGGAGTGCTTGGAGTGTTGCTTGAGTTGAGAAAATGGCAGAGTAACGGTGCTTCGAGAATTAGCCAAAAAAGGTCCCCTCCACATTGAATGTGGCCATGTATTTATAGGCAAATTTTTAGGCTGGAACTTTCAAGTCATGAGTCGTGACCGACTCAGCATGAGTCGTGAGTCGTGGCCGACTCATCGTGAGTCGTCTGCGAGTCAAAAGTTGCCGTCTAAGATGAGGCGACCCTGGTCTTCTACACAGCAGCTTCAGGTTGAGTCATCAACGAGTCATCATGTACGACTCATCTTAAGTCGTAAGTCATCAACGAGTCATCCCCTTGCAGCATGATTCTGAGCTTGTCTCTGAGTCGTGTGTCGTGAATTGACCTATCTTTTGAGTCGTAGCTGCCTTAGGTCATAGACTCCTTAAGTCGTAAGTCTTTTGAGCCATAAGGTTTTATGACTCGGATCTCTCCTTGGGTCGTTGAGTCGTTAATGGACTTGAGTCGTAAGGTTTTATGAACCGTTCATCTCCTGAGTCGTAAACCCAATGGAATACTTAAGGGCCTCGAATGGATGAGTCGCGACCAAATGAGTCGGTCTTTGATGAGTCGGAGCCAGGTCAGATGAGTCGGTGATAGAATGAATCGTGAGGTTTCTTGAGTCGGCAGCTTAATGAGTCGGCCTGTATCATTGAGTCGCTACTAGTTGAGTCGGGGATTCTTTGAGTCGGTCCTTTCCTTAAGTCGTGAGGTCTCCTAAGTCGTTAGGCACCTTAAGTCGTAGGTCGTTTCAAGTCTTAACCCGTTGACGCCTCTAACTCGTAGGCCTTTTAGCTCGTATGCTGGAACGGGGTTAACAATTTCTAAAAGGCTGCTTAGATTTAATTACATCGGTTGGATGTGTTTACAATTTGGTATGCTATTTTTACACGTTGGATGAAACTCCTACCTAAGGTATTTCACTCTGGTTTAAATTATATTTTTGCTCATGTTTTTCTACCGCTTGATTAGAATTTGTGGTTTTGTCATAAATAATAAAATCAAATATGTACATTTCCAACAAGCTACTTGGATTTAATTACAACGGCTAACTCTATTTGCCAGTTTGGTGTGTTGTTTTTTTGTTGTAAAGTTTATATATCATAAATCATTTTATTTAACCGAAGTAACTGATCTATCCGTATATTTATTTGTTTATTTATTTATACCTATGTAAGCAGCAACATGATTTTTTATATTATCTTTTACCATAACTTTACTAATACACTAGCATAAGTGCAGCAACATACATACATTATAAAACAAAGATAGTAAAAAACACCATGTTTCTGAGAAAAAAACTGATAACATAAAACAAACCTCTTCTCTTTATACTTATTATATATGTATTTACAGTCCATCATGAAATAAATTGTGATTATTTGATGAGATTACTGGGTAGACATTAACAGGATGTGGTTAACATATAAAATTTATATCTATTGATTTTGTTGCTTAATCATGAGTTTTTCTTGCAAACTCATGAAAACCAGCGATGAATACAAATTATCATTAGCGGTGATTAAGGCTTAATCAATGGCATATAACTTCCTATAACCAATGCCTTTACCACATGTACTACACCCATCATATTTTTTCTCATATACACACTAGCTATCATGCTTCTTCGGAAAAATTCATAATCAATGTAGAACCAAACCAATTCCTTTTGTACCTAAAAATAATTGTAAATAATGAAACAAACTTTGTTAATCCATATTATAATGCATACACAAGAGAACCACATGGCACCCAATGATGTTGCTTTTAAACACACAATTAATTAGGTAAAGATACAAAAATATGTTGATTTGACAAAGTAATTGCTAGAAATTATTTGTTCCCATTAATGGGAGCAATTATTTGTTTCCATTCGTGTCCAGTTTTTTCAGAAGTTAAACCATTTCTTTCTCGCTACTTCCATTAGATTAATTATACATTAGTTGGGTTTCTGACCTTTTTTCATTCACTCTGGTATGATCAGTATGTATTTTTAATTAAACATGGCATGTCAACCATAGGGAATGTATATCAATACCATGCCGGTTATTGCTCCTTCCACTTTTTTTGTATTATTTATGACGATGATGTCCAAAATGCTTAGCTACTATTTAAACCTAAAATAATACATTAATCGACATGATGTCAACAACCACGAATGTGCATTCTAATATACTATAGTATCCTATACATGATCCTAACTATGACTGTGCGTTATGATATACAACAGTATCCTATATGTGATTGAGTTTAATGGAAAATCAATGCTCTATTTGGTTTGGAGATAACTAATTCAACACTCCAGATTGTCTTCACTCTTCCTGGATTATAAAAAATGTGTTGGATTCAAATAAGGCTTATGACTTTACCTAATACTTTACAAAAGAACTGAGGTTGACTGGACTTGGGTGTGAATTACACTTCTTTGGATTCATGCTAAACACTCCATTTTACAATCTATCTATTACTTAAATAGGAAAGGAGAAACCAACGCAATTATTTGATGACATTTGTCCCAATTCAGAAATACTGTTTTCTATTATCAAAAATATATTAATATTCAGCAAATGCTAATGTTTTCTTTCTTTCCCCCCAATCACCGTTATCCCTTTTTAATTATGCTTCTAGCATCTTCCCAATATCCTAATCGTCGCTTTAAACACTGTGTTCCACCTTGTGTCTCTCTACCTATCGAGTAATCCTACCGTAGTTATGTCCACATCCATGATCAACATTCCTTACTTTAACCATGAATTTGAAAAATAGGGTAGAAAAACTTCGACGTCGTTGTCCAATTTTTAGATTTCGAGAATTAGGCGGATTGCCGCTATCGTGCTCTGTCGCATCGCTGCATCGTCACCCACCATCGTCGACCGCAAGCGTTGCACAACTGATCCTTTCCTACATTCCTTTACCGCCACTATAGTGGGAACTTTATCAACAAGGAAAGCCATCCTTGGCAGCAAATTACTATTCAAGTTAGCCATTCTATACAACTCATATTTGGGATTTTGTCCAGATTTGAACACATAGTGGGAACTATGTATGTTTGAATCCATAATTTCACTGTCTGTTGTTTCAATCTATTGTCACGAATGTTTTTTTTTCAATTTTACTAATATGGATAAATATGAAGACATTGTTGCCTAGGTTTGTTTGCTTTGATAATTTGATGATCTTTTGTGCCAATAAGTTTCAATCTCCAACTAATTTATTTCACATGTCGTGCATTTCATAACTTATAGATTTTCCATAGATAAATTTAGGTATGCTGTCAAAATGGGTTGCCTCAACTATTGAATCAAGATTATATAAACCCTTAGTTGTAAAATAATTTCATCACTTTTTATGGTTTCTTTGGTATATATTCCTCTGTTATCTTAAATCCAATACACTTGTACAAGTAATCGACTTTCCTATGTTTGTAAGTGTACGATTGAGGCATATTAAATTATAATGCGATAAATTATAGTACCCACATTTACAAAAATGATATCATGTATGGTAGACATAATTTTTTTTTTGTGTTTCCTAAAATTATCTCGAGCTAAGTAGAATAAACGTTTGTTAACGGTCATGCATTTTACTGACCTTTTCATATATAGACATGGGATGTACTAAGTTTGTGTTTTCAATATGCAATGTTAATTTGATGTTATGCATAGATTTGAAGATTTGTATGCACTTTCAGTCATGTATACAGAAGATTAAGTTTCATATTTTGTTTTTTTATTTCTTGGTCGGAGAGCATACCCACAAGATAGGTTGAAATTCATCTAACCCTTATTTCCTTATAATACGATATTATTGCAGATTATCATGCCATAATGTTCTAATATGAATTTTGTTGCATTTTCTACTAGCTTAAATCATCACCATGGTTGATTTTGGGGTTTTTCAAACTTCCGATTGATTGTTCCAAGCTTAGGGTTTTCAAACAGTGAGTTAGAATAATTCGCAAGTGAGAGAAAATATACCACATATGTATGATTTTGTTGTGCGAGATTGTTATTTCATACAACTTCAAACTCATTGGAAATTATTATTCTTTTTTGTTATGTCATCAACTCAGTTGCCTTTTTTGTTGTATTAAATTTTTTTGTGACTACTTTTGGGGATTTGTATGCATTTCCCCCTATTCCCCCCTATTCCGTTGTTATGGTTTCCTTTTTTAACTTTAGTAATTTACAACTGATAGAACCTATGTACCCCACTTGTATAAAATCATGTTACTCGATGTTATTTAACGTGCATTTTTGATAAATTTGGATTCATAAACTAATTTATGACTATACTTTAAACGGTCACAAAACAAATATATGTCAATTATACTCAATAATGATGCACCTATATTGTGCATGCTGTAAGTTTATGACTTTAAATATGTGAAGCATCAGCAAATTTCAAAATTACAAATATCCTCCTATAAAGGCATTTTTGTTTTGTAATAATGTAATATGTCATAACTACAAAGTTTACTGTTTGTTGCTCATCAATGTATGATGTGTTGTTGTGTACTTTATTTACGTTGCAATTTGAATCATTCTACATTAGTTCCATTTGAATGAATTTTTACCGATCACCATGATTTCATAAAATATCAACTAAAAGACTACTACAATTAGCATGACTAAATATGGTTATGTAGAATGTGATAATCTTATTTTACAATAATGTACGGTCTTCAATTGAAAACAATACTTAATTTTCAGGTATTGTGTTGTAAAAATAGAAGTTCAATTCCCTTATATGTTTAGTGAACCATTTTTATGAACAATTTTACCTCTGTAAAAATTTAATCTATATGTGCAGTTCTCAGTCTATAAGTAGTTCCACTGTCAACAGCTGTTGCTTTTGAACGTGAGTATAATAAATCTGTACTAAACCAAAGCATATTGAAAACAATAAACATTGGTTCAGGCTGTCCATATTTACCAACTTGATAAATTATGCTTTGGGTAGAAGAAATATCATACCATTTGCACTCTGGCTGAGGTTTTTTGTTTCTTAAGTAGTTCATAATAATTTATTTACTTGTTGTTGTCTTTAGATGGTTCTATTTTTCACAGTTTTTAGTTAGCTATCTTATTGTTTTATTAGCAGATCACAACAACCAGATTGGTTTTGCAAATATCTTTGACTAAAAGGTTTGCAAGTTTGTAGGGAAAATTATCATATTGCTTATATTTTATTTTACAAGGCATGCCGAGGGGTTTCATGATAATTAAAGTTCTAGGATAATATATGTAATTATTGGTTAGTGATTACGTAATGGTGGATGTAGACAATCAAGTACTTGGAAATGATTAGCGTATTCTCTTATTTGAATTAAGCTTAAGCTTATATTCGATACACGCATAGTGATTAAAAAGGAAACATAGTTTACATGTAATATACTAACAAACCATTTTAATACCCAAATTTTATAAACTACAATTTTGGATGAATATTTTGTATTTTCCAACTTATTTAGTATGCACACAATGGGTTTTTTAATCCCACAATGCATAGATTTCATGTGTATTCCAACTGTTTCACGGATTAGTTTTATTTTGCATTATATAGTTATTATGTTCAACGACGTAATAGGTCATAAAATGCACTAAATACATTCCTACTTTCATATTATACGACTGATTTTTAATACGTACCTGCTTCAGGTTTAATCCAAATTAGTTACACAGTACTACCGCTTCTACTATTGATGCAGTTGCATATGTTTGATCCTGCACCTTAGGAAGTTTTGAGCAAATTGGTATCTATAATTTCATTAATACCCTACTACATTATAATGGTAGCATTTCTTTTAACCTACATATGGCAAGCTTGGACTATATGCTTTGCTATTCAAACTATTAGCTATATGAAAAGCTTGTGGTATCAATTAAGTTAAAACCTTTATTTAATTTATGTACTGTAAACTTAATGATTAAACATTTAGCCATCAAAACTTAACATCTATAGCAATGTTGAAATTCAAGATATTTTGAAATGAAACAAAAATAATATTAAACTATGAACTTATTACTCACAGACAAATCATTAAATGCAAATATTGCAGCAATACTCATATTTGTTTGGTTAAAATAATTTCATTTTTGTTTACCTGGATCTCCAAATCTTTCTAGGTAAAAAAAAATATTGTACCTTAAATCATTATTTTCTATTAACATATTGATATTTTCAACTACTGATTATTATAATCCTAAATAAAGATTTAAGTACACTGTTTACTATTTTATAACATTTAAAATTACGATTCATAAATAAATTATTACATGCTAATATTGTAATGCTACTCCTGTTTATGTTTGCCTTGCCAACTCTCTCTAATACAACATTACACTTAGTATTACCATTTCCAGACATATCTCCCCAGTTGTTAATTTTTAATACCTACTTTTAATGTGAATCTACCAACAATCTATTTCTAGAAAAGATTTCCACAATTACCTAAGATCCAATGAAGGATAATTCTGACTATCATATGCTCCTCTAAACATATCAACAAATAATTAGATAACGACAAATTATACTACTCAATATTTGAATAAAATCATGTTATATGCAACCTATGTTGAATACCTCCATATGCATATGGTTATGAAATTGTGGATAAAAACCGAGAATTGAATAGCCTCTTCTTCTTCATCCTGTTCATCGGGAAGGACATATTAATATGCATGTCAACTTACTACTCTCATTAGTTTCGAGATTATTAGGTAGTGTTTGGTTTGTAATTTTAGTTTTGGGTTTTCGTCCATAAAATATGCACAAGACGCATATATATCACCGAAAACGATCAATTTAGAAAACGAAGTTAACATACGAAATAGAAATTTTTGGACATAACAATTTATATTATTATTTTGCTAGCTTCCTAAGCTTATTAATAGCAGGTTTGGACTGCCTATTTAATTTAGCATCTTCTTCACTAATGACCTCAAGCTCAGCCATGAAATGTTCAACTATTAAAGCAATTTCAGCAGATGACTTCTCATTTTTCTTCTTTTTCTTTCCCTTTTTAAAGAGATTACTGACATCATCATCATCCTCACCTTCTTCTACATAAAAAAAAAATGATAACACTAAATTTTTTAAAAGGCATTAGTCCAGATAGCATGGGACAACTAAGATAATGTGACTGTAGCAATGGCTATAGTTTGCGTTTTTCATTCTTTTTTCGTAATATTTTCTGCATATACACCCAAACGGATTTGAATCACCTATCTGGTGGAATATTATAGTAGATACACGCCCTCCCTTTGTGGACTAAATAATCCAAATATAAATAGGTAGAAGAAGTTATGTCTGTCTCCATTTGTATTTGAAATAATCTTAGAACAGAATGATCAGTCAATCGGCACAACTGCTTTAAATTTGTTTTCTATAATTTACTACTCTGTATATAGGACAATTATGTTTATTACTTCTGTATAGGATAAAAAATTCGACCCAGTATGTTGCTTGATCCCTCAATGATTTACTTACAAATGACATTATATATTTCTTTTTTCAACTAAGAAACTTTCATATTTGTAATGAAAATTAACATTACTTAAACTTTTGTACATGTGTTTGATTATCGGTACTAAAATATTTACAGCCATGTCTTCATATTCCTATTACAATTTCACATTGTTCTATGTTGATAATCATTAAGTCAGTCATCATGTGACTTTAGAAATGTATACTGATTCTTATATGTAAGTGGGGAGTATAACAAAAGAAATACAAGTTGACAAGTTGAATATTTTTATTTTTGTATGCCAAATCCAAGGCTATGCAATCGATCTCATGACTATCTTGAAACTGGCTTAAGAAACCTTTTATTCATGCTATTTTTCTCCCAGCCAATGAATCCTCGAAATAATAATCACGCTTTACTACCGGTCTGATATGAGTTGTTTTCTGTGCATTGGACTTAAATCTACATCAGATTGATAAATACAGTATTATCAGACTGCCCATCATTTACCTGTTAGGGTCATACTCATTAGTCATATTCATTAAACCATGGATGAGTTTAATTATTTTTCCTATTCAAGAGCTTTGTCTTTGAGGGAAAATAGCTACTATGCTATTTTTCTTTTAATATTCCATTTATAGTACGTTTTTTAATGGATTGTGTCTGAAATTTTGGAAAGTAACATCATTTCCTGTAATTTGACATCACCAAACACAAAGTCAACTAAAATTGTGAAGTTCATGATTTTGTAATTCATGGGAGAAGTTTGTAACTTTTCGCAGATTGGTTTTGGAATGGGAAGTTGTGAGTTTGTCCGAAGTGAGTGCTAATTATTTTATAATGGTTCACTGAAAAATGATGATACCATAATTGTCAGAAAAAAATGTGAAGTTTTTTCTTTCTTTCTTAGCTTAAATATTTATTTTGTTATTAATTGTTAAATAGATCTTTAGCTAACAAATGTGCTAATTAGTACTTTACATGGCCATATATTCGACATAGCCCTTATTTTTTTCCATATATTTTCAGTCTTCGGCTTGAGAATTTTCCAAGTAAATCTATATTTGGTATTGTATGTTTACTGAAAAAATATAAAATCAAACCTTTCCCTGCTGTTTCTCAGTTTCCAAATTTGTGTTTAATGCATTTAATGTAGTTTCTTATTTTAAGCTTCATTGGTATTGTTATTTAACAACCAAGCACAAACAATGTCAAATAAAAAATGTACTTAACTGAAAATTTTCACTAACATTTATGGTTCTTCATAGTTAAATGATAATGCAAAAATTTGAAAATAAATTGTTTAAATTGAATTTATTTACCACCATGGTACTACAGTTCATATAAGTCAGTGGAGAACTTCAGTCAAATTGAATATTAAGAACTTGAGATGAAAATCTGATCATTATAGATGCAAGGATAATAAGTTTACAATATTACATATTTGGTATCAGTTTAATATGAGGTAAAGCTTTTGGAAGCATTAATTCTTTTTTTCTTCCAACTTTCTGGATTCTCCATCATCTTAGTTTGATCCCTTCATTTCAAACGACATTTGGAAATTCCGTTGTCACGCATATTCTTACACTTTGTTTTCAATATATATTATAATTTTTATGCCTCATACAAGCCTAAAATGTTAGCAAAAAAATATAGTTATTTTAAACTTTAAACTTTAGTTATAAAGGATTAATTCTATTAACATTAATTCTCATCATTATTTCTGTTCTCGACTTTTCAACTTTATGACTAATCTATAGTCAGCCCTCAAATGTTCTCATCAAGGTAGTGCTTCATATTGAATATTAGTTGATACTTTATCTATGCTACCACCAAGCATGGGGAAAAAAATTCTATATTGCTCCTATAGTTTTTTATTCACTTATTTTCATTTGTTAAAAAATAAGTTACTAATGATATATGCAAAATTCAAATGGGTAAGCTTAGAATACTTATTCCATTTACATATCTGACTATGTCTCTAAGTTTGAACTTTAAATGATTCCATACAAACTAAATGGTATGGACATTTTTTGGACAACTTCAAAGATTAGGTTGTTGTATGTCAATCAATTAATGGAAGGATCAAATTTTTTATTACCTATTAGTATCATGATCTTCACACAGATTTTATGAAAGTTGATCCACCTACGCAAGTATCACAGTACTCCTTTTTGTAGAATTAGTGTAAAATGTGTGAGTTCTTTAGACTAAATTGAAAAGATAATTTTCAACAGAATTTGCATGTAACTCAAACCATCCTGTGTGCAGCAACCTTATGAGCATAAAAGAACTAACCAGCCTCCTTGCAATGTTATAGTTGATGTTTTCATCAACTGTATTCTACCAAAAAATTAGTGTTTTTGCACTTATTTCGTCAAAAACAGCTGTCTTTAGCACAGTCCACTGTATTAATTTAAGTTAAGCATGGAAGTTATGAAATGTTAGCATGTTGTTTTGTACCTCTATGTAATCCATTTCAATTTCTGAACATTCGTTGCCTGTGCAGGTCATCTGTGCGTTGTTCAGGGAAATCTTCTCTCTGTTGAACCAAGTGCCAAACAGTCAAAGATGAATGAAAGTTGTCTGTCATCACAAGGGTTGAAGGGATAAATACACATTGAAGCAGAATAAAGTATGAAATATCTTTATCTTTAACATATGGTTTTGATGCATTCCTAATTTTTTACCTAACCATACACTTTTCAAGATAACTGCAAAAATTAGTTGATATTTTCATCAACTGTATTCTACCAAAAAATTAGTGTTTTTGCACTTATTTCGTCAAAAACAACTGTCTTTAGCACAGTCCACTGTATTAATTTAAGTTAAGCATGGAAGTTATGAAATGTTAGCATGTTATTTTGTACCTCTATGTAATCCATTTCAATTTCTAAACAATTGTTGCCTGTGCAGGTCGTCTGTGCGTTGTTACTGCAAAAATATTGTGACGACCCGACTTTCTACGCCCAGAAAACTGCTTCATCATGAAGAAAGAAAGGGGTGAGAAAATAGAAAAGATAGAGAAGAAAGAACAATAGCATCAGAATCTCACAGCGGAACGGATAAATTATAACAATCACATAAGTATTTACATAATATACAACATCAATCAGAGTTATACAAACAATAGATCACATACTAGACAGTTATAAACACCTGTCTAGTTATACAAATCAATACACAAGTCAACACAGAGATATCAACACAGTGGAACTATATGTATATCCACAACGCTGAAGCCTCCTGCTCCATTGCTCCTCTAGAATTCGTCAAAACCAACCTGAATCCCTTGAGTACCCGTAAAAATTTGGGTACTCGAGAGTTTATGAAAAACAAAAATAAACTCCGGGTCAGACATGGGTCTGGTATGAGTAACAGGTTAAAGTTGCTTAATTTTTAAAAATCCTTTTGAAATAAAAGATATCAGGTAAGACTCCCCACACATAAACATGGGTAAGTTTTTACCTTACGCTAACCAAAACATTTGATAGGAAATTCTGTGATATTATAATAGGTCTAGGGTTTTCAAGTAAATAGAAAATAGCCAAAATTGTTACATGATTAAATTCCAGCTACTAGCCACAAAAGTGGGTAATACAATCAAAACCGTTGGCACTTATTGGATTGTGGATTCCATACAATGGCAGGGCTGCTGGAGTACCGCCCGTCACAGTACGTGGCCTAGATCAAAGTATCGAGGATCACTCCCGACCCCCTGCAACACAACGCCGGAACCATTCCTTACTGAAAAGTCCCGAACAAGATAACCCCGCAGATAGCCGTCGCTACTGCCCACTAAGCCAAAATAAAGGGACATCTAGACAGGGGAATATCATTGTCCTGCTTGGGCATGACCCACCTAACCTTGCTGCACCTCCCCTGTTTTAGCCATTCCCGGTTGATGAGGCTTGAAGCTACGATTACCTTTAGAGAATACATTTCTTAGAATGCTCATCGCCCACCTGACGATGTGTTGAAAGCATTCAATCCATACAAGTTCGTCCCGGGTTCGAACGAAATCGAAGGCATTATCTTGTTACACTCATTTTGGAATCACCCTTAGAGTCAACGACAATAACCCTTGCACTCTGAATCTTCATCTTCACTTCAGATTCACGACCTATCGTTAATTTGGAATCGATGTGGTTTTCGGATGTTCCAAATGTGGAAAACCGATCCCGGTCTCATCGAAATCCAAAACGTGTCTTTTAAGGCCAAGTTGTCTATTTAGTCTTAACAGTTCAATTCAATATTATCAATACACACACAGATGGATAATTCACAATATCACAATAGATAATTATATCGTCATCACATACAGATAATCAATATTATCATCCAAACAGATAATTAAATATTATCATACTTAAACCAACATCCATATCACACAGATATTATTTATCTCATATCTGAGATTACTATCATTAAATGAAATATCAATATCATTCATTCATAAGCAATGATTTATAATCATACCATTTGTAATTAATTTAAAATGAATTAAATTAACTACTTCTATCTTTAATTAATTTAAAGTAAATTAAATTAATTACTCCATCTATAAATCCTGCTTATACAACCATTAATTAATTATAAATCAAATTAATTAATTATTCTCTAGATGTTCATCTTGATTAAACACCTTTGATAAATCATCTTCTAATAAGTAATTAGTCTTTAATTAATTTCACAAATTAATTATCCTAATTCATTCATAGTAATTAACATTTATTACTTCATTTATTAATTAGATATAATTAATTACATTTATTCTTAATTAATTACATAAATAGTTCACCACATTATTAATTATTCCTAAATTAAACAATTCTTACTTACACCATTAACTATATTAATTAATGATCTATAATTCAGATTTGAATTTAATTACTTTATCTAGATGAATTACATTAAAAGATTCATATTTAATTTAACTCAATTATTAATCACCCTTGATTAATATCAACCAGTAATTAACTACCCTTAATAAATTAATTATCCCATAATTAATTATCACCATTAATTAATCCCTTGATTAATTACAAAAGTAATCATCCAAATTACTTTATTAACACATCATCTTTCACTAATTACATTCAGTAATTAACCTTAATTACTTTCCCAAGTAATTATGCTTTATTAATACACTAAGTAATTATACTTATCAATTCATAAAATGATTTTCTTAAATTAATTAAACTAAATTAATTAACTTAACTAAATTATTTTATCAAAATTAATTACAAAAAGTAATTAATCTCTTAATTTCTTTATCAAGTAATTACACTTAACAATTTACAATAGATTATCTAATTAATCTAATTAATTATCCAAAATTAATCGCATATATTAATTAATTAATAATTCTTAGTTAATTATCTTCATTAATTAATAACATTTCTTAATTTACTTCTTACTTGATCTCTAATTATAAATTAATCTAAATTATTAATTTATAACTTAAATACATAATTCATTTCTTAATTAACCTATCATTTAATCATTTAAAATATCTTAATTATCCCTAAAATAATTCATTTCTTTACTAATGACTTTATTAATATTAAAGTATATTAGAACAATACAATTCAAATTTAATTCAAAATTTCATTTTGAATTTAAGATTCAAAATGATTATTAATCAAACATTTACCAAATTTTAATTCAATTTAGAATCCTGTAAAAAACATTAACTACTCATATATGGACTTATGTAAGAAAGGCCTTTAAATTCAACTGCTTGAATCTTTATTTAAATTTAAACTTCCAAAAGACATTTATATTTTAAACTTGCAATTTACAAGATAAAACAATTTATTTAACTTCCATTCAAAAGAACTTTGTAAAAACCAATTCAAATATTTATTTGAAAACAAATGATTTTTAAAACGAACTATTTGAATTTAACTTTGCTTTATACATTTAGATTTTAAAACTGATTCATTTTTCAGTTTGAATTCATTAGTTTAACTTTGAGTTTAAAACTTTTGATTTCATTAGTTTAACTTTGAATTTAAAACTTGGGTTTTAACTTGCTTTTGAAAAACTTGATTTTTAATTCTTGATTTAAAAATCCAAATTCGTTTCTAAAACTTAGATTCAAAAGTTCACTTGAATCTATATTTTGAACTTTTTATTTTTAAACACAATTTAAGTTTTGATTCAGATTTTAAATTAAATTTAAAATCTGAAACTGTCAGGTTGTAAACCTGACAGGAAACCCATATTTGATTGTTTTAAACTTTATTATTATTTAAATTTGAATTCAAAAGTAAATTTGAATTCATACTTCAACTAGATTTACACTTTATTTAATTCCATTATTTATTTATAAATAGGTTCCAATTGAATTTGTTTAGAAAAAAATGCTGCTGCCAGGTTTTACAAAAAAAATTTGGAAACAAACACTGACTCGAGAGAAACCAGACTTGCTTCGAGTCTCCCCTTCCTCTACTTCGTGTCAAACACTCGAATAAACTCGAATCTTCCCCAGTTAAAACCCTTCACACGACCAAAGAACTTAACACCCTTCAATGGCACGGTGCACGTGCACCGTGGCCCCAGCCACCTCCGGCCACCCCCACGAACCTTAACACGACGCCAACTACCGCCAGTCATGACCACGACCCCCCAGAGTCACCATGGCAACCTGAAACGAAAGCGAGTTCGAAACTCCACCTAGAAACAAAAATCAGGTTCCTCTCAAAACCTGGAAACTCCACCGCACTCCAAACTCCGTCCACCTGAGCACCAGCACCACCGGCCACCACTTCATCCATGACCGAGCTACTACCTTCCAGAGTTCCAGCGAACTCGATCGCTCCTAGGCCTCGCGACAAATCAAACATCACAGCACTGCCCAAACTAGGTCTAGAAACTTAAAACTGCCACTGCCACCACCACCATGATCTGCCACCACTTCAACCAATTTTCCCACCATCACCGATGGTTCTACTGTCATCTTTGGAAATTACAACCTCTCAGATCCTCGAGAACATCAACAACCCCTCAAATACTAATTTCCAGTAAAACCAGAACTACATATTCAGTTTACTATTAAAATTAGTGATTTCATTTTTAAAAATTATTATTTTGGTTAAGTATTTAGTTCATAACCCTGAATCAATGAATTCAAATGTTCGAATTTCATCCAGAACTTAACTTCCTTGTTCATTTTTAGTTTCTAGGGCAATACACAATTTATTTCCACTCAAATAAATTTTTAAACTTTGATAAATGACTAGACAAACAATTTTTGTTTATAACATAAATTCTAACAATGACTTGATCCAGAGATAAAGGATTTTAAACTAAAGCTAGAGTTTAAGAACTGGAAATATAGGTGTTTACAGATATTCACAAACATGTATACATCTTACATCCAAAAATGCATAGAAATTCACTAATATATATTCACACAAACACGCTTATTTCATACATAGATCATGTAATCCCGATTTATATATATTTAAGCTTTTTAAAATAAATGTTACTCATCTTGCTTGTAAAAAAAAATTTGAACAGAGCACCCTGGGTATTGAGACAGCTCAAACTTTAAAAACTGGAGACTGTTTTGAACTTCCTGTTAAATTCATCTTGTTTGCTTATTATTGAACAATGGTTTCAGTTTATATTTAAGTTTGTATATATATATATATATATATATAAAGAAGCTTGCAGTATAATTTTCCTCTGGTTTGATATGTATATGGAAAGATAAGTTTGTAAAGGGTGTAGGCTTTTACTGGTGCAAGTTTTTCTTTACTTTGTTTTTATCAGGCAAGATATTTATTTTGGAGGCTGGAATGATTTTACATCAAATTCGTATGGACATGTTTGCTGCTAGAAATGAAAGCATTTATTGATTAAGTACTTTATGTCTCTACTAACCTCATTTTTGTGCTTAGATATTTTACATATCTTTGTTTATACTTGCTTTGTTTCCTTTCTCTAACCTGCATATGTTTAGATATTTTATTTTTACTTTGTTAATTTGCTTGCTTTGTTTCCTTGCATTTCTAAATCTCTTTTCAGGCAACATACACATTTCTATTCCTTGGTCTTGATCTTTTACTTACAGGCAGAAAAATCATTACTTTGTCTGGTTACTTTTATTATTTTGTCTTTTGTCTTTGTCTATTCTAGTTATTAATTGTAAATTTTACTTATGTATTAAGTTTTATTTCTAATACAAGTGCTTGTTATTAATACACTTATTATTTTAAACTTAAATTATCAATACTAAATTTACTACTTATTATTTCAAACTTATGTAAATCTTTGTTACAATACTTATTTTATTTATTTCTTTTCTCTTTTAAGTTCAAAGATATTTTATTATGTCATTTACTTATGTTAAATATAAATAAGATTTATTTTATTATGTACAAATTTTGAAAGATTCAATTTTAACTTCAAACCATAGTTTCTCCCAAATATAAGTATATATAATAGTTCCTATTTATATAAAAATCTATTTGTAAAAATATTT
Organism: Allium cepa; assembly: GCA_030765085.1. Lineage (NCBI taxonomy): Eukaryota > Viridiplantae > Streptophyta > Magnoliopsida > Asparagales > Amaryllidaceae > Allium > Allium cepa. The sequence continues at coordinate 205,030,194 of CM060929.1, forward strand.
CATTATTGATATTGTTTAAATAAAGCTCATTATTAAATTAAAAATAAATTTTCAAAAGAAACGATCTCTTTAAAATATAAATACTTATTTATCAAGCTATATTTAAAAAAACAAAACTTTTTATTTAAATTTAAACCCTAGGCTAAAATTTATTTCTAAACAAATTAAATTTATCTTGAGTATTTTTAAGATCATATTATTATTTATTCAATATTAAATTTCAAAATTATCAAAAATAGTAGAATTAGAGAACATAGCTTTAGTCTATTAAATCTAAAGACAAAACTTATCTATTTATAGCATATACCAATATATACATATATATAAATAGAAACAATTTAAATTAGCTTTTAAAAGATAAATTATCAGTTAATTATTTATTTAAAAGAAGATTATTAAATCAATTCAAATTATTATTAACAAATATTATTAAATCAATTTAATTTTTAACGTAGATTATTAAACTGATATTGCCCCAAATTTCCGGGATGTCACATTCCTTCCTCTTTAAAAGAATTTTGTCCCCGAAATTTAAAACAAAGGTAATTTAATAATCTAGTTAAAGATTTAAATTTTAAACACAAGCATATATCAATCATATGCTAACAGTCATAGAAATCAATTCATCCAAACAAACAAATCTAACTAACCAGACAAAATTCCGAATAGAATTTTCTCGAGCTTTCCCAAGTATAAATACCGGGTTACTCGCTCCATAAAATCCAAACAACCAATACTACTAAGCTACAGAGGTTTCACTCATCTAGATCCACAAAACAAGACAGGATATCAGACTACAAAGAAGTCTAACTCAACAACTAAAACTCCCTGAACTATTGGTTCTACAACCAGAGATAAATCTTACACGTACTCCCTCAGAGATACGTGAAACACAACGAATTCCAGTTATCCAAACTGACAATACAATCCTGAAAACCACACACTTATCCAAAATCAAATTCCCGATTTCAAAAATCCAAATTCCTCCGTCTCTTATCCATAAAACTCTCTGACGATCCTGGGCAGCCTACATCCTTACTGATTAGCTCAACACTTGCTGATGCCCTTAGAAATAATCTTAACCAAAAACAATCTAACAAAATGATCTTTCCAATATCAACCAAACTCAAAACACAAACTCTATTCCAAATCAGAAAACAGAACTCACTCCTCTCATCCCGAAAGATTAAACAGGTGCACTCCAATCTGGCCTCCGATCCTGAAAATTTTCTGTAGAGCTCTCCAATCCAATACTGCAACATCCAATTGCTTCCAAACTAAACAGCTGCTATCATGCTTCCACTGCGCAACTCTGATTGAACATATGTAAATGCTGAAGTCGAAAACAGACTGGACAACACATTCCAATAATAAAGTTCACATATCCAAAAACTCAGAAGTTTCTCCAAAATCTGAGCTGTTTTACCACACTCAAAAATCATCCTATTACTAAGATGATCCATCGGTTCCACCTCTGAAATCCAGTCGATACCAAACTCAATCTCCGGATGCTGATAAAACTCTAACTTCCTGAAGACATCAGAAAAATCTCTAAAACATAAGAGAACACTCAAACTATCGCAAGTCACTTTTGCGATCAATCCGGCCAAATTCCAAAGATACTGCTCTCTCTTTACCAAACAGAACAGCTTACGCTTATGTGGACCATCTATCGAAGAAATGGATCTACTCTGCTGCTTCTGAAGTTACCCCAAGAAAAACTGCTATGCCAGAAGACTTCCTAATCCAAAACTCTTCGAGAACCTCGGACCTCAGAGAAAACAGAAACATCCAGCTGAACACAGCCACAACCGAAACAGACACTCTTCCTTAACTTGTTCCAAAGAAACATCTTCGAAGACATCCAATGGTCACTGTGTCTCATCACACAGCTACTGCACCTTGATATATCAAGATATCATGATTTGCTTCTGTTCAACCGACAGATCTAAACTCTAGCTCATCCAAACTTACGCTTCAAAAGTGATCTCCGAACTTTAACAGATTTCCTTCAGAGATTAATGAAATCCTTATACCACCCAAAGCTCACTCGAGACGGTATTAGATCTACAGTCTCGACAAATACACTTCCAACCTCAAACATTCAAACTCCAACCATTGGTAGTCGTGTTACACACCACTACCCTATCTACCTTTATAACTTATATTGGAAAACCTGAACAGGTAACCCAACAAATAGGTAGAAATAAATAAATAAATATATATATATATATATATATATTATATATCAGAATTACAAATACGCTCTCTCAAGAAAGAAATCACTCAAGAGCCTAGGTATTCACTCAACCTAGCGCTCTGATACCAACAGTGACGACCCGGCTTTCTACGCCCAGAAAACCGCTTCATCATGAAGAAAGAAAGGGGTGAGAAAATAGAAAAGATAGAGAAGAAAGAACAATAGCATCAGAATCTCACAGCAGAACAGATAAATTATAATAATCACATAAGTATTTACATAATGTGCAACATCAATCAGAGTTATACAGACAATAGATCACATACTAGACAGTTATAAACACCTGTCTAGTTATACAACTCAATACACAAGTCAACACAGAGATATCAACACAGCGGAGCTATATGTATATCTACAACGCTGAAGCCTCCTGCTCCATTGCTCCTCCAAAATTCGTCAAAGCTAGCCTGAATCCCTTGACTACCCGTAAAAATTTGGGTACCGAGAGTTTATGAAAAACAAAAATAAACTCCGGGTCAGACATGGGTCTGGTATGAGTAACAGGTTAAAGTTGCTTAATTTTTAAAAATCCTTTTGAAATAAAAGGTATCACGTAAGACTCCCCACACATAAACATGGGTAAGTTTTTACCTTACGCTAACCAAAACATTTGATAGGAAATTCTGTGATATTATAATAGGTCTAGGGTTTTCAAGTAAATAGAAAATAGCCGAAATTATTACATGATTAAATTCTAGCTACTAGCCACAAAAGTGGGTAATACAATCAAAACAGTTGGCACTTATTGGATTGTGGATACCATACAATGGATGGGCTACTGGGTACCGCCCGTCGCAGTACGTGGCCTAGATCAACGTACCGAGGATCACTCCCGACCCCCTGCAACACAAGGCCGGAACCATTCCTTACTGAACATTCCCGAACAAAATAAACCCGCAGATAGCCGTCGCTACTGCCCACTAAGCCAAAATAAAGGGACATCTAGACAGGGGAATATCTTTGTCTTGCTTGGGCATGGTCCACCTAACCTTGCTGCACCTCCCCTGTTTTAGCCATTCCCGGTTGACGAGGCTTGAGGCTACGATTACCTTTAGAGAATACATTTCTTAGAATGCTCATCGCTCACCCGACGATGTGTTGAAAGCATTCAATCCATACAAGTTCGTTCCGGGTTCGAAAGAAACCGAAGGCATTATCTCGTTACACTCATTTTGGAATCACCCTCAGAGTCAACGACAATAACCCTTGCACTCTGAATCTTCATCTTCACTTTAGATTCACGACCTATCTTTAATTTGGAATCGATGTGGTTTTCGGATGTTCCAAATGTGGAAAACCGATCCCGGTCTCATCGAAATCCAAAACGTGTCTTTTAAGGCCAAGTTGTCTATTTAGTCTTAACAGTTCAATTCAATATTATCAATTCACACACAGATGGATAATTCACAATATCACAATAGATAATTATATCATCATCACATACAGATAATCAATATTATCATCCAAACAGATAATTAAATATTATCATACTTAAACCAACATCCATGTCACATAGATATTATTTATCTCATATCTGAGATTACTATCATTAAATGAAATATCAATATCATTCATTCATAAGCAATGATTTATAATCATACCATTTGTAATTAATTTAAAATGAATTAAATTAACTACTTCTATCTTTAATTAATTTAAAGTAAATTAAATTAATTACTCCATCTATAAATCCTGCTTATACAACCATTAATTAATTATAAATCAAATTAATTAATTATTCTCTAGATGTTCATCTTGATTAAACACCTTTGATAAATCATCTTCTAATAAATAATTAGTCTTTAATTAATTTCACAAATTGATTATCCTAATTCATTCATAGTAATTAACATTTATTACTTCATTTATCAATTAGATATAATTAATTACATTTATTCTTAATTAATTACATAAATTGTTCACCACATTATCAATTATTCCTAAATTAAACAATTCTTACTTACATCATTAACTATATTAATTAATGATCTCTAATTCAGATTTGAATTTAGTTACTTTATCTAGATTAATTACATTAAAAGATTCATATTTAATTTAACTCAATTGTTAATCACCCTCGATTAATATCAACCAGCAATTAACTACCCTTAATAAATTAATTATCCCATAATTAATTATCTCCATTAATTAATCCCTTGATTAATTACAAAAGTAATCATCCAAATTACTTTATTAACACATCATCTTTCACTAATTACATTCAGTAATTAACCTTAATTATTTTCCCAAGTAATTATGCTTTATTAATACACTAATAATTATACTAATCAATTCATCAAATGATTTTCTTAAATTAATTAAACTAAATTAATTAACTTAAACAAATCATTTTATCAAAATTAATTACAAAAAGTAATTAATCTCTTAATTTCTTTATCAAGTAATTACACTTAACAATTTACAATAGATTATCTAATTAATCTAATTAATTATCCAAAATTAATCGCATATATTAATTAATTAATAATTCTTAGTTAATTATCTTCATTAATTAATAACATTTCTTAATTTACTTCTTACTTGATCTCTAATTATATATTAATCTAAATTATTAATTTATAACTTAAATACATGAGTCATTTCTTAATTAACCTATCATTTAATCATTTAAAATATCTTAATTATCCCTAAAATAATTCATTTCTTTATTAATGACTTTATTAATATTAAAGTATATTAGAACATTACATTTCAAATTTAAATTCAAAATTTCATTTTGAATTTAAGATTCAAAATGATTATTAATCAAACATTTACCAAATTTTAATTCAATTTAGAATCCTGTAAATAACATTAACTACTCATATATGGACTTATATAAGAAAGGCCTTTAAATTCAACTGCTTGAATCTTTATTTAAATTTAAACTTCCAAAAGACATTTATATTTTAAACTTGCAATTTCCAAGATAAAACAATTTATTTAACTTCCATTCAAAAGAACTTTGTAAAAACCAATTCAAATATTTATTTGAAAACAAATGCTTTTTAAAATGAACTATTTGAATTTAACTTTGCTTTATACATTTAGATTTTAAAACTGATTCATTTTTCAGTTTGAATTCATCGGTTTAACTTTGAGTTTAAAACTTTTGATTTCATTAGTTTAACTTTGAACTTAAAACTTGGGTTTTAACTTGCTTTTGAAAAACTTGATTTTTAATTCTTGATTTAAAAATCCAAATTCGTTTCTAAAACTTAGATTCAAAAGTTCACTTGAATCTATATTTTGAACTTTTAATTTTTAAACACAATTTAAGTTTTGATTCAGATTTTAAATTAAATTTAAAATCTGAAACTGTCAGGTTGTAAACCTGACAGGAAACCCATATTTGATTATTTTAAACTTTACTTTTATTTAAATTTTAATTCAAAAGTAAATTTGAATTCATACTTCAACTAGATTTACACTTTATTTAATTCCATTATTTATTTATAAATAGGTACCAATTGAATTTGTTTAGAAACAAATGCTGCTGCCAGATTTTACAAAAAAAATCTGGAAACAAACACTGACTCGAGAGAAACCAGACTTGCTTCGAGTCTCCCCTTCCTCTACTTCGTGTCAAACACTCGAATAAACTCGAATCTTCCCGAGTTAAAACCCTGCACACGACAAAAGAACTCAACACCCTTCAATGGCACGGTGCACGTGCACCGTGGCCCCAGCCACCTCCGGCCACCCCCACGAACCTTAACACGACGCCAACTACCGCCAGTCACGACCACGACCCCCCAAAGCCACCACGGCAACCTGAAACGAAAGCGAGTTCGAAACTCCACCTGGAAACAAAAATCAGGTTCCTCTCAAAACCTGGAAACTCCACCGCACTCCAAACTCCGTCCACCAGAGCACCAGCACCACAGGCCACCACTTCGTCCATGACCGAGCTACTACCTTCCAGAGTTCCAGCGAACTCGATCGCCCTAGGCCTCGCGACAAATCAAACATCAAAGCACTGCCCAAACTTGGTCTAGAAACTTAAAACTACCACTGCCGCCACCACCGTGATCTGCCACCACTTCAACCAATTTTCCCACCATCACCGAGGGTTCTACTATCATCTCTGGAAATTACAACCTCTCAGATCCTCAAGAACTTCAACAACCCCTCAAATACTAATTTCCAGTAAAACCAGAACTACATATTCAATTTATTCTTAAAATTAGTGATTTCATTTTTAAAAATTATTATTTTGGTTAAGTATTCAGTTCATAACCCTGAATCAATGAATTCGAATGTTCGAATTTCATCCAGAACTTAACTTCCTTGTTCATTTTTAGTTTCCAGGGCAGTACACAATTTATTTCCACTCAAATAAAATTTTAAACTTTGATAAATGATTAGACAAACAATTTTTGTCTATAAAATAAATTCTAACAATGACTTGATCCAGAGATAAAGGATTTTAAACTAAAGCTGGAGTTTAAGAACTGGAAATATAGGTGTTTATAGATATTCACAAACATGTATACATCTTACATCCAAAAATGCATAGAAATTCACTAATATATATTCACACAAACACACTAATTTCATACATAGATCATGCAATCCAGATTTATATATATATTTAAGATTTTTAAAATAAATGTTACTCACCTTGCTTGTAAAAAAAAAATGAACAAAGCACCATGGGTACTGAAATAGCTCAAACTTTAAAAACTGGAGACTGTTTTGAACTTCCTGTTAAATTCATCTTGTTTGCTTATTATTGAATAATGGTTTCAGTTTATATTTAAGTTTGTATATATGAAAAAAAAAAACAAGTAGAAGCTTGCATTATAATTTTCCTCTGGTTTGATATGTATATATAGAAAGATAAGTTTGTAAAGGGTGTAGGCTTTTACTGGTGCAAGCTTTTCTTTACTTTGTTTTTATCAGGCAAGATATTTATTTTGGAGGCTGGAACGATTTTACATCCAATTCGTATGGACATGTTTACTGCTAGAAATGAAAGCATTTATTGATTAAGTACTTTATGTCTCTACTAACCTCATTTTTGTGCTTAGATATTTTACATATCTTTGTTTATACTTGCTTTGTTTCCTTTCTCTAACCTGCATATGTTTAGATATTTTATTTTTACTTTGTTAATTTGCTTGCTTTGTTTCCTTACATTTCTAAATTTCTTTTCAGGCAACATACACATTTCTATTCCTTGCTCTTGCATCTTTTACTTACAGGCAGCAAAATCATTACTTTGTCTGGTTACTTTTATTATTTTGTCTTTTGTCTTAGTGTATTCTAGTTATTAATTATAAATTTTACTTATGCATTAAGTTTTATTTCTAATACAAGTGCTTATTATTAATACACTTATTATTTTAAACTTAAATTATCAATACTAATTTTACTTCTTATTGTTTCAAACTTATGTAAATCTTTGTTACAATACTTATTTTATTTATTTATTTTCTCTTTTAAGTTCAAAGATATTTTATTATGTCATTTACTTATGTTAAATATAAATAAGATTTATTTTATTATGTACAAATTTTGAAAGATTCAATTTTAACTTCAAACCATAGTTTCTCCCAAACATAAGTATATATAATAGTTCCTATTTATATAAAAATCTATTTGTAAAAATATTACATTATTGATATTGTTTAAATAAAGCTCATTATTAAATTAAAAATAAATTTTCAGAAGAAACGTTCTCTTTAAAATATAAATACTTATTTATCAAGCTATATTTAAAAAAAACAAAACTTTTTATTTAAATTTAAACTCTAGGCTAAAATTTATTTCTAAACAAATTAAATTTATCTTGAGTATTTTTAAGATCATATTATTATTTATTCAATATTAAATTTCCAAATGATCAAAAATAGTAGAACTAGAGAACATAGCTTTAATCCATTAAATCTAAAGACAAAACTTATCTATTTATAGCATATACCAATATATACATATATATAAATAGAAAAAATTTAAATTAGCTTTTAAAAGATAAATTATCAGTTAATTATTTATTTAAAAGAAGATTATTAAATCAATTCAAATTATTATTAACAAATATTATTAAATCAATTTAATTTTTAATGTAGATTATTAAATTGATATTGCCCCAAATTTCCGGGATGTCACAAATATCACGACTAAGAATCAAGATTTTAACAAATATTACCACATATTTTTACTCTGAACAGTAGTATGTAAATTAGTTTGCAATTTCAAATTTATACCCTTACACAAGCACATGTGCTATCAAAGAGTTGAGTACTCCAAATTCTAGCCATAGCAGATAATTATAGACAATAAATATATTTGTATAAATGTCTATTTCATTTCCTAATTTTAGGTCCATGCTTTGCTTTTTCAGTATGTACTTCAAAAGCACCAAAGAAAAATACCAGCGATAAAAGATCGATTTGAAAAGTTATTTTCACACATAACATAAAAGATAATTTTTTTATTATCCTTTTGAGCCAATTCAAAAATACCACACACTGCCCCTGCAAATGTTTTACAGACTTCAAAAATAACATACTGTCCCTGCAAAAATTGTTTTACTACATACAACTATTATAAAGGACATGTGATATTTTTTCATTGACCCTGTAATAACATGTTGTCCCAGTCATTCATGTGGAATACATCCCCTGTCTTGGCAAAACCTGTCAGCCAACTTGCACCTTTTGTAAAAAAACTACCGTGCATCAGATTATAGCCTGAATTCAACAAATATTATGTACTGTCATTACACCTTCTTTCTTAGTAAAGTTCACACCCAACATACCCATGTTGTAACATACTACTGTGCAACAACTTAGACCTCAATTATCAATACAACTTTCTTTACTTCATTCGATTACTACCTTGCTGCTACACTTTGCTACTTCCTACATACAATAATCGACCAACTATTTTGTCTTCGCTTTTATATTGACAACAATACATCTGTGTGTAGGAATAGCTGACGCAACCACTTTTCAACTGCTTAGGATAGGAACAGTTCTAGGGACATATTCAGCACAAAGGAGAAAATGCAGCAAGGTTCAATATAAGCTAGAAAAAAAAATATGTGCTGCACCGATTTGTTGGGAATCTTCAGCAAACTTTTTTTTCAAAACCGATGTTGCCATTTTCCACGCTATGTTTTTAACTTCTATCTGTGTTCCGCATAAATATTTATGTACCTATGTTGATGTGCAAATACATGAAAAAGTATATAGATTCTATGTGTCTGTTATCTTAGAAATCAAACTCTTATTATTTGATATAGACATGTTCGTCTTCATAATCTATTCATACAACATAACTTTGACGGCTGATTATACTTTGGGTTCATTGCCAAACTGAGCAATTTATGCTTTTTATTTTTATTTTATTTAAAGAAATGGGAAATAAATAAAAAAAACTCAAATTCGGTTCCAATCACATATTTTAGTACCAACAGTAAGTTGTACATCAAATAACAAGTCACCTTGGGGTTTAATTGCTTGGTTCGCAATAGTACATTGCTCATGTGTCACATATTGATGGGGTACTGGTAGGTTTAAAGTTTAAATATAGCATATGCTCACCAAGACTCAATGAATTTAAAATTCAAACATCGAATGATATCTAAAAAAAAATTAAAAAAAAATGGTGCATGCAGTCAGATGGGCATATCCTAATGTTTTTACTAACTTGCATTCACTTTTATGTATATTGCCCAGCTAGCTGTCTTTATGTATGTGCTACGAAATCGTAGGTTACAGGCAATATGCTCTGCACTTGAAAGCTATGAAATATACAACTGCATCTACTTACGAAAATCATTGATTTAATGCAGGATAACAACTATTGCCAATCTCCGATGCGTTTATCAAGCAGCGCAACCATGAAATATACAATGCAAATTTTCTTTACTTATATTGTTCAATCCCATGTGCGAAGCACAGGTTCATACTGGTTATTATTATTGTTTACATTAAAATGATGGTGATCTCAAATAAGTTATCGTACTTATGTACTGAGCAATGCATGTGTGATTGTTGAATTGGTGGAAGAACTGGTTTCAGAGTCAGTCTAAGCTTTCATCTACTCACTGAAAACTCCTGAAAGGCTAAAATGTCTTATCAAGTATGACAAACAGGTACAAGTAATTCACAACTAAAAAGTTGTTACTGAAGTTAAATTTAGATATTTGCATTTAAATCCATCTTTGCACTACGGTGGTAATATGTGTTTATGTACTTTTATTTTCCATGTTTAGGTAATGTGCGTTTATGTACTTTTGTTTTCCATGTTTAGGTATCATACCACTTGTCGGTATTGTTGTTTGTCTTAATATGTCTCTGCTAATCTAAACATCATAGTTCTTACTTATCTTGATATATTGTTATAGTTTATATTGATTGGAAATATTTTCTGGAAGGTTTTACTGAAAACTTTTAATAGTTGAAAATATTGTATATACTTGTATGATCTATCATCCGCTGCAAGAGGCAGAAAATTAGAACATCTTTCTTTTCTATTTTTATTTTGTTAATCACATAATGCTCAACGTAGGACCTTTTTCACTGTAAACATGTTGAAGCTTTGGTCAAGCATTGAATGCTATGATAATTAGCTCAACATATGGTTTTCCTACAAGCATTGCTGCAATATCTGAATCAAGCCATGAAAAAATGCTTGTGGTCATGCTTGTCAGGTACGTATTAATGAATTGACAACTTTGAATGATAGCTTGGCTGGTCTTGAAAGAATCAAGAAACATGTATAGCTAACTTAAAGTAATAATTTATGTAACTTGAAAAAGGTGGACGGATACCTATATTAAAACTCATTACATTAGACATGATGATTGTAACAATGAAAAAGTATTTTATAAAATTCAAAAAGTGTCAACAAGGAATTTCAGATGGATTATGTTGCACAAACGTTTGCCTTCATATGTAAAATTATAGTAGATATCTAAGTATAAAGCTAATAGGCTATCATATGCAAGTGAAATTTCACCACACCATATCTATATATGGAGCATTATTGTCTTTGTGGTACATCGGTACCTTTATAATTTATTTCATACTTATATTTCTAGCAATAGTTAATAGATCCTGTAACACCTAGGATTTTTAGTTAAAATAATTAATCAACTTAAAATAGTATTTTGATAATATCACACTAATATGGGTTCGTGCTTCACACACAAACTGTTTGTATTATCCTAAACAGAAAGCAAGGGCGTTTTTATAATTTCAAAAAGACACCGAGTAATTTAATTTAATGAATTTTCTTTATTAGTAGTAGAGATAAAATAAGGAACACAATTCTTACAAATTGAGAAATTTGGAAAATCAAACTTCACCATCGCATGGAAAATATTTTGTACCCTAAATTCATATATAAAATGGTAAACATGAATGTCGGATGAAGGAGAAATAGATCGTTTACTAAAACACTGTAACAATCCGATATTTTTAGCCATTCGCATCCGTACATATCGGTTATGAATTGCTCAAAACACCGCATTGTAATAAAATTTGGAGCAAATGAAATCATCACAGAATCACAGACATAGAATATCAGAATAACTCGTAGTGGAAATAAAATACCATAGTAGTTCATGAAGCTACTATAACAAAGTCTCAAAAAAAATACGTAATATCAGTTTGAAACAAATCATATAGAAATCCCAAATACATAGAAGTCCAATGCAAGAGATGAAATAGAATAACTGAAACTGGAAGATATAAATAACCAGATAAGTAGAATCTCCAATGATTTCTAGCTCCAGAAAGAGAAATCCAAACCTAAGCTGTGAATACTCAGGCTGACCCGAGCGTAAAGCAAAACACAAAACACTCGAGTCATGACATACATACTTATACAACGTAAACCAACTCAAGTGAACTGTAATAAATGTAAGTAACTTAAAGGATGCTTAGGATTGCCCTCTGTCTGCCGCCTCGCGCTCCACAGCATCGCATGCCACGAACCCCATATTGCCGCGAATTCCCCAGATCTGCCGCCTCGATTTGAATGAGCCCAACATGCTCGACCTCTTGAACTATTTGGGAAATGATGCTCGCGATTTAAGTCGCCGAACCCCTCTGCCTTGCTTGCCCCGGTCATGGTGATGAGAGCGCTTCGATCAGCTTTGAAGTTCAAATCAGATTCGAATGGGAAAGAACGCGGCCATTTTTTTCTTCTGTAGATCTAGACTTTGAATTAAAAAGGAGAAAGGTCTCGGCTCTTTTTTTTTATAGGTGGAGATGTAAGTTTATAACAGGAGGTAGCGTGCTTGAATAAGAAGAAGGGGACAGGATTTAACGTGCCTGCACACTAGCTACAGTGCTTGAAGAGGAGACAAAAGATGATGTTGGAAAAAGTTTTGATGTGAATAAAATTTCAGCTAATGTTGACTAGTATTTAAATATTAAATTCAAATTCAAATGTCTCGATAAATACAACTTAAAATATTATCCTCCTATTGAGGCACGCCGCTAGGCGTTTATAATGTTTTGCCTATATTTCGAACACAGCGGAACGTGTTTCGAAGCCTAGTTCAGTCCTATGTGAAAGATAGCTTTTTTGGACCAGTTAAAATATCAAATTTTCGATTTAAATTCCAACGCGTTTATTGACCGTATGGTCATATGACAACTCCGAATGCTACGGAAATTGAAATCCGATAACAATAGAGTATTACAGATCCAATGGAACTGGTTTCGTCGAATTCCGAGACTGTGCCTCGAAAGGCTATTTTTAAATATCGATTTAAACGATAAAATACAAAACTGAACAAAACATTTCCAAATTAAATTCTGAAGTTCCCATTATCTTCAGTATCATCAATGTAAATTTTCTAAGCCATCAAATTATTTTTAACAAGCTGAAAATTGAAAATTCAAATTTTTACCCATCATTAACAAATTAAATTCAATAATTTAATTGCCAAATTCAAATTTATATTTGAAATCCAAGCTAAGCCATCATTCAAATATTTAAAACTAGTTCAATATTTTCAATTTAAATGTCCAAAATTTAGGGTCGTCACAAAGACCATTTGACTGCACATAGAAGGTTCCTTGTTTCTACATATGGTGAGTTCTAGAGAAGGTACAAAACCATGAATCCTAAGTTACGCCACCATTACGAGGTTATTCAAGTTGGACTACCTTGCCACTTGTATTATGATCTGGAGTTCAATAAAATATTAACACTGGAAAAAATGCCGATGAAATGGTAGATATTTCGATATCTATCACCTTCAAAGCGCTAAATGACAAATACAAAATCCAGGGAAATCGAGATTGGGTTATAGAGCTTGATTCATCTACTGAAGAAAAGTTCTCTCGACATGTGATCATTCATATCCCAAATATTGCCTTCAAAGACAACTCACATGCTGGAGCATTTATCTCTGAGGTATGCTCATGTATAATAAATTTAAGAGTAAGTGATCCACAGTTTGAAAAACTGTATATCAAGAAAGATTCAAGCTCATCAGATAATATGGAGCGTCTTTTCGTTGATACTGGAGTTTATACTCGTAATCGTTGTTTTCATCTTCCTTTCTCATCAGAAACAGGGAAGAATGCTTTACTCCTGCCAAGCGGACGCTTTGCATGTAAGAATCTGAATGAGGAACAAGTGTTTATCAAATCAATTATTTGCAGAATAGATGCTGATTTTGATAAGCTATTAGAGCGTAAAATGGATCCGGACTATTGCAAAATTCTTCATTTTAATTCTGAGAGCAATGATAATATCACCTACACTGAGGGAGATAAGTCATTACATGTTTATAGTAGCAATATACCGAAGTCCTATTGTTCAGGAAAATCGCCTTTTCCAGCTTTGGATGATAAAATTTCATCTTTTGCCTCTCATGGAAATGTTTCAGGTAAAATCAGAAGGTGGTACTGGTTTTCTGCACATGGCTACATAATTTATAGCATGTCCAGAAGTCGATATTGTGAACGAATTGGAAGAGAACATAAAAGTAATCATGTTATGTACATTGTTGATTTCCAAAGGGTTGGCTACTATCAAAAATGCTATGACCCCGATTGTAGAGGCTATCGATCTCCAGTGCGCCTGTAACGACCCAGGATTTTTATAAATTTAAATTGATAATTTAAATGAATTTTTGAATAAAAGATTGTAGAATTAATTATAAATGGAAGCGAGTTTCCTCGATTCAAATTGACAATATATTAAGTCAAATTGATTTGAAAATTTGCATATATGTATATATATGAGAATATATATATATATATATATATATATATATATGTATTTGAGCATATGTGAGTAAATTTAAAATTATATATATATATATATATTTGATTTGAATTTAAATACTATATATGTATGTGTATATAGAAAAATATAAAAAAATAAACAAATGCATGCATATAAACATAATTAAAATAGAAAATTTTGCAATACAAAGTAAACTAAACAAAACTAAAATCTAAAGCAATGTAAATAATAGGATTAAATGTATAGGCAAACAAAGAAATAAAAGTAAGCATTTATAATAGATATAAATCTAAGAAAAAAATGACAGTAAACAAAACAAATACAAAAATAATCCAAACCATACCTTTACATATTTGTACAGCCGAGACAAGCAAGAAAGATAAAGTAAAAGTAAACAAATGCATAATGAAGTACTGATGCATTTAATGTTTACACCTCTAGCCTATAACAAAAAAATACTATCACTTGTACCTGCACACCTCTTTCTCTCTATATGTGTACAGCTTTCGTTCACAAGGCTGAGCATACTTGTAAACATTTTCTCAAATTCTTCAAACATTTTCAAAGCTGTAATAAGTATCAAGCATGCAAAGAGTTCAACTTCATTAGCAAAGCAAAATTCCAAATTTATAGTTCCAGGAAAATAAAAGAAAAGCTTCAGATAAACCAAACTCCAACTTGTAAACTCCTGGATTTAAGCAATGATTTGGAAGGTGAGTAGTAACTCTCACTTTTAAACCTTAAATATTTGAAATCAATTGGGTATAAATATGTGGAAATGAGTATGTGAGTAACTTATGTTTCTAAAATTTAAAAGTTGAATTGATTTCATATAGGTGTCTGTTGCTATATATATGTATATCCTCTGAATATTTTGGAAACAAGAGATTATAGTAAAATCTTTTAAATCTGGAAAAAAATCACTGTGAGTAAACAAATTTATATTGATACTTAAATATCATCAAGTTGAGTATAAATACTTGGTGTATGAAGCTCTATTTGTTTTTGTGAAGTTGATCTGTGAGTTGTTGTTCCTTTCTCCTCTGTTCTTTTGTTTTCTTCCTTTCTGAGCTTACAGGTTGCTATCAAACAAGAAACAAAACTCAAACTCATATTATCAACTTATCATCAGGCTTTGGTTTCAAAAGAAAAGTTGTGTATTGTAGTATGAACTAAAATCTAAAAATAGATTTAAGAAGAATAGAAATATACAGTGAAAAAAATTGATTTTTACAGAGTAACTCAAATATATGAAAAATTCGAACATGATGAATCGATGCTTCAAGTATATATCTTGAATCATCTTGGAATGGTAGGATTTTTAAACCAAAAACGATAATTTTTAGGCATCGATTCAAGGAGCAATTCATTAAAGAACTGAAAATACATTTTCATCAATTCATGTCGATTTAATCAATGATTGATGCTGGAATTTGTTGTGAAGTTAGAGTATTGATCCAGGAATATGGGAAAAATGTTGAAAGATTTTTCGAATACAAGGATTTTGGGTTCGAGTCGAATGTAGGGTTTAATAACCCAGTTTGGTTGACAGAGTTGCATGAAAATCTCGACGTCGATGGTGACCTGGAAGCAATCGGAGTAGGGGGTTCGACGCGTGGATGATCGGTGGTGCTCCGACCAAAATTTCGTGGTCGCTGGTGAACTGAGGCACCGGAATGAGGAAGATTTTTTCGATCGTTGTGTTTCCAGTATTTCATTATTTAACTCGATTTCGACTTCACTGTTGTTTCATCGATCTAGGCACTGGAGTTTGTTTTCGAGGTCAGGTCTGACTCGTGGGTGGTCGCGATGTTGATCAGGGGACGTCAGGGCGTTAGTGCACGTGCACCATGCACATATGTATCGAGGCAGATAGCGTTGGAGAAGAAGGAAGAGGGAGCTCGAGTTCGAACACGTGAAAAACCATAATTGACTCGAATCTTTACTCGAGATTTTGGAGGGGAGGATACTCGTGTGATTCTCGAGTAAACTGTCAATTTACTCGAAGCGGATAGGTGTTGTACTCGAACTAAACCAGGGAGGCTCGGGCAAAATTTTTGTTCAGGGATCAACCTGTACCCGTTTAACAGTTAAAAATCTAGTTTTAAATCGAATCAAAGTTTCAACTGGAAAACTTGAAATAATTTTAAACCAGATTTCCAGGTTTTGAAATCAATTTAAAATTTGTAACTTAAATGTTTAAAGAAAATTTTAATATGTTACAGCTAAAGAGAAAATAGATTTTTAACTCCTTAAAATTTCTTTAGTAATCAATTGTTATTTTACTATGTAAATTTAAAGAAAAAAAATGAAGATTTATGATTTAAAATTCATTAACGAATGAGTTCCTAATAGTTAATTAATTAGGAAATTGGTTTAAGAGTTGATTTAATTAATGTGATAAATTAAGAATAATTTAATAAATTAAAGTGTCTGATAAATTAATTTATATCTAATGATTTGGAATTAATAAATCAGAATTGGATAATAAATTCACAAGCAATTAATTTAATTGGAGATAAATTGAATTAATTAGGATTAAACAATCCTGTTTATAAATGATTATTGAATGCTTGACCTTACTTATGAATGATTATATTGTATGAAATGCCTTGAATTGATTGTCCTATCTGATATGTGATGCTTTGTTTTGAGCTGTGTATATTTATTTGCATCTATATATTATCTGTGATCTATGAATGAAGATAAGCGTTATAATTTATATCGCTTATCAGATATATTGTTGTATTTGATCTGTCATGATTGAATGATGTTGCACTACTGTGTATAACCCCTGGACTACACCATACACACACAAATATGGATTTCACGAGGAAATCGATTAAGTCACAGATTTTGAAATGATTTATAAAAATTGAATATTTGTATTCAAATGTTTTGGAAATGGAATCGGAATAAATGTGAAAAGCTTTTGGAATGGAAATTTATTTTAAATTACTTGATTAAGTTTGGAATTTAAATAATTTGATTTAAATTTGAATTCAAAAGTAGGAATTGAATTCTATAATTTGAAACTAAGGATTAATGATATTATACTAGTCATTATGAGTTAAACCATTTTAAAAGTATAATTTTGAGAATTTGGATTTAACCCAAAGACTTGAAATCGTATGAATGAATCAGATTTCCAAAATGTAAACTGTTCGTTTTCGAATGATTAAAGCTTTCAGATATGAAATGAAATTCCAGTTTAATTAAGGGAATTTCAAGATTGAATTGAAAAATGGTTTTCCTAAGTTATGAATGAATTTTTTTTGAAAGCTATGAACTAAATCTGTTTGTTTTAACAGATTTAAAATGATGATTTGTTTAAACCATTTGAAATGGAATTGTTTTGAAAGATATGAGTTAAATCTTTGATTTAAAGATTTAACGAGTTAATCAAATTGAAATGAAAATTGATTTGGAAAATCTGTGAATGAATCTTTTGTTTAAAAGATTAAAATGTGAAAATTGTTTAAACCGTTAAAGGTTGCGAAAATGAATCTTTTTGTTTAAAGATTGAAAATGGTAATCGGTTTAAACCATTTGAAAAGGAAGTTTTGAATTATTAAGTTGTGACTTAATTGAAATCCCATATCCATATGTTTTAAATGTTTTTGCTCACTATTCGGTTTAGCCGGGAAAGGACCTTTGTGTCGTATAACCCATTCTGAATGTGTGATTTGACGTTATGGATAGCATTTGAAGACCGGTGATGAAGACCGAGTATTTGCGAAAGCGATAGGATGACCTATCGATTGTTTCTGCACCGAGTCGCGCCGGTATAGAAAATCCCTAAGTGATGGGAAATCCGATCGGGATTGTGAATATCCGGATTGCAAGGACTTCTTTGTAAGTGCCTTCGGTTCTGTTCGAGCCCGGAACAGACTTGTATGGAGTGTATGTCTGACATTACAAATTGAGATATAAAGCCGATTTCTTTCAAATATATTTCTGTTTGTGGCAAAGAATTTATTCTTTTAGCTTAACACCCTTCTCTGAGACGTACGAGCTCAGAGGTTATATAGTTGATGGTTATCAGCAATATACTCCCAATTTGGTAATGTGACATACTGAGTGTTGCTGTGAAATGATCATTGTGTTGATTATTTGTGATAGGATCATTTATTTGATCGTCTATCTTGGTGATCATTTCTATGATCATTTGTTGACCCAAAGCATGGCTTTTGTATAAAGTATGTTTTTGTGGACGTGACTTCGTCGAGCCTCATACCTCGCGAATGGTCAAAACAGGAAAGATGCGGCAAGGTTATGAGGGATAGCGCCCTTTAGGATATGTGCATTTCCTTCTGGAAAAGGGTGGTATCATGGTATGGAGCCCAGATACTTACTCATGTTGAAACACTTTATTTATGATTGTGTGAATTGATTACGAGATCTCGGATAAAGGTCCCAAAGGACCGGGGGATGGCATATTCAGTCAGTTGTTACTCAGTTAGGGGTAACCCGGCCTTGTGTTGGTAGAGATCCGGTTTGGTTCTCGGGGATGTCCATCCAGAGGCATTCTCATGTGGCAATGGGAAGTTCCTTGGCCTGACCATTCGTTGGAAATCCAAAGAAACAGTACGATCTTGTACGGTTTTAGTTGTACAACCTGCCATGGAATGTGGCGGTAACCTGCTATTAAACATGGTAGCTATAGTAGGCATAAGTGCGGAATGTCTATGCTGGCTAAGGTTTATATTCTGCTTTCGAAATAAATTTTTCCTACACTATGCACTAGTAATAATATCAAATGTTCTTTTTCATACGTATCAAGCATCTTTGACTATCATAAGGAGAAATCTCCTCCGTTTCTGCGTTTGCATTGTGTGTGTGTGCGGGAGGCCTTATGGTAGTCTCATTTTTAAAAAGCATTGCGAATTGACTTTGAAAATCTTTTGTTGAATATTTTAAAAGATAAACTGTTTTTGTTGCTCACACCAGTCCCACGACTGATCCGGAGTTTATTGTTCTTTCCTAAACTCTGGATGCTCATTATTTTCTACACGAGCATTCTAGAGTTGGGCTTTTCAGATAGTTAGATATAGTGGATTATCTGGAGTTAGTTCAGTCTTTGGACCGGACCAGACTTTCTTATGCTAGGTGCATCGTTATTGGGGGTTCGAGCTATTGCTGGATTGGTTCTTGGAAATGGAGTTGCAGTATTTTTGGAGTTCTTCCTTAAAGACTATCTTAGAGTAATTTGTTCCGCTGCTATTTTACTGTATCATATCTCTGATGCATATTGACATCTATTGGATCATCTGTTGTATCAGATATTGTATCAAAGCTGTATATCAATGTATTATTCTTTTATTCCGCTGTGTTGTTTACTTAATGTTGTTATAAGCTCCGGCGAATCGGATTTGAACGGTCGAATCTACGGCATTCGAATACGATATGAAGTATGGATGTCGATTTTCGAGCGGACAAAATTCGAGTCGTTACATTTGGTATCAGAGCTAAGGTGAAACTTTAGCTCAGGAGTATAACACATCAAATAGCTCATTAGAGATAGGGTGAAGTATACCCTAGAATGAGTAATCTTTAAGATATCCGTTTGAATGCCTCAGTAAATTATCTTACTATTCACTGATGATAAGTATGAGTGCAAGAAGAGAAGGAGATAGGGGACAGGGAAATACGATGATAATTGGTCAATACTCTGTAACAATAGTTGAAACAATCTTTCTCTGTCAATCTCCTATGATTCGATTCTAAATTCTTTTGATTGCTTCGTGGCAGTTGCAAGAAGAAGTTTCGGTGCAGTGATGGCCCTATGAATCGTAATAGGAAAATTCTTACTTCGTATTTCATCAATTTCTTATCAGTTTTTGATTTAAACCTTAATGAATATGAATTGGAAAATTTGGAGTTGAAAATTTTAAATGAATTGGAAATTTTAAAATTGAGTTAAATTGGTTAATGGAATATGAAAGATAATTTGAATTGTATTGATAAAACGATTTTGGTTGAGAACAAATTTTGAATTTCTGTTATAACTTCTTGGGTAGAATAAAATATGAAATATAAACTTTGATGTATTTCTCAACATATAAATTTCTAAACTTAAGATCTTAATATTTGGCATTTGATTTTAATTGTAGAGAACAAATAGCGTTAGCCGAGGAGGAAAGGTCAGGAGAGTGGGTGATTATGCTTCATCCAGTAGGGTACGAGACGATGAAGGTGAGTCATCAGTTCATAGGGAATTCCCAGTGGAGCCTATAGTGCAACCCCAACCACCAGTAGAAGAAGAAGAAGTGGAAGAATTCGAAGAAGAAGAGTTCGAGGAAGAATTCGAAGAAGAAGAGTTCGAGGAAGAATTCGAAGAAGAAGTTGAGGAGGAATTCGAGGAAGAGGTTAAGGCGGAAGAAGAACCTGACGTGGTGGAAGAGTCCGAAGGTGACGAAGCAATTCATTGGGATTTGGATAATGCCGTGGATGATGATGATCCCATTGAGGAAGAGGAGTTAAATGGTGGGTATCTTATTCTGGAAGAATCTGATCCGGAGGAGATTTTTGAGACAGACGATGAGGTTGAAGTGATGGACCTGTCAGGGCCTGAGAGGGAGGGTTCTGACAGTGAGGATTGGTAGTTGGTCGGTTTGACTTATTTTGGGGTATTTATATAGGTATTTTGGACTTGAGATCGTAGTAAAGGTTGGATGTTAGTGGGTTATGTATGACTATAACTCATGTACTAATATTTTGAGTAGTGTTTAATATAAAATATATTATGAATGGCCTGAAAATATCCATGTGTTACTAGTATAATTTGAATTACCGTTAGTCTATTTTGTGTGTGTATAATTCGAGAGACGAGCTGTACAATTTCGAGGATGAAATTCTTTTAAGGGGGGGAAGTCTGTAACGACCCAGGATTTTTATAAATTTAAATTGATAATTTAAATGAATTTTTGAATAAAAGATTGTAGAATTAATTATAAATGGAAGCGAGTTTCCTCGATTCAAATTGACAATATATTAAGTCAAATTGATTTGAAAATTTGCATATATGTATATATATGAGAATATATATATATATATATATATATATATATATATATATATATATATATATATATGTATGTATTTGAGCATATATGAGTAAATTTAAAATTATATATATATATATTTGATTTGAATTTAAATACTATATATGTATGTGTATATAGAAAAATATAAAAAAATAAACAAATGCATGCATATAAACATAATTAAAATAGAAATTTTTGCAATACAAAGTAAACTAAACAAAACTAAAATCTAAAGCAATGTAAATAATAGGATTAAATGTATAGGCAAACAAAGAAATAAAAGTAAGCATTTATAATAGATATAAATCTAAGAAAAAAATGACAGTAAACAAAACAAATACAAAAATAATCCAAACCATACCTTTACATATTTGTACAGCCGAGACGAGCAAGAAAGATAAAGTAAAAGTAAACAAATGCATAACGAAGTACTGATGCATTTAATGTTTACACCTCTAGCCTATAACAAAAAAATACTATCACTTGTACCTGCACACCTCTTTCTTTCTATATGTGTACAGCTTTCGTTCACAAGGCTGAGCATACTTGTAAACATTTTCTCAAATTCTTCAAACATTTTCAAAGCTGTAATAAGTATCAAGCATGCAAAGAGTTCAACTTCATTAGCAAAGCAAAATTCCAAATTTATAGTTCCAGGAAAATAAAAGAAAAGCTTCAGATAAACCAAACTCCAACTTGTAAACTCCTGGATTTAAGCAATGATTTGGAAGGTGAGTAGTAACTCTCACTTTTAAACCTTAAATATTTGAAATCAATTGGGTATAAATATGTGGAAATGAGTATGTGAGTAACTTATGTTTCTAAAATTTAAAAGTTGAATTGATTTCATATAGGTGTCTGTTGCTATATATATGTATATCCTCTGAATATTTTGGAAACAAGAGATTACAGTAAAATCTTTTAAATCTGGAAAAAAAATCACTGTGAGTAAACAAATTTATATTGATACTTAAATATCATCAAGTTGAGTATAAATACTTGGTGTATGAAGCTCTGTTTGTTTTTGTGAAGTTGATCTGTGAGTTGTTGTTCCTTTCTCCTCTGTTCTTTTGTTTTCTTCCTTTCTGAGCTTACAGGTTGCTATCAAACAAGAAACAAAACTCAAACTCATATTATCAACTTATCATCAGGCTTTGGTTTCAAAAGAAAAGTTGCGTATTGAAGTATGAACTAAAATCTAAAAATAGATTTAAGAAGAATAGAAATATACAGTGAAAAAAATTGATTTTTACAGAGTAACTCAAATATATGAAAATTTTGAACATGATGAATCGATGCTTCAAGTATATATCTTGAATCATCTTGGAATGGTAGGATTTTTAAACCAAAAACGATAATTTTTAGGCATGGATTCAAGGAGCAATTCATTAAAGAACTGAAAATACATTTTCATCAATTCATGTCGATTTAATCAATGATTGATGCTGGAATTTGTTGTGAAGTTAGAGTATTTATCCAGGAATATGGGAAAAATGTTGAAAGATTTTTCGAATACAAGGATTTTGGGTTCGAGTCGAATGGAGGGTTTAATAACCCAGTTTGGTTGACAGAGTTGCGTGAAAATCTCGACGTCGATGGTGACCTGGAAGCAATCGGAGTAGGGGGGTTCGACGCGTGGATGATCGGTGGTGCTCCGACCAAAATTTCGTGGTCGCTGGTGAACTGAGGCACCGGAATGAGGAAGATTTTTTCGATCGTTGTGTTTCCAGTATTTCGTTATTTAACTCGATTTCGACTTCACTGTTGTTTCATCGACCTAGGCACTGGAGTTTGTTTTCGAGGTCAGGTCTGACTCGTGGGTGGTCGCGATGTTGATCAGGGGACGTCAGGGCGTTAGTGCACGTGCACCGTGCACATATGTATCGAGGCAGATAGCGTTGGAGAAGAAGGAAGAGGGAGCTCGAGTTCGAACACGTGAAAAACCATAATTGACTCGAAGCTTTACTCGAGATTTGGGGGGGGGGGGGAGGATACTCGTGTGATTCTCGAGTAAACTGTCAATTTACTCGAAGCGGATAGGTGTTGTACTCGAACTAAACCAGGTAGGCTCGGGCAGAATTTTTGTTCAGGGATCAACCTGTACCCGTTTAACAGTTAAAAATCTAGTTTTAAATCGAATCAAAGTTTCAACTGGAAAACTTGAAATAATTTTAAACCAGATTTCCAGATTTTGAAATCAATTTAAAATTTGTAACTTAAGTGTTTAAAGAAAATTTTAATATGTTACAGCTAAAGAGAAAATAGATTTTTAACTCTTTAAAATTTCTTTAGTAATCAATTGTTATTTTACTATGTAAATTTAAAGAAAAAAAATGAAGATTTATGATTTAAAATTCATTAACGAATGAGTTCCTAATAGTTAATTAATTAGGAAATTGGTTTAAGAGTTGATTTAATTAATGTGATAAATTAAGAATAATTTAATAAATTAAAGTGTCTGATAAATTAATTTATATCAAATGATTTGGAATTAATAAATCAGAATTGGATAATAAATTCACAAGCAATTAATTTAATTGGAGATAAATTGAATTAATTAGGATTAAACAATCCTGTTTATAAATGATTATTGAATGCTTGACCTTACTTATGAATGATTATATTGTATGAAATGCCTTGAATTGATTGTCCTATCTGATATGTGATGCTTTGTTTTGAGCTGTGTATATTTATTTGCATCTATATATTATCTGTGATCTGTGAATGAAGATAAGCGTTATAATTTATATCGCTTATCAGATATATTGTTGTATTTGATCTGTCATGATTGAATGATGTTGCACTACTGTGTATAACCCCTGGACTACACCATACACACAAAAATATGGATTTCACGAGGAAATCGATTAAGTCACAGATTTTGAAATGATTTATAAAAATTGAATATTTGAATTCAAATGTTTTGGAAATGGAATCAGAATAAATGTGAAAAGCTTTTGGAATGGAAATTTATTTTAAATTACTTGTTTAAGTTTGGAATTTAAATAATTTGATTTAAATTTGAATTCAAAAGTAGGAATTGAATTCTATAATTTGAAACTAAGGATTAATGATATTATACTAGTCATTATGAGTTAAACCATTTTAAAA
This sequence comes from Allium cepa, assembly GCA_030765085.1. Lineage (NCBI taxonomy): Eukaryota > Viridiplantae > Streptophyta > Magnoliopsida > Asparagales > Amaryllidaceae > Allium > Allium cepa. The sequence goes on from CM060929.1 coordinate 205,054,836, forward strand.
GTATAATTTTTGAGAATTTGGATTTAACCCAAAGACTTGAAATCGTATGAATGAATCAGATTTCCAAAATGTAAACTGTTCGTTTTCGAATGATTAAAGCTTTCAGATATGAAATGAAATTCCAGTTTAATTAAGGGAATTTCAAGATTGAATTGAAAAATGGTTTTCCTAAGTTATGAATGAATTCTTTTTGAAAGCTATGAATTAAATCTGTTTGTTTTAACAGATTTAAAATGATGATTTGTTTAAACCATTTGAAATGGAATTGTTTTGAAAGATATGAGTTAAATCTTTGATTTAAAGATTTAACGAGTTAATCAAATTGAAATGAAAATTGATTTGGAAAATCTGTGAATGAATCTTTTGTTTAAAAGATTAAAATGTGAAAATTGTTTAAACCGTTGAAGGTTGCGAAAATGAATCTTTTTGTTTAAAGATTGAAAATGGTAATCGGTTTAAACCATTTGAAAAGGAAGTTTTGAATTATTAAGTTGTGACTTAATTGAAATCCCATATCCATATGTTTTAAATGTTTTTGCTCACTATTCGGTTTAGCCGGGAAAGGACCTTTGTGTCGTATAACCCATTCTGAATGTGTGATTTGACGTTATGGATAGCATTTGAAGACCGGTGATGAAGACCGAGTATTTGCGAAAGCGATAGGATGACATATCGATTGTTTCTGCACCGAGTCGCGCCGGTATAGAAACTCCCTAAGTGATGGGAAATCCGATCGGGATTGTGAATATCCGGATTGCAAGGACTTCTTTGTAAGTGCCTTCGGTTCTGTTCGAGCCCGGAACAGACTTGTATGGATTGTATGTCTGACATTACAAATTGAGATATAAAGCCGATTTCTTTCAAATATATTTCTGTTGGTGGCAAAGAATTTATTCTTTTAGCTTAACACCCTTCTCTGAGACGTACAAGCTCAGAGGTTATATAGTTGATGGTTATCAGTAATATACTCCCAATTTGGTAATGTGACATACTGAGTGTTGCTGTGAAATGATCATTGTGTTGATTATTTGTGATAGGATCATTTATTTGATCGTCTATCTTGGTGATCATTTCTATGATCATTTGTTGACCCAAAGCATGGCTTTTGTATAAAGTATGTTTTTGTGGACGTGACTTCGTCGAGCCTCACACCTCGGGAATGGTCAAAACAGGAAAGATGCGGCAAGGTTATGAGGGGTAGCGCCCTTTAGGATATGTGCATTTCCTTCTGGAAAAGGGTGGTATCATGGTATGGAGCCCAGATACTTATTCATGTTGAAACACTTTATTTATGATTGTGTGAATTGATTACGAGATCTCGGATAAAGGTCCCAAAGGACCGGGGGATGGCAAATTCGGTCAGTTGTTACTCAGTTAGGGATAACCCGGCCTTGTGTTGGTAGAGATCCGGTTTGGTTCTCGGGGATGTCCATCCAGAGGCATTCTCATGTGGCAATGGGAAGTTCCTTGGCCTGACCATTCGTTGGAAATCCAAAGAAACAATACGATCTTGTACGGTTTTAGTTGTATAACCTGCCATGAAATGTGGCGGTAACCTGCTATTGAACATGGTAGCTATAGTAGGCATAAGTGCGGAATGTCTATGCTGGCTAAGATTTATATTCTACTTTCGAAATAAATTTTTCCTACACTATGCACTAGTAATAATATCAAATGTTCTTTTTAATACGTATCAAGCATCTTTGACTATCATAAGGAGAAATCTCCTCCGTTTCTGCGTTTGCATTGTGTGTGTGTGCGGGAGGCCTTATGGTAGTCTCATTTTTAAAAAGCATTGCGAATTGACTTTGAAATCTTTTGTTGAATATTTTAAAAGATAAACTGTTTTTGTTGCTCACACCAGTCCCACGACTGATCCGGAGTTTATTGTTCTTTCCTAAACTCTGGGTGCTCATTATTTTCTACACGAGCAGTCTAGAGTTGGGTTTTTCAGATAGTTAGATATAGTGGATTATCTGGAGTTAGTTCAGTCTTTGGACCGGACCAGACTTGCTTATGCTAGGTGCATCGTTATTGGGGGTTCGAGCTATTACTGGATTGGTTCTTGGAAATGGAGTTGCAGTATTTTTGGAGTTCTTCCTTAAAGACTATCTTAGAGTAATTTGTTCCACTGCTATTTTATTGTATCATATCTCTGATGTATATTGACATCTATTGGATCATCTGTTGTATCAGATATTGTATCAAAGCTGTATATCAATGTATTATTCTTTTATTCCGCTGTGTTGTTTACTTAATGTTGTTATAAGCTCCGGCGAATCGGATTTGAACGGTCGAATCTACGGCATTCGAATACGATATGAAGTATGGATGTCGATTTTCGAGCGGACAAAATTCGAGTCGTTACAGCGCCCAGTACCATAGGATGTATTTTAAAATTGTTATGATATTGTGAATCAAGACGGCAAGCCTGTCTAGAACCAATGCATCTGTCAAATGAAATATTAACTACATAATCACTTCAGTCTGTGTTGCTTTTGTGTATTGTTAACTAGAAAGTTCTTACACAACTAATTTTAAATTTGTTAATGAAATTCTAGTAATTGATAATGAATTTGTAATGGCTAATGTTTGTAATGCTCTGTTAAAAAGATAAAAGCATTTTTGTTTTATTGACAGTATGTTGTATCACTTTTATTGACTGTTCCACGTATGCTCTGTTCAAAAGGCTATACATAACAACATCACTTTTATTGATAGTATGTTTCGGGTAGCAATATGCTAGTCATACTTATCTCCAGTTGTTCTATTTGATTTGTATTCCTAGTGCTGTGCGTGAAACTCGTGAATTAACAAATGATTTTGTTTGAATGAGGATATATAAGATCTCACTGCGGATTTGGATTATGCTATTAAAACTGCTCCTATTTGGTACCATTTTTATTTTTTTCTAGCGACCAACGTCAGGGCTGGAGTGAATGAATAGGAAATACTATATCTTAAAAATAGACATAATAACTACAGTAACATATAATAAAAAATACTATGCATAAGAATTAAAAAGATATATCAATTTATCCTTTTTAGCAGAACTAACAATATTGTATTCCAAATAACAGTTTAAACATAAACAACTGCATACAAACAAAAGTAATCAAAATCATATCATAACCAATTCAACATATGAAATTATCCAAATATTCAACTCAAAGTATTCATAAAACAACCAAGCATTCATAGAACAACCAACCAAATACATTGGACTAAAATAATCAACTCAATTATTCAACTCAAATTATTCATAGAACAACCAATCAAATACATTAGACTAAAACAATCAAATCAATTATTCAAAGAACACCTCCTTCTATTATGTCCTAGTTTTTTTTACACTTTCCACATCTGTTTTTCTTAGCTTGAAAATTAGCACCTTCAATCCTATTCATCCTAGGCCTACCATCTCCACGAACAGGCTTAGGAGGAAGAACAATAGATGATTCTTCAGCTTCAATTGCTTCCTTATCAAAAGTTGGAATATGATTGATCAAATGTGAATACGAAGCTCGATAATACTCAAAAGTAAAGTAATTATCAATATATTCATAAACAGAATTTCTAGTTAAAGAAATACATTTAAAGCATGCGCATAAGGAAAACCTATCACTTTCCATTGATTGCAACTGCAAATGCGATTTTTAAGATCAACCTTTTGAGATGTTGGAGAATGAACTTCAAAAATATACCTACAAAATGTCAAATTAAGAACAGTTAAAATATATAAGCAGATTGCATTTCCAAAAAAGGATTGCTAGCACTATATATATTCTTTCTAATCTATCTAATAAAAAAGACCCAATTCATGTGCATTGAACAAATAGTGAAAAATAAGACTCATAACCAAAATAAATAACAACGCTCATACTATTCATATTCTTAAAGATCACAGACTAATGCATCATACTCCTATGCACAACATTAGTTTTTACCATAACCATATCTCAAAAATAAAACATTACAATGATACTTGCTTTATATTACTTGGTCCTTACATTATTCATATTATCATGAGCCTCAATGCAGACAAAGAGAAAATATGTAGCAAGTGACACCAACAAAATGAAATCATTACACAGGCTACAAAGCAAGTTGAAAAAAGATAAATGCATTTATCATTTTTCGAAAACTGTGAACATAATGTAAAAAAAAAAATACATACCTAGATGATTTAGAAACACTCCACCCAAATCCTTCTTCCTTCAATTCAACAAACGAGCTTCCATTTTTGGACATAGCACACTAGTCCACTTTGATGCCTCTTCTCTACGATTAGACATTTGCATCATAAGTTTTACCCTAATTCCATCAAGACAAGCAGTAACACGCAAACTTATTTCATCCAAACTCCAAGAACTAAAACTCTCAGCTACATTCGACTTATTTTCACCATATCGCTTCCCCGGAAAAAAAATCAGCCCAATGATCATACGATTTATCATTCAAGTACTCTATAACTTTGGCACCTCTAATTTCTTTGTACTTGGACGTAGCTTTTTCAAACTCATGATGATTAGAAGCTATAGCACAACGCTCAAGTAAATGAGCTACCCAAATACCCCTTCCACTTTTCACAATGCTAGCAATATTATTTTGCATATGATGCAAACAATAAGAATGGTGACTATTTGGAAAATTTTTTTGGAATACTTAACAATAAACCGCAGTGTCTATCACTTAAAAAAGTTAATATTCTATCACAATCGAGAGCATTCTTTAGGTGTTTTAAAAACCAACTCCAACATTCTTCATTCTCTTTGGGAACAAGAGCCATTGCTAATAGGAAAAAACTTGGAAAAAAACAAAAAATAATAATTCACTGTTTGTGTATTACATTTGAAGCAACAAAATGCACTATATTTGAAACAATATTATCTAATAGTAGACAATCACATGAACATTATGCCCTCGACCCGAATAAAAAAGAAAAATAAATTTCCTAGAAGCAATTCATCCTTTTTTTTCTAAAAAATTTGCTACTTGAATGCGTAGTCGACGCAGGAAGGTTAGAAATTGCAAAGATATGATACATAATTCATGCATAGAATACAAAGAATTATATTCGAACTTCTAAAACATATATGCTTTTATCTTTTCTATATGCTGTTTAAATTGTTTGTATACCTTACGTAAGAACTTAAAATAAAGAGAAAAATGATAAATTTGTTTAACATGTAGTAGTATCTATGATATATAAGTAACGCTTAATATGTTATTTAATTCTTTATCTAAAAAGATAAATGCATTTATCTTTTTTAACTCCTGTATACAGTAATACTTTGTACATCAAATTAAATAACATTAAATCTTTTACAGTGTTTGTTTTGGATCAAATTTACAATAACAAAGAGCATGGTTGTACATTGAACAATTGTACCTACTTCGTAACTAGTGCAAACAGTACAAAGTAAATACAATAGAAACAAAGAAGATCAAAATCAGTACCTTGATTCCCATTTTTTGTAGTGGCTTCCATCAAAATACCACTTCGCCCTTTCAAAAAGGTAGCATCTAAAAACACCATAGGACGACAATAGCTAAATCCAAATATACATGCCTCATAACATACAAAAACTTTCTCAAATTGATTTGTGTCAGAATCCACATCCATACTTGAATAACTATTCGGGCTATTCTTTCCAATGCCTTTAAATACCAAACTAATTCATTGTAAGATTTATTTTCATCACCGTAAATATCATTCATAGCCAATTCCTTACCCTTATAAGCAAAGTAATAGCTTAGCTCCACATCATAATCTCTTCTAAAACTTTTAATGATATCCATGGTTTTTCTTTTTGGCTCATCACGAATTCGATTGACGATTAAACTTTTCATAAGATCACTATTAATAGTTGGACTACCAAGCGAACGAAATCCACCACCACAAGTATGAATTAGGTGAATGTTTGTAACAAACAGTTGGTCCAATTGCTTCAGTTTGTAAGAAGCATGAATCCTAAAAGGACAACTAGCTACAGCACATCGAACTGTCAAACGTTCTTTGCAATTCTTAATATATTGTACTTTAAACCCATTCTTCAAACAGTAAGCATTAACTATTCTACGGAATCCAATAGCAAAATCAAACCGTTGACCAACCCCAGTAAAAAAATCCCATATTTGAATTCTTCTTCAATAACTCATGTAAATCCTTTTGTTGAGTAAAACTAGAATTTAAATCATCATCATAACCTAACGTATTATTCCTTGACTCACCACCAACTACTGAACCAGACTTGCTACTTTCACCAACAAAATTATCCATTGAATCATTCTTCAACCGTAGAAAAAATACCAAAAATTCTTCCTTTTTAAACCAAGACAAATACAATACAGCTTGAAGATCACTATCCGTTTCAACAAAGGTAGTCTTTGATTCTCGAATATAAAAAATATCAAAACATAATGGACTAAAATTATTCCACTCCTCCCAAATCCTATTCCTAACAGAAGAAATAGAAGCATCCAATCCAAAACGAGCACTAAAACAATTGTTATTGAAATCAAACACAACTATAACAGATGAATCACACCTGCAAAAAAAATGTAAACAAAAAAATAACTATGTGAACTGATCTTAATTAAAAATTAATAGAATAAAATACGACGCAACAAATCATTTTCTATCCCACTTTTCGAAAAAAGATAAAACAATTTATCTTTTACAGATCACAAATCACCAAGAACTAAAGAACAAACTACATCAACTAATATTATTTCAGATCCAATTTCATGCCCAAAGTGAGTACAAACAGAATTGACTGACAAAAATAACTGCTTTGATTGCTCAAACCAAATATGAAGTGATATCTAAATACTAAAATCATAATCTAAAATGAATGATGCAACCAGGCTAAATACACAGTGCTTGTGTTACCAGAATAAAAGAATACCATTCAGAAGACATTATTCCAAGTACATCAAACAAAACATTCCTCCACTAGAACATACTGCCTCCCTTGATAAGAAATATACAATAACATCATAAACATCATAAAACATCGAATGAGAATGAAAAACACCAAATAAAATCGAGACTCACCAAAGATGTAATATTCCGGAATTTCCAGGAGTTTAAAATGCTGATAATCGCTTAATTTAAAAATTTTGAATTGATAAATTAGTTATTTTCAAAGATAATTAACCAAGTAATAATAATATAATGTTTTAATTATGATTATAAATTGATTTTAAAATAGGATATATTATTTGTAAATAATAATGAGCTTATTTTAAAATAGTTGTTTTTATTGATTTACATTTATTTTAGACTTGATTTGACTTTGAAAATGAATATAAATTTGAATTCAAGAATATACATACATCTTAAATATAATAATATAGTTTGAATTTTAAATTATATAGATAATGTTTTTTTTCTTTTAATTAAAAATAAGATTTTGTTTTATTTCTTTTTATAAGTATTTATCTATAGAAATTTGGATTTGTGTTTATTTAATAAAATAAATGCAAGGCTTGGAAATAACATTTTAAAACAAGTTTGAAATATTGTATATAAATTTTATTTAAATCATATTTGGTTTCAATTCTTTTCAAAGATTGCATTTTATATAAATTTAGCAAACATTTATAAATATATAAATGTGTTTGTTTACTTGAAATTTAATTAGAAAATTTACTTAAAATAAAAAGGGCTTTATAATTCTTTTAGAATAAATATGAATAAATAATGACAAGTGTTAATGTATTAGGGGTTCTTTTAACATGTGTTAGTAAATAAAAATATGAGAATGACAAATGGTGCAGTTTAGTACAAGTGGCATTTTTCTAAAATTTTGTTTCCTTTTATTTTTAATAAAATCATTCAGCCTTTATATAAACAAATTTCTACTTCTCTTCATTCTTTTTCTATTCTTCAATTCAAAACCGAGGAAACTAAAACCATTCTCTAAAAAAGCAAATCAGAAAATAAACCATTTCCTCAAACCAGAAATATTAATTCCTATTTACCAAAGCCTGAAACTTAACTTCCTCAAACCAATATCTGTAACCCCTACAAGCCTACAACATTCTGTTTGTAAAAGCTCAAACAAACCTGAAATCAAGACCTGAATTATCTCTTCTAAAAACAAAGACTCAACCAGAAACGAATCAAATCATGTAATCTTTTCCTCAAAACAAATGCAATTCAATTCTGTAACTGCTTATGCCTAAACCCTGTAACCTTTTCAAATACCTGAAACCAGAATTTATAATAAAAGACCTATTGCATGTTTCAAAATTGCATGCCTGAGATAAAGCTTCAGTGCAATCTGGAAAACAACCCATTTTCAAAGGCCATAATCATCACCATGGTTCCAGTTTTAAAGGGATCTGGTATCAAGTTTTATAGCAATGGCTTGTGTCAGTAATCTTCATGGTTTTTGGAAATTGCAACAACAAGTCTAAAAAACAAATGGAGGCTTCAATTTTCAATTACAGTATCTAAAAACTCTCTGCAAATTCTAGAGGTGAGTAAACATCAAATTTTTATCTTAAGTAGGTTAATATGGTTGCTTAAGTAATTGTTGTGTTAATGATGTTTTTGTGGTATTACATCATATACATATATGAATGAGTTAATGTGTGTGCATGTCTGTTTTTTTCTTTTTTTTTTTGAACTACAGGGTGTTTCTGGCTAGTTGTATGTTGAGATGTTTGAACAAATTTAGTTTAACAACAAAATTTATATTGTAAAGAAATATGAACTGCAAGAACTGATAATGATTCCTGCATATGTAGATATTTGTATATAAATCTGTAGGTATAGATATATTTGTATCCGAATGCCAAGGATATGAGCTTCTCTGATCTTTCCTGATTTCAAAGAAAAATCAAAACTTAATAAAAATTAAAAGAAAGTTGCATCTGGAATAAGAAATCAGTAGAATCTGCATTTTTTTTAGCTCTCTGTTCATGTTCACAGAGTTCTTATAAATAAACAAATTCAAGTTTTATATATATAAAACTTTGAAACTTTGGATTTAAAGCAACTTTGTTATGTGTAAATTCATCTAGCTTAGGGAATTATGTTTAAACAAGTTAAGTTTTAAAAATCTACCAGTAGGCTTAAGTTTGCAGTGGAAATTTATGGCATGAAACAAATAAAATTTTGAATTTGATTTATTCATGTATATAAATTGAATCAACAATCAAGATTATGATTTTTAACATAAAAATCCAGATTTTAAAAATAGCATTGAGAGTGGAATTTGGGTTTTACTGGGAATATGTATTTGTGTGATTTCTGGATAATGAAGCAAATTGGTGGATCGGAGTTGTTACTGAGGGTGAAGAAGATCATAGGAGTTCAAGCAAAAATGGCGTGTGATTTTATTAATCACCATGGTATCAGAAATTGATTAAGGTAGGGTTTATCTTCCAGTTTTGCTAGAGGATGTGGTTTTGGCTGTTGTGGTGTCTTGGGTGGTTCGAGTTACTCGAGAATGGAAGGAAAGTAGCATGGAGGGCTTATGAGTGCGTGACCGTGGTGGCAAACTCTCTGATGGTCGGAGACGAGGGTTCGGTGAAGTTTGTGGTAATGTTATGGTTTCCAGTATTGACATGGGTAGTTCGATTTTGTTTGGGGCCTCATAGTGTTGAATTGGGGGTCGAAGTGGTTAGAGGAGATGATCGTCGAAAGGTTGAAGGTGTCGGTGGTGGTCAATATCGCCGCGATCTCCTGTGCAGGTGCACCAGTGGGAGGGGTTCGTGTCAGTATTTGGATTGTGTGATTTGCTCGAAGTTGTGTTCGAGAATTAGGATGAATAGCTCGAGTTCATTCTCGAGTAGTAGGAATGGTTTACCTGTAGTTTTGTTTCTTTGTATTTAATCAAAGTTTTAAAAAAAAGATGGAGGAAAGGGAATCTCGGGTTTGACCCGAAAGTAGTGACAGTTTAAGAAGATTTTTTTTTTTAAAAGTTTAAACTTGTTTTGAAATTTTTAGAAATTTTAAATTAGGTAAAACTTTATACAAATTACTTGATGTATTTAACAAATGTTTTATTTAACATATTTAAAATGATTTGAAGATTTGTTGAATTTAAACATTTTTAAAATTTTTGGATGATTTTGAAAACAAGTTTGAAAGTTAATTCTAATGGTTTATATAAAGACAAGTTTTAAATTCAAGTTGAAATTAGTTTAAAACTATAAATTGATAAATATTTAAGTTATTAATAATTTTAATTTATTAAGCTAAAAGGTTGTTTAGCTTAAACTTTGTTTAAAATTAATTAAGTAGGAATAGATGTGTAATAAAGTTTGTAATGTGTTAAATCAATTAAAACATTGTATAAGGTAAATGTTCATCTTAATTAGGATTTTAAATATCTTAATTTTGATGGAGTTAATTTGATGAAGTAAGTTTAATTGATTAATTAAGAATAAAGTATTAATGAGGAAACTAATTAAGGGAAAATGATTTACTTGGTTAATAAATGGCTAAGAATTAAAGGTTATTAATTTAAGATTAATTAAATGATTCTTTAAAAATCATTAACTAGATTTTTAATCAATGATTAGGGATTCAATAATCAAGTAATTAAGTGAAATTAAACTTAATTAATTAAGTGCTTAAGATTTATTAACTAAGTAATTAATAAGTTGTTAATTAAGTAATAAGGGTTACTTAATTAGTATTTAAGAAGTGTTTAACTTATAATTAAATTTTATTAATTAAATAATTAGAGAATAATTAATCCGTCTTTAAGGATTAATTAAGAAGCTGTTAACTTGTAATTAATTGATTAATCAATTGTGATTAAGGATTAACCAAATGATAATTAAGGATTGATTATCTGTTAATTAAGGATGGGTTAACAGTTAATTAAGGGTTAATTAAATGATTAATTAACTGGTGATTAAGGAGTAAGTAATTTGTAATTATGTTCTTAATTAATAATTGATAATTAGTTTATTAATTAATAATTAAGAGATAATTAATTGGTTAATTAATAATTAATTATTTAATTAATTATAAAAGTAATTATGGATTAATTAAATTGTATTAAGAGATATTGATTAATAATTAAGGTTATTAATCGATAGTTGATGGATAATTAATCAGTTAATTAAAAGTTAATTAATTAATTGTGAAAGTAATTAAGGATTAATTACTTTGTATTAAAGAAGATTAATTAATAATTAGGCTTTATTAATTGATGACTAGAGGATAATTAATCTGGGATTGAGGATTGATTAAGTGATTAAGAAAGATAATCAAGGAGTGACTTATTAATTAAGGTTAGTTATTAATGAATGATTGTATAAGCAAGATTAAGGAGTTGATCCTTAAGGGATTAATTTAAAAATTAAATTAATTATGATATGAATTGATAATGCTTGCTTATGGATGATCGGTTGTTGAATTTGATGATATCTATTGGATTGATATATGTTGATGATATGTGTTGTGACATTTTGTGAGATGATATAGGTTATATCAATGATAAATGTGTGCTATTTATCTATGTTAATGTTGTGTGATTTCAAAGCATTGAATTGTATTAAATTGAACTGTACTGTTTAAACCTTAAAACAACTTAGACCTAAAAGACACGCTTTGGATTTCGATGTGACCGGGATGGGGTTTCCATATTTGGATATCCGAAAACCACATCGATTTCAATTAAACGTTAGGTCGTTAATCCAAGTGGAGCAAGTGAAGACTTGAGGTGTAAGGGCTATACGTCAGTATAACTCTGTGGGTGATTCCGTAATGAGTTTGACGGAATAGTACTTATAGGTTCGAGATGGAGTTTTAGAGTGCAAGGGTTATTGTCGTTAACTCTGAGGGTGATTCCAAAATGAGTGTAACGAGATAATGCCTTCGGTATCGTTCGAACCCGGAACGAACTTGTATGGATTGAATGCTTTCAGCACATCGTCAGGTGGACGATGAGCATTCTAAGAGATGTGTTCTATAAAGGTAATCGCAGCTTCAAGCCTCATCAACCGGGAATGGCTAAAACAGGGGAGGTGCAGCAAGGCTTCGTGGGTAGCTCCCACTGGAGAGCGAGATACATCCCTGTCTAGATGTCCCTTTTTATTTCGGCTGTTTGGGGCGATTACTAGCTAGAATCGCCGGGGTGGTCTTGTTCGGGACTGTTCAGTAAGGAATGGTCCCGGCCTTGTGTTGCAGGGGAGTGGGAGTACTCCTCGGTACGGTGATCTAGGCCACGTACAGTGACGGGCGGTACCCCAGTAGCCCTGCCATTGTATGGAATCCAAAATCCAATAAGTGCCGACGGTTTTGATTGTATTACCCACTTTTGTGGCTAGTAGCTGGAATTTAATAATGTAACAATTTCGACTATTTCTTATTTATTTGAAAACCCTAGACATTATTATAATATCTTCGGATTTCCTATCAAATGTTTTTGGTTAGCGTAAGGTAAAAACTTTTCCATGTTTATGTGTGGGAAGTCTTACGTGATACCTTTTCTTTTCAAAAGGTTTTTAAAGTTAAGCAACTTTAACCGTTTACTCACACCAAACCCATGTCTGACCCGGAGTTTATTCTGTTTTTCTTAAACTCTTGAGCACTCAAGTTTGTACGAGTAGCCAAGGGATCCAGGTTAGGATTTTAAGTTGGCTTGACGAATTCTGAAGGAGTAATGGAGCAGGAGGCTTCTACGTATAGTTATAGAGTATTCTGCTGTGTGTTCTCTGAGTTGTTGTTTTTGAGTTGTATTGAGTTGTATAACTAGACAGGTGTTATAACTGTCTAGTATGAGTTGATTATGCTGCGTATCTCTGATATATGTGATACTATGTAAAGTATTTTGTTATTAATAATATTTATTCGTTCCGCTGTGTAGATTCTGATGTTGTTTCTTTCTTCTTGTCTTTCTTTTCTCTTTCTATCCCTTTCTTTCTTAAAGATGATGCGATTTTATGGGAGTAGAAAGTCGGGTCATCACATTTGGTATCAGAGCATTAGGCTGAGTGAATACCTAGGCTCTGAAGTATGTCTTTCTTAGGGAGCGTTAGGTTGAGTGAATACCTAGGCTCTGTAGTGGTGTCTTTCTTGAGAGAGCATACTTGTAATTTTTATTATATATTACTATATATATATATATATATATATATTTCTGCCTATCGGTTGGGTTACCTGTTCGGGTTTTCCAATATAAGTTATAAAGGTAGATGAGTAGTGGTGTGAGTAACACGACTACCATTTGTTGGAGTTTGAATGTTTGAGGTTGGAAGTGTATTTGTCGAGACTGTAGACCTAATACCGTCTCGAGTAATCTTTGTAGTTTGGTATAAGGATTTCATTGATCTTTGAAGGAAACCTGTTAAGGTTCGGAGTTTGTCTTTGAAGTGTAAGTTTGATTGCGCTCGTGTGAGCTGATTTTTGAGAGTTTGGATCTATTGGTTGGGCAGAAGCGAGTGATGGTATTTTGATACCTCAGGGAGTAGTAGTTGCATGATGAGATGCAGTGACTATGGAAGTCTCCGAAGATGTTTTCTTTCGGAGCAAGTTTAAAGAAGTATGTCTGCTTCAGAGTTGTAGCTGAGTTCAACAGGACGTTTGTGTTTAGTTGGAGGTCCGAGTTTCTCCAAGAACTTTGGATAAGAAGCCTTTGGCATCTGTGTTAGCGGTGCAGCTCGGGAATGTTCTGTGTTTTAGCAGAAAGATCTATTTGGCTTAGCATTTCCTGGAGGTGGAATTCAGAAGCAGCAGAGAGGACCTGTTTCTTAGATGGAATAGTTGGTCGATGATAAACTATTTAGTGAAGAAAGAACAGTATCTTGGATATTGGATTAGTTGATCGCAAAAGTGACTTACGATGGTTTGATAATTATCTTAGATAGTCTTCTGCTTGGATTTGTGGCATTTCTAGAGGATGTGAGAGTTATGGAATTGCTGAAGATTTTTCTGGATATATCTTTAGGAAAGTTAGAGTTTTGCCCGCATTGGAGTTTGAATTCTGAATCAACTTGATGTCAGGAGTAATACAAGTGATTCAGTTGGGTAGAAGGTTGTCTTCTAGGATGATTGTTTGGTGTAGCAGCTCTGTATTTCTTGGAATTTCTGTTGAACCTTATTTCTGAGATGTGATGTTTAGTCTGTGCCTGTGTTCATTCGACGGCATTTTCTTCTGCTCCAGATCAGAGTTGTGCAGCGGAAACCAAGTGGCTATTGACTTGAGTAGAAGCAACTGGATGTTGCAGTATTTTGGATTAGAAAGTTTCTACTGGATTTTTTAGAGTCTGAAGCAAGTTGGCGAGTGATTATGTTCTGTTTTTTTTCCAGGATAGGAGAAGTTGTTTTCTACTGTTAATAGTAGAGTTTGGTTTTGATTTTTGGATTGATCTTGTGAGGATCAGTTGTGAGTTGATCCAGTTTGTTTGTAGAAGCACCAGCGAAGGTTGACTTCATCAGGAAGGATCTGTTGGCAGCCCGTATCATCTGGGAAGTTTTGAGGTTAAGTAAACGGAATAATTTGGAATTCGAAGTTGGAGACTTCGATGTTGTTGAGTTTCCTCTCGTAAAGGAAGTAATAAGATTTGGTGAGATTTTGAGGTGATTTCCGAGGTATATTGGATTATTCTGAGTTTTTATAGAGATCAGTGCTTTGGTTTGAAAGGTTGAATTGCCAGTTTGGAAGACTGGAATTCAAATTATTTCACGTGTCTCTGAGGGAGTACGTGTTTTGGTATCACTGGCTTTTGAGACCAGTAGTTCTGTGAAGGTTTTAGTTGTTGATCAGACTTGTCTGTGGTCTGGTATCTTGGGTAGATTATAGATCTAGCTGAGTGGGAACTCAGTAGTAGCTTTTAAGTATAGCTAGTTTGGGTTTAGTAGAGCGAGTATCCCTGTGTAAATACTGGGGAAACTCGAGATAATTTTAGGAAGTTTATCCGAATCTGTGTCCGGATAGCTAGTGTTGTTTGATTGAATTGGTTGTTTGGATGAAATTGTTTGTTTGATTGATAGTGTATAGTTTATATGTATGTTTGAATTGGTTGAAAATAAAATAAAACTATGGATTATCTTTGTTTTAAATTTCGAGGACGAAATTCTATTAAGGGGGGAGGATTGTAATGTCCCGGAATTTCCAGGAGTTTAAAATGCTGATAATCGCTTAATTTAAATTTTTTTGAATTGATAAATTAGTTACTTTCAAAGATAATTAACCAAGTAATAATAATATAATGTTTTAATTATGATTATAAATTGATTTTAAAATAGGATTTATTATTTGTAAATAATAATGAGCTTATTTTAAAATAGTTGTTTTTATTGATTTAAATTTATTTTAGATTTGATTTGACTTTGAAAATGAATATAAATTTGAATTCAAGAATATACATACATCTTAAATATAATAATATAGTTTGAATTTTAAATTTTATAGATAATGTTTTTTTCTTTTAATTAAAAATAAGATTTTGTTTTATTTCTTTTTATAAGTATTTATCTATAGAAATTTGGATTTGTGTTTACTTAATAAAATAAATGCAAGGCTTGGAAATAACATTTTAAAACAAGTTTGAAATATTGTATATAAATTTTGTTTAAATCATATTTGGTTTCAATTCTTTTCAAAGATTGCATTTTATATAAATTTAGCAAACATTTATAAATATATAAATGTATTTGTTTACTTGAAATTTAATTAGAAAAATTACTTAAAATAAAAAGGGCTTTATAATTCTTTTAGAATAAATATGAATAAATAACGACAAGTGTTAATGTATTAGGGGTTCTTTTAACATGTGTTAGTAAATAAAAATATGAGAATGACAAATGGTGTAGTTTAGTACAAGTGGCATTTTTCTAAAATTTTGTTTCCTTTTATTTTTAATAAAATCATTCAGCCTTTATATAAACAAATTTCTACTTCTCTTCATTCTTTTTCTATTCTTCAATTCAAAACTGAGGAAACTAAAACCATTCTCTAAAAAAGCAAATCAGAAAATAAACCATTTCATCAAACCAGAAATATTAATTCCTATTTACCAAAGCCTGAAACTTAACTTCCTCAAACCAATATCTGTAACCCCTACAAGCCTGCAACATTCTGTTTGTAAAAGCTCAAACAAACCTGAAATCAAGACCTGAATTATCTCTTCTAAAAACAAAGACTCAACCAGAAATGAATCAAATCATGTAATCTTTTCCTCAAAACAAATGCAATTCAATTCTATAACTGCTTATGCCTAAACCCTATAACCTTTTCAAATACCTGAAACCAGAATTTATAATCAAAGACCTATTGCATGTTTCAAAATTGCATGCCTGAGATAAAGCTTCTGTGTAATCTGGAAAACAACCCATTTTCAAAGGCCTTAATCATCACCATGGTTCCAGTTTTAAAGGGATCTGGTATCAAGTTTTATAGCAAGGGCTTGTGTCAGTAATCTTCATGGTTTCTGGAAATTGCAACAACAAGTTTTCAAAAACAAATGGAGGCTTCAATTTTCAATTAAAGTTTCTAAAAACTCTCTGCAAATTCTAGAGGTGAGTAAACATCAAATTTTTATCTTAAGTAGGTTAATATGGTTGCTTAAGTAATTGTTGTGTTAATGATGTTTTTGTGGTATTACTGCATATACATATATGAATGAGTTAATGTGTGTGCATGTCTGTTTCTTTCTGTTTTTTTTGAACTACAGGGTGTCTCTGGCTAGTTGTATGTTGAGATGTTTGAACAAATTTAGTTTAACAACAAAATTTCAATTGTAAAGAAATATGAACTGCAAGAACTGATAATGATTCCTGCATATGTAGATATTTGTATATAAATCTGCAGGTATAGATATATTTGAATCTGAATGCCAAGGATATGAGCTTCTCTGATCTTTCCTAATTGCAAAGAAAAATCAAAACTTAATAAAAATTAAAAAAAGTTGCATCTGGAATAAGAATGCAATAGAATCTGCATTTTTTTTAGCTCTCTGTTCATGTTTACAGAGTTCTTATAAATAAACACATTCAAGTTTTATATATATAAAACTTTGAAACTTTGGATTTAAAGCAACTTTGTTATGTGTAAATTCATCTAGCTTAGGGAATTATGTTTAAACAAGTTAAGTTTTAAAAATCTACCTGTAGGCTTAAATTTACAGTGGAAATTTATGGCATGAAACAAATAAAATTTTTAATTTGATTTATTCATGTATATAAATTGAATCAACAATCAAGATTATGATTTTTAACATAAAAATCCACATTTTAAAAATAGCATTGAGAGTGGAATTTGGATTTTACTGGGAATATGTATTTGGGTGATTTCTGGATGATGAAGCAAATTGGTGGATCGGAGTTGTTACCGAGGGTGAAGAAGATCATAGGAGTTCAAGAAAAAATGGCGTGTGATTTTATTAATCACCATGGTATCAGAAATTGATTAAGGTAGGGTTTATCTTCCAGTTTTGCTAGAGGATGTGGTTTTGGCTGTAGTGGTATCTTGGGTGGTTCGAGTAACTCGAGAATGGAAGGAAAGTAGCATGGAGGGCTTATGAGTGCGTGACCGTGGTGGCAAACTCTTTGATCGTCGGAGACGAGGGTTCGGTGAAGTTTGTGGGGATGTTATGGTTTCCAGTATTGACATGGGTAGTTCGATTTTGTTTGGGGCCTCGTAGTGTTGAATTGGGGGTCGAAGTGGTTAGAGGAGATGATCGTCGAAAGGTTGAAGGCGTCGGCGGTGGTGAATATTACCGCGATCTCCTGTCCAGGTGCACCAGTGGGAGGGGTTCGTGTCAGTATTTGGATTGTGTGATTTGCTCGAAGTTGTGTTCGAGAATTAGGATGAATAGCTCGAGTTCATTCTCGAGTAGTAGGAATGGTTTACCTGTAGTTTTGTTTCTTTGTATTTAATCAAAGTTTTAAAAAAAAGATGGAGGAAAGGGAATCTCGGGTTTGACCCGAAAGTAGTAACAGTTTAAGAAGATTTTTTTTTTAAAAAAGTTTAAACTTGTTTTGAAATTTTTAGAAATTTTAAATTAGGTAAAACTTTATATAAATTACTTGATGTATTTAACAAATGTTTTATTTAACATATTTTAAATGTTTTGAAGATTTGTTGAATTTAAACATTTTTAAATTTTTTGGATGATTTTGAAAACAAGTTTGAAAGTTAATTCTAATGGTTTATATAAAGACAAGTTTTAAATTCAAGTTGAAATTAGTTTAAAACTATAAATTGATAAATATTTAAGTTATTAATAATTTTAATCTATTAAGCTAAAAGGTTGTTTAGCTTAAACTTTGTTTAAAATTAATTAAGTAGGAATAGATGTGTAATAAAGTTTGTAATGTGTTAAATCATATAAAACATTGTATAAGGTAAATGTTCATCTTAATTAGGATTTTAAATATCTTAATTTTGATGGAGTTAATTTGATGAAGTAAGTTTAATTGATTAATTAAAAATAAAGTATTAACTAGGAAACTAACTAAGGGAAAATGATTTACTTGGTTAATAAATGGCTAAGAATTAAAGGTTATTAATTTAAGATTAATTAAATGACTCTTTAAAAATCATTAACTAGATTTTTAATCAATGATTAGGGATTCATTAATCAAGTAATTAAGTGAAATTAAACTTAATTAATTAAGTGGTTAAGATTTATTAACTAAGTAATTAATAAGTTGTTAACTAAGTAATAAGGGTTACATAATTAGTATTTAAGAAGTGTTTAACTTATAACTAAATATCATTAATTAAATAATTAGAGAATAATTAATCCGTGTTTAAGGATTAATTAAGAAGTTCTTAACTTGTAATTAATTGATTAATCAATTGTGATTAAGGATTAACCAAATGATAATTAAGGATTGATTATCTGTTAATTAAGGATGGGTTAACAGTTAATTAAGGGTTAATTAAATGATTAATTAACTGGTAATTAAGGAGTAAGTAATTTGTAATTATGTTCTTAATTAATAATTGATAATTAGGTTTATTAATTAATAATTAAGAGATAATTAATTGGTTAATTAATAATTAATTATTTAATTAATTATAAAAGTAATTATGGATTAATTAAATTGTATTAAGAGATATTGATTAATAATTAAGGTTATTAATCGATAGTTGATGGATAATTAATCAGTTAATTAAAAGTTAATTAATTAATTAATTATGAAAGTAAATAAGGAAATTACTTTGTATTAAAGAAGATTAATTAATAATTAGGCTTTATTAATTGATGATTAGAGGATAATTAATCTGGGATTGAGGATTGATTAAGTGATTAAGAAAGATAATCAAGGAGTGACTTATTAATTAAGGTTAGTTATTAATGAATGATTGTATAAGAAAGATTAAGGAGTTGATCCTTAAGTGATTAATTTAAGAATTAAATTAATTATGATATGAATTGATAATGCTTGCTTATGGATGATTGGTTGTTGAATTTGATGATATCTATTGGATTGATATCTGTTGGTGATATGTGTTGTGACATTTTGTCAGATGATATAGGTTATATCAATGATAAATGTGTGCTATTTATCTATGTTAATGTTGTGTGATTTCAAAGCATTGAATTGTATTAAATTGAACTGTACTGTTTAAACCTTAAAACAACTTGGACCTAAAAGACACGCTTTGGATTTTAATGTGACCGGGATCGGGTTTCCATATTTGGATATCCGAAAACCACATCGATTTCAATTAAACGTTAGGTCGTTAATCCAAGTGGAGCAAGTGAAGACTAGAGGTGTAAGGGCTATACGTCAGTATAACTCTGTGGGTGATTCCGTAATGAGTTTGACAGAATAGTACTTATAGGTTCGAGATGGAGTTTTAGAGTGCAAGGGTTATCGTCATTAACTCTGAGGGTGATTCCAAAATGAGTGTAACGAGATAGTGCCTTCGGTTTCGTTCGAACCCGGAACGAACTTGTATGGATTGAATGGCTTCAGCACATCGTCAGGTGGACGATGAGCATTCTAAGAGATGTGTTCTATAAAGGTAATCGCAGCCTCAAGCCTCATCAACCGGGAATGGCTAAAACAGGGGAGGTGCAGCAAGGCATCGTGGGTAGCTCCCACTGGAGAGCGAGATACGTCCCCGTCTAGATGTCCCTTTTTATTTCGGCTGTTTGGGCCGATTGCTAGCTAGAATCGCCGGGGTGGTCTTGTTCGGGACTGTTCAGTAAGAAATGGTCCCGGCCTTGTGTTGCAGGAGAGTGGGAGTACTCCTCGGTACGGTGATCTAGGCCACGTACTGTGACGGGCGGTACCCCAGTAGCCCTGCCATTGTATGGAATCCAAAATCCAATAAGTGCCAACGGTTTTGATTGTATTACCCACTTTTGTGGCTAGTAGCTGGAATTTAATAATGTAACAATTTCGGCTATTTATTATTTATTTGAAAACCCTAGACACTATTATAATATCAAATGATTTTGGTTAGCGTAAGGTAAAAACTTTTCCATGTTTATGTGTGGGAAGTCTTACGTGATACCTTTTCTTTTCAAAAGGTTTTTAAAGTTAAGCAACTTTAACCGTTTACTCACACCAGACCCATGTCTGACCCGGAGTTTATTCTGTTTTTCTTAAACTCTTGGTACTCAAATTTTTACGAGTAGCCAAGGGATCCAGGTTAGGATTTTAAGTTGGCTTGACAAATTCTGAAGGAGCAATGGAGTAGGAGGCTTCTACGTATAGTTATAGAGTATTCTGCTGTGTGTTCTCCGAGTTGTTGTTTTTGAGTTGTATTGAGTTGTATAACTAGACAGGTGTTATAACTGTCTAGTATGAGTTCATTATGCTGTGTATCTCTGATATATGTGATACTATGTAAAGTATTTTGTTATTAATAATATTTATTCGTTCCGCTGTGTAGATTATGACGTTGTTTCTTTCTTCTCTTCTTTCTTTTCTCTTTCTATCCCTTTCTTTCTTAAAGATGATGCGATTTTCTGGGAGTAGAAAGTCGGGTCATCACAAAAGGACAGGCAATCCAATAGAGAAAATCGATTAGCCTATCCAAATAAAGAAAATCGCCTCACGATTTCCCGCAATTAAAGTCGAATTTGATTTGAGAAGAAACTAACGCCTAATTTTTTCAAAAAAAATCAACGACCGCTTTAATTGCACAAGAAACGACCGCCTAATTTCCACGATCGGCAGATTTCAGAAGATACGTTGTTTGAGAAGATGAAGACGCACGCCGTAAATATTTGTCTTGGAAAATAATAATTTCAAACCCGTGTCCTAGAAAAAAATTGGGCTATATAATTAGGCCCTTCCCACCAATTTCCGCTTTGCAAATATATGCATATTTTTAATTTTGTTGACAAAAATAAGAGATAAAGCGTGCTGGTTTCGAATTGACGTGTTAAGCAAAAAGGTCCAAACATGTATTTCTCGAATAACATGATAAACAACAAGTGGTATATAAAATTTCGCTAAATGAAAGATCACAACTAACCTTTATTTTTGTAAGATTCTTTATGCAGAAGTTGGCAATAAAAATACGGATAGGAAGCAAATTGTTTGCTCTTATGTTTTGGTCACTTCTTGCACATGAAAGGAGGTTTAGGAAGCAACATTATTACCTAAAAATACAAAGAGAAAAATATACTGAAACAACACAACAATGAAATAAGAAAACAATGCAAAAATTGTAGTTGATGTTTAAAGATTGTATGACCAAACAGTTAAAACACTTATTCCAGCAACAACCGTTTTTTGCCAATAAAAATCCAATGACAGCAAATGTTGATTTCATAGTGCAAAGCGTTGGGCTAACATCTATGAATTCAAATGTTATCGAACAACTAAAAAAAAACCTAACCATGTATTGAAATCAACTCAAATTGATAAATCAATTTTACGTAAATTGAAATCAACTCAAATATACCTTACTGATCCAAATCAATTTTCTCACAAATTGGAATCGACTCAAACTGATAATACTTACCGATAAGAAATAAATCACCTACAAATTTATGTGACATAAAATTATGGAATATAGCGGATTGACTTGCAAGTAGAAGGTGGGAGTCCCTACATGGTCGACTATTGAAGTGTGTCCATGGAAGTACGGTAGGATTGCTGCGGAGAGCTAGGGTTATCTGTGATAGTCAACTTCGCGCTTGGTAGACAAATAGAGCTTGGTCAAAAATTGAAATCGTGCTTCAACTTTGTTGAGGGATCGAGCTTGGTCGAGGAATAGAGCTTTGTTGAAAAATCGGGCCTAAGAAGCCTTGAGTCGTGCTTCGTTGCGGAATCGTGCTTCGGGTTCATGGAGGAATCGGCGTCATTGAAGAATCACACTGTGAGGGAATATAGTGAGCGGCAGAATCGAGCTTTCAGAGTGAAGAGGGGTTAGTGATTAAAGAGAATTCGAGAGTGAAGAGGAGATTTGTTAGTGAAGTAGAGAGGATTTAGGGAAATTGGAAGTGAAGGGAAAAGCAAAGTATGGCGATCGAATAATAAGAAGAGGGAAACAGGTAGAATATGACCGTCAAAATTTTATTTTTCTCAAAGATTGCGGGCACACAAGCTATCGTAGACGTTAATGACCACTGATATACTTAATTACAGCAAGGCAGGTTTCAATGCCATCCTTGGTTGTAATTAATTGACCATTTTGTTATAGTGATTAAAGCTAGTAGCTTGTCTTCTCTTTAGAAGAAACTCTACTAGCGTCGCATCCGCTATTGAATTTTCAGTGAAAATTATCTCCAATTAGTTTTAGGAATAGCGAGCTTTATATGATAACATTATGATCATGAGTAGTTGTAGGAGTCAAATTTACTTTCAAGTAGTTACTGGAGCAGCGAGTTTTGTTTGTTACTAGTTGAACTGCATTTCCATTGAAGCCAATAGCATGTCTAGGACTGAATTTTCTTCTAAATGAAGTATTTTTCTATGCGTTATATTATTCTTTATATGATAAAAACGTGATCATTGTAATAATTGGTTCAGTAGCTAATTCAGCTAATAATGTTTACATATAAAATTAGAGGGTAAATTCAGGCATATATTATCTTTTATTATTCCAGCAACTTATCCTACATAAATAAGATTGCTAGCTGACATATTATCTCTGTATATGACAAATTAACTACAATATAGTGAAATTCATAATAAAATGGTCATCTTAAAAAAGATATTTCAAAGCAATCTAAAGTATAAAATATAAATATGAATTTGTATATAGTCATAGGTACACATATATAGACATTGTATACACTGAAGCATGTTGAAACCTTGAAATATAGCCTTAGTATTCATAAATGTAAAATAAAATTAAACAAAATTTTTAATTCAACTACCATCATGTGGGGAAAATAGGTAAAGAAATTAAAGGTTTTATTTTTTCTTTTTACTCCCATAAATTCATGTATCATACGCTATATAAACCATGGCATTTGAAAATGAAAAAGTGACAGAAAATAATAAGAGTATATAATATCATTCCATTACATTAGAATAGAACTTTAAAATTAATGAAGCATGAGCATAGATATAAGCATTAGAAAGGGAAATAAGTCATTCCCTGTATGCTTAATCATCTTATATATATTCTATATTTAATCTATTTTGTATTTAATCAAGTTGAAGGCTGGTCAACATTTTTTCCTTTTTCTTACATTTAGAGAAAATAATACTGGATTCTCTGCGTTTTCAGGTAATAGCTTCAATGCATAAGCAAATCAACGTCACAAACACAACGTTCCCATACTTGATTAATACCTCATTCCCCTTGCTTCTTCATATCAAATTAATTATCATTTGCTCTTCACCTCTTTCCAGCGTCACTGATGCACATAGCACGGCTGCAGATACAGAGGAGAGTAATTCAAGGCCCAAACGAATCATCCGTGCACCCAGAAGATATTTGAATTGAAAAGCAGGACTAGGGAGTATGCAAGTTGTTGAGAGAGTTGGTGCATTTTCTTTTATTTTCTTCAATGCAATTTTTGTTACTGTATTTCTTTATTGCCTACAAGTTTGTTAAAAAGTTATGGTCCCCTATAGGACACGTAGGACAAGTTGTTATGAAATAATGCTATATAAGGATGTAAGGAATATGGTACCGTAAGAAAGAAAATTTTCATTTCCCATTCTTGTTCTCTACTATTTCTTCTTCTTCTTGCTATTTTCTCCCTTCTTGTCATCTGCTGTTGTGAGCACCCTATCATTTTGGTGCTTTCACCTCTGATCTCCCCTCCCTTCCTCCTAAAATATCCAAAAAAAAATTCCTCCACCATGACAAAGGTTGATGAAGCTCTCCAACAACTCTCCCAACACCAAGAAACCATCACCTCCATCCGAGAAACCCAAACTACCCAAAGCTCCATGCTAGAAAACCAACATGCCGAAATCATCGACATCACAACTATCCTTCAAGACATCAACAAATCCTTTGCCGAACTCAATCGACGATTAGACAACCTATCCTTCATCTCCAAATAACCACACATCAACTACGTACAACCCATCACCCAATACACGACCGCTACCTCTCCTATCAACCCCAACACCCACTCGACCACCCAAATGTACCTTAACCTCGTTCGATGGATCTAACCCACACGATTGGTTGTTTCAAGCCGATCGGTTCTTAGCCTATTACTCTACACTGGAAGATCAACGAGTGGCCTTGAAAGCTTCCACATGCAAGGCCAAGCACTCTCATGGTTTCAATGGATGCACCATAACAAACAAATCTCAACTTGAACGGCATTAACAAGGGAAATTGTTAACGCTAAAAATTGAACGCTAACACCCCGGTGTGTAGAAGGTAATTGTGAAAGCACCACCCGTTGGTACGGGAACAAAATATAAGCAGAGAAATCACAGAGAAGCTATAAAAGACACAATATTTATAGTGGTTCGGCTTAAGATCTAGCCTACGTCCACTTTAAAGCTCTTTATTGCTGATTTGATTACAATTCTTTACAACAATCTTCAATTACAACACACTTAGACAAATAGCTCAAACTCTGATGTAGAAGAATCCCTCGAATGCATGGTGAATGAGTTAGATTTCCACTTGAGATTTGTTGAAATGTCTTTGGTGATTGGAGTGATAGAAGTGTTGCTTGAACGTTGCTTGAAGTCGAGTCAATGGCAGAGTAATGGCGTCCAGGAAGTCAGTCCAAAAAGTCCTCTCTCTGTTGGAGTTATGGGCGTATTTATAGGCATCTTCGGAGTTAGGTCGTAACTCGTATACGACTCACGATGAGCCGTAACTCGTATACGACTCATGGTAGGTCGCGGCTCATTTACTGGGTTATCTTGTAGACTCTTTAGCTCGTGGAGGCCTTAAGCCGTAGATCCTTATCTCGTAGACCTTTTAACTCGTAGAGTCTTTAACTCGTAGTGGCCTTAACTCGTAGATCTTTTGACTCGTAGAGTCTTTAACTCGTAGATCCTTAACTCGTAGGTCGTTCAGCCCTTGAATTGTTAGGTCGTGAAGACCTTGAGTCGCACAGTTCTTGAGTCGTTGATACACTGAGTCGGCCTGTCTCATGAACCGTTAACTCCATGAGTCGTAACCCTTCAAGGCCGTTAAGTCGGCAACCAGATAAGTTGAGTCGCTGGCTTACTTCACTCTTTAAGTCGTATACCGTTTTGGTCGGGGCGCTGCCCCGCACCCCGCCGGGGGCGCTGCCCCCTGGACCCCTGCGACCTGACCGGTCAGGTCGAACACCGTAGGCGGTGGCGTTGCGCCCGCACCCCCACCTTGGGGGGTTGGCACCCCCCTGGACCCCCTCCTCCGTAGGGGATCTTATCTGAAAATTCATTCAACAGAACTTGCTTTATTGGGAGGTTAAATCGACCATCCTTCGAGATGAACTATCATTGGCTTCTCGGTCGATTTTTGATGTCACGGCCTTGCTGAAAAAGCAGAGTTAACACTTGCCCCTCGAAGTATACGCCTAGGGACTAGGTCGTGTGCTTCGATTCTTCTTAACTCGTGCTTTATTGAGCTGCTGAGCTTGTACTTAGGCAGCTTTACTTTGTTTTGTCCTGAAGCCTTTTGAACTTGACCAGAACTTGTTGCATCTCTTTATAGATTATTTTAACAACCTATTAAATGCAACATTTGCGGAAAAATGGGGCGAATATACTCATCACCGATTGCCCATATCGAGTGATGGATTAGATCAAAGAACTGATATTTTACGGTAAGTAAATTAGTATGGATTTGATGAAGTGTTGCGAATCAACTATCTTGAATGAAGTATCAACAAAAAATCTACACAGTTATAACTGCTATTTGCATTGATACTGCACTTATTTTCAAATAACAAGCCTCGAATTTTTCTGAATTGAGATATTTGCCAACCAGTATTATTTCGAGTATTACTTTATTAGCTTGTTATTCAAGTAGCTTTGCACAACACTTCACACGCTTTTAGGAAACGTTCACCTTTATTTTTCGAATACTCAGTTCTTTATGTAGAATGTCTTCTTGATAAGAAGAAATAGTGGAGCAAGCTGGATTTTTTCACTTCTGAGATTTTCAGAATTCGTGTTGTTGAGTGCTAATTTCGTTCTTTACTTTGTAGCATTCCCTTCTCTTTCCGAATATTTCAGTCATAAGTCAATTTTTAAAAGACTAAATGCTGTGGCGGTTAAAGAGAGGAGTGTTAAATTTCTGCTGAAAGACGAATTTTTGCACTTAATTCGGACCTTTTTCCCTCTTTTGATTGACTTGGCCTTATGATGCCCCTGATTTTCAAGTAGAGACTTCAGGTGCCCCAGCTTTCGCAGAGGAACTTGCATCTAGGAGACCTGCAAATGTATGAATTTTTTTTTTTATAGTATGGAATGAGATGATTCTTCCTACTTGTACAGAATTTTGTCTGTATTTGAGAATGCAATTATTGCTCATTTTCATATAAGTTTTTCATTTTCTTTGCATAATACTGCGGTGAGCTTGTAGTCTTTTGCTAGGGTATTGCTTTGACTAATATAGCGATATTTTATTGTCCCTATACCACAGCTTATTGTAATATTCTCCATTTTTGCGGAGATTTTGGAGGACAATTCTTCTGTTTTGAGAAGACTTGTACTCCTACTTTAGAGAATAACTCTTCCATTTTGAGAAGGCATGCACTCTTTATTTAGAGAATAATTTTCCATTTTTGAGGAAATATTATTCTTGCTCTGGTAGAGTGCGTCTTGTGTTGGAGAAGCCTTTCTTTTTTTTCTTTTTTTTTCTTTTTTTTTTGTTGCGCCTCGCTGGAGGGCTTTGATTTGACATTTCAACTCTGGAGAAGTGGGCCTCCGTAGAGATTGCACTTCAGCTCTGGTGAAATGTGCCCCCGAAGAGGTCTTTATTTGGCATTTCAGCTCTGGAGAAGTGGGCATCCGAAGAGTTTGCACTTCAGCTCTGGTGAAATGTGCCCCCGAAGAGGTCTTTATTTGGCATTTCAACTCTGGAGAAGTGGGCCTCCGAAGAGTTTGCACTTCAGCTCCAGTGAAATGTGCCCCCGAAGAGGTCTTTATTTGGCATTTCAGCTCTGGAGAAGTGGGCCTCCGAAGAGTTTGCACTTCAGCTCCGGTGAAATGTGCCCCCGAAGAGGTCTTTATTTGGCATTTCAGCTCTGGAGAAGTGGGCCTCCGAAGAGTTTGCACTTCAGCTCCGGTGAAATGTGCCCCCGAAGAGGTCTTTATTTGGCATTTCAGCTCTGGAGAAGTGGGCCTCCGAAGAGTTTGCACTTCAGCTCCGGTGAAATGTGCCCCCGAAGAGGTCTTTATTTGGCATTTCAGCTCTGGAGAAGTGGGCCTCCGAAGAGTTTGCACTTCAGCTCCAGTGAAATGTGCCCCCGAAGAGGTCTTTATTTGGCATTTCAGCTCTGGAGAAGTGGGCCTCCGAAGAGTTTGCACTTCAGCTCCGGTGAAATGTGCCCCCGAAGAGGTCTTTATTTGGCATTTCAGCTCTGGAGAAGTGGGCCTCCGAAGAGTTTGCACTTCAGCTCTGGTGAAATGTGCCTCCGAAGAGGCCTTTATTTGTTTCCTGCATGCTCGCCCATGTCTTTTCACCATTTGATCCTCAGCGATTCCCCATTATCATTTCCAAACCCACATTTCCTTCTTTTGGAAGTAGTTTATTTTATCCAAAGAAGTGTACTTCATTGTTAAGTGAGCTCGTTGGGGCGGACACAAGCTACTTAATCGAATGTTCGTCTGCACAAACGATCCCAATTAGTTTGCAAGGGCCCACCTCCGGTTGGATCACTCACTATTTGTTTGAAGCACTTCTTATGTAGGATTTGGGTCTGGAATTTTTGTGGCCTGATATTCGCCTGTTGAGCGATTTGTAGGAATCGCTTGGCTTTGTGATGTGTTGACTAGGTGAGCTTTGCTTTGATTGCCTGCAACATTAAATCGACATTTTAGCAATATATTTTAAGATATTTGCATATTGAAATGAAACAAGCATTTTATAGTAATAGAAAGTTCAAGATTTATAGTTCCTCTAATTTATCTGCACTGTTTTTACAACGGCATTTTATACAGGAATCATAAAACCAGTATTATTCTATGAATTTTAAGAAAAAGCCATTAAGTGAAATATGGCCATTAGGCATCATCTTCCAGAACAAGGATATTCTCTCCCTCCGGGGCTTGTCTCAAAGCATGAGCATATCTTTCCATCTCGTCCCAACTTCTGTCCGCTGGGTGAGGGCCCCCTATGATAGCATTAATGATAAGCCTCTCAGATCCCTGCGTTGCAGTTCTTTCATTTGGGCCGTAATGATGAGTGAGAAGTATTTGCCCCTGAGTGGATGAGGATGGATCATTCCTGTTTCTCCGGACATATTGCTGAAGCTTATTCTCTTTCAATAGCTTCTCAATCAGATCCTTCAAATGGCGACACTCGTCAGTGTCATGGCCAGGTTGATTGGGGAATTTACAGAATCTTTCACTTTGCGTGGCATTTTTCCTAAGTCTCAACTTTTGTGGTTTAGGATATTCAACAATATCCTTTGTTGCTAAGAAAATGTTCTCTGGAGTATCAGTTAAGGGAGTATAATCCGACTGTTCAAAGTGGCGGTTTTTCTTTGGATTTCCCTGCTTTTTCCCATCATCATTCTTCCTTTTCTGTCCTCCAGATTCTCCTGTATTAGAAGTAACATTGACATTCTGAATTTCGGTCACGACTGCTTTTGTTGGCACAGGAAAGCATTCCAAGCGCATAAACTCGTCGGCCTTCTTATAGAATTTCTCAAGTGAGTTTGGCTCCTTCATTTTTAGCCATTTGCCAAATTCACTTGATTTATCGATAGCCCGCATCAGGTAAGTCAAAACCATCTGTGGCTCTGCGTTATCAACCTCGGCCAAGGCTATATTGAAGCGGTTTAAGAACGATCTGATAGACTCCCCGGGATTTTGTTCTAGACTAGAGAGTGACATTATATCCTTGGCCTTTGTAGCATATAGCCTGAACTGATCTTTGAACTTTCGTGTTAAGTCGGAAAATTGATCCACGGATCTAACTGGCAGCTTTGTGAACCAAAGTAAGGCCACTCCCTCTAAGTATATCGGAAAGTATCGGCACTTGATTTCATCTGTTGCTCTTGCTCCGGTCATATGCCAATCGTACTTGTACAGGAACTGATTAGGGTCACTTGTGCCTCGATAGGCCGGGATAGTAGGAGGTACAAATTTCCTTGGAAACTCTGCCTTCAAGATCTTTTCGGTGAACGGTGTCTTACTTGGAGCAAACCCCCAATCATTTTCATCCTCTTGCCTCTGCATGCTCTCTTTCATAATTGAGCGAATCATCCCTGATAGGTACTCCTTATCGTTCAGAGGCTTTGCCGGGCAGAAGTCAGCTGCTCTTTCAGAAGTTTGCCTGGGCAAATGTTCGCGAAAAATTGGCTGCGGCCTTGAACCTTCAGCTTGAGAAGGTGCCCCTGCGGCGGTGCCAACTGCTCTTTGAGGGATACCTTTCTCTTGGGAATCATGGGCATCATCTGCAAAGGTCTCTTCATTATTTTCTGTTTGACGGTTGCCCCCAAGTAAAGCATTCATTCTTTCCAGCATTAGAGCGTTCTGGGCTTCCATTTGCTGATATAACCCAGAAACTGCAGCATCAAACACCTCTTGTGTAATTCCAACACTCGGAGAGCTGCTTCATTTGGAGCAAGAGAAGTGGTAGTATTCTCATGAGCATCACCGGATCTATCAGATCTGAGCTGTCTTCCAGTAGCCATTATCTTGGATAAACTTCTGGTCTTTAGAGAGATTCTTTCAACAAACTTTCGCGAAGCAATGGTGAAAGTATTCCTGAGTTCAATTCTCAGTGAAAGCACCAAAAATGTTAACGCTAAAAATTGAACGCTAACACCCCGGTGTGTAGAAGGTAATTGTGAAAGCACCACCCGTTGGTACGGGAACAAAATATAAGCAGAGAAATCACAGAGAAGCTATAAAAGACACAATATTTATAGTGGTTCGGCTTAAGATCTAGCCTACGTCCACTTTAAAGCTCTTTATTGCTGATTTGATTACAATTCTTTACAACAATCTTCAATTACAACACACTTAGACAAATAGCTCAAACTCTGATGTAGAAGAATCCCTCGAATGCATGGTGAATGAGTTAGATTTCCACTTGAGATTTGTTGAAATGTCTTTGGTGATTGGAGTGATAGAAGTGTTGCTTGAACGTTGCTTGAAGTCGAGTCAATGGCAGAGTAATGGCGTCCAGGAAGTCAGTCCAAAAAGTCCTCTCTCTGTTGGAGTTATGGGCGTATTTATAGGCATCTTCGGAGTTAGGACGTAACTCGTATACGACTCACGATGAGTCGTAACTCGTGTACGACTCATGATGAGTCGTAACTCGTATACGACTCATGGTAGGTCGCGGCTCATTTACTGGGTTATCTTGTAGACTCTTTAGCTCGTGGAGGCCTTAAGCCGTAGATCCTTATCTCGTAGACCTTTTAACTCGTAGAGTCTTTAACTCGTAGTGGCCTTAACTCGTAGATCTTTTGACTCGTAGAGTCTTTAACTCGTAGATCCTTAACTCGTAGGTCGTTCAGCCCTTGAATTGTTAGGTCGTGAAGACCTTGAGTCGCACAGTTCTTGAGTCGTTGATCCACTGAGTCGACCTGTCTCATGAACCGTTAACTCCATGAGTCGTAACCCTTCAAGGCCGTTAAGTCGGCAACCAGATAAGTTGAGTCGCTGGCTTACTTCACTCTTTAAGTCGTATACCGTTTTGGTCGGGGCGCTGCCCCGCACCCCGCCGGGGGCGCTGCCCCCTGGACCCCTGCGACCTGACCGGTCAGGTTGAACACCGTAGGCGGTGGCGTTGCCCCCGCACCCCCACCTTGGGGGGTTGGCAGCCCCCCTGGACCCCCCCTCCGTAGGGGATCTTATCTGAAAATTCATTCAACAGAACTTGCTTTATTGGGAGGTTAAATCGACCATCCTTCGAGATGAACTATCATTGGCTTCTCGGTCGATTTTTGATGTCACGGCCTTGCTGAAAAAGCAGAGTTAACAGAAATCGAGCAAGGCTTTGGTCCACCCACCTTCATCAATCCCCAAGCCACATTATTCAAACTCAAACAGATTTCCACTGTTGAAAACTATCAATCCACCTTGGAAACACTATGCAATCCTATCACCACACTAACACCCGAATCCATCCTTCACTGCTTCATTTCCGTCCTTAAAACCCATATCCAAAATGACCTATACCTCCTTAAACCCACGACTATAGCCGATGCCATTGAAGGAGCAAAACTTGTTGAAAGAAAATACAGCGACCATACAAAATCGCCATACACTAAATATCCAACCTCACAATTCCAGAAACCACAAAATACGCCTCCAGCCACTCAGTCAAATCACTAAACACCTCACCTGCAACCAACAAAACCAAATATCCCAATAAAAAAACTATCCCAATCCGAGATGAATGAACGGAAGCAACAAGGGTTGTGTTTCAATTGTGATGAGAATTATAGTTTTGGCCGCCGTTGCAAGCCCACTCACATCTTAATGTTACTACCATAAATTAATTCCGATGATTCTCCTTCCAACGACAACCTAGACCCATTACCCATCTTTGATAACCACCTTGACCAAACCGAAACCCAAAAAACCACCCAAGAATTATCATTCCACGCTTTAACGGGCTCCAATCACCCACGAGCAATTCGACTACCAGCAACCATAAACGGAAACCCTATTTCAATCCTTGTCGACACCGTCTCCACCCACAATTACATTCACCCAAAGGCAGCAAAATTTCTGGGCCTCAAATCGGACTCATCCACCTCTTTCGTCGTTACCGTGGGAAACAGCGACAAGCTGCATAGTTCAGGCAGCTGCTATGGCGTCAACGTCGACATACAAGGGAACCACTTCTCCATCGATTTTCACTTGTTGGAGATTTCAGGATCTGACGCTGTTTGTGGCATACACTGGCTGGAAACATTAGGGCCGATAACAGTTGATCACAAAAAGCTCACGATGGCTTTTATTTGCAATAATCAGCCCGTTACCTTAACTGGGTTGGGCCAAAATCAGCAGGCTGCACCAATCTTGGTTCATCAACTCAAAAGGCTGGAACAAACTTCCTCTATCTCAAGTTTCCTCTATTTAGAAATGCGGCCCACAACACCAATATCCATACCCAACCAAACGAACAGTAATGACCCACTCCTTCACAAACTTTTATCCTCCTATCCACACATATTTTCCAATCACACCGAACTTCCACCAACCCGTACCTTAAATCACCACATCAACCTCACTCCTAATTCAGAACCCGTAAACATAAAACCACACCGTTACCCGTATTATCGAAAAACGAGATTGAACGACAAGTTCAGGAAATGCTTAACTCCAAGCTAATTCAACCTTTAACAAGCCCATTTTCTTCACCCGTCCTACTAGTTAAAAAAAAGATGGATCATGGCGATTTTGCATGGATTATAGAGCCCTAAATGCCATCACTATAAAAGACCGTTTTCCCATTCCAAGGGTCGACGAACTGTTAGATGAGCTTTATGGTGTAATGTTCTTCTCCAAGCTTGATCTTCGAAGCAGATATTTTCAAATCCGAGTACACCCACCGGACATTCCGAAAACGACATTCCGTACACATGAAGGGCATTATGAATTTGTCGTAATGCCATTTGGGCTACCTAACACTCCATCCTCATTTCAAGCCACAATGAACAACATCTTCAAACCATATTTAAGAAAATTTGTTCTCGTTTTTTTTGACGACATCCTCGTTTATAGCCCATCATGGACCTCTCACTTGGACCATCTCCACACAACCCAAGACATTTTAGACCACCATAAATGTTTTGCCAACATCACCAAATGTCACTTCGGGCTTACTGAGCTTAATTTTTTGGGCCACATTATTTCAGCTAAAGGCGTTCAAGTAGACCCGTCAAAAATCAACGACATGATCCACTGGCCAATTCCAAATTCAGCAACAGCAGTTCGGGGTTTTTGGGGCTGATCGGATATTATCATCCTTTTATTCACCAATATGCATCCATCGCTGCACCATTAATAGACCTACTAAAAAATGATAAGTTCACGTGGACCACGAAGGCCCAACAGGCCTTCGAATCACTCAATTGGGAAGTTTCCCACACGCCTACTTTATCCCTCCCAAATTTTACACAACCGTTCGTGGTCACTACAGATGCTTCAGCAATGGCAGTGGGTGTCGTACTCTCCTAATCCAAACATTCCATCGCCTTTTTCAGTCTCAAACTACCTCCTCGCCTCCAAAAAGCATCGGCCTATTCACGCGACATGTTCACTATTACCTCTGCCGTGAAAAAATAGCGTTACTACCTGTTGGGGCGCCCTTTTCAGATCCTCACCTACCACAAAAGTCTCCGCGAACTCACCACTCAATCAATTCAGACCTCCGAGCAACAAAAATAGCTGACAAAATTGCCAGGCTTCGATTTTACAATCCACTATCATCCAGGGAAGCAAAATGAAGTGGCCGACGCTTATCCCGATTCACCGAGGAGGCAACCATGGCTGCTATCTCCGGCCCAACCTTTCCACTTCTCGCAGAGATCCGCACTACCTTGCACAACGACCCGAAAGCTCAATCACCGATTACTCAATTAAAATCAGGTATACGCTCTAACCCTAAAATTCAATTTCGCAATGATTTGTTATTTTGGAGATCTCGAATTTATGCTCCTGCCGATTGAGATTTACAAACCAAAATCATTGTTGAGTTGCACAATTCAAAAACGGGGGGTCATTCCGGAATTAAAGCCACCATTGCTCGAGTTGCCAGTAATTTTTTTTGCCCAAAACTACCTCTGTCAGTTCAAAAATTTGTGAAAGAATGCCACGCATGCCTTCAAACCAAACCCGACAACACTCCATACAAAGGCCTTCTTCAACCACTACCAATCCCCAACCAAATATGGGAAGATATCGCTATGGATGTTATCACAAACCTCCCACCATCCACTGGCAAAACTGCAATTTGGGTAATCTTCGATCGACAATCTAAATACGCCCACTTCTATTCCCTACCCACATCAGTTTCAGCCCAACAGTTAGCTGCACATTTTATTCAGGAGTATGTACGGCTGCATGGCTTTCCACGATCCATTGTTTCCGATTGAGACCGCATATTCACTAGCCACTTTTGGAAAGAATTATTTCGCCTCCATGAAACAAAACTGCAAATGAGTAGTGCTTACCATCAACAAACCGACGGGCAATCCGAAGTAGTAAATCGCTGCCTCGAGACTTATTTACGTGCACTCGTCGGTGACATTCCAACCAAATGGACCAAGTGCTTACCATGGGCTGAATGGTGGTACAACACCAACAAACACACATCTCTCAGCCTATCTCCGTTCCAAGTTGTTTACGGCCGACCACCACCTACCATTTCAAACTATATACTGAGCTGCACACATATTCCAAACCTTGAAACTTGGGCTGTTTCTTGGGATAAACTTCTACACACTATCAAATCAAACCTAAAAAAAGCTCAATCTCATATGAAGAGTCTCGCCGACCAACACCGCAGCGACAAACAGTTCAATGTCGGTTCTTGGGTATTTGTTAAGCTCCAACCATATCACCAAACTTCGCTCCACAATAATCATCATAAACTGCCCAAAAATTAACTTCCAAATCATCGAACGTATAGGACTGGTTGCCTACAAGCTTCCCCTACCACCTGACCCCTACATTCATCCAGTCTTCCACGTCTCCCTCCTCAAGTTCTTCCCCAACCTTTCCACAACACCAACACTACCCCCACTACCATATAACCATGACCTTGAGGACAAGGTCGATCTCGAAGAGGTGGGCAATGATGCACATAACACGGCTGTAGATACAGAGAAGAGTAATTCAAGGCCCAAAAGGATCATCCGTGCACCCATAAGATATTTGGATTGAAAAGCAGCACTAGGGAGAATGCAAGTTGTTGAGAAAGTTGGTGCATTTTCTTTTATTTTCTTCAATGCAATTTCTGTTACTGTATATCTTTATTGCCTGCAAGTTTGTTAAAAAGTTATGGTCCCCTATAGGACACGTAGGACAAGTTGTTATGAAATAATGCTATATAAGGATGTAAGGAATATGGTACCGTAAGAAAGAAAATTTTCATTTCCCATTCTTGTTCACTACTATTTCTTCTGCTTCTTTCTATTTTCTCCCTTCCTGTCATCTACTACTGTGAGCAACCTATCAGTCACCTACACCATCTTCGAGTCCAAATTTCTCCCTGTCCAGCATAGTAAATCCTAAATCTTGGCCTATCTAAATGTAGAAAGTCTCAAATTAAAATGTAACAATCCCATTCTTTTATTTGTTTTTAATTTCCATATTTTTCCTAATTTTTTCATTCTGAAATCATATATGATATTTTTAGATAATTTAATGTCAATTGTACCTGATTAGGTTTTCACCAGATATGAGATGATATTCAAAAGCATGTTTTTGCCTGTCTTCTAGCAAAACAAGAGTCATGAACTCTACAAACTTGACTATCTAATGTTTCTTTATATTATTCATATTTTTTTGGCACTTGAGCAAATCTTTTGATTTATTTCACATGTATATTGATTCCAAATATTCAATTGCCTATGAAGTTTTTAGGATTTTGATCATCTTGGATTCACTAATTTCGCGCTCATGCTAGATTCATGTTTTTTTACTAAAAGGTTCAATTTTCATCTAATCTGGTGATAGTAAATCTATTTAGTTCTGTTTTTCTTATCATTCTGAAACTAAACTGTAGCTTGATTACAGACTGTTGTACATTAGAATTTGTTTACCATGAAGCAAGTATTGGACTCTTAAAATGTTTGAAATTACAATGCTACAATATGGTGACCTTAATATCAAGAAAAAGCTCTTAAGATCTTTAGTTTGATAGTCACCTTCCAAAGAATTCATCAACACGTGTTTCTTATGATGATAGGAATGATGATGAGAGGGACAAGACGATGGAAGAGATCTATGAAAAATGAACTATTCTATAAGTGAAAAGTAATAATAGCTCACTAGATGAGGTACACTTTACGTGAATTTGTAATAGATGTATATGTAATGTGAAACGAAGATGACTTAATTGCAAATATCTTATAGTTTCATACCAACAAACCCTTTAGACTATTGTTAAATGAGTAATGTAAATATTCGTTTTTGTTAAATGATTCTACCCAACTCTGATCAGATCTTGAACAAAATATATTCCATTATTCGAAGAAGGCAACGTTTAGCCTTTATAATCCTACATTTAGGTGTGGAATTTGTAAATTTAAAATGTGTTATATTTCATATAGAGCACAAATATTCAGTATCCCGTGTGATTTATTTTCCTACGATCTTCTTATGTTCATTTCCTAGTTGTCCATCTACTACATAAGCTTAACCGAATTCCGCTTAATGGAAAAATAGATGGGAACAAAATTACAACTCTAGACATAACGGAATCATAGAATGGATTGAATCATCTTCTTTTCCTCACTTCCTACATAAGCCTAAAGTCACAAGCATTATTATCAAAACCGAATCCTGGTTTTACCCGTTAACCATAAGCCAATGTTTAAAACCCATGAAATTATCTGTAATTAAGAACTAAATTAACATCATGAATAAAGTATTTAATTTTCCATTCGCCAAAATGTTATTCTGACCCCCTCTTCATTACAACTCACATATAGATTTAAAGGGACAAGTTACTGGTGCAAAGCTGGAATGGTTGTTGGTGAAGTCTTCTTGTTCGTGCTCGGTGCTCATAAGGCAACTAGATATTCAAGAAAAGCTATTTATTCAAAGGTAGTAGCCTCAATCGTTATTTATGTTTTATTATAATTTTCTATTCCGCTGTGAGTTTATATTGATCACTTCTTATATTCTTATGTTTATTACATGTTATTAAAACTAAGGATTTGTGCCCCGATGGACTTGAGTTTTGATTTAATCGAAATTCGGACCCATTAAGATGCAGGTTATTACACAGTGATTATCAAGATTCAAAGTGGAATAAAGTCGTCTTCTGTGTTGAGCCAATTGATGACAAAAAGCTCACGTTTGACCGCCAACGCCATAAAAAATAAGACGAAGGAAAAGGCTATGAACGTTTTTATTCGAAAAATTAACCACAAACGCACTTGAATGAGCAAATAATATCAACAACCCAATTAAGCACATCTATCTAATGGGAAATACTGAGAAAAATGATTATATATGGGCAATTTCCAACGTCACGTTGCAAAATTAGGGACGCGGGACCAATTTTTAATAATTCATCGACTTCCTTTTCCACTGTAGTACACGCACTATGCTGTAATTACTTCGTCGCCCATTTTATAGAACAATAATTGAACAACAACTTAATTAGGAATCTAAAAAAATGCAATTCAGAATATAATAACCATGAAGTATCACTGAAGATATATTTCAAATGTATTTTTGAACAACATGCTTTCCATATTAATTTGAAATACTTTGGAAATTATTCATAGGTAACCTTATAATAAAGTTATGTTTGTAACATAACCATATATATGAAAATGGATATATGCTTCGATGCATGAACATAGTTTAAATCATTCATATTGTATAAGGTTGAGTATATTAAGTTAATATAATAACTGAAAAGTACAGATTCCATCCATTTTATTGATTAAATTATCAAAACCTTAAACCACATATTGGCACCATTCAACTCACAATTTGATCATGGTAACCGTGGTACGAAGTCTCGATTGAAGTGGACTTCAACAATTTACTAGTGATCATATACATTGACGCCATTCTTCTAAAATGTCTTACATAATTGCATGCTCTTCATGTTATCAGGTTGTCAATGGTGCAATTTATTAGTGATCATATACTTGCGATCGCCTTTAAATATCATCCTTTGATAGCTTAATAAATCAATGTGCGAAAGCCTTGAAATATAAACCTTTGATAGCTTAATCAATCAACATGCGACAAAATTTTAAATGTCAACCTTCGATAGCTTAATCAATTAACATGTGATAGCCTTGAAATACCAACCTTCCATAGCTCAACTAAGTCGGTATGCGATAGCCCTAAAGTATCAACTTTTGATAGCTTAATCAATAAACATGCAGTAGCCCTGAAATAACAACATTCGATAGCTCAATAAGTCAATATGCAATTGTTTTGAATCACCAACCCGCGATAGCTCTACCTTTAACTTTATCATGCATTGATTTAATTTGCATCAACTTTTGATAGCTTCATTTGTCAATTTACGATTGCTTTGATCAACTCAACTTTTGATAGCCTTATTTATATTCAACTAGCAATTACTACGTTATTCTTCAATTCACCAAGGCTCTTTTGCTTATCAACTGGTGATAGCCCTCTTTCATTAACTTGCGATGGTCCTACTCATATCATTCTACAGTAGTTATATAGTGTCAACTTGCCACGGTTTATTGCTATCAGCTTACCATAGCATGTTTCTTGTCAATTTGCGACAGATCCGCTTCAATATGTGATGACTAATCTCAATGTCTAATAGCCTTTATCCTCAATTTGTGGTAGTTTCAAAGTGCAATCTTTTTCACATCTTGTCCATTTTTGGATATTTTGGATGTAACACTTATCCCCTCTCCTGTAAGAAGATTTAATATGCTTTTACTTAAGAAAACATCTGTTCTTATTTTGTTTTTTCTCTTCTCGGGTTGTCAACTTTCAAGTTGTGCTTTCCATCATTGTTCATTTGTGCTCCTTGACATGTAATAACTTCTCGTCTCAAGAATTTTGATTTTTCAACAAGTTGCTTTATTGAAGAGATTTTTCAACACATAGAGGTTTTTACAATATATTTATATTTGTAACAATCATTTTATTGAAAATGTTCTAAGGGGTGTACAAAAATATTTACCCACCCCCTCCCCCAATGGAAAAAAAACCGTAGTTGCTCTCGTTTTTTAAGTGACCAATTATCTTTTTTCACTAGAACCCATTGAAAATGGTTTTTGCTGAACCATCATCGCCTTTTTTTTTATTTTTCAATAAGTTGTTGATGAATTTTGGTATGCATGAGGAGTAAAATTGCAAACCATTTTATTTTGGTGGAGTCTTCATAACAGTTTTTTCTAGGTAAAGTCATACTAACATTTGCCTCACCCACATCAATTATGAAGTCCATTTAAAGTGTTGTTTCTAGAATGATCCATAACAACACATTTGTATGCATTATACAAAATTAATAAATACTAATATTGCTAACCATATATTACAAAAGTCATAGCAATATAAATGTAAAAAGGGCAAAACATGGAGATTGTCGTTGATTCTTTTTCGACGTTGTAAATATGTCTCAGGCTTTAACCCGATTATCGAATGAAATATGAACCCACAGCTATTGGGGTTTTCAACTTTTTTTGTTAGAATCACTTCTTCCTCTAGTCATTTGCTGCTTCTCCGAGGTCTACCATTATTACGTTGACTATCTATCATCGGTTGAGCTCGTATGGGTCTCACCGCCAGCTGTTTAAACTAGGAATGACAATTGAGCGGGTTAGGACCGGTTTTTCATGCCCTAAACCTGCCTTGGGTTTTTCAAACACTGACTTAGACCCGTTCTGTAGATTCAGTGCGGATAAAGATTTTTACTCGAAACCCGAAACCGGTTCGAGTCAGGATAGACCCGCCCCGTCCTAAGACCCGATGAGACTTTATATGTTCATTCAGAATTGTATATTAATGTACATATATTTATTTTATTTGTAAGAGACATTCGCTAAATGATATTGAATATAAAGGACTAAAAAATCATCATTATAGTAGTAAAGTGATTTTATGATATATCAGTAGTATGTGTGGGGTTAGGGCGGGTCATTCAAGCCCCAATCCGACCGTAGATCCGAAGCTTCCAAGAGCGGGACATGGGTTCACCCGCTCCGACGATCCAATGGGACGGGTCTTAGCGGGTCAAAACTAGGGTTGGTCTACCAGTTTTAGACCTTAGATCCGACCCATTGTCATCCCTAGTTTAAAACATGAAGCTAAAAATTAATAGGATAGTTAAAATAGTGAAGATGGTGATTTGTAATGCAATCAGGATGAACTTGAAAAAGAAAACAATTTGTTTTTGTTTGATCGAGAAAAGGAGAGCCAGACATTAGAGAATTGAGAGTTTCTATGTCTCTGCTATGATCAATCCCCCAATGATTCTTGATTAGTTTGAGTAGCAATATTTTAGGCGCTATCTGGTTTAATTTTGTGTTTTATGTTTTGCGTTCTCAACATTGAAAACAATAGAACGAGGATAATGGAAGAAAAGTTAAAAATTTAGGCAATTACGACAACAGCGGAAGGACGAAAGATGCGATGAAGCGACGGTGAAAGTGATAATTATTTCTCAAAATACGAAATTTTTCATTTTATATGTCAGCATTATTTTTTGAAATTGTTGTTTTTTTTAAAATACGTATATCATGTATACGATTTTTGGACAGAAACACAAAATTAAAAATACCGAACCAAACCGGAGTTTTTTCGACATTTTCTAGTTGCAAACTAGGCCTCGTCGTCTCTTTATTATCCAATAACAAATCGAGTTTTAATTCTAGTCGTGTAAAGACGATTGGTTTACAAATTCCAAAATAAAAATGGAAAGGTATGCGAAGCGAAATTGGTTATCTTTAATTTTTGGAAAAGACGATGCGTGCGAAAGTTCTTCAAAATCCACCGTCCTTTACGGTTGTTTTTAAAATACCACAGTCACTGGGATGGTTGAAGGACAAGATGTAGTGGTTCAACCTTTAGGTTTGATTTAAGATTTTGACAAAAAAATTCAAATTATTTACTTCTCTAGTTATTATTATCCAAAAATCAAGATCGTTTTATCTCATTACGTTAATCTCAGTTCATTTAATCCTTCTTCCCTAAACATGGAATTAACTTTCTATAAACAAATTAAATCGTGGATATCATCTATTTTTATCGTCTCCATTTTGCTCAAAATTTGTATAAATTAATTCAATTGAAATAATTGATCAATTGGATCAATGGTGCAATGGTAGCGCATCTGACTCCAGATTAGAAGGTTGCATGTTCGATTCACGTCAGGTTCGAAACTTTTACATCGTCCTTTTACACCTCCCCGGCTGCCACGCTGCTGCTATTATTTTTTTCCCCTTTCTCTATAATTAATTCTACTCATCACAATTGTTTTCCCCAATCTATAATATCGGCTTTTAAAATTCCAAAATGTCAAATTTTAACCGAATCCTAAGCAAGGATCCAGATTAAGGGCAGAAAAGGTTTCTTTTTCACCTGGAATCCTCTTGCGGCTTTGCAAATCCAACTTTGTTCGCTGTAAGTGCTGCTTTTCCCCTCTTTCTCTTACAGCTGCAGATTATGTGAAGAAGATTTAGTATTCATTTGCCACAGTTATTTTCTCTTCCGCCTTACTGCTTATAATCACTAATGTACACAATCTCAAATTTGTGCTGGATTTCCTTGTTAAATTTCGAAAGCCTTGATACGTCGCTAGGTTTGTACAAATTATGCAAAGAGCCAGTATAATGCACTGTTAGGTCTGCTGTGAAATAATAATAAATCTTAACCCTTAAGGCTTAACGATAGATTCAGTCCTCTTTACGTTTGCTATTTATATTGCAAATTTCTCACTTGTGAGATGAAGGTGTGTGGTTTATGTTCCTTATTATACATTAGTAAGACAGGAAGAATAAGTCTCAACTCAGAATACACGAAGTGTCTGGTTGATGTGGTATGTAGATTAGTTAACAATCATCGTTTGTTCTTTATTTTCTATATTTTGGATATTGGTTGTGAATGGTTTTTTTGGCTGTTCATGTTGATGATTAGCTACGTAACATATGTTTATTTTGGCCCCTTGTTCTTTCCTATGACCATGAGGCAATCTCAACCCTTTTTTTTACTATGGATGTGAATACGTCAAAATATCGAGAAACCTTCAGACACGAACATTAGTTTCTAGTACTCATGTCCATGCGATGCATGTATACCTAGAAAAACCATTTCACGTTTTCTTTCAAAAAAAGTTTTGGTAAAAAAATGGTGAAACTGATAGTAATATAATTTTGATGCATCTGAGATTCAAACTAAAGATCTTTAGTGCCTCCGTCTAAAGTACTCCTTTAAGATGGATATCATTTGCAGTTTCAAATTAAATAGGCATATATTGCTCTGAAATTGATATCCATGTTTGTATAAGTTTTCAGGGACGTCTATTCTTGCAATAAGTTTTCTTAGGAGGCCTATTAGTAAAACGAGTCCTATGAATTTGTCTACTTAGATGTAGGGGCAAATGACAGTTGTTTAAAGTACTTTTTTTAATCTTGTTTCTGTGGGGAGTATTGAGCATCAAAACATTACATAAAACATTGAGCATCAAAACATTAAAACATTCCAATACGGCGGAATCCATCTTCAACTGATAATTGTTGCTTCTTTTATTGTTATTTATACTATTATATTATTATTGAGTCTCATTTCAAGTGCGTACAAGCAACCTCAATATTTTGCGAAACGAAGCGTCGCATTTTTTCTCCTTTTCGTTTCCATCTCTCCGCTTCTTGCTTATACTCCAACCTTTCTTCAACTCTTCAATCGCGTCTTCCCCCTTCTTCCTTTTTCCTCCTCTTCAATATCCTCTAACCCTAAACATTCTTAATCGTTTTCCCTTCTCTTGCCTCTTATCCAAACCAAAACATTCATTTCCCTCAATCGTTGACGTAATTCAAATCGAGAAACCATATCCTAAGACAAACACAGATCTCCAACCGTGGGCGACTTCTCCGCCCTTAAGGCGGACTTGGATTACGGCAACAAGGAAAGCGGCCCCCATGGCGCCATTCAAACCAGCAATAATCGGGTCCAAATCTGCCAAACCGCTATCATTCGAAGATGTTTTCAGTTCCTTCAAAATACCAAGAAATAGATCAAGTTTTGGTATATTTTTTGCTACTTTGAACTTTTTTTGATGTTTTCGAACCTGATATGTCAGTATTGTCCTTGAAAATTGTATTGAAATTTAATATCGTTTTCCTTCTGTTCGTTGTATCCTTTTCTGTTTGATGCAGTAGTGGAACTACTATTTGTTGACACTCCCGATGAATTTAGGTACAATCTGATTAAAGAAGCAGTCGCACTGTGTATTCAGATATTTCCTTCTATTTTAGGTAAAATCCTTTCATTTGGTTCAATTGGTCTTTCCATTTGTGTTATTTTTCTATGTTCATTAGGTTCTATCTTTGCAGGAATATATAATTTGAATGCTTCTTATTTTTAGCCTACTTCATCATTTTATATTGCTAAAAGTATTTTTATTGTTTAATCAAGGAATTTTCAAGGTGAAACAGCTTGGTTTTGGATCTTTTTCCCATGTTTAGTTACTATTTACATTTATTTTTTGATCTGCTATAGATAATGAAATTTAGCATGTACATTTTTATAAGGCTGCTTAGATTTAATTGCATCGGTTGGATCTGTTTACAATTTGGTATGCTATTTTTATATGTTGGATAAAACTCCTACCTAAGGTATTTCACCCTAGTTTAGATTATATTTTTGCTCATGTTTTGCTACTTCATGATTAGAATTTGTGGTTTTGTCATAAATAATAAAATCAAATATGTACATTTCCAACAAGCTACTTGGATTTAATTACAATGGCTAACTCTATTTGCCAGTTTGGTATGTTGTTTTTTGTTGTAAAATTTATATATCATAAATCTTTTTATTTAACCGAAGTAACTGATCTATCCGTATATTATTTTATTTATTTATTTATACCTATGTAAGCAGCAATGTGATTTTTTATATTATCTTTTACCATAACTTTACTAATACACTA
The DNA here is from genome assembly GCA_030765085.1 of Allium cepa. Classification (NCBI taxonomy): domain Eukaryota; kingdom Viridiplantae; phylum Streptophyta; class Magnoliopsida; order Asparagales; family Amaryllidaceae; genus Allium; species Allium cepa. Next base: position 205,099,157 of record CM060929.1, read on the forward strand.
GCATAAGTGCAGCCACATACATACATTATAAAACAACAATAGTAAAAAAACAACATATTTCTGAGAAAAAACTACTTTATGCTGATAACATAAAACAGACCTCTTCTCTTTATACCTATTATATATGTATTTTATAGTCCATCATGAAATAAATTGTGATAATTTGACGAGATTACTGGGTGGACAATAACAGGATGTGGTTAACATATAAAATTTATATCTATTGATTTGGTTGCTTAATCATGAGTTGTTCTTGCAAACTCATGAAAACCAGCGATGAATACAAATTATCATTGGCAGTAACTGAGGCCTAATCAATGGCATATAACTTCCTATAACCAATGCCTTTACCACACATGTACTACACCCATCATATTTTTGCTCATATACGCACTAGCTATCATGGTTCTTCGGAAAAATTCATAATCAATGTAGAACCAAACCAATTCCTTTTGTACCTAAAAATAATAGTAAATAATGAAACAAACTTTGTTAATCCATATTATAATGCATTTATAATGCATACGCAAGAGAACCACATGGCACCCAAATGATGTTGCTTTTGAACACACAATTAATTAGGTAAAGATATAAAAATATGTTGATTTGACAAAGTAATTGCTAGGAATTATTTGTTTCCAATAATGGGAGCAATTATTTGTCTCCATTCGTGTCCAGTTTTTTCAGAAGTTATACCATTTCTTTCTCGCTGCTTCCATTAGATTAATTATACATTAGTTGGGTTTCTGACCTTTTTTCATTCACTCTGTTATGATTAGTATGTATTTGTAATTAAACATGGCATGTCAACCATAGGGAATGTATATCAATACCATGCTGGTTATTGCTCCTTCCACTTTTTTTGTATTATTTATGATAATGATACCAAAATGCTTAGCTACTATTTAAACCTAAAATCATACATTAATCGACATGATGTCAACAACCACGAATTTGCATTCTAATATACTATAGTATCATATACATGATCCTAACTATGACTGTGCGTTATGATATACAACAGTATCCTATATGTGATTGAGTTTAATGGAAAATCAATGCTCTATTTGGTTTGGAGATAACTAATTCAACACTCCAGATTGTCTTCACTCTTCCTGGATCATAAAAAATGTGTTGGATTCAAATAAGGCTTGTGACTTTACCAAATACTTTACAAAAGAACTGAGGTTGACTGGACTTGGGTGTGAATTACACTTCTTTTGATTCAAGCTAATAGCATGTCTAGGACTGAAGTTGTAGGAGCAGCGAGTTTTGTTTGTTATTAGTTCAACTGCAGTTCCATTGAAGCTAATAGCATGTCTAGGACTGAAGTTTCTTCTAAATGAAGTATTTTTCTACGCGTTGTATTAATCTTTATATGATAAAAATGTGATCATTGTAATAATTGGTTCAGTAGCTGATTCTGCTAATAATGTTTACGTTTAAAATTAGAGGGTAAATTCAGTCATATATTATCTTTTATTATTCCAGCAACTCATCCTACATAAATAAGATTGCTAGCTGACATATTACCTCTGTATATGACAAATTAACTACAAAATAGTGAAATTCATAATAAAAAATGGTCATCTTAAAAAAGATATTTCAAAGCAATCTAAAGTATAAAATATAAATATGAATTTGTATATAGTCATAGGTACCCATATATAGACATTGTATACACTGAAGCATGTTGAAATCTTGAAATATAGCCTTAGTATTGATAAATGTAAAATAAAATTAAACAATTTTTTTAATTCAACTACCATTATTTAGGGAAAATAGGTAAAGAAATTAAAAGTTTTTTTTTTGCTTTTTACTCCCACAAATTCGTGTATCATATGCTATATAAATTATGGCAATTGAAAATGAAAATGTTACAGAAAAGAATAAGAGTATATAATATTATTCCATTACATTAGAATAGAACTTTAAAATTAATGAAGCATGTGTGACGACCCGACTTCCTATCTTCAGGAAGAAGCATCGCTAATAAGAAAGAAAGGGATAGAAAATAGAAAGAAAGAGAAGAAGAAGAAGAAAACAACACATCAGAATCTAAACAGCGGAACGAATAAATTATATTAATAACATGAAATATTTACATAGTTTACAAACACTATCAGAGTACACAGATAATACAACACATACTAGACAGTTATAAACACCTGTCTAGTTATTACAACTCAATACAACATCACAAATAACTCAGAGATACTAAACACAACGGACTACTATAAAACTACGACGCAGAAGCCTCTTGCTCCATTTGCTCCTCCATAATTCGTCAAAGCTAACCCGAATCCTAACCTGAATCCCTTGGCTACTCGTAAAAATTTGAGTACCCAAGAGTTTATGAAAAACAAAAACAAACTCCGGGTCAGACATGGGTCTGGTGTGAGCAACAGGTTAAAGTTGCTTAACTTTAAAAAACCTCTAAAAGAAAGGTATCACGTAAGACTTCCCACACATAAGCATGGAAAAGTTTTTGCCCTACGCTAACCAAAACATTTGATAGGAAATCCAGTGATATTACAATAGGGTCTAGGGTTTTCAAGTAAATATGAAATAGCCAAAATTGTTACATTATTAAATTCCAGTTACTAGCCACAAAAGTGGGTAATACAATCAAAAACGTTGGCACTTATTGGATTTTGGATTCCATACAATGACAGGGCTACTGGGGTACCGCCTGTCACAGTACGTGGCCTAGATCACCGTACCGAGGAGTACTCCCACTCCCCTGCAACAGAAGGCCGGACCCATTCCTTACTGAACAGTTCCGAACAAGACAACCCCGGCGGTTGTCGCGAATCAACCGCCCACACAGCCAAAATAAAAGGGACCTCTAGACAGGGATCAACCTTGCTCTCCAGTGGGAGCTACCCACGAAGCCTTGCTGCACCTCCCCTATTTTAGCCATTCCCGGTTGATGAGGCTTGAGGCTACGATTACCTTTATAGGACATCAAATCTTAGAATGCTCATCGTCCACCTGACGATGTCTGAAAGCATTCAATCCATACAAGTTCGTTCCGGGTTCGAACGAAACCGAAGGCACTATCTCGTTGCATTCATTATTGGAATCACCCTCAGAGTCAACGACCATAGCCCTTGCACTCTGATTCACCATCTCGAATCTATGAGCACTATTCCGTCAAACTCATTACCGAATCACCCACAGAGTTATACTGACTTATAGCCCTTACACCTCGAGTCTTCACTTGCTTCACTTGGATTAACGACCTAACGTTTAATTGGAATCGATGTGGTTTTCGGATTTCAAATATGGAAACCCGATCCCGGTCTCATCGAAATCCAAAGCGTGTCTTTTAGGTCCAAGTTGTTTTAAGTTTAAAACAATTAAATCTAATTATCCATATACACACAGATAGATAATTCACATCACCATAATAGATAATCAATATTATCATCATCAATAGATACTTATATCATCATCACAATGCAACCAATGCATCCATATCACACAACACTATTCTCATATCTGAGATTCAAACCATTCAGGGTAAACCATATCATCCATTCATAAGCAAAGATCTAAAATCACACCATCTATAATTAATTTAAAATGAATTAAACTAATTACTTCTATCTCTAATTAATTTAAAGTAAGTTAAATTAATTACTTAACTTTAATTAATTTAAAATGAATTAAATTAATTACTTCCTCACTTTAAATCTTGCTTACTTAACCATTAATTGATTACAAATCAACTAAATAATTATCCTCAAATTAATCATCTTAATAAATCACTCCTGATTAATTATCCTTTAATTACATTCAAGTAATTATCCTTTAATTAATTTCACAAATCAATTACCCTTAACCAAAATCAGTAATTAACCTTTAATTACTTCATTAAATAATTAATTATAATTAATTATATTAACCCTTAACTAATTACATTAATTAATTACTTCCTTAATCACTTATCATTGATTAATTAATCTTGATTAATTAATCCTTAATTACATCATTAATCATATTAATTAATGATCCTTAATTAAATTTAAATTAATTACTTATTTAAATTAATTACATTAAATAATTAACCCTAATTAAACCAAAATTATTAATCACTTTTGATTAATCATATTCAGTAATTAACTAACCTTAATTACTTTCTTAATCACTCCTAAATTAATTTAATTATATTTATTAATCATCCTTGATTAACCTCATTTGTAATTAATTACCTTTAATTAATTACATCACTTAATTATTTCAAAAGACTTAATCAATGCTTAAATTAATTACACTAAGTAATTAATTATTAATTACTTCACAAAGAAATTACGTTTAATTACACAAAGTAATTAATTCAAAAACTCTTCCATACTTCAATAATTACCCCCAGTAATTTACTTGTCTTAATTATTTCTCTAAGTAATTATACTTCATTGATTACTTATTAATCAAATGATTATTCTAAATTAATTAAACTTAATTAATTAGTTTAAACTAATCCAATTAATAAATTAATTACAAAGAGTAATTAATATCTTTAATTATTTCCATAAAGTAATCATACTTAATTAAGTTTCATAATTGATTATCTAAATTAACTAATCCAATTAATTATCAAAATTAATTACAATAATTAATTAATAAATAACCACAAGTTAATGACCTTCATTAACTTATTAACAAATTCTTAATTACCTTTCTTAAGTAATTAACTTAAATTAATTACAAATTTAATTATCCTAAATTAATTTATTTCAAATCCTTAATTAATTAAACAAATTAATTAATTAAATCATTTGAATTACTAATTTTAATGAAATAAAGATCATTAAATCTTTAATTTACTTTAAAAATAAAACATTTTTTATTAATGATTACTTAATCATTAATAAAGTATTTTAAAACAACCTATCTTAAAATTTGTTACCAATTTACATTTTAAATTTTAAATTTAAAATGAAATCAAACTTAACCTATCAAAGTTTTAAAAACAATCTAAAACCTTTTTAAACTTATGATAAATAATTTCTCATATTATAAAGAAGTTTAGAGGAAATTTAAACCCATATTTATAATACAAATCATATTTAAAATATGATTCAATTTCAAAAGCTGTTTAAACATTTAAAAATTAAAAAAAAACTTCTTTTATTTTCAAAACATGATTCAAATTTGAATCTTGTTTCCAGATTTAAACGTATGTTTAAATCTTTTATTTTAAATTTAAAAATCTTATCTCTAAATTCAATTTAAGTAAACTCTTTAAAGTTGTTAAACATTTTACCATTAAAAAGTTTGAATTAAATTTAAAAACTGGAATTCAAATCTTAGTTTGAAAGCTCTACTTTTTAAATTTAAGTTTTAAATTCCTGTTTTTAAAAAAAACTGTTCTAGATTTTAAAACTTAATTTCCCTATGAACTGGAAATATACAGGTTTCCCAAAGAAACCTACAAACATTTATTTTTTTTTAAAAAAAAAATCGAATTAAAATTAAAACTGGAATTCAACTTAGATTGAAAACCATACCTTTTTAAATTTTAATTTTAATTCTTGTTTAAAACTGCTTCAGATTTTAAAACAAATCTTTGAATTGAAAATTTATACAGGTTTTCAAAGAAACCTGTTAACAGAAAATGCCCAAGGTTCCCTTGATTTACTTCGGGTAAATCCTTACTCAACTTCAAGTAAAAACTCGACTTACCCGAATAAATCTCGAGTCTTAAACACTGCAAACCCAAACAGTCCCTGACACCAACTTCTTCACCGTGCATATGTACGGTGGTTGTAGCCACCTCCGGCCACCACCCAGTTAACAAGAAAAACGCCGACCATCCCTGCATCACCTTGCTAACATCAAAACCACCTAATTTACTCGAAAACGAAATCGAGTTTCCCCCCAATTCAAATCTGGCAACACAGACATACCCCATTTCCCAAAACCTGAAAACATCTCGTACTACCATCACTGACCACCAGAACACTGGCGACTCCGGCCATGCCCTCGTCCATGCCCTAGCTACTCTCCCCCTGAGTTCCATCGAACTCGATCAACCAAAGGATCGCAATGATCCAAAATTACAAAACCTCTCAAAACTAGGTTAACAAACTCCATCCACCTTCCATTGCCTCCACCTGGCTCTGTTCTACTTCCTGACATTTTTGCCACATCCCCTGATCACTGCTCTACCATCCCCAAGAATCCCAAACACTCAAATCAACTCGATCACCAGAGTTTGCTTAAAACCCAATTTCAGTTCAAATGGGTACTACAGTCTCAATCCCTAGCTAAACAATATGATTTTAGTTTTAAAAATCATTATTTTGTTTAAGTTTCCAGATTATAACACTGTATTTATAATTTTTAATGTTTGAGTTTCAAGTTTATTTAACGTACTCTGATGTTTCAAGTTTTACAGAGTAATTCACCAATTTTGTTTTACGTAATAAGTTTTCTAAACTAAACTATGGTCTAATTAACATAATTATTACATAATCTAAACATTAACAAAATATTTTAACTAAGCAAGAGGATTCTTTTTTTTTTTTTAAGAAACTAGTAACAGAAAGTTTACAGTCATCACATACATACATATCCAAATTTGCACAGAACTTTCATCAATAAATATTCACACAAACTTACTTATTTCAAGGGAAAAGAAAACATGCAACAGAAAATACTTATTATTTTTAAATTAGTGAAGTTACTCACCTCTAAATAGAGATGGAACAGAGCTTTTGGAAAACTGTTTTGAAAGCTTTTTCCCTTATGCTTTTTAAAAAAATGAGTTGCTTGCATGCAGGCTTGATTCCATTAGCATTTAAATTTTTAATTTGAAAAACTTGAAGTTGCATGCTTTGATGGCTTGATTTCTAGGTTGTAGAAGACAAAAACCCAGATTCATTTGAAAATGCTTGAATTTGAAAACTTGCAGTTGCATGTATTTGGAGTTTTGTAGTTGCAGAATGATATTCAAGTTGATGAATATGAAGAGGACTTCAGATTTTGGTTTTAAAAACAATTTCCAGATCTTTGAATTTAAACTTGAATCACAGATTCCAGTTTCAAAAATGCAGAGGCTTTCAATTTGCTTGTGAATGAATTTCAAGTGCAGGGCTTTGATTTTGAAAAAGAAATATAAGATATTGATTTGATTTCAGTTTTAATTTCAGGTTTTAGAGTTTTCTGAAACAAATTTGTTTCAGCTGAGATTTTTCTATTCTTAGAAGAAAATGAACATTAGAAAAAAAATGAGGGTGAAGAAAAAACATGTTTTATAAGTGTATAAGTGATTTATTTTAAAAACAAAAGAAAATCAAAAAAAAATAAAAAGGACACTTGTAAAAAGAACTAACAACTTGTCAAATTAAGTAGATTAATTGTTTACACTTGTCTCATTAATTGGTTTAAATGTTAACATTTGCTTTATACACATATTACTTATTTTTATTTAATTTAAAGATAAATAAAATCCTCTTCCATTATTTAAATACATATAAAGTAGTTTACATAAATGAATGGACATGTATTTCTTTTTATTGAAGTAAAACAATTTACATAAAAGTGAAAACTTATTTACAAGATTCATATATGTTTATTCATTTGGATTTCAAAATGAATTCAAATTCAAATGCTATTTATACCTTTTAAAAATTCCAATTTTAAAACTAATTTATATTAACATATTAAATTTAAAAATAATAATATTGTCTTTAAAAACATATCTACATTTATACATTTATTATTATTATAAAATATCATACTTATTAATTTTAAATAATTTATAAGAGAAGTTATAAATTACTTATCTTATTCAGCTTAATTAATTACATTAATGTTTAATGTTTAAATGGTATTTTTAAATTTACTATATAATTCAAATTATAATTATTAAGCTATATTTTAAAAGATTAAAATTAACTTTTGTTTATCTTATAAAAAATTAAACTATGTTTAAAATGCAATTATACAATTTAAAACAATTTTTTTAAGTATTTAAACCAATTAGTTATTTATTAAATAAAATAAAAATCTTCAAATTATTAAAATGAATATTAGAATTTTAAAAACCATATTTTATTTGGATTATTAAATCAAGTAAATTTTTATTAAAATTTTACCAAATCAATTTAATTTTAAATATAGATTATTAAATTGGTATTGCTAAAATTTCTGGGATATCACATTCCTCCCCCCTTAAAAGAATTTCGTCCCCGAAATTTAAAAGCAAAGGTAATTTAATAAACCATTTAAAATTTTAAATTTTAAATCACAAACATACATCAATCATATGCTAACAACCATAGCAACCAATTTATCAAATCAAACAAATTTAATTATCCAGATAAAATTCTGGATAAAATCTTCCACGAGTTTCCCCAAGTATATATATATATATATATCTGGATATTCTCCCTACAAAATACAAACAATCTAAACTACGAAGCTACAAAGCTTCTACTCGTCTAGATTTATAGAACTAGACAAGCTATCAGACTACAGACGAGTCTGACTCAACCACCAAACCTTCCTGAACAGCTGGTTCTACTTTCAGAGATAACTCATACACGTACTCCCTCAGAGATACGTGAAACTCATACATCCAATTATCCAAACTGGAAATTCAACTCTTGAAAACCAAACACCAATCCAACAAAAACATAGAAGAGATCCAAAACAAAACTCCGACTCCAGAATCCAAATTCCTTCGTCTCTTATCTCCAAAACTCTTCTGACGATCCCGGGCTTCCTATATCCAAACTGATCAGCTTTACCTTCACTGATGCCTCTGAAACAAACAGAACCAAAAACATCCAAACCCAATGATCTCCCCAAGATCAATCCAAAACCAAATACACAACTCTACTCTTTAAACCTCAAAAGAACAAACTCACTTCTTCTATCCAGAAAAGACGAAACAGAAATACTCCCAAACTGCTTCCGCTGCACAACTCTTAACTGGCACAGAAGACACTGCTGATGAATAATATAAGCACAAATTGGACATCACTTCCCAGAAATATGGCTCAACATATCCAAGAAAACTCAGAAGTTCTACCAATCCTGAGCTTCCTTACCAAACCTATATCGATAAATCATCCTTCTACTAGCTGATTCACCGGTAGCCCTCCTGGAATCCAGACGATAAGAAAACTCAATCTTCAGAAGTGGACAAACCTCCGACTTCTCAGAAGACAACTAAAAATTCTTCAATACCTCGAAAGAACACTCAAACTATCGCAAATCACTTTTGCGATCAATATAGACCAATTCCCAAACAAAACTATTCTCTCTTTACCAAACAGAACAGCTTACTCTTAATTAGCCAATCCAATAAAGTACTGGGTCCACTCTGCTGCTTCTGAACTCCTTCTTCAGAAACTACTCAGCCAGTCAACTTCTGCCAACAAAGACACTCCGAGTTGCACTGCTGACACTAATGCCAAAACTTCCTTAGCTGAAGTTCTTCGAGAAACTCGGCCCTCAAAGCCAACCACCACATCCTACTGAACCCAGGCACAACACCGAAGTAGACAGACTTCCTAAATCTTGTTCCAAAGAAAACATCTTCAGACATATCCATATTTACTGCATCTCATCACGCAGCTACTACTTCCTGAGGTATCAAAATACCATCACACATTTCTGCCAACCAACAAATCCAAACTCAACTCATCCATCTTCAAAGATGAACTCTGAACCTTAACAGGTTACCTTCCAAAGATCGATGAAATCTCTACACTCTGTACAACTTACTCGAGACGGTATTAGGTCTACAGCCTCGACAAATACACTTCCAACCTCAATCATTCAAACTCCAACCAATGGTAGTAATCGTGTTACACACACCACTACCTTATCTACCTTTATAATTTATATTGGAAAAACCCGAACAGGTATCCCAACAAATAGGTAGAAATAATAAATATATATATAGATATATATCAAAACTACAAATAACTCTCTCAAGATAGACACTATTCCAGAGCCTAGGTGCTCACTCAACCTAATGCTCTGATACCACTTGTGACGACCCAACTTCCTATCTTCAGGAAGACGCATCGCTAATAAGAAAGAAAGGGTTAGAAAATAGAAAGAAAGAGAAGAAGAAGAAAACAACACATCAGAATCTAAACAGCGGAACGAATAAATTATATTAATAACATGAAATATTTACATAGTTTACAAGCACTATCAGAGTACACAGATAATACAACACATACTAGACAGTTATAAACACCTGTCTAGTTATTACAACTCAATACAACATCACAAATAACTCAGAGACACCAAACACAACGGACTACTACATAACTACGATGCAGAAGCCTTCTGCTCCATTTGCTCCTCCATAATTCATCAAAGCTAACCCAAATCCTAACCTGAATCCCTTGGCTACTCGTAAAAATTTGAGTACCCAAGAGTTTATGAAAAATAAACTCCGGGTCAGACATGGGTCTGGTGTGAGTAACAGGTTAAAGTTGCTTAACTTTAAAAAACCTTTAAAAGAAAGGTATCACGTAAGACTTCCCACACATAAAAATGGAAAAGTTTTTACCTTACGCTAACCAAAACATTTGATAGGAAATCCAGTGATATTCTAATAGGGTCTAGGGTTTTCAAGTAAATATGAAATAGCCAAAATTGTTACATTATTAAATTCCAGATACTAGCCACAAAAGTGGGTAATACAATCAAAACCGTTGGCACTTATTGGATTTTGGATTCCATACAATGGCAGGGCTACTGGGGTACCGCCCGTCACAGTACGTGGCCTAGATCACGGTACCGAGGAGTACTCCCACTCCCCTGAAACACAAGGCTGGACCCATTCCTTACTGAACAGTTTTGAACAAGACAACCCCGGCGGTTTTCGCGAATCAACCGCCCACACAGCCGAAATAAAAGGGACCTCTAGACAGGGATCAATCTTGCTCTCCAGTGGGAGCTACCCACGAAGCCTTGCTGCACCTCCCTTATTTTAGCCATTCCTGGTTGATGAGGCTTGAGGCTACGATTACCTTTATAGGAAATCAAATCTTAGAATGCTCATCGTCCACCTGACGATGTTCTGAATGCATTCAATCCATACAAGTTCGTTCCGGGTTCGAACGTAACCAAAGGCACTATCTCGTTGCACTCATTATTGGAATCACCCTCAGAATCAACGACCATAGCCTTTGCACTCTGATTCACCATCTCGAATCTATGAGCACTATTCCGTCAAACTCATTACGGAATCACCCACAGAGTTAAACTAACGTATAGCCCTTACACCTCGAGTCTTCACTTGCTCCACTTGGATTAACGACCTAACGTTTAATTGGAATCGATGTGGTTTTTGGATTCCAAATATGGAAACCCGATCCCGGTCTCATCGAAATCCAAAGTGTGTCTTTTAGGTCCAAGTTGTTTTAAGTTTAAAACAACTAAATCTAATTATCCATATACACACAGATAGATAATTCACATCACCATAATAGATAATCAATATTATCATCATCAATAGATACTTATATCATCATCACAATGCAACCAATGCATCCATATCACACAACACTATTCTCATATCTGAGATTCAAACCATTCAGGGTAAACCATATCATCCATTCATAAGCAAAGATCTAAAATCACACCATCTATAATTAATTGAAAATGAATTAAACTAATTACTTCTATCTCTAATTAATTTAAATTGAATTAAATTAATTACTTACCTTCAATTAATTTAAAATGAATTAAATTAATTACTTCCTCACTTTAAATCTTGCTTACTTAACCATTAATTGATTACAAATCAATTAAATAATTATCCTCAAATTAATCATCATAATTAATCACTCCTGATTAACTATCCTTTAATTACATTCAAGTAATTATCCTTTAATTAATTTCACAAATCAATTACCCTTAACCAAAATCAGCAATTAACCTTTAATTACTTCATTAAATAATTACTTATAATTAATTATATTAACCCTTAATTAATTACATTAATTAATTACTTCCATAATAACTTATCATTGATTAATTAATCTTAATTAATTAATCCTTAATTACATCATTAATCATATTAATTAATGATCCTTAATTAAATTTAAATTAATTACTTATTTAAATTAATTACATTAAATAATTAACCTTAATTAAACTAAAATTATTAATCACTTTTGATTAATCATATTCAGTAATTAACTAACCTTAATTACTTTCTTAATCACTCCTAAATTAATTTAATTATATTTATTAATCATCCTTGATTAACCTCATTTGTAATTAATTACCTTTAATTAATTACATCACTTAATTATTTCAAAAGACTTAATCAATGCTTAAATTAATTACACTAAGTAATTAATTATTAATTACTTCACAAAGAAATTACGTTTAATTACACAAAGTAATTAATTCAAAAACTCTTCCATACTTCAATAATTACCCCCAGTAATTTACTTATCTTAATTATTTCTCTAAGTAATTATACTTCATTGATTACTTATCAATCAAATGATTATTCTAAATTAATTAAACTTAATTAATTAGTTTAAACTAATCCAATTAATAAATTAATTACAAAGATTAATTAATATCTTTAATTATTTCCATAAAGTAATCATACTTAATTAAGTTTCATAATTGATTATCTAAATTAACTAATCCAATTAATTATCAAAATTAATTACATTAATTAATAAATAAATAACCACAAGTTAATGACCTTCATTAACTTATTAACAAATTCTTAATTACCTTTCTTAAGTAATTAACTTAAATTATTTACAAATTTAATTATCCAAAATTAATTTATTCCAAACCTTTAATTAATTAAACAAATTAATTAATTAAATTATTTAAATTACTAATTTTAATGAAACAAAGATCATTAAATCTTTAATTTACTTTAAAAATAAAACATTTCTTATTAATGATAACTTAATCATTAATAAAGTATTTTAAAACAACTTATCTTAAAATTTGTTTCCAATTTACATTTTAAATTTAAAATTTAAAATGAAATCAAACTTAACCTATCAAAGTTTTAAAAACAATCTAAAATCTTTTTAAACTTATGCTAAATAATTTCTCATATTATAAAGAAGTTTAGAGGAAATTTAAACCCATATTTATAATACAAATCATATTTAAAATATGATTCAATTTCAAAAGCAGTTTAAACATTTCAAAATTTAAAAAAAAAACTTCTTTTATTTTCAAAACAAGATTCAAATTTGAATCTTGTTTCCAGATTTAAACTTATGTTTAAATCTTCTATTTTAAATTTAAAAATCTTATCCATAAATTCAATTTAAGTAAACTCTTTAAAGTTGTTAAACATTTTACCATTAAAAAGTTTGAATTAAATTTAAAAACTGGAATTCAAATCTTAGTTTGAAAGCTCTACTTTTTAAATTTAAGTTTTAAATTCGTGTTTTAAAAAAAACTGTTCCAGATTTTAAAACTTAATTTCCTTATGAACCGGAAATATACAGGTTTCCCAAAGAAACCTGTAATCATTTATTTTTTTTTAAAAAAATTTGAATTAAATTTAAAACTGGAATTCAACTTAGATTGAAAACCATACCTTTTTAAATTTAAACTTTAAATTCTTGTTTAAAATTGCTTCAGATTTTAAAACAAATCTTTGAATTGAAAATTTATACAGGTTTTCAAAGAAACCTGTTAATATCAGAAAATGCCCGAGCTTCCCTCGATTTACTTCGGGTAAATCCTTACTCAACTTCGAGTAAAAACTCGACTTACCCGAGTAAATCTCGAGTCTTAAACACTGCAAACCCAAACAGTCCCTGACACCAACTTCTTCACCGTGCATACGCAAGGTGGCTGTAGCCACCTCCGGCCACCACCCAGTCAACAAGCAAAACGCCGACCATCCCTGCATCACCTTGCTAACATCAAAACCACCCAATTTACTCGAAAACGAAATCGAGTTTCCCCCCAATTCAAATCTGGCAACACAGGCATACGCCATTTCACAAAACCTGAAAACATCTCGTACTACCATCACTGACCACCAGAACACCGGCGACTCCGGCCATGCCCTCGTCCATTCCCTAGTTACTCTCCCCCTGAGTTCCATCGAACTCGATCAACCACAGGATCGCAATGATCCAAAATTACAAAACTACTCAAAATTAGGTTAACAAACTCTATCCACCTTCCATTGCCTCCACCTGGCTCTGTTCAACTTCCTGACATTTTTGCCACATCCCCTGATCACTGCTCTACCATCCCCAAGAATCCCAAACACTCAAATCAACTCGATTACCAGAGTTTGCTTAAAACCCAATTTCAGTTCAAATGGGTACTACAGTCTCAATCCCTAACTAAAAAATATGATTTTAGTTTTCAAAATCATTATTTTGTTTAAGTTTCCATATTATAACACTGTATTTATAATTTTTAATATTTTAGTTTCAAGTTTATTTAACATACTCTGATGTTTCAAGTTTTACAGAGTAATTCAACAATTTTGTTTTTACTTAATAAGTTTTCTAAACTAAACTATGGTCTAACTAACATAGTTATTACATAATCTAAACATTAACAAAATATTTTAACTAAGCAAGAGGATTCTATTTTGTTTTAAAGAAACTAGTAACAGAAAGTTTACAGTCATCACATGCATACATATCCAAATTTGCACAGAACTTTCATCAATAAATATTCACACAAAGTTACTTATTTCAAGGGAAAAGAAAACATGCAACAGGAAATACTTACTATCTTTAAATTAGTGAAGTTACTCACCAGTAAATAGAGATGGAACGGAGCTTTTGGAAAACTGTTTCGAAAGCTTTTTCCCTTATGCTTTTTAAAAAACTGAGTTGCTTGCATGCAGGCTTGATTCCATTAGCATTTAAATTTTAAATTTGAAAAACTTGAAGTTGCATACTTTGATGGCTTGATCTCCAAGTTGTAGAAGAAAAAAACCCAGATTCATTTGAAAATGCTTTAATTTGAAAACTTGTAGTTGCATGTATTTGGAGTTTTGTAGTTGCAGAATGATATTCAAGTTGATGAATATGAAGAGGACTTCAGATTTTGGTTTTAAAAAAAAATTCCAGATCTTTGAATTTAAACTTGAATCACAGATTCCAGTTTCAAATAATGCAGAGGCTTTCAATTTGCTTTTGAATGAATTTCAAGTGCAGGCTTTGATTTTGAAAAAGAAATATAAGATATTGATTTGATTTCAGTTTTGATTTCAGGTTTTAGAGTTTTCTGAAACAAATTTGTTTCAGCTGAGATTTTTCTTTTCTTAGAAGAAAATGAACATTAGAAAAAAAATGAGGGTGAAGAAAAAACATGTTTTATAAGTGTATAATTGATTTATTTTAAAAACAAAAGAAAATCAAAAAAATAAAAAAAATAAAAAAAAAATAAAAAGGACACTTGTAAAAAGAAATAACGCTTGTCAAATTAAGTAGATTAATTGTTTACACTTGTCTCATTAATTGGTTTAAATGTTAACATTTGCTTTATACACATATTACTTATTTTTATTTAATTTAAAGATAAATAAAATCCTCTTCCATTATTTAAATACATATAAAGTAGTTTACATAAATGAATGGACATGTATTTCTTTTTATTGAAGTAAAACAATTTACATAAAAGTGAAAACTTATTTACAAGATTCATATATGTTTATTCATTTGGATTTCAAAATGAATTCAAATTCAAATGCTATTTATACCTTTTAAAAATTCCAATTTTAAAACTAATTTATATTAACATATTAAATTTAAAAATAATAATATTGTCTTTAAAAACATATCTACATTTATACATTTATTATTATTATAAAATATCGTATTTATTAATTTTAAATAATTTATAAGAGAAGTTATAAATTACTTATCTTATTCAACTTAATTAATTACATTAATGTTTAATGTTTAAATGGTATTTTTAAATTTACTATATAATTCAAATTATAATTATTAAGCTATATTTTAAAATATTAAAATTAACTTTTGTTTATCTTATAAAAATTTAAACTATGTTTAAAACACAATTATACAATTTAAAACAATTTCTTTAAGTATTTAAACCAATTAGTTATTTATTAAATAAAATAAAAATCTTCAAATTATTAAAATGAATATTAAAATTTTAAAAACCATATTTTATTTGGATTATTAAATCAAGTAAATTTTTATTAAAATTTTATCAAATTAATTTAATATTAAATATAGATTATTAAACTGATATTGCTAAAATTTCCGGGATATCACAGCATGAGCATAGATATAAGCATTAGAAAGGGAAATAAGTCATTCCTTGTATGCTTAATCATCTTATATCTATTCTATATTTAATCTATTTTGTATTTAATAAAGCTGAAGGCTGGGCAACTTTTTTTCCTTTTTCTTACAATTTAGAGAAAATAATACTGGATTCTCTGCGTTTTCAGGTAATAGCATCAATGCATAAGCAATCAACGTCACAAACACAACGTTCCCATACTTGATTAATACCTCATTCCCCTTGCTTCTTCATATCAAATTAATTATCATTTGCTCTTCACATCTTTCCAGTGTCACCTACTCCATCTTCGAGTCCAAATTTCTCCCTGTCCAACATTGTAAATCCTAAATCTTGGCCTATGTAAATCTAGAAAGTCTCGAATTCAAATGTAATAATCCTATTCTTTTTATTTGTTTTTAATTTCCATATTTTTCCTAATTTTTTCATTCTGAAATCATATATGATATTTTTAGATAATTTAATTTCAATTGTACCTGATTAGGTTTTCACCAGATATGAGATGATATTCAAAAGCATGTTTTTGCCTGTCTTCTAGCAAAATAAGAGTCATGAACTCTACGAACTTTGATTATCTAATGTTTTTTCATATTATTCATATTTTTTTGGCACTTGAGCTAAACTTTCAATTTATTTCACATATATATTGATTCCAAATATTCAATTGTCTATGAAGTTTTCAGGATTTTGATCGTCTTGGATTCACTAATTTCGCGTTGATGCTAGATTCATGTTTTTTTACCGAAAAGTTCAATTCTGATCTGGTAATAGTAAATCTATTTAGTTTTGTTTTTCTTATCATTCTGAAACTAAAATGTAGCATGATTTCAGACTGTTGTACATTAGAATTTGTTTATTATGAAGCAAGTATTGGACTCTTAGAATGTTCAAAATTACAATGCTATGGTGACTTTAATATCAAGAAAAAGCTCTTAAGATCTTTAGTTTGATAGATCATCTTCCGAGGAATTCATCAACACGTGTTTCTTATGATGATAGGAACGATGATGAGAGGGACAAGACGATGGAAGAATCTCTGAAAAATGAACTATTCTATAAGTGAAAAGTAATAATAGGTCACTAGATGAGGTACACTTTACGTGAATTTGTAATAGCTTTTGTAATATATGCATATGTAATGTGCAACAAAGACGAATTAATTGTTAATATCTTATAGTTTCATATCAACACAATTATTAAATGCGAATGATGTAAATATTCATTTTTGTTAAATGATTCTACCCAACTCTGATTAGATCCTAAACAAAATATATTCCATTATTGGAAGAAGGCAACATTTAGCCTTTATAGTCCTACATTTTGGTGCGGACTTTGCAATTTTAAAATGTGTTATATTTCATATAGAGCACATATATTCAGTATTCCGTGTGATTTATTTTCCTAGGATCTTCTTATGTTCATTTCCAAGCTGTCCATCTACTACATTAGCTTAACCGAATTCCGCTTAATGGAAAAAAGTATGGGAACAAAATTACAACTCTAGATGTAACAGAATCATAAAATGGATTGAATCATGTTCATTTCCTCACAGTCTACATAAGCCTAAAGTCACAAGCAGGGGCGACCCTAGGGCAAGACGAGTAAGACGGTCGCCTAGGGCGACGCAAGACGAGTAAGACGGTCGCCTATGGCAATAGATCCGGCAAGGGCAACCGATGGTGGTGGTTGTTTAGCCTTTTATGAATATAAAAATATTTTGTAGAAGATTGTTAATAATTGAGTGTGTCGTGGAGTGGTAATTGCATTGTTTGATCAATGGGGCAACCTAGGTTCAATCCCCAGCAAAGTGTAAATTTTTTGGTTATGTTACTCTAAATCTAGGCTAGGGCAACCAAATTACTTGGCCCGGCCCTCGTCACAAGCATTATTATCAAAACCGGATCCTGGTTTAACCAGTTAACCATCAGCCAATGTTTAAAACATGTTAAATTAACGGTAATTAATAACTAAATTAATGTCATGAATAAAGTAATTTTCTATTCACCAGATTGTTGTTCTAACCCCTCCTCATTACAACTCACATATAGATTTAGAGGGACAAGTTACTGGTGCAAAGCTGGAATGGTTGTTGGTCAAGTCTTCCTATTCATGCTCGATGCCCATAAGGCAACTAGATATTCAAGGAACGCTATTGGTTCAAAGGTAGTAGCTTCAGTCGGTATTTATATTTTACTATATTTTTCTATTCCACTGTAAGTTTATATTGATCACTTCTGATATACTTTTGTTTATTACAGGTTACTAAAACTAACGATGGTATCTCGATGGACTTGAGATTCAATTTAATCGAAATTCGGACCTATTATGATGCAGGTTATTACATAGTGATTATCAAGATTCAAAGTGGAATAAGGTCGTCTTCCGTATTGAGCCAATTAAAGACATAAAGCTCCTGTTTGACCGCCAACGCCATAAAAAATAAGACGAAGGAAAAGGCTATGAATGTTTTTATTCGAAAAATTAACCACAAACACACTTGAATGAGCCAATAATATCAACACCCCAATTAAGCACATTTGTCTATGGGGAAATACTGAGAAAAATGTTATATATGAGAAATTTCCAACGTCCTATTGCAAAATTAAGGTATGCGGGACTAATCTTTAAGAACTCATTGACTTCCTTTTCCACTATTGTACACGTACTATGCTATAATTACTTCGTCGCCCATTTTATAGAACAGTAATTGAATTATAACTTAATTAGGAATCTAGAAAAATACAATTCAAAATCTAATAACCATAAAGTATCACTGAAGATATATTTCAAATGTATTTCTAAACAACATGCTTTTCATATTAATTTGAAATACTTTGGAATTATTCATAGGTAAGCTTATAATAAATTTATGTTTGTAACATAACCATATATATGAAAATGGATATATGCTTGGGTACATGAACATTGTTTAAATCATTCATATTGTATAAGCTTGAGCATATTAACTTAATATAATAACCGAAAAGCACACATTCCATCCATTTTATCGATTAAATTATCAAAACCTTAAACCCCATATTGGCACCATTCGACTCACAATTTGATCATGGTAATTGTGGTACGAAGTGTCGATTGAAGTGGACTTCAACAATTTATTAGTGATCATACGCATTGACGCTATTCTTCTAAAATGTCTTACATAATTGCATGTTATTCATATTGTCAATGGTGCAATGATAATAGTAAACCTGTTTAGGGGTGAATGTTCAGTCGGTATGGTTGGTTTTGTGAAAAAAACGTCAAATCATATTGAAATCCAAAAATTTGAAAATAAACCGAATCCGGTAACTGATTTAATCGAACTTGAAAATTTGTAAGAGAAATAATCATATATTATTATTCAAAAGTTTACTTTAGTCAAAGAAAAACATAAAATAAATTTTCAAGAGTTTTTTATTGAGTATTTCATTTTGTTAAAAGAAAATTTGGCTTATTTTCTATAGGTAAATATTGTTTTTATTATTTAACCAATTATAGAAGATACTGTAATATCATAAATTTTGGTAGTCTAATAGAATCTTGGCTAATTCGGTTAAAACGATAATTGAATAAACTTATTTTATAAACCAAAGTTAAACCGATTTTATCTTGTAATCTAACTGGACCGACTGAAATGAACTGCTTCGGTTGGTTAATGTTGTTTTAACATAGCATTCTCAGCCTTTTAACCTATCACACGTAACAATTATCGATTGATAAGATATATGTACTTATCTTCAACTCAAATTTAGCTGGACACTAGTTAGTTATCGCAAACCATTAAGTTATCATCAATCCTTAATTATGCTTACAAATTTTTCGGCTATATGTAAATATTACCTTAATTAGTAATCCTATAGCTTGTACTATGTCTTTAAACTTAATTCTAAAGTCCATGGGTGCTGCGCAGTGGAAAGGAGGCTTGTGTTCTGGTAAAAAGATGCAGGTTTGATTCCTACCATGTGCTTCCCTATCCTATATAAATTTACCAAGGGATATGAGGTTTGGACTCGCGGACGGCTTTACTATACCCTCCTCAGGAGTTTACTGACCCGCCGTGTTCTTCTTGGTTTTCAAAGAAACAAAAAAAAACATTTAATTCTGAAAAAAATTCTAATTATCAACTTCCTTGTATGTTGGTTTCTAAAAGTTTTAAAAAGTTAAAGCAGTATGTTGCTAATGGATTTGCCATGTTTCTTAAAATGTCAACTTAGGATACCAGCACAAAGATGAAAATATATTAAATCTACATAAACTATTGAATAACTTAAAAAAGGTTAAATGGTAGCTTCAAATTCGCAAAGTCTACAGGACATATTACGCAATCACCTCAAAACTTTAGCTGTTTACATCGAAACTTCAGACCTACATCCTAATTCCTAAGCAAACTTCTTTGTTACTAATTACTAAAGTCAAAATGCATAATGCAATTTAACATTGATAAAGTGACGATCTTCAAATTCTTTTTATTTAAAATTTGGGTATTATTTCCACTTACAAATTCTATACGTTTCATATTGGTTCTTTCATGGTTTGAAGATGTCTCTTTATGGTTTTAAGGTCATTCTCCTTTTTTGATGTCTCCACCGACGTTGATGCTCGGCCTATCTCTACATATTCAATATTGAATTGCGGAGTTATGTTCTTCTCAAGATTTCTGCAATGCACAGTTTCTTCTTACACTTGAACATTTACCTTCTTAATCGATTTACCCATTTCGCAAGAATTTGGTGATCAAACAGTGGTTAATATTCCTGAGTTCAACTGTTAATGGAAGCACCACTTAATGTTAGACTGAAATTTGGTCTAATCTAATATGTTGTGGTCATGAAGAGTCAATGATACTTGAATAAGGCTTAAACGCTTATTCAACTGTGCTATTGTTGAGTTCACATGATGACATTATGCAATAGTAATTTGTCAGATTCCTTGACTAAAAAGTCACAAGTTCGAACATGACCAGCGACCATTAAAGTACTAAATTTGAGCTTTTATTATGCACAAGATAAAAATGTAAATGAGATGAAGATCAGTTCAGAATTCTTCCATATAGGGGATACATGCCTACTTATAGAGAACCTTAGCCCCCGGATTCATGACATGTGTCATTTGGGTAAAGTGAATGGTTATGTTTTGTTGATGCTGTTTGGAATGACATGTGGCACAATCTATCTCTAGCTGCCCCATGATGGTGTGGCACAGTTAGTCTAATAGGAGAATGCCACGAGCCAGTTGGTGTATTTTCAAAGCGTGATAGCTCAGAATTTTCAACTTCTAATAGCTCGACCAATCAACATGTGATAGCCCTGAAATATCAACATTCGATAGTTTAATCAATCAACATGCGATAGCCTTGAAATATCAACATTCGGTATTTTAATCAATCAACATGCGATAGCCTTGAAATATCAAACTTCGATAGCTTAATCAGTCAACGTGTGATAGCCTTAATATATCAAACTTCGATAACTCAACTAAGTCAACATGCGATAACCCTAAAGTATCAACATTCAATAGCTTAATAAATGAGCATGCGGTAGCCTTGAAATATCAACCATCGATAGCTCAACTAAGTCAACTTGTGATCGCCTTTAAATATCATCCTTTGATAGCTTAATAAATCAATGTGCGAAAGCCTTGAAATATAAACCTTTGATAGCTTTATCAACTAACATGCGACAAATTTTAAATGTCAACCTTTGATGGCTTAATCAGTCAACATGTGATAGCCTTGAAATACCAACCTTCCATAGCTCTACTAAGTCAGTATGCGATAACACCGAAATATCAACTTTTGATAGCTTAATCAGTAAACATGCAATAGCCCTGAAATATCAACATTCGATAGCTCAATAAGTCAATACGCAATTGTTCTAAATCACCAACCCGCGATAGCTCCACCTTTAACTTTATCATGCATTGATTTAATTTGCATCAACTTTTGATAGCGTCATTTGTCAATTTACGATTGCTTTGATCAACTCAACTTTTGATAGGCTTATTATAGTCAACCAGCAATTACTACATTATTCTTCAATTCACCAAGGCTCTTTTTCTTATCAACTTGTGATAGCCCTTTTTCATTAACTTGCGATGGTCCTACTCATATCATTCTAAAGTAGTTCTATAATGTCAACTTGCCACGGCTTATTGCTATCAGCTTACCATAGCATGTTTCTTGTCAATCTGCGACAGTTTCGCTTCAATATGTGATGGCTAATCTCAATGTCTAATAGCCTTTATTCCTCAATTTGTGGTAGTTTCAAAGTGCAATCTTTTTCACATATTGTCCATTTTTAGATATTTTGGATGTAACACTTGTCCCCTCTCCTGTAAAAAGATTTAATATGCTTTAACTTAAGAAAACTTCTGTTCTTATTTTTTTTTTCTCTTCTCGGGTTGTCAACCCTTGTTGTTGTGCTTTCCGTCATTGATCGTTTGTGCTCCTTGACATGTAATAACTTCTGGTCTCTAGAATCTTGATTTTTCAGCAAGTTGCTTTATTGAAGAGATTTTTCAACACATAGAGGTTTTTACAATATATTTATATTTGTAATAATCGTTTTATTGAAAATGTTCTAAGGAGTGTACAAAAAGATTTACCCACTTCCCTCCCCTAATGGAAAAAAAATCTGTAGTTGCTCTCGTTTTTTCGGTGACCAATTATCGTTTTTTCACTAGAACCCATTGAAAATGGTTTTTGCTGAACCATCATCGCCTTTTCTTATTTTCCAATAACTTGTCAATGAATTTTGCTATGCGTAAGGAGTAAAATTTCAAACCATTTTATTTTGGTGGAGTCTTCATAACAGTTTTTTTCTAGGTGAAGTCATACTAAAATTTGCCTCACCCACATCAATAATGAAGTCACATTAAAGTGTTGTTTCTAGAACGATCCATAACAACACATTTGTATGCATTATACAAAATTACTAAATACTAATATTGCTAACTATATATTACAAAAGTCATAGCAATATAAACGTAAAAAGGGAAAAACATGGAGATAGTCGTTAATTCTTTTTCGATGTTGTAAATATGTTTCAGGCTTTAACCCGATTATCGGATGAAATATGAACCATTAGCTATTGGGGGTTTTCAACTTTTTTGTTCGAATCACTTCTTCCTCTAGTCATCTGCTGCTTCTCCAACGTCTAACATTTTTACGTTGACTATCTATCATCAGTTGAGCTCGTATGGGTCTGACCGCTAGTTGTTTAAACTAGGGATAACAATTGAGCGGGTTAGGACCGGTTTTTCATGCCCCAAACCTGCCTTGGGTTTTTCAAACACTGACTAAGACCCGTTCTGTAGATCTAGTGAGGATCAAGATTTTTACTCGGATCCCGGAACTGGTTCGAGTCAGGATAGACCCGCCCCATCCCAAGACCCGATGAGACTTTATATGTTCATTCAGAATTGTATATTAATGTACATGTATTTAATTTATTTTATTTGTAAGAGACATTCTCTAAATGATATTGAATATAAAGGATTAACAAATCATCATTATAGTAGTAAAGTGATTTTATGATATATCAGTAGTATGGGTTGGTTAGGGCGGGTCATTCAAGCCCCAACCCGACCGTAGATCCGGAGCTTCCAAGAGCGGGTCATGGGTCCACCCGCTCCAACGACCCAATGGGACGGGTCTTAGCGGGTCAAAACTAGGGTTGGTCTACCAGTTTTAGACCTTAGATCTGTCTCATTGTTATCCCTAGTTAAAAACATGAAGCTAAAAATGAATAGGGTAGATAAAATAGTGAAAAGGGTGATTTGTAATGTAATCAGGATAAACTTGAAAAAGAAAACAGTTTGTTTTTGTATGATCGAGAAAAGGAGAGCCAAACATTCGAGAATTGAAAGTTTTTATGTCTCTGTTATGATCAATCCCGCGACGATACCTGATTAGTTTGAGTAGCAATATTATAGGCGCTATTTGGTTTAATTTTGTATTTTATGTTTTGCATTTGCAACGTTCAAAAAAAAGAATGAGGATAACGGAAGAAAAATTAAAAATTTAGGCAATTACGATGACAGCGGAAGGACGACGTATGCGATGAAGCGACGGTGAAAGTGATAATTATTTCTCAAAATACGAAAATTTTCATTTTATATGTCAGCGTTATTTTTTCGAAATTGTTGTTTTTTAAAAATATGTACATCGTGTATATGATTGTTGGAAAGAAACACAAAATTAAAAATACCGAACCAAACGGGAGTTTTTTCGACATCTTCTAGTTGCAAACTGGGCCTCATCATCTCTTTATTATCCAATAACAAAGCGAGTTTTATGTCTAGTCACGTAATGACGATTGGTTTGCAGATTCCAAAGTAAAAATGGAAAGGTATGCGAAGCGAAATTGCTTATCTTTAATTTTTGGAAAAGACAATGCGTGCGAAAGTTCTTCAAAATCCACCATCCTTTACGGTTGTTTTTAAAATACCACTGTCAGCTGCTGGTATGGTTGAAGGACAAGATGTTGTGGTATAACCTTTAGATTTTATTTAAGATTTTGACAAAAAAGGTCAGATTATTTACTTCACTAGTTATTATAATCAAAAAAATCGAGATCGTTTTATCTCATTACATTAATCTCAGTTCATTTAGTCCGTCTTCCCTGAACGTGGAATTAACTTTCCGTAAACAAATTAAATTGTGGATATCTTCTATTTTTATCGTCTCTATTTTGTTCATAATTTATATAAATAAATTCAATTGAAACAGCAAAACAATTGGATCTGTGGCGCAATGGTAGCGCGTCTGACTCCAGATCAGAAGGTTGCGTGTTCGATTCACGTCAGGTTCAAATTTTTTCCCACCGTTTACTACTTCCCACCTGCCCTGCTTCTGTTATTTCCCCCCTCCCCTTTTTGCTACAAATAATTCTACCCACCATAATTGTTTTCCCCCAATCTATAACATCAGCTTTAAAAATTCCAAAATATCAAATTTTAGCCGAATCTTAAGCAAGGATCCAGATTATGGGCAGAAAAGGTTTCTTTTTCACCTGGAATCCTCTTGCGGCTTTGCAACTCCAACTTCGTTCGCTGTAAGTGCTGCTTTTCTTCTCTTTCTCTTACAACTGCAGATTATGTGAAGAAGATTCAGTATTCATTTGCCACTGTTATTTTCTCTTCTGCCTTACCGCTGTTTCACCTTGAAAATTCCTTGATTAAACAATAAAAATACTTTTAGCAATATAAAATGATGAAGTAGGATAAAAATAAGAAGCATTCAAATGATATATTCCTACAAAGGTAGAAACCAATGAACATAGAAAAATAACACAAATGGAAAGACCAATTGAACCAAATAAAAGAATTTTACCTAAAATAGAAGGAAATATCTGAATACGCAGTGCGACTGCTTCTTCAATCAGGTTGTACCTAAATTCATCAGGAATGTCAACAAATAGTAGTTCCACTACTGCATCAAACAGAAAAGGATACAACGAACAGAAGGAAAACGATATTAAATTTCAATACAATTTTCAAGGACAATACTGACATATCAGGTTCAAAAACATCAAAAAAAGTTAGAAGTAGCAAAAAATCATGACAAAACTTGATCTATTTCTTGGTATTTTGGGGGAACTGAAAACGTCTTCGAACGATAGCGGTTTGGCAGATTTGGACCCGATTATTGCTTATTTGAATGGCGCCATGGGGGCCGCTTTCCGTGCTGCCGTAATCCAAGTCCGCCTTAAGGGCGGAGAAGTCGCCTATGGTTGGAGATCCGTGTTTGTCTTGTGATATGGTTTCTCGATTTGAATTGAGTTAACGATTGAGGGAAATGAATGTTTAGGTTTGGATAAGAGGCAAGAGAAGGGAAAACGATTAAGAATGTTTTGGGTTAGAGGATATTGAAGAGGAGGAAAATGGAAGAAGGGGGAAGACGCGATTTAAGAGTCGACGAAAGGTTGGAGTATAAGCAAGAAGCGGAGAGATGGTAACGAAGAGAAGGAAAAAAAATGCGACGCTTCGTTTCACAAAATATTGAGGTTGCTTGTACGCACTTGAAATCAGACTCAAAAATAATATAATAGTATAAATAATAATAACAGCAACAACAATTATCAGTTGAAGATAGATTCCCACATATTGGAATGTTTTGATATTTTGATGCTCAATGTTTTCTGTAATATTTTGATGCTCAATACTCCCCACAGAAACAAGATTAAAAAAAGTACTTTAAACAGTTGTCATTTACCCCTGTATCTAATAAGACAAATTCATAGGACTCATTTTACTAATAGGCCTCCTAAGAAAATTTATTGCAAGAATTGACGTCACCTGAAAACTTATACAAACATGGATCAGGAAATTTTCCTCAAGGACAATTTTTAGGGCTTTTTCTAGATTTAGGACAGCCCGCTATTTATTCTCTCACAAGGACATACGCACGTATTTTCCTTCCAACCACTTTCACGCGCTTCTTCTTCTTCTTCGTTTCGATCAAATTTTACTGTCGCGATCCAATTTACTCTCGCAATCAAAATATCGATCAACCTTGTTTGGTCATTTCAATTTCATTCTTCTGAAAATTATAGTTCATCTATTATATTTTTCTCATGCGCATTTGTCGACCTCGTTCTTTTCATATTTCTACCGTGATCTCGTTTTTTTCAAAGTTTTGATATAAAGTTGTTTGGGTTGTATATAAAGTTGTGATAGAGTTGAAAAGTATCATATTTTATGTTCAATTTTTGGGTTTCATTTTTATTTTTTTCTTATTATCATTTTTTATTATCAGTAACTAGGTATCAGTTTTGTATATGGTAGGTATCAGTTTTGTGAAATTGAATAATTAATGTTCTACATTGCACATATTTTTACTAATGTTTATTTTTTATTTTTATTTTGGCTGTGGGGATAACAGTCTTCTTCGTCTGTTTGTGTTGAATTATAACACTTTTAGCAGTCGATTGTCTATTGATTGCTCTTTATATGATTTGAAGAATGAGATATAAGCTTGTTATGATTGGAAAAGTATTATTGATTGGGTTGTATATAAGCTTGTGATAGAGTAGAAAAAATCATATCTTAGGATCAGTTTTCTGGTATCATTTTTATTTTTCTTAGTATAAATTTTTTTTGATTATCAGTAACTAGGTATCGTTTTGTATACCTTAGGTACCAGTTTTTCGAAATGGAAATACTAATGTTCTAAACTGAACATGTTTTTACTAATGTTTTTTTTGGCAGTGGTGATAATGTGGCGCAAGTAAACCATCAGCTACGTCTAAATGAGGATTTTCATATTTTCAGAGCAAGCATAACAGATGTGGCGAGTGCAAAACAGCTTGGTCATAATTAATGGAATTGTTAAGCTTCGAAGAGGATATGATTTGATTTTTCATTTTGAATTTGTTTAGATTAATAAATGGATGTGTGACTTGTTTTGGCGGTTTATTGTAATTGAATATTTTGTTATTACTTTGTATTCAGTATATCATGGAATTTGTTATAAATGGAATTTGTTATTAATTTGTGTTCAGTTTATTGCAAGTGGATGTATTCAGTTTTAGTATCAGTTAAATATTTTTACAGTATTAGTTCTAGTGTGTGATTTTACAAGTAAGAGCAGCTTTGTTTTAAGAACATAACACCATTACTTCATAAGTATCAAATTGTAACAGAACATCATTACTTCACAAGTACAAATTTCAACAAAACTACGTTACTTTACAACTATCAAATTTAATTGTGAAACATCAAATTTAATGGTACAAGCATATAGTATGCTTTGAATTAAAATATTTAATATTTTTACTAGCACACTTAATATCGATTTGTGTATGAATTTTTGCGTTTGTAGCTATTACTTTAAGACATATTTGCTAAATATTTTGTTTTATTTTTTATTATGTAGTTATCTTTTTTGTTTTCGTAGGTGTCAGTTTGGTTTCTGTAGGTATCGGTTTCTTTTATGTAGGTATCAGTTTTGTTTCTGTAGGTATCAGTTTCTTTTATGTAGGTATCAATTTTCTTTCTGTAGTAACTGTTTATTTTTGAACTAACTGTTTTTGAAATTGAGAGATAATATTTTTCAATATTTTGTTATGAATCATTTTTTTTCAAGTACGTTGCTGCACCTTTCTGCATATACGACAAATTTTTTCTCTGACTTCAATGCCCAAAAACCCAACTCATCTGCCATGGCCAGACTCCAATCCACCTTCCTCGACTAACATAATCATCGCCAACAACTCGCGACCTCAACCTCGACCAAACCGCGACCTAATTAAAATTTTCTCCTCACCGCCTCCTGCAAAACACCAACCACAACCGTGACATCAAACACAGACTCAAAAAAATTGGAAATTGTAATTTTGGTTTTGTGAAAGTGGTTTTGGTTTTGGGGAGACTGTGGAAATTGATTTTGCTTCTGAGCAATTGAACAAGAAATCGATTTGATTTGATTTAATTTTATTTTTAAAAGAAAGTTCGTCGTTTTCTGAGTGAAAGCGAGAAGGAGGAGACATCATAATTCTTTGTCTTTGTTTTAATTCGTATCTGGGCTTGGGCTTTGTCCTTACGGTAAAAGTTTTTTGCGCGTGTCCTTCTGAGCAATTATTTACTTTAATTTGTCGTTTAAAATTATTTCCCCAACATAGATATCAATTTCATAGCAATATATGCCTATTTAATTTGAAACTGCAAATGATATCCATCTTAAAGGAGTACTTTAGACGGAGGCTCTAAAGGTCTTTAGTTTGAATCTTAGATGCATCAAAATTATATTACTATCAGTTTCACCATTTTTTTACCAAAACATTTTTTTGGATACCCAGGAGAACTCGGCAGACCGGTAAACTCCTAAAGGTTTTTTTTTGCCAAAACATTTTTTGAAAGAAAAAGTGAAATGGTTTTTTCTAGGTATACATGCATCGCATGGGCATGAGTACTGGAAACTAATAAAAGTAGTGTTCGTGTCTGAAGGTTTCTTGATATTTTGACATGTTCACATCCGCAGTAAAAGAAAGGTTGAGATTTCCTCATGGTCTTAGGCAAGAACAAGGGGCCAAAAATAAATATATGTTACGTAGCCAATCATCAACATGAAAAGCCAAAAAAACCATTCATAACCAATATCCAAAATATAGAAAAAAAAATGATGATTGTAACTGATCTACATATCACATCAACCAGACACTTTGTGTATTTTGAGTTGAGACTTATTCTTCCTGACCACACACCTTCCTCTCACAAGTGAGAAATTTGCAATATATATATATATATATATATATATATATATATATATAGAAAATGTAAAGAGGACTGAATCTAATGTTAAGTCTTAAGGGTTAAGATTTATTATTATTTCACAACATACCTAACAGTGCAGTATACAGGCTCTTTGCATAATTTGTACAAACCTAGCGACGTATGAAGATTTACGAAATTTAACAAGGAAATCTAGTACAAATTTGAGATTGTGTACATTATAAGCGGTAAGGCAGAAGAGAAAATAACAGTGGCAAATTAATGCTGAATCTTCTTCACATAATCTGCAGCCATAAGAGAAAGAGGGGAAAAGCAGCACTTACGGCGAACAAAGTTGGAGTTGCAAAGCCGCAAGAGGATTCCAGGTGAAAAAGAAACCTTTTCTGCCCGTAATCTGGATCCTCGCTCAGGATTCGGCTAAAATTTGAAATTTTGGAATTTTAAAAGCCGATGTTATAGATTGGGGGAAAACAATTGTGGTGGGTAGAATTATTTGTAGCAAAAGGGGGGGGGGGAATAGCAGAAGCGGGGCAGGTGGGAAGTAGTAAACGGTGAGAAAAAATTTGAACCTGACGTGAATCGAACACGCAACCTTCTGATCTGGAGTCTTACGCGCTACCATTGCGCCACAGATCCAATTGTTCAACTATTTCAATTGAATTTATTTATACAAATTTTGAACAAATGGAGATGATAAAAATAGAAGATATCCATAATTTAATTTGTTTACGAAAAGTCTTCATACATAATAATAGCAGACGTATTTCACCTGGAATCCCAAGCATTTAATTTGTTTACGGAAAATTTTATTACAGTGGACTATATTACAAAGAGTAGGCTATCTACCATTACAATAACTTAGCAAACTTTAAATTTTTGATTACAAACTCTACCCTTTAACATCGAATACACACATATATGTATACACTAGTACATTTGGTTATTAGGTTTGCATAAACCGTCATCTTCCATTCTTCTGCATCCTTATCAACAAGCTTTCCATCTTTTCTTCAGCAAAACTTAAGCTTTTATCACATCATCATTAGTCTTTAGCCATCCATTTGCCACCTTATTCCTTATCTTTAGCAATTATAATGCTTTTGTCACATCAGGTCATATCACCTTTTGAAATAACAATACGTGTATGAAATATTTACTGCCATTATTTCATCCTTTTCTTTATTAGATATTTTTGGCCAGAATTTTATCCTGTCTGCGGAGGGCCTTCTGGAACGTGTTCAGGTGGAGGAAATCCTGGAGGCGGTGAAAATGGTATTTCATCCATAATGAAAGTTACAATACCTGGCTGGTGAAAATATACATATATTATCCAGACTCCGTTAAACTTCTTTTTAACGCATCACACATTGTGCCTTTGGCTTTTAGCATAAATCTTCCATTTCTCCTTGGTCTCTTCATGAACTTTGATCTGTAGACATGCTCGTAAGCTCATCATCACTATCCGAATCAAATATGGCTTTGAGTTGTATTAATTTCTTTTTGAGGAATTTTGCAATTAATTCTTTTAGTAAGTCAGATAATTCCCTTTTAAGTGAATCTGGTATTTTTTGCGGTTCATGGCTAATTAAATCCTTTTTTGAATAAATTGAATCTTGAAAAAATCCAAATTTATCCCACCATTTGATTAAAATCCTTCTTCCTAAATAAGGAATATTTTCAAATTTTATTTCAAACTTTTGTAAAGTTCTTGGAACAACAATGACATCCCATTTCAAAATCCAAGTTACTTGATAAAGTGCTGCAAAATGTAGATTATGATATTTCATGGAAATATTTATTCGAAAAAATTCGTCATAAATATTTCTTATTTTTTGTGGTAAAATCACTAGATATAATCCAAAGTTTGAAAACCAAAATACAAACCAATTTGAAAAATTAGTGATATTTTGAGTTTTAAATTGAATAAACAACGTATGTTTTCTCTACCTGTTTTCATAAGAGAAAGCAAGCTCCCAAGCTTTAATATAGTTAAAGTAGTTAAAATTTAATTTGTTCCTATAAGGATTTTTTGAATTTGTAATTAGTTCTTTAGGTTTATATAAATCACTTTCCCATTGTTCTGGGGTAATTATTTTAACAATGGTACCATTTAATTCAAATCCTTCTTCCTAAATAAGTAATATTTTCAAATTTTATTTCAAACTTTTGTAAAGTTCTTGGAACAACAACGACATCCCATTTCATAATCCAGGATACTTGATAAAGTGCTGCAAAATGTAGATTATGATATATCATGGAAATATTTATTCGAACAAATTCGTCATAAATATTTCTTACTCTTTGTGGTAAAATCACAGGATATAATCCAAAGCTTGAAAACCAAACTACAAACCAATTTGGAAAATTTGTGACATTTTGAGTTTTAAATTGAACCAACCAACTTTGTTTTCTCTGCCTGGTTTCATAAGAGAAAGCAAGCTCCCAAGCTTTTATATAGTCAAAGTAGTTAAAATTTAATTTGTTCCTATAAGGATTTTTTGAATTTGTAATTAATTCTTTAGGTTTATATAAATCGCTTTCCCATTGTTCTGGGGTAATTAATTTAACAATGGTGGCCTTTGAGATAGCCTTTCTCCACCAGTTCTCATGGTGGATTCAAATTGTACAGAACCTGTACAGGTTAAAATTTCTTGGTAGAAATTAAAATCCTTTGGATAAAGGTATGGATCAGTAAAGTTTTTTAAATAGAAACTCATAACCTCTTCTGCATATAAATGAATATATTTTTTCTCTACAGGAGATACCCATATGGTTGATGTTGGAATATACGGGTGTAGGTATTCTCTTGCAGATGTAGACTTTATTGCCAACTCACAAGCATCAACTCTGTGTTGTTCATCAACTGGAGTAGTCTTTAAGACCTCTTCCCTAAGAATTTTCTTCATCCTTCTGAAAGGCCGACTTATAAGTCGTTATGGGCCGAGATAGTGTAGTTTTACTGCTTTTTGCCTTTTCTTTGCCTTTATTCATTTTTTCCCAGTAAAAATTCTCGAGTTAAGAAATCTGGTAACGCATTATCAGATCCTTTAATATACTCAATATCAAAATTGAATACTGGTAATATTGCTTGCCATCTAGCAAATATTTGATTTGATGCTATGTTTTAACATCCTTTTGTAAAATTTCTTTGGCAAACTTACAATCTACTCTTAGAAAGAACTTTTGATTTAATAAATCACTATCAAATTTTTGCACACGTAATACTATTGCTAATATTTCTTTTTTAACAGTAGAGTAATTAACTCTGGGTCCTTGCCAAATTCCTGAAGTAAATCTGACTAAGGATTCTTTATTAGTGATTCTTTGTTTAAGAATACCACCATATTACAGAGAGATAGTATATTGCAACCACGGATGAATAGTATAAAATAGTACCTTAGTACAAAATAGTACCTTCTCTCTTGGGCGTTTAAGTCTGAGCAAACCCAGCCTCTACCACCACCTGGCTCTGATACCAAACGGCTTCGGACCTTCATTTACTCCTTGTTTGATGGAAAGATGTAAGATAACAGTAGTCGTTTTTGCAAGCGCAGATATTATATTACAGAGAGAGAGATTTATTTGAGAAAAATAAAATTTTATTACAGTGAACTATATTACAAAGAGTAGGCTAACTGCCTTTACAATAACTTAGCAAACTTTAAATTTTTGATTACAAACTCTCCTCTATAACATCGAATACACACACATATATATACTAGTACATTCGGTTATTAGGTTTGCATAAACCGGCATCTTCCATTCTTCCGCATCTTTGTCAACAAGCTTTCTATCTTTTCTTCAGCAATAATTAAGCTTTTGTCACATCATCATTTGTCTTTAGCCATCAATTTGCCACCTTGTTCCTTATCTTTAGCAATTATAATGCTTTTCTCACATCAGGTCATATAATCTTTTGAAATAACATTACGTGTATGAAATATTTGTTGCCATTATTTAATCCTTATCTTTATTAGATATTTTTGGCTAGAATTTTATCTTGTCTGCGGAGGGCCTTCTGGAACGTGTCCAGGTGGAGGAAATCCTGGAGGCGGTGAAAATGGTATTTCATCCATAATGAAAGTTACAATATGTGGCTGGTGAAAATATACATATACTATCCAGACTCCATTAACCTTCTTTTTAACGCATCTCATATTGTGCCTTTGGCTTTTAGCATAAATCTTCCATTTCTCCTTGGTCTCTTCATGAACTTGGATCTGTAGACATGCTTATAGGCTCATCATCACTATCCAAATCCAATATGGCTTTGAGTTTTATTTTTAAATTTCTTTTTGAGGAACTTGCCTTTAGTTATTTTAGTAAGTCAGATAATTCCCTTTTAGGTGAATTTGGTATTTTTTGCAGTTCATGGCAAATTAAACCATTTTGTGAATAAATTGAAACTTTGAAAAATTCAAATTTATCCCACCATTTAATTAAAATCCATCTTCCTAAATAAGGAATATTTTCAAATTTTATTTCAAACTATTATAAAGTTCTTGGAACAACAATAACATCCCATTTCATAATCCATGGTACTTGATAAAGTGCTGCAAAATGTAGATTATGATATTCATGGAAATATTTATGCGAACAAATTCGTCATAAATATTTCTTAGTTTTTGTGGTAAAATCACTGGATATAATCCAAAGTTGAAAACCAAACTACAAACAAATTTGGAAAATTTCTGATATTTTGAGTTTTAAATTGAATAAACCAACTATGTTTACTCTGCCTGTTTTCATAAGAGAAAGCAAGCTCCCAAGCTTTAATATAGTCAAAGTAGTTAAAATTTAATTTGTTCCTATAAGGATTTTTTGAATTTGTAATTAATTCTTTAGGTTTATATAAATCACTTTCCTATTGTTCTGGGTAATTATTTTAACAATGGTGGCCATTGAGAAAGCCCATTCTCCACCAGTTCTCATGGCGAATTCAAATTGTATAGAAACCGTGTAGGTTAAAATTTCTTGGTGGAAATTAGATTCCTTTGTATAAAGTTATGGATCAATAAAGTTTTTTAAATAGACGGTCATAACCTCTTGTGCAGATAAATAAATATATATTTTTTCTCTACAGGAGATACCCATATGTTTAATGTTGGAATATACGGGTATAGGTATTCTCTTCTAGATGTAGACTTTATTGCCAACTCATAAGCATCAACTCTGAGTTGTTCATCAACTGGAGTAGTCTTTAAGACCACTTCTCTAAGAATTTTTTCATCCTTTTGAAAGGCCGACTTATAAGTCGTTATGGGCCGAGATAGTGCAGTTTTATTGCTTTCTGCCTTTTCTTTGCCTTATTCATTTTTTCCCTGTAAAAATTCTCGATTAAGAAATCTGGTAACGCATTATTAGATCCTTTAACAAACACAATATCAAAATCGAATACTGATAATATTGCTTGCCATCTTGCAAATATTTGTTTTGATGTTATGTTTTTAACATCCTTTTATAAAATTTCTTTGGCAGACTTACAATCTACTCTTAGCAAAAACTTTTGATTTAATAAATCACTTTCAAATTTTTGCACACATAATACTATTGCTAATATTTATTTTTTAACAGTAGAGTAATTAACTCTGGGCCTTGTCAAATTCCCAAAGTAAATCTAACAAAGGATTCTTTATTATTGATTCTTTGTTTAAGAATACCACCATATCCTTTATCTGATGCATCAGTTTCGACTATTTTGAGTGCATTAGGATTAGGAATTGCAAGACAAGGTATTTCTTTTATTTTTGCTTTTATTTTTATAACCGCTTTAGTATGTTCCTCTGTCTAAGCAGGTGGATTTTTCCTTAATCTTTCAAATAATGGTTTAGCATCATAAGCTAGTTCTTTATAAAATTTGGAAACATAAATTAAGCTTCCTAAAAAT
This sequence comes from Allium cepa, assembly GCA_030765085.1. Taxonomy (NCBI): domain Eukaryota; kingdom Viridiplantae; phylum Streptophyta; class Magnoliopsida; order Asparagales; family Amaryllidaceae; genus Allium; species Allium cepa. Next base: position 205,134,552 of record CM060929.1, read on the forward strand.
CTTTGTAATTGATTTTTATCCTTAATTTCATTTGGAAATTTTTCTGCAAATATAATTGCTCTATCAATAGGAAATAATTGTTCCATCTTTTATAATATGTCCAAGAAATCCAATTTCAATTTGAAAAAGGTTTATCTTTTTAGCTGATACAGCTAATCCAGCTCTTTTAGTGGCATTTATAAAAATATTGAAGTGTTTAAAATGTTGGTCAACTGATTCTGAAAATATAAGAACATCGTCAATATATACTATGGTAAATGTTGTATAAGCACTATAAATATCATTCATAATTTTTTGAAATTCTGAAGGGGCATTTTTTAACCCAAACGACATTACATTCCATTCATAGTGGCCAAATGGAACAGTAAATGCATTTTTATATCTATCTTCTTCTTTAATCTGAATTTGCCAAAATCCAGATTTCATATCAAATTTAGACATTACTTTGGCCGAATAAAGACTTGCTAATAAATCCTTTTTATTAGGAATTGGATATCTAATCCATCTTAATGCTTTGTTAAAAGATTTATAATTTATGGCTATAGGTCTAGCTTTTGTTGGGATTTGACTTTCTTTGAAGTCTGGTTCATAAGGTAAACATATATCATGTTTTTTCCTCGGCCAAAAGGCATTAGAAGTGTCTGCACAAATAGTTTTCTCAATATAGTTTTTAGATCTTTAATCTTTTTTTGTAAACTGGGTTGCAATAATTTTTCTTTTATTCTTTTGTAATTTATCTCCTGAGATAAAGAGTTTAGAAAATTCTATTTTATTTTAATACTCTTTTGAATAATATCAATTTTATGATGTTGTGGTTGACATACAAATTTGAATGTTAATTCTTGATTATTAATAGTACTAGTGATTCCTTCTTTTGATATTTTTGTTATAGGACATAACAAATTTAAGAAGGGATTTCCTAGTATAACGTTATGATATAAATTTTTAACCATTGTAAATGGCATTTTTAGATAAATACCGTTGTTGCAAACAGCTGTGTTTCGTAGCTTATAATTAACTAACAACTTTCTACCATCTGCAGCATTTAGTATTTCGGTAGTTTTAGAAAAATATTTTGACGATATTAACCCTTCATTAATGCAGTCTAAGTGTGCATCCGAATCTATCATTGCTATTGCAGTAAAATAAAATTGTTTGTGGACTACAATAGTAACTTTAGTGTGCCATTTATGGTGATTACCTTGACAACAGCATTAATAAATGTTAAAGAGTTTAATTTCCTCTCCTAAAATATTGTTATTATTCTGGTTATCGTTCTTAGGGTTTATCTCTATTAAAAACATTCTTTATTTTAGTTCTTTTATTTCGTGTTTAAGCATTTTTAACTTCATGTTGTAATTCTGCAATTGTAGTTTCAGTACTTACTAGATTAATATTATTGGAAGTTTTAACGCTGTTTAATATATCTTTTAAACTATAAGTTTCCGGTTCTTTTAATTTTAGTTTGTTTTCTCCTTTATGTGATTCCAAATATTTCTTTAACATATTTTTATTTTCTTCTGGATCAGAAATTTTGTCTATGATGCCCAAAATAAATTTTTCTTCTTTTTTTAACATAAACAGTCCATTTGCTTTACATAAAGCTTTATAATAGTCACAATTTCCATCGCAACTATTAGATTCTGAACCGTTATCTGAACCATATTCATTTTCAGTTTTTGAATCAATTTCTGTGATAATAGATAATTTTAAATTTTCTTTCTCATAATCAGAGCTCGATATAAATAATTTTGTGAATGAATTTTTTAATTCTTCGTCTATTTCAAGATTATTTATTTTATTATTTAATTTACACTTATTAGCATAGTGACCTGGTGTTTTACATTTCCAACACATTGGAATTTTTCTTTTAGTAGGTTTATTTTGCTCTTTTCTTTTATAGGGCCTTGTGATTCCTTTTAGGAATTTTACTACTTTCTGCATAATTTTCTTTTCGAAAATTTTTATTTTTATAAAATTTTCTCATAGATGATTTTCTAAATCTTCTTTCTTCATTGGTTGGTTTTTAGGTGATAAACCAAGTTGTTCAAAGAAATCTCCTAGAATTCTTTTTCCATTAATTTTCTCCTTTTGGATTTGTTTATGTAATTTTCTTTCATTATAAAATGAATTCCTTCTGCAACAACTTCTGCTACTTATTCTCCATAAGTATATTGATTATAAGGAATAGTTTCATTTTTTTTGTTTTATTCGATTTTTTACTCTTTCTGAAAAGAAATGAGGTAGTCCTGATAAGAACTTTTCTTTTCAAAATTCATGATTACTATCACTTCTAGTTAATAGCTTAGAAAAATATACATCTTTATACCATCTGAACTGAGATAAATTCTGACATTTTAGATTCATTAATTATTCTTGTGTTCTGTCTGTTTGAAGAGCAATTGCTCCAATGAAATGTTTAGCTATTGTATATAATAGCGTATTTACGCAATCGATTTTGGGAATTCCATTTTCTAATTTTGTCACAATAAATATATGCGCTTTCACTTCATTGGAAAGATGAAAATCCCACCAACCTTTTAGTTGTCAGGTAAATCCTTGTACAATAGCTTTTGCTATTTAATCGTCTGAATTATTTTAATTAAAAATGCAGTAGCACACATCGTCATATAATTCAGACAACTTGTATTTGGTATTCTGAATAACCGTCTATATTCCTTTCTACAATGGAGGTACCGTCAAAAGATACAGCTCCAAAATTGTTTTGTTCTTCAAATAGGAGGTCGATCGGTGTTGGTCTCGTATAATAAGGTTTACTATACGAGGTATTTCCATAATTAATTTTATTAATTTCAAAATCATTTTCTGGTTTATTTTGTTCTATATTTAAGAACATATTTTGTAAATTACTTACTTCTTCATCTGAATTATTATCAGATTCTAGTTCTGAAGTTTTTCTAGATTCCTTGCTTTCAATTATGGGTGCAACTTCCTTTTCACTAACGTTTAAGGCGTCTAACCTTTTCATTATTTCTTTCAACGTTTTGGAGTTTTCCCCTGGTTTATCCATATTCATTTCTAAATTTTGTGCAGACCAGGTTTTGAATAAAACTTCATCTGTATCACAGAATTTTGTTTGATCTTTATTAGACCCTTGCTCAATTCTTGTAAGTTGATTACCTATTGATTGTAATGTTAAATTTGTAAAATTATTTTGCTCAATAATAGCTTCAAATGTTCTATCTTTTCTATAAGGAGTAGCTACATTTTCTTCTTTATCAATTTTAACTGATTAATTTGCTTCCGGGGGATGTATACTCCTAATAGTTTTTCCTGCTTTGTTGTATACTCTTTATAAGCAGAATTAATACTGAAAGCTGTTAATAAATCATCAAAATCTGGAAAACTATCCTTTTGTTTTCCTATTTTGTAAGATTTTTCTATCATTATAAAGATATCATAATTTTCTGGTAAGTCATTTCCCATTTTATTTAAAAATAAATTATATTTTTTAAACCACATTTCTTGTTCCTTTTGATCTTTCATAAAGAACCATTTTCTTTTATATTTATTTTCTTTCGAATATTTTTTTTTTAGATTTTGAAAAAGGAAATTTGAATTCTTCATCAAGAGTTATGGTATTTATACCAAACACTGATTTATCCTCATCATATCCCATATCTGAAGCTGTCGGCGATCTGGGATTTGATGGAGGAATTTGAACCCTATATTCAGGCTGACTAACTCCATCCATTGTGTTTCTTACAATTACATTTTCGTTTTCTATTCTTAAAGGAGTAGCTTCAGCATTGCTGAATCTTGGTTCCTCTAATTTAGAGTTAGAACCTAATTTTAGATGTGTGACTCTGTCTTTTGAAAATCTAATTTCAACGTTACAATCAGAATATTCAACAATTTCTGTTAATTTTTTATTTTCGGCTTTAGTAGGTTCATTTGCTTCTTCAAGAAGCCATTTTTCTGGTAAATTTATCTCATTCCAGCTAATCGATTTGGGAATTATAACATTACTTTTACTGATGTTTGTTATAAACAATGTAGTTGTCCTTGATTTTTAATTGGTATATGTTTTGTATCAGCAATAATAGTATTCATTACTTTATAGCATATTCTATAAATAAGAATTACATTCTGTGTTCATGGTTTCATATTAAAACCTTCAGTTTTTATGTCCAAACAAATATACTAGAGTAAATTTGGATTAGACAAGGACATAGTAAAATTAGAAAAACATGAAAAATAAATTGGTCCATCACATAATGTTGATTCAACTATTCCTAATAAGGAATCATGGAATTTATTATGTCTTTTATCTCTAACTGCAATAATAGCAGGCGTATTTAGACCTAATCTAGTAGCTGGTTTTAAGGCGACTTGAATTAATCCAACAAGAATAAATTTATATTTTTCTTTATGTAAATTTAAGTTTTTTGAAAATAAACTAAATGAACTGTATCCTTCAGATAAAGGGATTGCCTGTTCAACCGTTTTAATTATATAATCAGTTTTTGTAATAAAACTTCAAGTTTTGTTATAAATCTTTGAAGGCGAATAAGCCGGAATATTCCAAATGTTTAAACTAGATTCTAAATCTTCATTTATAGTAATTTCTTTATTTTTACTGAGAATTTCTCTATCTAGATTATCTAGACTGTTATTATTATTATTTCTAAATGATAATGCTCTAGGTAGTCTTTCCATATTATCTACCTTATCACTGTCAACGATTTACGCAAAACTTCCCTAAACGCCTATTCACGGCAAACAAAAGAGAAAAACACTGCTACGCGACTGAAAGACAAACTCCCGGGTTTCAAAGACAAATAATAAGTAGGATTAGCAAGATTTTATCAGATAGAATTAAAATAGTAACAGTTTGATAAACTAGCGTCGAAAAATTTCTACAGTAATTGCTAAGAAACGATGATGAATAGTGCGGTGAATAGTAACCACGAATGAATAGTACAAAATAGTACCTTCTCTCTTGGGCGTTTAAGCCAGAGCAAACATAGCCTCTACCACCATCGGGCTCTGATACCAAACGGCTTCGGACCTTCGTTTGCTCCCTCTTTGATGGAAAGATGTCAGATAATAGTAGTAGTTTTTGAAAGCGCAAATATTATATTACAGAGAGAGATTTATTTGAGGAAAAGAAAATTTTATTACAGTGTACTATATTACAAAGAGTAGGCTATCTGCCATTACAATACTTAGCAAACTTTAAACTTTTGATTACAGACTCTGCCCTTTAACATCGAATACACACATATATATACTAGTACATTCGGTTATTAGGTTTGCATAAACCGGCATCTTCCATTCTTCTGCATCTTTGTCAACAAGCTTTCCATCTTTTCTTCAGCAATATTTAAGCTTTTGTCACATCATCATTTGTCTTTAGCCATCCATTTGCCACCTTATTCCTTATCTTTAGCAATTATAATGCTTTTCTGACATCAGGTCATATCACCTTTTGAAATAACATTACGTGTATGAAATATTTGCAGGCATTATTTCATCCTTATCTTTATTAGATATTTTTGGCTAGAATTTTATCCTGTCTGCGGAGGCCCTTCTGGAACGTGTCCAGGTGGAGGAAATCCTGGAGGCGGTGAAATGGTATTTCATCCATAATGAAAGTTACAATACCTGGCTGGTGGAAATATACATCTACTATTCAGACTCCATTAACCTTCTTTTTATCGCATCTCACATTGTGCCTTTGGCTTTTAGCATATAATCTTCCATTTCTCCTTGGTCTCTTCATGAACTTGGATCTGTAGACATGCTCATAGGCTCATCATAACTATCCGAATCCAGTATGGCTTTGAGTTGTATTTTTAAATTTCTTTTTGAGGAACTTGCCATTAAATCTTTTAGTAAGTCAGATAATTCCCTTTTAGGTGAATCTGGTATTTTTTGCGGTTCATGGCTAATTAAACACTTTTGTGAATAAATTGGATCTTTGAAAAATTCAAACTTATCCACCATTTAATTAAAACCCTTCTTCCTAAATAAGGAATATTTTTGAATTTTATTTCAAACTTTAGTTCTTGGAACAACAATGACGTCCCATTTCATAATCCAGGGTACTTGATAAAGTGCTGCAAAATGTGGATTATGATATTTCATGGAAATATTTATTCGAACAAATTCGTCATAAATATTTCTTATTTTTTGTGGTAAAATCACTGGATATAATCCAAAGTTTGAAAACCAAACTACAAACCAATTTGAAAATTTTGTGATATTTTGAGTTTTAAATTGAATAAACCAACTATGTTTTCTTTGCCTGTTTTCACAAGAGAAAGCAAGCTCCCAAGCTTTAATATAGTCAAAGTAGTTAAAATATAATTTTTCCTATAAGGATTTTTTTAATTTGTAATTAATTATTTAGGTTTATATAAATCACTTTCCCATTGTTCTGGGGTAATTATTTTAACAATGTTTGCCTTTGAGAAAGCCCATTCTCCACCGGCTCTCATGGCGGATTCAAATTGTACAGAACCTGTGTAGGTTAAAATTTCTTGGTAAAAAATAAAATCCTTTGGATAAAGGTATGGATCAGTAAAGTTTTTAAAATAGAAGGTCATAACCTCTGCTGTAGATAAATGAATATATTTTTTTCTCTACAGGAGATACCCATATGGTTGATGTTGGAATATACGGGTATAGGTATTCTTTTGTAGATGTAGACTTTATTGCCAACTCATAGGCATCAGCTCTAAGTTGTTCATCAACTGGAGTAGTCTTTAAGACCACTTCTCGAAGAATTTTTTTCATCCTTCTGAAAGGCCGACTTATAAGTCGTTATGGGCCGAGATAGTGCAGTTTTACCGCTTTCTGCCTTTTCTTTGCCTTTATTCATCTTTTCCCTGTAAAATTCTCGAGTTAAGAAATCTGGTAACGCATTATCAGATCCTTTAATAAACTCAATATCAAAATCGAATACTGATAATATTGCTTTGAGTTATATTTTTAAATTTCTTTTTGTGGAACTTGCCATTAATTCTTTTAGTAAGTCCGATAATTCCCTTTTAGGTGAATCTGGTTTTTTTGCGGTTCATGGCTAATTAAACCATTTTGTGAATAAATTGAATCTTTGAAAAATTCAAACTTATCCCACCATTTAATTAAAATCCTTCTTCCTTAATAAGGAATATTTTCAAATTTTATTTCAAACTTTTGTAAAGTTCTTGGAACAACAATGACATCCCATTTCATAATCCAGGGTACTTGATAAAGTGCTGCAAAATGTAGATTATGATATTTCATGGAAATATTTCTTCGAACAAATTCGTCATAAATATTTCTTATTTTTTGTGGTAAAATCACTTGATATAATCCAATGTTTGAAAACCAAACTACAAACCAATTTGGAAAATTTGTGGTATTTTGATTTTTAAATTAAATAACCAACTATGTTTTCTCTGCCTGTTTTCATAAGAGAAAGCAAGCTCCCAAGCTTTAATATAGTCAAAGTAGTTAAAATTTAATTTATTCCTATAAGGATTACTTGAATTTGTAATTAATTCTTTAGGTTTATATAAATCACTTTCCCATTGTTCTGAGGTAATTATTTTAACAATGGTGGCCTTTGAGAAAGCCCATTCTCCACCAGTTCTCATGGCGGATTCAAATTGTACAGAATCTGTGTAGGTTTAAATTTCTTGGTAGAAATTAAAATCCTTTGGATAAAGGTATGGATCAGTAAAGTTTTTTAAATAGAAGGTCATAACCTCTTCAACAGATAAATGAATATATTTTTTCTCTACAGGAGATGCATATATGGTTGATGTTGGATAATATGGGTATAGGTATTCTCTTGTAGATGTACTCTTTATTGCCAACTCATAAGCATCAGCTCTGAGTTGTTCATCAACTGGAGTTGTCTTCAAGACCTCTTCTCGAAGAATTTTTTCATCCTTCTGAAAGGCCGACTTATAAGTCGTTATGGGCCGAGATAGTGCAGTTTTACCGCTTTCTGCCTTTTCTTTGCCTTTATTCATTTTTTCCCTGTAAAAATTCTTGAGTTAAGAAATCTGGTAACGCATTATCAGATCCTTTAATAAACTCAATATCAAAATTGAATACTGATAATATTGCTTGTATTTTGCGTTTCCTAAAATTATCTCGAGCTAAGTAAAATAAACGTTTGTTAACGATCATGCATTTTACTGACCTTTTGATATGTAGACATGGGATGTACTAAGTTTGTGTTTTCGATATGCAATGTCAATTTGATGTTATGCATAGATTTGAAGATTTGTATGTACTTTCAGTCATGTATACAGATGATTGAGTTTCATATTTTGTTTTTTTATTTCTTGGTCAGAGAGCATACCCACAAGATAGGTTGAAATTCATTTAACCCTTATTTCCTTATAATACGATATTATTGCAGATTATCATGCCCTAATGTTCTAATATCAATTTAGTTGCATTTTCTACCAGCTTAAATCATCACCATGGTTGATTTTGGGGCAGTTTTTCAAACTTCCGGTTGACTGTTCCAAGCTTAGGGTTTTCAAACAGCGAGTTTGAATAATTTGCAAGTGAGAGGTAATATATCACATAGGTATGAATTTGTTGCACGAGATTGTTATTTCATACAACTTCAAACTCATTGGAAATTATTATGCTTTTTTGTTATGTCATCAACTCAGTTGCCATTTTTGTTGTATTAAATTTTTTTGTGACTACTTTTGGGGATTTGTATGCATTTCCCACCTATTCCGTTGTTACGGCCTCCTTTTTTAATTTAGTAATTTAAAGCTGATAGAACCTATGTACCACACCTGTACAAAGCCATGTTACAGGATGCTATTTAACATGCATTTTTGACAAATTTGGATTCATAAACTAATTTATGACTGTGCTTTAAATGATCGCAAAACAAATATTCGTTAATTATGCTCAATAATGGTGCACTATATTGTGCATGCTGTAAGTTTATGATTACAAATATGTGAAGCATCAACAAATTTCAAAATTACAAATATCCTCCTTTAAAGGCATTTTTGTTTTGTAACAATGTAATATGTCATAACTACAAAGTTCAATGTTTGTTGCTTATCAATGTATGATGTGTTGCTGTGTACTTTACTCACGTTGCAATTTAAATCATTCTACATTAGTTCCATTTGAATGAATTTTTGCCGATCACCATGATTTCATAAAATATCAACTAAAAGACTACTGCAATTAGCATGACTAAATATGGTTATGTAGAATGTGATAATCTTATTTTACAATAATGTATGGTCTACAATTGAAAACATTACTTAAATTTCAAGTATTGTGTTCTAACAATAGAAGTTCAATTCCCTTATAAGTTTAGTGAACCATTTTTTTGAACAATTTTACCTCTGTAAAAATTTAATCTATATGTGCAGTTCTCAGTCTATAAGTGGTTCTACTGTCAACATCTGTTGCTTTTGAACGCGAGAATAATAAATCTGTACCAAACCAAAGCATATGGAAAACAATAAACATTGGTTTAGGCTGTCCATATTTACCAACCTGATAAATTATGTTTTGGATAGAAGAAATATCATACCATTTAGTACAAAAAGTACATTCTCTCTAACCACGGATGAATAGTACAAAGTAGTACCTTCTCTCTGGGGCGTTTAAGCCTGAGCAAACCTAGCCTCTACCACCACCGGGCTCTGATACCAAACGGCTTCGGACTTCATTTGCTCCTTGTTTGATGGAAAGATGTAAGATAACAGTAGTTGTTTTTGCGAGCACGGATATTATATTACAGAGAGAGATTTATTTAAGGAAAAGAAAATTTTATTACAGTGGACTATATTTCAAAGAGTAGGCCATTTGCCATTACAATAACTTAGCAAACTTTAAATTTTTGATCACAAACTCTGATCTTTAACATCGAATACACACACACACATATATATATATATACTAGTACATTCGGTTATTAGGTTTGCATAAACTGGCATCTTCCATTCTACTGCATCCTTATCAACAAGCTTTCCATCATTTCTTCAACAATAATTAAGCTTTTGTCACATCATCATTTGTCTTTAGCCATCCATTTACCACCTTATTCCTTATCTTTAGCAATTATAATGCATTTGACACATCAGGTCATATCACCTTTTGAAATAACATTATGTTTATGAAATATTTGATGGCATTATTTCATCCTTACCTTCATTAGATATTTTTGGCTAGAATTTTATCCTGTCTGCGGAGGGCCTTCTGGAATGTGTCCAAGTGGAGGAAATCCTGGAGGCGGTTAAAATGGTATTTCGTCCATAATGAAAGTTACAATACCTGGCTGGTGAAAATATACATATACTATCCAAACTCCATTAACCTTCTTTTTAACGCATCTCACATTGTGCCTTTGGCTTTTAGCATATAATCTTCCATTTCTTGGTCTCTTCATGAACTTGGACCTATAGACATGCTCATAAGCTCATCATCACTATCTGAATCCAATATGGCTTTGAGTTGTATTTTTAAATTTCTTCTTAAGGAACTTGCCATTAATTCTTTTAGTAAGTCAGATAATTCCCTTTTAGGCGAATCTGGTATTTTTTGCGGTTCATGGCTAATTAAACCCATTTGTGAATAAATTGAATCTTTGAAAAATTCAAATTTATCCCACCATTTAATTAAAATCCTTCTTCCTAAATAAGGAATATTTTCAAATTTTATTTCAAACTTTTGTAAAGTTCTAGGAACAACAACGACATCCTATTTCATAATCCAGGATACATGATAAAGTGCTGCAAAATGTAGATTATGATATTTCATGGAAATATTTATTCGAACAAACTCGTCATAAATATTTCTTACTCTTTGTGGTAAAATCACTGGATATGATCCAAAGTTTGAAAACCAAAATACAAACCAATTTGGAAAATTTGTGACATTTTGAGTTTTAAATTGAACCGACCAACTATGTTTTCTCTGCCTGTTTTCATAAGAGAAAGCAAGCTCCCAAGCTTTTATATAGTCAAAGTAGTTAAAATTTAATTTGTTCCTATAAGGATTTTTGAATTTGTAATTAATTCTTTAGGTTTATATAAATCACTTTCCCATTGTTCTGGGGTAATTATTTTAACAATGGTGGCCTTTGAGAAAGCCCATTCTCCAACAGTTCTCATGGCGGATTTAAATTGTACAGAACCTGTACAGGCTAAAATTTCTTGGTAGAAATTAAAATCCTTTGGATAAAGGTATGGATCAGTAAAGTTTTTTAAATAGAAGGTCATAACCTCTCCTGCAGATAAAAGAATATACTTTTTCTCTACAGGAGATACCCATATGGTTGATGTTGGAATATATGGGTATAAGTATTCACTTGTAGATGTAGACATTATTGCCAACTCATAAGCATCAGCTCTGAGTTGTTCATCAACTAGAGTAGTCTTTAAGACCACTTCTCTAAGAATATTTTCATCTTTCTGAAAGGTCGACTTATAAGTCGTTATGGGCCGAGATAGTGCAGCTTTACTGCTTTCTACCTTTTCTTTGCCTTCATTCATTTTTTCTTTGTAAAAATTCTCGAGTTAAGAAATCTGGTAACGCATTATCAGATCCTTTAATAAAATCAATATCAAAATCGAATACTGATAATATTGTTTGCCGTCTAGCAAGTATTTGTTTTGATGCTATGTTTTTAACATCATTTTGTAAAATTTCTTTGGCAGACTTACAATCTACTCTTAGCAAGAACTTTTGATTTAATAAATCACTTTCAAATTTTTGCACACATAATACTATTGCTAATATTTCTTTTTTAAAAGTAGAGTAATTAACTCCGGGTCCTTGCCAAATTCCCGAAGTAAATCTGACTAAGGATTCTGTATTATTGATTCTTTGTTTAAGAATACCATCATATCCTTTATTTGATGCATCAGTTTCGACTATTATGAGTGCATCAGGATTAGGAATTGCAAGACAAGGAATTTCTTTTATTTTTGCTTTTATTTTTATAACCGCGTTAGTATGTTCCTCTGTCCAAGCAGGTGGGTTTTTCCTTAATCTTTCAAATAATGGTTTAGCATCATAAGCCTGATCTTTATAAAATTCGAAAACATGTTTAAGCTTCCTAAAAATCTTTGTAATTGATTTTTATCCTTAATTTCATTTGGAAATATTTCTGCAAATATAATTGCTCTATCAATAGGAAATATTGTTCCATCTTTTATAATATGTCCAAGAAATCTAATTTCTGTTTGAAAAAGCTTTATCTTTTTAGCTGATACAGCTAATCCAGCTCTTTTAGTGGCATTTTTAAAAATATTTAAGTGTTTAAAATGTTGGTCAGCTGATTCAGAAAATATAAGAACATCGTCAATATATACTATGGTAAATGCTGTGTAAGCACTATAAATATCATTCATAATTTTTTGAAATTCTGATGGGGCATTTTTTAATCCAAACGGCAACATTCCATTCATAGTGGCCAAATGGAACAGTAAATGCAGTTTTATATATATCTTCTTCTTTAATCTGAATTTTCCAAAATCCAGATTTCATATCAAATTTAGACATTACTTTGGCCGAATAAAGCCTTGCTGATAGATCATTTTTATACGGAATTGGATATCTAATCCATCTTAATGCTTTGTTCAAAGGTTCATAATTTATCACTAGTCTTGGGACACCTCTTTCTAGTTCTGCTGCATTTTCTACATAAAATGCTGAACAGCTCCATGGACTTTTAGATGATCTAATAAGGCCTTTCTGTAGCAATTCTTTAGTTTCCCTTTTACAAATTTCTAGATGTCTTTGAGACATGGCTATAGGTCTAACTTTTGTTGGGATTTGACTTTCCTTAAAGTCTGGTTCATAAGGTAAACCTATTTCATGTATTTTCCTCTGCCAAAAAGCATTAGGAGTGTCTACACAAATAGTTTTATCAATATAATTTTTTAGATCTTTAATCTTTTATTGTAAACTTGATTGCAATAATTTTTCTTTTATTCTTTTTAATTTATCTCCTGAGATAAAGGGTTTAGAAAATTCACTTTTCTTTTAATACTTTTTTGAATAATATCAATTTTATGATGTTGTAGTTGAGATACAAATTTGAATGTTAATTCTTGATTATTAATAGTACTAGTAATTCCTTCTTTTGATATTTTTGTTATAGGATATAATAAATGTAAGAAGGGATTTCCTAGTATAACATTATGAGATAAATTTTTAACCATTATAAATGGCATTTCTAGACAAATACCTTTATTGCAAACAGCTGTGTTTTGTAGCTTATAATTAACTAACAACTTTCTACCATATGCAGCATTTAGTATTTTGGTAGTTTTAGAAAATTATTTTGAAGGTATTAACCCTTCGTTAATGCAGTTTAAGTCTGCACCTGAATCTATCATTTCTATTGTAGTAAAATAATATTCTTTGTGGACTACAATAGTAACTTTAGTGTGCCATTTATGGGTGATTACCTTGTCAACAGCATTAACAAACGTTAAAGAGTTTAATTCTTCCTCTCCCAAAATGTTGTTATTATTTTGGTTATCTTTTTTAGGGTTAATCTCTATTAAAGACATTCTTTCTTTTAATTCCTTTATTTCTTGTTTAAGCATTTTAACTTCATGCTGTAATTCTGCAATTGTAGTTTCAGTACTTACAGGGTTAATATTGTTGGAAGTTTTAACTCTGTTTAATATATCTTTTAAACTATAAGTTTCTGGTTCTTTTAATTTTAGTTTCTTTTCTCCTTTATGTGATTCCAAATATTTCTTTAACATGCTTCTGGATCATAAATTTTGTCTATGATGTTCAGAATAAAATTTTCTTCTTTTGTTAACATAAACAGTCCATTTTCTTTACATAAAGCTTTATAACAGTCACAATTTCCATCCCAACTATCAGATTCTGAATTGTTATCTGAATCATATTCATTTTCAGTTTCTAATTCAATTTCTGTGATAACAGATAATTTTAAATTTTCTTTCTTTGAATCAGATCTCGATATAAATAATTTTGTGAATGAATTTTTTAATTCTTCGTCTATTTCAAGATTATTTATTTTATTTTTTAATTTACACTTATTAGCATATCGACCCGGTGTTTTACATTTCCAACATATTGGAATTTTTCTTTTAGTAGGTTTATTTTGCTCTTTTCTTTTATAGGGTCTTTGAGATTTCCTTTTAGGAATTTTACTACTTTCTGCATAACTTTCTTTTCGAAAATTTTTATTTTTATAAAATTTTCTCTTAGATGGTTTTCTAGATCTTCTTTCTTCAATGGTTGGTTTTATAGGTGTTAAACCAAGTTGTTCACAGAAATATCATAGAATTCTTGTTCCATAAATTTTCTCCTTTTGGATTTGTTTATGTAATTTTATTTCATTATATAAATGAATTCCTTCTGCAACAACTTCAGCTGCTAATTCTCCATAAATATATCGACTATAAGGAATAGTTTCAATATTTTTTTTTTTTATTCGATTTTTAACACTTTCTGAAAAGAAATGAGGTGGTCTTGATAAGAACTTTTCTTTCCGAAATTCATGATTACTATCACTTCTAGTAAATAGCTTAGAAAAATATACATCTTTATACCATCTGAACTGAGTAAATTCTGACATTTTAGATTCATTAATTGTTCTTGTGTTCTGTCTGTTTGAAGAACAGTTGCTCCAATGAAATATTTAGCTATGGTATATATTAGTGTATTTACGCAATCGGTTTTGGGCATTCCATCTTCTAATTTTGTCGCAGTAAATATATGCGCTTTCCCTTCGTTGGAAAGATGAAAATCCCACAAACCTTTTAGTTGTCCTGTAAATCCTTGTACAATAGCTTTTGCTATTCTATCGTCTGAATTATTTTTAATTAAACATGCAGTAGCGTACATAATCATATAATTCAAACAAGTTTTTCTTTGGTATTCTGAATAACCATCTATATTCCATTCTACAATGTAGGTACCTTTAAAAGATACAGCTCCTTAACTGTTTCGTTCTTCAAATAAGTGGTCGACCGGTGTTGGCCTCGTATAATAAGGTTTACTATACGAGGTATTTCCATAATTAATTTTATTAATTTCAAAATTATTTTCTAGTTTATTTTGTTCTACATTCAAGAACATATTTTGTATATTACTTACTTCTTCATCTTAATTATTATCAGATTCTAGTTCTGAAGTTTCTCTAGATTCCTTGCTTTCAATTATGGGTGCAACTTCCTTTTCACTAACGTTTAAGGCGTCTAACCTTTTCATTATTTCTTTCAATATTTTGGAGTTTTCCCCTGGTTTATCCATATTCATTTCTAAATTTTGTGCAGACCAGGGTTTGAATAAAACTTCATCTATATCACAGATTTTAGTTTGATCTTTACCTGATCCTTGCTCAATTCTTGTAAGTTGATTACCTATTGATTGCAATGTTAAATTTGTAAAATTATTCTGCGGAATAATAGCTTCAAATGTTCTATCTTTTCTATAAGGAGTAGCTACAATTTCTTCTTTATCAATTTTAACTGATACGTTTGCTTCCGGGGATGTATACTCCTAATTGTTTTTCCTGCTTTTGTTGTATACTCTTTATAAGCAGAAATTATATTGAAAACTGTTAATAAATTATGAAAACTGTCCTTCTGTTTTCCTATTTTGTAAGATTTTTCTATCATTATAAACATATCATAATTTTCTGATAAGTCATTTCCCATTTTATTTAAAAATAATTTATATTTTTTAATCCACATTTCTTGTTCGTTTTGATCTTTCATAAAGAACCATTTTCTTTTATATTTATTTTCTCCTGAATAAAACTTTGTTTTTTTAGATTCTGAAAAAGGAAATTTGAACTCTTCATCAAGAATTATGGTATCTATACCAAACACTGATTTATCCTCATCATATCCCATATCTGAAGGTGTCGGCGACCAGGGATTTGATGGAGGAATTTCAACCCTATATTCAGGTTGACTAACTCCGTCCATTGTGTTTCTTACAATTACATTTTCTTTTCTATTCTTAAAGGAGTAGCTTCAACATTGCTGAATCTAGGTTCCTCTAATTTAGAGTTAGAAACTAATTTTAGGTGTGTGACTCTGTCTTTTGAAAATCTAATTTCGATGTCACCATCAGAATATTCAACAATTTCTTTTAATTTTTTATTTTCTACTTTAGTAGGTTCATTTGCTTCTTCAAGAAGCCATTTTTCTGGTAAATTTATCTCATTCCAGCTAATCGATTTGGGAATTACAACATTACTTTTACTGATGTCTATTATAGACAGTGTAGTTGTACCTTGATTTTTAGTTGGTATGTGTTTTGTGTTAGTAATAATATAATTCATTACTTTATAGCATATTCTATAAATAAGAATTACATTCTATGTTCCTGATTCCATATTAAAACCTTCAGTTTTTATGTCTAAACAAATAGACTGGAGTAAATTTGGATCGGATAAGGACATGGTATAGGAAAACATGAAAAATAAATTGGTCCATCACATAATGTTGATTCAACTATTCCTAATAAGGAATCATGGAATTTATTATGTCTTTTATCTCTAACTGCAATAATAGCAGACGTATTTGGACCTAATCTTGTAGCTGGTTTTAAGGCGACTTGAATTAATCCAACATGAATAAATTTATATTTTTCTTCACATAAATTTAAAAGCTTTTTTGTAAATAAACTAAATGAACTATATCCTTCAGATAAAGGGATTGCCTGTTCAACCGTTTCAATTATATAATCAGCTTTTGTAATAAAGCTTCCAGTTTTTTTATAAATCTTTGAAGGCGAATAAGCCGGAATATTCCAATTGTTTAAACTAGATTCTAAATCTTCATTTATAGTAATTTCTTTATTTTTACTAAGAATTTCTCTGTCTAGATTATCTAGACCGTTATTATTATTATTTCCAAATGATAATGCTTTAGATAGTCTTTTCGTATTATCTACCTTATCGATGTCAACGCTTTACGCAAAACTTCCCTAAACTCTATTCGCGACAAACAAACGGGAAAAGACTACTACGTGACTTAAGGACAAAGTCCCGGGTTTCAAAGGCAAATAATAAGTAGGATTTGCTAGATTTTATCAGATAGAATTAAAATAATAACAGTTTGATAAACTAGCATCGAAAAATTTCTACGGTAATTGTTAAGAAACGGTGATGAAAAGTACGGCGAATAGTAACCACGGATGAATAGTACAAAATAGTACCTTAGTACAAAATAGTACCTTCTCTCTTGGGCGTTAAAGCCTGAGAAAACCTAGCCTCTACCACCACCGGGCTCTGATACCAAACGGCTTCGCCCGGGTTTGAACTGGAGACCTTAGTACAAAATAGTACCTTAGTACAAAATAGTACCTTCTCTCTTGTGCGTTTAAGCCTGAGCAAACCTAGCTTCTACCACCACCGGGCTCTGATACCGAACGGCTTCGGACCTTCGTTTGCTCCTTGTTTGATGGAAAGATGTAAGATAACAGTAGTAGTTTTTGCAAGCACAGATATTATATTACAGAGAGAGATTTATTTGAGGAAAAGAAAATTTTATTACAGTGGACTATATTACAAAGAGTAGGCTATCTTCCATTAAATAACTTAGCAAACTTTAAATTTTTGATTACAAACTCTGCCCTTTAACTTCGAATACACACACATATATATACTAGGAAATTCAGTTAATACGTTTGCATAAACCAGCATCTTCCACTCTTCTGCATCCTAATTAACAAGCTTTCCTTCTTTTCTTCAGCAATAACTAAGCTTTTTTCACATCGTCATTTGTCTTTAGCCATCCATTTGCCACCTTATTCCTTATCTTTAGCAATTATAATGCTTTTGTCACATCAGGTCATATCACCTTTTGAAATAACATTACGTGTGTGAAATATTTGCTGGCATTATTTCATCCTTATCTTTATTAGATATTTCTTGCTAGAATTTTATCCTGTCTGCGGAGGGCCTTCTGGAACGTGTCCAAGTGGAGGAAATCCTTCTTTTTAACGCATCTCACATTGTGCCTTTGGCTTTTAGCATATTGTTAACGCTAAAATGTGAACGCTAACACCCCGGTGTGTAAAGTGTAGTTGTGAAAGCACCACCCGATAGATCGGGAAAGAATTACAAGCAAGTAATAGCAGAAAAGCAGTAAACAACAACGATTTTATAGTGGTTCGGCTTAAGGGTATAGCCTACGTCCACTCTAAGTACTTTTATTAATAATCCCGTTACAAACTGATACAGTTCTTCTCAAGTACAATACACTTCAAGTTACAAGTGATTTGGAACAAGTCTTAAGCTTCAATGTCGATTAAAGTTCTTAGATTCATGTTGAAGATGTGTGGTTTCTTCGTGAATTTCTTTGATGAATTCCTCTAATCTTGGAAGCTCTAAGTGTTGATGAAGTTCTCAATGCAGCAAGGTAACGGTGTGTGAAGAGAATGCGCCAAAGTCCTTTGAATGTTGGAGATGGGTGCCTATTTATAGAGAGTTCTGATTCTGAAATTTGCCAAGTCCTAAACCGCGGCCGACTCAAGTTAAGGCGCAGCCGACTTAAGTTGAGTCATGACCGGTCTAAGGTCGCCTCCGAGTCAAAACCACCTCTCCTCAGTAATGTGGCATCGGACTTATATTCAGTGGCCTTGGGTCGTGAACGACTTAACATAGGTCATAGGTCGGTCGCGACTTAGGTGTAGTTCATGATCTTGTCCCTGTCCTAAGTGGTTAGATCGGTAAATTCTCTGGATGGTTAGGTCGTCTTCTGTCTTAGGTCGGTAGCTATCTTAGGTCGGTAGCCATCTTGTTAAGTTTTAGGTCGGCAACTGTTTAGCCCTAAGTCGGTATCCATTTGGGCCTTAAGTCGGCATCTCCTTAGCCTGTTAGGTCGGCACCTCTTCGAGTCTTAAGTCGGCATGCTACTCAAGCTCCTTAGGTCGGTATCCCTTCGTTCCTTAGGTCGGTCTCCCTGATAAGGCAGTTAGGTCGGCAACCAGTTGAGTCGGTAGCCTCATTGAAGTGTTAGGTCGGCAACCCTTCGAATCTTAGGTCGGCACCCCTGTTGAGCCTTAGGTCGGCACCCTTGTTGAGCCTTAGGTCGGCATCTCCTTGAGTCGCAGAGTCTAAACCGAGGCGGAGTTAACAATTGCCCCTCGAAGTATACGCCTACTGGTTAGGTCGTGTGCTTCGATAGTCCTTAACCCGTCCCCTCTTAGGTCGGTAGGTCGTGTACGACCTAACAGTTTGGTCACACGCGCCGCTTCAGGTCTCTCTACTATAAGTCGTATATTCTCTCCTCTCTGCTCATTACTTACTCTCTTGCTTCTGCCATTAAAAACTTTCTCACGCTCCAAAAGGCGATTCCATTCCAAACAATCACCGATAATCTTTGTTGTTCATAACGTAAGTAAAACCTGCTCTTCTCTTGATTCCTTATTGTCATCGATTCACGAATTCCATTCAAACCGAACCCACCCCTTGCGTGCTGCTTTACTGCGAACCTCATTGCACCAGCAGTTTGTGAGCTCGAGTTTGCTTGGTTTTGGCTTTAAATGATCGACGAGACGATGGAGATGGTTTACTGCTTCTGGCTAGTTGATTTTTGATTTGCGATAGGATGGTTAAGCATTGAATTTGGGTGATTTTGAACTGACTTAGTGGATGATCCGATATCATGAATGAGACAGCGTGAATGGAGTGAGGGTTTTTTGTGGATGGAGCGGCTAGCGGGTTAACAGGTTGAGTGGAGTGGGATACTGACCTGGACGCGACCCAGTAATTTTGGGTGACCTAACCTTTGACCGCCTTTATCCTTAAATCGTAGCCGAATTGACCCTTGGGGGAAATCTGCCGATCTAATCTTCTACCGATTTAACCCTTGAACCGTGGCCGAGTTAAACCCTAAACCGTGGCCGAGTTAAACCCTAAACTGTGGCCGAGTTATCCCTTAAACCGTGGCCGAGTTAACCCTTGGAGAATTTCACACCACTTTTTGAACAAGAGCCTTTACCCTTCCTACTTCTTACAACTTAAAGAGCTACCGATCTAAAGAATTAGAAACTTAATCTTCATTTGCGAGAGACTCCTTGGGTCGCCGCCGAGTTAATACTTAAGCTTTGGGCATGCTGACTTGTTGAGAGCATAGATCCACTTTGAGTTTCTAACTTGAACTGCCAAACTAAGTTGCCTGAATTTTGAACTGCCCCAACTTTAAATTTGCTTGAATCTCATTGTATTATTTCACAGATCGCATTAACTTATAAGCTGCTAACCTGCTGAAAATAACAAACAAAGAAAACCAAGGCGAAAATACTGCCATCGACTGCCCATGTCAGATGACAGATTAGTCGAGACAAGACAAGCAACTTAATTATATTGCATGAAATGTTTGTGAATCAATCAATTAAAGTTAAACATTAATGCAAAGTATCAATAATCTGAACTGATTTATCTGCATCAACATCTTACTTGCATATTTAGGCCTAAAACAATAGTCCCTGAATTTCATAACTAACAAATGCTTGCTAGTTTTCATTCCAGTTATATTTGTTCTCTGCTTGATTGATTTTACACAACACTTCACACACTTTAGGAAACGTGCACCTTCATGTTTGAATACCCAGTTGTTTATGTAGAATGACTTCCCACCGAGAAGAAGAAGTGGTAACTCAAGAGGAAGAAACTTTTCCGATAGCTGTTCCCATAGAGAATCCTCCGGAGAGAACCCCGACTATTCTATCTTCGAGAGCGTTTGTCCAGCTGCGCACTCAATTTGGCTTTGCTGAAAGTGATGTTCTTCTCCCTGGGCCAAGTGATACTGCTGACAATCCTCCCTATGGCTTTGTTGCAGTCAATCGCCAAATGTGCTTAAGTGGGGCGATTCCTCCTTTTAACGACTTCCTTCGAACTCTTCTCCTTCGGTTGACAATCTCTCCGTTTCAACTTCATCCCAATGGCTATGCCATCTTGACGGGGTTATGTGTTTTGTTTAGAAGAACTCTTGATCGCCTACCGAGTTTTGAAGAAATTCGTTATCTGTGCTCGTTTGCAAAGAGTAAAGATCATCCTTCCCTTATTATTGTGAGAAGTGCCAGGAACTGCAAGCTCATTTCCGATCATACTGAAAGCGTTCATGGATTCTTGAACCAGTTTTTCTTTGCCCGCTGTCCCTCAGGCTTTTATGCCATCTGGAGAGTAGGAAGTAAGATTAGTGTTTCTATTTTCTCCGTTTTGAAACTTTTTCGAGATCCGAACTTTCAGTTGCTAATTTCATTCTTTATTCTTTTCAGCACTTCCTCTCCCCTCTAGAGACCCAATTCACAAGCAAGTTTTTGAGAGGTTGAGTGCCGTGGCCTCAGAAGAGAGGAGCATAAAATTTCTGTTGAGGGATGAATTTTTACATCAACATGGGCTTCTACACACTTCTCGCTCTATGCATGCTCATGAAGTTCCAACGGAAGTTCCCGATTCTCCGATAAAGACTCCTGAATCTTCGCTGGTGAAGTGCTCCACTTCTGTCGATGTTGCGGGGCCATCTGGTAAACTTGCCCTGGTTATCGAGGAAGAAGAGCCTCAGGGATCCTCTCACCATTCACAAGAATCTGGTGAAAAGGCTAAGAAATCCAGCCCTGTCAAGCAAAGCAGGGACGATACCTTCGAAGGGTTGAGCGACCTCTTCGCTACTTCACAAGAGATCTTCAAAGATGACCCTACTACCACCGGGATTTCTACTTTAGTAGTTGAAGCTACTTCTACTCTGCAACAGTCGTCGTCGACTCAAGAGTTGACGTTAACTATTACACCCACAACCACTCCCCAAATAAAGAGTGGTTCGTAGATTAATGCGCGTAGTTTGCACAACACACACACTTAGAATTTCTCATCACTTCCATGCTTTTATCTTCTTGTACTTTAAAGATTTCTAAAGCTTATTATTTTAATTCCAGATTCTCCTATGGGGCGCAGCGGCTCGTATTATGACGATTTCCAACGCTACGGGAGGCGTAGCCAGTATGATTACAGGCGTTACCTTCCTTCCTATAGAGAGTCGGATGAAGAGAGGGCTGCCCGAAAGGCTCATGAAAGGAGGACCGAAGAAGAACATCGTGAAAGAAGGGAGAGAGAAGAGCGCCATGATTCTTGGCAAAAAGGCGATGACTCTCACAAGAGAAAATCTTATGACGATCGAGGAAAAGGTCACATGAGTGAAGACTTAAGCAAATGAGCTCGTCACAGTGAAAAGCAGGCCTCTACTACTCCTGAGAAAGTTACTATTCCTGCCTCACTCGACATCCCTTCTAACTCTCCCGCTCTTGGGAAATCAGATATTCAAACGATAATTAACAGGCCCAAATTTCAAGTTGGACCGGGTCCTGCCACTCTGCAGAGCCGATTTCCTCAATGGTGCCTTAAGGGGGTGAGGTTCGACCTAGACTTGGTCCCCATCGACAAGTCTGCTATGTTGCGCAATCTTGATGCAGTCAAGCTCGATATCGAGAGGATGTCAAACTGCCAGAAGCTTGTCGATGAGCTTCAAAGAGTTAACCGTGCCAACATAGAGGCCATGCTTACCATGGAAAACGATAAGGCCGAATGGCAAAAGGTCGTTGAGCAACACGACACCGAGATGAGGAACATTGCTTCTTACAATGAGGAGCTTGAAGCAAAAGTCGAGGAATTGAAACATGAACTTGCTGCTTACTCTACTTCCTATTCTCAAAAAGAAGAAGTGCTCCTGAAACAAGTGAGAGACGCTCACGCTAGCCAAAGGGATGCCGAAGACAGGCTAGAAGTACAAAAAAGAATCAGTGAAGGCTATGCTACTGATATTGCTGAGCTCCGAAAGAAAAACAACTCCCAGGAGGCGGAGATACAAATGCTTAAGCTTCAGCTTTCCAAAACTGAAAGGGAGCGTGATGAGGCTGTCGCCGGCAGAATCGCAGCTGAAGAATCTCATGAGGCGACCAAAAACAGCATCAGCTCAACATTATTCGACTTCTACTTGCACAGCGTCTTGGGGCGTGGAAGCCTTGCCTTTTTAGGCCCCAAGTATGAAATCACACTGGCTGAAGTTTGGGAGACAGCACTTGATATGCTCGGTGGTAAAGGTGCTGGATATGCTGAGTCAGCCCTTGAAGAGCATTATCTTGATGACGAAGCCCGTGCCGCTCTTGCCAAGGGTAAGGAGCAGCTTGCCAGAGCGCGGGCTGGAATGGCGGAAGAAGAGCGTTCTGAAAAAGAAGTGCCGCCTACCATCTCCGAACGTCCTCTAGTTTCTCCCGAGGTGGACATTACAGGCCCTAGTGCCCATTTGTCGCCTCCTACAAGAACTGGGGTAATCACCCCTACAGATGAAGAGGCTTTGGAGGACATTGGGGCTCAGAATTATGAGGTTGAACTGACAAAGCCAATATCTTCAAGTAATTTCAACATTGGTCCGATTCAGGTGGATTGCCTGCTTATTCCTCAAAAATTTGATGAGCTTCTCGATTACCTCCTGAATCTCGATGAACCCATATCTCCCTTCTTTCGGGAAGATACTAACATTTTCAATTTTTCATCTTCTGCAGTTGAAACAACAAGTGCCGTGCAGACTTCGCCTTCTCTGGTTATTCCTCCTCCATCTCTTCAGGTGACTCCTCCTTCTGCTTCACAACCTGGGTCACAAGAGGAGAAAATTGAGGCTCTTCATGGTTTGGATGACCCTGTCGCCTCACAGGAGCAAAAAGATGAGGGACTCGAAGGAGGCGAGATCTCTCCGGAGCGGACTCCTTCTGACGACGTAGTTTTGTCCGCCCTCGTTACTCCGGGGAGTGAGTCTTCTTCGCAGAGAAGAAAGAAGCTTGGGACATCGAAGAGGAGGGGGAAGAAAATTATCACCACTGAAGAGGAACCGGAAATTGCGCCAGTTGTACCTCCCTCCCCTTCTTCCCTTATACCCACTGGCCGACCTGAAAAGCTGGTCATTCGGTCGGGTAAAGGGTCCAAAGGCAGTAAAAAGAAGTGAAGACTTTAGCTTTCTGTCTTTTTTATGAACTGGCCGAGAGTTGTGCGGGTACCGGCCCCCGCTTTTATTTTGAAACATGTATCTGCATTATAGTTGAATAAAATGATTCTTCGTTTGTACAAACTTCTGTTTGAATTTGTGAATGCATTTACTATTTATTTTTTGCACAAGTTTATTTACACGATATTGCAGCGAGCTTATGGCATGTTACTTGAGCGTTACCTTTTGCTGGTTTGGCTATACCATATTGTGTGTAATTATACTATATTGCCCCCATTCCATAAGTTTGCTGCAATATTCTATACTTCGAGGGGACTTGCACTCATATTTGCTAAAGAATAATTATTTTATTCTTTAAAGAAAATTTTTGTAGACTACAACTCCCTTCGTATAAGTTTCTACGCTTTGTCGTTCGAAGAAATCACTTTTTTTTTTCCTTTTGCTTATGTGCATATTTTACCAAGTGAATTCCTCTATGTGGTAAAGTGGACCTCTGAAGGGTACTTTAACTTCTTTTTCTTTTTTTTTTTTTTACGATCATTTTCCATAGTAGGTAAATTACTCTTCCTTTGAAAGTTAAAGTACGCTTTTGATGAGGATTTTTTTTTTTTTTTTTTTATACAAAGTTGTACCTCTGAGGAGGGATTTTTCACGTTTCAACACTTGGAAGTTTTATTTCGATCTCGGTGAAACGTGTACCTCCAAAGAGTTGTGCCTTTGAAGAAAGCCTTTTCACGTTTCAACACTTGGAAGTTTTATTTCAATCTTGGTGAAACGTGGGCTTCTGAAGAGGTCTTTCTTCTTGATTGTGTCCCCGGGAGGGGGTTGTACCTCTAAGGAGGGAATTTTCACGTTTCAACACTTGGAAGTTTTATTTCAATCTTGGTGAAACGTGTACCTCCAAAGAGTTGTGCCTTCGAAGAAAGCCTTTTCACGTTTCAACACTTGGAAGTTTTATTTCAATCTTGGTGAAACGCGTACTTTCAGGAAGGTCTTTATTTTGTTTTTGCATTTCAACTTTGGTGAAGTGAAATTCCGAAGAGCGGTTGTTACACTTCAACTCCTGGCGAAATGTGCCTCCGAAGAGGGCTTTTATTTTGTTTACATTTCAACCCTGGTGAAGTGAAATTCCGAAGAGCGGTCATAATACTTCAACTCCTGGTGAAATGGGCCTCCGAAGAGGGCTTTTATTTTTTGGCATTTCAACTCTGGTGAAGTGAAATCCCGAAGAGCGGTCATAACACTTCAACTCCTGGCGAAATGTGCCTCCGAAGAGGGCTTTTATTTTGTTTACATTTCAACTCTGGTGAAGTGAAATTCCGAAAAGCGGTCATAATACTTCAACTCCTGGTGAAATGGGCCTCCGAAGAGGGCTTTTATTTTTTGGCATTTCAACTCTGGTGAAGTGAAATCCCGAAGAGCGGTCATAACACTTCAACTCCTGGTGAAATGTGCCTCAGAGAGGGTTTTTCATCGCCTGGAAGTTACTCTCTCATGGTTGGAGGGTCATGACTCCTCCAATCTTTTTTGTTGAGTAGAGAACTTTCTTTTTTGTGGCGTATGACCCATTAGAGGTCTTTTATCCTCCGAAGAGGACTTGTGCTTCTGATGGTAGCTTTGGTTGTTCCTCTGTTCACTTGCTTATGCCTTTTCAGCGATCCTCTTTTTTTTTTTTTTTCTTTTCAAGTTTTCATTCCCCTTTTCTTGCAAGTGGCTTGTTTAATCCAAGGAAGCGTACTTCATTGTCAGGCAAGTTCGTGAGAACGGGCACTAGCTTCCTAATTGGATGTTTGTTTGTTCAAACAATCTCAATTTATTAGCAAGGGCTCGTTTCTATCGAAATCATAAGCCGTTCAATTGAAGTATTTCCTATCTAGGATTTGAATTCAGGGCCTTTATGACTTGAAATTTGTTTGTTGAATGATGGTGAGAATCACTCGGTCTTATTATGCGCAAGTTTTATTTCCATTGTCTGCAAAAATTTAAATCGACATTTCAGCAATACATTTTATGTATTTTTATATCAAAAACAAAGCAAACATATAATAATAATAAGGAACACAAGATTTATAGTGGTTCGGCCATGAAATTGGGCTTACATCCACTTTATATTCTTTCATTATTTACTTGCATCAGTTTCACAATTGCTTCCAATTACAAGAATCATACATTCATAATTCTTTTTACAATGTTTCAACAAAATTTTCAAGTAAAGTATGGACGCAAATGGTTGATGTTCCATGCCCTTGGAATTTGATCTCCATCAACAGTGGTGAGCTTGAATGTGCCGTCAAGAAGTTTCTGACCTATTACATACGGTCCTTCCCAATTTGGCCCAAACACACCTGTCGCGTTCATAATTCTTTTCAAGACTAGATCTCCAATTTCAAAGCTGCGTTGACGAACTTTGGAATTGAAATGTCTGGCTATCCTTTGCTGATGAGCTGCAACTCTGAGGTTAGCTTCATCTCTTCTTTCATCAAGGAGATCTAGTGCTTCAAGTTGTAGCTTCTCATTTTCTGCTTGATTGAAATGGATTCTTCTGTGTGAAGGGACCTCTGTTTCAACCGGGATCATTGCTTCCGATCCGTATGCTAACGAAAAAGGAGTATGCCCAGTTGCAGTTTTGTGAGTAGTTCTGTATGCCCATAGTGCAAGTGGTAGTTTATCGACCCAACCACCTTTTGCTCTTTCGAGTTGCTTTTTGATGGTTGATTTGATGATCTTGTTCACTGCTTCCACTTGCCCGTTAGCCTGCGGATGAGCTACTGCCGAAAAGCTTTTCTGGATTTTGAATCGTTTGCAAAAATCCTGGAATTCCTCGCTTTCAAACTGAGTACCATTGTCTGTGATTATTTTCTGAGGCACACCGTATCTGCAAATGATATTCTTGGTCACAAAGCTTATCATTTTCTTAGAAGTGATAGTAGCCAATGGTTCAGCTTCAGCCCATTTAGTAAAATAATCAACTGCAACAATAGCATATTTAATCCCTGATTTAACAGTTGGTAGCGGCCCAATGAGATCCATTCCCCAAATTGCAAATGGCCATGGACTGACCATCTATGTGAGTTCGGTAGAAGGTGCTCTAGGAATTTTGGCAAATTTTTGGCATTTGTCACATTTTCGGGAGTAATCTGCAGCATCTCGATTAATTTCTGGCCAAAAATATCCGTATCGGAGAATTTTCTTTGCTAATGTTTGACCACCTGAATGATCACCACATTCTCCTCCATGCACCTCAGCTAGGATTGTTTTGGACTCCTCCCGGGATACACATCGAAGCAATGGCATTGAGAATCCCCGTCTGTACAATCGGCCATCCTGAATTACATAGCGAGAGGCTTTCCTTAGTAACTTTTGTCTTTCTATCGAATTTTCTGGCAGAGAACCTCTGAGTAGGTAGTCCAGTATTGGAGTCATCCATGACTCTTGTTCTTGAGATACATCCATAATCCAGTCTATATCCAACTCGTCTATACTCGGTGCTGAAAGGACTTCTACAGGGACCAATCCCAATAGTTGAGCTTCACCAGAACTTGAATACTTTGCGAGGGAATCTGCCTTCATATTCTCTTCCCGAGGAATGTGGCTTATTGAATAGTGATCAAGTTCACATAGGAGTTCCCAAGCCTTTGACAAGTAGGAGGGCAGGTTTCCACCTTTTGCTTGAAATTCCTTCTTGACTTGGCATACAATAAGCTGAGAATCACTGAAGATCTGTAATGCTCGAATGTTTAGCTCTTTAGCGATTTTCAGACCTGCAATAAGAGCTTCATATTCTGCTTCATTGTTTGTTGAAGGAAATTCCAATCTTAGTGCATAACATAATGATCGACCTTCAGGAGTTTCAAGTACCACCCCGGCTCCAGAACAGTAGTCATTTCTTGCGCCATCAACATACATCTTCCACTGGATTGGGGAATCATTGATCGTTTCTTCCTCACCATTATCTTTCTCTGTGAATTCTGCAATGAAATCAGCTAAAGCTTGTTCGTTGATTGCTTTTCGGGGGTGATAGGTGATGTCATATTGACTGAGTTCAATGTTCCATTTTAGAAGGCGACCCGAAGTTTCAGGGCGAAATATGACTTGCTTTAGAGGTTGATCAGTGAGTACTTTGATAGGATGAGCTTGGAAATATTGCCTCAGTTTCCTTGATGCAACTAGTAGGCAATAGGCGAGTTTTTCCAACTTGGAGTAATTCAGCTCTGCCCCAGTGAGTCTTTTGCTGATATAGTAAACCGGATGTTGAATCCTTTTGTCTTCCCGTATCAGCGCTGCACTTAGAGCATGAGATGATACTGCCAAGTATATAAGAAGATCCTCACCATTGCCTGGCCTAGAAAGTATTGGAGGCGTTTCCATATGACGGATCAACTCATCGAAGGCTTTTTGGCATTCGGAAGTCCATTCAAAATTCTTCTTTCCTTTCTTCAGGGCGTCAAAGAATGGGATGCATTTATCAGTGGCTTTGGAAATGAACCGACTCAGGGCGGCGACCTTTCCGTTGAGACTCTGCAATTCCTTCTTTGTTCTAGGAGCTTTAACTTCTTTCAAGGCAGTAATTTGAGCTGGACTAGCCTCAATGCCCCTAGCACTGACGATGAAACCTAAGAACTTTCCGGACTCGACCCCAAATGTACATTTCAGAGGGTTAAGTTTCATTCTGTATTTCCGGAGGACTGCGAACATTTCTGCTAAGTGTTCAATGTGATCCGTTGCTTTCCTGGACTTCACTAACATGTCGTCGACGTAGACTTCCATAGTTTTGCCCAATTGCGGTTTGAACATAGCATTAACAAGTCTTTGGTAGGTTGCCCCTGCATTTTTCAATCCGAAGGGCATAACTCTGTAGCAATAAAGTCCAACATCTGTGATAAAGCTTGTATCCTCCTGATCCGGCTCGTGCATCATGATTTGGTTATAACCGTAGTAGGCATCCATGAAAGATAACAATTCATGTCCCGCAGTTCCGTCTACCAGTTGATCGATCCTGGGTAATGGGAAGCAATCTTTGGGGCAAGCTTTGTTTAGATCAGAAAAATCAATGCACACTCTCCATTTTCCATTAGCTTTTTTGACCAACATAGGATTTGAAACCCAATTCGGATATGTAGATTCTTTGATGAAGTTATTTTCCATGAGTCGATCAACTTCTTCTTTTAATGCTGCTGACCTTTCTGGACCTTGGGTTCTTCTTTTCTGTTTAACTGGCGTAAACTTTGGGTCAATATTCAGAGCGTGTACTGCAACTTCTGGGGATATTCCACACATATCGGCATGAGTCCAAGCAAAGACATCCAGATTTGCTTTCAGGAAAGATATTAAGATATTCTGAATTGACACATTAAGCTGTGAACCCACATTTAACACCTTATTTGGGTCCTTCGGGTCAACAGGTATCGGAACTGTCGTTTCCACCGGTACCACTCTATTCTCCCCTGCACTGGCTTTTCTGGGATCCATTTCTTTCCGTGCCCCGCTGTGCTCGCCAGTGCAGGGTCCGCCCCGTAATTGCTACAAGGCTGGTTCTTTGATGCGGACTGGGGTTGCCGCATCCTTCCCCATTTCTCTTTTTCTTGACTCTCGCAGCTCCGTCAAATAGCACTCTCGCGCAGCATTTTGATCCCCTTTTATAACTCCTACTCCATTGTCAGTAGGGAATTTAATAGTGAGGCACCACGGGGCTAGGATAGCTTTGAATGCTGCGAGTGTTGGACGGCCAAGAAAAGCATTATAAGCAGAAAACTCATCGACAATCACAAATGTTTGCTTGCGGACCACTTTCCTTTCTGCTTCTCCAAGTTCTACAAGCAGATCGATGGTCCCAATTGGTTGTTTTGGCTCCCCAGTGAAGCCAGCGATCTTCTGTGATGAGGCTTGTACATCAATCATAGGGATTTTCATCTGGTCAAATGTCTTCTTGAAGAGGATATTGCATGATGCTCCGCAGTCAATGAGGACTCTTCTGACAATGGCCGGTCCAGTACCAGCCGAGATGACCAAGGGATCTAGGGTAGGAGCTTCTATACCTGTGGAATCTCTGGCTCTGAAAACAATATCATCGCTGAAAGTTTTCTGTTGTTTTAGGGGCGTAGTGTCTTCTAAAACAAAGACGTCTTCTTCGGCTGGAGCATATTTCAAAGCCCTGGAATATCTCTCCATCTCACCCCAGCTTTTGCCAGCTGGGTGAGGCCCTCCTGTAATGACATTGATAACGGGCCTTCCAGATTCATGCCCCGTAGCTTTCTCACCTGTCCTGGGCTGATGAACAGGAACCTGTTGCCCCTGACTTGACGATGCAGGATTGTTGCTATTCTTCTTCACAAATTGTTGCAGTTTGTTCTCTCTTAGCAACTCTTCAATCA
Organism: Allium cepa; assembly: GCA_030765085.1. Classification (NCBI taxonomy): domain Eukaryota; kingdom Viridiplantae; phylum Streptophyta; class Magnoliopsida; order Asparagales; family Amaryllidaceae; genus Allium; species Allium cepa. The sequence goes on from CM060929.1 coordinate 205,164,877, forward strand.
GATTTTTCAACTGACGGCATTCATCAGTTTCATGACCGGGTTGATTGTGGAAACGACAGAATTTCCCACTCTGTATGGCTTTTTTCCCGGTCCTCAAAGGGATAGGTTTAGGGAAATCGACGGAATCTTTAGTGGCAAGGTAGATTTGCTCCGGCGTATGTGATAATGGAGTATACTCTGATGTCTTGAAGGATCGGGGCTTCTTCAGATTACCCTGTTTCTTCCCATTATCATTCTCCCTTTTTTGCCCCACCGATTCATTCTTGCGTGGAGCGACAGTGTTGTCTTCTGCTTTTTCCAATACTGTCTTTACTGGTAAAGGACGGCTTTCCAAGCGAATGAATTCATCTGCTTTTTTGTAGAACTTTTCGAGAGAGGTTGGCTCCTTCATATTTAACCATTTCCCAAATTCGCTTGACTTATCAATAGCCCTCATCAGATAAGTCAATATCATTCGTGGTTCAGCATTGTCCACCTCAGCCAGTGCTATATTAAAGCGGTTCAAGAAGGATCTGATAGACTCCCCAGGATTCTGCTCCAAACTCGATAGTGACATAATGTCCTTGGCCTTCGAAGCATATAGTCTAAACTGCTCCTTGAATTTTCTGGTCAAGTCTGAAAACTGATCGATAGATCGGACTGGCAACTTGGTGAACCATAGTAGAGCCACACCTTCCAGGTATACGGGGAAATATCGACATTTTATTTCGTCAGAGGCCCTGGCACCTGTCATGTGCCAATCATATTTATACAGGAACTCATTCGGATCACTTGTCCCTCTGTAAGCTGGAATAGTCGGAGGGACAAACTTCCTTGGAAATTCCGCCTTCAAGATTTTTTCAGTGAACGGAGTTTTACTTGGAGCGAAACCCCATTCCTTCTCATCTTCAACCCTTTGCATACTTTCTTTCATGATCTGCCGGACCATTCCAGAAAGATATTCCTCATCATGCCGAGTTTTAGATCCACCAGCCTCAGGAACTGCCTGCTCAAAGGGACTAGTAGCCCTTTCAGGAGCATTCCTTTCACTAACATCATGAATGTTTCCAGCACAGTTCCTTTCATTACAAGCTGGTTGATTGTTTGCCCCAAGTAAATCGTTCAATTTATTTAGAATCAGAGCATTCTGGGCACTTTGAGCCTCTAATTGTGCATTTTGGGCGTTTATCTGCTGGTTTAGCCCTAGAATCACAGCGTCCAACTCCGCTTTCGTAACTCCAACAGACGGAGTGGGTTGATTAGGTACAGGGGAAGCGGAGGTTCCCTCTTGAATGTTTCCAGATCTGATAGATCTACTTTTCCTTCCAGGAGCCATAATCTCAGATAGACTTCTGGTTTTTAAGGAAATTCTTTCTTCAAATCTCTGCGAAGCAATGATGACAGTTTTCCTGAGTTCAATTCTCAGTGAAAGCACCAAAAATGTTAACGCTAAAATGTGAACGCTAACACCCCAGTGTGTAAAGTGTAGTTGTGAAAGCACCACCCGATAGATCGGGAAAGAATTACAAGCAAGTAATAGCAGAAAAGCAGTAAACAACAACGATTTTATAGTGGTTCGGCTTAAGGGTATAGCCTACGTCCACTCTAAGTACTTTTATTAATAATCCCGTTACAAACTGATACAGTTCTTCTCAAGTACAATACACTTCAAGTTACAAGTGATTTGGAACAAGTCTTAAGCTTCAATGTCGATTAAAGTTCTTAGATTCATGTTGAAGATGTGTGGTTTCTTCGTGAATTTCTTTGATGAATTCCTCTAATCTTGGAAGCTCTAAGTGTTGATGAAGTTCTCAATGCAGCAAGGTAACGGTGTGTGAAGAGAATGCGCCAAAGTCCTTTGAATGTTGGAGATGGGTGCCTATTTATAGAGAGTTCTGATTCTGAAATTTGCCAAGTCCTAAACCGCGGCCGACTCAAGTTAAGGCGCAGCCGACTTAAGTTGAGTCGTGACCGGTCTAAGGTCGCCTCCGAGTCAAAACCACCTCTCCTCAGTAATGTGGCATCGGACTTATATTCAGTGGCCTTGGGTCGTGAACGACTTAACATAGGTCATAGGTCGGTCGCGACTTAGGTGTAGTTCATGATCTTGTCCCTGTCCTAAGTGGTTAGATCGGTAAATTCTCTGGATGGTTAGGTCGTCTTCTGTCTTAGGTCGGTAGCTATCTTAGGTCGGTAGCCATCTTGTTAAGTTTTAGGTCGGCAACTGTTTAGCCCTAAGTCGGTATCCATTTGGGCCTTAAGTCGGCATCTCCTTAGCCTGTTAGGTCGGCACCTCTTCAAGTCTTAAGTCGGCATGCTACTCAAGCTCCTTAGGTAGGTATCCCTTCGTTCCTTAGGTCGGTCTCCCTGATAAGGCAGTTAGGTCTGCAACCAGTTGAGTCGGTAGCCTCATTGAAGTGTTAGGTCGGCAACCCTTCGAATCTTTGGTCGGCACCCCTGTTGAGCCTTAGGTCGGCACCCTTGTTGAGCCTTAGGTCGGCATCTCCTTGAGTCGCAGAGTCTAAACCGAGGCGGAGTTAACACATATAATCTTTCATTTCTCCTTGGTCTCTTCATGAACTTGGATCTGTAGACATGCTCATAAGCTCATCCTCACTATCCAAATCCAATATGGCTTTGAGTTGTACTTTTATATTTCTTTTTGAGGAATTTGCCATTAATTCTTTTAGTAAGTCAGATAATTCCCTTTTAGGTGAATCTGGTATTTTTTGCGGTTCAGGGCAAATTAAACCCTTTTGCGAATAAATTGAATCTTTGAAAAATTCAAATTTATCCCATCATTTAATTAAAATCCTTCTTCCTAAATAAGGAATATTTTCAAATTTTATTTCAAACTTTTGTAAAGTTCTAGGAACAACAATGACATCCCGTTTCGTAATCCAAGGTACTTGATAAAGTGCTGCAAAATGTAGATTATGATATTTCATGAAAATATTTATTCGAACAAATTCGTAATAAATATTTCTTATTTTTTGTGGTAAAATCACTGGATATAATCCAAAGTTTGAAAGCCAAACTACAAACCAATTTGAAAAATTTGTGATATTTTGAGTTTTAAATTGAATAAATCAACTACGTTTTTTCTGCTTGTTTTCATAAGAGAAAGAAAGCTCCCAAGCTTTAATATAGTCAAAGTAGTTAATATTTAATTTGTTCCTATAAGGATTTTTTGAATTTGTAATTAATTCTTTAGGTTTATATAAATCACTTTCCCATTGTTCTGGGGTAATTATTTTAACAATGTTGGCCTTTGAGAAAGCCCATTCTCCACCAGTTCTCATGGCGGATTGTAACATCCCGCCTTTTTGCACACTTTAAACCGACACACATGACGATTCAAACCATACGGAAGGGCGGATTGTTATGGGATAAATAAGAAAAACAGAGAAGAAATAAAACAAAACAGAATCTCACAGCGGAAGAATAAAATATAATAATCAAATATACAGTTCATGAAACTGTTTTACAAAATATTTTATTTTACTTGTACAATGAATATCAGAGTTACCCATACCAATACTATCAATGCAGCGGAATTAAATGGTGTAGTGAAATAATATAGTAGATACTAGTAATACAAATCTTTGTCTTCATCCTCCAGAGCTAAATCCTCAAATCCTGAAACGCTCGGACTGACCCGAGCGAATTTGAAAAGACAAAAACACTCGAGTCAGAACTAAAAGATCTTATGTGAGTAAAATTTACAGAAATAAATATGAGTACAGTAACTCAAGAGATGCTCGGGATTTACATCTCCTAAGGGTCCGTTAAACTATTTACTACGTAGTATATTGCGCTATTATAATAATGTCTATTTATAAAATAAACTTACTTTTTAATAGCGTTAAGGGGTTACCCATATAGCCCTTAACACAGAATATATTCGCATAGTCTATACAGTACCGTAATCTCCCCCGTACTGGGCGTCGTCAGAGGGCACTCCATAGGTATGGTACAAAACAAAACTCGTAGTAAAGGCTCGGTATGGTAGGTGACACGGCACAACTAGGCAATGCCAGGGTAGATATACCAATTGCTATCCGGGCTCGTGGAAACGCGTAGCCGCAGTTACCGCCCACCTCGAACAAACTCCCCCAAAATCAAAAATAGAAGTGGCCACTGAATCAATCCAAAGTCAAAGTATAATATCGAAGAGGAGCGTCCAATCAGAGGTATGACCTCATTGGCCCGAGAATCACTCCTGTTTTAGCCACCTTATGCCAACTCACGGGAGTCGGGTCCACGTATTTACCTTACAGGAAACGCCGCCACCAACCTACTTCATTCTGGAATCTCCACCGCGTACACGGTTAGTCAAAGTGGTTTTCGGTATCTACAGAGAGTATGTCCATATCCGATCCCGGTCTCTTTGCCAACCAATCGTTATTATAACACCGCGGTCATTTAAAATAGTTTATACTTTAAAACCAAAATAAAAATTCCATTTCAAAACTATGAATACGATATCATCTTAAAACCCAAAACAATATGATATCATTTTATCCAAATATATTTCTTTTCCAAAATCATACTGCTTTAAAATTTAAAATATCTGGAAACCAAATATTTGACTTATACTTTCAAAGCATAATATTTCGAAATTCATATATTTAAAAACCATAACTTATAAAACTTGAATGGTTTGGATATTCAACGGTATACGAAATAAATGGTTTAACTTTAAGGTTACTTTGTAAAGAAAATAATTTCCATGGATTTACACATATATTTCTTTATTTAAATTCTAAACCAAAATTTAAATACCACTTTCAAGTTCCAAAACCACTTCAATTTCTATATGTATATATATATATATATATATATATATATACATTTGGAGTATTAATATTTCAAAACTAAAGTTGGAATTTATTCCATCAACCAAATTAAATGTTCTATTATTTAGTCTTGAATATTTACATAAAAATCCATAAATAAAACTCCAATTTCTAGCAATTAAATATTTTCTTCAATTAAATTATACTAGAATATTCATTTTAAACTTATCTTGGAAAATCCAGTTATAAATATCATACCTTAAAATTTTCCAAACTTAAACATATAATATGAATTATCAAATTCCATTTCTCAATTTTCCCATTTTTATTTAATAGATTTATACACAGCTTAAATTCAAAAATTTTAACTTCATATGTATATATATAGAAGAATAAGATTTATCAAATATCAAAATTAAAAAATTTTATAAACCGTATCCCATCCAAACCATAGAAATCACTTTCAAATAATTTATATATAGACCACGGTGCTTGTATAAAATTTTCTATCCTATGGTCAAGTGATACGGATATTTGTCATTTCAATCCGCAATTTAAAAATAAAATTTTGCGGTTGTATATCATTTCAAACCACAACCCCGAATGAAATGAAAATGCATGATGACTTGCAGTTTATATAATATAATTATAGCATTCATTCATCCAAATATCAATCATCAATCATCAATTGCAATCATCATCCAATTTTAAACAATCATTGATACATAGCATATGAATTATATAGGAATTAATAACAGATTATTAACTAACAGTTTCTATTCCATAATAAATTTAATGACTGTTAACTAGCAGTTTATGTGCAAAAATAAATTCTACCTGTCAAATTTTATGCAATAAATAAACTAAATTAACATTTAAGTTAAATAAATGTGATTTAACATATATGCTGAATAAAACACGCCAACAGTCATAAATAAATTTCTACTCATATTTAAAATAAATTTAACAAACATAAAAACTTTTAGAAGTTGTGAGAGGGTTAAAACACTCACCTTTTGAATTTAAATCGAATTTAAATCCGATTTAAACCCAAAATTCGACGGTCTCCGAATTGGTCCAAACTAGTTCCAAACTGTCCGGAATTTAATTACGATCCTAACAGAAAAAGTTTCGCGTGAATCCGAGGTCGTATGAAAAAGTTATGCGATTTAAACGATTTGAAAATTAAAAATAAATTATAAAACAAAACAAAGCTTAATTAAATACTCGCCACGTCACTATCGTCTTCCACGCGCTTTGGCTACAGTAGCACGTGAATATGTTTCCAAACCGAACCCAAAACGGAAAACGAACACCACCAGTAGATTGCGTATTCTGAGAACTCCAACATATAATTTTTCTGGAATTTTTAGAGGAGTTTGAATTTTGACTTTTATTTGGATTGAAACTGGATCTAGAAATTGTCTGTTGCCATTGAAGAAGAGAAGAAGATGAAGAAGAGAGTATACAGAGGAATGAAGATGGAGGCTAGGGTTTCACCGCCTATTTATAGATAAATCGCAAAAGAATAGGTGTGCACGAATTTTAACGTGCAAACGGAGGTGGTCCCAAAAGATAAATAATATTAATTACACACGTTATGGATTTAGGAAATAAATAAATTCCTTATCATTTACATTTTATTTTAAACGTATTTACAAATGTAAATCTAGACGTTTCGTTTACGTTTCAAAATATATCCACAATTTTATTAATTTTCAAATTGATCTAAACAAATTTAGATGTAAATTAAAAGCTGATAAGTCTATCCATTGTAGTGTTAATTTCTCCACTTCCTTTTATTTAGAATGGAAACGTTCACTTTATTTCCTCAACATTCTTTTATTTTCCTTAAAATGCTTATTTGTTACTTGCAATTCATAATGTAAACATTCTTATACTCCAAAATGATCAACTTATACAATATTAAATCAATTCTTATATTTCCAAATAATGTACATTCATAATGAAAACATTCTTACATAAATTTTATTAATTGCACTTTGTTTCTTTTCCTTTTTCAATTGAAAGATTTTAATAAATTTATTTCCAATTAATTTTAATTTTCCACTTCAAAACAGACCCTAATTGATGAAATCAATTAAATAAATACGTGAACATTGTAATCCTTATTTATAGTCAAGCAAACATGTTTATAAAATTACAGTTTTCAACAAGCATTAAATTATATACTAAATAAATCTTTTTCTCTATTCAATTAAATAATCAAATGTTTATTCCATCTAAAAATTTTAAGTAGAAGGATTCCATGTTGGCTTCAAAATCTATTATTTTAATATCCTTGAATTTTAGTATAATCTCTATAAACGAAATATTTAAACGTTAATTTCATTTATTCTGCAATACTTAATTAAACCAAAATATCATTTTCTAAACTTAAATCTATGCTCCCATTGATTCATTCAATTTGCACTTATTATGTATTATTTTAACAACTCATTTATAACTTTGAATCTATTCCCCAAATTTCACATTTCTATCGTTATATACATTTGAATTCCATCCTATTTAATATTTCAAATATTACGTCATTATCATTAATTAAATAAATATATTGTTAATTATTGCAATTGATTTTCTGTTAAAACTTAATATACTAAATAGGTGGTAAATCTTAAATACTTGTTCTCATTAACGATTTATTTCTACTTACAAATTAATGCAATTATTACCTATTTCCATCTTTATCTCCAATTAACGTAAAATGTTATATTCAAATTCCATAAATTTCAATAGATTCAAATTATCATATCTATGAAGAACATTTACGTTGTTATCCATTTATTACCTTAACTTATTCAACGTAATATTTAATTTATATTTAATGAAATGATTTCCAAATCAATTGAATTGAATTAAATACATATGTATCACTCATAATAACTTGTGGTCACAACTCTTGATCACCATTAATAAGTTTATTATTTACAATCCAATAATCGCCATTCTATATATATATATACACGAATTAACTAATTCAGTATTTCCATTTCGTTTTCCTATCCTAAATTTATTACTAGGTGTATTTACTCCATTCCAACAAGTTGGAATTCCATTTTTACTATACAATCATTTCCCTATTCACTTTTATTACTAACCCATCATCATTGCAATTATTGTCTTTTATTGATTTAATCAATTTACCCCATATTCCCTTAAACTCATACTAACGAAACATTCAATTCTATTTATCTCATAAACTCCATTTCATAAATCTACCTGCAATTTCTACCTAGAAATAAGGTTACATTTCCGTTGAAAATACATTTACATATTACGTTACTACATTAATAGTTAGTAACATTTATATCATCAACCATCACTTATGAATAATTAGCGTTTCCTATTTATTTTGTTACATCCACTTATATTCATTTATGAATAAATTGGTATTCTCTTTAACCTATTAATTACTAACTTTAATTATCGCAATTCATTTATCTAACATAAATTTTGAATCTATTTCCAAATTTTCATATTTCAATTAATTAACACCTTACAATAGTTTACAAATAAAAGGGATTGTACTAATTACATTATTTATTTTCTTGCATTACTTTATTACCTCCGTTTATATTCAATTTCCGTAAATCAATATTTTATTCCATTGACAAATTCAATACTTGCAACAATTTCCACTATTACTATTAATTGCAATATATAATTTAATTTGCAAATTTTAATTACCTTTGATACATCAAATTTCAATATTTTCTTTCATATAAATTAATAAGATTTTTATTTCTTTCTAAATTTTAAAATAAAATCCTATTAATTTAATTCATTTCAAACATCGAATTTACGCGGGTCGTTACACTCTCCCCCACTCAAAACTGTTCGTCCTCGTAAAGGAAAAGAAGGGAAAAAATAAATACAATACATCTTATCCAAAATATTTAACTTATAAACAATTAAATTTACAAAATCAATCACTTTAAATAAGATATCCTATTTATAACTATTTAATCCTTCATATTTAAATTATTAAAGTTTGGAAAAACATTTCCAAAATATTTCCAATATACTGCATTTTCTTATATAATCCAAAGGGTTACAATTTATATAAAGTGAAATATTTAAGTGGTTTCAACCATTAATCAACCAATCAATACAACAACCATCAACTTTACAAATAGCATACATACACAAGACAAAGCAACCATTTAATCCAACAAACAAATAGTTGTTCGGGTTCAAAACTTGAAATTGTATGGAATGAAAATAACTATCAAGTGCATCCTTTACTCAACAGTCTTAGATGGAACAACGATAGATTATTTATTCATCCAACAACTTCAAATTCTCTTGCCCAACCAACCATAAGTCAAACAATAACGATTCAAACCAACAACCAAATTAACTTATTATACATTTATTTCATGCTTTAGTTGTTTAATTTCTTTTCTTTCGTTTATTGAGTGATTCCTTCATTACTTACAATTTTCATTTTTCATTTATTACAATATTCATTATATTTGCATTCCGTTTTATTTACTTAAGTTTATAATCATCTATTTATAATACTTAAAATTTCCATTTTAACTTAAGTTTATACATTTAATTCTCATTTTGTAACAGCAAATTCATTGAATACCTTTATTACCTCAAGCTTCACTTATAAGATTTCCCCTTACATTTTCTTACTAACATTGCAACTTTTATTATATGGTAAGTTATATATATGCTTTAAGAATGTAAGTGAAAATTATACAAGTTTCTTCTCAATTCCTTTAATTAATTAATGGTTTAATAATTATATATATTCGTTTTATAAATTATAATTTCAACTTACTTTTAATTTCATTTATTTATTTAATGCTTACATTTCTATTATATTTAATAATTGTAACAATTTAACTACACTAAATTTGCAACTTTATACATCAATTCTTATAAATAAAGAAGTTCATTAATTCATTTAATAATGTTTACAATCGTTTATTTACATTACTTATCTTCCTATTGTATTAAATGTTTACTTTAATTAAAGGTTCCAATTTCTACACTTAATTGAACTATTAATTAACTGGAACTTAAGAACCAAATACCGGGTTTAATTTTTAAATCATTTAAAATAATAGATAGATATCTATTCTTAACATATATATATATATATATCCAATTATAATTAAAACGATAAAAATTTCTTAAACAATTCTGCAGTAAATTTCTACAGTGGCCTTCCCACTTCGAAACTCGAAAATGAAAGTCGATGATGCGTAAACTCATCACCGAAATTATTTTCCAGCAACATGGAGGAAAGTACAATTTTTCGAAATCTTCTTTAAAATAATTTTTTCGAATTATATTGAAATATTTATATCAGAAAATACTTATAAATAATATTATTATATTCCAAAATTTATTCGAAAGAAATTTCAAAACCCCGGAACTTAAGTTCAAAATTTCCAAATTTCATCAATCTTATTTTCCAATCTAACTTATTTTATTAATTATACACTTTATCACCTAACAACCAATCTATTGCAGCCAAATATAGATATAGATTGAAAAATTTATTTTATATATAGAAAATATAATAGGAAAAATTATTTCATTCACCTATATTAAAACAGATATTATGTCGGTCTGTACTATTTAGTGTTTAGAAACCCCTATTAATGTCACAGCGTCCCATGCATCAACCAGAATTTATAAATACAAAACGGAACAGATTAATACAATATTAAAACCTTTTTATAACACTAACAAGTACGCTCTCTCATATATATACACTCAGCGACTCCCATAGGGTATTACTACCCTATTAACAAAGAGTCAAACTCCACAAGGCCAAGGTTTATCGCTAAACCAAAGCTCTGATACCAACTGTAACATCCCGCCATTTTGCACACTTTAAACTGACACACATGACGATTCAAACCATACGGAAGGGCGGATTGTTATGGGGTAAAAAAGAAAAATAGAGAAGAAATAAAAAAACAGAATCTCACAGCGGAAGGATAAAATATAATAATCAAATATACAGTTCATGAAACTGTTTTACAAAATATTTTATTTTACTTGTACAATGAATATCAAAGTTACCCATACCAATACTATCAATGCAGCGGAATTAAATGGTGTAGTGAAATAATATAGTAGATACTAGTAATACAAATCTTTGTCTTCGTCCTCTAGAGCTAAATCCTCAAATCCTGAAACGCTCGGACTGACCCGAGCGAATTTGAAAAGACAAAAACACTCGAGTCAGAACTAAAAGATCTTATGTGAGTAAAATTTACAGAAATAAATATGAGTACAGTAACTCAAGAGATGCTCGGGATTTACATCTCCTAAGGGTCCGTTAAACTATTTACTATGTAGTATATTGCGCTATTATAATAATGTCTATTTATAAAATAAACTTACTTTTTAATAGCGTTAAGGGGTTACCCATATAGCCCTTAACACAGAATATATTCCCATAGTCTATACAGTACCGTAATCTCCCCCGTACTGGGCGTCGTCAGAGGGCACTCCATAGGTATGGTACAAAACAAAACTCGTAGTAAAGGCTCGGTATAGTAGGTGACACGGCACAACTAGGCAATGCCAGGGTAGATATACCAATTGCTATCCGGGCTCGTGGAAACGCGTAGCCGCAGTTACCGCCCACCTCGAACAAACTCCCCCAAAATCAAAAATAGAAGTGGCCACTGAATCAATCCAAAGTCAAAGTATAATATCGAAGAGGAGCGTCCGATCAGAGGTATGACCTCATTGGCCCGAGAATCACTCCTGTTTTAGCCACCTTATGCCAACTCACGGGAGTCGGGTCCACGTATTTACCTTACAGGAAACGCCGCCACCAACCTACTTCATTCTGGAATCTCCACCGCGTACACGGTTAGTCAAAGTGGTTTTCGGTATCGACAGAGAGTATGTCCATATCCGATCCCGGTCTCTTTGCCAACCAATCGTTATTATAACACCGCGGTCATTTAAAATAGTTTATACTTTAAAACCAGAATAAAAATTCCATTTCAAAACAATGAATACGATATCATCTTAAAACCCAAAACAATATGATATCATTTTATCCAAATAAATTTCTTTTCCAAAATCATACTGCTTTAAAATTTAAAATATCTGGAAACCAAATATTTGACTTATACTTTCAAAGCATAATATTTCGAAATTCATATATTTTAAAACCATAACTTCTAAAACTTGAATGGTTTGGATATTCAACGGTATACGAAATAAATGGTTTAACTTTAAGGTTACTTTGTAAAGAAAATAATTTCCATGGCTTTACATATATATTTCTTTATTTAAAGTCTAAACCAAAATTTAAATACCACTTTCAAGTTCCAAAACCACTTCAATTTCTATATATTTATATCCATTTGGAGTATTAATATTTCAAAACTAAAGTTGCAATTTATTCCATCAACCAAATTAAATGTTCTATTATTTAGTCTTGAATATTTACATGAAAATCCATAAATAAAACTCCAATTTCTAGCAATTAAATATTTTCTTCAATTAAATTATACTAGAATATTCATTTTAAATTTATCTTGGAAAAATCCAGTTATAAATATCATACCTTAAAATTTTCCAAACTTAAACATATAATATGAATTATCAAATTCCATTTCTCAATTGTCCCATTTTTATTTAATAGATTTATACACAGCTTAAATTCAAAATTTTTAACTTCATATGTATATATATAGAAGAATAACATTTATAAAATATCAAAATTAAAATTTTTTATAAACCGTATCCCATCCAAACCATAAAAATCACTTTAAAATAATTTATATATAGACCACGGTGCCTGTATAAAATTTTCTATCCTATGGTCAAGTGATACGGATATTTATCATTTCAATCCGCAATTTAAAAATAAAATTTTGCGGTTGTATATCATTTCAAACCACAACCCCGAATGAAATGAAAATGCATGATGACTTGCAGTTTATACAATATAATTATAGCATTCATTCATCCAAATATCAATCATCAATTATCAATTGCAATCATCATCCAATTTTAAACAATCACTGATACATAGCATACGAATTATACAGGAATTAATAACAGATTATTAACTAACAGTTTCTATTCCATAATAAATTCAATGACTGTTAACTAACAGTTTATGTGCAAAAATAAATTCTACCTGTCAAATTATATGCAATAAATAAACTAAATTAATAGTTAAGATAAATAAATGCGATTTAACAGATATGCTGAATAAAACACGCCAACAGTCATAAATAAATTTCTACTCATATTTAAAATAAATTTAACAAACATAAAAACTTTTAGAAGTTGTGAGTGGGTTAAAACACTCACCTTTTGAATTTAAATCGAATTTAAATCCGATTTAAACCCAAAAATTCGACGGTCTTCGAATTGGTCCAAACTAGTTCCAAACTGTCCGGAATTTAATTACGATCCTAACAAAAAAAGTTTCGCGTGAATCCGAGGTCGTATGAAAAAGTTATGTGATTTAAACGATTTGAAAATCAAAATAAATTATTAAACAAAACAAACCTTAATTAAATACTCGCCACGTCACTATCATCTTCCACGAGCTTTGGCTACAGGAGCACGCAATATGTTTCCAGACCAAACCCAAAATGGAAAACGAACACCACCAGTAGATTGCGTATTCTGAGAACTCCAACATATAATTTTTCTGGAATTTTTAGAGGAGTTTGAATTTTGACTTTTATTTGGATTGAAACTGGATCTAGAAATTGTCTATTGCCATTGAAGAAGAGAAGAAGTTGAAGAAGAGACTATACAGAAGAATGAAGATGTAGGCTAGGGTTTCACTGCCTATTTATAGATAGATCGCAAAAGAATAGGTGTGCACGAATTTTAACGTGCAAACGGAGGTGGTCCCAAAAGATAAATAATATTAATTACACACGTTATGGATTTAGGAAATAAATAAATTCCTTATCATTTACATTTTATTTTAAACGTATTTACAAATGTAAATCTAGACGTTTCGTTTACGTTTCAAAATATATCCACAATTTTATTAATTTCCAAATTGATCTAAACAAATTTAGATGTAAATTAAAAGCTGATAAGTCTATCCATTGCAGTGTTAATTTCTCCACTTCCTTTTATTTAGAATGGAAACATTCACTTTATTTCCTCAACATTCTTTTATTTTCCTTAAAATGCTTATTTGTTACTTGCAATTCATAATGTAAACATTCTTATATTCCAAAATGATCAACTTATACAATATTAAATCAATTCTTATATTTCCAAATAATGTACATTCATAATGAAAAACATTCTTACATAAATTTTATTAATTTCACTTTGTTTCTTTTCCTTTTTCAATTGAAAGATTTTAATAAATTTATTTCCAATTAATTTTAATTTTCCACTTCAAAACAGACCCTAATTGATGAAATCAATTAAATAAATACGTGAACATTGTAATCCTTATTTATAGTCAAGCAAACATGTTTATAAAATTACAGTTTTCAACAAGCATTAAATTACATACTAAATAAATCTTTTTCTCTATTCAATTAAATAATCAAATGTTTATTCCATCTAAAAATTTTAAGTAGAAGGATTCCATGTTGGGTTCAAAATCTATTATTTTAATATCCTTGAATTTTAGTTTAATCTCTATAAACGAAATATTTAAACGTTAATTTCATTTATTTTGCAATACTTAATTAAACCAAAATATCGTTTTCTAAACTTAAATCTATGCTCTCATTGATTCATTCAATTTGCACTTATTATGTATTATTTTAACAACTCATTTATAACTTTGAATCTATTCCCCAAATTTCACATTTCTATCGTTATATACATTTGAATTCCATCCTATTTAATATTTCAAATATTACGTCATTATCATTAATTAAATAAATATATTGTTAATTATTGCAATTGATTTTCCGTTAAAACTTAATATACTAAATAGGTTGTAAATCTTAAATACTTGTTCTCATTAACAATTTATTTCTACTTACAAATTAATGCAATTATTACCTATTTCCATCTTTATCTCCAATTAACGTAAAATGTTATATTCAAATTCCATAAATTTCAATAGATTCAAATTATCATATCTATGAAGAACATTTATGTTATTATCCATTTATTACCTTAACTTATTCAACGTAACATTTAATTTATATTTAATGCAATGATTTCCAAATCAATTGAATTGAATTAAATATATATGTATCACTCATAATAACTTGTGGTCACAACTCTTGATCACCATTAATAAGTTTATTATTTACAATCCAATAATCGCCATTCTATATATGTACGAATTAACTAATTCAATATTTCCATTTCGTTTTCCTATCCTAAATTTATTACTAAGTGTATTTACTCCATTCCAACAAGTTGGAATTCCATTTTTACTATACAATCATTTCCCTATTCACTTTTATTACTAACCCATCATCATTACATTTATTGTCTTTTATTGATTTAATCAATTTACCCCATATTCCCTTAAACTCATACTAACGAAACATTCAATTCTATTTATCTCATAAACTCCATTTCATAAATCTACCTGCAATTTCTACCTAGAAATAAGGTTACATTTCCGTTGAAAATACATTTACATCTTACGTTACTACATTAATAGTTAGTAACGTTTATATCATCAACCATCACTTATGAATAATTAGCGTTTCCTATTTATTTTGTTACATTCACTTATATTCATTTATGAATAAATAGGTATTCCCTTTAACCTATTAATTACTAACTTTAATTATTGCAATTCATTTATCTAACATAAATTTTGAATCTGTTTCCAAATTTTCATATTTCAATTAATTAACACCTTACAATAGTTTACAAATAAAAGGGATTGTACTAATTACATTATTTATTTTCTTGCATTACTTTATTACCTCCGTTTATATTCAATTTCCGTAAATCAATATTTTATTCCATTGACAAATTCAATACTTGCAACAATTTCCACTATTACTATTAATTGCAATATATAATTTAATTTGCAAATTTTAATTACCTTTGATACATCAAATTTCAATATTTTCTTTCATATAAATTAATAAGATTTTTATTTCTTTCTAAATTTTAAAATAAATCCTATTAATTTAATTCATTTCAAACATCGAATTTACGCGGGTCGTTACACGGATTCAAATTGTACAGAACCAGTGTAGGTTAAATTTATTGGTAGAAATTAAAATACTTTGGATAAAGGTATGGATCAGTAAAGTTTTTTAAATAGAAGGTCATAAACTCTTCTATAGATAAATGAATATATTTTTTCTCTACAGGAGATACCCATATGGTTGATGTTGGAATATACGGGTATATGTATTCTCTTGTAGTAGACTTTATCGCTAACTCATAAGCATCAGCTCTGAGTTATTCATTAACTGGAGTAGTCTTTAAGACCTCTTCTCTAAGAATTTTTTCATCCTTCTAAAAGGCCAACTTATAAGTCGTTATGGGCCGAGATAGTGCAGTTTTACTGCTTTCTGCCTTTTCTTTGCCTTTATTCATTTTTACCTTGTAAAAATTCTCGAGTTAAGAAATCTGGTAACACTTTGTCAGATCCTTTAATAAACTCAATATCAAAATCGAATACTGATAATATTGCTTTCCATCTAGCAAATATTTGTTTTGATGCAATGTTTTTAACATCGTTTTGTAAAATTTCTTTGGCAGACTTACAATCTACTCTTAGCAAGAACTTTTGATTTAATAAATCACTTTCAAATTTTTACACACATAATACTATTGATAATATTTCTTTTTTAACAGTATAGTAATTAACTCTGGGTCCTTGCCAAATTCCCGAAGTAAATCCGACTAAGGATTCTTTATTATTGATTCTTTGTTTAAGTATACCACCATATCCTTTATCTTATGCATCAGTTTAGACTATTTTGAGTGCATCAGGATTAGGATTTGCAAGACAAGGAATTTCTTTTATTTTTGCTTTTATTTTTATAACCGCTTTAGTATGTTCCTCTGTCCAAGCAGGTGGATTTTTCCTTAATCTTTCAAATAATGGTTTAGCATCATAAGCTAGATCTTTATAAAATTCGAAAACATAGTTTAAGCTTCCTAAAAATCTTTGTAATTGATTTTTATCCTTAATTTCATTTGGAAATTTTTCTGCAAATATAATTGCTCTATCAATAGGAAATATTATTCCATCTTTTATAATACGTCCAAGAAATCTAATTTCTGTTTGAAAAAGCTTTATCTTTTTAGCTGATACGGCTAATCCAGCTCTTTTAGTGGCATTTATAAAAATATTTAAGTGTTTAAAATGTTGGTCAACTGATTCTGAAAATATAAGAACATCGTCAATATATACAATGGTAAATGTTGTATAGGCACTATAAATATCATTCATAATTTTTTGAAATTCTGAAGGTGCTTTTTTTTAACCCAAACGGCATTACATTCCATTTATAGTGGCCATATGGAGCAGTAAATGCAGTTTTTTATATATATATATATCTTCTTCTTTAACCTGAATTTGCCAAAATCCAGGTTTCATATCAAATTTAGACATTACTTTGGCCGAATAAAGCCTTGGTAATAAATCCATTTTATTAGGAATTGGATATCTAATCCATCTTAATGTTTTGTTCAAAGGTTATAATTTATCACTAGTCTTGGGACTCCTCTTTCTAGTTCTGCTGCATTTTCTACATAAAATGCTGAACGGCTCCATGGAATTGTAGATGGTCTAATAAGGCCTTTCTGTAGTAGTTCTTCAATTTCCTTTTTACAAATTTCTAGATGTCTTTGAGACATGGCTATAGGTCTAGCTTTTGTTGGGATTTGACTTTCTTTAAAGTCTGGTTCGTAAGGCAAACCTATTTCAAGTTTTTTCCTCTACCAAAGGGCATTAGGAGTGTCTGCACAAATAGTTTTCTTAAAGATCTTTAATCTTTTGTTGTAAACTCAGTTGCAATAATTTTTCTTTTATTCTTTTGTAATTTATCTCCTGAGATAAGGAGTTTAAAAAATACTCTCTTCGTTTAATACTTTTTTGAATAATATCAATTTTATGATGTTGTGGTTGAGATACAAATTTTAATGTTAATTCTTGATTATTAATAGCACTAGTAATTCCTTCTTTTGATATTTTTGTTATAGGATATAACAAATGTAAGAAGGGATTTCCTAATATAACATTATGAGATAAATTTTTAACCATTATAAATGGCATATCTAGACAAATACATTTATTACAAACAGTTGTATTTTTAGCTTATAATTAACTACCAATTTTCTACCATCTGCAGCATTTAGTATCTCGGTAGTTTTAGAAAAATATTTTGAAGGTACCAACCCTTCATTAATGCAATTTAAGTCTGCACCTGAATCTAGCTATTGTAGTAAAATAATATTCTTTTTGGACTACAATAGTAACTTTAGTGTGCCATTTATGGGTGATTACCTTATCAACAACATTAACAAATGTTAAAGAGTTTAATTCTTCCACTCCTAAAATATTGTTATTATTCTGTTTATCGTTCTTAGGGTTTATCTCTATTAAAGACATTCTTTCTTTTAATTCTTTTATTTCTTGTTTAAGCATTTTAACTTCATGCTGTAGTTCTGCAATTGTAGTTTCAGTACTTACTGGGTTAATATTATTGGAAGTTTTAACTCTGTTTAATATATCTTTTAAACTATAAATTTCTGGTTCTTTTAATTTTAGTTTCTTTTCTCCTTTATGTGATTCCAAATATTTCTTTAACATATTTTTCTTTTCTTCTGGATCAGAAATTTTGTCTATGATGTCCATAATAAAATTTTCTTCTTTTGTTAACATAAACAGTCCATTTGCTTTACATAAAGCTTTATAATAGTCACAATTTCCATCGCAACTATCAGATTCTGAATCGTTATCTGAATCATATTCATTTTCAGTTTCTGAATCAATTTCTGTGATAACCGATAATTTTAAATTTTCTTCCTCTATCAGAGCTCGATATAAATAATTTTGTGAATGAATTTTTTAATTCTTCGTCTATTTCAAGAATATTTATTTTATTTTTTAATTTACACTTATTAGCATAGTGACCCGGTGTTTTACATTTCCAACATATTGGAAATTTTCTTTTAGTAGGTTTATTTTGCTCTTTTCTTTTATAGGATCTTTGAGATTTCCTTTTAGGAAATTTACTACTTTCTGCATAATTTTCTTTTCGAAATTTTTTATTTTTATAAAGTTTTCTCTTATATGGTTTTCTAAATCTTCTTTCCTCATTGGTTGGTTTTATAGGTGATAAACCAAGTTGTTCACAGAAATCTCCTAGAATTATTTTTCCATAAATTTTCTCCTTTTGGATTTGTTTATGTAATTTTATTTCATTACATAAATGAATTCCTTCTACAACAACTTCTGCTACTAATTCTCCATAAGTATATTGATTATAAGGAATAGTTCCATTATTTTTTTTGTTTTATTCAATTTTTAACTCTATCTGAAAAGAAATGAGGTAGTCCTGATAAGAACTTTTCTTTCCAAAATTCATGATTACTATCACTTCTAGTAAATAGCTTAGAAAAATATACATCTTTATACCATCTGAACTGAGATAAATTCAGACATTTTTGATTCATTAATTATTCTTCTGTTCAGTCTGTTTGAAAAGTAGTTGCTCCGATGAAATGTTTAGCTATTGTATATATTAGCGTATTTACGCAATCGATTTTGGGCATTCCATCTTCTAATTTTGTCGCAGCAAATATATGCGCTTTCACTTCATTGGAAAGATGAAAATCCCACCAACCTTTTAGTTGTCCGGTAAATCCTTGTACCATAGCTTTTGCTATTCTATCGTCTGAATTATTTTTAATTAAACATGCAGTAGCGTACATCATCATATAATTAAGACAAGTTTGTATTTGATATTCTAAATAACAGTTTATATTCCATTCAACAATGGAGGTACCGTCAGAAGACACAGCTCCATAATTTTTTTGTTCTTCAAATAAGAGGTCGACCGGTGTTGGTCTCGTATAATAAGGTTTACTATACGCAGTATTTCCATAATTAATTTTATTAATTTCAAAATTATTTTCTGGTTTATTTTTTTCTATATTTAAGAACATATTTTGTAAATTACTTACTTCTTCATCTGAATGATTATCAGATTCTAGTTTTGAAGTTTCTCTAGATTCCTTGCTTTCAATTATGGGTGCAACTTCCTTCACTAACGTTTAAGGCGTCTAACCTTTTCATTATTTCTTTCAACATTTTGGAGTTTTCTCCTGGTTTATCCATATTCATTTCTAAATTTTGTGCAGACCAGGGTTTGAATAAAACATCATCTATATCAAGAATTTTGTTTGATCTTTATTAGATCCTTGCTCAATTCTTGTAAGTTGATTTCCTATTGATTGTAATGTTAAATTTGTAAAATTATTCTACTCAATAATAGCTTCAAACGTTCTATCTTTTCTATAAGGAGTGGCTACAATTTCTTCTTTATCTATTTTAACTGATAAGTTTGCTTGCGGGGGATGTATACTCCGAATAATTTTTCGTGCTTTTGTTGTATACTCTTTATAAGCAGAATTTATATTGAAAACTGTTAATAAATCATCAAAATATGGAAAACTGTCCTTTTGTTTTCCTATTTTGTAAGATTTTTCTATCATTATAAAGATATCATAATTTTCTGGTAACTCATTTCCCGTTTTATTTAAAAATAATTTATATTTTTTAAGCCACATTTCTTGTTCCTTTTGATCTTTCATAAAGAACCATTTTCTTTTATATTTATTTTCTTCTGAATAAAACTTTGTTTTTTCAGATTCTGAAAAAGGAAATTTGAACTCTTCATCAAGTGTTATGGTATTTAAACCAAACACTAATTTATCCTCATCATATCCCATATCTGAAGGTGTTGGCGATCTCGGATTTGATGGAGGAATTTCAACCCTATATTCAGGTTGACTAACTCCGTCCATTGTGTTTCTTACAATTACATTTTCCTTTTCTATTCTTAAAGGAGTAGCTTCAGCATTGCTGAATCTTGGTTCCTCTAATTTAGAGTTAGAACCTAATTTTAGGTGTGGAACTCTGTCTTTTGAAAATCTAATTTCGACGTCACCATCAGAATATTCAACAATTTCTTTTAATTTTTTATTTTCTACTTTAGTAGGTTCATTTGCTTCTTCAAGAAGCCATTTTTCTGGTAAATTTATCTCATTCCAGCTAATCAATTTGGGAATTACAACATTACTTTTACTGATGTCTGTTATAAACAGTGTAGTTGTACCTTGATTTTTAATTGGTATATGTTTTATATCAGTAATAATAGTATTCATTACTTTATAGCATATTCTATAAATAAGAATTACATTCTGTGTTCCTGGTTTCATATTAAAATCTTCAGTTTTTATGTCCAAACAAATAGACTGGAGTAAATTTGGATCGGAAAAGGACATAGAAAAATTAGGAAAACATGAAAAATAAATTGGTCCATCACATAATGTTGATTCAACTATTCCTAATAAGGAATCATGGAATTTATTATGTCTTTTATCTCTAACTGCAATAATAGCAGACGTATTTAGACCTAATCTTGTAGCTGGTTTTAAGGCGACTTGAATTAATCCAACATGAATAAATTTATATTTTTCTTTACGTAAATTTAAAAGTTTTTTGAAAATAAACTAAATGAACTGTATCCTTCAGATAAAGGGATTGCCTGTTCAACCGTTTTAATTATATAATCAGTTTTTGTAATAAAACTTCCAGTTTTCTTACAAATCTTTGAAGGCGAATAAGCGGAATATTCCAAATGTTTAAACTAGATTCTAAATCTTCATTTATAGTAATTTCTTTATTTTTACTGAGAATTTCTCTGTCTAGATTATCTAGACCGTTATTATTATTATTTCTAAATGATAATGCTCTAGATAGTCTTTCCACATTATCTACCTTATCACTGTCAACGATTTACGCAAAACTTCCCTAAACGCCTATTCACGGCAAACAAAAGGGAACAACACTGCTACGCGACTGAAGGACAAAGTCCCGGGTTTCAAAGGCAAATAATAAGTAGGATTAGAAAGATTTTATCAGATAGAATTAAAATAGTAACAGTTTGATAAACTAGCATCGAAAAATTTCTACAGTAATTGCTAAGAAACGATGATGAATAGCATGGTGAATAGTGACGGTGAATAGTAACCACGCATAAATAGTACAAAACAGTACCTTCTCTCTAACTTAGCAGACAAATTAAACTGTGGATATCTTCTATTTTTATCGTCTCCATTTTGTTCAAAATTTGTATAAATAAATTCAATTGAAACAGCAGAACGATTGGATCTGAGGCGCAATGGTAGCGCGTCTGACTCCAGATCAGAAGGTTGCGTGTTCGATTCACGTCAGGTTCAAATTTTTCCCACCGTTTACTACTTCCCACCTGCCCCGCTTCTGCTATTTTCCCCCCTTTGGCTACAAATAATTCTACATACCACAATTGTTTTCCCCCAATCTATAACGTCAGCTTTTAAAATTCCAAATGTCAAATTTTAGCCGAATCTTGAGCAAGGATCCAGATTACGGGCAGAAAAGGTTTCTTTTTCACCTGGAATCCTCTTGCGGCTTTGCAACTCCAACATTGTTCGCTGTAAGTGTTGCTTTTCCCCTCTTTCTCTTACAGCTGCAGATTATGTGAAGAAGATTCAGTATTCATTTTCCACCGTTATTTTCTCTTCTGCCTTACCGCTTATAATCACTAATGTACACAATCTCAAATTTGTATTGGATATCCTTGTTAAATTTCGAAAGTCTTCATACGTCGCTAGGTTTGTACAAATTATGCAAAGAGCCAGCATACTGCACTGTTAGGTATGCTGTGAAATAATAATAAATATGAAACCTTAAGACTTAACATTAGATTCAGTCCTCTTTACGTTTGCTATATATATATTGCAAATTTCTCACTTGTGACAGGAAGGTGTGTGGTCAGGAAGAATAAGTCTCAACTCAAAATACACGAAGTGTTTGGTTGATGTGATATGTAGATTAGTTAACAATCATCATTTGTTTTTTATTTTCTATATTTTGGATATTGGTTATGAATGGGTTTTTTGGCTGTTCATGTTGATGATTGGCAACGTAACATATGTTTATTTTTGGCCCCTTGTTCTTGCCTAAGACCATGAGGAAATCTCAACCCTTTTTTTACTGTGGATGTGAACATGTCAAAATATCAAGAAACCTTCAGACACGAACACTACTTTTATTAGTTTTCAGTTCTCATGCCCATGCGATACATGTATACCTAGAAAAAAACCATTTCACTCTTTCTTTCAAAAAACGTTTTGGCAAAAAAAAAAACCTTCAAGAGTTTACTGTCCTGCCGGGTTCTCCTGGGTATCCAAAAAAATTTTTTGGTAAAAAAATGGTGAAACTGATAGTAATATAATTTTGATGCATCTGAGATTCAAACTAAAGACCTTTAGAGCCTCCGTCTAAAGTACTCCTTTAAGATAGATATCATTTGCAGTTTCACATTAAATGGGCATACATTGCTCTGAAATTGATATCCATGTTTGTATAAGTTTTCAGGTGACGTCAATTCTTGCAATAAGTTTTCTTAGGAGGCCTATAAGTAGAATGAGTCCTATGAATTTGTCTTATTAGATACAAGGGTAAATGACAACTGTTTAAAGTACTTTTTTTTAATCTTGTTTCTGTGGGGAGTGTTGAGCATCAGAACATTACAGAAAACATTGAGCACCAAAACATCAAAACATTCCAATATAGAGGAATCCATCTTCAACTGATAATTGTTACTGTTGTTATTATTATTTATACTATTATATTATTATTGAGTCTCATTTAAGTGCATACAAGCAACCTTAATGTTTTGTGAAATGAATCCTTCTCTTCGTTTCCATCTCTCCGCTTCTTGCTTATACTCTAATCTTTCGTCGACTCTTCAATCGCGTCTTCCCCATTCTTCCTTTTTCATCCTCTCTAGTATCCTCTAACCCTAAACATTCTTAATAGTTTTCCCTTCTCTTGCCTCTTATCCAAACCTAAACATTCATTTCCCTCAATCGTTAACTGAATTCAAATCGAGAAACCATATCCCAAGACAAACATGGATCTCCAACCGTGGCCGACTTCTCCGCCCTTAAGGAAAACTTGGATTACGGCAGCAAGGAAAGCGGCCCCCATGACGCCATTCAAATAAGCAATAATCGGGTCCAAATCTGCCAAACCGCTATCTTTCGAAGACGTTTCAGTTCCTCCAAAATACCAAGAAATAGATCAAGTTCTGGTATGATTTTTTGCTACTTCTGTAACGACCCAGAATTTTTAGTAATTAAAATTTGAATATTTAATTAATTTTAAATATAAATAAGTGAAATTTATAAGTCAAATAAATTTTTATTTGAATTATTGGATTTAATTGAATAATTAAATCGATAATTTAATACGTTAAATTATGGAAATAATTGAAAATTGGGTTAAATATGATTGAAAATAATTTGTAAAATTTTATTTTATCATATTGGAGTTAGAACGATATTTTAGAACTTTTAAAATCGAATTAAAAGTTAATCTGTGAAAATTGAATATTTTAATATTTAAATCGACTAGTGAAAATAGTCAATTTTTGAACAGTCTCAGAATTGGACGAAACCAATTCCATTGGATCCGTAATAGTTAGTTATTACCGGATTTCAATTTTCGTGTCAATCGGAGTTATCGTTTGATCGTGGCAGCTCGAAACGCATCGAATTATTTTTAATTTTAATTTGGCGAGTTAAAATAGCCATTTTTCAAAAAAGTCTCGGATTTCGACGAAACCAGTTTCATCGGATCCGTAATGTGATATTATTGTAAGATTTCAAATTTCGTGTCAATTGGATTTACCGTTTGTCCGGTACAAATTAAAACGCCTAGAAAATCGATTAAATCGGTTTAATTTAAATTAAACGTTTATAGCCATAACTCGCACAGATGTCCGAATTAGCTTCCGAAACCTGCTCCATTGTGTCCGGAACGCGGGGTAAACCCTAGAAATGCTGGTTACGGCGCGTGAATCGGAGTTCGGAATTTCCGGATAAATAGTGTTCGATCGTTTCTCTATAAATAGCACCACCCCTTCATAAAATAAAATAAAAACCCTAATTATAATACGCAGCCGCCATTTCTATTTTCGATGGCCAGAAAGCTCCTACGCTTTTCCCCTCCGATCTTCCAATCCACTTAATATTTTCGAAAACTTCCTGAAGCAAAATCGAAGAGCATAGTGAGATCTTGGAGATCAACGGTCAAGATCGTGTAAGGAGCTATATATTTGTCGATAGGGGGCCGCGTTCGCCATGCGTTGCGCACGAAATTCGAGGCAGGAGGCTCGACCGAGCTTCAGGTGGTTTGGGCCGAGCATGGAGTTGGAGGCGCTCATCGAAGTGGCGAAGTCTGATCATCTCCTAGTTGGTCGTGGGGATCGCATAATTAAACCCTAATCATTGAGATATGGGTTGGTTACGTGATTTTTTTTACTGGGGGGGGGGATACGCGTGTGGGAAGACGCAGTGAAGGGTCGCGATGCAGTGGAAGCAAGGTCTACGGCTATGTTTTAGTTAGGTTTGAAATTAAATTAAGTTATGTTGAAATAATTAAGTTATAAATTCGTATAAACTTTGAAAAATCATAACCTTTTCATACGAGGTCGAAAACACGCGAAACCAGTTGCGTTGGAATCGTATGGATGAGCACTACGCGATGAAATTGGATTGGAGTCATTTGGAGTTAGTGAGAATTTTGGGTAAAATTAAACGCGCGTTTAATTTTATTCGAAATAAATCGCTAAAACGAAATTGAAACCAAGGTGAGAACTTCTCACTCAATCGAATCAGTTTCGATTTTATTTTAAATAGTTAGATTTAAAATATTTGAATGCATGTTTGAATGATGATTGATATCTATTGATTGTTAAAATAGACATTATGCGCCGTTAATAAGCGGATGTTATTTAATAAAAACATATACCGCGAATATTTCATAAACAGTGAAATTGGTATTATATATAGTAGCAATATATATATATTGGCATATGTATATATTGGAGTTATTGATTTCCCGCATTTTTTGTTTAGCGGATGAGACCCTATTGCGCCATCTATTAAGCGGATAATATTTTAAATCCCATATACCGCGATAATTTCGTACTGGAGCGAAATTGGTATTGTGCTAATGTTTTTGGATGCAGGAAAACAGGTTGGAGGGATCCAACTGGATTCCTCAACAGTATTTATTTGATTTCAGATATTTTGATATTTGATGGACTATCATATACGATATATGATGTCGTTGTTGTCGTGATTGGCTATTTGGTATGTAGCATCATTGGACCAAATTTGGAATTTCAAAATGATTTTTAAAGTGATTTTTGAAAGAAAACGTTTATAAAATATTTTTGGGAATTTACCCATTTTAAATAAATAAACGTATAATTTTTAATGTTATAAAAATTATGATTTTTGAGAAATATAGTTAAAGGTTGATTTTTGAAAATATGGGTTAATAACTTTATAAAAAAAGTTTAATCGGGATTTTTGAATTTATTATAATAAGTTTAAATATAGGATTTATAAAATTTAATTATTTTATAAATCAAGAGAATGATGAAGTTAATAAAGGAGATTAAAGACGTTTTAAAGAATAATATAAATTGATTTATATTAAGAGGTTTATAAATGGATATTTATAAATTGAAATATTGATATTATAAAACGAGTTTTTATAAGTGTTTGAATGAAGTGAAAATGAATTTTGTAAATGAATGGGATTTATAAAATTTAAAAATGGTGAAGTTATAAATGAAATTTATAAATAGTAAGATTTATAAATTTTATAAAGTTATTAAAAGAATAGTTTTGAACAAATCATTGAATCTTATAAGTTATAAGATTTATAATTATGAAGTTTAAAAGAACGATTTTGTAAATAATCGTTTTATAAGTATTTAACTTATAATATGGACTTTTGGTTCATAATTGAGATATAAAGTGAATAGGTTAATAAAGAAAATTTATAAGGAAAGAAGTTATAAAACATATAGAAATGGAGTTTATAAACGTTGTTTTATAAATTCGAAAACGACTTATTTTGATAAGTAAATTGTTATAACTTATAAATGGAGTTATATTCACGTTTTTGAACTGTGAATAATCCTTTGAAATAAAAATGAATAAAAAGATGAAATTGATTAACGTAGTATATTCACGTTTTTGAATACTGAATAATATGTTAAAGAAAATGTTTAGAATGTGATGTTTTAAATAGAATTAAAACTATCTAACGATGTTTTAAATTGTGTTGAGATTCGAAACCATAGATTTCAACATTTATTGTTGAAATAGACGTTTTCGAGAAATAAAAGGAAATAGTGGACTATAACACTGTTGTTATAGTAAATGATTTCCGAAAGGAAATGTTTTGTATAGTATTGGGATTTATATATCTATTTTAATTTCGAATCCCTATACTAGTGATTTTGGGTTGTCGTAACGATGTTTTACGTAACATTCATTTTGGCCCAAATAAATATGTTTATGAGAATGATTTCCTTTATATACTTAATTTCGATTGAAGTATATTGAATATTTTCCAAGTGTTGGAAATAAATAAAAATTGTGAATTACTTATGAATAAATAAGTATGGAAATGTTTTCCAATATAAAGTGAATATTTTGAGAATTTATTTTTTTGAAGATAAATTGAAAAGGAATATTGAAATGAATAATTGAAATCGAATATTCATAGATATTTTGGATTATAAATTCACTATGGAATTTATAAAAGAATGAGAAGAATTTGTTTAAAAATAAATATTGATTTATTTTTGAAGTGTGAAATTATATATCTAGTAAAGATATTTTTGGAAAATAAATAATTTGAAAAATTATTTGGAAACTGGTGATGTGTGCATATCCATTGATAGTTCAATAACCGACTATCAATATTTCCCTTTGAATGGGTAATTGATGTGATTTGTTTGAATTTGAATGCCACACTTATTTTTGAATAAGCGCTCACTATTCGGGTTAACCGGGAAAGGACCATAGGGTCGTATAACCCATTCCGAATATGTGATACATCGTTATGAATCGCATTGAAGATCGGTGTTGATGAACAGATATTTGCGAGAGCGATAGGATGACCTGTCGATTGACTCTGCACCGAGTTGCTCCGGTATAGAGTTCTCCATATGTGATGGTGAATCCGATCAGGATCGTGAATATCCGGATTGCAAGGACTTCTTTGTAAGTGCCTTCGGTTTTGTTCGAGCCCGGAACAGACTTGTATGGATTGTATGCCTGACATTACAAGTTGAGATATAAAGCCGATTTCTTTCAAATATATTTCTGTTGGTGGCGGAGAATTTATTCTTTTAGCTTAACACCCTTCTCTGAGACGTACGAGCTCAGAGGTTATGTAGTTGAATGTTATCAGCGATATATTCCCATTTTGGTAATGTGACATGCTGAGTGTTGCTGTGAAATGATCATTGTGTTGATTATTTGTGATAGTATCGTTTATTTGATCGTCTATCCTGGTGATCATTTCTATGATCATTTGTTGACCCAAAGCATGGCTTTTGCATAAAGTATGTTTTTGTGGACGTGACTTCGTCGAGCCTCACACCCCGTGAATGGTCAAAACAGGAAAGATGCGGCAAGGTTATGAGGGGTAGCGCCCTTTAGGATGTGTGCATTTCCTTCTGGAAAAGGGTGGTATCATGGAATGGAGCCCAGATACTTACTCATGTTGAAAACACTTTGTTATGATTGTGTGAATTGATTACGAGCGCTCGGTGAAAAGGTCCCAAAGGACCGGGGAATGGCATATTCGGTCAGTTGTTACTCAGTTAGGGGTAACCCGGCCTTGTGTTGGTAGAGATCCGGTTTGGTTCTCGGGGATGTCCATCCAGAGGCATTCTCATGTGGCAATGGGAAGTTCCTTGGCCTGATCATTCGTTGGAAATCCAAAGAAACAACACGAGACTTGTACGGTTTTAGTTGTAGAACCTGCCATTTAATATGGTAGCTATAGTAAGCATACTATAATGGTACCTATGCTGGCTAAGATTTATATTCTACTTTCGAAATTGTTTCCTACACTATGCACTAATAATAATATGAAATGTTCTTTTTAAATGCGTATCAAGCATCTTTGACTATCATAAGGAGAAATCTCCTCCAAGTCTGCGTTTGCATTGTGTGTGTGGCGGGAGGTCTTATGGTAGTCTCATTTTTAAAAGCATTGCGAATTGACTTTAAAAATATTCCTCTATTTTGATTTTAAAGATAAATAAACTGTTTTGAGTTCTCAGACCAGTCACATGACTGACTTGGAGTTTATTGTTTTCCTTCCTAAACTCTAGGTGCCCACCAATTTTCACACGGGCAGTCAAGAGTTAAGGTTTATCAGGATATTCTGGATATTCTGGAGAAGCAATGGAGGCAAGCTGGATGGCATGGCGTATTACTAGTTTATATATAGTATTTCTTTTCCGCTGCACTGTTTGTTATTGTTGTTGTACACTCTGATGATATGATGTAATGAAATGTGATGTAATGTAATAACTGATATAGTTCTTTGTTTAAAGATTATTCATTTATTATTATATGTTGTTCCGCTGCGAATTGTGAGATTTTGTTGTTGTTCTGTTGTTTTCTCTTCCGTTCTATTTTCTATTTTTCTTTTCCCTCTTTTCCCTTCTATTTTCTCCATTTTCTATTTTCTATCTTCTTCTCTCTTTTTCTTTGTCTTTCTTTTTCTTAAAACCCATAACTATTCGGTTTTTCGGCAACGAAAAATCACGATCGTTACATTTGGTATCAGAGCTTATGGTTAAGCGACAACCATGGTTCTGTTGGGTATTACTCATTAGAGATAGAGTCAGTAGTACTCTAGAATGAGTTTGAGTGTAATAATAGCTATGAGAGCGTATTTGTTAGTGAATATATAAAATTGTTTTATATTGTGATGATTGGTTTATTGAGTGGCATATGAACTTTCGTCAGCGTGGTCCGTAAGACTATGCCGAAGGGGTTTCTAAACACTTGAATAGAACAATTCGGCACAATATTGGTTTTAAAAATGGGTAAACGAAATAATTTTACCTTGATTATATTTTATATATAAAGGAATAATTTTTCAGAATTATTAAAGTGTATATAAGTGGATTTTTTTTAGTTGTTTGAATAATCTAAATAAAAGAATAATTGTATAAGCAAAAGAATTATAAGAATTGAATTATAATTAATGTGATTTACAATTGTGAAATAAACTTATATATATAAGAAGTGAAACTATATGAATATATTTAGGAATGCGAGTTGTAAATAAAAGTGATGAATATGAACTTAAGTTATATAAATGAAATTCAACTTTATAAATTGAATTGAATTAATGGATTGAATGTTAATCAATTGAATGTAAATAAATTGGAATGAAATAATGAATGTAAGTGATAATTCATTAAAATCTAATGTCATTGGAAGTTGAATAGTTGAATGAAAATCAATTTAGTTAAACAAAAATGAATGTCAGTGAAGCAAAGGAATTTGGTTGTAATTAATATACATTGGTTGTTATATGATTGTTAGTTGATTGTATGTAATTCATTAAGTATTAATTAAATTGAAAGCTAAAGTAATTGAGATTCGATTGGAAGTTAAGTAAATCTTAAATAGAATTGAATTTGATTTGGAAGTGAACCAACTTAAATATGAATTAGTGAATGCAAACTAATTGAAATTTAATGTGGATGAATGTTAGTAAATTCCAACATTAATGAATCAAATGTGATTAAATTGAAAACCAATTCATTGAATATTAATGAGAATATGAACGAATATCGAATTGGTTATGGATGATGTTGATTGATGGTTTCATTTGTTGCTTTAGTTCCATTTGCTATATTATATAGTTGTTATGTTACTATATGATGTATATTGATACTATTTTCATATATGCATGATTCTCATGTTGTTGTTGAGTGATTAGTAGGTGCGGATCGCGTTTGCTTTGCATTTGGAGCTCGCTTTCACGCTATATTAGCCGTATATGCTCGCTAATAAAATATAAGGTACATATCTCGGATTACATACCGTACTTTTATACTTTATTCCCTTCGGGATGCCTCATTACTTGATGAGATGTATATTTGTGATATATATACACTGTCATTTTTTTTTCGGATCGAGCCGCGCAAAGGAGACTATGGCGAATTTTTCCGAAAATTTAAGGCGTTAGAATATATTTGAGAAAATTGGAAATTTTTGAAAATTTTAACTTTTATTTGGAATTGAAAGTTAAACAATAGTAGTTGTTTTTGAGAAGATAACTAAGTATGATTTGAAAACGTAGTAAAGTATTGTAAGAAATTTAACTATGGATTTTGGAAAATTAATAGATTCTGTAACTTTTCTTACTTAATAATTTCGAGGACGAAATTCTTTTAAGGGGGGAAGATTGTAACGACCCAGAATTTTTAGTAATTAAAATTTGAATATTTAGTTAATTTTAAATATAAATAAGTGAAATTTATAAGTCAAATAAATTTTATTTGAATTATTGGATTTAATTGAATAATTAAATCGATAATTTAATACGTTAAATTATGGAAATAATTGAAAATTGGGTTAAATATGATTGAAAATGATTTGTAAAATTTTATTTTATCATATTGAAGTTAGAACGATATTTTAGAACTTTTAAAATCGAATTAAAAGTTAATCTGTGAAAATTGAATATTTTAATATTTAAATGGACCAGTGAAAATAGTCAATTTTTGAACAGTCTCAGAATTGGACGAAACTAGTTCCATTGGATCCGTAATAGTTAGTTATTACCGGATTTCAATTTTCGTGTCAATCGGAGTTATCGTTTGATCGTGGCAGCTCGAAACGCATCGAATTATTTTAAATTTTAATTTGGCGAGTTAAAATAGCCATTTTCAAAAAAGTCTCGGATTTCTACGAAACCAGTTTCATCGGATCCGTAATGTGATATTATTGTAAGATTTCAAATTTCGTGTCAATTGGATTTACCGTTTGTCCGGTACAAATTAAAACGCCTAGAAAATCAATTAAATCGGTTTAATTTAAATTGAACGTTTATAGCCATAACTCGCACAGATGTCCGAATTAGCTTCCGAAACCTGTTCCATTGTGTCCAGAACGCGGGGTAAACCCTAGAAATGCTGGTTACGGCGCGTGAATCGGAGTTTGGAATTTCCGGATGAATAGTGTTCGATCGTTTCTCTATAAATAGCACCACCCCTTCATAAAAAAAAAAACCCTAATTATAATACGCAGCCGCCATTTCTATTTTCGATGGCCAGAAAGCTCCTACGCTTTTCCCCTCCGATCTTCCAATCCACTTAAAATTTTCGAAAACTTCCTGAAGCAAAATCGAAGAGCATAGTGAGATCTTGGAGATCAACGGTCAAGATCGTGTAAGGAGCTATATATTTGTCGATCGGGGGCCGCGTTCGCCGTGCGTTGCGCACGAAATTCGAGGAAGGAGGCTCAACCGAGCTTCAGGTGGTTTGGGCCGAGCATGGAGTTGGAGGCGCTCATCGAAGTGGCGAAGTCTGATCATCTCCTAGTTGGTCGTGGGGATCGCATAATTAAACCCTAATCATTGAGATATGGGTTGGTTACGTGATTTTGTTTACTGGGGGGGATACGCGTGTGGGAAGACGCAGTGAAGGGTCGCGATGCAGTGGAAGCAAGATCTACGGCTATGTTTTAGTTAGGTTTGAAATTAAATTAAGTTATGTTGAAATAATTAAGTTATAAATTCGTATAAACTTTGAAAAATCATAACTTTTTCATACGAGGTCGAAAACGCGCGAAACCAGTTGCGTTGGAATCGTATGGACGAGCACTACGCGATGAAATTGGATTGGAGTCATTTGGATTTAGTGAGAATTTTTGGTAAAATTAAACGCGCGTTTAATTTTATTCGAAATAAATCGCTAAAACGAAATTGAAACCAAGGTGAGAACTTCTCACTCAATCGAATCAGTTTCGATTTTATTTTAAATAGTTAGATTTAAAATATTTGAATGCATGTTTGAATGATGATTGATATCTATTGATTGTTAAAATAGACATTATGCGCCGTTAGTAAGCGGATGTTATTTAATAAAACACATACCGCCAATATTTCATAAACAGTGAAATTGGTATAATATATAGTAGCAATATATATATATTGGCATATGTATATATTGGAGTTATTGATTTCCCGCATTTTTTGTTTAGAGGATGAGACCCTATTGCACCGTCTATTAAGCGGATAATATTTTAAATCCCATATACCGCGATAATTTCGTACTGGAGCGAAATTGGTATTGTGCTAATGTTTTTGGATGCAGGAAAACAGGTTGGAGGGATCCAACTGGATTCCTCAACAGTATTTATTTGATTTCAGATATTTTGATATTTGATGGACTATCATATACGATATATGATGTCGTTGTTGTCGTGATTGGCTATTTGGTATGTAGCATCATTGGACCAAATTTGGAATTTTAAAATGATTTTTAAAGTGATTTTTGAAAGAAAACGTTTATAAAATATTTTTGGGAATTTACCCATTTTAAATAAATAAACGTATAATTTTTAATGTTATAAAAATTATGATTTTTGAGAAATATAGTTAAAGGTTGATTTTTGAAAATACGGGTTAATAACTTTATAAAAAGAGTTTAATCGGGATTTTTGAATTTATTATAAAAAGTTTAAATATAGGATTTATAAAATTTAATTATTTTATAAATCAAGAGAATGATGAAGTTAATAAAGGAGATTAAAGACGTTTTAAAGAATAATATAAATTGATTTATATTAAGAGGTTTATAAATGGATATTTATAAATTGAAATATTGATATTATAAAACGAGTTTTTATAAGTGTTTGAATGAAGTGAAAATGAATTTTGTAAATGAATGGGATTTATAAAATTTAAAAATGGTGAAGTTATAAATGAAATTTATAAATAGTAAGATTTATAAATTTTATAAAGTTATTAAAAGAATAGTTTTGAACAAATCATTGAATCTTATAAGTTATAAGATTTATAATTATGAAGTTTAAAAGAACGATTTTGTAAATAATCGTTTTATAAGTATTTAACTTATAATATGGACTTTTGGTTCATAATTGAGATATAAAGTGAATAGGTTAATAAAGAAAATTTATAAGGAAAGAAGTTATAAAACAAATAGAAATGGAGTTTATAAACGTTGTTTTATAAATTCGAAAACGACTTATTTTGATAAGTAAATTGTTATAACTTATAAATGGAGTTATATTCACGTTTTTGAACTGTGAATAATCCTTTGAAATAAAAATGAATAAAAAGATGAAATTGATTAACGTAGTATATTCACTTTTTTGAATAGTGAATAATATGTTAAAGAAAATGTTTAGAATGTGATGTTTTAAATAGAATTAAAACTATCTAACGATGTTTTAAATTGTGTTGAGATTCGAAACCATAGATTTCAACATTTATTGTTGAAATAGACGTTTTCGAGAAATAAAAGGAAATAGTGGACTATAACACTGTTGTTATAGTAAATGATTTCCGAAAGGAAATGTTTTGTATAGTATTGGGATTTATATATCTATTTTAATTTCGAATCCCTATACTAGTGATTTTGGGTTGTCGTAACGATGTTTTACGTAACATTCGTTTTGGCCCAAATAAATATGTTTAAGAGAATGATTTCCTTAAAAATGAAATATATACTTAATTTCGATTGAAGTATATTGAATATTTTCCAAGTGTTGGAAATAAATAAAAATTGTGAATTACTTATGAATAAATAAGTATGGAAATGTTTTCCAATATAAAGTGAATATTTTGAGAATTTATTTTTTTGAAGATAAATTGAAAAGGAATATTGAAATGAATAATTGAAATCGAATATTCATAGATATTTTGGATTATAAATTCACTATGGAATTTATAAAAGAATGAGAAGAATTTGTTTAAAAATAAATATTGATTTATTTTTGAAGTGTGAAATTATATATCTAGTAAAGATATTTTTGGAAAATAAATAATTTGGAAAATTATTTGGAAACTGGTGATGTGTGCATATCCACTGATAGTTCAATAACCGACTATCAATATTTCCCTTTGAATGGGTAATTGATGTGATTTGTTTGAATTTGAATGCCACACTTATTTTTGAATAAGCGCTCACTATTCGGGTTAACCGGGAAAGGACCATGTGGTCGTATAACCCATTCCGAATATGTGATACGTCGTTATGAATCGCATTGAAGATCGGTGTTGAAGACCGGATATTTGCGAGAGCGATAGGATGACCTGTCGATTGACTCTGCACCGAGTTGCTCCGGTATAGAGTTCTCCATATGTGATGGTGAATCCGATCAGGATCGTGAATATCCGGATTGCAAGGACTTCTTTGTAAGTGCCTTCGGTTTTGTTCGAGCCCGGAACAGACTTGTATGGATTGTATGTCTGACATTACAAGTTGAGATATAAAGCCGATTTCTTTCAAATATATTTCTGTTGGTGGCGGAGAATTTATTCTTTTAGCTTAACACCCTACTCTGAGACGTACGAGCTCAGACGTTATGTAGTTGAATGTTATCAGCGATATATTCCCATTTTGGTAATGTGACATGTTGAGTGTTGCTGTGAAATGATCATTGCGTTGATTATTTGTGATACGATCGTTTATTTGATCGTCTATCCTGGTGATCATTTCTATGATCATTTGTTGACCCAAAGCATGGCTTTTGCATAAAGTATGTTTTTGTGGACGTGACTTCGTCGAGCCTCACACCCCGTGAATGGTCAAAACAGGAAAGATGCGGCAAGGTTATGAGGGGTAGCGCCCTTTAGGATGTGTGCATTTCCTTCTGGAAAAGGGTGGTATCATGGTATGGAGCCCAGATACTTACTCATGTTGCAAACACTTTGTTATGATTGTGTGAATTGATTACGAGCGCTCGGTGAAAAGGTCCCAAAGGACCGGGGGATGGCATATTCGGTCAGTTGTTACTCAGTTAGGGGTAACCCGGCCTTGTGTTGGTAGAGATCCGGTTTGGTTCTCGGGGATGTCCATCTAGAGGCATTCTCATGTGGCAATGGGAAGTTCCTTGGCCTGATCATTCGTTGGAAATCCAAAGAAACAATATGAGACTTGTACGGTTTTAGTTGTAGAACCTGCCATTTAATATGGTAGTTATAGTAAGCATACTATAATGGTACCTATGCTGGCTAAGATTTATATTCTACTTTCGAAATTGTTTCCTACACTATGCACTAATAATAATATGAAATGTTCTTTTTAAATGCGTATCAAGCATCTTTGACTATCATAAGGAGAAATCTCCTCCAAGTCTGCGTTTGCATTGTGTGTGTGGCGGGAGGTCTTATGGTAGTCTCATTTTTAAAAGCATTGCGAATTGACTTTAAAAATATTCCTCTATTTTGATTCCAAAGATAAATAAACTGTTTTGAGTTCTCACACCAGTCACATGACTGACTTGGAGTTTATTGTTTTCCTTCCTAAACTCTGGGTGCCCACCAATTTTCACACGGGCAGTCAAGAGTTAAGGTTTATCAGGATATTCTGGATATTCTGGAGAAGCAATGGAGGCAAGCTGGATGGCATGGCGTATTACTAGTTTATATATAGTATTTCTTTTCCGCTGCACTGTTTGTTATTGTTGTTGTACACTCTGATGATATGATGTAATGAAATGTGATGTAATGTAATAACTGATATAGTTCTTTGTTTAAAGATTATTCATTTATTATTATATGTTGTTCCGCTGCGAATTGTGAGATTATGTTGTTGTTCTGTTGTGTTCTGTTCCGTTCTATTTTCTATTTTTCTTTTCCCTCTTTTCCCTTCTATTTTCTCCATTTTCTATTTTCTATCTTCTTCTCTCTTTTTCTTTGTCTTTCTTTTTCTTAAAACCCATAACTATTCGGTTTTTCGGCAACAAAAAATCGCGATCGTTACAACTTTGAACTTTTTTTGATGTTTTCGAACCTGATATGTCAGTATTGTCCTTGAAAATTGTATTGAAATTTAATATTGTTTTCCTTCTGTTCGTTATATCTTTTCTGTTTGATGCAGCAGTGGAACTACTAATTGTTGACATTCCTGATGAATTTAGGTACAATATGATTGAAGAAGCAGTTGCACTGCGTATTCAAATATTTCCTACTACTTTAGGTAAAATTCTTTTATTTGGTTCAATTGGTCTTTCCATTTGTGTTATTTTTCTATGTTCATTGGGTTCTATCTTTGCAGGAATATATAATTTGAATGCTTCTTATTTTTATCCTACTTCATCATTTTATATTGCTAAAAGTATTTTTATTGTTTAGTCAAGGAATTTTCAAGGTGAAACATCTTGGTTTTGGATCTTTTTCCCATGTTTAGTTACTATTTACATTGAATTTTTGATTTTCTATAGATAATGGAATTTAGTATGTACATTTCTAAAAGGCTGCTTAGATTTAACTACATCGGTTGGATCTGTTTACAATATGGTATGCTATTTTTACATGTTGGATGAAACTCCTACCTAAGGTATTTCATCCTGGTTTAGATTATATTTTTGCTCATGTTTTGCTGCTGCTTGATTAGAATTTGTGGTTTTGTCATAAATAATAAAATCAAATATGTACATTTCCAACAAGCTACTTGGATTTAATTACAACGGCTAAGTCTATTTGCTCGTTTGATATGTTGTTTTTATGTTGTAAAGTTTATATATCATAAATCCTTTTATTTAACCGAAGTAACTGATCCATCCGTATATTTTTATTTATTTATTTATTTATTTATTTATTTATAACTACATAAGCAGCAACGTGATTTTTTATATTATCTTTTACCATAACTTTACTAATACACTAGCATAAGTGCAGCAACATACATACATTATAAAACAACAATAATAAAAAACACAACGTTTCTGAGGAAAAAACTACTTTATGCTGATAACATAAACAAACCTCTTCTCTTTATACATATTATATATGTATTTTATAGTCCCACGTGATATAAATTGTTATAATTTGATGAGAATACTGGGTAGACATTAAAAGGATGTGGTTAACATATAAAATTTATATCTACTAAATTGGTTGCTTAATCATGAGTTGTTCTTGCAAAATCATGAAAACCAGCGATGAATACAAATTATCATTAGTAGTAATTAAGGCCTAATCAATGGCACATAACTTCCTATAACCAATGCCTTTACCACATGTATTACACCCATCATATTTTTGCCCATACACACACTAGCTATCATGGTTCTTCGAAAAAATTCATAATCAATGTAGAACCAAACCAATTCCTTTTGTACCTAAAAATAATAGTAAATAATGAATCAAACTTTGTTTATCCATATTATAATGCATACACAAGAGAACCACATGGCACCCAATTGATGTTGCTTTTGAACACACAATTAGTTAGGTAAAGATACAAAAATATGTTGATTTGACAAAGTAATTGCTAGAAATTATTTGTTTCCATTAATGGGAGCAATTATTTGTTTCCATTCGTGTCAAGTTTTTTCAGAAGTTAAACCATTTCTTTCTCGCTGCTTCCATTAGATTAATTATACATTAGTTGGGTTTCTGACCTTTTTTCATTCACTCTGTTATGATTAGTATGTATTTTAATTAAACATGGCATGCCAACCATAGGGAATGTATATCAATACCATGCCGGTTATTGCTCCTTCCACTTTTTTGTATTATTTATGACAATGATGTCCAAAATGCTTAGCTGCTATTTAAACCTAAAATAATACATTAATTTGCATGATGTCAACAACCACGAATGTGCATTCTAATATACTATAGTATCCTATACATGATCCTAACTATGGCTGTGCGTTATGATTTATAACAGTATCCTATATGTGATTGAGTTTAATGGAAAATCAATGCTCTATTTGGTTTGGAGATAACTAATTCAACACTCTAGATTGTCTTTACTCTTCCTGGATCATAAAAAATGTGTTGGATTCAAATAAGGTTTATGAATTTACATAATACTTTACAAAAGAACCGAGGTTGACTGGACTTGGGTGTGAATTACACTTCTTAGGATTCAAGCTAAACACTCATTTTTACAATCTATCTATTACTTAAATAGGAAAGGAGAAACCAACACAATTATATGATGACATTTGTCCCAATTCAGAAATACTGTTTTCTATTATCAAAAATATATCAATATTCAGTAAATGCTAATGCTTTCTTTCTTCCCCCCTAATCACCGTTATCCCTTTTTAATTATGCTTCCAGCAACTCCCTAATATCCTAATCGTCGCTCTAAACACTGTATTCCACCTTGTGTCTCTCTACCTATCGAGTAATCCTACCATAGTTATGTCCACATCCATGATCAACATTCCTATGAATTTGAAAAATAGGGTAGAAAAACTTCAACATCGTTGTCTAATTTCTAGATTTCGAGGATTAAGCGGATTGCCGCCATCATACTCTGTCGCATCACTGCATCATCACCCATCATCGTCAACCGCAAGCCTTGTGCAACTGATCTTTTCCTACATTTCTTTACCACTACTATAGTGGGAACTTTATCACCAAGGAAAGCCATCCTTGGCAGCAAATTACAATTCAGGATAGCCATTCTATACAACTCATATTTGGGATTTTGTTCAGATTTGAACACATAGTGGGAACTATGTATGTTTGAATCCATAATTTCAGTGTTTGTTATTTTAATCTATTGTCACGAATGTTTGGTTTTTCAATTTTACTTATATGGATAAATATGAAGACATTGTTGCTTAGGTTTGTTTGCTTTGATAATTTGATGAACTTTTGTGCCAGTACAGTTTCCAACTAATTTATTTCACATGTCATGCATTTCATAACTTATAGATTTTGCATAGATAAATTTAGGTATGCATTTGAAATTGGTTGCCCAACTATTGAATCAAGATTATATAAACCCTTAGTTTTAAAATAATTTCATTACTTTTTATGGCTGCTTTGGTATATATTCCTCTGTTATCTTAAATCCAATACACCTGTACAAATAATCAACTTTTCTATGTTTGTAACAGTGTACGATTGAGGCATATTAAAGTATAATGCGATAAATTTTAGTACCAACATTTACAAAAATGATATCATGTATGGTAGACATAATTTTTTTTTGCATTTCCTAAAATTATCTCGAGCTAAGTAGAATAAACGTTTATTAACGGTCATGCATTTTACTGACCTTTTGATATGTAGACATCGGATGTATTAAGTTAGTGTTTTCAATATGCAATGTTAATTTGATGTTATGCATAGATTTGAAGATTTGTATGCACTTTCAGTCATGTATACAGAAGATTGAGTTTCGTATTTTGTTTTTTTATTTCTTGGTCGGAGAGAATACCCACAAGATAGGTTGAAATTCATTTAACCCTTATTTCCTTATAATACGGTATTA
Organism: Allium cepa; assembly: GCA_030765085.1. Lineage (NCBI taxonomy): Eukaryota > Viridiplantae > Streptophyta > Magnoliopsida > Asparagales > Amaryllidaceae > Allium > Allium cepa. The sequence continues at coordinate 205,205,195 of CM060929.1, forward strand.
TTACAGATTATCATGCCCTAATGTTCTAATATCAATTTAGTTGCATTTCCTACTAGCTTAAATCATCACCATGGTCGATTTTGGGGTTGTTTTTCAAACTTCCGGTTGACTGTTCCAAGCTTAGGTTTTCAAACAGTGAGTTAGAATAATTTGCACGTGAGAGGTAATATATCACATAGGTATGAATTTGTAGTGCGAGATTGTTATTTCATACAACTTCAAACTCATTGGAAATTATTATGCTTTTTTGTTATGTCATCAACTCAGTTGCCTTATTTGTTGTATTAAATTTTCTTGTGACTACTTTTGGCGATTTGTATGCATTCCCCCCTATTCCGTTGTTATGGTCTCCTTTTTTAACTTTAGTAATTTATAACTGATAGACCTATGTACCACACCTGTATAAAGCCACGTTACACGATGTTATTTAACGTGCATTTTGGATAAATTTGGATTCATAAACTAATTTATGACTATACTTTAAACGATCGCAAAACAAATATTCGTCAATTATACTCAATAATGATGCACCTATATTGTGCATGCTATAACTTTTTGATTACAAATATGTGAAGCATCAACAAATTTCAAAATTATAAATATCCTTCTTTAAAGGCATTTTTGTTTTGTAATAATGTAATATGCCATAACTAAAAAGTTCACTGTTTTTTGTTCATCAATGTATGGTGTGTTGCTGTGTACTTTATTTACGTTGCAATTTGAATCATTCTACATTAGTTCCATTTGAATGAATTTTTGCCGAACACCATGATTTCATAAAATATCAACTAAAAGACTACTACAATTAGCATGACTAAATATGGTTATGTAGAATGTGATAATCTTATTTTACAATAATGTATGGTCTTCAATCGAAAACATTACTTAATTTTCAAGTATTGTGTTCTAACAATAGAAGTTCAATTCCCTTATAAGTTTAGTAAATAATTTTTATGAACAATTTTACCTCTGTAAAAATTTAATCTATATGTGCAGTTCTCAGTCTATAAGTGGTTCTACTGTCAACATATGTTGCTTTTGAACGCGAATATGATAAATCTGTACCAAACCAAAGCATATGGAAAACAATAAACATTGGATCAGGCTGTCCATATTTACTAACCTGATAAATTATGTTTTGGATAGAAGAAATATCATACCATTTGCACTCTGGCTGAGGTTTTTATTTCTTACGCAGTTCATAATAATTTACTTATTTGTTGTTCTTTTTAGATGGTTCTATCTGTCACAGTTTTAATTAGGTATCTTATTGTTTTATTTGCAGATCACAACAACTAGATTGGTTTTGCAAATATCTTTGACTAAAAGGTTTGCAAGTTTGTAGGGAAAATTATCATATTGCTTATATTTTATTTTACAAGTTATGCCAAGGGGTTTCATGGTAATTATAGTTCTAGGATAATATATGTAATTATTGGTTAGTGATTACGTAATGGTGGATGTAGACAATCGAGTACTTGAAAATGATTGTCGTATTCTCTTATTTGAATTAAGCTAAAGCTTATATTCAATACACGCATAGTGATTAAAAAGAAAACATAGTTTACATGTAATATACTAACAAACCATTTTAATACCCAAATTTTATAAACTGTAATTTTGGATGAATATTTTGTATTTTCCAACTTATTCAGTATGCGTATAGTGGTTTTTTTAATACCACAATGCACAGATTCCATGTGTATTCCAATTGTTTCACGGATTAGTTTTATTTTGTATTATATAGTTATTATGTTCAATGACTTAATAGGTCATAAAATGCACTAAATACATTCCTACTTTCATATTATACGACTGATTTTTAATACTTACCAGCTTTAGGTTTAATCCAAATTAGTTACACAGTACTACGCTTTTACTATTGACGCAGTTGCATATGTTTGATCCTACACCTTAGGAAGTTTTGAGCAAATTGGTGTCTATAATTTCATTAATACCCTATTACGTTATAATGGTAGCATTTCTTTTAACCTACATATGGCACGCTTGGACTATATGCTTTGCTGTTCAAACTATTAGCTATATAAAAAGTTTGTGGTGTCAATTATGTTAAAACCTTTTTTTAATTTATGTACTGTAAACTTAATTATTAAACATTTAGCCATCAAAACTTAACATCTATAGCTATGTTGAAATTCAAGATATTTTGAAATGAAACAAGAATAATATTAAACTACAAACTTATTACTCATAGATAAATCTTAAAATGAAAATATTGTAGCAATACTCATATTTGTTTGGTTAAAGGAATTTTTTTTTTGTTTACCTGAACCTCCAAATCTTTCTTGGCAAAAAAAATATTGTTCCTTAAATCATTATTTTCTATTAACATAATGTTGTTTTCGACTACTGATTATTATAATCCTAAATAAAGATTTAAGTACACTGTTTACTGTTTTATAAAATTTGAAATTATGATTCATAAATAAATTATTACATGCTAATATTGTAATGCTACTCCTGTTTATGTTTGCCTTGCCAATTCTCTCTAATACTAGCATTATACTTAGTATTACCATTTCCAGACGTATCTTCCTAGTTATTAATTTTTAATACCTACTTTTAATATGAATCTACTAACAATCTATTTCTAGAAAAGATTTCCACAATAACCTAAGACCCAATGAAGGATAATTCTGACTATCGTATGCTCCTCTAAACATATCAACAGATAATTAGATAACGACAAATTATACTACTCAATATTTGAATAAAATCATGTTATATGCAACCTATGTTGAATACCTCCATATGCAAATGGTTACGAAATTGTGGATAAAAACCGAGAATTGAATAGCCTCTTCTTCTTCATCCTATTCATGGGGAACGACATATTAATATGCATGTCAACTTACTATTCTCATTAGTTTCAAGATTATTAGGTAGTGTATGGTTTGTTAATTTTAGTTTTGGGTTTTCGTCCATAAAAATATGCACAAGACACATATATATTACCAAAAACGATCAATTTAGAAAATGAAGTTAACATACGAAATAGAAATTTTTGGACATAACCATTTATATTATTATTTTGCTAGCTTCCTAAGCTTATTAATAGCAGGTTTGGACTACCTATTTAATTTAGCATCTTCTTCACCAATGACCTCAAGCTCAACCATGAAATGTTCAACTATTAAAGCAATATCAGCAGGTGACTTCTCATTTTCCTTCTTTTTCTTTCCCTTTTTAAAGAGATTACTACATCATCATCATCCTCACCTTCTTCTACATAAAAAAATGATAACATTAATTTTTTTAAAAGGCTTTAGTCCAGATAGCATGGGACAACTAAGATAATGTGACTGTAGCAATGGCTACAGTTTGGGTTTTCCTTTCTTTTTTCGTATTATTTTCTGCATATACACCCAAATGGATTTGAATCACCTATCTGGTGGAATATTATAGTAGGTACACGCCCTTCCTTTGTGGACTAAATAATCCAAATATAAATAGATAAGAGAAGTTATGTCTGTCTCCATTTGTATTTGAAATAATCTTAGAATAGAATGATCAGTCAATCGGCACAACTGCTTTAAATTTGTTTTCTATAATTTACTACTTCGGTATATAGGATAATTATGTTTATTACTTCTGCATAGGATAAAAAATTCGACCCATTATGTTGCTTGGTCCCTCAATGATTTACTTACAAATGACATTTTATATTTCTTTTTTCAACTAAGAACTTTCATATTTGTAATGAAAACTAACATTACTTCTACTTTTGTACATGTGTTTGATTATCGGTACTAAAATATTTATAGCCATGTCTTGATATTCCTATTACAATTTCATATTATGCAATGTTAATAATCATTAAGTCAATCATCATGTGACTTTATAAATGTATATTGATTCTTATATGTAAGTGGGGAGTATAACAAAAGAAATACAAGTTGACAAGTTGAATATTTTTATTTTTGTATGCCAAATCCAAGGCTATGCAATCGATCTCATGACTAGCTTGAAACTGGTTTAAGAAACCTTTTATTCATGCTATTTTTCTCCCAACCAATGAATCCTCGAAATAATAATCACGCTTTACTACTGGTCTGATATGAGTTGTTTTCTGTGCATTGGACTTAAATCTACATCAGATTGATGAATACAATATTATCAGACTGCCCATCAATTACGTGTTAGGGTCATACTCATTAGTCATGTTCATTAAACCATGGATGAGTTTTAATTTTTTTCCCTATTCAAGAGCTTTGTCTTTTAGGGAAAATAGCTACTACGCTATTTTTCTTTTAATATTCCATTTATAGTATGTTTTTTAATGGACTGTGTCTGAAGTTTTGGAAAGTAACATCATTTCCTTTAATTTGACATCACCAAACAAAAAGTCAACTAAAATTGTGAAGTTCATTATTTTGTAATTCATGGGAGAAGTTTGTAACTTTTTGTAGATTGGTTTTGGAATGGGAAGTTATGAGTTTGTCCGAAGTGAGTGCTCATTATTTTATAATGGTTCACTGAAAAATGATGATACCATAATTGTTAGAAAAAAATGTGAAGTTTTTTCTTTCTTTCTTAGCTTAAATATTTATTTTGTTATTAGTTGTTAAATAGTTCTTTAGCTAGCAAATGAGCTAGCTAGTACTTTACATGGCCATATATTCGACATAGCCCTTATTTTTTGCCATTATTTTCAGTCTTCTACTTGATTTTAGGTGAATTTTCCAAGTAAATCTATATTTGGTATTGTATGTTTACTAAACAAAAATATGAAATTAAACCTTTCCCTTTTGTTTCCCAGTTTCCAAATTTGTGTTTAGTGCATTTATTGTAGTTGCTTATTTTAAGCTTCATTGGTGTTGTCATTTAACAACTAAGCACAAACAATGTAAAATAAAAAATGTACTTAACTGAAAATTTTCACTAACATTTATGGTTCTTCATTAGTGTTTTTGCACTTATTTTATCAAAAACAACTGTCTTTAGCACAGTCCACTGTATTAATTTAAGTTAAGCATGGAAGTTATGAAATGTTAGCATGTTGTTTTGTACCTCTATGTAATCCATTTCAATTTCTAAACAATTGTTGCCTGTGCAGGTCGTCTGTGCGTTGTTACTGCAAAAATATCACGACTAAGAATCAAGATTTTAACAAATATTACCACATATTTTTACTCTGAACAGTAGTATGTATATTAGTTTGCAATTTCAAATTTATACCCTTACACAAGCACATGTGCTATCAAAGAGTTGAGTACTCCAAATTCTAGCCATAACAGATAATTATAGACAATAAATATATTTGTATAAATGTCTTTCATTTCCTAATTTTAGGTCCATGCTTTGCTTTTTCACTATGTACTTCAAAAGCACCAAAGAAAAATACCAGCGATAAAAGATAGATTTGAAAAGTTATTTTCACACATAACATAAAAGATAATTTTTTTATTATCCTTTTGAGCCAATTCAAAAATACCACACACTCCCCCTGCAAATGTTTTACAGACTTCAAAAATAACATATTGTCCCTGCAAAAATTGTTTTACTACATACAACTACTATAAAGGACATGTAATATTTTTTCATTGACCCTGTAATAACATGCTGTCCCAGTCATTCATGTGGAATACATCCTCTGTCTTGGCAAAACCTGTCAGCCAACTTGCACCTTTTGTAAAAAACTACTGTGCATCAGATTATAGCCTGAATTCAACAAATATTATGTACTGTCATTATACCTTCTTTCTTAGTAAAGTTCACACCCAACATACCCATGTTGTAACATACTGCTGTGCAACAACTTAGACCTCAATTATCAGTACAACTTTCTTTACTTCGTTCGATTACTACCTTGCTGCTACACTCTGCTACTTACTACATACAATAATGGACCAGCTATTTTGTCTTCGCTTTTATACTGACAACAATACATCTGTGTTGCTGGGACATATTCAGCACAGTTCTTGGGACATATTCAGCACAAAGGAGAAAATGCTGCAAGGTTCAATATAAGCTAGAAAAAAATATGTGCCGCACCAATTTGTTGGGAATCTTCAGCAAACATTTTTTTAAAACCGTTGTTGCCTTTTTCCAAGCTACATTTTAACTTCTATCTGGCTTCCGCATAAATATTTATGTACCTATGTTGATGTGCGAATACATGAAAAAGTAAATATATTCTATATGTCTGTTATCTTAGAAATCAAACTCTTATTATTTGATATAGACATGTTCGTCTTCATAATCTATTCATACAACATAACTTTGACAGCTGATTATACTTTTGGGTTCATTGCCAAACAGAGCAATTTATGCTTTTTGTTTTTTATTTTATTTAAAGAAATGGGAAAAAACAAAAAAAAACTCAAATTCGGTTCCCATCACATATTTTAGTACCAATAGTAAGTTGTACATCAAAAAACAAGTCACCTTGGCGTTTAATTGCTCGGTTCGCCAACAGTACAATGCTCCCGTGTCACATATTGATGGGGTACTGGTAGGTTTAAAGTTTAAATATAGCATATGGTCACCGAGACTCAATGAATTTAAAATTTAAACATTGAATGATTTCTAAAAATAAAATTTAAAAAAAAATGGTGCATGCAGTCAGTTGGGTATATCCTAATATTTTTACTAACTTGCATTCATTTTTATGTATATTGCCAAGCTAGCTGTCTTTATGTATGTGCTACGAAATCGCAGGTTATGGGCAATATGCTCTGTAGTTGAAAGCTATGAAATATACAACTGCATCCGCTTACGAAAATCATTGATTTAATGCAAGATAACAATGATTGCCAATGTCCGATGCGTTTGTCAAGCAACGGAACCATGAAATATACAATGCAAATTTTCTTTACTTATATTGTTCAATCCCATGTGCAAAGCACAGGTTCATACTAGTTATTATTATTATTTACATTAAAATGTAGGTGATCTCAAATAAGTTATCATACGTATGTACCAAGCAATGCATGCGTGATTGTTGAATTGGTGGAAGAACTGGTTTCAGAGTCAGTCTAAGCTTTCATCTACTCACTGTAATAACTCCTGAAAGGCTAAAATGTCTTATCAAGTACGACAAACAGGTACAAGTAATTCACAACTAAAAGGTTGTTACTGAAGTTAAATTTAGATATTTCCATTTAAATCCATCTTTGCACTACGGTGGTAATATGTGTTTATTTACTTTTATTTTCCATGTTTAGGTATCATACCACTTGTCGGTATTGTTGTTTGTCTTAATATGTCTATGCTAATCTAAACATCACAATTCTTACTTATCTTGATATATTGTTATAGTTTATATTGATTGGAAATATTTTTTGGTATGTTTTACTGAAAACTTTTAATAGTTCAAATGTTGTATTTACTTATATGATCCATCATCCGCTGCGTGAGACAGAATAGTTAGAACATCTTTCTTTTCTATTTTTATTTTGTTAATCACATAATGCTCAATGTAGGACCTTTTTCACTGTAAACATGTTGAAGCTTTGGTCAAGCATTGAATGCTATGATAATTAGCTCAACGTATGGTTTTCCTACAAGCATTGCTGCAATATCTGAATTAAGCCATGAAAAAATTGTTGTGGTCATGCTTGTAAGATATGTATTAATGAATTGACAACTTTGAATGAAACGTTGATAGCTTAGCTGGCCTTGAAAGAATCGAGAAACAATTCTATGTAACTTGAAAAAGGTGGATGGATACCTATATTAAAACTCATTTGACGCAGCGGATAATTCTAAACAAACTTCAATTGATGGAATGTAGCATTCGGTGAGTTGAGAATACTGCAAGACCCAAATCCGTTGATCCAAAGATACCGGATTCTAGCTATCATCGTCTCGTTGATCGCGCACGATGCCGAGAAAGAAGATCTACGATTCTTCGTACGTTGATCTAGCGCACTAGATACCGTGAATCGGCTTCAACGATCGTTGAATCGAGCGCACTCGATTAACCGAAAGAGGAGATAGGAGATTACACTCAACTACCAATTGAAGAAGAAAGCACAAAGCAATCAACAAGAAATTTTTATTCAAAAAAATCAACAACCCCTCAAAATGTACAACACACGCGTATTTATAGGAGTTACAATACCATAAACTGACAACACTTAGGTCGGCACCGACTTATGATCCAGCTTAGGTCGGCAGCGACCTAACGACCCAGACACACGACCTATACAAACATATATACAGACCGACTCAATCAAACGCGACTTAAGATAGGTCGTCAACGACCTAACCTTTACAACATCAAACGACTTAAGAATATGGCGACTCAACATATTACAGCACAGTACACCACCTATACTAGGTCGTTACCGACTTATCGGACAACACAGAATTACCATCACGCGACCTAAACGAGACCGACTTAAGAACATAACAACTCAACATCATATACGACTCATTGAATTACAACACCACACCTTCGACCGACTCATCTTCATGCCGACCTACGACTTACGACTCATCTTGGTTAAGTCGGCACATCATAACTCGGGACTCTTTAGGTCGCAGATGACCTAAAGTGGCTTCATTAACTCGCAGTTTCTCCTCCTTAGGTCGGGGCCGACCTAAAATATGCTTTGGTTCCTGTAACTCATTGCCTTTTATCTCGTTAAGTCGTAAACGACTTAGAGTGTTTCTGTTAGCTCGTGAGCAGTGTTCTTTAGGTCAGCAACGACTTAAAACTTCCCAACGACCTAACTCCCAAACTTCTTCCACACGACCTAGTGCGTTGTTAACTCGTGGCCGACCCAAATTCCTTTCTTTAGGTCGTTGCTCTTCATCCTTAAGTCGTATCTCTACTTCACGAGTCCTGTTAGGTCGTAGATCACTATTGTTAGGTCGTGAACGACCTAAAATTTCTCTCTTAGGTCGTGAGCGACCTAAGACTTGTGAATTTCCAGAAATTTCAGATTGTGCTGCATCATCCTCCCCTGGTTGAGAAAAATTTGACCTCGAATTTGTAAATTCCTTCACCTCAGATTGTTCATCCCCATAATATGGTATAAGATGCTTAACATTGAACACGTCAGAAGTGTATATGTCCTCCGGTAGCTTCAACTTATAAGCATTCTCATTGATCCGTTTCACAACTTCTACAGGTCCAATTTTTCTGGCTTTCAACTTATTATAAGTGCCCACTGGAAAACGATCCTTTGTTAACACAGCATACACCAAATCGCCTTCGTTAAGTTCAACATTTTGTCGCTTCAAATCTGCAGACTTCTTATACTTCTCATTCGACTTTTCCAATCGTTTCTGAACGATCCTGTGGCATTCCGTCAACCCTTCAACAAAATCAGCAGCTCGTTTAACTGTCTCTTTCGATTGTGGTAACACGGCTAAGTCCAACGGTCCCCTGGGTAAATTTGAATAAACAATCTGAAATGGACTGAATCCCGTACTGCGATTCATGGCATGATTATGAGCAAATTCTGCTTGGCATAATTTCATATCCCAACTTCTCAAATTATCCTGTACAAGACATCGCAACAAATTTCCCAACGAACTGTTTACAACTTCTGTCTGTCCATCAGTTTGCGGATGATAAGCACTACTGAATTTCAGCTTTGTTCCAACCATTTTCCACAAACTTAACCCAAAGTGACTCAGAAAACGAGTATCTCTATCCGACACAATAGACTCTGGTAATCCATGAAGTCGATATATCTCCTTGAAAAATAACTGAGCAACACGAATAACATCCGTCGTCCTCTTGCAAGCAATAAAATGTGCCATTTTAGAAAATCTGTCCACCACAACAAATATAGAATCATTTCCCCGTTGAGTTCTAGGCAAACCCAAAACGAAATCCATGCTAATATCAACCCATGGCTTAGATGGTACAGGCAACGGCATATACAACCCTGCATTAGTCGCTGTTCCCTTTGACACCTGGCAAATATGGAATCTCTCCACGAATCTTTCGACCTCTTTCCTCATCGACGGCCAAAAGTAAGACTGTGAAATCATTTGCAAAGTACGATCACGGCCAACATGTCCTTCCTCGTGCAACTCCTTGATAATTTTCAATCTCAAACTACAATCTGGAATACATAATTGATTCCCCTTGAACAAGAATCCATCAACCATCACAAATTCATCGGTATTTCCTTCCTTGACTTTCTCTACACATTTCACAAAGTAAGGATCTTCTTCAATCAGCTCTGGCAACATTTCAAACCCTGTCACCTCAACCTTCAATGTCGTTAATAAATGACTCCTCCTGCTTAATGCATCTGCTACACGATTCGTCACCCCTGACTTATGTTTCACGACGAAAGTAAACTGTTGTAAATAAGCAATCCATGATGCATGTCTTGCTAAAATCTTGTCTTGCCCCTGTAAATGCTTCAATGCCTCATGATCAGTGTACAGAACAAATTCTTTCTGAAATAGATAGTGCCTCCAGTGTTTAACAGCTTGTACAACAGCATAAAATTCCACATCATATGTGCTGTATCTCATCTTCGCTCCTGACAACTTCTCACTGAAGTATGCAATAGGACGCCCATTCTGACTCAACACCCCTCCAATCCAAACCTTAGAAGCATCAGTGTGTAACTCAAATAACAACTGAAAGTCTGGTAAAACAAGAATTGGTGCTGTCGTCAAAAGTTCTTTGATTCGTTCAAAAGCAACCCCTGCTTCCTTTGACCACGAAAACTGTTTTCCCTTCATACAATCCGTAATAGGCGCCATTACACTACTAAAGTGTGGAATAAACCTCCGGTAGAATGAAGCCAACCCATGAAAACTTCGAACTTCTGTTATCATCTTGGGCTGTGGCCAATTTCTGACTGCTTCAACTTTATTATGGTCCACGTGTATACCTTCTCTTGACACAACATACCCCAGAAATAAAACACTTCTCGCCATAAACACACATTTCTTCGTAGCAGCATAAAATTGTTCCTCACGAAGAATAATCAACACTTCCCTCAAATGTAGAACATGCTCCTCCATACTCCTGCTGTATATCAGAATATCATCGAAATAAACCACCACGAACTTCCCAATGAATGGTCTAAAGATTTGATTCATCACTCGCATGAATGTACTAGGTGCATTTGACAAACCAAATGGCATAACCAACCATTCGTATAACCCCTCTCTCGTCTTGAAAGTTGTCTTCCATTCGTCACCTGGTCTAATTCGAATTTGATGATAACCACTCTTCAAATCAATCTTCGAAAATATAGTAGCCCCACTCAACTGATCCAGCAAGTCATCCAACCTCGGCATAGGAAATCTGTAGCGAATAGTAATCTTGTTCAGAGCTCTACTATCTGTACACATTCTCCATGTTCCATCCTTCTTCGGCACCAACAAAGCTGGTACAGCACAAGGACTCAAGCTTTCCTGAACACGTCCCTGTTCCAACAACTCTTCCACTTGCCTTCGCAACTCTTCATGTTCCTTCGGACTCATTCGGTAATGTGGTCGATGTGGTAAAACTGCTCCCGGAACAAGATTGATTTGATGTTGAATGTCTCTCAATGGTGGTAACTCCTTAGGTAACTCCTCTGGAAACACATCTTCAAACTCTTTCAAAACTGGCTTTGCTTCTTCAGGAATTTCAACCTCTTCACTGCTCTCTCGCCCAATCAACAAATAGACTTCAGGCTCCTCTTCAACTTTTTTAACAAACTCCTTCAAAGTCAACAGAGTTTTCAATTCCTCAATCTCCTCTAGCTTGCTCTCCTTCTGTTGTTGCTTCTTGGGAACCAAAGTGATTTTAGTACCCTCGAACATGAAACTATAGCTATTGGCTCGACCATCATGTTGAACTGATCTATCAAACTGCCACGGTCTGCCCAACAACAGATGACATACATCCATGTCCACTACATCGCACCAGATTTCATCTTTGTACTTCTTCCCAATAGAAAATTTCACGCAAGCTCTTCTCCCAACTTTCACTTCACCACCCTTCCTTAACCATGCGAGCTTGTACGGTTTAGGATGCTTCTCAGTTTTCAAGTTCAACTTTCTTACCGCTTCTGTAGAAATAATGTTGTCACAGCTTCCAGCATCAATAACGAACTTGCAAACTTTCCCTAGAATAGTGCATGTCGACTGAAAAATATTGCTTCTCAACCAACTACAAACCTCCTCTTGCTTTGGTGTAAGACATGACCTCCTCATCATAAGATTATAACCTTCATCTCCAGACAATTCTTCTTCCTCCTCAACATAAGGTGTATTTGAACATTCTGCCTTCTCATCATCATCCTCAATCTCAACAACCATTGCTCTCTTCTTCGGCTTCGGACATTCATTGCTTTTGTGACCCAACTCCTGACAATTATAACATTTGAAACCACTGTTAACCTTCGCTTTCTCAGCCTCCTTTACCACTGGCTTATTGACTGGTTTAGGAACATTAGAACTTCCACTAACACCCCTCGCTTGATTATTGGAATTAGTAAACACACCACATCCACGCCTTCCTTGCTTCTCCCAAGCCAACGCTTTCTGATGTGCTTCTGCCACTGATCTAGGATCAAACATATTAACCATATCCTGAATCTGCATTCTCAATCCCCCAATGAATCTAGCAGTTAGCTGTTCTTCCGTTTCCATAATATCATTTCTGGCAATGAGTTGGTAAAATTCATCAGCATAATCATTAATAGATTTCGTCCCTTGCCTTAGATTCTGCAATCTCTGGTACATAAGTGATTGATAGTTGTATGGTAAGAATGTAGCTCGCATCAATTTCTTCATCTTCTCCTAAGATTCTATCTTTGACTTCCCCATTCGTTCACGAGTAAGTTTAGTTTGCTGCCACCACGCCAAAGCTCTCCCCCTCAACCTAGTAGCAACCAACTTTACTCTCCTATGCTCAGGAACCTCCTTGAAATCAAAGTTCTCTTCAACATTTGACACCCAATCAAGAAATTCTTCAGCTACCATCCCTCCTTTAAACTCCGGAATCTCCATCTTCATACCCGATTCCCAACGTCGATCATCATCAATAACCCGATACTGACGTTGTCCCTGATCTCGGTCTCTGAAATGAACACTTCCCCTATCACCGTCAAACTCCTCATCAAAGTCTGATGCATATCGTTGTCTTTCACGCCCTCCAACATCTCTACCACCACTCCTACTACCAACATCCCGTCTTTCATGATCATCATCTTTCCTCCTACTTCGATTATCAACACTCCGTTGATCCTGACTCTCTCTTCTCTCCCGATCTGAATGATGCGAAACTCTACTTCCTCCACGAATGGATTCAGGTGAATTTCTTCTTCTACTTTGATTCATATCAATCATACGCTTCTCCAACCTACCAATGCCTTCATCAATCTTCTCATGCATACGTTGTTCCATTTGATCAGCCTCTTCTCCTCTATATAATGTTTCAACATTTTGATGGCGATTAGCTCTCCTTGGTGGCATGGTTGAAAACTCTTCACAATCTTCAACAAGTACTTCAAAAATCTTCAAGTTCCAATAAGACTTCAACAAGTCGAACACAAGCTTCAACACAAGTAAACAAATCACGGCCTCAACACTTGTCTCGGCTTGCTCTATACGGCTTAACTCCTTGACTCGGCTACAGGTTAAGTCGGCTTCAATTCAAACACAAGGCACGGCTTACACTCTTCTATACTTGGCGCGCAAAAATCTCCTCACAAATTCAAACACTCTCCAATCCTTTGATTCAAAATGCTATAGATCAAATACTCCAAACTTGTTGCAACTTCAAGATGAACACAACTTCAAATACTTGGCTCCAAGAATCAACTTAGCTATGATTGGCTAAGTATGGCTCTGATACCAAAAACTGACGCAGCGGATAATTCTAAACAAACTTCAATTGATGGAATGTAGCATTCGGTGAGTTGAGAATACTGCAAGGCCCAAATCCGTTGATCCAAAGATACCGGATTCTAGCTATCTTCGTCTCGTTGATCGCGCACGATGCCGAGAAAGAAGGTCTACGATTCTTCGCACGTTGATCTAGCGCACTAGATACCGTGAATCGGCTTCTACGATCGTTGAATCGAGCGCACTCGATTAACCGAAAGAGGAGATAGGAGATTACACTCAACTACCAATTGAAGAAGAAAGCACAAAGCAATCAACAAGAAATTTTTATTCAAAAAAATCAACAACCCCTCAAAATGTACAACACACGCGTATTTATAGGAGTTACAATACCATAAACTGACAACACTTAGGTCGGCACCGACTTATGATCCAGCTTAGGTCGGCAGCGACCTAACGACCCAGACACACGACCTATACAAACATATATACAGACCGACTCAATCAAACGCGACTTAAGATAGGTCGTCAACGACCTAACCTTTACAACATCAAACGACTTAAGAATATGGAGACTCAACATATTACAGCACAGTACACCACCTATATTAGGTCGTTACCGACTTATCGGACAACACAGAATTACCATCACGCGACCTAAACGAGACCGACTTAAGAACATAACAACTCAACATCATATACGACTCATTGAATTACAACACCACACCTTCGACCGACTCATCTTCATTCCGACCTACGACTTACGACTCATCTTGGTTAAGTCGGCACGTCATAACTCGGGACTCTTTAGGTCGCAGATGACCTAAAGTGGCTTCATTAACTCGCAGTTTCTCCTCCTTAAGTCGGGGCCGACCTAAAATATGCTTTGGTTCCTGTAACTCGTTGCCTTTTATCTCGTTAAGTCGTAAACGACTTAGAGTGTTTCTGTTAGCTCGTGAGCAGTGTTCTTTAGGTCAGCAACGACTTAAAACTTCCCAACGACCTAACTCCCAAACTTCTTCCACACGACCTAGAGCGTTGTTAACTCGTGGCCGACCCAAATTCCTTTCTTTAGGTCGTTGCTCTTCATCCTTAAGTCGTATCTCTTCTTCACGAGTCCCGTTAGGTCGTAGATCACTATTGTTAGGTCGTGAACGACCTAAAATTTCTCTCTTAGGTCGTGAGCGACCTAAGACTTGTGAATTTCCAGAAATTTCAGATTGTGCTGCATCATCATTACATTAGACATGATAATTATAACAATGAAAAAGTATTTTATAAAATTCAAAAAGTGTCAACAAGGAATTTCAGATGGATTATGTTGCACAAACGTTTGCCTTCTTATGTAGAATTATAGTAGATATCTAAGTATAAAGCTAATAGGCTATCATATGCAAGTGAAATTTCACCACACCATATCTATATATGGAGCAGTATTGTCTTTGTGGTACATCGGTGCCTTTATAACTTATTTCATATTTATATTTCTAGCAATAGTTAATAGATCCTGTGACACCCAGGATTTTTAATGAAAATAATTAATCAACTTAAAATGGTATTTTGATAATATCACACGAGTATGGGTCGGTGCTTCGCACACAAACTGTTTTTATTATCCTAAACAAAAAGTAAGGGCTTTTTGGAATTTCAAAATGACACCGAGTAATTTAGTTCAACGAATTCTCTTTATTAGTTGTAGAGATAAAATAAGGAACACAATTCTTACAAATTGAGAAATTTGGAAAATCAGACTTCACCATCGCATCGAAAATATTTTGTACCCTAAATTCATATATAAAACGTTAAACATGAATGTCGGATGAAGGAGAAATAGATCGTTTACTAAAACACTGTAACAACCCATTTCAGAGATTCGCATCCGCACATGTCGGACTTGAATTGCTCAAAACACCGCATTGTAATAAAATTTGGAGCAAATAAAATCATCACAGAATCACAGACACAGAATATCAGAATAACTCGTAGTGGAAATAAAATACCATGGTAGTTCATGAAGCTACTATAACAAAGTCTCAAAAAAATACATAATATCGGTTTGAAACAAATCATATAGAAATCCCAAATACATAGAAGTCACAATACAATAGCTGAAATAGAATAACTGAAACTGGAAGATATAAATAACCAGATAAGCAAAATCTCCAGCGATTTCTAGCTCCAGAAAGAGAAATCCAAAGTTAAGCTGTGAATACTCAGACTGACCCGAGCGTAAAGCAAAACACAAAACACTCGAGTCAGGACATACATACTTATACAATGTAAACCAACTCAAGTGAACTGTAATAAATGTAACTAACTTAAAGGATGCTTGGGAGCACCCATCCTCTAAGGATCCGTTAAACTATTTACTATATAGTAATATTGCGTTATTATAATAATGTCTACAGTAAAATAAACTTACTATAAATAGCATTAAGGAGCGACCCAATATTCCCTTTAGCACGTAATAGTCGCAGTAGTCCATCCAGTATCAACGTACCTTCAGATTGGGAGGCTACCCTAAATACTCCATGTGCTACGGGAGAAAAATAAACTTGTAGTAAGACTCGCTATGGTAGGTGACACGACACAACGAGGCAATGCTAGGGTAGATATAGCAATTACGCACACGGGCTGGTGGTAACGTAGCACCCACTACGCTCACCTTAAAACACACTCCCAACCAAAATCAGACGATGGCCATCAAATCAACCACAAGTAAGAGTATAGTATCGAAGAAGTGCGTCCGATTAGAGGAGTTACACCTTTTGGCCCAAGATCGCTCCTGTTTTAGCCACCTTAAGCCAACTCACATGAGTCGGATCCACGTAATATACCTCAAGAAGGTTGCCACCATCCTACTTCATTCTGGAATATCACTCAGGTATTAAAGTGGTTTTCGGTATCGACAGAAAGTATGTCCATATCTGATCCCGATCTCTTTAACAACCAATCGTTATTATAACCGGTGGTTATACATTTCAAAAATAGTTTTTATATTTTAAAACCAAAACCATTTTTATTTCAAAACTATATTCAAATGAAATAGTATATCATTTTCATTTTAAACATATATTCACCTTTTAAAATCATAATACTTTCAAAGTTATAACTTTTTGAAACCAAAATACTTGAAATCATTACGTTTTGAAAATCATAACATTTCGAAATCATACATTTGATAGCTTCCTTTATTTCTTTTACATTTACAAATTTATTCAATTAAACCCAAATTTGCAAGTTTCCAATTTAATTCAATTCATACCATCAGTTTCAACTCAAATTAGTTTCCCAACAAACCATTTCAAAATTCAAATATCATATCCTTTCAAAATATCATTCATTTTTATATTATTAAAGACCATTCCAAATCACATTTCAAAATGTTTATATTTCAAATCAAATTACTGCATTTAAATCATTTAAAAGTGAAGTTATTATACTTATAAATCAAGTATTCAATTCCTAAAAGTTTAGCCTTTCTGAGTTCATTTATTTACTTAAATACATTAAAACAGTGAAACTTCAGCTTTCCACGGCACTTAGAAAATGCTACGGTAAGTTATGTTGGGAAACAATTCATTTAAGCAAAGACAACATTTTAAAACTGCTGTAATAGTTCAGGGTTCAAATTAAAAGATTTAATTCAATTCAGCCAACTGCAGCACTTAACAAGTGCTACTGTAGACCTTTTATTAGTTTTATATTTTAGTTATAGTTCTACAACCACAGCACTTACCAAGTGCTGTAATATTGCTTAGTTAAATTTAACCTTTTAGTTCATTTGCATCAACCACAGCACTTACAAAGTGATGTAATATCCTTTACAATAGATTTTAAGTTAACTTCAGAAATGGTAGCATTTTTGAAGTGCTGTTAATTAAATCACCAGATTTCAATACAATTTCAGAAATAATTAAACTTCAATTTAAACCATTTTAACTTATAAAAATCATATTTTTACACTCAAAATATTCATTTAAATACCCTTTAACATATGATTTTTTTTATAAAGAAAATTTCACAAATAAATATCAAATTTTCAACGCTTCACTTTTTAATTCAAGTGTACAAATTTCTATTTCTTTGCAATTTAAAAATTAACTTATCACTTAAGTTTTAATTACCATTTCAAAATATAATCTTAGATTTCCATTTTATTTCTTAACTTAACTTTTATTTTTAAACCAAATTTCAAATTTAAATATTTAAGTTATATTCAAATTTCACTTTTAAGCATTCATTTATTTAACCATTTTAATTCATAGAAAAATCAATAACACTTTATTAAGTCATTTTAAATTCAAATTAAATCAAATTATCAAACTTTATTTACTTAACTCAAACTCCATTTTTAAACAAAATCTCAAATTTCAAAATTAAGTTATATTTCAAATTTCAGCTTAACCATTCATTTATTAACATATTTAACTTGTAGAAAAATCATTAACACTTTATAAAAATCATTTTCAATTCAATTTAAATCAAAATATCATAATATGCAATTTTAAAATACTTAAAAATTACAGAAATATATATATATATATATATATATGT
The DNA here is from genome assembly GCA_030765085.1 of Allium cepa. NCBI lineage: Eukaryota > Viridiplantae > Streptophyta > Magnoliopsida > Asparagales > Amaryllidaceae > Allium > Allium cepa. Next base: position 205,223,534 of record CM060929.1, read on the forward strand.
AATAACCACGGGTCTGTATAATATTTTCTAACCTAGATCAAGTGATACAGATAATATATCATTTCAATCCATAATTTACAAAGAAAAATCCGGGTTCTATCATTTCAAACCCGCAATCCCAAGTAAAAATAAATAAATAAAAATCGCTCAGGCCTATCATTTCAGCCAATAACGATTTTTCCCTTTTCTAAAGTCCGTTCGGGTATGTATCATTTCAAATCCTAGTGATTCTATTCTACATGGAACTTGCAGTGTGAGAAACAGAAATAAATAAACAGTATAACAATATATGGCAGTAACAGATGACATAACAGGGTTATAAACAGGGTTAACATCATAAATTCATATCATAGGCAGGTATGACTTGATAAATATTTCTACACATTCACTTGTTATCAATTCACAGCTATATAAGTATAAATGTCAAGCGTGATTACTCACCTTTAAGCTGGAGATAGCAATTCAAACTACACAAATGAATTCCAGAAAGCACGATATGGCATGACACAACACGACTTCGATTCAAGTGAGTGGAGAGAGCCAAGATATTGATCTTGTAAGCAACAACCAAACAAAGCAAAACAATATACACATAAATATATTTAACACAAAAAATAGAAACAAATTGAATTTACAAAGCAACAAAGACAAGATCTTGCCTTTACCATTCAATTGCTTGGCCATAAGGGATCATATGCACAGCTATGATGTGATATAGCTCGGGTATGGCATCATGTGTGCTCAAGAAAAACCAAACTTTCTTTCCACACACCATACTCCAAACACTATTGTTTGGATTTCTTGGAGTTTGGTGTCCAAGATTAAGATTAGCATAAAATAATTTTACCATTACATGATTAATGGCATGGTTATTTCATTTCAAATCTAAAAGAGAAGTTAAACCTGCCGGATCTGTTAATGCTTGGATGTTGTAGGTTTGAAAACTTTGAAAATCAACGAAAGAATGCTCGAAAATTCGGGAATTCGTCATCTTCTTCCATCGAGTGACAGCGGGTTCCGTCGTAAAGCCATTGTGCTATTTGAGCATCAATTGGCTTGGAGGATGAAGAAGATGAAGCTCGTGATCTTTTTGGTGCCATTTTGGTGAGAATTTAGTTGATTTTGAGGAATTTGGGGTCTAGGGTTTCGAAATTGATTTGGGGAAGAAAGTTTGTAGGAGGTAAAAAGTGAATTGGTAGGGTAAAATCTGGTGTTTAAAAGGGGAAATTTTTCCTGGGAAGTGGCATTCAGTCGACTGAATGTTCTGTTCAGTCGACTGAATCAAAGGCCGAAATTTTTTATGATAGATTCAGTCGGCTGAATAGTACATTTAGTCGACTGAAATTTTTGCTGAAATTTTCTGTTGAATTTTTAGTCGACTGTACAGATGATTCCAGTCGACTGAACTATGTAAATATTGTTTTCTGTTATATTTTCAGTCGACTAAGCAGGGGCGTTCAGTCGACTGAAACATGCATTTTTGTTGTTTCAGTTAATTTTTGAAATTAAACAATTTATTTAAAGAAATAGTTACAAAAATATTGATGTAACAACATACAAATATTTCAAAATTTAACTATTTATTTAGGAATGGACTTGGACACTTCTTTCCTTCATTCTTCATGTAATTTATATCCCATGAATTCGGACTATATTGAGGAGTCTTAGGAGACGTCCAAGGATTCATAGGATCGACTGGTGTACGATAAGATGAAGATGGATCAAGTGAGCTAACAGGGCGAGGTAGGGGTTCAGCCACTTCGTTCTTCTTTGATCCACATAAGAGTAAACCGATTTGTTCTAGGAAGCTCAAACGTCTTGCCGTAACTTTTTACTCGAAGTATAGCTCTCGTTGAAGATCTATCTGTTGTTGTTGAAAGTGATGAATTTCATCAATCTTTATTTTTTTGTCAGGTGAAATAAAGAGTCCGCGTTTCGCCTTTTTAGATTCTGGTGTGAAACCAGTACGATAATTTTTCCATTTGTAAACCGGCTGATGTGCTGGTGTTGGTGTGGGATGTTTTGGCGACGTTGGAGTGTTATCAACTGATGAGGTGATATTGATCGGAGAGAAGGAGTTATTGGATGACATTTTATGTTGAATTAAGATTTTATACATAAAATCGAGATGAAAATAAAAATATTTTTAAGAATTTATTTATAGAAGAATTTTACTAAACAAATAATGGTTATAATTTAATAAGATTTTTTTAACCGTATAGAGATTTAATGGTAAAGAGAATTTTGTTAAAAATGTATGATTCTTATTTAATAATTCATTTTTAAAAATGTGCGGTCTATAAATTATTTAATGTAACATATAACATAACTGAAAATATTTGAAATTCTTATTCAGTCGACTGAATATTTTGATTTAGTCGACTGAAATGTGGGAATATTTCTAATGTATTTCTTATTAATATCTTTAAAGGATATTATACATAATTCTCGTCGAAGTTTTATAAAGGAGTTTTCTAACAGAGGTTTAGTAAATATATCGGCAATTTGATTTTCGGTAGAAATATGTTCTAAATTAATTATTCCTTTTTCGTTATTGTCACGTAGAAAATGGTGACGAATATCTATATGTTTTGTACGAGAATGATTAACCGGATTTTTAGATAAGTTTATTGTACTTGTATTATCATAGTATATTGTAGAATTTGTTAAATTTATATTAAGATCTTTAAGTGTTTGTTGCATGTATATAATTTGAGTGCAAGCTAAGGCAGCTGATATATACTCGTGGAAAGCGAGACACAATTTTGTTTCTTACTAAACCAAGATACAAGTGATTTTCCAATGAAATGGCAAGTACCACTTGTACTTTTTCTATCTGTTCGAGATCCACCAAAATTAGCATCACTATATGATACTAACTCAAATGGATACTCCTTTGGATAAAAAAGACCGAAATCTTTAGTTTTGTTAAGATATCGCATTATTCGTTTTACTGCTCTTAAATGTGAATCTTTAGGATCGGATTGAAAACGTGCACATAAACAAACACTCATCATTATGTCAGGTCTACTAGCGGTTAAATAAAGTAAGGAACCTATCATACTTCTAAACAATTTTTGATCTACACTTTTTCCATTTTCATCTCGATCGAGATGTGTAGTTGTACTCATAGGAGTAGGTCTAGCAGAAGTGTTTTCCATGCCGAATCGTTTAATTAAATTAGTACAATATTTTTATTGGCTTATAAAAATTCCATTTGTTAATTGTTTGATTTGAAGTCCGAGGAAATATGATAATTCTCCCATATGAGACATTTCGAACTCATTAGTCATTATATATGAAAATTCTTTACATAAATTTTCATTTGTTGAACCAAAAATAATATCGTCTGAGTATATTTGAATTATTAAAATATCTTTGGTAGTATTTTTAATAAAAAGCGTTTGATCTACTTTTCCAATTTTAAATCCCGAGTTTAATAAATAACTTTTAAGTCTTTCATACCAAGCACGAGGTGCTTGTTTAAGACCATATAGTGCCTTTTTTAATTTAAAAACATGATCCGGATATTTTTCATGTATAAACAATGGAGGTTGTTCTACATATACATTTTCTTTAATAAAACCATTTAAAAATGCACTTTTAACAACCATTTGATAAAGTTTAAAATTGTGAAAACATGCAAAGGCTAATAGAATACGTATTGCTTCAAGTCTGGCAACGGGAGCATAAGTTTCTTCAAAATCAATACCTTCTTCTTGATTATACCCTTGTGCTACTAGTCTTGCTTTATTCCTTGTTATATTACCTTGTTCGTCTACTTTATTTTTGTAAATCCATTTTGTTCCAATTACTGATTGATTATTAAGACGGGGAACTAATTCCCAAACATCGTTACGTTCAAATTGATTTAATTCTTCTTGCATTGCGATAATCCAATAATCATCTTTTCATGCTTCTTTTGGATTTTTAGGTTCTATTGATGAAATGAAAGCTACATGACCCATTTGATTTAGTTGATTTCTTGTTCTAACTTGAGAATTTATTTCTCCTATTATATTTTGAGTTGGATGATCTCGTAATATTCTAGGAGGAGATCTTTGTTCATTATTATTATTTTCAAGATTTGTTTCTTCTATATTTATTAATTCTTCATCATCTTTTATATTTAAATTATTATTAAAATTTTCATCAAAAGATATATGCAAAGTTTCTTCAATTAAATTTGTTCGTTTATTAAATACTCGATATGCTTTTCTTCGTTCTAAGTATCCTACGAAAATTCCTTCATCAGCTTTTGAATCGAATTTTCCTAGTTGATCTTTTGTATTTAAAATGAAACATTTTGATCCAAATATTTTAAAATTAGATATATTTGGGTTTTTATTATTAAATAGTTCATAAGAATTATTTTTAGTTAATGGTCTAATTGATATTCTATTTAATACATAACATGCAGTAGCAAAGGCTTCTGCCCAAAAATGTTTTGGTAGAGATCATCCATTTAACGATGTTCTTGCGCATTCTTGTAATGTTCTATTCTTTCTTTCTACAACTCCATTTTGTTGAGGAGTTCTAGGAAAAAAAAATTATGATTTATTCCTTTCTTTTTACAAAAAGTTTCAAAAACTTCATTTTCGAATTCGCCTCCATGATCGCTTCGAATATTTTTAATTTTCAAATCTTTAGTGTTTTGAATTTTTTGACAAATGTTTTAAAATGCTCAAAAGTGTCACTTTTATTTTTCATAAAAATAGTCCATGTATATCTTGAAAAATCATCAACTATTACAAATGCGTATCGATTATGATTAATGGATTGAATTTGTGTTGGTCCAAATAAATCCATGTGTAGTAATTCTAATGGCTGTAAAGTCGAAATATTTTTCTTAGATTTGAAAGATGATTTCGTTAATTTTCCTTTTTGACAATCATCACAAAGATTTTTTATTTTAAAGTTTATTTTGGGTAAACCTCTTACTAATTCATTTTTAGAGAGTTTTATAATGGTTTTAAAATTTATATGACAAAATCTTTTGTGCCATAACCAAGGATCATTATCTTTGGCAAGTAAACACATACTTGAATTATGATTAATATTCATATTTAAAACATAAATATTTCTATCTCTATTTCCTTCAAAAAAATGATTTTGGTTTTGATCAAAAATACTACATTTATTATTCGAGAAAGTTATTTTAAAACCTTTGTCACACAATTGACTTATGCTAAGTAGATTATGTTTTAATTTTTCAACTAATGAAACATTTGTTATAAAAGGTAAATTTGATGTACCGTAATTGTTCACATCTCCTTTGCCAATGATATACCCTTTTGAATTGTCTCCAAAGGTAACCGACCCACCATCAAAGTATGCGATGTTTGTAAGCATATCTTTGTCTCCGGTCATGTGTTTTGAACAACCACTGTCTAATATCCATTTCTTCTTTTTGAGTGGGACCTGAAAATAAATATGAAACTATTGGTACCCACCTAGGGTCCTAAAAAGTTAGAGTTTAGGAAACCAAACCCAATTTGGTTTAGTATCCTTTTTATAAATATAGTTTTCATTATGATGAACATTATCCATAAATGTTTTAATATATTTATTTCTTATTAATACATTGTTAGTTTTTGGTACCCAAATTTTAACTACTTTGTATTCTACTTTAGTTTTAATAGTTTTCTTTGGCAATATTTGTTGTTTTGAATCCATATTCCTCTTAAAATTTGTATCTTTCTTTTTAGGAATTTTTGACTCCTTTTTATATCCTAATCCATGTTTACTTGAAGAGGATCGAGAATTTTCTAAAATCTTAGATAAATTTTCTCTTCCTTTGTTAAAGTTAGTAACATTTTTAGTAATGTTATCTAATTGCTTTCACCGAGAGTTGAACTCACGATGCTGTCATCATAGCTTCGCAGAAATTTGTGGAAAGGATCTCTCTAAAAACCAGAAGTTTATCAGAAATAATGGCTCCTGGAAGAAAGCGCAAGTCTGTTAGATCCGACGATGTTCACGAGACTACTGCTACTTCTCCTCCTTTAAGTCAAACAACTCCAACTGTTGGAGTAACGCGTGTAGAGTTGGATGCTGCGGTTTCTGGCTATATCAGCAGATGGAATCCCGAAACAATCTGATGTTGGAAAGGTTGAATGCTTTGCTTGGGGCTAACCGTCAACTAGTGAATAACGAACCAAACTTTGCTGATAATGTTCATGATGTTGAAGAAAGAGATGTTCCTCAAAGGGCAGCTGGCCCAGTCAAAGACACACCTCCCCAAGTTGGAGGATCGGGACAACAGCCAACTTTCCGTGAGCGCCTGTCGAGGCAAACTTCTGAGAAGATGGTCGATGCCTGTCCTGCTGATCCCCTTAATGATGAGGAATATTTCTCAGGGATGGTCCAACAAATCATGAAGGAAAGTATGCAAAGGGATGAAGAAAAAAAAGAATGGGGGTTCGCTCCAAGCAAGACTCCATTCACTGAAAGGGTTTTGAAAGCAGAGTTTCCTAGGAAGTTCATTCCTCCTACCATTCCGGCTTATAAGGGGACGGGTGACCCTAATGAATTTCTGTACAAGTATGATTGGAACATGACTGGTGCCAGGGCTTCTGATGAGATCAAATGCCAGTATTTTCCGTTATACCTAGAAGGAGTTGCTCTACTTTGGTTCACAAAGCTACCGGTCCGGTCGATAGACCAGTTTTCTAATTTGACTCGAAAGTTTAAGGAACAGTTCAGATTGTACGCTTCGAAGGCGAAAGATATAACGTCGTTATCTAGCTTGGAGCAGAATCCTGGAGAATCCATTAGACCTTTCTTGAATCGCTTCAATATAGCTCTGGCTGAAGTAGACAACGCAGAGCCGAGAGTGATTTTGACGTACCTGATGAGGGCTATTGGTAAGACAAGTGAGTTCGGGAAGTGGTTGAAATGAAAGAACCGAATTCGCTTGACAAGTTTTATAAGAAAGCCGATGAATTCATGCACTTGGAAAGCCTCCAAGCACCCGCTAAGGTGGTATTGACAGGGGCTGGAAATAGTAATGCTGTTTCGAATAAGAAGGAATCTGGCAATCAGAAGAGGGGAAACGATGGTCAGAAGAAGCAAGGAGATGCAAACAAAAATCGTCCCTTCAACTTCAACCCTCTGACCGATACCGCGGAGAATATCTACTTCGCAAACAAAGACACGGTCGATTCCCCGCACCTGCTAAGCAGAGGGTTAATAAGAAAGCTGAGAAGAATGGAAGGTTTTGCCGGTTGCATAACCAACCCGGGCATGATACCAATGAGTGCCGTCACTTGAAGGAGTTGATTGAGGAATTATTAAAAGAAAACAAGCTCCAGCAATATGTAAAGAGGAACATGAATGGCCCAACTTCGTCAACTCAAGGACAACAGGCTCCTGTTCATCGTCCTAGCTCAAGTGAAAAGGCAGCAGCTCATGAATCAGAGAGGACCATTATTAATGTGATTACAGGAGGACCTCACCCAGCTGGCAGAAGCTGGGGTGAGATGGAACGGTACGCTCGTGCATTGAAGTATGCGCCAGCAGAGGAAAGTGTTTTTGTGTTGTAAGATGCTGCACCTCTGAAGCAGCAGAAAACTTTTAATGATGACATTGTCTTAAGAGTAAGGGATTCTATGGGTGTTGAAGCCCCTACCATGGATCCCTTGGTTATTTCTGCTGGCATTGGGCCAGCTATTGTAAGAAGAATACTTGTTGATTGTGGTGCTTCTTGCAATATTCTTTTCAAAAAGACCTTTGATCAGATGAAGATCCCAATGGCTGGTGTTCAAGCTTCGTCGCAAAAGATTGTTGGGTTTGCTGGGGAACTCAGGCAGCCGATTGGGACAATTGACCTGTTCATGGAACTTGGAGAGGGGCAGAAGAAGGTCATTCGAAGGCAGATTTTTGTGATTGTCGATGAATTTTCTGCTTACAACGCCTTCCTAGGCCGTCCAACTCTTGCAGCCTTTAAAGCAATCCTCGCCCCGTGGTGCCTTACCATGAAATTCCCCACAGATAATGGAGTTGGTGTGGTTAAAGGGGATCAGAATGCGGGCGGGAATGTTATCTGATAGAACTGCGTGAGGCAAGGAAGAGAGAGATGGGAAAGGATGCGGTAGCCCCAGTCCGCATCAAAGAATCAACCTTGTAGTAATTACGGAGTGGACCTTGTACTGGCGAATGTAGCGAAGCATGAAGAAAAATGGATCCCAGAAAAGCCAGTATAGGGGAGAATCGAGTGGTGCCAGTGGAAGTAATGGTACCAGTACCTGTTGACCCAAAAGACCCAAACAAGATGCTGAATGTGGGTTCACAACTTAATACGGCAGTTCAGAATATTTTGATATCATTCCTGAAAGCAAATCTAGATGTATTCGCTTGGACCCATGCTGATATGTGTGGAATATCATCAGAAGTTGCAATACATACTTTGAATATTGATCTGAAGTTTACACCTATAAAGCAGAAAATAAGAACCCAGGGTTCCGAAAGGTCAGCAGCATTGAAAGAAGAGGTGGATCGGCTCATGGAGAATGACTTTATTAGGGAATCAACTTATCCGAATTGGGTTTCAAATCTGGTACAGGTTAAGAAAAATAATAGAAAGTGGAGAGTATGCATCGACTTTTCAGATTTAAACAAAGCCTGCCCCAAAGACTGCTTTCCGCTACCCCGGATTGACCAGGTGGTTGACGGAACAGCGGGACATGAATTGTTATCTTTTATGGATGCTTACTCTGGATATAACCAGATCATGGTGCATGAGCCAGATCAGGAGGACACGAGTTTCATAACCGATGTTGGTCTGTACCGCTACAAAGTCATGCCTTTCGGACTGAAGAATGCAGGGGCAACTTACCAAAGGCTTGTTAATTCGATGTTCAAGCCACAGATTGGAAAGGCCATGGAAGTTTACATTGACGATATGTTGGTTAAATCAAAGAAAACAGTAGACCATATGTACCACTTGGCGAAGATGTTCACCGTCCTCCGAAAGTATCGATTGAAGCTTAATCCCTTGAAGTGTTCATTCGAGGCGGAGTACGGAAAGTCCTTGGGTTTCATTGTGAGCGCTAGAGGCATTGAGGCTAATCCTGCTCAAATCACTGCCTCAAGAGAAGTCAAAGCTCCTAGAACGAAGAAGGAACTGCAGAATCTCAATGGAAAAGTCGCTGCCTTAAGTGGATTCTTTTCCAAAGCTACTGATAAATGCATTCCATTCTTTGATGCTCTGAAGAAAGAAAGGAAAAACTTTGACGGGACTCTAGAATGCCTGAAAGCTTTCGATGAGTTAATTCGTCACATGGAAACGCCTCCGATACTTTCTAAGCCCTACAATGGCGAAGATCTTTTTGTATACTTGGCGGTCTCAGCTCATGCTCTTAGTGCGGCACTGGTACGGGAAGACGCCAAAATTCAGCACCTAGTCTACTATATTAGCAAAAGGTTTACTGGGGCAGAACTGAATTATTCAAAGTTGGAGAAGCTCGCCTATTGTCTACTGATCGCAACAAGGAAATTGAGGCCATATTTTCAAGCTCATCCAATCAAAGTCCTCACTGATCAGCCTCTGAAGCAAGTCCTCTTTCGCCCTGAGACTTCGGGTCGCCTTTTGAAGTGGAATATTGAACTCAGCCAATACGACATCACTTATCATCCCCGGAGAGCAATCAATGGACAAGCTTTGGCAGATTTCATCGTAGAATGTACAGACAAAGGTGATAGTGAGGAAGTAGTGACTGATAATCCCCCAATTCGATGGAAATTGTATGTTGATGGCGCAAGAAACGATTACTATTCTGGGGCTGGGGTTGTGCTTGAAACCCCTGAGGGCCGGTCATTGTGCTATGCTTTAAGATTGGAATTCCCTTCGACAAACAATGAAGCAGAGTATGAAGCTCTTATTGCTGGTTTGAGAATTGCTAAAGAATTAAATGTCAAAATGTTGCATATCTTTAGTGATTCACAACTTATTGTATGTCAAGTCAAGAAAGAGTTTCAAACTAAAGGGGGAAATATGCCCGCTTACTTGTCAAGAGCCTGGGAGCTTCTTGATGTCCTGGACCATTATACGATAAATCATATACCCCGAGAAGAAAACATGAAGGCAGATTCTCTTGCAAAGTATGCAAGCACTGGTGAAGCCCAATTGTTGGGATTAGTTCCTATGGAAGTCCTGTCAACTCCAAGCATTGATGGGATGGATATTGACTAGATCATGACTATATCACAGGAGCGAGAATCATGGATGACTCCGATATTGGAATATCTGCTCAATGGTTCTCTACCAGAAAACTCAAAAGAACGGCAGAAGTTGTTAAGAAAAGCCTCCAAACACATAATTCAAGATGGCCGATTGTATAGGCGGGGATTCTCAATGCCATTACTCCGATGTGTGAACAAGGAAGAAGCTGATACAATTCTAACAGAGGTACACGGGCGAGAGTGTGGAGATCATTCAGGTGGTCAAACTCTAGCAAAGAAAATTCTCCATTATGAGTATTTTTGGCCAGATATTAATCGTGATGCTGCAAGTTACGCCCGAAAATGTGACCGATGGCAGAGGTTTTCAAAAATTCCAAGAGCACCTTCCACTGAGATAACACAAATGGTCATTCCGTGGCCATTTGCTATTTGGGGAATAGATCTCATCAGGCCTTTGCCAACTGCCAAATCCGGAATCAGATATGTTATTGTTGCCGTCGATTATTTTACTAAATGGGTTGAATCTGAACCATTAGCTACTATTACCTCTAAGAAGATGATAAACTTTGTAACTAAGAATATCATTTGCAGGTATGATGTGCCTCAAAAGATAATCACAGACATTGGAACCAAATTTGAAAGTGAAGAGTTACAAGATTTTTGCAAGAAATTCAAGATCCAGAAAAGCTTCTCAGCAGTAGCTCATCCGCAGGCAAACGGGCAAGTGGAAGCAGTAAACAAAATTATCAAATCGACCATCAAAAAAAGCTGGAAAAAGCGAAAGGTGGTTGGGTCGATAAGCTTCCACTAGCACTATGGGCATATAGTACTACACATAAAACTGCGACGGGGCACACTCCATTTTCATTGGCATATGGATCAGAGACAATGATTCCGGTAGAAGTAGAAGTCCCTTCACATAGAAGAATTCATTTCAACCAAGCAAAAAATGAAGAGTTGCAACTTGAAGCACTTGACTTCCTTGATGGAAGAAGGGAAGAGGCTCGGCTTAGAATTGCGGCACATCAGCAAAGAATTGCCAGGAACTTCAATTCCAAAGTTCGCCAACGCAGCTTTGAGATTGAAGATCTAGTCTTGAAGAGGGTCATGACAGCAACAAGAGTGTTTGCACCAAGCTGGGAAGGGCCGTATGTCATAGGCAAAAAATTTCTTGATGGCACTTTCAAACTAATAACTGTCGAAGGAGTTGCAATTTCAAGAGTTGGAACAGCAATCATTTGCGCCCATATTTTACTTAAAGGCTTTAATGAAATATTGTAAAAGAATGATGAATGTATTATTCTTGTATTGAAAGTCATTGTAAAGCCAGTGCAAGTAAATAATAAGAAATATAAAGTGGATGAAGGCCCAGTTCTTGGCCGAACCACTATAAATCTTGTGTTCTTTACTATTATAAACTGCTCGTTTTATTTCGATATATAAAATACGTCAATTGTATTGCTAAAATGTCGATTTAATACTGCAGGCAATTAAAACAAAGCTTACCCATCATAAGACCAAGCAATCCCTGACATCACCCAACAAGCAAATGCTAAGCCGTTCAAAATTTCCATGCTTAAATCCTACGAAAGAAGTGCTTCAAGCAAAAAAGTTAGTGATTCTGCTGGATGTGGGCCCTTGCTAACTAATTATGGTTGTTTGTACAAACAAGCATCCGATTAAATAGCCTGTGTCTGCTCCCACCAACTCGCTTGACTATGAAGTATACTTCTTTGGATAAAGGAAATTATTGGCAATAGAAAGAGAGGTGTGTTTGGAAAAGATAACGGGGATCACCGATATGAATCAATGGCAAAGAGACATGGGCGAGCAAGCATCAAACAGCCAAAGACCTCTTCGGAGGCACAAGCCCTCTTTGGAGGCACAACTCTTTAGAGGATAAAGACCTCGAACAGGGCATGCCAGAAAACGAAGGTTTTCTTTCTCAAAAAAAAGATTGGTATGGAATGACCGGGAGCACCTTCCCAACTGGAAGACAAAGCGCTTGTTCACTAGCTGAGACTATTTGCGCAGACAAACGTCCAAGTAACTTGCGTCCGCCTCGTGAATCCATGGGATGATCGGAGGCACCTTCCCAAGTGGAAGGCAAGGCGCTTGTTCACTAGCTGAGACAGTTTGCGCTAATTAGCGTCCAAGTAACTTGCGTCCGTCCCGTGAATCCATCCAACCATGAGAAAGAAACTTCCAAGCATACTCGGAGGCACGCATTCCACCGAGATCTGAAATAAAACTTCACAAGTGCTGGAATGTGAAAAGCCCTCTTCGGAGGCCCATTTCACCATAGTTGAAATGCTAAAAGACCTCTAATGGGCCTCGCTAGAAAAAGAGAGCTCTTTCTCGATAGAAAGTTGTGGACTGATCGGTGGTACAGAACACTCGTGTCCGCCCCGTGAATCCATCCAACCGAGAGAAGGAAACTCCAAACTTCCAGGCAAAAGCCCTACTCAGAGGCACACATTTCACCGTGATCTAAAATAAAACTTCACACGAGTCGAAATGTGAAAAGCCCTCATCGGAGGCCCGCTTCCCAGCGAATAGGGAAAACATAAAAGCCTCTCCCAAGATGCAGAAACAAAAAGACCTCTTCCCAGAGGCACAATCAAACAAAAAGACCTCTCCCCAGAGGCACAATTAAAAAAAAGACCTCTTCTAAGAGGCACGATCAAACAAAAAGCCCTCTTTGGAGGCACAAGCAGGTCGAAGCCCTTTTTCGGAGGCCCACTGTACTATGAAGTAAAATTCACTTGATAAAGCAAAAGTGACTTTTTCCAAAAGTGAAGCGTAAAAACTTCACGACAAAAAAAAGAGAAGACTTCTCCAATACGAGGCGCATGCTACTAAACCAGAAAAATATTTCCTTAAAACGGAAATATTATCCTATAAAGTACAAATGCAAACCTCATTCAAATGGAAAAGTTGTTCTCTAAAGGAAGAGTACAAGTCTTCTCGAAACAGAAGAGTTGTTCTTCAAAATTTTGCCAATGTGAAAGAGATTGCAATAAACCATGGTATGGGGGCAATATAATATATTCGTCCCAAAAATAAAAACAATGCTCAAGCAACATACCATAGGTTTACTGCAACATCACACAGGAAAAATAAAGAAACCTGTATAAAAAAGGAATAAATGCATTCTCAAATACAGACAGAAGTTTGTATAAGTAAAAGAATCATTTTATTCCATACTATAAAAATTTTGCATACATGTGCAGGTTTCAAAATAAAAGAAGGCGGGGACCGGTACCCGCACAATCTCTGGTCAACACAAGCTTATATACAAGCAAAAAGCAAAGAGCGAGATAAAAAGCACAGAACCAAAGCCATCATTTCTTCTTCCCTCCACCTTTTGAGCCTGCACCTGGCCGGATGACCAACTTCTTGCGCCGGCTTGAAAAAGTAGGGGATGAAGGAGAAAGGGGAACAATTGGACTTGCTTCTGCTTTTTCCTCGCCGGCTGAAGCTTCCTTCTTCTTTGAGACTCCACTTTTCCCCCTTTTCATAGAAGAAGACCCGCTTCCTGGAGTAAAAAGTGTGGCTAACGGCGTATCGTTAGAACCAGTTAGTTCCGGAGTCTTTTCACCTTCTTCAGTTTCTTCTCCCCTATGTCCTTGTGAAGCAATGGGATCGTCCAAGTCTTGGAGAGTTTCTATTTGCTCTTCTTGTGATCCCGGTTGAGAGGCAGAAGGAGGAGTGAAGGCAGAAGGAGGAGTGACCTGAAGAGACGGAGGAGGAATAACTGGAGGAGGGGAAGTCTGAACAATGCTCGGTACTTTCTCTATAGAAGAAAAGAAGTTAAAATCAGTATCCCTCGAAAAGAGAGGAGTTAGTGGCAAGTCGAGATTTAAAAAATAATCAAGAAGTTCATCAAACTCATGTGAAGCGAATGAGCAGTCCACTTGAGCAAGATCAGCAGTAAGGTTACCTGGCGAAGCAGGCTTTACTATGTCAACTTCAAAGCCCCGCGCGTCACCGCTCTCTTGACTCTCATCTCCATTGTGATCAGTTGCACCCTCAGTGATGGCTTTAGTAGGAGGCAGAGAATGGGAACTGGAACCAACAATGTCGATATCGGATGAAACCGAAGGTTGAACTGGGTCGGTTAAAGTTGCCTTTCCTACCTGCTTTCCTTTGGCCATTCCGGCTCTCTCTTCGGCCAGTTGCTCCTTTCCTCTGGCAAGGGCGGCGCGGGCATCGTCATCAAGATAATTTGCCTCTAAATCCGCCTCAGCATAGCCAGCACTGTCAAACATATCAAGTATGGCCTCCCACACTTCGGCCAGAGTTATTTCATATTTGGGGCCTAGAAAGGAGAGACTACCATGCCCCAGGACGCTATGCAAGTAGAAGTCAAACAATATTGAGCTGATATTGGCCTTCGTTGCTTCGTGAGACTCTTCAGCTGCAATTTTACCAGCAACAGCCTCATCACGCTCTCTTTCATCTTTAGAGAGTTGAAGTTTTAGCATTTCGATCTCCACGACCTTAAAGCTAGTCTTCTTTCGCAGCTCTGCGATGTCAGCAATATGGCCCTCATTAATTCTTTTTTGCACATCAAGCCTATCTTCGGCATCTCTTTGAGCGGCATGAGCATCTCGCACCTGTTGTTGAAGCACTTGCTCCCTTTGCGAATAGGAAGTGGAGGAAGTGGCAAGCTCTTCTTTGAGTTTTTCAACTTCTGCTTCGAGCTTTTCATTATAAGTAGCAATGCTTCTCATTTCTGCATCACGTTGCTCAAGAATCTTCTGCCACTCCGATTTGTCGTTTTCCATTGTTAACATGGCTTCAAGATTCACGCGATTTAACCTTTGGAGCTCATCGACATGCTTTTGCCAACCTGACATTCTTTCGATATCAAGTTTGACAGCATCAAGGTTGCGTAGCATAGCCTGCTTATCGACCGGGACCAGGTCAAGATCCAAGCGCACTCCTTTCAGGCACCAGTTCGGGAATCGGCTCTGAAGAGTAGCTGGTCCTGGTCCAACTCGATATGGGGGCCTTCCAATGATTGTTTGAATATCAGTACGTGCCAAGGTAGGAGATTGAGGTAGTACAGGAGTAGCAGGTTGTTCTAAAGTCTCCGATGTTGGTTTTTCCCCATGTTTGTCTCTTTTACTCACATCTTCGGCAGTCTGACTTTTCCCCTTGTCATCACGGGACTTCCGTTTATGAGAATCATCTTCCTTCTGGGAAGAATCGTGTCGCTCGTCCCGTATTTCATGGCGTTTTTCGTGGACACGTCTTTCACGAGCTTTTCGTGCGGCTCTTTCTTCGTCAGTTTCCCTATAAGAAGGAAGATATCTCTTGGGATCAAAAGAGTCGCGTCTCCCGTAGCTCTGAAATTCGTCGTAATAAGAGCGTCGCCCCATTGAAAGACCTGAAAATGCAAAAGAGGCAAAGCTTGAGAATCTTTGAAGTAAAGTGCATGTAAGTGCATAAGAATGCTAAAAATCCTAAGTGTGTGAAACGTGCAAACTACGCGCATCGAACTACGAACCACTCCTCGGTTGCGGGTAAATGATGGGTTTTATGGCTAACGTCAACTCTTGAGCTGACGAAGTCTGTTGTAAAGTGGATGTTGCTTCAACTGCTGAAGAGGTAGCTCTAGTAGAAACAGGGTCCTCTTTAAAGAGCTCCTGTGAAGTGATCATCAGATCGCTCAACCCTTCAAAAATGTCATCCCCATTCTGCTTGGAAGGACTCGTCCCTCATCACCGGATTTCCCTAAAAGATAAAAGGCTCTTCCTCTTCGATGACCGGGGCAAGTGTAAGCTTGTCAGATGGCCCCGCAATATCAGTAGAAGTAGAGCACTTCACCAGTAAAGCTTCAGAAGTAGGTTCCTTCAGTATAGATTCCTCAGCAGAAATGGGGGCATCTGGCGATTTGGCCCGAGAATCGGGAACTTCGTGAGGTTAAGTGGAGCGAGAAGAGTGCAAAAGCTCATATTGGTGCAGAAGTTCATCTCCCAACAAAAACTTAATACTTCTTTCTTCAGCCGGCACGGCACTTAATCAATCAAAGGTCGTCTAGTGAATGGGGTTTCTAGAGGAAGGAGGAAGTGCTGTAAAAGAAAAGAATGAAGATAACACTTGGCAATTCGAATCTTTGAAAGCTGAAATGAAGAAACGGGGATGAGCAATCTCACTTTCTTTTCTCCAGATGGCATAAAACCCTAGAGGACAGCGGACAAAGAAGAATTGATTCAGAAAGCCGTGAGCGCTTTCGGAAAGATCAGTAATAAGTTTGCGATTTCTGGCACTTCTCACAAATACAAAGGAGGGGTGGTCTTTATTCTTTGCAAATGTGTAGAAGTAGCAAATTTCTTCGAAGCTCGGGAGGCGGTTAAGTGTCTTCCTGAATAAAACACACAATCCCATCAAGATGGCGTATCCATTGGGATGTAGTTGAAAGGGAGAGATGGTTAGCCGGAAAAGGAGTTGATGAAGAAACTCATTGAAAGGGGGAATGGCACCACAAAGGCACATCTGACGGTTGACGGCAACAAAGCCAAGAGGCGGCCTGTTGGCAGTATCATTTGGGCCAGGAAATCTAGCATCCTCTTCGGCAATCTCAAATTGAATACGTAGATGATTGAATGTCCGCTGACTCAAGGTAGTTGGAGTTCTCTCCGGAGGATCAACCAATGGCTCAGCTATCGGAAAGACTCCTTCAGGTTGCTCGATTATCTCTTCTTGAGAAGACATTCTACACAAGGAAATGGATATTCAAATATGAAGGTGCACGTTTCCTAAATGTGTGAAGTGTTGTGTAAAACTAACAAAGTGACAAGCAAGTATAACTGGAATTAAAATTAATAAAAATATGACAAGTGTAAAATTTCAGGACTTGTCGCCTTAAGTCCAAATGCAGGTGAAGTATTGATGCAAAAAAATCGACTTTAGTTGATTAGCATTGCTTTACTACTTCACTTGAATTTGTTGGTTCACAGCATTTCATATAATTTCTTTAAGTTGATTATGTTTTATCGACTAATCTGTCATTCGATGTGGGCAATCAGTGGCAGTATATTCGTCCCATTTTCTGCAAATGTTGTATTTAGCAGGTCATTAGCATTAAGTTGATTTAATCTGTTAAGAAAGCATAGCAAGGTCATTCAAGTTATATTCAAAGTTCAAGTTGGAAGTTCAATCAAGTCCTATCAAAATTTTGAGGCTTTCAAGTTATGTTCAAAGTTCTTAAGTCGCAATTCGAGTCAAGAAGTCCAAAGTTCAGAAGCTTCGAAATCAAGGCGGTGAAAATTCGCTCAAGGTGTTAAAAGATCCTACTTGCCAGGTCGCTCGCGACCTAGCAAGTAGGATGAGATTGGTATAGGCCGCAAGAAGCAACTCAGCAGTGTAAATTTACTTAAGTCGCCTACACGACCTAAGTGTTAAGCCGCCTACACGACCTAAAGATTAAGCCGCAGAGAGTAGGTCGCAGGAGTTTTTACGTCGGCCAAAAATGTAAGGTTTTGAAGGTCCGTAGGCCGCTCGGATTTATTAGGTCGTTCCTGAAGTGATGCAGCGATCCCAAGCTACCCCCCGTTAAAACCGCTATGACCGACTCTCCAATTGCACTTTGTCGCGTGTCCTCCAACCGCTGCGTTGTTTGAAGCATCATCATCTCCTTTGAATCTCCAGTGATCCAATAACCCCTCAACCGGTTAAGAACTTTCTGGCTCCCTTCAAACTCGCAAACCAGCTAACTTGGGGTCCTATAATCCATCATCTCCTCCTTGAATCATTGAAAATCACCCAAAAATCGAATCAAACCACCTCAATTCCATCAGAAATCAATGACGACATGGTTTACGAAGAAACATAAGAATATGAAATGGAACCAGAGTTTAAAAACGGGAATCTAGAACTCGTGATTTAGTTACGATCGTGAAGTAAGTAGAGAATGGAATCACTTACGTAATATAGTAGTTGGAATGGATAGACAGCTTGATTGGAAAGGATTTGCCTTAGGAAGCTCGAAAGATCATTAATGGCGTAGGAGGTTATTAAGACAGTTCAATTAAGGGGAAGGAGCGAGTCAATGGTTTAAATAGGGTAAAAAGAAGAAGACGAATGGCCATACGAATTATCTCATGGGTCGCTCACGACCTAACAAAACTAGATCGAAGAACACGACCTACGACCTAGGCGTGTACTTCGAGGGGCAAATGTTAACTCCTATGTTAAGCGACTCAGCGACCCAAGGCAATAGCGAGGCAACTGGAATGAGACTCTGCATCACAACTTAGCGACTTAAAGAACGAAACGACCTATGAGTTAACAAGATTAGGACCTAACGACCTAACACATGAAGCGGCTCGTAAGCGACTTAATGCATAAACAAGCTGACAATTATGGACCCCGACCTAAAGGTTGAACGACCTAATGACTTTAGTCCTCAGCGACCTAAGAGCTCCAGCGACTTAAAAGGTAGAACACTACTAAGCGACCTAATAGGTAACGACTTAAGGAAAGCAGCGACCTAAAAGATTAAATGGTCCAGCGACCTAACAGCTTGAAGGCTAGGCGACTCAATGGTCCAACGACTCACGACCTACTGAGTTAATGATATAAGGAGTGAAGTGGCTCAACAACCTAGCCTAGGACGCTACATTGGACATCTCAACGTTGTTGGGTCGCTAACTAATCCCATAAGTCACCACCGACCTACGACTTTTCCTAGGTCGTTCACGACCTAGTACTTGGTGATAAAATCGTGCCGCTTTCCTCTAGGTCGTTACGATCTACCAGCCAATTCAAATGACCCATTGCGAACCAGTTAAGTCGCAGCTCGTATTCCCTTAACTCGCTAGCGACCCATGACCCACCTTTGGTCGTGCATGACCTATACCTCGCCCAGGAAATCTCCTATAAATACAGCCTTTACTCCAATATGGAGGGGGACTTTGAGGTCATTCTCGAAGCGCCAATACTCTGCCATTTTCTCAACCCGAACAACACTTCAAGCACTCCAAACACCAAGGACATTACGATAAACTTCAAGAGAAAATCTACATCATTCGACATGGATTCGAAAGATTATTCTACATCGAAGTTTGAACTACTAGTCTCAATTATGTTGTAATTGAAGAAAATTGTATAAGTTGTACTTGAGTCAGCAACAAAGAGATTGAAAGTGGACGTAGGCTTGACTATAAGCCGAAACACTATAAAAACTGTGTCTTTTACTGCTTTTCTGAGATTTTTCCTGCTTATTTCTGATTCCCGTATCGACGGGTGGTGCTTTCACACTTGCACAACTCGCAGCGTGGTGTTAACGTTTGATTTTTACGTTAACACTAATCTAGCTTGAAGACTATTATTTTCTAACTCAACTTGTTTAATCTTAGTTTTTAACTCATGATTTTCAGAAGCAATTATATCATTCTTTGTTTTTTGAGTTTCAATTTCTTGACTTAAAAGTGATAATTGAGTTTCCGAATTTGAATGAGAATCTTGAACTTTTTCAAGTTCTTCTTCTAAAATTTTCTTTTCATCTTTTAACATATCTCTTTCAAATTCAGCTTTGTTTTGATTTTCACGAGTTTCTTTTTAAGAGTTTTTATTGTGCTTAAAAGTTTAGTGTTTGCTTCAATTAAATCGTCGAAAGTTAAATTATTTACCTCAGATTCTTGAGCCATGAAGCATACATTTGCCTGTGCATTGTCGCTATCACTATCATTTTCGGATGAAGATGAATTTAAATCGTCCAATGTTACAGAAAATGCCTTCTTTTTGAATTTATCCATCTTGTTTTTGTTGTTGAAGTTTTTTTGATTTTCCTTCATTTGTTCTCGGCAATCTTTTTGCATGTGTCCTTTCTTATGACAATTGAAGCATTCTATATTTGAGGATGAAGGTTTATTCAAGAAATTCTTTTTGAATCCGTTTTTGTTTCCTTTTCTATACTTTAAGAATTTCTTGAAATTTTTGGCTATAAATGCTAGATCCTCATCTTCAGACTCTGATTCTTCCTTTTCCGCATGAAAAGAAACATTCTTTCTTTCTTGAGCTTGATCCTTTTTAGCTTGCATATTTACTTCATACGACATAAGATTTCCAATCAATTCTTATGGTTTCATTGTAGATAGATCATTTGCTTCCTCGATTGCTAGTACTTTTCTCTCCCATTCATCAGTGAGTGAATTTAGAACTTTAGACACAATGTCAAAGTCCGTGTATCTTTCTCCTAGTCCGATTAAAGCATGATGAATATCTTGAAATCTTGAGTACATGTCATTGATGGATTCATTTTGTCGCATTCTAAAATTTTGGAATTGATTCTTCAGCATGGATATCTTTGTTTTCTTAACCTTGTTTGTGCCTTCATGTATGACTTTAAATGTTTCCCATATTTGATATGCAGTAGTACATATGCTAACACGGTTGAATTCTTTCTATCCAGGGCACAAAATAGCATATTCATAGCTTTGGCATTTGCACTAGCTTCATTCTTTTGAATTTGTGTCCATGTAGGATAATCGGTTGTGGGTACAACAAACTCTGCTTGAGTGGCATTCCAGGCTTCGAAACTTGTTGCTTGCATATAAATCCTCATCCTTGTAGCCCAATAGTTATAGTTTAGTCCAATGAATAGAGGAGGTCTTTGGGTAGATTGTCCTTCCGCAAATGTAGAACTATAGGCAGATTTTGTGCTTGTACTTGCGTTATTTTCCATATTATCAATATGTCTAATAACGGTGTTATGGTTATAGGACGGCCTTGCTCTGATACCAATTGAAAGAGTAGGTTATGCGGTAGGATCGTGTCAAATGGAATAACGGAATAGTCTAGGTAGATAAAGTAGGTAAATGCAAGGAAACACAAGGATTTTATACTGGTTCGGACCTCTCGTCCTACGTCCAGTCCCTAAGCTTCACTTAGGAATTTCACTAACTAACACCCTCACTTCACCCGGAGGAATAGGTTTACAAATTACTCAAACAACCGAACGAGATTTCTTTCCTCAACTACCGAAGAGGACTTCAACTCAATTACTAAAATATAATATTTGACTTGTTGTGTTCTTGTCGGCACTAATGAGTCTAATGTAGTACAATATTCCTATAATCTTATCCTCGAGAATATGCAATGTGATTGTGAAGATTTAGGAAATGTGAATTGCTATGAATCAAAAGAATGTTATAAACAAAAACAATGATTCAAGCAATAAATTAGTGATTGCTTTTGAGAATATCTAGAAAATATGAACAAGAGAATAGTTAGATTAAAGCAAGAGAATTCGGTAAATTAAATGATGTTAGAATCATGTATAAATACTTGTAGAAGAGATGCATATGTTGTCAAAGGTTGCAAACAAGAGATGCTTCCATTTCCATTAATGAATGGTTGCAACTCTTGGGAGGAAGAAGGTGTCTTTTCATAGAAAATTCGCAGGTTCAAATTCAGTCGACTGAGCAGGGAATTCAGTCAACTGGAAATATGAAGTAAAATTTTCGGGACCAAATTCAGTCGACTGTGCAGGAACATTCAGTCGACTGAAACTGTGCATGTGTATAAATTTGTTCCAGTTTCAGTCGACTGACTATACCTGTTCAGTCGACTGAAGTCATAAAACCTGCATAGTTAAAACTTAATTGAAAAATGAAGTTATAAATTTTTTCAAGTGTTCGTGCAAGCTTCTTGAGGATAGATTTTAACAATATATCTAGACTAATGACATATGTAAAAACATACTTTAAGTTTGTTTGGTCTTCATCTATCTTCTTTTAGCATTTGCATACATTTCTTCCTTGTTTGTTAAAGCACATTGTCATTGATCAAAATCTTCGCGTATCAACAATAATCTCTTCTAAAACTTTTAATGATATCATTAGGTTTTATTTTTGGCTCATCATTAATTTGATTGACGATTAAACTTTTCACAAGATCACTAATAATAGTTGGACTACCAAGCGAACGAAATCCACCACCATAAGTATGAATCAGGTGAATGTTTTTAACAAACAGTTGGTCCAATCGCTTCAGTTTGCAAGAACCATGAATTCTAAACGGACAATTAGCTACAGCACATCGAACTGTCAAACTTCTTTACAATTCTTAATATATTGTACTTTAAACCCATTCTTCAAACAATAAGCACTAACTGTTCTACGGAATCCAATAGCAGAATTGAACTGTTGACCAACCCTAGTAAAAAATTCCATATTTGAATTCTTTTTTCAACAACTCATGTAAATTCTTTTATTGAGTAAAACTAGAATCTAAATCATCATCATAACCTAACATATTATTACTTGACTCACCACCAACTACTGAACCAGACTTGCTACTTTCACCAACAAAATTATCCATTGAATCATTCTTTAACTGTAGAAAACGTACGAAAAATTCATCCTTTTTAAACCAATACAAACACAATACAGCTTGAAGATCACTATCCATTTCAACAAAGGTAGTCTTTAGTTCTCGAATATAACAAATATCTAAGCATAATGGACTAAAATTATTCCACTCTTCCCAAATCCTATTCCAAACATAAGAAATGGAAGCATCCAATCCAAAACGAGCACTAAAACAATTGTTATTGAAATCAAACACAACTATAACAGATGAATCACACCTGCAAAAATAATGTAAACAAAAAAATAACTATGTGAAATTGATCTTAATTAAAAACTAATAGCATAAAATACTACGTAACAAATCATTTTCTATCCTACTTTTTGAAAAAAGATAAAACAATATGTCTTTTGTAGATCACAAACCACCAAGAACTAAAGAACAAACAACATCAACTAATATTATTTTAGATCCAATTTCATACCCAAAGTGAGTACAAACAGAATTGACAGACAAAAATAACTGCTTCGATTGCTCAAAACAAATATGAAGTGATAGTCTAAATACTAAAATCATAATCTAAAATGAATGATGCAACCAAGCTAAATACACAGTGCTTGTGTTATCAGAATAAAAGAATACCATTCAGAAGCCATTATTCCAACTACATCAAACAAAACCTTCCTCCAATAGATCAAAACCGCCTCCCCTGATAAGAAATATACAATAACATCATGAACATCATAAAACATCGAATTGAGAATGAAAAACACCAAATAAAATTAATGAAGCATGAGCACAGATATAAGCATTAGAAAGGGAAATAAGTCATTCCTTGTATGCTTAATCATCTTATATCTATTCTATATTTAATCTATTTTGTATTTAATAAAGCTGATGGCTGGTCAACTTTTTTTCCTTTTTCTTACTACTTAGAGAAAATAATACTGGATTCTCTGCGTTTTCAGGTAATAGAACCAATGCATAAGCAACTCAACGTCACAAAAACAACGTTCCCATTCTTGATTAATACCTCATTCCCCTTGCTTCTTCATATCAAATTAATTATCATTTGCCCTTCACCTCTTTCCAGTGTCACCTACTTCATCTTCGAGTCCAAATTTCACCCTGTCCATCATAGTAAATCCTAAATCTTGGACAATGTAAATCTACAAAGTCTCAAATTCAAATGTAATAATCCTATTCTTCTTATTTGTTTTTAATTTCCATATTTTTCCTAATTTTTCCATTCTGAAATCATATATGATATTTTTAGATAATTTAATTTCAATTGTACTTGATTTGGTTTTCACCAGATATGAGATGATATTCAAAAGCATGTTTTTGCCTGTCTTCTAACAAAATAAGAGTCATGAACTTTACGAACTTGACTATCTAATGTTTCTTTATATTATTCATATTTTTTTCTCACTTAAGCTAATCTTTTGATTTATTTCACATATATATTGATTCCAAATATTCAATTGTCAATGAAGTTTTCAGGATTTTGATCATCTTGGATTCACTAATTTCACGCTCATGTTAGATTCATGTTTTTTTAACTAAAAAGTTCGATTTTCTTCTGATCTGGTAATAGTAAATCTATTTAGTTCTGCTTTCTTATCATTCTGAAACTATAATGTAGCACGATTTTAGACTGTTGTACATTAGAATTTGTTTACTATGAAGCAAATATTGGACTCTTATAATGTTCGAAATTACTTTGCTACAATATGGTGACCTTAATATCAAGAAAAAGCTCTTAAGATCTTTAGTTTGACAGATCATCTTCCAAGGAATTCATGAACACGTGTTTCTTATGATGATAGGAATGATGACGAGAGGGACAAGACGATGGAAGAGATCTCTGAAAAATGAACTATTCTTTAAGTGAAAAGTAACAATAGCTCAGTAGATGAGGTACAATTTATGTGAATTTTTAATAGCTTTTGTAATAGATGTATATGTAATGTCAAACAAAGACGACTTAATTGCTAATATCTTATAGTTTCATATCAACAAACCCTTTAGACTATTGTTAAATGCGAATAATGTAAATATTCATTTTTGTTAAATGATTCTACCCAACCCTGGTCAGATCTTAAACAAAATATATTCGATTATTGGAAGAAGGCAACATTTAGCCTTTATAATCCTACATTTAGGTGTGGAAATTGCAAATTTAAAATGTGGTATATTTCATATAGAGCACAAATATTCAGTATTTCGTGTGATTTATTTTCCTAGGATCTTCGTATGATCATTTCCTAGCTGTCCATCTACTACTTAAGCTTAACCGAATTCCACATAATGGAAAAAAGGATGGGAACAAAATTACAACTCTAGACATAGTGGAATCGTAGAATGGATTGAATCATGTTCAATTCCTCACCGTCCACATAAGCCTAAAGTCACAAGCATTATTATCAAAACTGGATCCAACCAGATAACCGTTAGCCAATGTTTAAAATCTGTAAAATTAACGGTAATTAATAAAAAAATTAATGTCATGAATAAAGTATGTAATCTTCCATTCACCGGATTTTTGTTCTGACATCTCTTCATTACAACTCACATATAGATTTAGAGGGACAAGTTACTGGTGCAAAGCTGGAATGGTTGTTGGTGAAGTCTTCTTATTCATGCTCGATGCTCATAAGGCAGCTAGATATTCAAGGAACGCTATTGATTCAAAGGTAGTAGCTTCAGTCGGTACTTATAGTTTATTATATTTCTTTATTCCGCTGTGAGTTTATATTGATCACTTTTGATATACTTATGTTTATTACAAGTTACTAAAACTAACGATTTGTATCCCGATGGACTTGAGTTTCGGTTTAATTGAAATTCGAACCCATTAAGATGCAGGTTGTTACGTAGTGATTATCAAGATTCAAAGTGGAATAAGGTCGTCTTCCGTATTGAGCCAATTGAAGACATAAAGCTCCTGTTTGACCGCCAATGCCTTAAAAAATAAGACGAAGGAAAAGGCTACGAACATTTTTATTCGAAAATTAACCACAAACACACTTGAATGAGCCAATAATATCAACACCCCAATTAAGCACATCTGTCTAATGGGGGAAATACTGAGAAAAATGGTTATATATGAGAAATTTCCAACGTCCTATTGCAAAATTAAGGGGACTTCCTTTTCCACTATAGTACACGTACTATGTTATAATTACTTCGTCGCCTATTTTATAGAACAATAATTGAACTATAACTTAATTAGGAATCTAAAAAAATACAATTCAGAATCTAATAACCATAAGGTATCACTGAAGATATATTTCAAATGTATTTCTAAACAACATGCTTTTCATATTAATTTTAAATACTTTGGAATTATTCATAGGTAGCCTTATAGTAAAGTTATGTTTGCAACATAACCATACATATGAAAATGGATATATGCTTGGGTACATGAACATTGTTTAAATCACTCATATTGTATGAGCTTGAGCATATTAAGTTAATATAATAACCGAAAAGTACACATTCCATCCATTTTATCGATTAAATTATCAAAACCTTAAACCCCATATTGGCACCATTCGACTCACAATTTGATCATGGTAATTGTGGTACGAAGTGTCGATTGAAGTGGACTTCAACAATTTATTAGTGATCATATGCATTGACGCCATTCTTCTAAAATGTCTTACATAATTGTGTGTTCTTCATATTGTCAATGGTGCAATGAAAAGAGTAAACCTATTTAGGGGTGAATGTTCAATCGGTATGGTTGGTTTTGTGAAAAAAAGGTCAAATCATATTGAAATCCAAAAATTTGAAAAACAAACCAAATCCGGTAACTGATTTAATCGAACTTGAAAAGTTGAAAGAGAAATAATCATATATTATTATTCAAAAGTTTACTTTACTCAAAGAAAAACATAAAATAAATTTTCAAGAGTTTGTATTGAGTATTTCGTTTTGTTTAAAAGAAAATTTGGCTTATTTTCTATAAACATTGTTTTTATTATTTAACCAATTATAGAAGATACTGCAATATCATAAATTTTGCTAGTCTAATAGAATCTTGGCTAATTCGGTTAAAACGATAATTGAATAAAATTATTTTACAAACCAAAGTTAAATTGATTTTATTTTGTAATCTAACTGGACCGATTGAAATGAACTGCTTCGGTTGTTTAATTCTATTTTAATAGAGCATTTCTTTGCCTTTTAACCCATCACACGTAACAATTATCGATTTGATAAGACATATATACTTGTCTTCAACTCAAATATCTAGACACTAGTTAGTTATCGCAAACCATTAAGTTATCATGAATCCTTATTTGTGCTTACAAATTTTTCGGCCATATGTAAATATTACCTTAATTAGTAATCTTATAGCTTCTACTATGAATGTCATTAAACTTAATTCTATAGTCCACGGGTTCGGCGCAGTGGAAAGAAGGCTTGTGTTCTGGTAAAAAGACCCAGGTTTGATTCCTACCATACGCTTCCCTATCCTTTATAAATTTACCAAGGGGTATGAGGTTTGGATTCGCGGACGGCTTTACTATACCCTCCTCAGGAGTTTACTGACCCGCCGTGTTCTTCTGGGTTTTCAAAAACAAACATAAAAAACATTTAATTCTGGAAAAAATCTAATTATCAACTTCCATGTGTGTTGATTTCTAAAAGTTTTAAAAAGTTAAAACAGTACGTTGCTAATGGATTTGCTATGTTTCTTAAAATGTCAACTTAGGATACCAGGACAAAGATGAAAATATATTAAATCTACATAAACTATTGAATAACTTAAAAAAGGTTAAATGGTAGCTTCAAATTCACAAAATCTACAGGACATATTACGCAATCACCTCAAAACTTTAACTGTTTACATCAAAACTTCAGACTTACACCTTAATTCCTACGCAAACTTCTTTGTTACTAATTACTAAAGTCAAAACGCATAATGCAATTTAGCGTTGATAAAGTGACGATCTTCAAATTATTTTCATTTAAAATTTGGGTATTATTTCCACTTACAAATTCTATTCGTTTCAGGTTCTTTCATGGTTTGAAGATGTCTCTTTATGGTTTTAAGTTCGTTCTCCTTTTTTGATGTCTCCACCGGCGTCGATTATCTCTACTCTTCCATATTGAATTGCGGAGTTATGTTCTTCTCAAGATTTCTGCAATGCATATTTTCTTCTTGCACTTGAAGAATTAACTTCTTAATCAATTTACCCATTTCGCAAGAATTTGGTGATCAAATAGTGGTTAATATTCCTGAGTTCAACTGTTAATGGAAGCACCACTTAATGTTAGACTTAAATTTGGTCTAATCTAATATGATGTCGTCATGAGGAGTCAATGATACTTGAATAAGGCTTAATACGCTCATTCAAGTGTGCTATTGTTGAGTTCACATGATGACATTATGCAATAGTAATTTGTCAGATTCCTTGGCTAAAAAGCCACAAGTTCGAACATGACCAGCGACCATTAAAGTACCAAATTTGAGTTTTTATTATGCACAAGATAAAAATGTAAATGAGATGAAGATCAGTTCAGAATTCTTCCATATAAAGGATACATGCCTACAAATAGAGAACCTTAACCCCCGGATTCATGACATGTGTCATTGGGTAAAGTAAATGGTTATGTTTTGTTGATGTTGTTTGGAATGACATGTGGCACAATCTTTCTCTAGCTTCCCTATGATGGTGTGACACGGTTAGTCTAATAGGAGAATGCCACGAACCAGTTGGTGTATTTTCAAAGCACGATAGCTCAGAATTTTCAACTTCTAATAGCTCGACCAATCAACATGTGATAGCCCTGAAATATCAACATTCGGTAGTTTAATCAATCAACATGCGATAGCCTTGAAATATCAACATTCGGTAGTTTAATCAATCAACATGCGGTAGCCTTGAAATATCAAACTTCGGTAGCTTAATCAATCAACGTGTGATAGCCTTAATATATCAAACTTCGATAACTCAACTAAGTCAACATGCGATAACCTTGAAGTATCAGCATTCGATAGCTTAATAGATAAGCATGCGGTAGCCTTGAAATATCAACCTTCGATAGCTCAACTATGTCAACTTGTGATGGCCTTTAAATATCATCCTTTGATAGCTTAATAAATCAATGTGTGAAAGCCTTGAAATATAAACGTTTGATAGCTTAATCAATCAACATGCGACAAATTTTAAATGTCAACCTTTGATAGCTTAATCAATCAACATGTGATAGCCTTGAAATACCAACCTTCCATAGCTCAACTAAGCCAGTATGCAATAGCCCCGAAGTATCAACTTTTGATAGCTTAATCAATAAACATGCAATAGCCCTGAAATATCAACATTTGATAGCTCAGTAAGTCAATATGCAATTGTTCTAAATCACCAACCCACGATAGCTCCACCTTTAACTTTATCATGCATTGATTTAATTTGTATCAACTTTTGATAGCTTCATTTGTCAATTTACGACTGCTTTGATCAACTCAACTTTTGATAGCCTTATTTATATTCAACTAGCAATTACTACATTATTCTTTAATTCATCAAGGCTCTTTTGCTTATCAACTTGTGATAGCCCTCTTTCATTAACTTGCGATGGTCCTATTCATATCATTCTACAGTTGTTCTATAATGTCAACTTGCCATGGCTTATTGCTATCAGCTTACCATAGCATGTTTCTTGTCAATTTGCGACAGTTTCGCTTCAATATGTGTTGTCTAATCTCAATGTCTAATAGCCTTTATTCCTCAATTTCTGGTAGTTTCAAAGTGCAATCCTTTTCACATCTTGTCCATTTTTGGATATTTTGGATGTAACACTTGTCCCCTCTTTTGTAAGAAGATTTAATATGCTTTAACTTAAGAAAACTTCTGTTCTTATTTTTTTCTCTTCTCGGGTTGTCAACCCCTATTGTTGTGCTTTCCGTCATTGATCGTTTGTGCTCCTTGACATGTAATAACTTCTGGTCTCAAGAATCTTGATTTTTCAGCAAGTTGCTTTATTGAAGAGATTTTTCAACACATAGAGGTTTTTACAATATATTTATATTTGTAACAATCATTTTATTTAATTTTGGCGCCGTTTGGTTTAATTTTAGGCGCCGTTTGGTTTAATTTTATGTTTTATGTTTTGCGTTTTCAACATTCAAAACAAAAGAATGAGGATAACGAAATAAAAATTAAAAATTTAGGCAATTACAACGACAGCGGAAGGACGGCGGATGCAATGAAGCGACGGTGAAAGTGATAATTATTTCTCAAAATACGAAAATTTTCATTTTATATGTCAGCGTTATTTTTCGAAATTGTTATTTTTTAAAAATACGTACATCGTGTGTACGATTTTTGGACAGAAACACAAAATTAAAAATACCGAACCAAACGGGAGTTTTTTCGACATTTTCTAGTTGCAAACCGGGCCTCATCATCTCTTTATTATCCAATAACAAAGCGAGTTTTATGTCTAGTCGCGTAAAGACGATTGGTTTGCAGATTCCAAAATAAAAATGGACAGGTACGCGAAGAGAAATTGGTTATCTTTAATTTTTGGAAAAGACAACGCGTGCGAAAGTTTTTCAAAATCCACTGTCCTTTACGGTTGTTTTTCAAATACCACTGTCAACGCCTGGGATGGTTAAAGGACAAGATGTAGTGGTTTAACCTTTAGATTTGATTTAAGATTTTGACCAAAAAGGTCGGATTATTTACTTCACTAGTTATTATAATCCAAAAAATCGAGATCGTTTTATCTCATAATCTCAGTTCATTTAATTCTCCTTCCCCAAACATGGAATCAACTTTCTGTAAACAAATTAAATCGTGGATATCTTCTATTTTTGTCATCTCCATTTTCTTTAAAATTTCTATAAATAAAGTCAATTGAAACGATAGGGCAATTGGATCTATGGCGCAATGGTAGCTCGTCTGACTCCAGATCAGAAGGTTCAAAATTTTTACATCGTCCTTTTACTCCTCTCCAGCTACCACGCTTCTGCTATTTTTTTATTTTTTTCCCCCTTTTGCTATAAATAATTCTACTCACCACAATTGTTTTCCCCAATCTATAATATCGGCTTTTAAAATTCCAAAATGTCAAATTTTAGCCGAATCCTGAGCAAGGATCCAGATTACGGGCAGAAAAGGTTTCTTTTTCACCTGGAATCCTCTTGCGGCTTTGCCACTCCAACTTTGTTCACTGTAAGTACTGCTTTCCCCTCTTTCTCTTACAGCTGCAGATTATGTGAAAAAGATTCAGTATTCATTTGCCACAATTATTTTCTCTTCCGCCTTACCGCTTATAATCACTAATGTACAATATCTCAAATTTGGGTTGGATTTCCTTGTTAAATTTTGGAAGCCTTAATACGTCGCTAGGTTTGTACAAATTATGCAAAGAGCCGGCATACTACACTGTTAGGTATGCTGTGAAATAATAATAAATCTTAACCCTTACCACTTAACATTAGATTCAGTCCTCTTTACGTTTTCTATATATATTGCAAATTTCTCACTTGTGAGAGGAAGGTGTGTGGTTTGTGTTCCTTATTATACATTAGTAAGACAGGAAGAATAAGTCTCAACTCAGAATACACGAAGTGTCTAGTTGATGTGATATGTAGATTAGTTAACAGTCATCATTTGCTTTTTATTTTCTATATTTTGGATATTGGTTGTGAATGGTTTTTTGGCTGTTCATATTGCCCATGGGATGCATGTATACCTAGAAAAAACCATTTCACTTTTTCTTTCAAAAAACGTTTTGGTAAAAAAAATGGTGAAACAGATAGTAATATAATTATGATGCATTTGAGATTCAAACTAAAAACCTTTAGAGCCTCCGTCTAAAGTAATCCTTTAAGATGGATATCACTTACAGTTTCAAATTAAATGGGCATATATTGCTCTGAAATTGATATCCATGTTTGTATAAGTTTTCAGGTGACGTAAATTCTTGCAATAAGTTTTCTTAGTAGGCCTATTAGTAAAATGAGTCCTATGAATTTGTCTAATTAGATGCAGGGGTAAATGACAACTGTTTAAAGTACTTTTTTTAATCTTGTTTCTGTGGGGAGTATTGAGCATCAAAACATTACAGAAAACATGGAGCATCAAAACATCAAAACATTCCAATATAGGGGAATCCATCTTCAACTGATAATTGTTGCTGCTGTTATTATTATTTATACTATTATATTATTATTGAGTCTCATTTCAAGTGCGTACAAGCAACCTCAATATTTTGTGAAATGAAGCGTCGCATTTTTTCTCTTCTCTTCGTTTCCATCTCTCGGCTTCTTGCTTATACTCCAAACTTTCTTCAACTCTTCAATCGCGTCTTCCCTCTTCTTCCTTTTTCCTCCTCTTCAATATCCTCTAACCCTAAACATTCTTAATCGTTTTCACTTCTCTTGCTTCTTATCCAAACCTAAACATTCATTTCCCTCAATTTTTAACTCAATTCAAATCGACAAACCATATCCCAAGACAAACACGGATCTCCAACCGTGGGCGACTTCTCCGCCCATAAGGCGTACTTGGATTACGGCAGCAAGGAAAGCGGCCCCCCATGGCGCCATTCAAATCAGCAATAATCGGGTCCAAATCAGCCAAGCCGGTATTGTTCGAAGACGTTTTCAGTTTCTCCAAAAGAAATAGATCAAGCTCTGGTATGATTTTTTGCTACTTTGAACTATTTTTGATGCTTTCGAACCTGATATGTCAGTATTGTCCTTGAAAATTGTATTGAAATTTAATATCGTTTTCCTTATGTTCGTTGTATCCTTTTCTGTTTGATGCAGTAGTGGAACTACTATTTGTTGACACTCCCGATGAATTTAGGTACAATCTGATTGAAGAAGCAGTCGCACTGCGTATTTAGATATTTCCTTCTGTTTTAGGTAAAATCCTTTTATTTGGTTCAATTGGTCTTTCCATTTGTGTTATTTTTCTATGTTCATTGGGTTCTATCTTTGCAGGAATATATAATTTGAATGCTTCTTATTTTTATCCTACTTCATCATTTAATATTGCTAAAAGTATTTTTATTGTTTAATCAAGGAATTTTCAAGGTGAAACAACTTGGTTTTGGATCTTTTTCCCATGTTTAGTTACTATTTACATTGATTTTTTGATCTGCTATAGATAATGGAATTTAGTATGTACATTTCTAAAAGGCTGCTTAGATTTAATTACATCGGTTGGATCTGTTTACAATTTGGTATGCTATTTTTACATGTTGGATGAAACTCCTACCTAAGGTATTTCACCCTGGTTTAGATTATATTTTTGCTCATGTTTTTCTACTGCTTGATTAGAATTTGTGCTTTTGTCATAAATAATAAAATCAAATACGTACATTTCCAACAAGCTACTTGGATATAATTACAATGGCTAACTCTATTTGCCAGTTTGGTATGTTGTTTTTATGTTGTAAAGTTTGTATATCATAAATCATTTTATTTGACCGAAGTAACCGATCTATCCGTATTTTTATTTGTTTATTTATTTATACCTATGTAAGCAGCAACATGATATTTTATATTATCTTTTACCATAACTTTACTAATACACTAGCATAAGTGCAGCAACATACATACATTATAAAACGGCCATAGTTAAATAACACCATGTTTCTAAGAAAAAACCACTTTGTGCTGATAACGTAAAACAGACCTCTTCTCTTTATACTTATTATATATGTATTATATAGCCCTTCAGGAAATAAATTGTGATAATTTGATGAGATTACTGGGTAGACATTAACATGATGTGATTAACATATAAAATTTATATCTATTGATTTGGTTGCTTAATCATGAGTTGTTCTTGCAAACTCATGAAAACCAGCGATGAATACAAATTATCATTAGCAGTAATTGAGGCCTCATCAATGGCATATAACTTTCTATAACCAATGCCTTTACCACATGTATTACACCCATCATATTTTTGCTCGTTACACACTAGCTATCATGGTTCTTCGAAAAAATTCATAATCAATGTAGAACCAAACCAATTCCTTTTGTACCTAAAAATAGTAGTAAATAATGAAACAAATTTTGTTAATCCATATTAATAATGCGTACGCAAGAGAACCACATGGCACCCAAATGATGTTGCTTTTGAACACACAATTAATTAGGTAAAGATACAAAAATATGTTGATTTGACAAAGTAATTGCTAGAAATTATTTGTTCCATTAATGGGAGTAATTATTTGTTTCCATTCCTGTCCAGTTTTTTCAGAAGTTAAACCATTTCTTTCTCGCTGCTTCCATTAGATTAATTATATATTAGTTGGGTTTCTGACCTTTTTTCATTCACTCTGTTATGATTAGTATGTATTTGTAATTAAACATGGCATGTCAACCATAGGGAATGTATATCAATACCATGCCGGTTATTGCTCCTTCCACTTTTTTGTATTATTTATGACAACGAGGTCCAAAATGCTTTGATACTATTCAAACCTAAAATAATACATTAATCGACATGATGTCAACAACCACGAATGTGCATTCTAATATGCTATAGAATCCTATACATGATCCTAACTATGACTGTGCGTTATGATATACAACATTATCCTATATGTGATTGAGTTTAATGGAAAAATCAATGCTCTATTTGGTTTGGAGATAACTAATTCAACACTCCAGATTGTCTTCACTCTTCCTGGATCATAAAAAATGTGTTGGATTCAAATAAGGCTTGTGAATTTACCTAGTACTTTACAAAAGAACTGAGGTTGACTGGACTTGGGTGTGAATTACACTTCTTTGGATTCAAGCTAAACACTCATTTTTACAATCTATTACTCAAATAGGAAAGGAGAAACCAACACAATTATTTGATGACATTTGTCCCAATTCAGAAATACTGTTTTCTATTATCAAAAATATATCAATATTCAGTAAATGCTAATGTTTTCTTTCTTTCCCCTCAATCACCATTATCCCTTTTTAATTATGCTTCTAGCATCTCCCTAATATCCTAATCGTCGCTCTAAACACTGTGTTCCACTTTGTGTCTCTCTACTTGTCGGGTAATCCTAACATAGGTATGTCCACATCCATGATCAACATTCCTTACTTTTGTAACAACCCGCAAATCTGAACCCCTTGAGTCAACACTATTCTACATCAATTAACTCAAGTGGAACAGAAATACGAACCATTAGGGTTAAAGAAGAAGAGGTAGAAGAGAGAAGGAACTAAACAATATCAGAATCTCACAGTCGCAGCGGAATAAAATATAATATATAATATCATCTCTTTACACAAAATGAAACTATATATGTTTTATACAATATATCATCAGAGTATCTCAAACAAACAACAATTACCAGTCAGACAATTCCATACAATCACAGCAGCGGATATATATACAAGTATGGATAATACGCCTCGGACTCCAGCTCCTTTCCTGCTCCATAGCACCCTGTCCTGAACATATAATACTCGGTCTGACCCGAGCATTATAATGAAATAACACCCGAGTCAGTCTGGAATACCAGTTGATAATAATGCACCCAAATTGATTATTAAAGTTTCAAAATCATTTAAAAAAAAGCATCTCGTAAGACCACGCCACAAATAAACATGTCGGGTTTTTACCTTACGATAGCTAAAACACTTTTTATAGAAATCCTCTGATATTACAATAGGGCCTATATACAAATACTTATATAAAATAGCCGAAATTGTTCCATTATTAAATTCCAGCTACTAGCCACAGAGTGGGTAATACAAACAAAACTCGTAAAAGGCTCGTAGGGAGAATGGATTTCAACTAATGACTAGGCACTGGGGTACCATCTATCACAGTACCCGGTCTAGGTCAGTGTACCGAGGACCACGCCCGATCCCCTGCAACACATGGGCCGGATTATCCCTTACTGGATAATCCCGAGTAAGATCACCTCATGGTTGGGATCAACAACCGTACCACTAAGCCGAAATAAAAGGGACATCTAGATAGGAATGACCTTACCTGGAAATGGGTGCTGCCCACCAAGCCTTGCTGCAATCTCCTGATTTTCTGTCATTCCCGGTTGATGAGGCTTGAGGCTAAGCGATATCTTTTAGAACGTTTCACTTAGAATGCCCATCGCCCACCTGACGATGTTCCGAAAGCATTCATCCATACAAGTCCATCCGGGTTCGAACGGAACCGAAGGCACTACACCTACTACATCCATTTTGAAAATATCCTCAGGATTACTAGCGACTAGCCCTTGCACTTCACTGTTCCATCTTCGACTCCGAATTCATTTTTCCCACGAAAACGTACAAACCGGATCGAAGTGGTTTTCGAGAAATATTCTTGATCCCGGTCTCTTCGAGACGATCAACGCATTTGTCCAATATTGGTTGTCGGTGATTTAACTATCAATTAACATCCATAAGAGTCCATCACATAATAAATAATTGTCCAATTATTTATTTCTTCAAAATATCTTTGCAAGATATATTTCCGTTTCCAAACCCCTTTTGAAACAGATTCAATACCAACTCCTTTCATGGAATAAATTTTCCAAATTGTTACTTCCCTTGAAAAACATCCAAGTACCAGCGTTTAAGGTTTAAAATAAATTTAAATACTTTATTCTTGAAAATACATTAAACATTTATATTAAAACTTCCTACGTGTTGATTTAAAATATATATCCTTTAGAAATATCTTAAATAAAACTGCTTAATAAAATATTATCTTTAAAATAAAGTTAAATCATACTAGATTTTGAAATAAGGTTATGAAATTCTATTACAATTTGCAATAAAACTTTAATTGATTATCTTTAAAATAAAACCATTTATAAAGTATAAACGTTAACAATATTACTTTAAATAAAAAAGCTAATTACCTTTTTAAAATAATTACTTCTATAATTACCTTGATAAATGTTCACTTTTAAAATTTTTATCACTTAAATGATTTTCTAGAAATCATTCTTAATATAACTTCAAACTTCTAACCTTTCAAAAAAATCAGCTAAAAAAATTACTTGGCTTTTTAGGGAAATATCCTTCCATTTTAAGATAACCCAAAGAATTCTTTTTATCAATCCAACATGATTTACCCAATTCAATTACGTTCAACCCGTAAAATCCTTTCCATACTTTTAAAAATAGCTCCGTTTATTTTTAAACTTTGCTATTTCCTGGAAATCATTTCCAAATAAATGTTTAAAATAGTTAAATAAAGCTTCTAGAAAATTATTTAATTGAAAATAATACTTAAGGAAATATATAGGGGTTTCCTAAGTACTTTAAGTCAATTTTAGTTTTTTTTAAAATAAAGTTATTAAGTCAACTATTTATATTAAAATTCCCTTTTGAAAACTTAATACTACTTTACATTTAAAAATAATTAAATACCATAATTACTTAATCAAATATTTTCTTTCACTTAAAAATAATTTAAAATAATATTTCTTTCTAAAATATTCTAAACATATTTAAACTGCAGATTTATATTTTGAAATCTTTTCTTAAAAACATACTAAAATTTCCAAGAGAAAGCACACTTCCCATTCTTTTTTTTAAATAAATCTCGCTATTATTTTAAACAATTCACCTTTCCCTTTTTAAATCAAATTTCAAACCCCTCAAATTACCATCCAATTTCTTGAATTTAATTCCTTTTAAATTCTTTACTTAATGATTTCTTTAATTTCCTTTAAACCCAATTTATTTATTTATATTAAAATTCCCAGGTTGTCTTCATCCAAATCGTAGCACAACACAATTTAATTTGCAATTTAATATATCATAGTATATAAATAAACACAACATAACAAGATCTCAATTAATTTATCACCGAATATAAATGAGGTTTATCACAGAATATAAATAAATTTCTATTTGTGAGGAATCTAGTTGGATCCCTCCAACCTGTTTCCCTACATTCACAGATATTAGCACAACAAATAAATATCTATTTAATTTGACAAAAATTATCATATTCAGCAAATCAACCAATCAAAACTTTACTGGTATCCAGATGTGAGTGAGAATAACTCATCTTGGGTTTTCGACGAGCGTTCAAATTTAAATTAAATTGAACAGCGTTCGATTTAACCTAAATTTTTACTTGCTCTGAATAAATTCGAGAATTGCTCCACTGCGTAGTACTCGTCTCTACAATTTCGGCGTCGCCAATTTCATCGAAATCTGATAACGTATGCACAAGTTATAGAAATTTAAAGTTTGAATATAAATTTGAAAACAATTTTATTTATTTATTTACCAAACGAAAAACAGGCCGCAACCCATCTTCTTCCTTCTCGCGTTCGCACGCAGGAAATTCGAACCCAAATTCGCGTTTAGGGTTTACAACCGCTCCACTTACGATCCACACGAGCTCAATCAAAACCCACCACGGAGCAGCTCGACGCGGCCTCCACCTTCAACAAAAGCGCACGCGAGCTCGGCTGCAAGCTCGCCTTGAAAAAGGCGCCCAAACGCGTCACTACTCGAGCAGATCCTGGCCTCCACGGCGAATTTTCGAGCCATTCCACCATACGGATGCGAAGCCCTCGTCGAGTACTTTGATTCTCTAGTTGAGAGCTTCTCGCGAAAACTTGAGGATTGATAGAAAAATGAGGGAGAACGAAATGAAGTTTCGGCCATGAAAACGTGAGCGGCGGCTGAAGACAATTTCTAGGGTTTCGGCCTCTTCCCTCTAAACGTATATATATACGTATAACCAATTAATTAATTATTTAATCCACTTTAAAGCAACTTTTTCACATGATCTCCAAACGACGCGTGCCGACAAGCATTTATTATTTTTACGTCGAACACAATGGAACGTGTTTCAGAGGCAAATTTGGTCGTATGCACGAGTTACGGAAATAAACGATCAATTTTAAATTAAATCGATTAAAGTATTTTCTATGCATTTTAAGCTGTCGGGGTCAAACGACAACTCCGATTGCTACGAAAATTGAAATCCAATAATAACTAATTATTACGAGTCCAATGGAACTCGTTTCGTCGAATTCCGAGAATGTGCCCCGGAAGGCTAATTTAACTCGTCGATAAATTCGAGCGATTTTCAAAATCATCGAAATCGCTTAAAATTTCACTTTTAAAACTTTATTAACTCTATTATAACTCGTATAAAATTTATATTCCTATTAGAAATCATTCCGATTCAGTTTAAATCAAAATTTGATTATATGCATTATTATATTATTAAATTTCATTATTGAATTAATATAAAATTTCAAATTCAACCTATCGACTTTTAATTCCCTCCAACAGCCCAATATTATATTTCCAATCCAAATAGACTTAAAATAAATTTTAGAATCTATTTTTATATCTATTTACACCCAGAATCACCAATTATCCCAATTCTAATATTAAATTAGTATTATTCTAATTTCAATTAAATTCCCGTATTTGAAATTTTACTAATTATATTAATTTAACCAAAATCTTTTATTTCAAAACCAAAATACAATGCATATTCAACATTAAAAATGAATTAAATGTTCAAATCTAGCGACCCAAAATTCCGGGTCGTTACATTCCTCCCCCCTTATAAAAATTTCGTTCCCGAAATTTGCTAAGGTAGAAGAATGTTCCAAACCGAATAGTAAAACCTACTTAGTGAAAATTTCAATTTCACTTTGCCTAAATTCTTTAGTTTCAAATCGAAACTACAAGTTTCAATTCCTACCCCAAAATTCTTTTTTATTAAATTTTAATTTGAAATCAATTTGTCGTTATCAAAACATTTCAAAATTGTCAAACTCCTAAAATTTCCGAAATTTTTTGGCAGAGTCTCCCCTGTACGGAGGAGCTTTTGCAATATCACAATAGATATAAATATATATACATCGAGCCACACGGTCGGAGAAACCCAAAAACAGTACATATTTCCTATTGTAATTGCGTAGGCGTACCTTTTATTAGCATTTTAACAGCATGGGCTAATTTATATTGCATAAACACACTCCAACTCTACGTACTGCCCCCGTACATGTACTTACTCAAACAAACACATCAGTTTTCAATAATATGAGAATTTATTAACATTCCATTCATTAATCTTAACCAAACATATCAATTTCATAGCTTAACCAAGCAAACTTCATAATTTAACAATGTTAACCATATTTTATCAGCACTTCAAAGATTTCAATCACCATTTAATTTCTCGACAAATCCAAACTTCACTTTTATTTCACTTGAATGGTTTAAATTCGAGTTTACTACTCTCAAACCATATTCTCATCAATATGATTAACATGTGCTTCATTAACATCAATCTATTTCAATTCAATTCCAAATTGATTCACAATCAAATTCTTATTTTCAATTGAAGCATTTGCATTTTCTTTTATGATCCATTTCCATTCATATGCAAAAATCACTTAATAAAATTTCAATCCATTCCAATTAATTCAAAAACCAATTCCATTTGCGTCTTTAAACCAGCTCAATTCCGAATACAACAAAACGATCAATTCTTATGCAAATTTTCCATGTCATTCAAGCAAATAATCATCACTTATGCTTATAACCATTTAAAATTAATTCTAGTTTAAAGTTATATTAATTTTATTCCATTCGGAATTATTCACAACCCCAAATATTCTTATTTCCTTGCAATTTTTAAATCAAATCCTTATTCTCACTTCAAATTTATCATTCAATTTAAGTTTAAATTAATATCATCCCATTCTATATTATTTACAACTCATACATTCTTATTTTATCACAATAATTAATTAAAATTCTTTCACTTGGATTTCAATTCTATTATCTAAACAAATTTCATTCAAAATCACTTATAAAGCTCATCCACAATCATTGTCTTTTTTTTCTTCTAATTTGCTTAAGTTCTTTCAATTTCACCATATTTCCATTTCTACTTATATCAATTTTATTTTGATTTGATTCTCATCCAAATCAATTCCAATTCATTTACAAATTTTAATTCAATTAGTTTATTTATCAATCCATTTTAAATTTATTTTATTGACAAATGAGACCACTTTAAATTATTTCACTCATTTGAATTTATTTACAATTCAAACCATCACTATTATAATCTAATTCCATTATTCATTTACACTCTCAACTTTCATTGTCAAAATTAAATCCCATACTAGAACTAGGTTTTTAATATTTCTTTCAAAAATTTCCTTAACAAACCACCAAAATTTCATGCATGCCAATATAAATTCCATTTAATTTAGTTTACACTAAATTCATCTTCAAGCATCTTTTTATTTAATTTAGCTTACGCTAAATTCATTCTCAAATAATTCATTTGAATTTAGTTGAGTGAGGATCTAATTATTCAATATAATTTCAAGTAAATTCAACTTTCCTTCAACTCAACTCTTTTCCAATTTAAATTCAAGTTTTAACTAAATTTATTCAGCCAACTTAAATTCATGCTATTTCTTTTGCTATTTTAAATAAGAATTTAATTCTATTCATAATTATTTGTAACACAACTGAATTTTGATTTTAATTCAATCCAAATTCAACTCCATTCATTTAATCGAACTTAAATCTAATTCAATCCAATTTTAATTTTCCATATACAAGTTCAACATTCATTTACTGACTTAAGTTCATTCACCCTTGTATATTTTATATTTTCTTCACCTTATCTTACTTTACACTTCGTTTACGATTAAATTTGAATCCCCCATACCATTCAACTATTTCCCATTTGTGATTATAATTCCATTTCCTATTTATAAGTTCACTAACTTATTTACTTAAAGGTTTATATTGCTCCTTTGAGTTATTTTCATCTTATAATCACAATCCCAAATATTATATATATATATATATATATATATATCTGACTGAATTTTTAAGGATACAAATTTTCTTCAATTTAATTCTTTGCACCATTTTAAATTCACAATTTTAGATTATAAGTATAACACTTACTAGCTTATGAGTACAATTTATTACACAATGACCCATAATTACCAAGTTATTTTACATTTCAATTTAATCCAAATCAATTTAATTCTAGGTCCAACTTATTTAACTTATCCCAAGTTAAATTCAAATTTTCTTTTCACTTCAATACATTCAAGTTAAATTTTAATTCTAAGGTTAAAATTTTCATTTCCTTCTTATTAATATCAACTTCACTTAATAATTTCAATAGTTAATTCATTTTAATTTTACATATTATTTAAATAGAATTTTCCACAATTCAATTACCCGGTTTTATTTCAAAGCCATCTTGAAATAATAAATAACTCATACTCTCTTGGTATATCAAATCAAACTTCCAGATTTTCTAAAACAATCTGTTTTTACCAAGCAATTTCCCTTTTTGAAACTTCTAAAACCACCTATATTTCCAACAAATCTAACAGATATCATACCCTATTACTATGGAAGCAATCCATCACTTTAGAAACTCAAAAAAAAATTCTAATGATGTGGCCATCATCATCAGGACTATTTTCCAGCGACTGAAGTGAGTTCAGTGCTTCCTTACTTTTCCAAATTCATTCCAAAACAGTTTCCATTCAAACATATTACCCAAAACAATATTCCATCATTACCACCAAACCTTTGGACAACATCCCAAGATTTTAAATTTCCAAACTTTGGGTTTCACCACGTTTAAAACATTTTTCAAAATTTTCGGGATTTAAATTCTAGTTTAATTCAAATTTAGTTATTTTTCTTTTGTATAATTTATACTTATAGAATTTGAATTGATTATAACCATTTCAAACTTTTAGATCAACTTTTAGATTCTCGGTTGATTAAGATATCCACATCCAAACAATCAAATATATATAATAATTTCAAAAAATTATTTCTTTTATATCAAAATATAATTTTTGGGTAAAATTATTTCGTTTGCCCAATTCAAAAACAATAATATGTCGGTTTAACTTGTTTAAGAGTTTAGAAACCCCTATCGATATGGTTGTACTTCCCGTACCGACCAGAATTCATAAACACTCAACCAATAAGTCAACACAGTATAAAAACAATTTTATATTCACTAACAAGTACGCTCTCATATCTATTAATACGTTCGACTCATTATAGAGTATTATTGACTCTGTTTAATGAGTAAATTACCCACCAAAGCCTAGGTTGTCGCCAACTTAAGCTCTGATACCAAGTGTAACAACCCACAAATCCGAACCCCTTGAGTCAATACTATTCTACATCAATTAACTCAAGTAGAACAGAAATACGAACCATTAGGGTTAAAGAAGAAGAGGTAGAAGAGAGAAGGAACTAAACAATATCAGAATCTCACAGTCGCAGCGGAATAAAATATAATATATAATATCAACTCTTTACACAAAATGAAACTATATCTGTTTTATACAAATATCATCAGAGTGTCTCAAACAAACAACAATTACCAGTCAGACAATTCCATACAATCACAATGGCGGATATATATACAAGTACGGATAATACGTCTCAGGCTCCAGCTCCTCTCCTGCTCCATAGCACCCTGTCCTGAACATATAATACTCGGTCTGACCCGAACATTATAATGAAATAACACCCGAGTCAGTCTGGAATACCAGCTGATAATAATGCACCCAAATTGATTATTAATTTTTCAAAATCCTTTTGAAAATAAAAGCTTCTCGTCAGACCACGCCACAAATAAACATGTCGGATTTTACCTTACGGTAGCTAAAACACTTTTTATAGAAATCCTCTGATATTATAATTGGGTCTATATACAAATACTTATAAAATGGCCGAAATTGTTACATTATTAAATTCCAGCTACTAGCTACAGAGTGGGTAATACAAACAAAACTCGTAAAAGGCTCGTAGGGAGAATGGATTCCAACTAACGACTAGGTACTGTGGTACCACCTCTCACAGTACCTGATCAAGATCAGTGTACCGAGGACCACGCCCGATCCCCTGCAACACAAGGCCCGG
The DNA here is from genome assembly GCA_030765085.1 of Allium cepa. NCBI lineage: Eukaryota > Viridiplantae > Streptophyta > Magnoliopsida > Asparagales > Amaryllidaceae > Allium > Allium cepa. Next base: position 205,266,957 of record CM060929.1, read on the forward strand.
ATTATCCCTTATTGGATAATCTCGAGTAAGATCAACCCACGGTTGGGATCAACAACTGCACCAATAAGCCGAAATAAAAGGGACATCTAGACAGGAATTGACCTTACCCGGAAATGGGTGCTGCCCACCAAGCCTTGCGACATATCCCTTTATTTTTAGTCATTCCCGGATGATGAGGCTTTAGGCTAAGCGTTACCTTTTAGAACGTTACACTTAGAATGCCCATCACCTACCTGACGATGTTCCGAAAGCATTCGTCCATACATGTAACGACCCACTATTTTGTGCCATTCGAATTCGACAAATATGATAATTGTCGAGCTGGAATAGTTCAAAATAATAGATTGTAAATATAGCTAAGGAACAAATGAAACCAAATACACAGAATCACAGACACAGATATCAGAATCTCACAGCGGAATATAAAATACTACAGTGGTTCATGACGCCACTGGAAACTTTTACAAACAGAAATACATTGTTCAAAACTTTAATACAAATTTTTAAGCCATAATAAAACATAGTCTTCCAAAATGTCTTGAATTACAAAATAGATAAAGACGAAGAAGCTTCCAACTAGCAAGAGTGATCTAGTCCTAGCTCCAGAAAGAAAAGCTAAATCTGCAACTCAGGCTGACCCGAGCGTACAATAAAACAAAACACTCGAGTCAGGACATACATACTTATATAATGTAAGCTAAATCAAGTGTACTGTAATGTAAAGAGCAAGTAACTTAAAGGATGCTTGGGATCGCCCATCCTCTAAGGATCCGTTAAACTATTTACTATATAGTATATTGCGCTATTATAATAGTGTCTATATTAAAATAAACTTACTTTTTAATAGCGTTAAGGGGTTACCCATATAGCCCTTAACACGTAATAGTCCCAGTAGTCCATCCAATATCATAGCTCCTCCTGATCGGGAAGCAACTAGAGGATACCACACGGGCTACGGGAGAAAACCAAACTCGTACAAGGCTCGATATGGTAGGTGACACGGCACAACTAGGCAATGCCAGGGTAGATATACCAATTGCTATCCGGACCGGTGGTAACGCGAAGCCGCAGCAACCGCCCACCTCGAACAACACTCCCAAATCAAAGGTGCGCACCAAAACAATCACAAGAGTAATAGAATGGCATACGAAGAAGTGTGTTCGATCAGAGGAGCTACCTCATTAATCCGTCGATCGCTCCTGTTTTAGCCACCTTAAGCCAACTCACGGGAGTCGGGTCCACGTATTTACCTTTCAAGAAACCGTCACCACCATCCTACTTCATTCTGGAATCTCCACCGCGTACACGGTTAGTCAAAGTGGTTTTCGGTATCGACAGAGAGTATGTCCATATCCGATCCCGGTCCCTTTGCCAACCAAACGTTATTATAACCCGTGGTTATAGTTTTGAAAAATGGTATTTATACTTCCAAATCATATATATTACGAAATACCTTTAATTTCAAATCCTTGATTAAAACATTTCCTTTGATAATATACCATTTCAATTTATTCAATTAAATTTGGAGTTTATTGCTTTTATCAAAAGAATAGAAATCAATTTCTTCTTTTAATTCTTTCCAAACTCAATTTCTTATTTTATTAGCAATTTCATATTTTAAATTCCAAATCTTAACGTATTCCCAAAATAGATATGAAATTTTAAATAAATCAATTTCAATTTCTACAGCATCTAGGAAATGCTATCTAAAGTTACGGGTTTAAAATGGTCAAATTTTAAAAGACAGCATTAAATGCTGTAGTAGACCTTTAGCTAAAAATCAAATTTCAAATATAACTTATTATTTATTATATCTTAATTGAAATCCTTTCCTTTTCGAAAATACAGAATTTCTAAACAAGTTATATTCAAAATTTTAATTCAACATTTATTTATTTAACCCCTTTTTACATCATATAAATCTTATAAAAATCCTTTATATAAATTAAGCCAAAATATCATCAATTTCTAAATTTAAAATAATTAAAAAATAATTTCAGAAAATAATATATAAACCACGGGCCTGTATAAGATTTTCTAGCCTAGGTCAAGTGAAACGGATTTATATCATTTCAATCCGATATTTATACAACCCCGGGTTCTATCATTTCGAACCCGCAATCCCAAGATAATTTACAGCAGTTAACAGAACAAGTGAACAATAATAATCAATTAGGCCTATCCTTTCAGCCCATACCATCTATAATAACAGGGAAACTTGCAGTGGTGATTTAGGCAGTAAATAAACAATAACATAACTGCAGAAATAATATAACAGATAATACTGATGAGGTGTCAATTTAAATGGGGTCCATCATTCTATATTACACTATAGACAGATAATAGTGAAATACAATTTTACACATACACTTGCAATAATTTACCAAAATATATGTACGTATGTCTGGTGAGAAATACTCACCTGGATTTTGCAGAAAATTTTGAATTTTTTTTAAAACGACTGTTCACCGGTACAGAGTAACAGAAGGTAACGATCAAAATTCCCGGACGTCGCCTAGATCCAAATCTAGAATAAAATTCAAAATATTGAAACGCGACTTTAGAATTTTTAGTCAACGAAAGATTAAAAAGAGAACGAGAATTCGTTTGCTTGCTCGACCACCCTACCGCGCATAAGATCAAACAACACATTTTTAACTTTACTGTTGCCTATCCTATTTCAACCTATATTCACGTTTTCCAGAAAATACTACACCTATTATATCATGCTTTCTCAATCCCTCACCAATCCGCCTTCCAGACTTTACACAATCATCCTCCTGCAAGCCTACCCCAACCCACTGACACTGCCTCACTGCCGTGCCTCCCACTTCCACCAAACCCTATGCCTTTGCCAAACATAGTCCAGTTCCAAAGCAAATCAAACCCAGCAACTCATAGATATATCCAGCTATTGAAAGTGCACAGGTGAAAACTGAAATGTACATGCACAGACTTCACTCTCTTCCTATATGCCGGCTGTGTTATGTTTTCCCCCTTTCTTTTTTTTTCTAATCTTGACTCTTAACTTATTTTACACTGGTTTATAATATTTTTCTTTTTATCCTAAATCTACTCTCCAGATTCAACTGAAATATGCAGATGACAAAAGTATGCAGAGGTCTCTCCTACTACCCGAGCCACCACATATTTGCTTCGAGTCACCTCCTCCTCTACTTCGGGTCAATCAGTGAATTTCTTCGGGAAATTTTGTAAAATCTCCGAGTCAAATTTTTGACGCCTCACCTGTGTCTCAACAACACTGATCTGAATGCTCACTTCTTATATATTTTTTTCTCACAAACTCTCCCCTTCTCTGAACTTCCCAACTAACTGACCCCTTCCCTTTTTATTTGCATCAACCCCTCACTTCAATTATGTATCACAATTCCAGGCTTCAACAGACTTCCAGGTTTCACCAAACTGTCATGTGTACATGCACTTCCTCAACATGCACAGGGACCCTCTCCAACTCCACTACTCCAGATGTCTACACTGTCCAGCCTTCAAACTAAAATATGCAAGACAACTACCCAAACCCAGTGCTACCAAACCCACTGTCATGCCCATGTTTTATGAATGCACAGACTCACTGAACATGTATGCATGACCTCTCACTGTTCCAGACCATCAAGCTACTCAATCTTCCTTCCTTAATTCTTATAAATATGTTTTTTTTTTTCAGCATGTCCTATAACATGAATGCAGACAAATTCCTAAAACCAATTTCAGCCTATCTCAAAATCAATGCAGACTGGAAAACAGCACCTCTGCCTATACCATACACACCAGATCTCGCCATCTATTAGTGGCCGAGCAAACAAAAGGCAGAGAAACTTAGAAGAGAAAAGATGAAATAAAATTTACCTGATGGCTTTGAGCAGAGGAAAAGAATGAAAAGCAGATCAAAATGTGGAAGACTGATGGGTGGGTATATGGATATATATAGGCAGTGCTTTGCGAGATTTGGGGTGTAAAGACCCGTAAGTCCGTACTCCTTGAATAGACACTAATCTCCTTTGTTTAATTCAAGATGAACGAAAATACGAACCCTTAGGGGTTTAAGAAAAAGAATTTAGGAAAAGAAGAAGAGAGAACAAGAAGAAGAGAATAGAGAGGAAAGAAGATAGACAATTTTTAGAAAACAGAGAAAGAAAACAGAGAATTTGAAAAATAGAAGATAGAAGAATTTTAAAAATAGAACGGGACAGAAAGGGAATAGCAGAACAACATCAGAATCTCACAATTCGCAGCGGAACAACATATGATAATAAATGAATAATCTTTAAACAAAGAACTATATCAGTTATTACATTACATTTCATTACATTACATCATATCATCAGAGTGTACAACAACATACAACAATAAACAGTGCAGCGGAAAAAGAAATACTATATACTAGTAATACGCCATGCCATCCAGCTTGCCTCCAGCAACTCCAGAATATCCAGAATATCCTGATAAACCTAACTCTTAACTGCCCGTGTGGAAATTGGTGGGCACCCAGAGTTTAGGAAGGAAAAACAATAAACTCCAAGTCAGTCATGTGACTGGTGTGAGAACTCAAAACAGTTTATTTATCTTTAAAATCAATAGAGAGATATTTTTATTTCAATTCGCAATGCTTTTAAAAATGAGACTACCATAAGGCCTCCCGCACACACACACATGCAAACGCAGAATCGGAGGAGATTTCTCCTTATGATAGTCAAAGATGCTTGATACGCATTTAAAAGAACATTTGATATTATTATTAGTGCATAGTGTAGAGGAAAATCATTTCGAAAGTAGAATATAAATCTTAGCCAACATACGACCATTATCGTATGCCTACTATAGCTAACCATGTTCAATAGCAGGTTACCGCCACATTCCATAGCAGGTTATACAACTAAAACCGTACAAGTCACGTATTGTTTCTTTGGATTTCCAACGAATGATCAGGCCAAGGAACTTCCCATTGCCACATGAGAATGCCTCTGGATGGACATCCCCGAGAACCAAACCGGATCTCTACCAACACAAGGCCGGGTTACTCCTAACTGAGTAACAACTGACCGAATATGCCATCCCCCGGTCCTTTGGGACCTTTCACCGAGCGCTCGTAATCAATTCACACAATCATAAAGTGTTTTCAACATGAGTAAGTATCTGGGCTCCATACCATGATACCACCCTTTTCCAGAAGGAAATGGACACATCCTAAAGGGTGCTACCCCTCATAACCTTGCTGCTTCTTTCCTGTTTTGACCATTCACGGGGTGTGAGGCTCGACGAAGTCACGTCCACAAAAACATACTTTATACAAAAGCCATGCTTTGGGTCAACAAATGATCAACACAATGATCACTAAGATAGACGATCAAATAAATGATCCTATCCCAAATAATCAACACAATGATCATTTCAGCATCACTCAGCATATCACATTACCAAATTGGGAATATATCGCTGATAACTTCAACTATATAACCTTTGAGCACATACGTCTCAAAGAAGGGTGTTAAGCAAAGAATAAATTCTCCGCCACCAACAGAAATATATTTGAAAGAAATCGGCTTTATATCTCAACTTGTAATGTCAGACATACAATCCATACAAGTCTGTTCCGGGCTCGAACAGAACCGAAGGCATTTACAAAGAAGTCCTTGCAATCCGGATATTCACAATCCTGATCGGATTCACCATCACATATGGAGAACTCAATACCGGAGCAACTCGGTGCAGAGTCAATCGATAGTTCATCCTATCGCTTTCGCAAATATCCGGTCTTCAACACCGATCTTCAATACAATTTATAACGACGTATCACATATTCGGAATGGGTTATACGACCCCATGGTCCTTTCCCGGTTAACCCGAAAAGTGAGCGCTTATTCAAAAATAAGTGTGCATTCAAATTCAAACAAATCACATCAAATACCCATTCAAAGGGAAATATTGATAGTCGGTTATTGAACTATCAATGGATATGCATACATCACCAGATTCCAAATAATTTTCCAAATTATTTATTTTCCAAAAATATCTTTACAAGATATATAATTTCAACACTTCAAAAATAAATCAATATTTATTTTTAAACAATTTCCACTTTCACATATAAATTCCATAATGAATTTATATTTCAAAATATCATGCATAGACGATTTCAACTATCCATTTCAATTTATCTTTAAAAAGATAAATTCTCTATATTCACTTTATATTGGAAAAACAATCCCATACTTATTAAATAAGTAATTCACAATCTTTTATTTTCAACACTTAGAAAATATTCAATATACTTAAATCGAATTAAGTATATAATTCATTCTTTAAGGAAATCATTCACTTAAACATATTTACTTGGGCCAAAACGAATGTTGCGTAAAACATCGTTACGACAACCCAAAATCACTAGTATAGGGATTCGAAATTAAAATAGATATATAAATCCCAATACTATTAAAAACATTTCCTTTTGGAAATCATTTACTATAACAACAGTGTTATAGTCTACCGTTTCCTTTTATTTCTCGAAAACGTCTATTTCAACAATAAATGTTGAAATCTATGGTTTCGAATCTCAACACCTTTTAAAACATCACTAGATTGTTTTAATTCTATTTAAAACATCAAATCTAAAATATTTCCTTTAACGTGTTATTCACTATTCAAAAACGTGAATATACTACGTTAACAATTTCATCCTTTTATTCATTTTAATTCAAAGGATTATTCACTATTTAAAAATGTGAATATAACTCCATTTATAAGTTATAACAATTAACTTATCAAAATAAGTCGTTTGCGAATTTATAAAACAACGTTTATAAATTCTATTTCTATTTATATATAAAAACTTCCTTTTACAAATTCCTTTATTAACCTATTCCAGTTTATAACTCAATTTTAGATTAAAAGTTCATATTATAAGTTAACTACTTATAAAACGATTATTTTACAAAATCGTTCATTTAACTTCCCAAATTATTAACCTTAACTTATAAGATTGTTTATTTTATCCAAAATTCATTCTTTTGATAACTTTATAAATTTTATAAACCTACTGCTTATAAAATTTATTTATAACTTCACAGTTTAAAATTCTATAAATTTCATTCTATTATGAAATTCATTTTCACTTCATTCAAACACTTATAAAAACTCGTTTTAAAATGTCAATATTTCAATTTATAAATGTCCATTTATAAATCTCTTAATATAAATCAATTTATATTATTCTTTAAAAACATCTTTAAATTCCTTTATAATTTCATCATTCTGATTTATAAAATAATTAAATTTTATAAATCCTATATTTAAACTTTTCATAATAAATTCAAAAACCCTCATTAAAATTATTTTATAAAGTCATTAATTCATATTTCTCAAAAATCAGCTTTTAACAATATTTCACAAAAATCATAATTTTTATAACTTTTAAAAATTTTAACGTTTATTTATTTAAAATGGATTAATTCTAAAAATATAGTATATTTTCAAAAATCACTTTAAAACCATTTTAAAATCCCAAAATTTGGGTCCAATGATGCTACACACCAAATAGTCAATCACGACTAACAACGATATCATATATCGATATGATAATCCATCAAATATCAAAATATCTGAAATAAAATAAATACTGTTGAGGAATCCAGTTGGATCCCTCCAACCTGTTTCCTGCATCCAAAAACATTAGCACAATACCAATTTCGCTCCAGTACGAAATTATCGCGGTATATGTTCTTATTAAATATTATCCGCTTAATAACGGCGTAATAGGGTCTCATCCGCTAAACAAAAAATGCGGGAAATCAATCAACTGCAATATATACATATGCCAATATATATATATTGATATTATATATAATACCAATTTCACTGTTTATGAAATATTCGCGGTATATGTTTATATTAAATAACATCCGCTTACTAACGGCGCATAATGTCTATTTTAACAATCAATAATTTACAGTCATCATTCAAACATGCATTCAAATATTTTAAATCTAACTATTTAAAATAAAATCGAAATCTATTCGATTGAGTGAGAAATTCTCACCTTGGTTTTAATTTCCGTTTTCAGCGATTATTTCGAATATAATTAAACACGCGTTTAATTATACCCGAAATTTTCATTGATTCCAATCGCCTCCAAATCAATTGCATCGCGTAGTATTCGCGAATACGATTCCAACGCCGCTGGTTTTGTAATTTTTCGACCTCGTACGAAAAAGTTATGAATTTTACAAGATTGTACAAATTATAATACAAAATAAATTCACAAATTTATTTCAAATTTTCAACCTAAGACGATCCAGGCCGCACATCACGATTCAAGCCCCAGGCCGTAACACACGCAACGTCTTCTTCTTCACCCACGCGTTCCTCACAGTGAATTCGAAACCCATAGCTACAAACTAGGGTTTAACACCGCGGCCACCACAATGACTTCCAGTACGATCAAGTGATACCACGTCAAAGGCCTCGCCTCCACCTACCACCGCCATGAGCAGCGCCCAGCTCGGTGCCCTGTGTGCCTCGAATTTCGCGCCTAAAGCGAAGGCGAACGCGGCCCAACTGCTTCGCCCATAGTCGACGAAACCCCATCATCCCCGTACAACTGTGAAGCCCTCGATTCACACTTCATTTTCTTAGTTGATCGTTTGTTGAATCTATGCATGGATATGAAGAGATTAAGGGTTTGTTATTTTTTTTTAATTTTTATGAAGAGGTAGGGGCTATTTATAAGGAACGAGCGACACTATTCATCCCGGAAATTCCAAACTCCGATTTAGGCGCCGTAACCAGCGTACCTAGGGTTTATCCCGCGTTCCGGACACAATGGAACAGGTTTCGGAAGCTAATTCGGAAGTATGTGCGAGTTATGGCTGAAAACGTTCGATTTAAATTAAACCGATTTAAATCGATTTCTAGGCGTTTTAATTTGTACCGGACAAACGGTAAATCTAATTGACTTGAAATTTGAAACCTTACAATAATATCACATTACGGATCCGATGAAACTGGTTTCGTCGAAATCCGAGACTTTTTGAAAAATGGCTATTTTGACTCGCCAAATTTAAATTAAAAATAATTCGATGCGTTTCGAGCTGCCACGATCAAACGATAACTCCGATTGACACGAAAATTGAAATCCGGTAATAACTAACTATTACGGATCCAATGGAACTAGTTTCGTTCAATTCTGAGACTGTTCAAAAATTGACTATTTTACAGTCGATTATTAAATATTAAAATATTCAATTTTCACAAATTAACTTTTAATTCGATTTTAAAAGTTCTAAAATATCATTCTAACTTCAATATGATAAAATAAAATTTTACAAATCATTTTCAATCATATTTAACTCTATTTTCAATTATTTCCATAATTTAACATATTAAATTATCGATTTAATTATCCAATTAAATCCAATAAATCAAAATAAAATTTATTTGACTTAAAAATTCACTTATAAATATTTAAAATTAATTAAATATTCAATTTTTAATTAATAAAAATTCTGGGTCGTTACAATCTTTCCCCCTTAAAAGAATTTCGTCCTCGAAATTACAAGTAAGAAGATTACAGAATCTATTAACTTTCCAAAATTCATAATTAAATTCCTTACAATAACTTACTAAGTTTCCAAATCATACTTAGTTATTCTTTTCAAAAACAACTACCTATTGTTTAACTTTCAACTTCAAATCAAAGTTAAAGTTTTCAAAATTTTCCAAATTATTTCAAAAAATTTTCTAACGCCTTAAATTTTCGGAAAAATTTGCCATGTCTCCTTTGCGCGGCTCGATCCGAAAAAAAAATGACAGTATATATATCACAAATATACATCTCATCAAGTAATGAGGCATCCCGAAGGGAAAGAAATGTAAAAGTACTGTATTTAATCCGAGATATGTACCTTATATTTTATTAGCAAGCATATACGGCTAATATAGCGCAAAAGCGAGCTCCAAATGCGAAGCAAACGCGATCCGCACCTACTAAACTCAACAAACAACATGAGAATCATGTATATAAAGCATAGTATCGATATAAAACATATAGCAACATAACAACTATATATGTCATATAGCAAATGCAACTAAACAATAAATGCAAACATCAACCATCAACCAACTATAATCCATAACCAATCAATATTCATTTATATTCTCATTAATATTAAATGAAATAGGTTTTCAATTTAATCACGTTTGATTCATTAACAGTGGATGTTTACTAACATTCATTTTCAATTCAATTAGTTTATATTTACTAATTAAATCCAATTCACTTTCAATTCTATTCAAATTTATTTACTCCAAATTTGAATTCAATTTCATAGCTTTCGATTTCATTAACACTTAATGAATTTTATACAATCAATCAACATCCATATAGCAACCAAAGTATATTAATTATAACCAAATTCCTTTGCTTATACAATTATTCTTTTATTTAGATTATTCAAACAACCTAACAATCAACTTATATACAATTTAATAATTCTGAAAAATTATTCCTTTATATTTAAAATATAATCAAGGTAAAATTATTTCATTTACCCAATTTAAAACAATACTGTGCCGAATTGTTCTATTCAAGTGTTTAGAAACCCCTTCGGCATAGTCTTGCGGACCACGCTGACGAAAGTTCATATACCACTCAACAAACCAATCATCACAATATAAAACAATTTTTATATTCACTAACAAATACGCTCTCATAGCTATTATTACACTCAAACTCATTCTAGAGTACTACTGACTCTATCTCTAATGAGTAATACCCAACAGAACCATGGTTGTCGCTTAACCATCAGCTCTGATACCAACTGTAAAGACCCGTAAGTTTGTACTCCTATAATAGACACTAATCTCCTTTGTTTAATTCAAGATGAACGAAAATACGAACCCTTAGGGGTTTAAGAAAAAGAATTTAGGAAAAGAAGAAGAGAGAACAAGAAGAAGAGAATAGAGAGGAAAGAAGATAGACAATTTTTAGAAAACAGAGAAAGAAAACAGAGAATTTGAAAAATAGAAGATAGAAGAATTTTAAAAATAGAACGGGACAGAAAGGGAACAACAGAACAACATCAGAATCTCACAATTCGCAGCGGAACAACATATGATAATAAATGAATAATCTTTAAACAAAGAACTATATCAGTTATTACATTACATTTCATTACATTACATCATATCATCAGAGTGTACAACAACATACAACAATAAACAGTGCAGCGGAAAAAGAAATACTATATACTAGTAATACGCCATGCCATCCAGCTTGCCTCCAGCAACTCCAGAATATCCAGAATATCCTGATAAACCTAACTCTTAACTGCCCGTGTGGAAATTGGTGGGCACCCAGAGTTTAGGAAGGAAAAACAATAAACTCCAAGTCAGTCATGTGACTGGTGTGAGAACTCAAAACAGTTTATTTATCTTTAAAATCAATAGAGAGATATTTTTATTTCAATTCGCAATGCTTTTAAAAATGAGACTACCATAAGGCCTCCCGCACACACACACATGCAAACGCAGAATCGGAGGAGATTTCTCCTTATGATAGTCAAAGATGCTTGATACGCATTTAAAAGAACATTTGATATTATTATTAGTGCATAGTGTAGAGGAAAATCATTTCGAAAGTAGAATATAAATCTTAGCCAACATACGACCATTATCGTATGCCTACTATAGCTAACCATGTTCAATAGCAGGTTACCGCCACATTCCATAGCAGGTTATACAACCAAAACCGTACAAGTCACGTATTGTTTCTTTGGATTTCCAACGAATGATCAGGCCAAGGAACTTCCCATTGCCACATGAGAATGCCTCTGGATGGACATCCCCGAGAACCAAACCGGATCTCTACCAACACAAGGCCGGGTTACTCCTAACTGAGTAACAACTGACCGAATATGCCATCCCCCGGTCCTTTGGGACCTTTCACCGAGCGCTCGTAATCAATTCACACAATCATAAAGTGTTTTCAACATGAGTAAGTATCTGGGCTCCATACCATGATACCACCCTTTTCCAGAAGGAAATGGACACATCCTAAAGGGTGCTACCCCTCATAACCTTGCTGCTTCTTTCCTGTTTTGACCATTCACGGGGTGTGAGGCTCGACGAAGTCACGTCCACAAAAACATACTTTATACAAAAGCCATGCTTTGGGTCAACAAATGATCAACACAATGATCACTAAGATAGACGATCAAATAAATGATCCTATCCCAAATAATCAACACAATGATCATTTCAGCATCACTCAGCATATCACATTACCAAATTGGGAATATATCGCTGATAACTTCAACTATATAACCTTTGAGCACATACGTCTCAAAGAAGGGTGTTAAGCAAAGAATAAATTCTCCGCCACCAACAGAAATATATTTGAAAGAAATCGGCTTTATATCTCAACTTGTAATGTCAGACATACAATCCATACAAGTCTGTTCCGGGCTCGAACAGAACCGAAGGCATTTACAAAGAAGTCCTTGCAATCCGGATATTCACAATCCTGATCGGATTCACCATCACATATGGAGAACTCAATACCGGAGCAACTCGGTGCAGAGTCAATCGATAGTTCATCCTATCGCTTTCGCAAATATCCGGTCTTCAATACAATTTATAACGACGTATCACATATTCGGAATGGGTTATACGACCCCATGGTCCTTTCCCGGTTAACCCGAAAAGTGAGCGCTTATTCAAAAATAAGTGTGCATTCAAATTCAAACAAATCACATCAAATACCCATTCAAAGGGAAATATTGATAGTCGGTTATTGAACTATCAATGGATATGCATACATCACCAGATTCCAAATAATTTTCCAAATTATTTATTTTCCAAAAATATCTTTACAAGATATATAATTTCAACACTTCAAAAATAAATCAATATTTATTTTTAAACAATTTCCACTTTCACATATAAATTCCATAATGAATTTATATTTCAAAATATCATGCATAGACGATTTCAACTATCCATTTCAATTTATCTTTAAAAAGATAAATTCTCTATATTCACTTTATATTGGAAAAACAATCCCATACTTATTAAATAAGTAATTCACAATCTTTTATTTTCAACACTTAGAAAATATTCAATATACTTAAATCGAATTAAGTATATAATTCATTCTTTAAGGAAATCATTCACTTAAACATATTTACTTGGGCCAAAACGAATGTTGCGTAAAACATCGTTACGACAACCCAAAATCACTAGTATAGGGATTCGAAATTAAAATAGATATATAAATCCCAATACTATTAAAAACATTTCCTTTTGGAAATCATTTACTATAACAACAGTGTTATAGTCTACCATTTCCTTTTATTTCTCGAAAACGTCTATTTCAACAATAAATGTTGAAATCTATGGTTTCGAATCTCAACACCTTTTAAAACATCACTAGATTGTTTTAATTCTATTTAAAACATCAAATCTAAAATATTTCCTTTAACGTGTTATTCACTATTCAAAAACGTGAATATACTACGTTAACAATTTCATCCTTTTATTCATTTTAATTCAAAGGATTATTCACTATTTAAAAATGTGAATATAACTCCATTTATAAGTTATAACAATTAACTTATCAAAATAAGTCGTTTGCGAATTTATAAAACAACGTTTAAAAATTCTATTTCTATTTATATATAAAAACTTCCTTTTACAAATTCCTTTATTAATCTATTCCAGTTTATAACTCAATTTTAGATTAAAAGTTCATATTATAAGTTAACTACTTATAAAACGATTATTTTACAAAATCGTTCATTTAACTTCCCAAATTATTAACCTTAACTTATAAGATTGTTTATTTTATCCAAAATTCATTCTTTTGATAACTTTATAAATTTTATAAACCTACTGCTTATAAAATTTCATTTATAACTTCACAGTTTAAAATTCTATAAATTTCATTCTATTATGAAATTCATTTTCACTTCATTCAAACACTTATAAAAACTCGTTTTAAAATGTCAATATTTCAATTTATAAATGTCCATTTATAAATCTCTTAATATAAATCAATTTATATTATTCTTTAAAAACATCTTTAAATTCCTTTATAATTTCATCATTCTGATTTATAAAATAATTAAATTTTATAATCCTATATTTAAACTTTTCATAATAAATTCAAAAATCCTCATTAAAATTATTTTATAAAGTCATTAATTCATATTTCTCAAAAATCAGCTTTTAACAATATTTCACAAAAATCATAATTTTTATAACTTTTAAAAATTTTAACGTTTATTTATTTAAAATGGATTAATTCTAAAAATATAGTATATTTTCAAAAATCACTTTAAAACCATTTTAAAATCCCAAAATTTGGGTCCAATGATGCTACACACCAAATAGTCAATCACGACTAACAACGATATCATATATCGATATGATAATCCATCAAATATCAAAATATCTGAAATAAAATAAATACTGTTGAGGAATCCAGTTGGATCCCTCCAACCTGTTTCCTGCATCCAAAAACATTAGCACAATACCAATTTCGCTCCAGTACGAAATTATCGCGGTATATGTTCTTATTAAATATTATCCGCTTAATAACGGCGTAATAGGGTCTCATCCGCTAAACAAAAAATGCGGGAAATCAATCAACTGCAATATATACATATGCCAATATATATATATTGATATTATATATAATACCAATTTCACTGTTTATGAAATATTCGCGGTATATGTTTATATTAAATAACATCCGCTTACTAACGGCGCATAATGTCTATTTTAACAATCAATAATTTACAGTCATCATTCAAACATGCATTCAAATATTTTAAATCTAACTATTTAAAATAAAATCGAAATCTATTCGATTGAGTGAGAAATTCTCACCTTGGTTTTAATTTCCGTTTTCAGCGATTATTTCGAATATAATTAAACACGCGTTTAATTATACCCGAAATTTTCATTGATTCCAATCGCCTCTAAATCAATTGCATCGCGTAGTATTCGCGAATACGATTCCAACGCCGCTGGTTTTGTAATTTTTCGACCTCGTACGAAAAAGTTATGAATTTTACAAGATTGTACAAATTATAATACAAAATAAATTCACAAATTTATTTCAAATTTTCAACCTAAGACGATCCAGGCCGCACATCACGATTCAAGCCCCAGGCCGTAACACACGCAACGTCTTCTTCTTCACCCACGCGTTCCTCACAGTGAATTCGAAACCCATAGCTACAAACTAGGGTTTAACACCGCGGCCACCACAATGACTTCCAGTACGATCAAGTGATACCACGTCAAAGGCCTCGCCTCCACCTACCACCGCCATGAGAAGCGCCCAGCTCGGTGCCCTGTGTGCCTCGAATTTCGCGCCTAAAGCGAAGGCGAACGCGGCCCAACTGCTTCGCCCATAGTCGACGAAACCCCATCATCCCCGTACAACTGTGAAGCCCTCGATTCACACTTCATTTTCTTAGTTGATCGTTTGTTGAATCTATGCATGGATATGAAGAGATTAAGGGTTTGTTATTTTTTTTTAATTTTTATGAAGAGGTAGGGGCTATTTATAAGGAACGAGCGACACTATTCATCCCGGAAATTCCAAACTCCGATTTAGGCGCCGTAACCAGCGTACCTAGGGTTTATCCCGCGTTCCGGACACAATGGAACAGGTTTCGGAAGCTAATTCGGAAGTATGTGCGAGTTATGGCTGAAAACGTTCGATTTAAATTAAACCGATTTAAATCGATTTCTAGGCGTTTTAATTTGTACCGGACAAACGGTAAATCCAATTGACTTGAAATTTGAAACCTTACAATAATATCACATTACGGATCCGATGAAACTGGTTTCGTCGAAATCCGAGACTTTTTGAAAAATGGCTATTTTGACTCGCCAAATTTAAATTAAAAATAATTCGATGCGTTTCGAGCTGCCACGATCAAACGATAACTCCGATTGACACGAAAATTGAAATCCGGTAATAACTAACTATTACGGATCCAATGGAACTAGTTTCGTTCAATTCTGAGACTGTTCAAAAATTGACTATTTTACAGTCGATTATTAAATATTAAAATATTCAATTTTCACAAATTAACTTTTAATTCGATTTTAAAAGTTCTAAAATATCATTCTAACTTCAATATGATAAAATTAAATTTTACAAATCATTTTCAATCATATTTAACTCTATTTTCAATTATTTCCATAATTTAACATATTAAATTATCGATTTAATTATCCAATTAAATCCAATAAATCAAAATAAAATTTATTTGACTTAAAAATTCACTTATAAATATTTAAAATTAATTAAATATTCAATTTTTAATTAATAAAAATTCTGGGTCGTTACATGGGGAGTGTCAGTTTTATTTGTATTAATACTATTGGTGTGGATGAGAATTCATTCTCATCAGTTACACAAGAATAACACAAGCATTGATCTCTGATTTATGGAAGTCAGGCTTTGAATTTGATTTGCCATATGGTAAAATTCTTGCTCACATTTATCAATTCATTCAAGGCCGAGATAAATGCTTTGATAACTGAAAGGCTGAAGTAAAGGAAGGATTGATGCTTGTTTCAGTTTTATATCGTGCATTAAATTTGATAACTGATGAAAGCGGGGTTTTAAAAACAAAGTTTGATATTCGATACAAGTATTTGCGTGATTCTTGGCAACGTAGGCAACATTGATTTGAAGAAAACTGATCATATGATAAAGGCTTGCGAGATAAATGTTTGGTAACTGATGAGATAGAGGTAGAAGAAAAGAATCAGATGCATGCTCCAGTTTTTTTTTTTCAAGCGTGCATTTTATTTTCGAACATTTATTCTATGAATTTTCTCAAACTCATATATATGTGTTATGATTTAGTTTGAAGTCAAAATTTTTTTAAGAGGTGAACATTTGTGTAGGCTTGATATATAAAAAAAAAACGTATGCAAAGTTATAAACAAATGGTCCTTTAAAATGAAATAACGTTCGTCTTAAAATCACGGACCAATATTTTTCTTCAGAAAAATTTGAAAATATTATTTTTACACTACGTTCAACAGACGCAGTCTAAAACACCAAAAATTTTCACAAAAGTAACATTTTTTAAAAACACACGTTTCATTACATTGTTTATACCCTATAACTGACGCGTCTTTTGAACGCGAAATTTAACCGTTCAAACCTAGCTTAAATTTCACAGTTATTATTTAATTTTTTTTTTTTTTGACATATAAAATTTTATAAAAATATATCTCCAATTTAACTAATTAAACTATATTGTTAAATACAATTATATAAAATATATATCAAAATTTAAATAATTAAGATAAAATAAATCGCTAAAACTAGGGTTGTTACAATACAAGTCCGTCCCGGGTTCGTACGGAACCGAATGCACTACTCCTACGACATCCATTTTGGAAATATCCTCAGGATTAGTAGCGACTAGTCCTTGCACTTCACTCTTCCATCTTCGACTCCGAACTCGTTTTTCCCACGAAAACGTACAAACCGGATCGAAGTGGTTTTCGAAAAATAGTCTCGATCCCGGTCTCTTCGAAACGATTAACGCATTTGTCCAATATTGATTGTCGGTGATTTAACTATCAATTAACATCCATAAGCATCCATCACACAATAAATAATTGCCGAATTATTTATTTCTTCAAAATATCTTTGCAATATATATTTCCATTTCCAAACCCCTTTTGAAACAGATTCAATACCAACTCTTTTCATGGAATAAATTTCCCAAATTGTTACTTCCCTTGAAAAACGTCCAAGTACCAATGTTTAAGGTTTAAAATAAATTTAAATACTTTATTCTTGAAAATACACTAAACATTTATATCAAAACTTCCTACATATTGATTTAAAATATATATATCCTTTAGAAATATCTTGAATAAAACTACTTAGTAAAATATTATCTTTAAAATAAAGTTAAGTCGTACTAGATTTTGAAATAAGGCTATGAAATTCTATTACAAGTTGCGATAAAACTTTAATTGATTATCTTTAAAATAAAACCATTTATAAAGTATAAATGCTAATAATATTATTTTAAATAAAAATGCTAATTACCTTTTTAAAATAATTACTTCTATAATTACCTTGATAAATGTTCATTTTTAAAAAATTTATCACTTAAATGATTTTCTAGAAATCATTCTTAATATAACTTGAACCTTCTAACCTTTCAAAAAAATTAGCTTAAAAAAACGTATTTGGCCTTTCAGGGAAATATCCTTCCATTTTTGGATAACCCAAAGAATTCTTTTCATCATTCCAACATGATTTGCGCAATTCAGTTTTTACGTTCATCCCGTAAAATCCTTTCCATACTTTTAAAAATATCTCCTTTTATTTTTAAACACTTTGTTGTTTCCTGGAAATCATTTCCAAATATATGTTTAAAATAGTTAAATAAAGCTTCTATAAAATTATTTAATTGAAAATAATACTTAAGGAAATATATAGGGGTTTCCGAAGTACTTTAAGTCAATTTTAATTTTTTTAGAATAAAGTTATTAAGTCAAATATTTATATTAAAATTCCCTTTTGAAAACTTAAAACTACTTTACTTTTTAAATATAATTAAGTGCCATAATTACTTAATCAAATATTTGCTTTCACTTAAAAACAATTTAAAATAATATTTCTTTCTAAAATATTCTAAACATATTTAAATTGCAGATTTATATTTTGATATCTTTTCTTAAATACATACTAAAATTTCCAGGAGAAAGCACACTTCCCATTCTTTTAAAAAAAATCTTGCTATTATTTTAAACAATTCACCTTTCCCTTTTTAAACCAAATTTCAAACCCCTCAAATTACCATCCAATTTCTTGAATTTAATTCCTTTTAAATTCCTTACTTGAGGATTTCTTTAATTTCGTTTAAACCCAATTTATTTATTTATATTTAAAATTCCCAGGTTGTCTTCATCCAAATCGTAGCACAACACAATTTAATTTTCAATTTAATATATCACAGTATATAAATGAACACAGCATAACAAGATCTCAATTAATTTATCACCGAATATAAATGAGGTTTATTGCAGAATATAAATAAATTTCCATTTGTGAGGAATCAAGTTGGATCCCTCCAACTTGTTTCCCTGCATCCACAGATATTAGCACAATAAATAAATATCTATTTAATTGGATAAAAATTATCATATTCAGCAAATCAACCATTCAAACATTTACTAGTATCCAGATGTGAGTGAGAATAACTCACCTTGGGTTTTCGACGAGCGTTCAAATTTAAATTAAATCGAACATCGTTCGATTTAACCTAAATTTTTACTTGCTCTGAATAAATTCCAGAATTGCTCCACTGCGTAGTACTCTTCTCTATGATTTCGGCGTCGTCAATTTCATCGAAATCTGGCAACGTATGCACAAGTTATAGAAATTTAAAGTTTGAATATAAATTTGGAAACAATTTTTATTTTTATTTTTACTTACCAAACGAAAAACCGGCCGCAACCCACCTTCTTCCTTCTCGCGTTCGCACGTAGGAAATTCGAACCCAAAGTCACGATTAGGGTTTACAACCGCCGCACTTACGATCCACACGAGCTCAATCAAAACCCACCACGGAGCAGCTCGACGCGGCCTCCACCTTCACCAAAAGCGTGCGCGAGCTCGGCTGTAAGCTCGTCTTGAAAAATGCTTCCAAATGCGTCACCTAATCGAGCAGATCCTGGCCTCCACGGCGAATTTTCCGAGCCACTCCACCGTACGGATGTAAAGCCCTCGTCGAGTACTTTGATTCTCTAACGGAGAGCTTCTTGCGAAAAATTGAGGACTGAGAGAAAAATGAGGGAGAACGAAATGAAATTTCGGCCATTAAAACGTGAGCGGCGGCTGAAGACAATTGCTAGGGTTTCGGCCTCTCCCTTCTAAACGTATGTATATACGTATAACCAGTTATTTAATTATTTAATCCACTTTAAAGCAACTTTTTCACACGATCTCCAAACGACGCGTGCCGACAGGCGTTTATAATGTTTTACGTACGTTCCAAACACAATGGAATGTGTTTCGGAGGCAAATTTGGTCGTATGCATGAGTTACGGAAATAAACGATCAATTTTAAATTAAATCGATTAAAGTATTTTCTATGCGTTTTAAGCTGCCGAGGTCAAATGACAATTCCGATTGCTACGAAAATTGAAATCCAATAATATCTAACTATTACGGATCCAATGGAACTGGTTTCGTCGAATTCCAAGACTGTTCCCCGGAAGGCTAATTTAACTCGTCGATAAATTCGAGCGATTTTCAAAATCGTCGAAATCACTTAAAATTTCACTTTTAAAACTTTAATAACTCTATTATAACTCGTATAAAATTTATATTCCCAATAGAAATCATTCTGATTCAGTTTAAATCAAAATTTGATTATGTGCATTATTATATTATTAAATTTCATTATTAAATTAATATAAAATTTCAAATTCTACCTATCGACTTTTAATTCCCTCCAACAGCCCAATATTACAATTCAAATCCAAATAGACTTAAAATAAATTTTAGAATCTATTTTTATATCTATTTACACCCAGAATCACCAATTATCCCAATTCTAATATTAAATTATTATTATTCAAATTTCAATTAAATTCCCATATTTGAAATTTAACTAA
Source organism: Allium cepa (assembly GCA_030765085.1). Lineage (NCBI taxonomy): Eukaryota > Viridiplantae > Streptophyta > Magnoliopsida > Asparagales > Amaryllidaceae > Allium > Allium cepa. Next base: position 205,287,645 of record CM060929.1, read on the forward strand.
TTCTATTAATTTAACCAAAATCTTTTATTTCAAAACCAAAATACAATACATATTCAACATTTAAAATGAATTAAATGTTCAAATCTAGCGACCCAGGGTCGTTGCAACTTTAACCATGAATTTGTAAAATATGGTAGAAAACTTCGACGTCGTTGTCCAATTTTTAGATTTCGAGGATTAGGCGGATTGCTGCCATCATGCTCTGTCGCATCGCTGCATCATCACCCTCCATCGTCAATCGCAAGCCTTGTGCAACTGATCCTTTCCTACATTCCTTTACCACCATTATAGTGGGAACTTTATCACTAAGGAAAGCCATCCTTGCCAGCAAATTACTATTCCAGTTAGCCATTCTATACAACTCATATTTGGGATTTTGTTCAGATTTGAACACATAGTGGGAACTATGTACGTTTGAATCCATAATTTCATTGTCTGTTGTTTCAATCTATTGTCATGAATGTTTTTTTTCCAATTGTACTAATATGGATAAATATGAAGACATTTTTGCTTAGGTTTGTTTGCTTTGATAATTTGATGATCTTTTGTGTCAGTAAGTTTCAGTCTCCAACTAATTTATTTCACATGTCATGCATTTCATAACCTATAGATTTTCCATAGATAAATTTAGGTATGCTGTTAAAATTGGTTGCCTCAACTATTGAATCAAGATTATATAAACCCTTAGTTGTAAAATAATTTCATTACTTTTTATGATTGCTTTGGTATATATTCCTCTGTTATCTTAAATCCAATACACCTATACAAATAATCAACTTTCCTATGTTTGTAAGAGTACGATTGAGGCATATTAAATTATAATGCGATAAATTTTAGTACCCACATTTACAAAAATGATACCATGTATGGTAGACATAATTTTTTTTTGTGTTTCCTAAAATTATCTCGAGCTAAGTAGAATAAACGTTTGTTAACGGTCATGCATTTTACTGACCTTTTGATATGTAGACATGGGATGTACTAAGTTCGTGTTTTCAATATGCAACGTTAATTTGATGTTAAGCATAGATTTGAAGATTTGTATGCACTTCCAGTCATGTATACAGAAGATTGAGTTTCATATTTTGTTTTTTTATTTCTTGGCCGGAGAGCATACCCACAAGATAGGTTGAAATTCATCTAACCCTTATTTCCTTATAATACGATATTATTGCAGATTATCATGGCGTAATGTTCTAATATGAATTTAGTTGCATTTTCTTGTAACGCCCCGAAAATTTTCGACTTTCGAAAATTCAACATGGATACTCACTTTATCGACTGCCGAGAAATCGAAGGTCAAAAACCGGAATGTTATGGGTTTTTAAAAAAGAATTTTAAGAAAAGAAAAGAAGAGGGTAGAAGATAGAGGGAAAAGAAGATAGAAATTTTTAAAATAGAAGAAAAAGGAGAATAGAACAGAATTTTAAAATAGAACAGAACAGAAAACAACAGAACAACATCAGAATCTCACAATTCGCAGCGGAACAACATATAATAATAAATGAATAATCTTTAAACAAAGAACTATATCAGTTATTACATTACATCACATTTCATTACATCATATCATCAGAGTGTACAACAACATACAATAACAAACAGTGCAGCGGAAAAAAGAAATACTATATACTAGTAATACGCCATGCCATCCAGCTTGCCTCCAGCAACTCCAGAATATCCAGAATATCCTGATAAACCTAACTCTTGACTGCCCGTGTAGAAATTGGTGGGCACCCAGAGTTTAGGAAGGAAAACAATAAACTCCGAGTCAGTCATGTGACTGGTGTGAGAACTCAAAACAGTTTGTTTATCTATAAAATCAAAATAGAAGAATATTTTTAAATTCAATTCGCAATGCTTTTAAAAATGAGACTACCATAAGGCCTCCCGCACACACACACATGCAAACGCAGAATCGGAGGAGATTTCTCCTTATGATAGCCAAAGATGCTTGATACACATTAAAAGAACATTTCATATTATTATTAGTGCATAGTGTAGGGGAAAAATTCATTTTGAAAGTAGAATATAAATCTTAGCCAACATAGACATTTCGAACTATGCCTACTATAGCTACCATCCAAACAGTGGTGACCACCATAAGTGAATGGCAGGTTCTACAACTAATACCGTACAAAGTTTCGTATTGGGAATTGGATTTCCAACGAATGATCAGGCCAAGGAACTTCCCATTGCCACATGAGAATGCCTCTGGATGGACATCCCCGAGAACCAAACCGGATCTCTACCAACACAAGGCCGGGTTACCCCTAACTGAGTAACAACTGACCGAATATGCCATCTCCCGGTCCTTTGGGACCTTTTCACCGAGCGCTCGTAATCAATTCACACAATCATAACAAAGTGTTTTCAACATGAGTAAGTATCTGGGCTCCATACCATGATACCACCCTTTTCCAGAAGGAAATGGACACATCCTAAAGGGTGCTACCCCTCATAACCTTGCTGCTTCTTTCCTGTTTTGACCATTCACGGGGTGTGAGGCTCGACGAATTCACGTCCACAAAAACATACTTTATACAAAAGCCATGCTTTGGGTCAACAAATGATCAACACAATGATCACAAGGATAGACGATCAAATAAACGATCCTATCACAAATAATCAACACAATGATCATTTCAGCATCACTCAGCATATCACATTACCAAATTGGGAATATATCGCTGATAACATTCAACTATATAACCTCTGAGCACGTACGTCTCAGAGAAGGGTGTTAAGCTAAAAGAATAAATTCTCCGCCACCAACAGAAATATATTTGAAAGAAATCTGCTTTATATCTCAACTTGTAATGTCAGACATACAATCCATACAAGTCTGTTCCGGGATCGAACAAAACCGAAGGCACTTACAAAGAAGTACTTGCAATCCGGATATTCACAATCCTGATCGGATTTCCCATCACATATGGAATCTCTATACCAGGAGCGACCCAGTGCAGAGACAATCGATAGGTCATCCTATCGCTCTTGCAAATACCGGTCTTCAACACCGATCTTCAAATGCAATTCACAACGACGTATCACATATTCGGAATGGGTTATACGACCCCATGGTCCTTTCCCGGTTAACCTGAATAGTGAGCGCTTATTCAAAAATAAGTATGGAATTCAAATTCAATCAAATCACATCAAATACCCATTCAAAGGGAAATATTGATAGTCGGCTATTGAACTATCAATTGATATGCACACATCACCAGATTCCAAATAATTTTCCAAATTATTTATTTTCCAAAATATCTTTACAAGATATATAATTTCAACACTTCAACAATAAATCAATATTTATTTTTCTAAACCAATCCCACTTTCTTTTATAAATTCCATAATGAATTTACATTTCAAAATATCTATGCATATACGATTTCAACTATCCATTTCAATTTATCTTCAAAAAGATAGATTCTAAATCTTCACTTCATATTGGAAAACATTTCCATACTTATTTATTCATAAGTAATTCACAAATCCTTTATTTTCAACCTTGGAAAATATTCAATATACTTAAATCGAATTAAGTATATATTTCATTCTTTAAGGAAGTCATTCTCTTAAACATATTTATTTGGGCCAAAACGAATGTTACGTAAAACATCGTTACGACAACCCAAAATCACTAGTATAGGGATTCGACTTAAAAATAGATATATAAATCCCAATACTAAACCAACATTTCCTTTCGGAAATCATTTACTATAACAACAGTGTTATAGTCCACCATTTCCTTTTATTTCCCGAAAACGTCTATTTCAACAATAAATGTTGAAATCTATGGTTTCGAATCATAACACATTTAAAAACATCGTTAGATCGTTTTAATTCTGTTTAAAACATCACATTCAAAACATTCTCTTTAACACATTATTCACAATTCAAAAACGTGAATATATTATGTTAACAAATTTCATCCTTTTTATACATTTTTAACTTAAAGGATTATTCACTATCTAAAAACGTGAATATAACTCCATTTATAAGTTATAACAATTAACTTATCAAAATAAGTCATTTGCGAATTTATAAAACAACGTTTATAAATTCCATTTCTATTTATTTATAAAAACTTCCTTTTTATAAATTCCTTTATTAACCTATTCCAATTTATAACTCAATTATAACTAAAAGTTCATATTATAAGTTAAGTGCTTATAAAACGATTATTTTACAAAATCGTTCTTTTAAAAACTTTCCAATTTATAAATCTTATAACTTATAAGATCCATTTATTTAACCAAATCTATTCTTCAATTAACTTCACAAATTTATAAATCTTACTATTTATAAATTTTATTTATAACTTCACAGTTTATAATTCTATAAATTTCATTCATTTATTAAATTCATTTTCACTTCATTCAAACACTTATAAAAACTCGTTTTATAATGTCAATATTTCGATTTATAAATATCCATTTATAAATCTCTTAATATAAATCAATTTATATTATTCTCTTAAAACGTCTTTAAATTCCTTTATAATTTCACCATTCTGATTTATAAAATAATCAAATTTTATAAACCTTATATTCAAACTTTTATAAAAATTTCTAAAATCTCAATTTAAACTATTTTATAAAATCATTAATCCATATTTCTCAAAAATCAGCTCTTAACTATATTTCACAAAAACCATAATTTTTATAACATTAAAAAATTATATCGTTATTTATTCATAATGGATTAATTCCAAAATATAGTATATTCTCAAAAATCACTTTAAAATTATTTTAAAATCCCAAAATCTGGGTCCAATGATGCTACACACCGAATAGTCAATCACGACTACAACGACATCATATATCGATATGATAATCCATCAAATATCAAAATATCTGAAATCAAATAAAAACTGTTGAGGAATCCAGTTGGATCCTTCCAACCTGTTTTCCCGCATCCACAAACATTAGCACAATACCAATTTCGCTCCAGTACGAAATTATCGCGGTATATGTTCTTATTAAATATTATCCGCTTACTAACGGCGTAATAGGGTCTCATCCGCTAAAAAATACGGGAAATCAACAACTGCAATATATACATATGCCAATATATATATATTGATATTATATATAATACCAATTTCACTGTTTATGAAATATTCGCGGTATATGTTTTTATTAAATAACATCCGCTTACTAACGGCGTATAATGTCTATTTTAACAATCAATAAATAACAATCATCATTCAAACATGCATTCAAATATTTTAAATCTAACTATTTAAAATAAAATCGAAACCGATTCGATTGAGTGAGAAATTCTCACCTTGATTTTATTTCCGTTTTAGCGATTTATTTCGAATAAAATTAAACGCGCGTTTAATTTTACCCAAAATTCTCACTAACTCCAAACGACTCCAAACAAACTCCATCGCGTAGTGCTCGTCCATACGATTCCAACGCAACTGAGTTTGCATTTTTTCGACCTCGTATGAAAAAGTTATGCAGTTTTAAAGATTACACGATTTTAATTAACTAATTTACAACATTTACTTTAAAAATTATAATCTAACTCAACTACAGCCGTGCATCTCCACATCCAACGGCCCCCCTCCATCTTCTACATCACGCATCTCTCCAGATCAAAGCCGTCACCACAAACCCATCCCCTTTAGAACTAGGGTTAGCATTTGCTCCTCCATCACTCGATATAAACTCGATCAGGGAGCTTCATGTCGAAGAGCTCGACAAGTACTGCACTCGGCCCCAATAGGGTGGAGCTCGGCCCCCCCTTCCACCTAGAATTTCGTGCGCCACTTCCCTAGGACGCGGCCTCCTATACCCCTCCACGTCGCACGAAAACCCATCATCACCGTATAGAATCGAAGATCTCATCGTCCCCTTCCATTCTCTAGTTGAAACCTAAGGCTAATTGTCGACGGATTGGAAGATCTAGAGAGAAGAAGTTTGGCAAATTCTGGCCTTTGAAATAGAGGAGGTGGCTGCAACGTTTAGGGTTAGGTTAATTTCTTTTTTTTTTTTTTATTTGTGAATGGTGGGCTATTTATAAGGAACCGACGAAACACTATTCATCCCGGAAATTCCGAACTCCGATTTAGGCGCCGAAACTGACGTACCTAGGGTTTATCCCACGTTCCGGACATAATGGAACAGGTTTCGGAAGCTAATTCGGACATCTGTGCGAGTTATGGCTGAAAATGCTCAATTTAAATTAAACCGATTTAAATCGATTTCTAGGCGTTTTAATTCGTACCGGACAAACGGTAAATCCAATTGACTTGAAATTTGAAACCTTACAATAATATCACATTACGGATCCGATGAAACTAGTTTCGTCGAAATCCGAGACTTTTTGAAAAATGGCTATTTTCACTCGTCAAATTTAAATTAAAAACAAATCGATGCGTTTCGAGCTGCCACGCTCAAACGATAACTCCGATTGACACGAAAATTGAAATCCGGTAATAACTAACTATTACGGATCCAATGGAACTAGTTTCGTTCAATTCTGAGACTGTTCAAAAATTGACTATTTTCACTAGTCGATTTTAATATTAAAATATTCAATTTTCACAAATAAACTTTTAATTCGATTTTAAAAGTTCTAAAATATCGTTCTAACTCCAATATGATAAAATAAAATTTTACAAATCATTTTTAATCATATTTAACCCTATTTTCAATTATTTCCATAATTTAACCTATTAAATTATCGATTTAATAATCCAATTAAATCCAATAATTCAAAATAAAAATTTATTTGACTTAAAAATTCACTTATTAATATTTAAAATTAATTAAATATTCAAATTTTAATTTCTAAAAATTCTAGGTCGTTACAATCTTTCCCCCTTAAAAGAATTTCGTCCTCGAAATTATCAGTAAGAAAAGTTATAGAATTCCATTAATTTTCCCAAAATTCATAGTTAAACTTTTTATAATACTTTACTAAGTTTTCAAATTATACTTAGTTATCTTTTCAAAAACAACTACTATTGTTTAACTTTCAATTCCAAAATCAAAGTTAAAGTTTTCAAAAATTTTCTAAATTTCTCAAAATTTTTCTAACGCCTTAAATTTTCGAAAAAATTCGCCATAGTCTCCTTTGCGCGGCTCGATCCAAAAAAAAATGACAGTATATATATGACAAATATACATCTCATCAAGTAATGAGGCATCCCGCAGGGAAAAAAGTATAAAAGTGCGATATTTAATCCGAGATATGTACCTTATATTTTATTAGCAAGCGTATACGGCTAATATAGCGCGAAAGCGAGCTCCAAATGCGAAGCAAACGCGATCCGCACCTACTAAACACTCAACAAACAACATGAGAACATGCATATAGACAATAATCTCAATATACAACATATATTAACATAACAACTATATATGTCAACATAGCAAATGCAACTAAACAACAAATGCAATATATATTCAACCATCAACCAATTATCATCCAACTAACATTCATAACCAATAATATTCATTTATATACAATGAAATAGGTTTTCAATTTAAATCTTATTTGATTCATTCACATTGGATTTTATCAACATTCCTTCTCGATTCAATTAGTTATTATTTACTAATTTTCATTCAAGTTGGTTCAATTCCAAATCAAATTCAATTCCATTCAATTCTATTCAAATTTATTTACTTCTAATTTGAATTCAATTTCATTGCTTCCAATTTCACTAATTCACTTAATGAATTTATATATAATCAATCAACAATCAACTAACAATCATATAACAACCAAAGTATATTAATTTCAACCAAATTCCTTTGTTTATATTCATACATTCAATTATTCAACTTCTAATAACATTAGAATTTAATGAATTAACATTTATATTCATTATTTCATATCAACTTAATTTACATTTAATTGATTAACATTCATTTCATTAATTCAATTCAATTTCAAAAGTTGAATTTCATTTATCTTTGAATTCACTTTCATTTACAACTCATATTCATAAATATATTCAAATAATTTCACTTCTTATGTATATATATATATATATATATATAAGTTTATTTCACAATTGTAAATCACTTTAATTATAATTCAATTCTTATAATTCTTTTTCTTATACAATTTTTCTTTTATTTAGATTATTCAAACAACCTAACAATCAACTTATATACACTTTAATAATTCTGAAAAATTATTCCTTTATATATAAAATATAATTAAGGTAAAATTATTTCATTTACCCAATTTTAAAAACAATATTGTGTCGAATAGTTCTATTCAAGTGTTTAGAAACCCCTTCGATTCAGTTTCGAGGCTGCGCCGACGAAGGTTCATATACCACTCAACAAACCAATCATCACAATATAAAACAATTTCATATTCACTAACAAATACGCTCTCATAGCTATTATTACACTCAAACTCATTCTAGAGTACTACTGACTCTATCTGTAATGAATTATACCCAACAGAACCATGGTTGTCGCTTAACCATATGCTCTGATACCAAATGTAACGCCCCGAAAATTTTCGACTTTCGAAAATTCAACATCGATACTCACTTTATCGACTGCCGAGAAATCGAAGGTCAAACACCGGAATGTTATGGGTTTTTAAAAAAGAATTTTAAGAAAAGAAAAGAAGAGGGTAGAAGATAGAGGGAAAAGAAGATAGAAATTTTTAAAATAGAAGAAAAAGGAGAATAGAACAGAATTTTAAAATAGAACGGAACAGAAAACAACAGAACAACATCAGAATCTCACAATTCGCAGCGGAACAACATATAATAATAAATGAATAATCTTTAAACAAAGAACTATATCAGTTATTACATTACGTCACATTTCATTACATCATATCATCAGAGTGTACAACAACATACAGTAACAAACAGTGCAGCGGAAAAAAGAAATACTATATACTAGTAATACGCCATGCCATCCAGCTTGCCTCCAGCAACTCCAGAATATCCTGATAAACCGAACTCTTGACTGCCCGTGTAGAAATTGGTGGGCACCCAGAGTTTAGGAAGGAAAACAATAAACTCCGAGTCAGTCATGTGACTGGTGTGAGAACTCAAAACAGTTTGTTTATCTTTAAAATCAAAATAGAAGAATATTTTTAAATTCAATTCGCAATGCTTTTAAAAATGAGACTACCATAAGGCCTCCCGCACACACACACATGCAAACGCAGAATCGGAGGAGATTTCTCCTTATGATAGCCAAAGATGCTTGATACGCATTAAAAGAACATTTCATATTATTATTAGTGCATAGTGTAGGGGAAAAATTCATTTTGAAAGTAGAATATAAATCTTAGCCAACATAGACATTTCGAACTATGCCTACTATAGCTACCATCCAAACAGTGGTGACCACCATAAGTGAATGGCAGGTTCTACAACTAATACCGTACAAAGTTTCGTATTGGGAATTGGATTTCCAACGAATGATCAGGCCAAGGAACTTCCCATTGCCACATGAGAATGCCTCTGGATGGACATCCCCGAAACCAAACCGGATCTCTACCAACACAAGGCCGGGTTACCCCTAACTGAGTAACAACTGACCGAATATGCCATCCCCCGGTCCTTTGGGACCTTTTCACCGAGCGCTCGTAATCAATTCACACAATCATAACAAAGTGTTTTCAACATGAGTAAGTATCTGGGCTCCATACCATGATACCACCCTTTTCCAGAAGGAAATGGACACATCCTAAAGGGTGCTACCCCTCATAACCTTGCTGCTTCTTTCCTGTTTTGACCATTCACGGGGTGTGAGGCTCGACGAATTCACGTCCACAAAAACATACTTTATACAAAAGCCATGCTTTGGGTTAACAAATGATCAACACAATGATCACAAGGATAGACGATCAAATAAACGATCCTATCACAAATAATCAACACAATGATCATTTCAGCATCACTCAGCATATCACATTACCAAATTGGGAATATATCGCTGATAACATTCAACTATATAACCTCTGAGCACGTACGTCTCAGAGAAGGGTGTTAAGCTAAAAGAATAAATTCTCCGCCACCAACAGAAATATATTTGAAAGAAATCTGCTTTATATCTCAACTTGTAATGTCAGACATATAATCCATACAAGTCTGTTCCGGGATCGAACAAAACCGAAGGCACTTACAAAGAAGTCCTTGCAATCCGGATATTCACAATCCTGATTGGATTTCCCATCACATATGGAATCTCTATACCAGGAGCGACCCAGTGCAGAGACAATCGATATGTCATCCTATCGCTCTCGCAAATACCGGTCTTCAACACCGATCTTCAAATGCAATTCACAACGACGTATCACATATTCGGAATGGGTTATACGACCCCATGGTCCTTTCCCGGTTAACCCGAATAGTGAGCGCTTATTCAAAAATAAGTGTGGCATTCAAATTCAATCAAATCACATCAAATACCCATTCAAAGGGAAATATTGATAGTCGGCTATTGAACTATCAATTGATATGCACACATCACCAGATTCCAAATAATTTTCCAAATTATTTATTTTCCAAAATATCTTTACAAGATATATAATTTCAACACTTCAAAAATAAATCAATATTTATTTTTCTAAACCAATCCCACTTTCTTTTATAAATTCCATAATGAATTTACATTTCAAAATATCTATGCATATACGATTTCAACTATCCATTTCAATTTATCTTCAAAAAGATAGATTCTAAATCTTCACTTCATATTGGAAAACATTTCCATACTTATTTATTCATAAGTAATTCACAAATCCTTTATTTTCAACCTTGGAAAATATTCAATATACTTAAATCGAATTAAGTATATATTTCATTCTTTAAGGAAGTCATTCTCTTAAACATATTTATTTGGGCCAAAACGAATGTTACGTAAAACATCGTTACGACAACCCAAAATCACTAGTATAGGGATTCGAATTAAAAATAGATATATAAATCCCAATACTAAACCAACATTTCCTTTCGGAAATCATTTACTATAACAACAGTGTTATAGTCCACCATTTCCTTTTATTTCCCGAAAACGTCTATTTCAACAATAAATGTTGAAATCTATGGTTTCGAATCATAACACATTTAAAAACATCGTTAGATCGTTTTAATTCTGTTTAAAACATCACATTCAAAACATTCACTTTAACACATTATTCACAATTCAAAAACGTGAATATATTATGTTAACAAATTTCATCCTTTTTATACATTTTTAACTTAAAGGATTATTCACTATCTAAAAACGTGAATATAACTCCATTTATAAGTTATAACAATTAACTTATCAAAATAAGTCATTTGCGAATTTATAAAACAACGTTTATAAATTCCATTTCTATTTATTTATAAAAACTTCCTTTTTATAAATTCCTTTATTAACCTATTCCAATTTATAACTCAATTATAACTAAAAGTTCATATTATAAGTTAAGTGCTTATAAAACGATTATTTTACAAAATCGTTCTTTTAAAAACTTTCCAATTTATAAATCTTATAACTTATAAGATCCATTTATTTAACCAAATCTATTCTTCAATTAACTTCACAAATTTATAAATCTTACTATTTATAAATTTTATTTATAACTTCACAATTTATAATTCTATAAATTTCATTCATTTATTAAATTCATTTTCACTTCATTCAAACACTTATAAAAACTCGTTTTATAATGTCAATATTTCGATTTATAAATATCCATTTATAAATCTCTTAATATAAATCAATTTATATTATTCTCTTAAAACGTCTTTAAATTCCTTTATAATTTCACCATTCTGATTTATAAAATAATCAAATTTTATAAACCTTATATTCAAACTTTTATAATAATTTCTAAAATCTCAATTTAAACTATTTTATAAAATCATTAATCCATATTTGTCAAAAATCAGCTCTTAACTATATTTCACAAAAACCATAATTTTTATAACATTAAAAAATTATATCGTTATTTATTCATAATGGATTAATTCCAAAATATAGTATATTCTCAAAAATCACTTTAAAATTATTTTAAAATCCCAAAATCTGGGTCCAATGATGCTACACACCGAATAGTCAATCACGACTACAACGACATCATATATCGATATGATAATCCATCAAATATCAAAATATCTGAAATCAAATAAAAACTGTTGAGGAATCCAGTTGGATCCTTCCAACCTGTTTTCCTGCATCCACAAACATTAGCACAATACCAATTTCGCTCCAGTACGAAATTATCGCGGTATATGTTCTTATTAAATATTATCCGCTTACTAACGGCGTAATAGGGTCTCATCCGCTAAAAAATACGGGAAATCAACAACTGCAATATATACATATGCCAATATATATATATTGATATTATATATAATACAAATTTCACTGTTTATGAAATATTCGCGGTATATGTTTTTATTAAATAACATCCGCTTACTAACGGCGTATAATGTCTATTTTAACAATCAATAAATAACAATCATCATTCAAACATGCATTCAAATATTTTAAATCTAACTATTTAAAATAAAATCGAAACCGATTCGATTGAGTGAGAAATTCTCACCTTGATTTTATTTCCGTTTTAGCGATTTATTTCGAATAAAATTAAACGCGCGTTTAATTTTACCCAAAATTCTCACTAACTCCAAACGACTCCAAACAAACTCCATCGCGTAGTGCTCGTCCATACGATTCCAACGCAACTGAGTTTGCATTTTTTCGACCTCGTATGAAAAAGTTATGCAGTTTTAAAGATTACACGATTTTAATTAACTAATTTACAACATTTACTTTAAAAATTATAACCTAACTCAACTACAGCCGTGCATCTCCACATCCAACGGGCCCCCTCCATCTTCTACATCACGCATCTCTCCAGATCAAAGCCGTCACCACAAACCCATCCCCTTTAGAACTAGGGTTAGCATTTGCTCCTCCATCACTCGATATAAACTCGATCAGGGAGCTTCATGTCGAAGAGCTCGACAAGTACTGCACTAGGCCCCAATAGGGTGGAGCTCGGCCCCCCCTTCCACCTAGAATTTCGTGCGCCACTTCCCTAGGACGCGGCCTCCTATACCCCTCCACGTCGCACGAAAACCCATCATCACCGTATAGAATCGAAGATCTCATCGTCCCCTTCCATTCTCTAGTTGAAACCTAAGGCTAATTGTCGACGGATTGGAAGATCTAGAGAGAAGAAGTTTGGCAAATTCTGGCCTTTGAAATAGAGGAGGCGGCTGCAACGTTTAGGGTTAGGTTAATTTTCTTTTTTTTCTTTTTCATTTGTGAATTGTGGGCTATTTATAAGGAACCGACGAAACACTATTCATCCCGGAAATTCCGAACTCCGATTTAGGCGCCGAAACTGACGTACCTAGGGTTTATCCCGCGTTTCGGACATAATGGAATAGGTTTCGGAAGCTAATTCGGACATCTGTGCAAGTTATGGCTGAAAACGCTCAATTTAAATTAAACCGATTTAAATCGATTTCTAGGCGTTTTAATTCGTACCGGACAAACGGTAAATCCAATTGACTTGAAATTTGAAACCTTACAATAATATCACATTATGGATCCGATGAAACTGGGTTCGTCGAAATCCGAGACTTTTTGAAAAATGGCTATTTTCACTCGTCAAATTTAAATTAAAAACAAATCGATGCGTTTCGAGCTGCCACGCTCAAACGATAACTCCGATTGACACGAAAATTGAAATCCGGTAATAACTAACTATTACGGATCCAATGGAACTAGTTTCGTTCAATTCTGAGACTGTTCAAAAATTGACTATTTTCACTAGTCGATTTTAATATTAAAATATTCAATTTTCACAAATAAACTTTTAATTCGATTTTAAAAGTTCTAAAATATCGTTCTAACTCCAATATGATAAAATAAAATTTTACAAATCATTTTTAATCATATTTAACCCTATTTTCAATTATTTCCATAATTTAACCTATTAAATTATCGATTTAATAATCCAATTAAATCCAATAATTCAAAATAAAAATTTATTTGACTTAAAAATTCACTTATTAATATTTAAAATTAATTAAATATTCAAATTTTAATTTCTAAAAATTCTGGGTCGCTACAATTACTAGCTTAAATCATCACCATGGTTGATTTTGGGGCAGTTTTTCAAACTTCTGGTTGACTGTTCCAAGCTTAGGGTTTTCAAACAGTGAGTTAGAATAATTCGCAAGTGAGAGATAATATATCACATAGGTATGAATTTGTTGTGCGAGATTGTTATTTCATACAACTTCATACTCATTGGAATTATTATGCTTTTTTGTCATGTCATCAACTCAGTTGCCTTTTTTGTTGTATTAAAAAAATTTTGTTACTGCTTTTGGGGATTTGTATGCATTTCCCACCTATTCCGTTGTTATGGTTTCCTTTTTTAACTTTAGTAATTTACAGCTGATAGAAGCTATGTACCACACCCGTATAAAGTCGTGTTACTCGATGTTATTTAACGTGCATTTTTGATAAATTTGGATTCATAAACTAATTTATGACTATACTTTAAACGATCGCAAAACAAATATCTGTCAATTATACTCAATAATGATGCACCTATATTGTGCATGCTGTAAGTTTATGATTATAAATATGTGAAGCATCAACAAATTTCAAAATTACAAATATCCTCCTTTAAAGGCATTTTTGTTTTGTAATAATGTAATATGTCATAACTACAAAGTTCACTGTTTGTTGCTCATCAATGTATGATGTGTTGCTCTGTACTTTATTTACGTTGCAATTTGAATCATTCTACATTAGTTCCATTTGAATGAATTTTTGCCAATCACCATGATTTCATAAAATATCAACTAAAAGACTACTACAATTAGCATGACTAAATATGGTTATGTAGAATGTGATAATCTTATTTTACATTAATGTATGGTCTTCAATTGAAAACATTACTTAATTTTGAAGTACTGTGTTTTAGCAATAGAAGTTCAATTCCCTTATAAGTTTAGTGAACCATTTTTATGAACAATTTTACCTTTGTAAAAATTTAACCTATATGTTCAGTTCTCAGTCTATAAGTAGTTCTACTATCAACATCTATTGCTTTTGAACATGAGTATAATAAATCTGTACCAAACCAAAGCATATGGAAAACAGTAAACATTAGTTCAGGCTGTCCATATTTACCAACCTGATAAATTATGTTTTGGACAGAAGAAATATCATACCATTTGCACTCTCGCTGAGATTTTTTATTTCTTAAGCAGTTTATAATAATTTACTTGTTTGTTGTTGTTTTTAGATGTTTCGGTTGGCCACAGTTTTTAATTAGCTATCTTATTGTTTTATTTGCAAATCACAACTAGATTGGTTTTGCAAATATCTTGGACTAAAAGGTTTACAAGTTTGTAGGGAAAATTATCATATCGCTTATATTTTAGTTTACAAGGTATGCCGAGGGGTTTAGCTTTCAGAGTGAAGAGGGGTTAGTGATTGAAGAGAATTCGAGAGTGGAGAGGAGATTTGTTAGTGAAGTAGAGATGACTTAGGGAAATTGGAAGTGAAGGGAAAAGCAAAGTATGGTGGCCAATAATAAGAAGAGGGAAACAGATAGAATATGATCACCAAAATTTTATTTTTCTCAAAGATTGCGGGCACACAAGCTATCGAAGACGTTAGTGACCACTGATATACTTAACAATAGCAAGGCAGGTTTCAATGCCATCCTTGGTTGCAATTAATTGACCATTTTGTTGTGGTGATTAAAGCAAGTAGCTTGTCTTCTCTTTAGAAGAAACTCTACTTGCGTCGCATCCGCTATTGAATTTTCAGTGAAAATTATCTCAATTAGTTATAGGAATAGCGAGCTTTATATGATAACATTATGATCATAAGTAGTTGTAGGAGTCAAATTTACTTTCAAGTAGTTATAGGAGCAGCGAGTTTTGTTTGTTATTAGTTGAACTGCAGTTCCATTGAAGCTAATAGCATGTCTAGGACTGAACTTTCTTCTAAATGAAGTATGTTTCTATGCGTTATATTAATCTTTATATTATAAAAATGTGATCATTGTAATAATTGGTTCGGTAGCTAATTCAGCTAATAATGTTTATATATAAAATTAGAGGGTAAATTTAGGCATATATTATCTTTTATTATTCTAGCAACTTATTCTACATAAATAAGATTGCTAGCTGACATATTATATCTATATATGACAAATTAACTACAAAATAGTGAAATTCATAATAAAAAATGGTAATCTTAAAAAAGACATTTCAAAGCAATCTAAAGTATAAAATATAAATATAAATTTGTATATAGTCATAGGTACCCATATACAGACATTGTATACACTGAAGCATGTTGAAATCTTGAAATATAGCCTTAGTATTGATAAATGTAAAATAAAATTAAACAAATTTTTTAATTCAACTACCATCATGTGGGGAAAATAGGTAAAGAAATTAAAGGTTTTATTTTGCTTTTTACTAAAAAGTTCAATTTTTTTCTGATCTGGTAATAGTAAATCTATTTAGTTCTATTTTCTTATCATTCTGAAACTAAAATGTAGCACGATTTCAGACTGTTGTACATTAGAATATGTTTACTTTGAAGCAAGTGTTGGACTCTTAGAATGTTCGAAATTACAATGCTAAATATGGTGACCTTAATATCAAGAAAAAGCCCTTAAGATATTTAGTTTGATAGATCATCTTCTAAGGAATTCATCAACACGTGTTTCTTATGATGATAGGAATGATGATGAGAGGGACAAGACGATGGAAGAGATCTCTGAAAAATGAACTATTCTATAAGTGAAAAGTAATAATAGCTCACTAGATGAGTTGCACTTTACGTGAATTTGTAAAAGCTTTTGTAACAGATGTATATGTAATGTGAAACAAAGACGACTTAATTGCTAATATCTTATAGTTTCATATCAACAAACCCTTTAGACTATTGTTAAAAACGAATAATGTAAATATTCAATTTTGTTAAATGATTCTACCCAACTATAATCAAATCTTAAACAAAATATATTCCAGTATTGGAAGAAGGCAACATTTAGCATTTATAATCCTACATTTAGGTGTGGAACTTGCAAATTTAAAATGTTTTATATTTCATATAGAGCACAAATATTCAGTATTCCGTGTGATTTATTTTCCTAGGATCTTCGTATGTTCATTTCCTAGCTCTCCATCTACTACATAAGCTTAACCGAATTCCACTTAATGGAAAACAGGATGGGAAAAAATTACAACTCTAGACATAACGGAATAATAGAATGGATTGAATCATGTTCATTTCCTCACAGTCTACATAAGCCTAAAGTCACAAGCAGGGCCGGCCCTTTGGCAAGGCGAGTAAGACGGTCGCCTAGGGCAACAGATCCGGCATAGGGAACCGGTGGTGGTGGTTGTTTAGCATTTTATGAAGATAAAAATATTTTGTAGAAGATTGTTGATAATTGAGTGTGTGGTGGAGTGGTAATTGTATTGTTTGCTCAATGGGGCAACCTAGATTCAATTCCCAGCAAAGTGCAAATTTTTTGGTTATGTTACTTAAAATCTGGGCTAGGGCAACCAAATTACTTGGGCCGGTCCTGGTCACAAGCATTATTATCAAAACCGGATCTCGGTTTAACCAGTTAACCATCAGCCAATGTTTAAAACCTGTTAAATTAACGGTAATTAATAACTAAATTAACGTCATGAATAAAGTATGTAATTTTCCATTCACCGGATTGTTGTTCTGACCCCTCCTCATTACAACTCACATATAGATTTAGAGGGACAAATTACTGGTGCAAAGCTGGAATGGTTGTTGGTGAAGTCTTCTTATTCATGCTCGATGCCCATAAGGGAACTAGATATTTAAGGAACGCTATTGATTTAAAGGTAGTAGCTTCGGTAGGTATTTATATTTTATTATATTTTTCTATTCCGCTGTAAGTTTATATTGATCACTTCTGATATACTTTTTGTTTATTACAGGTTACTAAAACTAACGATTTGTATCCCGATGGACTTGAGTTTCGATTTAATCGAAATTCGGACCCATTATGATGCAGGTTGTTACACAGTGATTATCAAGATTCAAAGTGCAATAAAGTCATCTTCCGTATTGAGCCAACTGAAGACATAAAGCTCCTATTTGACCGCTAACGCCATAACAAATAAGACGAAGGAAAAGGCTATGGACGTTTTTATTTGAAAAATTAACCACCAAACACTTGAATGAGCCAATAATATCAACACACCAATTAAGCACATCTGTCTAATGGGGGAAATACTGAGAAAAATGGTTATGTACGAGAAATTTCCAATGTCATATCGCAAAATTAAGGGACGCGGGTCTAATCTTTAATAACTCATTGACTTCCTTTTCCACCATAGTACACATACTATGCTATAATTACTTCATCGCCCATTTTATAGAACAATAATTGAACTATAACTTAATTAGGAATCTAAAAAAATACAATTCAGAATCTAATAACCATAAAGTATCACTAAAGATATATTTCAAATGTATTTCTAAACAACATGCCTTTCATATTAATTTGAAATACTTTGGAATTATTCATAGGTAACCTTAGAATAAAGTTATGTTTGCAACATAACCATATATATGAAAACGGATATATGCTTGGGTACATGAACATTGTTTAAATCATTCATATTGTATAAGCTTAAGCATATTAAGTTAATATAATAACCGAAAAGTACACATTCCATCCATTTTATTGATTAAATTATCAAAACCTTAAACCCCATATTGGCACCATTCGACTCACAATTTGATCATGGTAATTGTGGTACGAAGTGTCGATTGAAGTGGACTTCAACAATTTATTAGTGTTCATATGTATTGACGCCATTCTTCTAAAACTTCTTACATAATTTCATGTTCTTCATATTGTCAATGGTGCAATGAAAAGAGTAAACCTATTTAGGGGTGAATGTTCAGTCGGTATGGTTGGCTTTGTGAAAAAAATGTCAAATCATATTGAAATCCACAAAATTTGAAAAACAAATCGAATACGACAACTGATTTAATCGAACTTGAAAAGTTGTAAGAGAAATAATCGTATATTATTATTCAAAAGTTTACTTTACTCAAAGAAAAACATAAAATAAATTTTCAAGAATTTTTATTGAGTATTTCTTTTTTTAAAAGAATATTTGGCTTATTTTCTATAGGTAAACATTGTTTTTATTATTTAACCAATTATAAAAGATACTATAATATCATAAATTTTGGTAGTCTAATAGAATCTTGACTAATTCGATTAAAACGATAATTGAATAAAATTATTTTACGAACCAAAGTTAAACCGATTTTATTTTGTAATCTAACTGGACCGATTGAAATGAACTGCTTCAGTTGGTTAATTCTGTTTTAACAGAGCATTTCTCAGCCTTTTAACCCATCACACGTAACAATTATCGATTTGATAAGATATATGTACTTATCTTCAACTCAAATTTATCTGGACACAACTTAGTTATCGCAAACCATTAAGTTATTGTAACAACCCGGAATTTTCGAACTCGACCCTATCAACAATTTTCTCGAGACTTCACTCAGGGCCTTCTCTTTCCCCAAACCAACAGCTAAATCCAACCTATACTCAGTGATACGGTGCACCTGCACCACCTATCGGAGCGACTCCGACGAACTCCCTCGTCACCAACAAGTCCACTTTGACTTCCTCACCCCAAAAACGACCACCTAGAATTCTCTTCGATTACCAAATCAAAATCGAAGGCTTGATGACACCATTAGACCCAACAGTGTCGATCGAGTCGCCCTACACCACCATGCTCCGCCCACCAGAACCTCTACCGCCTTGCCCAGACCTATATCACACAATCAACTTCACCTCCCAACATCCTGGCCTGACTCGATGCCACCTCATTTTCGCGCCAGATCTTCGAACTTCGACGTCCAGAACCCACACCTAAACCCTATTATGACCTCGCCCCGCCGCTTCGATGATCTACAACCCATGCCACCATTTTTCTCCAGTAGCCCGACCTCCAAACTATCCCATGGCCAAACCTCAAGCCCAATCGTCATTTACCTCGCCGGAATTTGATACATTTGTACATTCCGATCATCTTACAATTTCCCCCGATTTAACAACTAAAAAATCCTGATTCAAGTTTGAAAAATCATCATTTTCGATAACGTTTACGATGGTATTATTTAAACAAGATAACTTGATGATTTAATTTTGGCTTAGTTTTGAAATTGCCTGTATATTTATGATTTTCCTAAGAATCCTTGATTTGATAAAAAGAAATTTGTTTTTAGAACTCAAACTATGTTTACACAAACCATTTTTTGTTTGAAATCTAAGGCTTAACAAAAATCAGAGAAGAATGATTTTAATTTCATCTGATTTTGGAAAACCTGTTTCCAAACAGAGGAAATTATGCCTGATACCAGTAATGCTCAGTCATTTTAATACAACAAATATACATACATAAACTCAACCTTGCATACGCATTCATAATCAAATTCCAGCTATATTCCTATGAAATCACAAGTATTTAAGCCTCTCACAGGTTTAAAACTATTTACTCACCTGAAAACAATCCTGAACAGAGATCCACTTCCTGGTTCTGCAAAACTATCAGCCTGATCTTCCTATATGTTGTTTTAGAGTTGTTATTTTATTTTTCTTCAAGTTTACAAAGTTTTGTAATCGAACAAGCCTAGTGTGATATTTATATATAAGAATGGCTTGAACAGGGATGTCAGCTTCTGGTACAAGCCTTACTTGTTTGGAGCATATTTTGTTTTATGTTAATGTACTAAAAATCTGAGATGAAGCAAGTATTTCTGCTGAATTAAATGTTCGTGGGGCTGAAAATGAAAGCATTAAATGAGCTTGCCTTCAAATATGTCTACAACTAATCAATAGTTTGCTGATATGTATATTTGTACAAAGATTTTTGTATATAGATTTTGGTTTTATTATCCTTCTAGCATGAAGGATGCATATATCTTTTATGTCAGGGATGTTTTGTTATTTTGAATAATGCTGGCTTGAGTATTTGAACAAAGGTGTCTTCTTTACAGATTTTTTTTTTGTTTTACTGTCTTTTAGCTTGAACGACAACTTACATATTTGTGCTTTGTCAGATTTCATGTTACAAAATTATCAATTTATTTTATATGTGTACTTCTATCCTAAACTTGAACTATCAAGTATTTTATTGCCTTGTTTTATTTTATACTTTTATTAATATTATAGTTTTTTTATGTTCATATACTTATATTTATAACCATAATTTATTTTATACTTATGTTCAATAATTAAAAGATTTATTTTATTTTAATCATATGAGTTGTTGTTAGGATAGCTTCTAAATTTTATTTCGAATTTAACTTTCAACTCTTTGGTTTATAGCATATATATGCATTTATATATTTTATATTTATATTTAATATGGATAGAATTTTTTTATTTTTAAATTTTCAAATCAATTTCCTTTCAAAAATACAAATCCATACAAATAAATGGCAATTATTTCAAAGGTCATATTCAATTTAAAATGATAAGTTTACTTTTTTATTTAAATTAGATTAAATATCTATTAAAATAATACTGCTAAAATACCGGGTCGTCACAGTTATCATCAATCCTTATTTGTGCTTACAAATTTTTCGGCCATATGTAAATATTGCCTTAAGTAGTAATCTTATAGCTTCTACTATGAATGTCTTCAAACTTAATTCTAAAGTCCACGGGTGTGGCGCAGTGGAAAGGAGGCTTGTGTTCTGGTAAAAAGACCGAGGTTTGACCATGCGCTTCCCTATCCTATATAAATTTACCATGGGATATGGGGTTTGGATTCATGGACGGCTTTACTATACCCTCCTCAGGAGTTTACTGACCCGCCGTGTTCTTCTGGGTTTTCAAAAAAACAAAAAAATCATTTAGTTCTGAAAAAATGTAATTATCAACTTCCATGTGTGTTGATTTCTAAAAGTTTTAAAAAGTCAAAACAGTACGTTGCAAATGGATTTGCCATGTTTCTTAAAATGTCAACTTAGGATACCAGCACAAGGATGAAAATATATTAAATCTACATAAACTATTGAATAACTTAGAAAAGGTTAAATGGTAGCTTCAAATTCACAAAGTCTACAGGACATATTACGCAATCACCTCAAAACTTTAGCTGTTTACGTCGAAACTTCAGACCTACATCCTAATTCCTAAGCAAACTTCTTTATTACTAATTACTAAAGTCAGAACGCATAATGCAATTTAACATTGATAAAGTGACGATCTTCAAATTCTTTTCATTTAAAATTTGGATATTATTTCCACTTATAAATTCTATTCGTTTCAAATTGGTTCTTTCATGGTTTGAAGATGTCTCTTTATGGTTTTAAGGTCATTCTCCTTTTTTGATGTCTCCACCGGCGTCGATGCTCGGCCTATCTCTATATCTTCCATAGTGAATTGCGGAGTTATGCTCTTCTCAAGATTTCTACAATGCACAGTTTCTTCTTGCACTTGAACATTTACCTTCTTAATCGATTTACCCATTTCGCAAGAATTTGGTGATCAAATAGTGGTTAATATCCTGAGTTCAACTATTAATGGAAGCACCACTTAATGTTAAACTGAAATTTGGTCTAGTCTAGTATGTTGTGGTCATGAAGAGTCAATGATACTTGAATAAGGCTTAAACGTTCATTCCAGTGTGCTATTATTGAGTTCACATGATGACATTATGCAATAGTAATTTGTCAGATTCCTTGGCTAAAAAGCCACAAGTTCGAACATGACCAGAGACCATTAAAGTACCAAATTTGAGCTTTTATTAGGCACAAGATAAAAATGTAAATGAGATGAAGATCAGTTCAGAATTCTTCCATATAGGGGATACATGCCTACTTATAGAGAACCTTAGCCCCCGGATTCCATTTAGGTAAAGTAGATGGTTATGTTTTGTTGATGTTATTTGAAAAGACATGTGGCATAATCTTTCTCTAGCTTCCCTATGATGGTGTGACATGGTTAGTCTAATAGGAGAATGCCACAAACCAGTTTGTGTATTTTCAAAGCGCGATAGGTCGGAATTTTCAACTTCTAATAGCTCGACCAATCAACATGTGATAGCCCTGAAATATCAACATTCGATAGTTTAATCAATCAACATACGATAGCCCTGAAATATCAACATTCGGTAGTTTAATCAATCAACATGTGATAGCCTTGAAATATCAAACTTCAATAGCTTAATCAATCAACGTGTGATAGCCTTAATATATCAAACTTCGATAACTCAACTAAGTCAACATGTGATAACCCTGAAGTAACAACATTCGATAGCTTAATAAATGAGCATGCGGTAGCCTTGAAATATCAAACTTCGATAGCTCAACTAAGTCAACTTGTGATCACCTTTAAATATCATCCTTTGATAGCTTAATAAATCAATGTGCGAAAGCCTTGAAATATAAACCTTTGATGGCTTAATCAATCAACATGCAACAGATTGTAAATGTCAACCTTCGATAGCTTAATCAATTAACATGTGATAGCCTTGAAATACCAACCTTCCATAGCTCAACTAAGTCAGTATGCGATAGCCCCGAAATATCAACTTTTGGTAGCTTAATCAATAAACATGCAATAGCCCTGAAATATCAACATTAGATGGCTCAATAAGTCAATACGCAATTGTTCTAAATCACCAACCCGCGATAGCTCCACCTTTAACTTTATCACGCATTGATTTAATTTGCATCAACTTTTGATAGCTTCATTTGTCAATTTACGATTGCTTTGATCAACTCAACTTTTGATAGCCTTATTTATATTCAACTAGCAATTACTACATTATTCTTCAATTCGCCAAGGCTCTTTTGCTTATCAACTTGTGATACCCCTCTTTCATTAACTTGTGATGGTCCTATTCATATCATTCTACAGTAGTTCTATAATGTCAACTTGCCATGGCTTATTGCTATCATCTTACCATAGCATGTTTCTTATCAATTTGCGACAGTTTCGCTTCAATATGTGATGGCTAATCTCAATGTCCAATAGCCTTTATTCCTCAATTTGTGGTAGTTTCAAAGTGCAATCTTTTTCACATCTTGTCCATTTTTGGATATTTTGGATGTAACACTTGTCCCCTCTCCTGTAAGAAGATTTAATATGCTTTAACTTAAGAAACTGCTGTTCTTTTTTTTTTCTCTTCTCGGGTTGTCAACCCCTGTTGTTGTGCTTTCTGTCATTGATCGTTTGTGCTCCTTGACATGTA
Organism: Allium cepa; assembly: GCA_030765085.1. Taxonomy (NCBI): domain Eukaryota; kingdom Viridiplantae; phylum Streptophyta; class Magnoliopsida; order Asparagales; family Amaryllidaceae; genus Allium; species Allium cepa. Next base: position 205,311,919 of record CM060929.1, read on the forward strand.
ATAACTTCTGGTCTCAAGAATCTTGATTTTTCAGCATGTTGCTTTATTGAAGAGATTTTTCAACACATAGAGGTTTTTACAATATATTTATATTTGTAACAATCATTTTATTGAAAATATTATAAGGGGTGTAAAAAAAGATTGACTATCCCCCTCCCCTAATGGAAAAAAAAAATCTGTAACTGCTCTCGTTTTTTCGATGACCAATTATTGTTTTTTCACTAGAACCCATTGAAAATGGTTTTTGCTGAACCGTCATCGCCTTTTCTTATTTTTCAATAAGTTGTTTGATGAATTTTGCTATGCATGAGGAGTAAGATTTCAAACCATTTTATTTTGGTGGAGTCTTCATAACAGTTTTTTTCTAGGTGAAGTCATACTAAAATTTGCCTCACCCACATCAATTATGAAGTCACTTTAAAGTGTTGTTTCTAGAATGATCCATAACAACACATTTGAATGCATTATACAAAATTACTAAATACTAATATTGCTAACCATATATTACAAAATTCATAGCAATATAAACGTAAAAAGGGTAAAACATGGAGATTGTCGTTAATTCTTTTTCGACGTTGTAAATATGTTTCAGGCTTTAACCCGATTATCGGACGAAATATGAACCCACAGCAATTGGGGGTTTTCAACTTTTTTTGTCTGATTCACTCCTTCCTCTAGTCATCTGCTGCTTCTCCAAGGTCTGCTATTATTACGTTGACTTCTATCATCGGTTGAGCTCGTATGGGTCTCATCGCCGGCTGTTTAAACTAGGGATAACAATTGAGCGGGTTTGGACCGGTTTTTCATGCCCCAAACCTGCCCTAGGTTTTTCAAATGCTAACTCAGACCCATTCTGTAGATCTAGTGCGGATCAAGATTTTTACTCGAAACCCGGAATCGGTTCGAGTCAGGATAGACCCGCCCCATCCCAAGACCCGATGAGACTTTATATGTTCATTCAGAATTGTATATTAATGAACATATATTTATTTATTTTATTTGTAAGAGACGTTCGCTAAATGATATTGAATATAAAGGATTAACAAATCATCAGCATAGTGGTAAAGTGATTTTATGATATATCAGTAATATGGGTCGGGTTAGGGCGGGTCATTCAAGCCCCAACCCGACCGTAGATCCGGAGCTTCCAAGAGCGGGTCATGGGTCCACCCGCTCCGACGACCCAATGGGACGGGTCTTAGCGGGTCAAAACTAGGGTTGGTCTACCAGTTTTAGACCTTAGATCCGTCCCATTGTCATCCCTAGTTTAAAACATGAAGCTAAAAATGAATAGGGTAGATAAAATAGTGAAGAGGGTGATTTGTAATGCAATCAGGATGAACTTGAAAAAGAAAACAGTTTGTTTTTGTATGATCGAGAAAAGGAGAGCCAGACATTCGAGAATTGAGAGTTTCTATGTCTCTGTTATGATCAATCCCGTAATGATACCTGATTAGTTTGAGTAAGCGCTATTTGGTTTAATTTTGTGTTTTATGTTTTGCGTTTTCAACGTGCAAAACAAAAGAATGTGGATAACGGAGAAAAATTAAAAATTTAGGAAATTACGACGACAACTGGAGGACTGCGGATGCGATGAAACGACGGTGAAAGTGATAATTATTTCTCAAAATACGTAAATTTTCATTTTATATGTCAGTGTTATTTTTTCGAAATTGTTGTTTTTAAAAAATACGTACATCGTGTATACGATTTTGGGAAAGAAACACAAAACTAAAAATACCGAACCAAACGGGTGTTTTTTCAACATTTTCTAGTTGCAAACTGGGCCTCATCGTCTCTTTATTATCCAATAACAAAGCGAGTTTTATGTCTAGTCGTGTGAAGATGATTGGTTTGCAGATTCCAAAATTAAAATGGAAAGGTATGCGAAGCGAAATTGGTTATCTTTAATTTTTGGAAAAGACAATGCATGCGAAAGTTCTTTAAAATCCACCGCCCTTTACGGTTGTTTTTAAAATACCACTGTCAACTCCTGGTATGGTTGAAGGACAAGATGTAGTGGTTTAACCTTCAGATTTGATTTAAGGTTTTGAAAAAAAAGGTCGGATTACTTACTTCACTAGTTATTATAATCAAAAAAATCGAGATCGTTTTATCTCATTATGATAATCTCGGTTCATTTAATCCTTCTTCCCTAAACGTGGAATTAACTTTTCGTAAATAAATTAAATTGTGGATATCTTCTATTTTTATCATCTCCATTTTGTTCAAAATTTGTATAAATAAATTCAATTGAAACAGCAGAACAATTGGATCTGTGGCGCAATGGTAGCGCGTCTGACTCCAGATCAGAAGGTTGCGTGTTCGATTCACGTCAGGTTCAAATTTTTTCCCACCGTTTACTACTTCCCACCTGCCCTGCTTCTGCTATTCCCCCCCCCCCCCCTTTGCTACAAATAATTCTACACACCACAATTTTTTTCCCCCAATCTACAAAATCAGCTTTTAAAATTCCAAAATGTCAAATTTTAGCCGAATCCTGAGAAAAAGGATCCTGATTACAGGCCGAAAAGGTTTATTTTTCACCTGGAATCCTCTTGCGGCTTTGCAACTCCAACTTTGTTCATTGTAAGTGCTGCTTTTCCCCTCTTTCTCTTACTGTCCAGATTATGTGAACAAGATTCAGTATTCATTGGCCACTGTTATTTTCTCTTCTACCTTATCGCTTATAATCACTAATGTACACAATCACAAATTTGTACTGGATTTCCTTGTTAAATTTCGGAAGTCTTCATACGTCGCTAGGTTTGTACAAATTATGCAAAGAGCTAGTATACTGCACTGTTAGGTATGCTGTGAAATAATAATAAATCTTAACCCTTAAGACTTAACATTAAATTCAGTCCTCTTTACGTTTGCTATATATATCTTGCAAATTTCTCACTTCTGAGAGGAAGGTGTATGGTCAGGAAGAATAAGTCTCAACTCAAAATACACGAAGTGTCTGGTTGATGTGATATGTAGATTAGTTAACAATCATCATTTGTTTTTTATTTTCTATATTTGGGATATTGGTTATGAATGGTTGTTTTGGCTGTTCATGTTGATGATTGGCTACGTAACATGCATTTATTTTTGGCCCCTTGTTCTTGCCTAAGACCATGAGGAAATCTCAATCCTTTTTTTACTATGGATGTGAACATGTCAAAATATCAAGAAACCTTCAGACACGAACACTACTTTTATTAGTTTCCAGTACTCATGCCCATGCGATGCATTTATACCTAGAAAAATCCATTTCACTTTTTCTTTCAAAAAATGTTTTGGCAAAAAAAAACCTTCAGGGGTTTACCGACCTGCCGGGTTCTCCTGGGTATCCAAAAAAATGTTTTGGTAAAAAAATGGTGAAACTGATAGTAATATAATTTTGATGCATCTGAGATTCAAACTAAAGGCCTTTATAGCCTCCGTCAAAAGTACTCGTTTAAGATGGATATCATTTGCAGTTTCAAATTAAATGGGCATATATTGCTCTGAAATTGGTATCCATGTTTGTTTAAGTTTTCAGGCGACATCAATTCTTGCAATAAGTTTTCTTAGCAGGCCTATTAGTAAAATGAGTCCCATGAATTTGTCTTATTAGATACAAGGGTAAATGACAACTGTTTAAAGTACTTTTTTTTAATCTTGTTTCTGTGAGGAGTATTGAGCATCAAAACATTACAGAAAACATTAAGCATCAAAACATCAGAACATTCCAATATGTGGGAATCTATCTTCAATTGATAATTGTTGCTGCTGTTATTATTATTTATACAATTATATTATTATTGAGTCTCATTTCAAGTGCGTATAAGCAAGCTCAATATTTTGTGAAACAAAGCGTCGCATTTTTTTCCTTCTCTTCTTTTCCATCTCTCCGCTTCTTGCTTATACTCCAACCTTTCGTCGACTCTTCAATCGCGTCTTCCCCTTTCTTCCTTTTTCTTCCTCTTCAATATCCTCTAACCTTAAACATTCTTAATCGTTTTCCCTTCTCTTGCCTCTTATCCAAACCTAAACATTCATTTCCCTCAATCGTTAACTCAATTCAAATCGAGAAACCATATCCCAAGACAAACACGGGTCTCCATGACGCCATCCAATAAGCAATAATCGTGTCCAAATCTTCCAAACCGCTATCGTTCGAAGACGTTTTCAGTTCCTCCAAAATACCAAGAAATAGATCAAGTTCTGGTATATTTTTTGCTACTTCGAACTTTTTTTGATGTTTTCGAACCTGATATGTCGGTATTATCCTTGAAAATTGTATTGAAATTTAATATCGTTTTCCTTCTGTTCGTTGTATCCTTTTCTGTTTGATGCAGTAGTGGAACTACTATTTGTTGACATTCCTGATGAATTTAGGTACAATCTGATTGAAGAAGCAGTCGCACTGCGTATTCAGATATTTGCTTCTATTTTAGGTAAAATTCATTTATTTGGTTCAATTGGTCTTTCCATTTTTGTTATTTTTCTATGTTTATTGAGTTCTATCTTTGCAGGAATATATAATTTGAATGCTTCTTATTTTTATCCTACTTCATCATTTCATATTGTTAAAAGTATTTTGATTGTTTAATCAAGGAATTTTCAAGGTGAGACAGCTTGGTTTTGGATCTTTTTCCCATGTTTGTTACTATTTACATTAACATTTTGATTTTCTATAGATAATTGAATTTAGTATGTACATTTCTAAAAGGCTGCTTAGATTTAATTACATCGGTTGGATCTGTTTACAATTTGGTATGCTATTTTTACATGTTGGATGGAACTCCTACCTAAGGTATTTCACCTTGGTTTAGATTATATTTTTGCTCATGTTTTGCTACTGCTTGATTAGAATTTGTGGTTTTGTCATAAATAATAAAATCAAATATGTACATTTCCAACAAGCTACTTGGATTTAATTACAATGGCTAACTCTATTTACCCGTTTGGTATGTTGGTTTTATGTTGTAAAATTTATATATCATAAATCATTTTATTTAACCGAAGTAACTAATCTATCTGTATTTTTATTTATTTATTTATACCTATGTAAGCAGCAACGTAATTTTTTATATTATCTTTTACCATAACTTTATTAATACACTAGCATAAGTGGAGCAACATACATACATTATAAAACAACAATAATAAAAAGCACAACATTTCTGAGGAAAAAACTACTTTATGCTGATAACATAAAACAGACCTCTTCTCTTTATACTTATTATATATGTAATTTATATCCCATCGTGAAATAAATTGTTATAATTTGATGAGATTACTGGGTAGACATTAACAGGATGTGGTTAACATATAAAATTTATATCTATTGATTTGGTTGCTTAATCATGAGTTGTTCTTGCAAACTCATGAAAACCAGCGATGAATACAAATTATCATTAGCAGTAATTGAGGCCTAATCAATGGCACATAACTTCCTATAACCAATGCCTTTGCCACATTTATTACACCCATCATATTTTTGCTCATACTCACACTAGCTATCATGGTTCTTCGGAAAAATTCATAATCAATGTAGAACCAAACCAATTCCTTTTGTACCTAAAAATAATAGTAAATAATGAAACAAACTTTGTTAATCCATATTATAATGCATACACAAGAGAACCACATGGCACCCAAATGATGTTGCTTTAGAAAACACAATTAATTAGGTAAAGATACAAAAATATATTGATTTTTCAAAGTAATTGCTAGAAATTATTTGTTTCCATTAATGGGAGCAATTATTTATTTCCATCCGTGTCCAGTTTTTTCAGAAGTTGAACCATTTCTTTCTCGCTGCTTCCATTAGATTAATTATACATTAGTTGGGTTTCTGACCTTTTTTCATTCACTCTTTTATGATTAGTATGTATTTGTAATTATACATGGCATGTCAACCATAGGGAATGTATATCAATACCATGCCGGTTATTGCTCCTTCCACTTTTTTGTATTATTTATGACAATGATGTCCAAAATGCTTAGTTACTATTTAAACCTAAAATAATACATTAATCAGCATGATGTCAACAACCACGAATGTGCATTCTAATATACTATAGTATCCTATATATGATCCTAACTATGACTGTGTGTTATGATATACAACAGTATCCTTTATATGATTGAGTTTAATGGAAAATCAATGCCCTATTTGGTTTGGAGATAACTAATTCAACACTCCAGATTGTCTTCACTCTTCCTGGATCATAAAAAATGTGTTGGATTCAAATAAGCCTTGTGACTTTACCTAAAAAGAACTGAGGTTGACTAGACTTGGGTATGAATTACACTTCTTAGGATTCAAGCTAAACACTCATTTTTACAATCTATCTGTTACTTAAATAGGAAAGGATTAGGAATTGGAAGACAAGGAATTTATTTCATTTTTGCTTTTATTTCTATAACCCCTTTAGTATGTTCCTCTGTCCAAGCAGGTGGATTTTTCCTTAATCTTTCAAATAATGGTTTAGCTTCATAAGCTAGATCTTTATAAAATTCAAAAACACAGTTTAAGCTTCCTAAAAATCTTTGTAATTGATTTTTATCCTTAATTTCATTTGGAAATTTTTCTGCAAACATAATTGCTCTATCAATAGGAAATATTGTTCCATCTTTTATAATATGTCCAAGAAATCTAATTTTTGTTTGAAAAAGCTTTATCTTTTTAGATGATACAACCAATCCAGCTCTTTTAGTGGCATTTATAAAATAATTAAGTGTTTAAAATATTGGTCAACAGATTCTGAATATATAAGAACATCGTCAATACATACTATGGTAAATGCTGTATAAGCACTATAAATATCATTCATAATTTTTTGAAATCTGAAGGGCATTTTTTAACCCAAACGACATTACATTCCATTCATAGTGGCCAAATAGAACATTAAATGTCACTTCTAGTAAATAGCTTAGAAAAATATACATCTTTATACCATCTGAACTGAGATAAATTCTGACATTTTAGATTAATTAATTGTTCTGGTGTTCTGTCTGTTTGAAGAGAAGTTGCTCCAATGAAACGTTTAGCTATTGTATATATTAGCGTATTTACGCAATCGGTTTTGGGACGGCTTCGGACCTTCGTTTGCACCTTGTTTGATGGAAAGATGTGAGATAACAGTAGTAGTTTTTGCAAGCGCGGATATTATATTACAGAAAGAGAGATTTATTTGAGGAAAAGAAATTTTTATTACAGTGGACTATATTACAAAGAGTAGGCTATCTGCCATTACAATAAATTAGCAAACTTTAAATTTTTGATTACAAACTCTGCCCCCTAACATAGAATACACACACATATATACTAGTACATTCGGTTATTAGGTTTGCATAAACCGACACCTTCCATTCTTCTGCATCCTTATCAGCAAGCTTTCCATCTTTTCTTCAGCAATAATTAAGCTTTTGTCACATCATCATTTGTCTTTAGCCATCCATTTGCTACCTTATTCCTTTTCTTTAGCAATTATAATGCCTTTTTCACATCAGGCCACATCACCTTTTGAAATAACATTACGTGTATGAAATATTTGCTGGCACTATTTCATCCTCACCTTTGTTAGATATTTTTGGCTAGAAATTTTATCCTGTCTGCAGAGGGCCTTCTAGAACGTGTCCAAGAGGAGGAAATCCTGGAGGCGGTGACAATGGTATTTCATCCATAATGAAAGTTACAATACCCGGCCGGTGAAAATATACATATACTATCCAGACTCCATTAACCTTCTTTTTAACGCATCTCACATTGTGCCTTTGGCTTTCAGCATATAATCTTCCATTTCTCCTTGGTCTCCTCATGAACTTGGATCTATGGACATGCTCATAAGCTCATCATCACTATCCGAATCCAATATGGCTTCGAGTTGTATTTTTAAATTTCTTTTTGAGGAACTTGCCACTAATTCTTTTAGTAAGTCAGATAATTCCTTTTTAGATGAATCTGGTATTTTTTACGGTTTATGGCTAATTAAACCATTTTGTAGGTAAATTGAATCTTTGAAAAATTCAAATTCATCTGACCATTTAACTAAAATCCTTCTTCCTAAATAAGGAATATTTTCAAATTTTATTTCAAACTTTTGTAAAGTTCTTGGAACAACAATGACGTCCCATTTCATAATCTAGGGTACTTGATAAAGTGCTGCAGAATGTAGATTATGATATTTCATGGAAATATTTATTCAAACAAATTGATCATAAATATATCTTATTTTTGTGGTGAAATCACTGGATATAATCCAAAGTTTGAAAACCAAACAACAAACCAATTTGGAAAATTTGTGATATTTTGAGTTTTAAATTGAATAAACCAACTATGTTTTCTCTGCCTGTTTTCATAAGAGAAAGCAAGCTCCCAAGCTTTAATATAGTCGAAGTAGTTAAAATATAATTTGTTCCTATAAGGATTTTTTGAATTTGTAATTAATTCTTTAGGTTTATATAAATAAATTTCCCATTATTTTGGGGTAATTATTTTAACAATGGTGGCCTTTGAGAAAGCCCATTCTCCACCAGTTCTCATGGCGGATCCAAATTGTACAGAACCTGCGCAGGTTAAAAATTCTTGGTAGAAATTAAAATCCTTTGGATAAGGGTATGGATAAGTAAAGTTTTTAAAATAGAAGGTCATAACCTCTTCTACAGATAAATGAATATATTTTTCCTCTACAGGAGATACCCATATGGTTGATGTCGGAATATATGGGTATAGGTATTCTCTTGTAGATATAGACTTTATTGCCAACTTATAAGTATCAACTCTGAGTTGTTCATCAACTGGAGTAGTCTTTAAGACCTCTTCTCTAAGAATTTTTTCACCCTTCTGAAAGGCCAACTTATAAGTCGTTATGGGCCGAGATAGTGCAGTTTTACTGCTTTCTGCCTTTTGTTTGCCTTTATTCATTTTTTGCCTGTAAAAATTCTCGAGTTAAGAAATTTGGTAAAGCATTATCAGATCCTTTAATAAACGCAATATCAAAGTCGAATACTGATAATATTGCTTGCCATCTTGCAAATATTTGTTTTGATGCTATGTTTTTAACATCCTTTTGTAAAATTTCTTTGGCAGACTTAAAATCTACTCTTAGCAAGAACTTTTGATTTAATAAATCACTTTTAAATTTTTGCACACATAATACTATTGCTAATATTTCTTTTTTAACAGTAGAGTAATTAATTCTGGGCCCTTTCCAAATTCCCAAAGTAAATCTGACTAAGGATTCTTTATTATTGATTCTTTGTTTAAGAAAACCACCATATCCTTTATCTGATGCATCGGTTTCGACTATTTTGAGTGCATCAGGATTAGGAATTGCAAGACAAGGAATTTGTTTTATTTTTGCTTTTATTTTTATAACCGCTTTAGTATGTTCCTCTGTCAAAGCATGTGGATTTTTCATTATTCTTTCAAATAAGGGTTTAGCATCATAAGCTAGATCTTTATAAAATTTGGAAACATAGTTCAAGCTTCCTAAAAATCTTTGTAATTGATTTTTATCCTTAATTTCATTTGAAAATTTTTCTGCAAATATAATTGCTCTATCAATAGGAAATATTGTTCCATCTTTTGTAATATGTCCAAGAAACCTAATTTCTGTTTGAAAAAGCTTTATCTTTTTAGCCGATACAGCTAATCCAGCTCTTTTAGTGGCATTTATAAAAATATTTGAGTGTTTAAAATGTTGGTTAACTGATTCTGAAAATATAAGGACATCGTCAATATATACTATGGCAAATGCTGTGCAAGCAGTATAAATATCATTTATAATTTTTTGAAATTCTGAAGGGGCATTTTTTAACCCAAATGACATTACATTCCATTAATAGTGTCCAAATGGAATAGTAAATGCAGTTTTGTATCTATCTTCTTCCTTAATCTGAATTTGCCAAAATCCAGATTTCATATCAAATTTAGACATTACTTTGGCCGAATAAAGCCTTGCTAATAAATCCTTTTTATTAGGAATTGGATAACTAATCCATCTTAATGCTTTGTTCAAAGGCTTATAATTTATCATTTGTCTTAGGACTCCATTTTCTAGTTCTGCTGCATTTTCTACATAAAATGCTGAAAAGCTCCATGGACTTTTAGATGGTCTAATAAGGCCTTTCTATAGTAATTCTTCAATTTCCTTTTTACAAATTTCTAGATGTCTTTGAGACATGGCTATAGGTCTAGCTTTTGTTTAGATTTGTCTTTCTTTAAAGTCTGGTTCGTAAGGGAAACCTATATCATGTTTTTTCCTCTGCCAAAAGGCATTAGGAGTGTCTACACAAATAGTTTTCTCAATATAATTTTGTAGATCTTTAATCTTTTGTTGTAAACTGGGTTGCAATAATTTTTCTTTTATCCTTTTGTAATTTATCTCCTGAGATAAGGAGTTTAGAAAATTCTCTTTTCTTTTAATACTTTTTTGAATAATATCAATTTTATGATATTTTGGTTGAGACACAAATTCGAATGTTAATTCTTGATTATTAATAGTACTAGTAATTCCTTGTTTTGATATTTTTGTTATAGGATATAACAAGTGTAAGAAGGGATTTCCTAGTATAACATTATGAGATAAATTTTTAACCATTATAAATGGCATTTCTAGACAAATACCTTTATTGCAAACAGCTGTGTTTTGTAGCTTATAATTAACAAACAACTTTCTACCATCTGCAGCATTTAGTATTTAGGTAGTTTTAGAAAAATATTTTAAAGGTATCAACCCTTCATTAATGCAGTTTACTCTGCACCTGAATCTGTCATTGCTATTGTAGTAAAATAATATTCTTTGTGGACTACAATAGTAACTTTAGTGTGCCATTTGTGGGTGATTACCTTGTCAACAACATTAATAAATGTTAAAGAGTTTAATTCTTCCTCTCCCAAAATGTTTTTATTATTCTAGTTATTGTTTTTAGGGTTTATCTCTATTAAAGACATTCTTTCTTTTAATTCCTTTATTTCTTGTTTAAGCATTTTAACTTCATGCTGTAATTCTGCAATTGTAGTTTCAGTACTTACTGGGTTAATATTATTGGTAGTTTTAACTCTATTTAATATATCTTTTAAACTATAAGCTTTTGGTTCTTTTAATTTTAGTTTCTTTTCTCCTTTATGTGATTCCAAATATTTCTTTAACATATTTTTCGTTTCTTCTGGATCAGAAATTTTGTCTGTGATGTCCAGAATAAAATTTTCTTCTTTTGTTAACATAAACAGTCCATTTGCTTTACATAAAACTTTATAAAAAGTCACAATTTCCATCGCCACTATCGGATTCTGAATCGTTATCTGAATCATTTTCATTTTTAGTTTCTTAATCAATTTATGTGATAACAGATAATTTTAAATTTTCTTTCTCTGAATCAGAGCTCGATATAAATAATTTTGTGAATGAATTTTTAAATTCTTCGTCTATTTCAAGATTTTTTATTTTATTTTTTAATTTACACTTATTAGCATAGTGACCTAGCATTTTACATCAGCATAGTGACCTGGTGTTTTACATTGCCAAAATCTAGATTTCATATCAAATTTAGACATTACTTTGGCCGAATAAAGCCTTGCTACTAAATCCTTTTTATTAGGAATTGGATATCTAATCCACCTTAATGCTTTGTTCAAAGGTTTATAATTTATTACTAGCCTTGGGACTCCTCTTTCTAGTTATGTTGCATTTTCTACCCAAAATGCTTAACAGCTCCATGGAATTTTAGATGGTCTAATAAGGCATTTCTGTAGTAATTCTTCAATTTCCTTTTTACAAATTTCTAGATGTCTTTGACACATGGCTATAAGTCTAGCTTTTGTTGGGATTTGACTTTTATTAAAGTCTGTTTCGTAAGGCAAACCTATTTCATGTTTTTTCCTCTGCAAAAAGGCATTAGGAGTGTCTGCACAAATAGTTTTCTCAATATAATTTTGTAGATCTTTAATCTTTTGTTGTAAAATGGGTTGCAATAATTTTTATTTTATTCTTTTGTAATTTATCTCTTGAGATAAGGAGTTTAGAAAATTCCCTTTTCTTTTAATACTTTTTTGAATAATATCAATTTTATGATGTCATGGTTGAGATACAAATTTGAATGTTAATTCTTGATTATTAATAGTACTAGTAATTCCTTCTTTTGATATTTTTGTTATAGGATACAACAAATGTAAGAAGGTATTTCCTACTATAACATTATAATATAAATTTTTTACCATTATAAATGACATTTCTAGACAAATACCTTTATTACAAACAGTTATGTTTTTTAGCTTATAATAAACTAACAATTTTCTACCATTTGCAGCATTTAGTATCTTGGTTGTATTAGAAAAATATTTTGAAGGTACCAACCCTTTATTAATGCAATTTACGTCTGCACTTGAATCTATCATTGCTATTGTAGTAAAATAATATTCTTTATGGACTACAATAGTAACTTTAGTGTGCCATTTATGGGTGATTACCTTGTCAACGGCTTTAATAAATGTTAAAGTGTTTAATTCATCCTCTCCTAAAATATTGTTATTATTTTGGTTATCGTTCTTAGGGTTTATCTCTATTAAAGACATTCTTTCTTTTATTTCTTTTATTTCTTGTTTAAGCATTTTAACTTCATGCTATAATTCTGCAATTGTAGTTTCAGTACTTATTAGGTTAATATTATTGGAAGTTTTAATTCTGTTTAATATATCTTCTAAACTATAAGTTTCTGGTTCTTTTATTTTTAGTTTCTTTTCTCCTTTATGTGATTCCAAATATTTCTTTGACATATTTTTCTTTTCTTCTCGATCGGAAATTTTGTCTATAATGTCTAGAATAAAATTTTCTTCTTTTATTAACATAAACAGTCCATTTGTTTTACATAAAGCTTTACAATAGTCACAATTTCCATAGCAACTATCAGATTCTGAATCGTTATCTGAATCATATTCATTTTCAGTTTCTGAATCAATTTCTATGATAACAGAAAATTTTAAATTTTCTTCCTCTGAATCAGAGCTCGATATAAATAATTTTGTGAATGAATTTTTTAATTCTTCGTCTATTTTAAGATTATTTATTTTATTTTTTAATTTACACTTATTAGCATAGTGACCTGGTGTTTTACATTTCCAACATATTGGAATTTTTCTTTTAGTAGGTTTATTTTGCTCTTTTCTTTTATAGGGTCTTCGTGATTTCCTTTTAGGAATTTTACTACTTTCTGCATAATTTTCTTTTCGAAATTTTTTATATTTATAAAATTTTCTCTTAGATGGTTTTCTAAATCTTCTTTCTTCATTGGTTGGTTTTATAGGTGATAAACCAAGTTGTTCACAGAAATCTCCTAGAATTCTTTTTCCATAAATTTTCTCCTTTTGGATTTGTTTATGTAATTTTATTTCATTACATAAATGAATTCCTTCTGCAACAACTTCTGCTGCTAATTCTCCATAAGTATATTGATTATAAGGAATAGTTCCATTTTTTTTATTCGATTTTTAACTCTTTTTGAAATGAAATGAGGTAGTCCGGATAAGAACTTTTCTTTCCAAAATTCATGATTACTATCACTTCTAGTTAATTGCTTAGAAAAATATACATCTTTATATCATTTGAACTGAGATAAATTCTGACACTTTACATTCATTAATTGTTCTTGTGTTCTGTCTGATTGAAGAGCAGTTGCTCCAGTGAAACGTTTAGCTATTGTATATATTAGCGCATTGTAACAACTCGTAGATTTAACCGGTTTTAGTAACGTTATCAATTGAAATTTTGTGGGAAATTAAAAAATAAATTTTTGAAAAATAAATTTTATATTTGGAATGCGTCTAGTTAAGCATAGCAATTGGTAAATTTTTGTCCGAAAATATAAAAGTTTATTTCGTGCGTAAATTTACTTCAATTTAATCAGTTAAAAAGCGATGAAAATAAAACATTTTCGAAACCTAAATATTTTTACATAGAAAAATTCTAAATCTCCTTCTGAGCAAACTCTATTTTTCGTTTTTCCAAATTCGAACATCTTTAGCCTCATCGATCTTATTTTTCTGAGATTTTCATGCATTTTCCGCTTGTATAAAAAATTCGAATTTTAATAATTCAATCGTATCACTGATATCCATATACCATTTTGACCGTCTCGTCGTCCTGATCTCTACGGTATATTCAACTGTGAATTTCAAAGTTTGGTGCGCGGCGAAACCGCGATACGCTTAGCCATATCGGTTCCATACTTTTGGGTCTTTTGCATTTCTGGCGACCATTCATTTTACATCGGTTTAAACATTATAGCCTCCAGCCTTTATTGTTTTCAAATTTCAATGTCTGACTCTTGCTTTTCCTAGCTTTGATTCATTTTGTCTTAGCCTTTTCGTTTGCACGCAGAAGAAAACTATATATTTTATTTTACCTAGTTTCTCAGTAAATAGACATTTCCTAGAAGCCATGATTGTTCTTCTTCCAATCTTTCACCTTAAGACCCTTCCCATCCGTTCAAACCCTCCACTACCGGAGCACGCACATCGCTCCACCTTCACTCGTTGTGAACCACCATGGTCGGCCAAAATCTGCTCCTCTCACCTCCACCAACGTGCTCCTCCACCGAACGCCACCTCCTCTCTCTCTCGGCCATGGTCATCTACAACCGATGTACCCCATCACCTTAGCCCAAGCTGTAACAACCCTCATATTTTACGATTGAATATTTAAATATTTTATTTAAATATTTTATCGTCAGTCGGATTTTAGTCCAAAAAGTTACTTTTTGCATACGGTTGAATTAGGACTAGGGACCACTTCGATTGGGTCCAAAACGCCGTTTGCGATCTTTTTGAGTATAAACTTTGATATGTTTGGAGTTAGTGGAATTTTGCCACTTTTTTACTTTGGGCTTTGGGTTTGACTTAGCCCATTAGCCTATACTATTAACTCTAGCTCAAACCCCACTCTTCCCTTCATAACTTCGATTTCATTTCCTAACACTCAAGCTTCATCAAAAATGGAGGGAGGAATGGAAAATTAAAACACCAAGCCATAGTTCATTTGCAAATCCAACATCTAACTCAAAATTCAAAGAGAAGCCATTGATTCAAGCTTCTTGTGTTGAGATTGAAGTGTGGTTGATTCTTCCTTTGCTTTCAAGCTTTTTATTCATTGATTTTGTGAAAAGGTGAGATTTTTATATCACATCATTGTCTACAACTATCTTTGATTGTTGGGTATGAATTCCTAACTCTTTTTCATATGCATTTCCTCTTGGTTTGGATTGAATTGGTGAAAATCCCAATTTTTAGTGTTTTGGGTTCAAATCTTTAAAAATCCTAACTTTGATGATTGAACACGTTTTTGGTGATGCATCGAGGAGCCAATAGGACCGGGTAGTCAATGGGAGCAATCCCCTAGCGTCCGTGCTTGATCGGTTGCAAATTGAGAGAGTTTTTGCATTTCTGTTGCTTAGGTCGTTCGACCTGCAACATATCTCTCGGCCTGTAGTTAGGTCGCACCAACATAGGTCGTGCCATACTTAGGTCGTTCCTTAACTTAGGTCGGTCGGCCATGTGTTAAGTCGTTCCATCTTAAGTCGCTCAGCCTTCTCTCACAACTTAGGTCGTTCTACCACTTAGGTCGCTCGGCCTACTTGCATCTTAGGTCGTTCCAGTACTTAAGTCACTCATCCATATGTTAAGCTGCATCCCTTAGGTCGTACCTCCTTAAGTCAATCTGCAACCTTATGGTCGCTGACCTTTAGGTCGCGCCCCTTAGGTCGCACGTCCTTAACTGCCCCCTTTAGGGCGCACCCCATAGGTCGCGCAGTCTGCTCTTATTCTGTAGGTCAGCTATGTTAGGTCGCTCGGCCTGCTTGCATCTTAGGTCACGCCATTCAGCGGCATCTCTTGGGCCGCTTGACCAGTTGCTATGGGTCGCGTCATGCTTTAGGTTGCAACCATTTAGGTCGCTCGGCATGTTATGCCGCTAGCTCCTTAGGTCACATCACTTAAGTCATATGTTGTGGAGTCGCATGTGTTGAGCCACTGATTTCTTGTGTTGAATTATGTTACGTCGTAAGTCGTGGCTGTTAAGTCGCAAGGGTATTTCCACTTCGATGGAACTGGAATTGAATTCTTTGGATTTATTCACGTCTTCGAATGTGAATTTTCGTGATTTATTGTCTCTACAATCATTTTTGTGATTTGTCACTTTAAAAATATGAAGGTTTCAATACTAGCAGTAAATATCAAAACTCCTTCAACAAAACGATTTCAACCCTATTTTTATTAAAAAGCTCGTTTCTTAAACCGTTTTCCAGTCTACTAGTATATACAAACCTTTATCTCACTCGTACGAGAAATCTAATTAAACGGCTTAGTAAAACAAGTGGTATGAAACGCTTGCGTTTACTTCACCGGTTAATTCTTGGACTTGCTCGATTGAATCTCTTGTGACAATTTTCGAGTGGAGATCTACAATTTGTTCGTAAATATTTAAGTTAAGCTAGTGTTTATGGGACATGATGCTAAGCTTGTATATTTACTAGCTTACTGTAATTGACACTTCTTGATAATCGTTGATGATCATTTTTGTGATTAGACTAGCAAATGTGCGATGTCTCTTTGTCTACGAGGGAGACTAAACCCCGTTTCTGTGGAGCTTCATCTCAATTTGGTGGGGTAGCGACCCACGCCCTTCGGTCCGTTTTGTGGAGCTTCGGCTCAAAATTAATGGTCAGCAACCATGGAATAGCGTTCCATTTTGTGATACACGTGTTGGTGAGTTTTCATGCTCCCGTTTTATGATAGGCCTCCCCCCTTTTGTGATTTCTGGATTTCCATTGATGATTTCTAGAACTTGTGTTTCACCAATTTTTGTGATTTACATTGATATGTTTTATCAATATTTGTGCATTGGTGAATTTGTGTGTCATTAATTTTGTGATTGACATTGATATGATTGTCAATATTTCTGGTTTGGTGAATAAAAATAAAGAGTTTGACATTCTTTTTTTATCTTTGACAAGATTCTTGTGATATTGATTAATCTCCTGTTGATTTTCAATTATATACTTATTACAGTATGGCTTTATGGTTATCATATGTTTTCGTTATATCTCTTATTCTATATCATTTTATCTGATATTTATAGCTAGACTGATCCGTTTATTATTTTCTTCTTAAATAATACTCGGGTCAAACCGAGATATTACAGGTGCTTCTGCTTGACTTCTCATCTGGGATAATCACCCTGACTTTTGGCTAACTACTTAGATTAGTAGTTTTTGTTGTATACATTTGACATATAGACTCATTGATGTATCCATATTCTTTTGTCTAGCAATTGTAACTATTCTTTTGTGACATTGTGGATCTTGTCTGACCACTACTCTGATGAACACTTTTATGTGTTATATATTCATATCTATTTCCGCCTTCGTGATATGGATGTCTGTGACTGACTTGTGTTATGTTTATTTTTATATTTGTTTACGAGAATATATATAGCCATCGGGTAGTAGCTTTGAGTTTGTATCGGTATGTCGGATTCCCTCCTGAAACCAGATGCATGTTGTACTATCTGTCATATCGGTGCTCGCACAAAGCAATTACGCGAATGGTCGCTCCTCAACAGCCTTATTCTCCATGCTAGTTAACGGCATTACGCCGTAGTGACCTTTGCTAGGGTGGGTATAGAGGTGGGGCGTCACGGCTTGGTATCAGAGTAAAACTTCGGAACAATGCAGAATAATCTAGCAAGGATCATCGTCCTAAGTCCATCTTAGGAGTCGCGCTTTAGGATTTAATTCGACTCTTCGTACCGATTCATCCTATTTCCTTTATGATTCCTTGTTTATATATCAAGATTGATTGATATTCATTTGGTGAATAACCTTATCCTTCTTCTTTATTTCTTTCAAAAGGAAGAGAAATGGTTAGACCTGGCCGTCCCAGCGCCGGTCATTCTAGTGCTACTCCCGAAGATGGAGTATTTATGTATGCCCAACAGCTTCTTGATCTAGTAAGGAATGCTCAAGCAACCGGATCTAATTCGAAGTCTACTCACCCTAAGTCTGGATTTGCACGTTTGTGCAGCGATTATACCAATTTGGGTGGGAAGCCATTCAAGGTTCTGAAACTATTATTGAAGTCCAGGCTTGGCTGCGAACGTGCGATCGAATCTTTTCTCGCATGAATCTTGATCTTCACCATGTTCAGGTGGCCTCTAATATGCTCCAAGAAAGAGCATTAGATTGGTATGAGCTTCTGATTTCTGAAATAAATTAAGCGGATCTTATTTAGGAGAAATTCCGGGAACGCTTCGAATTAAAATTTGTGCTAGAAGCTGAGAAGGTGACTTTGGCTCGCCGTTTCATTGACCTTATTCAAGGTGAATCCTCTGTGGCGGACTATGTCGCATCATTCGAGTCACTTTCTAAATACGGGGTCGAGTACATAAACACCCCATTGAAGAAGAACCAAAGATTTGTCTATGGCTTGAATAAAAATCTCAAGAAACCATTACTTCTAAAGTTAGAAGTTTCTTTTGATCAACTCATTGATATCGCTCTTCATCTTGAAGAGGCAGATAGAGAGAGTGATGTTGAAGTTATGGGTGCCAAACCAAACTTCAACAACAAGAAAAGGCCTAATAAGTTCAAAGGTCCTTATCCCCATAAGAAAGGGAAGCAAGCAACTTCGATGGCAAAGACTTCTACCTCTAGTAGTGGGCAATGCTACAACTGTGGTTCTAAGGACCATTATGTGAATAAGTATTCAAAGCCCCGTGCTTGTTGCTATTGCAAATGCTCGGACCCTTATATATCTTTGTGTCCCAAACTTCAAAACAGGAAGGAGGGAAAGCATAATGTTGCTCAAGCCCCTGGCAACACATCTCGTGGTCAAGGTATTTCTCATTCTATCCTTGATGGCATTATTTTATTTCGTGGTCATCCTATTCAAGTTCTTTTTGATATGGGTGTGTCCCACTCTTTCATTTCAAAAGAACTTGTTGATACTTTTTCTTTGGATGTTTTGTGCTTAATGACTTCTTTGAGAATTGCGAATCCGGTTGGTGGATCCGCAACAATCAGTTTATTGTGTAAAGATATCGAGATTATTTTGTGTGATTTTTCTTTCCGAGCCGATTTGCATGTTATGCGCTACTTAGGCTTTGGAATGATTTTGGGAATGGATTGGCTTAACCGCTATGAAGCCCAAATCCTATGTCCTTAGCGGACTATTCATCTTCTACATCCTCAATCTATAAAGCAGATTTCTATTAACCTTAAAGATTCGGATTCCAGCTTGATTGCATCTTTATATTCTTTAAATCCTCATAATGACGATAATGATGATGAGGAAGATATTATTTCTCTTATTCACGTTGTTCGTGAATTTTCCGACATATTTGAGCCCGTTTTAGGATTACCACCTAAGTGAACAATTGAGTTCGGAATTAATCTCATCCCTGGAGCTCAACCTATCACTCGTCCTCCTTTTGCATGTCTAATAAGGAAAATGAGGAGATGCGTAAACAATTATCCGAATTGGACATGAAGCAATTTGTTCGCTTTAGTTCCTCGCCTTGAGGAGCTTCGGCTATTTTTGTGAAGAAATCCGATGGTACACTTAGGCTTTGCGTTGACTACCGCAATCTTAGATCTTACTATCAAGAATAAATATCCTTTACCTCGGATTGATGATTTATTTGATCAACTTAGTGGTGCTAGAGTCTTTTCACAATTAGACTTAGCTACCGGTTTTCATCAGCTTCGTAGTGCAGAGGATAGCATTCCTTTGACATCTTTCCGTACTCGTTATGGATCTTATGAATGGCTTGTTATGAAATTTGGTTTAACGAATGCACCGGCTTATTTCGTTGACCTTATGAATAGAGTTTTCAAAGACTTCCTCGATCGGTTTGTTCTCATCTTTATTGATGATATTCTAGTGTATTCAAAAACCGAGGAGGAGCATGAAAAGCATCTTCGGATTGTGTTGGAAACACTTAGGAGCAATCAAGCAAAAATTTATAAATGCCACTTTTGGCAATCTCGTGTGAAGTTTCTCGGTCATATTATTTCTGAATCCGGAATTTCCATGGATCCTTCAAAGATTGAAGCGATTCAAAATTGGAAGAGACCTAAGAGTGTGATGGAGATCCGTAGCTTCCTGGGATTGGCGGGCTATTACCGTCGTTTTATAAAAGACTTTTCAAAAATTTCTGTGCCTCTTACTAGTTTGACAAAGAAGGGAGTTAAACACCTTTGGTCGGACAATTGTGAAGCTTCTTTTCAGAAATTAAAAGAACTCATATCCGATGCTCTTATTCTTGTGATTCCCGAGGGAAACCAAGATTTTATTGTTTATACCGATGCTAGTCGCATTGGTTTGGCTGCCGTTCTTATGCACAGAGAACGTGTTATTGCTTATGCTTCTAGACAATTGAAGCCAGCCGAGACTAGATATGCCACTCATGATTTAGAGCCCACGACTATTGTTTTCGCCCTTCGTATTTGGCGTCATTATCTTTTGGGAGAAAAAATTATTATTTACACCGATCATAAATCTTTGAAGTATCTATTTTCTCAAAAGGAACTTAATTTGCGTCAACAACGTTGGCTCGAATTTCTTGCAGCTTATGATCTTGATATTCTTTATACCCCCGGAAAGGGAAATCGTGCTGCGAACGCACTTAGTCGTAAGCAACAAGTGGTTGTTTCTATGATGATATCCGAATGGAATGATCTCCGAATTCTATCCACTTGTGAGATTCGAGATCGTGTTTCCGATTTATGTTCATCTCTTGTTTTATGTAGCCTTGTGGCTCATCCTTCTCTTTTAGGCCACATTCTTGAAGCTCAAAGGCTAGATCCCGAATTGGCTCTTCTTGGCCAAAATTTTAGGGATAAAATTGATATTGAAGGTTTGAAAGACTTTGATATTGATTCTCGTGGCGATATTCAAAAATTTGGTAGACTTATCGTGCCAAATATTAGTAATCTTCGTAAAGATATTTTAGAAGATTCTCATCGTTCTAAATTTACCATTCATCCCGGTAGTAGTAAACTGTATGCGGATAGTAAGCGACTTTATTATTGGGAGGGAATGAAATCTGATATTGCTAACTTTGTTAAGTGTTGCATGACTTGCCAACTCATTAAGGCCGAACATCAAAGGCCCGGTAGGTTATTGCAACCTTTAGAAATTCCAATTTGGAAGTGGGACCAAATTTCCATGGATTTTATAGACGGCCTTCCCCGTTCTCGTTCAGGTCATGATAGCTTATGGGTGATAGTTGATAGACTTACTAAATCCGTCCATTTTGATCCCGTTCGGTCTAATCGAACCGTTCCTCTCTTGGCCAAACTCTTTATTAAAGAAATTGTAAAATTGCATGGAGTTCCTTCTTCTATTGTTAGTGATCGTGATCCATTGTTTACTAGTGGATTTTGGAAGAGTCTTCAAAAAGCTTTAGGAACGAAGCTTAATTTTAGCACCGCTTATCATCCCCAGTCCGACGGACAGACTGAGCATATGAATCAAACTCTTGAAGATCTTCTTCGAGCATGTGTTCTTGATTTTGGTAAAAGTTGGGAAGATCATATTTCTCTTGTTGAGTTTTCCTATAATAATAGCTTCCAATCTAGTATTGGTATGGCATCTTTTGAGGCACTCTATGGAAGGCCATGCCGATCTCCTTCTTGTTGGCTTGAGGCCGGTGAGAAGCTGGTTTTAGGTCCAGATTTTATTCGTGATTCCATAGAGAAGATTGACCTTATTCGTCATAGGATGAAAGAAGCCCAGAGTACACAAAAATCCTATGCTAATAACCAGAGAAGGAAATTAGAATTTTCTGTGGAAGATCTTTTGTTTTTTCGTGTTTCACCTTTGAAAGGTGTTGTATGTTTCAGTCGATCGAGAAAGTTAGCACCTCGATATATTGGTCCATTTCCCATCACCGAATGTATTGGTTCCGTGGCTTATCTCCTTTTATTACCGGCTTAGTTTTCTACTATTCATGACGTGTTTCACGTTTCTCAATTACGGAAATGTCTTCGAGATTCCGATTCTATTCTTGAGCCCAGTGTTGTGAAAGAAATTGAAGTTCCGCCTAATTTAACTTATGAGCAACATCCTGTTTATATTATTGCCTCGGAGGTCAAACGCCTTCGAAATAAAGATGTTTCGCTTGTTAAAGTTCAATGGTCCTCAAATCCTAAGGATTTCTCATGGAAATCTAGAGAGTTCATCGAGCGAACACATCCGGACTTACTTTCCCGTGCTCTTTGAGGTGAATTTCTTATTTCAAATTCCTTTTGTGTTGATATGCTTTCATGGTTGTTACCGTATATCTTATTCTTAAATATTGCGTGGACGCAATTTCTTTAAGGAGGGGAGTCTGTAACAACCCGCATATTTTACGATTGAATATTTTAATATTTTATTTAAATATTTTATCGTTAGTCGGATTTTAGTCCGGAAAGTTACTTTTTGCATACGGTCGAATTAGGACTCGGGACCACTTCCATTGGGTCCAAAACGCCGTTTGCGATCTTTTGAGTGTAAACTTTGATATGTTTGGAGTTAGTGGAATTTCGCCACTTTTTCACTTTGGGTTTTGGGTTTGGTTTAGCCCATTAGCCTAAACTATTAACTCTAGCTCAAACCCCCCTCTTCCCTTCATAACTTCACTTTCATTTCCTAACACTCAAGCTTCATCAAAAATGGAGGAGGGAATGGGAAATTAAAACTCCAAGCCCTAGTTCATTTGCAAATCCAACATCTAACTCCAAATTCAAAGAGAAGCCATTGATTCAAGCTTCTTGTGTTGAGATTCAAGTGTGGTTGATTCCTCCTTTGCTTTTAGGCTTCTCCTTCATTGATTTTGTGTAAAGGTGAGATTTTTACCTCACATCTTTGTCTGTATCTATCTTTGATTGTTGGGTATAAAACCCTAACACTTTTATTCCTTTGCTTCATTGATTTATCTTTGATTCTTCCTTTGCTTTCAAGCTTCTTCTTCATTGATTTTGTGAAAAGGTGAGATTTTTATCTCACATCTTTGTCTATAACTATCTTTGATTGTTGGGTATGGATTCCTAACACCTTTTCATATGCATTTGCTCTTAGTTTGGATTGAATTTGTGAAAATCACAATTTTCAGTATTTTGGGTTCAAATCTTTAAAAATCCTAACTTTGATGATTGAATATGTTTTTGGTGATGCAGCGAGGAGCCAATAGGACCGGGTAGTCGATGGGCGTAATCCCCTAGCATCTATGCTCGATCGGTTGCAAATTGAGAGAGTTGTTGCATTTCTGTTGCTTAGGTCGTTCGGCGTGCACACATATCTCTCGACCTGCAGTTAGGTCGCACCATACTTAGGTCGTTCCTTAACTTAGGTCGCTCGGCCATGTGTTAGGTCGTTCCATCTTAAGTCGCTCGGCCTTCTCTCACAACTTAGGTCGCTCGGCCTGCTTGCATCTTAGGTCGTTCCAGTACTTAAGTCGTTCGGCCATATGTTAAGCCGCATCCCTTAGGTCGCACCTCCTTAAGTCACTCTGCACCCTTTAGGTTGCTGACATTTAGGTCGCACCCCTTAGGTCGCACCTCCTTAACTGCCCCCTTTAGGTCGCCGACCTTTAGGTCGTACCCCATAGGTCGCGCGATTTGCTCTTATGTTATAGGTCGGCTATGTTAGTTCGCTCGGCCTGCTCGCATCTTAGGTCGTGCCATTCAACCGCATCTCTTAGGTCACTCGGCCAGCTGTTATGGGTCGCGTCATGCTTTAGGTCACAACCATTTAGGTCGCTCGGCCTGTTATGCCACTAGCTCCTTGGGTAGCATCACTTAAGTCGTATGCCGTGGAGTCGCATGTGTTGAGCCGCTGATTTCTTGTGTTGAATTATGTTACGTCGTAAGTCTTGGCTGTTAAGTCGCAAGGGTATTTCCACTTTGAAGGAATTGGAATTGAATTCTTTGGATTTTTTTCACGTCTTCGAATGTGAATTTTCATGATTTATTGTTTCTACAATCATTTTTGTGATTTGTCACTTTAAAAATATAAAGGTTGCAATACTAGAAGTAAATATCAAAACTCCTTCAACAAAACGAATTCAACCCTACTTTTATTACAAAGCTCGTTTCTTAAACCGTTTTCCAATCTACTAGCACATACAAACCTTTATCTCACTCGTACAAGAAATCTAATTAAACGGCTTAGTAAAAAAAGTGGTGTGAAACGCTTGCGTTTACTTCGCCGTTTAATTCTTGGACTTGTTCGATTGAATCTCTTGTGATAATTTTCGAGTGGAGATCTACAATTTGTTCGTAAATATTTAAGTTAAGCTAGCGGTTATGGGACATGATGCTAAGCTTATATATTTACTAGCTTACTATAATTGACACTTCTTGATGATCGTTGATGATCATTTTCGTGATTTAGACTAGAAAATGTGTGAGGTCTCTTTGTCTACGAGGGAGACTAAACCCCGTTTCTGTGGAGCTTCGGCTCAATTTGGTGGGGTTGCGACCCATGGTCTTCGGGCCGTTTTGTGGAGCTTCGGCTCAAAATTAATGGTTAGCAACCATGGAATAGCGTTCCGTTTTGTGATACACGTGTTGGTGAGTTTTCATGCTCCCGTTTTGTGATAGGCCTCCCCCTTTTTGTGATTTTTGGATTTCCATTTATGATTTCTAGAACTTGTGTATCACCAATTTTTGTGATTTCCATTGATATGTTTTATCAATATTTGTGCATTGGTGAATTTGTGTGTCATTAACTTTTGTGATTGACATTGATGTAATTGTCAATATTTATGGTTTGGTGAATAAAAATAAAAAGTAATACATTCTTTTTGATCTTTGAGAAGATTCTTGTGATATTGATTAATCTCTTGTTGATTTTCATTTACATACTTATCACAGTATGGCTTTACGGTTATCATATGTTTTCGTCATATTTCTTATTCTATATCATTTTATCTGATATTTATAGCTAGAATGATCCGTTTATTATTTTCTTATTAAATAATACTCGGGTCAGACCGAGATGTTACAGGTGCTTCTGCTTGACTTCACATATGAGATTATCACCCTGACTTTTGGCTAACTTATTAGATTAGTTGTTTTTGTTATATACATTTGAGATATAGACTCCTTGATGTATCCATATTCTTTTGTCTAGCACTTGTAACTATTCTTTTGTGACATTGTGGATCTTGTCTGACCACTACTCTGATGAACACTTTTATGTGTTATATATTCATATCTATTTCCGCCTTTGTGATATGGATGTCTGTGACTGACTTGTGTTATGTTTATTTCTATATTTGTTTCCGAAGAATATATATAGCCACTGGGTAGTAGCTTTGAGTTTGTATCGGTATGTCGGATTTCCTCCTGAAACCAGATGCATGTTGTACTATCTATCATATCGGTGCTCGCACAAAACAATTACACGGATGGTCGCTCCTCAACAGCCTTATTCTCTGCGCTAGTTGACGGCATTACACCGTAGTGACATTGGCTAGAGTGGGTATAGAGGTGGGGCATCACACAAGCCGAGCCTCTCCACACCCCAGCATATGTAGCTCGCACAATGACCATCTACCAGAAGCTAGCCTTAGCTTCATATGTTTTGGTATCCCTGCTTTATATAGCCGACAACAAATAGCACTTACAGCCGCTTCACCGACCCAGATCTGCTCTCGTCCTCCACACCTACCACGCATACACCAAGCTCCGCCCAATAACCCTCCCTCTTACTTCCACCAGACGTCACGTCTTCCTCCTTCCGATGCTCGCCGAAGCTTTCTCCTTGTTTTGTTATGAAACGGTGTATATATTATTTTATGTTAGCCTTTGTTTATTTATGTTGGCTTATGTGTATATTATTGATATAACTGTAAAAAAAATACTTTATGTTCTAAGAAAATTTTATAGACATATGTCAGCGTATTGATAATGTTTACATACACTTATATATACAGGATTTTGAAACGTATATATGTATTTTCTTATACTATTTTAAATATAAAATATAATTACTGTGAGTTGTCTGCATACTTTGATAGTTTTGGTCTACCAGTTCATGTATATATTACTTGTTAGTTTGCAAATTATAATATGTTGTTAAAAATATATAAGTTACTAGGTATATATAGTATGTTAAAATGTTTACATAAGCTTTCAAATCTATTGTATATGTATCAGCTTCGGTAAGTTTAGGTATGTAAGTAGTATTAACTTTACTATTGGGTTGTGCATAGGTCTATATTGGTATACATGATATAAATAACGTGTTTATAGTGTTGTTCCATTTTTGGTTTAAGTGTAGATTTCTTTTTTTTAGTAGTATATGGTTATGGATTTGTTATTGACATGTACAGGCAATATATTTCAACTTGCATAGAAAGATAAAATAAAGGCATGGTTTTACAAATTGAAAGGTACACGCTTGTTACGTATAACATGTGTTTCAATGATACTGGATTTCCAGATTTCACTTATATTACATATGTTAGTTTAAAAATGTAATCCGCACATAATTGTTGGTTGTAGTTTACATGCATTTTTGAAATGATCTGTTGGGCTATATATGATGTATGTCTGCATGTATATAATGGGTCTGTATATATATATTTACATGCATGTATTGCACATGTAGGCGTTTGCATATTCAAATAGCTTACATATATAATTGTATATACATTGTTTTAATAATAATAATAATAATAATAATATATTGTTTATTTGTTTATATAATATATGTCAATAACTGTACGTCTATAAGATTGGTAGTTGACTACACCATATATATATATATATATGTTGAAAATTTCAGGTTTTATTTCAAAATGTATGTGTGCTTACTTTAATATTCATATGTTTTCCAAAGTTTTACATAAGGTTGACGTGTCATATATATAAAGTAATTGGGATTTCAAAGTAATTATGCATATTATTAGTTGATGAAAAAAGAAGAAGAAGAAAGCTTTTTATTAGTGATAGTTGTAATTGTCTATATAGATTTTCATTAAGTAAGTTATAGTGATTTCTGAAATTATTATTTTAAATATAGTATATAAGTATTGATTTTAAATAATTATGGACATATATGTGTTGAGTTTAATATATGTATTTTAAATTGAAACAATATATTTTGAAATACATTTAAATTGAAATGTATTTGAATTTAGAATATGATTTTATCTATACAGTTATATATAGTTATATAAGTTCACTTATATCAATTTTCTTCATCGATCCAGTTATGATTGGAATTTTTGTATTCTTATTATTTAGCTTTGATCGTTGAATTCGTGCCGATTTTTCTTTGCTTCAATTCGTCATTCAAATTTCAATGTCTTTATCAGTGTGCGTATCTGTGTCATCTTCTGTACTCTCTATCCTCGAATGGTGAGCAATCACTCATGATTAATGTTCTTTTATTTATTAAATTTGATTTCAATTGAAACGACAATTGAAATATGTTGTTGTGAGTTATTTACACTGTTATATATATATATATATGTTATACCTGTATCGGTTCACCTGTGACATCTGACACCATTATCTGTTAATTATACGATGACTATCCCGTTTGGTTGATAATTGATTGATTGTTTGTTGTTTATATTGGATGTTAAATTGTAATGTA
Source organism: Allium cepa (assembly GCA_030765085.1). Lineage (NCBI taxonomy): Eukaryota > Viridiplantae > Streptophyta > Magnoliopsida > Asparagales > Amaryllidaceae > Allium > Allium cepa. The sequence continues at coordinate 205,339,544 of CM060929.1, forward strand.
TAAAGTGATAAATATTACACAATTGAATTTGACGTAGGATAGTTAAAATTTTGAATCGACATATGTGTTGAGTTTGATTAGTTAAATTTGTATAATATGACCCCTTAAATGTTTAATTATTTGACACATAGAAAAATGGTTAATTACCCTTGAACCATTTGAATATATGTTGTATGAAATCGAATAATAAATGTCTGGTGAAGAACCGTAATGTAATAATCTTTAATCTACATGAAATGATAGTGTAGATTCTAGAAATAATTATATTAATTTGCACAAACAACAATGTAAATTAATATGATTATTTCGGGATTATTTGAATTGATTATTGGATTGTTATTGATGGCTGCTATTGCTTGTTTATTTACTTTGACTCCGTCCCAGTTATCACAGTGCAAGTTCCCTTTGCTATGCTTTGATTTTTGAATTGAATTGGAATCGGGTTGAAATGATAAATACCCAAATGAATTTGACCTAGGATAGAGAATTGAATAAAAAACCCGATTGGTCAATAATTTGACTTAAAAATAAAATGAAGATTTTATTTCAATAAATAATAAGTTTTGAAATGAAGTTGGAATTTTAATTTAATGAAAGAAAATGTTAATATTTAAAATTTGAAACAAAATATTAACAAGTAGTTGTTGGAACAACGTTGTTTATAATTAATTATTTAACAATAAAATTTGGAATTATTCATTGTATTAAGTTTGAAATTATTTAATAACTAAGTTTGAAATTATTTAATGATTAAGTTTTGAAATACTTAATGATTAAGTTTTGAAATACTTAATAATTAAGTTTTGAAATTATTTAATAATTGAATAAGATTGAATTATTTGATAATTAAATAAAAAATTTGAATTCTTTGATAAGAGAAATTGAACTTTTGAATAAGTGAATTGGAACTACATTAATAAATGTAATTGGGTTTCTTATTTATTAAGTTTGGAAATTATTTACGTAAATTAATAAGTAAAGTTTAACTTCTTGAATATGTGAAATATAGTTTCTTTATGAGTTTTGAAATTTGTAACTAAGTAAAGGAATAAGTGGAATTGAATTTCTTTAACAAGAAATAAAATGTGATTTATTGGAATAAATATAAGACTTGTAATTTAAAGAATTTGATTTGACGAATTTAATTGAATTCAATTTGTAAGATGATATAATGAAGTTGAACTAAAGAAACTGATTTAATGAATTTGTAATCTAATAAAAATTGTTTTAAATGATAAATTAACTTAATGAATATTGAATAAAATCGACAAATGATTTTAAATTGATTTGATTGTTAAATTAAATCAATTTAAATAATTATGGAATGAAATTTATATTCGAACTTGAATTAATATTTGAAATGTTTAAATAAAATTTGAAATTGAATTATAATATTTTGAAATAGGATTTTGAAAGTTTTGAAATGTAAATTATGGAAATTGATATAGAAAGACAAATGGAATATTAGTTTACAAATTCTAATTTGAAATCGAATTTGATTTGGTTTTGAAATTTATTAAACGACCTATCGGTGTAGTAATTACGAAAGTTATTAAAGAAACCAGAACCGGTTATGGACATACTCTCTGTCTAAACCGAAAACCACTTTAATAACTATAGGCGGAGTGTGATCCAGAATGAAGTGGTTGGATTGATGTACGTGATGACTGAAGAAAAAGAACGATAATGGATCGCCTTAACACTTGTGTCAAATTGGAAATGACTAAGATAGGAGCCGTGCCGGGCCAAATGGGGTTAGCCACCTTGAGCGAACACACTTCTTCGTAAGCTACTCTTTACTTGTTATTGATTGGTGCACCCTCGTATTTTGGGAGTGTTGTTTCGTGGTGTTGCGATCGTTGCGGCAATGCGTTTTCACCAGTCCGGATCAGGCAAATGGTAGTTTCACTACCTTGGGTATTGCCTCATGTTCCTTGTCAAACTTTTATCCCTATATAAGTGACCATTATGAATTTGTTTTGTGTTATACCTATGGAGTACTCTCTAATATCCCACTAGTTTACAGTGGAGTTTACAGTGGAGTTTACAGTGTTGTATAGACTATAACGCTTATATAAAATGTGTTAAGGGGATAACGGTAACGCCTTAACACTATTTTGATATTTTATATTACTGATAGACATTATCTATTTAGCGTATATTACTACATATTAGATAGTTTAACGGATCCTTAGAGGACGATTATTCCAATATCCTTTGAGTTACTTGTATTTCAGTTGTTATTTCACTTGAGTTGGATTTATTGATATAAGAATGTTAATCCTGGCTCGAGTGTTTTGTGTTTTCCTTTACGCTTGGGTCAGACTGAGTGGTTCAGCTCTCGAGACTCACATTTGGAGTTGGAGCTTCGCCTGGAGATCTAGCTATCTATCCACCTTTCGGACATTCAGTTGATTGTAGTGATGTATTCTGATTCTTGTATTTGATTCCGCTGCATATTAGTACTCTGTTCTGTGATTCTATGATTATTTATTTACTGTATATCAGAGTTTTGCCAAATTTAAATTAACAATTTGGTATTTTGAATTATTTAAGTCCGACATGTACGGATGCGAATAGTCCAAAATAGCGGGTCGTTACAGTTGGTATCAGAGCTTTTGGTAGCTTTAGGCAAAACTCAGCATATAGGGTAATTATATTTACAGAATCACTCTCATTCGAGTTTCAATCTATTCCTTTTGACTAAATTCCTTTGAATTTTGGAACGTTCCCTGCGGTTCCGAAATTCATTTGTGTCCCTCACTATTCGTCTTATTCTAAATTCTGGAGTATCCCATAACTCCACTTCGAATGGTCCTTATAATGAGTCGGCGATCCCGCCATTCTCAAATTTATTTGTGATGGGGTGAAACTCATTTACAATAAGCATGATTTACTGGAGATTTCTGTATCCTCGGTATAAGATGCTATCTATCTCCTGCTATACCTGAATTCTATTTCTTGAGATCGAATGTTGATTTACCTCATAATTCTGCATTGATCTTATCTTGAAGTCACGGTCGACCCGGTTAAGGTTGCCCGTGATTTATATAAACTTATCCATCTCTCGATTTTGTTATTTAAATCGTCTTATCTCTGTTTCGAATTTATATTCGAATCAAAATTCTCTTTGATTTGAGTCCATCAAATTTGAATCTCTATTCTTGCTTTAAAAGCTATTCTTGTATCGTCGAGCAAACAAATGTATTTGTGAACTAATATTTAAAATGTTTTAAAAATATATTGTGTTGTTTGAGTTGTTGATGTTGACTTGGGTTTCCGATCGATTCGTCTGATTAAAGCTATCGATAGGATTTCCAAAACACTCGAACAGAGCAAACTGACACACTATTGTTTTCAAATTTAGTAAGTAAAATAATCTTGTATGATTATATTATATATAAGTATAAATTTTTCTGAAATTAAACTGTTAATGAATTTGTTGTTAGAAACGATAATACTTGATTTTCATTTATTGTTTTGTAAACCATTGATTTTACCAACTTATAAATAAATGAAGTTATAAAACTTGGTTATAATTTGATTTTGGAATTTGGAATTTAAGATGAATTAAAATCAATAATTTGAGAATTTATTTTCCGATGATTTCAAACTTTGATTTGAAAGTTTTAAAGTGTATAGTATTTAAAATATTTTCCAATAGAAATCATTCAAAAAGTTTTAACAGTTAAAATCAGTGCTCTTTCCTTTGTCCCTGGAAAATAATTTCGGTGATGACGGCCGCATCATCGACATTCATTTTCGAGTTTTGAAGTGGGGAGACCAATTCGTAGCTCGGCTATAGTTTTGTTTTGGAAATTAAATCGTTTTAAATTTCTTAAGTATGATTTGATTTATATATATAGATATATTATTTTAAATTTAATTTGATTTGATATATTATGAATATATACTTTTTTTTTATCTCTAAGTTGTTTGAAATTAATCGGAAATTAATTCTTAAATTTTTTATTTAAGGATAATTTTCAATTATAAATGAAACCAAATTCTTTTTATATAAATACTTAACTGGAAATAACTAAATTGTAAAAAATTTCTTTGGATAATACTCAATTACATTATATATAACTTAACTAAAATTTTCAAAGTTAATTATGTAATTGAATATTATACAATATAAATGACATCAAAGGAATTTTTAAATAAATTTGAGTAGTTATAATAAAATGTAAATATACTTAATATATTTGTGATATAATAAGTAGAATAAATTTAATAATAATTTGGAATAAAGAAGAATTAAAATTTTCGAATAGAATATGATTATAATAAGTGACTATTATAATTTATGATCTTTGAAATTGTTGATTTAAGATAATTGGATAATATACAATATAAATGTCTTTATAAATAAATTTGAGTGTGCATAAAAATGTTATACACTTAAATTTTAAATTATAAAATGGTTAATAGAAGTAAATAGAATACTAGGTTAGTCGAATAATAAATGGATTTATAAAATAAATTGCTGCTTGAAATAAATTTTGTAACAAACAATGGTAAATTGAAGATAAACCAAGTTAAGGAAATTCCTTGAGTTTAAAGTCAACCGTTGAATATAAATTAATTTAAATTGAAATTTATATGGTTTAAATTAATTGTTTATTATGTAATTTAAGTCCATTTTCTTTTGGTTGTCTCTATTCGCCTACTTCCTTCCTTTTCGAGGACAAAAAGTTTTGAGTGGGGGAGAGTGTAACAACCCGCAGATTTAACCGGTTTTAGTAACGTTATTAATTGAAATTTCGTGGGAAATTAAAAAATAAAATTTTGAAATATAAATTTAGTATTTGGATTGCATCTAACTAAACATAGCAACTGTTAAATTTTCGTCCGAAAATAAGAAAGTTTATTTCGTGCATAAATTTACTTCAATTTAATCAGTTAAAAAGCGATGAAAATAAAATGTTTTCGAAACCTAAATATTTTTACATAGAAAAATTCTAAATCTCCTTCTGAGCAAATGCTATTTTTCGTTTTTCCAAATTCGGACATCTTTCCTCATCGATCTTATTTTTCTGAGATTTTCATGCATTTTCCGCTTGTATAAAAATTCGAATTTTTATTATTCAATCGTATCACTGATATCCATATACCATTTTGACCGTCTCGTCGTCCTGATCTCTACGATATATTCAACTGTAAATTTCAAAATCTCATGCGCGGCGAAACCGCGATACGCTTAGCCGTATCGGTTCCATACTTTTAGGTCTTTTGCATTTATAGTGACCATTCGTTTTACATCGGCTTAAACATTATAGCCTCCAGCCGTTATTGTTTTCAAATTTCAATGTCTGACTCTTTCTTTTCCTAGCTTTGATTCATTTTGTCTTAGCCTTTTCATTTGCACGCAGAAGAAAAACTATATATTTTATTTTAACCAAGTTTCTCAGTAAACAGACATTTCCTTGAAGCCATGATTGTTCTTCTTCCAATCTTTCACCTCAAGACCCTTCCCATCTGTTCAAACCCTCCACTACCGGAGAACGCACATCGCTCTACCTTCACTCGCTGTGAACCACCATGGCCGGTCGAAATCTGCTCCTCTCACCTCCACCAACGTGCTCCTCCACCGGACGCCACCTCCTCTCTCTCTCGGCTGTGGTCATCTACAACCGATGTACCCCATCACCTTAGCCCAAGCCGAGCCTCTCCACACCCCAGCATATGCAGCTCGCACAATGACCATCTACCTGAAGCTAGCCTTAGCTTCATATGTTTTGGCATCGCTGCTTTATGTACCCGAAAGCAAATAGCACTTACAGCCACTTCACCGACCCAGATCTGCTCTCGTCCGCCACCCCTACCATGAAAACACCAAGCTCCGCCCTATAACCCTCCCTCTTACTTCCACCAGACGTCACGTCTTCCTCCTTCCAATGCTCGCCGAAGCTTTCTCCTTGTTTTGTTATGAAACGGTATATATATTATTTTGTGTTAGCCTTTGTTTATTTATGTTGGCTTATGTGTATATTATTGATATAACTGTAAAAAAAATACTTTCTGTTCTAATAAAATTTTATGGACATATGTCAGCATATTGATAATGTTTACATACACTTATATGTATAGGATTTTGAAATGTATATATGTATTTCCTTATACTATTTTAAATATAAAATATAATTATTGTGAGTTGTCTGCATACTTTGATAGTTTTGGTCTACCAGTTCATGTATATATTACTTGTTAGTTTGCAAATTATAATATGTTGTTAAAAATATATAAGTTATTAGGCATATATAGTGTATGTTAAAATGTTTACATAAGCTTTCGCATCTATTGTATATATATCAGCTTCGGTAAGTTTAGGTATGTAAGTAGCATTAACTTTACTGTTGGGTTGTGCATAGGTCTATATTGGTATACATGATATAAATAATGTGTTTACAGTGTTGTTTCATTTTTGGTTTAAGTGTGGATTTCTCTTTTTTAGTAGTATATGGTTATGGATTTGATATTGACATGTACAGGCAATATATTTCAACTTGCATAGAAAGAGAAAATAAAGGCATGGTTTTACAAATTGAAAGGTACATGCATGTTACGTATAACATGTGTTTCAATGATACTGGATTTCCAGATTTCACTTATATTACATATATTTGTTTAAAAATGTAATCCGCACATAATTATTGGTTGTAGTTTACATGCATTTTTGAAATGATCTGTTGGGCTATATATGATGTATGTCTGCATGTATATAATGGGTCGGTATCTATATATTTACATGCATGTATTGCACATGTAGGCGTCTGCATATTCAAATAGCTTACGTATATAATTATATATACATTGTTTTAAAATAATAACAATAATATATATTATTTATTTGTTTATATAATATATGTCAAGAACTGTATGTCTATATGTTTGGTAGTTGACTACACCATATATATGTGTGTGTGTGTGCGTGTGTGTGTGTTGAAAATTCAGGTTTTATTTCAAAATGTATGTGTGCTTACTTTAATATTCCTATGTTTTCCAAATTTTACATAAGGTTGACGTGTCATATATATACAGTAATTGGGATTTCAAACTAATTATGCATATTATTAGTTGATGAAAAAAAAAGAAGAAGGCTTTTTATTAGTGATAGATGTAATTGTCTATACAGATTTTCATTAAGTAAGTTATAGTGATTTTTGAAGTTATTGTTTTAAATATATTATATAAGTATTGATTTTAAATAATCATGGACATATATGTGTTGAGTTTAATATATGTATTTTAAATTGAAACAATAGATTTTGAAATACATTTAAATTGAAATGTATTTGAATTTAGAATATGATTTTATCTATACAGTTATATATATTTATATATGTTCACTTATATCAATTTTCTTCATCGATCCAGTTCTGATTGGTTTTTTTATTCTTATTATTCAGCTTTGATCATTGAATTCGTGTCGATTTTGCTTCGCTTGATTGGTCATTCAAATTTCAATGTCTGTATCAGTGTGCGTATCTGTGTCATCCTCTGTACTCTCTAGCCTCGAAAGGTGAGAAATCACTCATGATTAATGTTCTTTTATTTATTAAATTTGATTTCAATTGAAACGACGATTGAAATATTCTGTTGTGAGTTATTTACACTGTTATATATATATGTTATACTTGTATCAGTTCACCTGTGACATCTGACACCATTATTTGTTAATTATACGATGACAATCCCGTTTGGTTGATAATTGATTGATTGTTTGTTGTTTATATTGGATGTTAAATTGTAATGTATAAAGTGATAAATATTATGCAATTGAATTTGTCGTAGGATAGTTAAAATTTTGAATCGACGTATGTGTTGAATTTGATTAGACCCCTTAAATGTTTAATTATTTGACACGTAGAAAAATGGTTAATTACCCTTGAACCATTTGAATTTATGTTTTATGAAATCGAATAATAAATGTCAAGTGAAGAACCGTAATGTAATAATATTTAATCTACATGAAATGATAGTGTAGATTCTATAAATAATTGTATTAATTTGCACAAACAACAATGTAAATTAATACGATTATTTCGGGATTATTTGAATTGATTATTGGATTGTTATTGATGGTTGCTATTGCTTGTTTATTTACTTTGACACCATCCCAGTTATCATACTGCAAGTTCCCTTTGCTATGCTTTGATTTTTGAATTGAATTGGAATCGGGTTGAAATGATAAATACCCAAATGAATTTGACCTAGGATAGAGAATTAAATAAAAAACCCGATTGGTCAATAATTTGATTTAAAAATAAAATGAAGATTTTATTTGAATAAATAATAAGTTTTGAAAGGAAGTTGGAATTTGAATTTAATGAAAGAAAATGTTAATATTTAATATTTGAAAAAAAATATTAACAAGTATTTGTTGGAAGAACGTTGTTTATAATAAATTATTTAACAATAAAATTTGGAATTATTCATTGTATTAAGTTTGAAATTATTTAATAATTAAGTTTGAAATTATTTAATTATTAAGTTTTGAAATCATTTAACGATTAAGTTTTGAAATACTTAATAATTAAGTTTTGAAATTATTTAGTAATTGAATAAGATTGAATTATTTGATAATTAAATAAAAAATTTGAATTCTTTGATAAGAGAAATTAAACTTTTGAATAAGTGAATTTGAACTACGTTAATAAATGTAATTGGGTTTCTTATTTATTAAGTTTGGAAAGTTATTTAAGTAAATTAATAAGTGAAATTTAACTTCTTGAATATGTTAAATTTAGTTTCTTTATTAATTGAGTTTTGAAATTTGTAACTAAGTAAAGAAATAAGTGGAATTGAATTTCTTTAACAAGAAATAAAATGTGATTTATTGGAATAAATATAAGACTTGTTATTTAAAGAATTTGATTTGACGAATTTAATTGAATTTCAATTTGTAAGATGATATAATGAAGTTGAACTTAAGAAATTGATTTAATGAATTGGTAATTGAATAGAAATTGTTTTGAATGATAAATTAACTTAACGAATATTGAATGAAATCGACAAATAAGTTTAAATTGATTTGATTGTTAAATTAAATCAATTTAAATAATTACGGAATGAAATTTATATTCGAACTTGAGTCAATATTTGAAATGTTTAAAAAAAATTGAAATTGAATTATAAGATTTTGAAATGGAATTTTGGAAGTTTTGAAACGTAAATTATGGAAATTGATATAGAAAGACAAATGGAATATTAGTTTTCAAATTCTAATTTGAAATCGAATTTGATTTGGTTTTGAAATTTATTAAACGACCAATCGGTGTAGTAATTACGAAAGTTATTAAAGAAACCGGAATCAGTTATGGACATACTCTCTGTTTAAACCGAAAACCACTTTAATAACTATACGCGGAGTGTGATCCAGAATAAAGTGGTTGGATTGATGTACGTGATGACTGAAGAAAGAGAAAGATAATGGATCGCCTTGACACTTGTGTCAAATTGGAAATGACTAAGATAGGAGCCGTGTCGGGCCAAATGGGGTAAGCCACCTCGAGCGAACACACTTCTTCGTAAGCTACTCATTAGTTGTTATTGATGGGTGCACCCTCGTATTTTGGGAGTATTGTTTCGCGGTGTTGCGATCGTTGCGGCGATGCATTTTCACCAGTCTGGATCGGGCAAACGGTAGTTTAACTACCTTGGGTATTGCCTCATGTGCCTTGTCATACTTGTATCCCTATATACGCGACCATTACGAATTTGTTTTGTGTTATACCTATGGAGTACTCTCTGATATCCCACTAGTTTACAGTGGAGTTTACAGTGCTGTATAGACTATAACGCTTATATAAAATGTGTTAAGGGGGATAATGGTAACGCCTTAACACTATTTTGATATTTTATATTACTGATAGACATTATCTATTTAGCATATATTACTACATAGTAGATAGTTTAACGGATCTTTAGAGGACGGTTATTCCAACGTCCTTTGACTTACTTGTATTTCAGTTGTTATTTCACTTGAGTTGGATTTATTGATATAAGAATGTTAATCCTGACTCGAGTGTTTTGTGTTTTCCTTTACGCTCGGGTCAGTCTGAGTGGTTCAGCTTCCAAGACTCACCTTTGGAGTTGGAGCTTCTCTTAGAGATCCAGCAATCTATCCAGCTTTCAAATATTCAGTTGATTCCACTGATGTATTCTAATTCTTGCATTTGACTATTGTATTCGAGACTTCTGTTGTAACTTATTTAACTCTTTCATATATATAGTAGCTTCATGAACTACTATTTTTTTTTACTTCTGCTGCATATTATTACTCTATGTCTGTGATTCTGTGATTATTTATTTACTGTATATCTGACTTTTTCCAAATTTAAATTAACAATTCGGTATTTTGAATTATTCAAGTCCGACATGTACGGATGCGAATAGTCCAAAATAGCGGGTCGTTACACGTATTTACGCAATCAACTTTTGGGCATTCCATCTTCTAATTTTGTCGTAGTAAATATATGCGCTCGCTTCATTGGAAAGATGAAAATCCCACCAACCTTTTAGTTGTCTTGTAAATCCTTGTACAATAGCTTTTGCTATTCTATCGTCTGAATTATTTTTAATTAAACATGCAGTAGCGTACATCGTCATATAATTCAGACAAGTTTGCATTTGGTATTCTGAATAACCGTCTATATTCCATTCTACAATGGAGGTACCGTCAAAAGATACAGCTCCATAATTGTTTGTTCTTCAAATGAGAGGTCGACCGGTGTTGGTCTCGTATAATAAGGTTTACTATACGAGGTATTTCCATAATTAATTTTATTAATTTCAAAATAATTTTTGGTTTATTTCGTTCTATATTTAAGAACATATTTTGTAAATTACTTACTTCTTCATCTTAATTATTATCAGATTCTAGCTCTGAAGTTTCTCTAGATTCCTTGCTTTCAATTATCGGTGCAACTTCCTTTTCACTAACGTTTAAGGCGTCAAAGCTTTCATTATTTCTTTCAACATTTCGGAGTTTTCTCCTGGTTTATCCATATTACTTTCTAAATTTTGTGCAGACCAGGGTTTGAATAAAACTTCATCTGTATCACAGAATTTTTTTGATCTTTGTTAGATCCTTGCTCAATTCATGTAAGTTGATTACCTATTGATTGTAATGTTAAATTTGTAAAATTATTCTGCTCAATAATAGCTTCAAATGTTCTATCTTTTCTATAAGGAGTAGCTACAATTTCTTCTTTATCAATTTTAACTGATAAGTTTACTTCTGGGGGATGTATACTCCTAATAGTTTTTCCTACTTTTGTTGTATACTCTTTATAAGCAGAATTTATATTGAAAACTGTTAATAAATCAACAAAATCTGGAAAACTGTCCTTTTGTTTTCCTATTTTGTAAGATTTTTCTATCATTATAAAGATATCATAATTTTCTGGTAAGTCATTTCCCATTTTATTTAAAAATAATTTATATTTTTTAATCCACATTTCTTGTTCTTTTTTATCTTTCATAAAGAACCATTTTCTTTTATATTTATTTTCTTCTGAATAAAACTTTATTTTTTTAGATTCTGAAAAAGGAAATTAGAACTCTTCATCAATAGTTATGGTATTTATACCAAACACTGATTTATCCTCATCATATCCCATATCTAAAGGTGTGACGCCCCACCTCTATACCCATGCTAGCCAAGGACACCACAGGGTAATGTTGTCAACTAGCGCGGAGAATAAGGCTGTTGAGGAGTGACCCTCCATGTAATTGCTTTGTACAACACCGATATGTCAGATAGTACAACATGCATTTCTTTAAGGAGGGAAATCCAACATACGGATACAAACTCAAAGCTACTACCCGGTGGCTATATATATTCTTCGAAAACAAATATAGAAATAAACATAACACAAGTCAGTCACAGACATCCATATCACAAAGGCGGAAATAGATATGAATATATAACACATAAAAGTGTTCATCAGAGTAGTGGTCAGACAAGATCCACAATGTCATAAAAGAATAGCTGCAAGTGCTAGACAAAAGAATATGGATACATCAATGAGTCTATATCTCAAATGTATACAACAAAAACCACTAATCTAAGTAGTTAGCCAAAAGTCAGGGTGATAATCCTAGATGTGAAGTCAAGCAGAAGCACCTATAACATCTCGGTCTGACCAGAGTATTATTTAATAAGAAAATAATAAACGGATCGGTCTAGCTATAAATATCAGATAAAATGATATAGAATAAGAGGTATGACATAAATATATAATAACCATAAAGCCATATTATGATAAGTATGCAATTGAAAAATCAACTAGGGATTAATCAATATCACGAGAATCTTCTCAAAGATCAAAAGGAATGTCATACTTCTTATTTACCAAATCACCAAACTATAAATATTGACAATAATATCAATGTCAATCACAAAAGTTAATGACACACAAATTCACCAATGCACAAATATTGATAAAACTTATCAATGTAAATCACGAAAATTGGTGAAAACACAAATTTCAGAAATCATCAATGGAAATCCAGAAATAAAAAAAAAGGGAAGGCCTATCACAAAATGGGAGCATGAAAACTCACCAACACGTGTATCATAAAATGGAACGCTATTCCATGGTTGCTAACCATCAATTTTAAGCCGAATCTCCACAAAACGGCCCGAAGACAATGGGGCACAACCGCACGAATTTGAGCCGGAGCTCCACAGAAACAGGGTTTAGTCTCCCTCGTAGACAAAAGAATACGGATACATCAAGGAGTCTATATCTCAAATGTATACAATAAAAACCACTAATCTAAGTAGTTAGCCAAAAGTCGGGGTGATAATCCCAGATGTGAAGTCAAGCAGAAGCACGTGTAACATCTCGGTCTGACCCGAGTATTATTTAATAAGAAAATAATAAACGGATCGGTCTAGCTATAAATATCAGATAAAATGATATAGAATAAGAGATATGACATAAATATATAATAACCATAAAGCCATACTGTGATAAGTATGCAATTGAAAAATCAACTAGGGATTAATCAATATCATGAGAATCTTCTCAAAGATCAAAAGGAATGTCATACTTCTTATTTACCAAATCACCAAGTGCTAGACAAAAGAATATGGATACATCAAGGAGTCTATATCTCAAATGTATACAACAAAAACCGCTAATCTAAGTAGTTAGGCAAAAGTCAGTGTGATAATCCCAGATGTAAAGTCAAGCAGAAGCACATGTAACGTCTCGGTCTGACCCGAGTATTATTTAATAAGAAAATAATAAACAGATCAGTCTAGCTATAAATATCAGATAAAATGATATAGAATAAGAGATATGACATAAATATATAATAACCATAAAGCCATACTGTGATAAGTATGCAATTGAAAAATCAACTAGGGATTAATCAATATCACGAGAATCTTCTCAAAGATCAAAAGGAATGTCATACTTCTTATTTACCAAATCACCAAACTATAAATATTGACAATAATATCAATGTCAATCACAAAAGTTAATGACACACAAATTCACCAATGCACAAATATTGATAAAACTTATCAATGTAAATCACGAAAATTGGTGAAAACACAAATTTCAGAAATCATCAATGGAAATCCAGAAATCACAAAAATGGAAAAGCCTAACACCAAACGGGAGCATGAAAACTCACCAACACGTGTATCATAAAATGGAACGCTATTCCATGGTTGCTAACCATCAATTTTGAGCCTAATCTCCACAAAACGGCCCGAAGACCATGGGGCACAACCGCACCAATTTGAGCCGGAGCTCCACAGAAACAGGGTTTAGTCTCCCTCGTAGACAAAGAGACATCGCACAATTGCTAGTATAAATCACAAGAATGATCATCAACGATCATCGAGAAGTGTCAATTACAGTAAGCTAGTAAATATATAAACCTAGCTTCATGTCCCATAACTACTAGCTTAACTTAAATATTTACGAACAAATTGTATATCTCCACTCGAAAATTGTCGCAAGAGATTCAATCGAACAAGTCCAAGAATTAACCGACGAAGTAAAAGCAAACGTTTCATACCACTTGTCTTACGACGCCGTTTAATTAGATTTCTCGTACGAGTGAGGTAAAGGTTTGTATATTTTTAAAATGACAATTCACAAAAATGACCGTAGAAATGATCAATCACAAAAATTCACATACGAAGATGTGAATAAAATCCAAAGAATTGATTCAAAATTCATCAAAGTGGAAATACCCTTGCTGCACGACACGGCGCAACCTAGCAGATGAGCGACCTACGGAATGGTGAGAGTCAACAGTGCCAACGACCTAAGTGGTAGCGGCAGACGTGCAGGGCAACTTAAAATGTGGCGCGACCCAAGTGCATGCGACCTAAGGAATGGCACGACCTAACCAAGGCGCGACCTATAGGGGTGCGACCTAAAGGGGTAGCGGTATAACATGGCCGAGCGATTAAGGGGTGCAACGACCTAAGAGATAAAAAGAGGCCGAGCGACCTAAGGTGCATGCGACCTAAGGGTCAGGTGCTACCTAAACGCACGCGCGACTTAATGTGCCGAGCGACCTAATTGCGCGAGCTACAAAGCCGAGCAACCTAACTAGAGTGGCCAAAGCCAAGCGACCAAAGGGGAAGAGCAGCTTAACAGGGTTATGAGCTAAAGTAGGCCGAGCGACCTAACGACCTAACTAGGTGCGACTTAAAGGGACCAACGGCGTTACCCAAGAGACGCGACCTAACCGAGCGATCTAGTAAATGGTACGACCTAATATGGGAATGACCTTGCTTGTTGCGACCTAAGCTCGAGCGACCTAACTGCAGGGGCAGAATTTGATGTGTGCAGGCTGAGCGACATAAGGGTTTGAAGTGCAAAAACTCTCCCAATTTGCAACCGATCGAGCACGGACGCTAGGGGATTATGTCCATAGGCTACCCGATCGTATTGGCTCCTCGATGCATCACCAAAAATGTGTTCAAACATCAAAGTTAGGATTTTTAAAGATTTGAACCCAAACCACTAAAAATTGGGATTTTCACCAATTCAATCTAAATCAATGGCAAATGCATATGTAAAAGTGTTAGGGATTTATACCCAACAATCAAAGATAGATATAGAAAAAGATGTGAGGTAAAAATCTCACCTTTACACAAAATCAATGAAGGAGAAGCCTAAAAGCAAAGGAGGAATCAACCACACTTGAATCTCTACGCAAGAAGCTTGA
The DNA here is from genome assembly GCA_030765085.1 of Allium cepa. Classification (NCBI taxonomy): domain Eukaryota; kingdom Viridiplantae; phylum Streptophyta; class Magnoliopsida; order Asparagales; family Amaryllidaceae; genus Allium; species Allium cepa. The sequence goes on from CM060929.1 coordinate 205,354,754, forward strand.
ATCAATGGCTTCTCTTTGAATTTGGAGTTGGATGTCGAATTTGCAAATGAACTAGGGCTTGGAGTATTAATTTCCCATTCCTTCCTCCATTTTTGATGAAGCTTGAGTGTTAGGAAAATGAAAGTAAAGTTATGAAGAGAAGGGGTTGAGCTAGAGTAAATAGTTAGGCTAATGGGCTAATCAAACCCAAAGCCCAATAGTGAAAAAGTGACAAAATTCAACTAACTCCAAACATATCAAAGTTTATACTCAAAAAGATCGCAAACGGTGTTTTGAGCTCAATAGAAGTGGTTCCGAGTCCAAATTTAACTGTATGCAAAAAGTAACTTTTCAGACTAAACTCCGACTAACAGAAAAATATTAAAATAGAATATTTAAATATTTCATCGTAAAATATGTGGGTTGTTACAGACTCCCCTCCTTAAATAAATTGCATCCTCTCAATATTTAAGAAGAAAATATAAGGTAACAACCATGAAAGCATATCAACACAAAAGAAGTTTGAAATATGAAATTCACCACATGGAGCACGAGAAAGTAAGTCTGGATGTGTTCGCTCGACTCTAGATTCCCAAGAGCAATCCTTAGGATTTGAGGACCATTGGACTTTAACAAGCGGAACATCTTTATTTCAAAGGCGCTTGACCTCCGAAGCAATAATACGAATAGGATGTTTCTCATAAGTTAAATTAGGTGAAACTTCAATTTCTTCCACAACACCGGACTCAAGAATAGAATCGGAATCCCGAAGGCACTTCTGTAATTGGGAAACATGAAACACGTCGTGAATAGCAGAAAACTGAACTGATAATAAAAGGCGATAAGCCACGTAACCAATACTTTCAGTGATAGGAAATGGGCCAATATATCGAGGTGCTAACTTTCCCGATCGACTGAAACGTACAACACCCTTCATAGGTGAAACACGAATAAACACAAGATCTCTCACAGAAAATTCTAATCTCCTTCTCCGGTTATCGGCATAGGATCTTTGACTACTCTGGGCTTCTTTCATCCTATGACGAATTAGGTCAATCTTCTCTATGGAATCACGAATAAAATATGGGCCTAAAACCAGCTTCTCACCGGCCTCAAGCCAATAAGAAGGAGATCGGCATGGCCTTCCATAGAGTGCCTCAAAAGGTGCCATACCAATACTAGATTGGAAGCTATTATTATAGGAAAACTCAACAAGAGAAATATGATCTTCCCAACTTCCACCAAAATCAAGAACACATGCACGAATAAGATCTTCAAGAGTTTGATTCACACGCTCAGTTTGTCCATCGGACTGGGGATGATAAGCGGTGCTAAAATTAAGATTCGTTCCCAAAACTTTTTGAAGACTTCCAAAATCCACTAGTAAACAATGGATCACGATCGCTAACAATAGAAGTAGGAACTCCATGCAATTTAACAATTTCTTTGATAAAGAGTTTGGCCAAGAGTGGAACGATTCGATTGGACCGAATGGGAATAAAATAGGCGGATTTAGTAAGTCTATCGACTATCACCCATAAGCTATTATGACCCGAACGAGAACGGGGAAGGCCGTCAATAAAATCCATGGAAATTTGGTCCTACTTCCAAATTGGAATTTCTAAAGGTTGTAATAACCCACCAGGCCTTTGGTGTTCGGCCTTAACGAGTTGGCAAGTCATGCAACACTTAACAAAGTTAGCAACACTAGATTTCATTCCCTCCCAATAATAAAGTCGCTTCATATCTGCGTACATTTTACTACTACCGGGATGAAGGGTATATTTAGAACGATGAGAATCTTCTAAAATGTCTTTACGAAGATTACTAATATTTGGTACGACAAGCCTACCAAATTTTCGAATACCGCCACGAGAATCAATATCAAAGTCTTTCAAACCTTCAATATCAATTTTATCCCTAAATTTTTGGCCAAGAAGAGCAAATTCGGGATCTAGCTTTTGAGCTTCAAGAATGCGGTCAAAAAGAGAAGGATGAGCCTCAAGGCTATATAACACAAGAGATGAACATAAATCGGAAATATGATCTTGAATCTCACAAGTGGACAGAATTCCGAGATCATTCCATTCGGATATCATCATAGAAACAACCGCTTGTTGCTTACGGCTAAGTGCATCGGCAACACGATTTCCCTTCCCGGGACTATAAAGAAAATCAAGATCATAAGCTGCAAGAAATTTAAGCCAATGTTGTTGATGCAAATTAAGTTCCTTTTGAGAAAAAAGATACTTCAAGGATTTATGATTGGTATAAAGAATAAATTTTTCTCCCAAAAGATAATGACGCCAAATACGAAGGGCGAAAACAATAGCCGCGAGTTCTAAATCATGAGTGGCATATCTAGTCTCGGCTGGCTTCAATTGCCTAGAAGCATAAGCAATAACACATTCTCTTTGCATAAGAATGTCACCCAAACCATCGCGACTAGCATCGATATAAACAATGAAATCTTGGTTTCCCTTAGGAATCACTAGAATAGAGCATTGGAAAGGAGTTCTTTTAATTTATGAAAAGAAGCTTCACATTTGTCCGACTAAATGTACTTAACTCCTTCTTTGTCAAACTAGTAAGAGGCATAGAAATTTTGGAAAAGTCCTTTATGAAACGATGATAATAACCTGCCAATCCAAGGAAACTACGAATTTTCGTTACACTTTTCGGTCTCTTCCAGTTCTGAATTGCTTCAATCTTTGAAGGATCCACGGAAATTCCGGATTCGAAAATAATATGACTGAGAAACTTCACACGAGATTGCCAAAAGTGGCATTTAGAAAATTTTGCTTTCAATTGATTGCTCCTAAGAGTTTCCAACACGATCCGAAGATGCTTTTCATGCTTCTCCTCGGTTTTAGAATACATAAGAATATCATCAATAAAGATGAGAACAGACCGATCGAGGAAGTCTTTGAAACTCTATTCATAAGGTCAACGAAATAAGCCGAAGCACTTGTTAAACCAAATGACATATCAAGCCATTCATAAGATCCATAACAAGTACAGAACAATGTCAAGGAATACTATCCTCTATAATACGAAGCTGATGAAAACCGGTAGCTAAGTCTAATTGTGAAAGGACTCTAGCACCACTAAGTTGATCGAATAAATCATCAATTCGAGGTAAAGGATATTTATTCTTGATAGTAAGATCATTAAGCTTGCGGTAGTCAACGCAAAGCCTAAGTGTACAATCGGATTTCTACACAAAAATTTCCGAAGCTCCCTAAGGCGAGGAACTAGAGCGAATAAATTGCTTCGTCTCCAATTCGGATAATTATTTGCGCATCTCCTCATTTTCTTTATTGGACATACGATAAGGCGGACGAGTAATAGGTTGAGCTCCAGGAATGAGACTAATCCTGAACTCAATTGCTCGCTTAGGTGGTAATCCTAAAACGGGCTCAAATATGTCGGAAAACTCACGAACAACGTGAATAAGAGAAATAATATCCTCCTCATCATCATTATCATCATCATGAGGATTTAAAGAATATAAAGATGCAACTAAGCTGGAATCATAATCTTTAAGGTCAATAGAAATCTGCTTAACAGATTGAGGATGTCGAAGATAAATAGTCCGCTCAGGACATAGGATTTGGGCTTTATAGCGGTTAAGTCAATCCATTCCCAAAATCATTCCAAAGCCTAAGTAGCGCATAGCATGCAAATCGGCTCAGAAAGAAATATCACACAAAATAATCTCGACATCTTTACACAATAAACTGATTGTTCCGGATCCACCAACTGGATTCGCAATTCTCAAAGAAGTCATTAAACATAAAACATCCAAAGAAAAAGTATCAACAAGTTCTTTTTATATAAAAGAATGGGGCGCACCCGTATCAAAAAGAACTCGAATAGGATGATCACAAAATAAAATAATGCCATCAAGGATAGAATGAGAAATACCTTTACCACGAGATGTGTTGCCAGGGGCTTGAGCAACATTAACCTTTCCCTCATTCCTATTTTGAAGTTGGGGCAAGAAGATAAATAATGATCCGGGCTTTTGCAATAGCGACAAGTACGAGGCTTTGAACATTTGTTCGCATAATGGTATTTAGAACCACAGTTCTAGCATTGCCCAACACTTGAGGTAGAAGTCTTAGTTGCCGGAGAGGCTTGCTTCCCTTTCTTACTGTTGGGATAAGGACCCTTGAACTTATTAGGCCTTTTTTTATTGTTGAAGTTTGGTTTGGCACTCATAACTTCAACGTCACTCTCCCTATCTGCCTCTTCAAGACGAAGAGCGATATCAACGAGTTGATCAAAAGAAACTTCTAATTTTAGAAGTAATGACTTCTTGAGATTTTTATTCAAGCCATAGACAAATCGTTAGTTTTTCTTCAATGGGGTGTTTATGTACTCGACCCCGTATTTAGAAAGTGATTCAAATGATGCGACATAGTCTGTCACTGAGGATTCACCTTGAACAAGGTCAACGAAATTGCGAGTCAAAGTCGCCTTCTCAGCTTTTGGCACAAATTTTAATTCGAAGCGCTCCCGGAATTTCTCCCAAGTAAGATCCGCTTCATTTATTTCAAAAATAAGAAGCTCATACCAATCTAATGCTCTTTCTGGGAGCATACTAGAGGCCACCTGAACACGGTGAAGATCAATAAGATTCATGTGAGAAAAGATTCGATTGCACGATCTCAGCCAGGCCTGGACTTCAATAATGGTTTCAGAACCTTTGAATGGCTTTCCACCCAAATTAGTATAATCGCTGCACAATCGTGCAAATCCAAACCTATGGTGAGTAGACTCCGGATTAGATCCGGCTGCTTGAGCATTCCTTACTAGATCAAGAAGCTGCTGGGCAGACATAAATACTCCATCTTGGCGAGTAATACGAGATTGACCAGTGCCAGGATGGCCGGGTCTAACCATTTCTCTTCCTTTTGAAAGAAAGAAAGAAGAAGGATAAGGTTATTTACTAAATGAATATCAAGCAATCTTGATAGATAAACAAGAAATCATCAAGAAAATAGGATGAATCGGTACGAAGACTCGAATTAAATCCTAAAGCATGACTCCGAAGAGGGACTTAGGACGATGATCCTTGCTAGATTATTCTACATTGTTTCGAAGATTGGCTCTAATACCAAGCTGTGACGCCCCACCTCTATACCCACGCTAGCCAAGGATACTACGGGGTAGTGCTGTCAATTAGCACGGAGAATAAGGCTGTTGAGGAGCGACCCTCCATGTAATTGCTTTGTGCGAGCACCGATATGTCAGATAGTACAACATGCATTTCTTTAAGGAGGGAAATCCGACATACCGATACAAACTCAAAGCTACTACACAGTGGCTATATATATTATTCGAAAACAGATACAGAAATAAACATAACACAAATCAATCACATACATCCATATCACAAAGGCGGAAATAAATATGAATATATAACACATGAAAGTGTACATCAGAGTAGTGGTCAAACAGGATCCACAACATCACAAAAGAATAGCTACAAGTGCTAGACAAAAGAATATGGATACATCAATGAGTCTATATCTCAAATGTATACAAAAAAAACCACTAATCTTAGTAGTTAGCCAAAAGTCAGGGTGATAATCCTAGATGTGAAGTCAAGCAGAAGCACCTATAACATCTCGGTCTGACCCGAGTATTATTTAATAAGAAAATAATAAACGGATCGGTCTAGCTATAAATATCAGATAAAATGATATAGAATAAGAGATATGACATAAATATATAATAACCATAAAGCCATACTGTGATAAGTATGCAATTGAAAAATTAACTAGGGATTAATCAATATCATGAGAATCTTCGCAAAGATCAAAAGGAATGTCATACTTCTTATTTACCAAATCACCAAACTAAAAATATTGACAATAATATCAATGTCAATCACAAAAGTTAATGACACACAAATTCACCAATGCACAAATATTGATAAAACTTATCAATGTAAATCACGAAAATTAGTGAAAACGCAAATTTCAGAAATCATCAATGGAAATCCAGAAATCACAAAAAGGGGGAGGCCTATCACAAAACGGGAGCATGAAAACTCACTAACACGTGTATCAAAAAATGGAACGTTATTCCATGGTTGCTAACCATTAATTTTGAGCCGAAGCTCCACAAAACGGCCCGAAGACCATAGGTCGCTACCCCACCAATTTGAGCCGAAGCTCCACAGAAACGGGGTTTAGTCTCCCTCGTAGACAAAGAGATATCGCACAATTGCTAGTCTCAAGAATGATCATCAACGATCATCAAGAAGTGTCAATTACAGTAAGCTAGTAAATATATAAACTTAGCTTCATGTCCCATAACCACTAGCTTAACTTAAATATTTACGAACAAATTATATATCTCCACTCGAAAATTGTCACAAGAGATTCAATCGAACAAGTCCAAGAATTAACCGACGAAGTAAACGCTAGCGTTTCATACCACTTGTTTTACGAAGCCGTTTAATTAGATTTCTCGTACGAGTGAGGTAAAGGTTTGTATATTTTTAAAATGACAAATCACAAAAATGACCGTAGAAACGATCAATCACAAAAATTCACATACGAAGACGTAAATAAAATCCAAAGAATTTGATTCAAAATTCATCAAAGTGGAAATACCCTTTCTACACGACACGACGCGACCTAGCAGATGAGCGACCTAAGGAATTGTGAGACTCAACAGTACCAACGACCTAAGTGGTAGCGGTATACGTGCAGGGCAACTTAAAATGTGGCGCGACCCAAGTGCATGCAACCTAAGGAATGGCGCGACCTATAAGGGTGCGACCTAAAGGGATAGCGGCATAACATGGCCGAGCGACCAAGGGGTGCAACGACCTAAGAGATAAAAGGAGGCCGAGCGACCTAAGGTGCATGCGACCTAAGGGTTAGGTGCGACCTAAATGCACGCGCGACTTAATGGGCCGAGCGACCTAATTGCACGAGCTACAAAGCCGAGCGACCTAACTGGAGTGGCCAAAGCCAAGCGACCAAAGGGGAAGCATCTTAACAGGGTTGCGAGCTAAAGTAGGCCGAGCGACCTCACGACCTAACTAGGTGCGACTTAAAGGGACCAACGACGTTACCCAAGAGACGCGACCTAACCGAGCGACCTAGTAAATGGTACGACCTAACATGGGAACGACCTAGCTTGTCGCGACCTAAGCTCGAGCGACCTAACCGCAGGCCGAGAATTTGATGTGTGCAGGTTGAGCGACCTAAGGGTTTGAAGTGCAAAAATTCTCCCAATTTTCAACCGTTCGAGCATGGACGCTAGGGGATTATGCCATAGGCTTCCAGGTCGTATTGGCTCCTCGATGCATCATCAAAAACATGCTCATACATCAACGTTAGGATTTTTAAAGATTTGAACCCAAAATGCTAAAAATTGGGATTTTCACCAATTCAATCCAAATCAATGGCAAATGCATATGTAAAAGTGTTAGGGATTTATACCCAACAATCAAAGATAGTTATAGACAAAGATGTGAGGTAAAAATCTTACCTTTACACAAAATCAATGAAGGAGAATCCTAAAAGCAAAGGAGGAATCAACCACACTTGAATCTCTACACAAGAAGCTTGAATCAATGGCTTCTCTTTGAATTTGGAATTGGATGTTGAATTTGCAAATGAATTAGGGCTTCGAGTTTTAATTTCCCATCCCTTCCTCCATTTTTTAAGAAGCTTGAGTGTTAGGAAAATGAAAGTAAAGTTACGAAGAGAATGGGGTTGAGCTAGATTAAATAGTTTAGGCTAATGGGCTAAACCAAACCCAAAAGCCCAATAGTGAAAAAGTGACAAAATTCCACTTAACTCCAAACATATCAAAGTTTATACTCAAAAAGATCGCAAATGGTGTTTTGAACTCAATGGAAGTGGTTCCGAGTCCAAATTTGATCGTACGTAAAATATAACTTTTCGGACTAAAATCCAACTAACGATAAAATATTTAAATAAAATATTTAAATATTTAATCGTAAAATATGCGGGTTGTTACAGAAGGTGTCGGTGATCTGGGATTTGATGGAGGAATTTCAACCCTATATTCAGGTTGACTAACTCCGTCCATTGTGTTTCTTACAATTATATTTTCCATTTCTATTCTTAAAGGAGTAGCTTCAGCATTGCTGAATCTTGGTTCCTTTAATTTAGAGTTAGAACCTAATTTTAGGTGTGTGACTCTGTCTTTTGAAAATCTAATTTCGACGTCACCATTAGAATATTCAACAATTTCTTTTAATTTTTTATTTTCTACTTTAGTAGGTTCATTTCCTTCTTTAAGAAACCATTTTCCTGGTAAATTTATCTCATTCAAGCTAATCGATTTGGGAATTACAACATTACTTTTACCGATGTCTGTTATAAACAATGTAGTTGTACCTTGATTTTTAATTGGTATATGTTTTGCATCAGTAATAATAGTATTCATTATTTATAGCATATTCTATAAATAAGAATTACATTCCGTGTTCCTGGTTTCATATTAAAACCTTCAGTTTTTATGCCCAAACAAATAGACTGGAGTAAATTTGGATCGGACAAGGACACAGTAAAATTAGGAAAGCATGAAAAATAAATTGGTCAATCACATAATGTTGGTTCAACTACTCCTAATAAGGAATCATGGAATTTATTATGTCTTTTATCTCTAACTGCAATAATAGCAAACGTATTTAGGCCTAATCTTGTAACTGGTTTTAAGGCGACTTGAATTAATCCAACATGAATAAATTTATTTTTTTCTTTATGTAAATTTAAAAGCTTTTTTGAAAATAAACTAAATGAACTGTATCCTTCAGATAAAGGGATTGTATGTTCAACCGTTTTAATTTATGATCAGTTTTTGTAATAAAACTTCCAGTTTTCTTATAAATCTTTGAAGGCAAATAAGCCGGAATATTCCAATTGTTTAAACTAGATTCTAAATATTTATTTATAGTAATTTCTTTATTTTTTACTGAGAATTTCTCTGTCTAGATTATATAAACCGTTATTATTATTATTTCTAAATGATAATGCTCTAGATAGTCTTTCCATATTATCTACCTTATCACTATCAACGCTTTACACAAAACTTCCCTAAACGCCTATTCACGGCAAACAAACGGAGAAAACACTGCTACGCGACTTGAGGACAAAGTCCCGGGTTTCAAAGGAAAATAATAAGTAGTATTAGCTAGATTTTATCATATAGAATTAAAATAATAACAGTTTGATAAACTAGCACCAAAAAATTTCTACACTAATTGTTAATAAACGATGATGAATAGTACGGTGAATAGTAACAGTGAGTAGTAACCACGGATGAATAGTACAAAATAGTACCTTAGTACAAAATAGTACTTTCTCTCTTGGGCGTTTAAGCTTGAGCAAACCTAGCCCCTACCACTGCCGGGCTCTGATACCAAATGGCTTCGGACCTTCATTTGCTCCTTGTTTGATGGAAAGATGTAAGATAACAGTAGTAGTTTTTGCAAGCGTAGATATTATATTACACAGAGAGATTTATTTGAGGAAAATAAAATTTTATTACAATGGACTATATTACAAAAAGCAGGCTATCTGTCATTGCAATAACTTAGCAAACTTTAAAATCTTGATTACAAACTCTGCCCTTTAACATCGAATACACACACATATATATACTAGTACATTCGGTTATAAGGTTTGCATAAACCGGCATCTTCCCTTCTTTTGCATCCTTATGAACAAGCTTTCCATCTTTTCTTCAGCAATAATTAAGCTTTTGTCACATCATCATTTGTCTTTAGCCATTCATTTGCCACCTTATTCCTTATCTTTAGCAATTATAATGCTTTTGTCACATCAAGTCATATCACCTTTTGAAATAACATTACGTGTATGAAATATTTGCTGGCATTATTTCATCCTTATCTTTATTTGATATTTTTGGCTAGAATTTAATCATGTCTGCGGAGGGTCTTCTGCAACGTGTCTAGGTGGAGGAAACCCTGGAGGCGGTGAAAATGGTATTTCATCCATAATGAAAGTTACAATACCCGGCTGGTGAAAATATACATATACCATCCAGACTCCATTAACCTTCTTTTTAACGCATCTGACATTGTGCCTTTGGCTTTTAGCATATAATCTTCCATTTCCCTTGGTCTCTTCATGAACTTGGATATGTAGACATGCTCATAGGCTCATCATCACTATCCGAATCCAATATGACTTTGAGTTATATTTTTAAATTTCTTTTTGTGGAACTTGCCATTAATTCTTTTAGTAAGTTAGATAATTACCTTTTAGGTGAATATGGTATTTTTTGCGGTTCATTGCTAATTAAACCCTTTTGTGAATAAATTGAATCTTTGAAAAATTCAAACTTATCCCACCATTTAATTAAAATCCTTCTTCCTAAATAAGGAATATTTTCGAATTTTATTTCAAACTTTTGTAAAGTTCTTGGAACAAAAATGACGTCCCATTTCATAATCCAGGGTACTTGATAAAGTGCTGCAAAATGTAGATTATGATATTTCATGGAAATATTTATTCGAACAAATTCTTCATAAATATTTCTTATTTTTTGTGGTAAAATCACTGGATATAATCCAAAGTTTGAAAACCAAACTAAAAACCAATTTGGAAAATTTGTGGTATTTTGATTTTTAAATTAAATAACCAACTATGTTTTCTCTGCCTGTTTTCATAAGAGAAAGCAAGCTCCCAAGCTTTAATATAGTCAAAGTAGTTAAAATTTAATTTGTTCCTATAAGGATTTTTTGAATTTTTAATTAATTCTTTAAGTTTATATAAATCACTTTCATATTGTTCTGGGGTAATTATTTTAACAATGGTGGCCTTTGAGAAAGCTCATTCTCCACCAGTTCTCATGGCGGATTCAAATTGTACAGAACCTGTGTAGGTTTAAATTTCTTGGTAGAAATTAAAATCCTTTGGATAAGGGTATGAATCAGTAAATTTTTTCAAATAGAAGGTCATAACCTCTTCTGCAGATAAATGAATATATTTTTTCTCTACAGGAGATGCCTAAATGGTTGGTGTTGGAATATACAGGTATAGGTATTCTCTTGTAGATGGAGACTTTATTGCCAACTCATAAGCATCAGCTCTGAGTTGTTCATCAACTGGAGTTGTCTTTAAGACCTCTTCTCGAAGAATTTTTTCATCCTTCTGAAAGGCCGACTTATAAGTCGTTATGGGCCGAGATAGTGCAGTTTTACCGCTTTATGCCTTTTCTTTGCCTTTATTCATTTTTTTTCCTGTAAAAATTCTCGAGTTAAGAAATCTGGTAACGCATTATCAGATCCTTTAATAAACTCAATATCAAAATCGAATACTGATAATATTGCTTGTTTTTTGCGTTTCCTAAAATTATCTCGAACTATGTAAAATAAACGTTTGTTAACGGTCATGCATCTTACTAACCTTTTGATATGTAGACATGGGATGTACTAAGTTTTTGTTTTCAATATGCAATGTTAATTTGATGTTATGCATAGATTTGAAGATTTGTATGCACTTTCAATCTTGTATACAGATGATTGAGTTTCATATTTTGTTTTTTTATTTTTTGGTCGGAGAGCATACCCACAAGATAGGTTGAAATTCATTTAACCCTTATTTCCTTATAATACGATATTATTGCAGATTATCATACCCTAATGTTCTAATATCAATTTAGTTGCATTTTCTACCAGCTTAAATCATCACCATGGTTGATTTTGGGGCAGTTTTTCAAACTTCCAGTTGACTATTCCAAGCTTAGCGTTTTCAAATAGCGAGTTAGAATAATTTGCAAGTGAGAGGTAATATATCGCATAGGTATGAATTTGTTGTACGAGATTGTTATTTCATACAACTTCAAACTCATTGGAAATTATTATGCTTTTTTGTTATGTCATCAAATCAGTTGCCATTTTTGTTGTATTAAATTTTTTGTGTCTACTTTTGGAGATTTGTATGCATTTCCCCCCTATTCCGTTGTTATGGCCTCCATTTTTAACTTTAGTAATTTGTAGCTGATAGAACCTATGTACCACACCTGTATAAAGCCATGTTACACGATGTAATTTAACGTGCATTTTTGATAAATTTGGATTCATAAACTAATTTATGACTGTGCATTAAATGATCGCAAAACAAATATTCGTTAATTATGCTCAATAATGATGCACTATATTGTGCATGCTGTAAGTTTATGATTACAAATATGTGAAGCATCAACAAATTTCAAAATTACATATATCCTCCTTTAAAGGCATTTTTGTTTTGTAACAATGTAATATGTCATAACTACAAAGTTCACTATTTGTTGCTTATCAATGTATGATGTGTTGCTGTGTACTTTATTTACGTTGCTATTTAAATCATTCTACATTGGTTCCATTTGAATGAATTTTTGCCGATCACCATGATTTCATAAAATATCAACTAAAAGACTACTGCAATTAGCATGACTAAATATGGTTATGTAGAATGTGATAATCTTATTTTACAGTAATGTATGGTCTACAATTGAAAACATTACTTAAATTTCAAGTATTGTTTTCTAACAATAGAAGTTCAATTCCCTTATAAGTTTAGTGAACCATTTTTATGAACAATTTTATCTCTGTAAAAATTTAATCTATATGTGCAGTTCTCAGTCTATAAGTGGTTCTACTGTCAACATCTGTTGCTTTTGAACGCGACTATAATAAATCTGTACCAAACCAAAGCATATGGAAAATAATAAACATTGGTTTAGGCTGTCCATATTTACCAACCTGATAAATTATGTTTTGGATAGAAGAAATATCATACCATTTAGTACAAAATAGTACATTCTCTCTAACCATGGATGAATAGTACAAAGTAGTACCTTCTCTCTGGGGTGTTTAAGCCTGAGCAAACCTAGCCTCTACCACTACCGGGCTCTGATACCAAACGGCTTCGGACTTCGTTTGCTCCTTGTTTGATGGAAAGATGTAAGATAACAGTAGTAGTTTTTGCAAGCGCGGATATTATATTACAGAGAGAGATTAATTTGAGGAATTTTTTTTTTATTACAGTGGACTATATTACAAAGAGTAGGCTTTCTGCCATTACAATAACTTAGCAAACTTTAAATTTTTGATTACAAACTCGGATCTTTAACATCGAATACACACACATATATATACTAGTACATTCGGTTATTAGGTTTGCATAAACCGGCATCTTCCATTCTTCTGCATCCTTATCAACAAGCTTTCCATCTTTTCTTCAGCAATAATTAAGCTTTTGTCACATCATCATTTGTCTTTAGCCATCCATTTGCCACCTTATTCCTTATCTTTAGCAATTATAATGCTTTTGTCACATCAGGTCATATCACCTTTTGAAATAACATTACGTGTCTGAAATATTTGATGGCATTATTTCATCCTTATCTTCATTAGATATTTTTGGCTAGAATTTTATCCTGTCTGCGAAGGGCCTTCTGGAACGTGTCCAGGTGGAGGAAATCCTGGAGGCGGTTAAAATGGTATTTCGTCCATAATGAAAGTTACAATACCTGGCCGGTGAAAATATACTTATACTATCCAAACTCCATTAACCTTCTTTTTAACGCGTCTCACATTGTGCCTTTGGCTTTTAGCATATAATCTTCCATTTCTTGGTCTCTTCATGAACTTGGACCTGTAGACATGCTCATAAGCTCATTATCACTATCCAAATCCAATATGGCTTTGAGTTGTATTTTTAAATTTCTTTTTAAGGAACTTGTCATTAATTCTTTTAGTAAGTCAGATAATTCCCTTTTAGGTGAATCTGGTATTTTTTTGTGGTTCATGGCTAATTAAACCAATTTGTGAATAAATTAAATCTTTGAAAAATTCAAATTTATCCCACCATTTAATTAAAATCCTTCTTCCTAAATAAGGAATATTCTCAAATTTTATTTCAAATTTTTGTAAAGTTCTTGGAACAACAATGACATCCCATTTCTTAATCCAGGTGACTTGATAAAGTGCTGCAAAATGTAGATTATGATATTTCATGGAAATATTTATTCTAACAAATTCGTCATAAATATTTCTTTTTTTTTGTGGTAAAATCACTGGATATAATCCAAAGTTTGAAAACCAAACTACAAACCAATTTGGAAAATTTGTGATATTTTGAGTTTTAAATTGAATAAACCAACTATGTTTTCTCTGCCTGTTTTCACAAGAGAAAGCAAGCTCCCAAGCTTTAATATAGTCAAAGTAGTTAAATATAATTTGTTCCTATAAGGATTTTTTGAATTTGTAACTAATTCTTTAGGTTTATATAAATCACTTTCCCATTGTTCTGGGGTAATTATTTTAACAATGGTGGCCTTTGAGAAAGCCCATTCTCCACCAGTTCTCATGGCGGATTCAAATTGTACAGAACCCGTGTAGGTTAAAATTTCTTGGTAGAAAATAAAATCCTTTGGATAAAGGTATGGATCAGTAAAGTTTTTTAAATAGAAGGTCATAACCTCTCCTGCAGATAAAAGAATATACTTTTTCTCTACAGGAGATACCCATATGGTTGATGTTGGAATATACGGGTATAGGTATTCTCTTGTAGATGTAGACTGTATTGCCAACTCATAAGCATCAGCTCTGGGTTGTTCATCAACTGGAGTAGTCTTTAAGACCTCTTCTCTAAAAAAAAATTCATCCTTCTGAAAGGCCAACTTATAAGTCGTTATGGGCCGAAATAGTGCAGTTTTACTGCTTTCTGCCTTTTCTTTGCCTTTATTCATTTTTACCCTATAAAAATTCTCGAGTTAAGAAATCTGGTAATGCATTATCAGATCCTTTAATAAACTCAATATCAAAATGGAATACTGATAATATTGCTTGCCATCTAGCAAATATTTGTTTTGATGCTATGTTTTTAACATCCTTTTGTAAAATTTCTTTGGCAGACTTACAATCTACTCTTAGCAAGAACTTTTGATTTAATAAATCACTTTCAATTTTTTGCACACATAATACTATTGCTAATATTTCTTTTTTAACAGTAGAGTAATTAACTCTGAGTCCTTGCCAAATTCCCGAAGTAAATCTGACTAAGGATTCTTTATTATTGATTCTTTGTTTAAGAATACCACCATATCCTTTATCTGATGCATCAGTTTCAACTATTTTGAGTGCATCAGGATTAGGAATTGCAAGACAAGAAATTTCTTTTATTTTTGCTTTTATTTTTATAAACACTTTAGTATGTTCCTCTGTCCAAGCAGGTGGATTTTTCCTTAATCTTTCAAATAATGGTTTAGCATCATAAGCTAGATCTTTATAGAATTCGAAAACCTAGTTTAAGCTTCCTAAAAATCTTTGTAATTGATTTTTATACTTAATTTCGTGTGGAAATTTTTCTGCAAATATAATTGCTCTATCAATAGGAAATATTGTTCCATATTTTATAATATGTCCAATAAATCTAATTTCTGTTTGAAAAAGCTTTATTTTTTTGGCTGATACAGCTAATCTAGCTCTTTTAGTGGCATTTATAAAAATATTTAAGTGTTTAAAATGTTGATCAACTGATTTTGAAAATATAAGAACATCGTCAATATATACTATGGTAAATGTTGTATAAGCACTACAAATATCATTCATAATGTTTTGAAATTCTGAAGGGGCATTTTTTAACCCAAACGGCATTACATTCTATTCATAGTGGCCAAATGGAACAGTAAATGCAGTTTTATATCTATCTTCTTCTTTAATCTGAATTTGCCAAAATCTTGATTTCATATCAAATTTAGACATTACTTTGGCCGAATAAAGCCTTGCTAATAAATCCTTTTTATTAGGAATTGGATATCTAATCCATCTTAATGCTTTGTTCAAAGGTTTATAATTTATCACTAGTCTTGGGACTCCTCTTTCTAGTTCTGCTGCATTTTCTACATAAAATGCTGAACAACTCCATGGACTTTTAGATGGTCTAATAAGGCCTTTCTGTAGTAATTCTTCAATTTCCTTTTTACAAATTTCTAGATGTCTTTGAGACATGGCTATAGGTCTAGCTTTTGTTGGGATTTGACTTTCTTTAAAGTCTGGTTCATAAGGTAAACCTATTTCATGTCTTTTCCAATGCCAAAAGTCATTAGGAGTGTCTGCACAAATAGTTTTCTCAGTATAATTTTGTAGACCTTTAATCTTTTGTTATAAACTGGGTTGCAATAATTTTTATTTTATTCTTTTGTAATTTATCTTCTTAGATAAAGAGTTTAGAAAATTCTCTTTTCTTTTAATACTTTTTTGAATAATATCAATTTTATGATGTTGTGGTTGAGATACAAATTTGAATGTTAATTCTTGATTATTAATAGTACTAGTAATTCCTTCTTTTGATATTTTTGTTATAGGATATAACAAATGTAAGAAGGGATTTCCCAGTATAACATTATGAGATAAATTTATAACCATTATAAATGGCATTTCTAGACAAATACCTTTATTACAAACAGCTGTGTTTTGTAGCTTATAATTAACTAACAATTTTCTACCATCTGCAGCATTTAGTATCTCGGTAGTTTTAGAAAAATATTTTGAAGGTACCAACCCTTCATTAATGTAATTTAAGTCTGCACCTGAATTTATCATTGCTATTATGGTAAAATAATATTCTTTGTGGACTACAATAGTAACTTTAATGTGCTATTTGTGGGTGATTACATTGTCAACAGCATTAATAAATGTTAAAGAGTTTAATTCTTCCTCTCCTAAAATATTGTTATTATTCTGGTTATCGTTCTTAGGGTTTATCTCTATTAAAGACATTATTTCTTTTAATTCTTGTTTAAGCATTTTAACTTCATGCTGTAATTCTGCAATTGTAGTTTCAGTACTTACTGGGTTAATATTATTGAAAGTTTTAACTCTGTTTAATATATCTTTTAAACTATAAGTTTTTGGTTCTTTTAATTTTAGTTTCTTTCGTCCTTTATGTGATTCCAAATATTTCTTTAACATAATTTTCTTTTCTTCTGGATCAGAAATTTTGTTTATGATGTCCAGAATAAAATTTTCTTCTTTTGTTAACATAAACAGTCCATTTGCTTTACATAAAGCTTTATAATAGTCATAATTTCCATCGCAAGTATCAGATTCTGAATCGTTATCTGAATCATATTCATTTTCAGTTTCTGAATTGATGTCTCTGATAACAGATAATTTTAAATTTTGTTTCTCTGAATCAGAGCTCGATATAAATAATTTTGTGAATGAATTTTTTAATTCTTCGTTAATTTCAAGATTATTTATTTTATTTTTTAATTTATACTTATTAGCGTAGTGACCTGGTGTTTTACATTTCCAACATATTGGAATTTTCTTTTAGTAGGTTTATTTTGCTCTTTTCTTTTATAGGGTCTTTATGATTTCCTTTTAGGAATTTTACTACTCTCTACATAATTTTCTTTTCGAAAATTTTTATTTTTATAAAATTTTCTCTTAGATGGTTTTCTAAATCTCCTTTCTTCGTTGGTTGGTTTTATAGGTGATAAACCAAGTTGTTCACAGAAATCTCCTAGAATTATTTTTCCATAAATTTTCTCCTTTTGGATTTTTTATGTAATTTTATTTCATTACATAAATGAATTCCTTCAGCAACAACTTCTGCTGCTAATTCTCCACAAGTATATAGATTATAAGGAATAGTTCCTTTATTTTTCTGTTTTATTCGATTTTTAACTCTTTCTGCAAAGAAATGAGGTAGTCCTGATAAGAACTTTTCTTTCCAAAATTCATGGTTACTATCACTTCTAGTAAATAGCTTAGAAAAATATACATCTTTATACCATCTGAACTGAGGTAAATTCTGACATTTTAGATTCATTAATTGTTCTTGTCTTCTGTCTGTTTGAAGAGCAGTTGCTCCAATGAAATGTTTAGCTATTGTATATATTAACGTATTTACGCAATCGGTTTTGGGTATTCCATCTTCTAATTTTGTCGCAGTAAATATATGCGCTTTCGCTTCATTGGAAAGATGAAAATCCCACTAACCTTTTAGTTGTCCTGTAAATCTTGTACAATAGCTTTTGCTATTCTATCATCTAAATTATTTTTAATTAAACATGCAGTAGCATACATCGTCATATAATTCAGACAAGTTTGTATTTGGTATTCTGAATAACCGTCTATATTCCATTCTACAATGGAGGTACCGTCAAAAGATACAGCTCCATAATTGTTTGTTCTTCAAATGAGAGGTCGACCGGTGTTGGTCTCGTATAATAAGGTTTACTATACGAGGTATTTCCGTAATTAATTTTATTAATTTCAAAATAATTTTTGGTTTATTTTGTTCTATATTTAAGAACATATTTTGTAAATTACTTACTTCTTCATCTTAATTATTATCAGATTCTAGCTCTGAAGTTTCTTTAGATTCCTTGCTTTCAATTATAGGTGCAACTTCCTTTTCACTAACGTTTAAGGCGTCAAAGCTTTTCATTATTTCTTTCAACATTTCGGAGTTTTCTCCTGGTTTATCCATATTACTTTCTAAATTTTATGCAGACCAGGGTTTGAATAAAACTTCATCTGTATCACAGAATTTTTTTGATCTTTGTTAGATCCTTGCTCAATTCTTGTAAGTTGATTACCTATTGATTGTAATGTTAAATTTGTAAAATTATTCTGCTCAATAATAGCTTCAAACGTTCTATCTTTTCTATAAGGAGTAGCTACAATTTCTTCTTTATCAATTTTAACTGATAAGTTTGCTTCCGGGGGATGTATACTCCTAATAGCTTTTCCTACTTTTGTTGTATACTCTTTATAAGCAAAAATTTTATCGAAAACTGTTAATAAATCATCAAATCTAAAATACTGTCCTTTTGTTTTCCTATTTTGTAAGATTTTTCTATCATTTTAAAGATATCATAATTTTCTGGTAAAACATTTCCCATTTTATTTAAAAATAATTTATATTTTTTAATCCACATTTCTTGTTCCTTTTGATCTTTCATAAAGAACCATTTTCTTTTATATTTATTTTCTTCTGAATAAAACTTTGTTTTTTCAGATTCTGAAAAGGAAATTTGAACTCTTCACAAGAGTTATGGTATTTATACCAAATACTGATTTATCCTCATCATATCTCATATCTGAAGGTGTCGGCGATCTGGGATTTGGTGGAGGAATTTCAACCCTATATTCAAGTTGACTCACTCCGTCCATTGTGTTTCTTACAATTACATTTTCCTTTTCTATTCTTATAGGAGTAGCTTCAGCATTGCTGAATCTTGGTTCCTCTAATTCAGAGTTAGAACCTAATTTTAGGTGTGTAACTCTGTCTTTTGAAAATCCAATTTCGACGTCACCTTCATAATATTCAACAATTTCTTTTAATTTTTTATTTTCTACTTTAGTAGGTTCATTTCCTTCTTCAAAAGCCATTTTTCTGGTAAATTTATCCCGTTCCAGCTAATCGATTTGGGAATTACAACATTGCTTTTACTGATGCCTGTTATAAACAGTGTAGTTGTACCTTGATTTTTAATTGGTATATGTTTTGTATCTGTAATAATAGTATTCATTACTTTATAGCATATTCTATAGATAAGAATTACATTCTGTGTTCCTGGTTTCATATTAAAACCTTCAGTTTTTATGTCCAAACAAATAGACTGGAGTAAGTTTGGATCGGACAAGGACATAATAAAACTAGGAAAACATGAAAAATAAATTGGTCCATCACATAATGTTGATTCAACTATTCCTAATAAGGAATCATGGAATTTATTAAGTCTTTTATCTCTAACTGCAATAATAGCAGACGTATTTAGACCTAATCTTGTAGCTGGTTTTAAGGCGACTTGAGTTGATCCAACATGAATAAATTTATATTTTTCTTTATGTAAATTTAAAAGCTTTTTTGAAAATAAACTAAATGAACTGTATCCTTCAGATAAAGGGGTTGCTTGTTCAACCATTTTAATTATATAATCAGTTTTTGTAATAAACTTCCAGTTTTCTTATAAATCTTTGAAGGCGAATAAGCCGGAATATTCCAATTGTTTAAACTTGATTCTAAATCTTCATTTATAGTAATTTATTTATTTTTACTGAGAATTTCTCTATCTAGATTATCTAGACCATTATTATTGTTATTATTTCTAAATGATAATGCTCTAGATAGTCTTTCCATATTATCTACCTTATCACTGTCAACGATTTACGCAAAACTTCCCTAAACGCCTATTCACGTCAAAAAATGGGAAAAACACTGCTAACCGACTTAAGGACAAAGTCCTGGGTTTCAAAGGCAAATAATAAGTTAGATTAGCTAGATTTTATCAGATAGAATTAAAATAATAACAGTTTGATAAACTAGCATCGAAAAATTTCTGCAGTAATTATTAAGAAATGATGTTGAACAGTACGGTGAATAGTAACCACGGATGAATAGTACAAAATAGTACCTTCTCTCTAACTTAGCAAACAAATTAAATTGTGGATATCTTCTATTTTTATCGTCTCCATTTTGTTCAAAATTTGTATAAATAAATTCAATTGAAACAGTAAAATAATTGGATCTGTGGCGCAATGGTAGCGCGTCTGACTCCAGATCAGAAGGTTGCGTGTTCGATTCACGTCAGGTTCAAAATCCCACCGTTTACTACTTCCCATCTACCCCGCTTTTGCTATTTCCCCCCTCCCCTTTGCTACAAATAATTCTACCCACCACTATTGTTTTTCCCCAATCTATAACATCAGCTTTTAAATTCCAAAATGTCAAATTTTAGCCAAATCTTGAGCAAGGATCCAAACTACGGGAAGAAAAGGTTTCTTTTTCACCTGGAATCCTCTTGCGGATTTGCTACTCCAACTTTGTTCGCTGTAAGTGCTGCTTTTCCCCTCTTTCTCTTACAGCTCCGGATTATGTGAAGAAGATTCAGTATTCATTTGCCACTGTTATTTTCTCTTCCGCCTTACCGCTTATAATCATTAATGCACACAATCTCAAATTTGTACTGGATTTCCTTATTAAATTTCGGAAGTCTTCATACGTCGCTAGGTTTGTACAAATTATACAAAGAGCCAGTATACTGCACTGTTAAGTATACAGTGAAATAATAATAAATCTTAACGCTTAAGACTTAACATTAGATTCAGTCCTCTTTACATTTGCTATATATATTGCAAATTTCTAACTTGTGAGAGGAAGGTGTGTGGTTTATGTTGTTTATTATACATTAGTAAGACAAGAAGAATAAGTCTCAACTCAAAATACACGAAGTGTCTGGTTGATGTGATATGTAGATTAGTTAACAGTCATCATTTGTTTTTTATTTTCTATATTTTGGATATTGGTTGTGAATGGTTTTTTTGGTTGTTCATGTTGATGATTAGCTATGTAACATATATTTATTTTTGGCCCATTGTTCTTGCCTATGACCATGAGGCAATCTCAGCCTTTTTTTATACTATGGATGTGAATACGTCAAAATATCGAGAAACCTTCAGACACGAACATTAGTTTCCAGTACTCATGCCCATGCGATGCATGTATACCTAGAAAAACCATTTCACTTTTTCTTCACAAAAAGTTTTGGTAAAAAAATGGTGAAACTGACAGTAATATAATTTTGATGCATCTGAGATTCGAACTAAAGATCTTTAAAGCCTCCGTCTAAAGTACTCCCTTAAGATTGATATCATTTGTAGTTTCAAATTAAATAGACATATATTTCTCTGAAATTGATATCCATGTTTGTATAAGTTTTCAAGCGGCGTCTATTCTTGCAATAAGTTTTATTAGGAGGCCTATTAGTAAAATGAGTCCTATGAATTTGTCTAATTAGATGCAAGGGTAAATGACAACTGTTTAAAGTACCTTTTTTAATCTTTTTTCTGCGGGGAGTATTGAGCATCAAAACATTACAGAAAACATTGAGCATCAAAACATCAAAACATTCCAATATGTGGGAATCTATCTTCAACTGATAATTGTTGTCGTTGTTATTATTATTTATACTATTATATTATTATTGACTCTCATTACGAGTGCGTACAAGCAACCTCAATGTATTGTGAAACGAAGCGTCGCATTTTTTCCCTTCTCTTCGTTTCCATCTCTCCGCTTCTTGCTTATACTCCAACCTTTCTTCGACTCTTCAATCACGTCTTCCCCCTCCTTCCTTTTTCCTCCTCTTCAATATCCTCTAACCCTAAACATTCTTAATCGTTTTCTCTTCTTTTGCCTCTTATCCAAACCTAAACATTCATTTCCCTCAATCGTTAACACAATTCAAATTGAGAAACCATATCCCAAGACAAACACGGATCTCCAACCGTGGGCGACTTCTCCGCCCTTAAGGCGTACTTGGATTACGGCAGTAAGGAAAGCGTCCCCTATTGCACCATTCAAATCAGCAATAATCGGGTCCAAATCTGCCAAACCGCTGTCGTTCGAAGACGTTTTCAGTTCCTCCAAAATACCAAGAAATAGATCAAGTTCTAGTATGATTTTGTGCTACTTCGAACCTTTTTGATGTTTTCGAACCTGATATGTCAGTATTGTCCTTGAAAATTGTATTGAAATTTAACATCGTTTTCCCTCTGTTCGTTGTATCCTTTTCTATTTGATGCAGTAGTGGAACTACTATTTGTTGACACTCCTGATGAATTCAGGTACAATCTGATTGAAGAAGCAGTCGCACTGCTTATTCAGATATTTCCTTCTATTTTAGGTAAAATTCTTTTATTTGGTCAAATTGGTCTTTCCATTTGTGTTATTTTTCTATGTTCATTGGGCTCTATCTTTTTAGGAATATATAATTTGAATGCTTCTTATTTTTATCCTACTTCATCATTTTATATTGCTAAAAGTATTTTTATTTTTTAATCAAGGAATTTTCGAGGTGAAATAGCTTGGTTTTGGATCTTTTTCCCATGTTTAGTTACTATTTACATTGACTTTTTGATTTGGTATAGATAATGGAATTTAGTATGTACATTTCTAAAAGGCTGCTAGATTTAGTTACATAGGTTGGATCTGTTTACAATTTGGTATGCTATTTTTACATGTTGGATGAAACTCCTACCTAAGGTATTTCACCCTGGTTTAGATTATATTTTTGCTTATGTTTTGTTACTGCTTGATTATAATTTGTGGTTTTGTCATAAATAATAAAATCAAATATGTACATTTCCGACAAGCTACTTGGATTTAATGACAACGGCTAACTCTATTTGCCCGTTTGGTATGTTATTTTTATGTTGCAAAGTTTATATATCATAAATCATTTTATTTAGCCAAAGTAACTGATCTATCCATATATATTTATTTATTTATACCTATGTAAGCAGCAATGTGATTTTTTATATTATCTTTAACCATAACTTTACTAATACACTGGCACAAGTGCAGCGACATACATACATCATAACACAACAATAATAAAAAACACAATGTTTCTGAGGAAAAAACTACTTTATGCTGATAGCATAAAACGGGCCTCTTCTCTTTATACTTATTATATACGTATTTTATAGTCCATCGTGAAATAAATTGTTATAATTTGATGAGATTACTGGGTAGACATTAACAGGATGCTGTTAACATATAAAATTTATATCTATTGACTTGGTTGCTTAATCATGAGTTGTTCTTGTAAACTCATGAAAACCAGCGATGAATACAAATATCATTAGTAGTAATTGAGGCCTAATCAATGGCATATAACTTCCTATAACCAATGCCTTTACCACATGTATTACACCCACCATATTTTTTCTCATACACACACTAGCTATCATGGTTCTTCGGAAAAATTCATAATCAATATAGAATAAAATCAATTCCTTTTGTACCTAAAAATAATAGTAAATAATGAAACAAACTTTGTTAATCCATATTATAATGCATACACAAGAGAACCACATGGAACCCAAATGATGTTGCTTTTGAAAACACAATTAATTAGGTAAAGATACAAAAATATGTTGATTTGATAAAGTAATTGCTAGAAATTATTTGTTTCCATTAATGGGAGCAACTATTTGTTTCCATTCGTGTCCAGTTTTTTCAGAAGTTAAACCATTTCTTTCTCGCTGCTTCCATTAGATTAATTATACATTAGTTCGGCTTTTGACATTTTTTCATTCACTCTGTTATGATTAGTATGTATTTGTAATTAAACATGGCATGTCAACCATATGGAATGTATATCAATACCATGCTGGTTATTCCTCCTTCCACTTTTTTTGTATTATTTATGACAATGATGTCCAAAATGCTTAGCTACTATTTAAACCTAAAATAATACATTAATCAGTATTGTGTCAACAATCACGAATGTGCATTCTAATATACTATTGTATCCTATACGTGATTATGACTGTGCGTTATAATGTACAACAGTATCCTATATGTGATTGAGTTTAATGGAGAATCAATGCTTTATTTGGTTTCGAGATAACAAATTCAACACTCCAGATTGTCTTCACTCTTCCTGGATCATAAAAAATGTGTTAGATTCAAAGAAGGCTTGTGACTTTTCCTAATACTTTACAAAAGAACTGAGGTTGACTGGACTTGGGTGTGAATTACACTTCTTAGGATTCAAGCTAAACACTCATTTTTACAATCTATCTATTACATAAATAGGAAAGGAGAAACCAACAAAATTATATGATGACATTTGTCCCAATTCAGAAATACTATTTTCTATTATAAAAAATATATCAATATTCCGTAAATGCTAATGTTTTCTTTCTCCCCTCAATCATCGTTATCCCTTTTTAATTATGCTTCTAGCATCTCCCTAATATCCTAATTGTCGCTCTAAACACTATGTTCCACCTTGTGTCTCACTACCTGTCGAGTAATCCTACCATAGTTATGTCCACATCCATGATCAGCATTCCTTACTTTAACCATGAATTTGAAAAATTGGGTAGAAAAACTTCGACGTCGTTGTCCAATTTTTAGATTTCGTGGATTAGGCAGATTGCCGCCATCATGCTCTATTGCATCGCTGCATCATCACCCACCATCGTCAACCGCAAGCCTTGTGCAATTGATCCTTTCCCACATTCCTTTACTACTACTATAGTGGGAACTTTATCACCAAGGAAAGCCATCCTTGGCAGCAAATTACTATTCAGGTAAGCCATTCTATACAACTCATATTTGGGATTTTTTTTCAGATTTGAACACATAGTGGGAACTATGTACGTTTGAATCCATAATTTCATTGTCTGTTGTTTCAATCTATTGTCACGAATGTTTTTTTTTTTTCAATTTTACTAATATGGATAAAGATGAAGGCATTGTTGCTTATGTTTGTTTGCTTTGATAATTTGATGATCTTTTGTGCCAATAGTTTCAGTCTCCAACTAATTTATTTCACATGTCATGCATTTCATAACTTAAAGATTTTCCATAGATAAATTTAGGTATGCTGTTGAAATTGGTTGTCTCAACTATTGAATCAAGATTATATAAACCCATAGTTGTAAAATAATTTCATTACTTTTTATGGTTGCTTTGGTATGTATTCCTCTGTTATCTTAAATCCAATACACCTGCACAGATAATCAACTTTCCTATGTTGGTAACAGTGTACGATTGAGGCATACTAAATTATAATGCGATAAATTTTAGTACCCACATTTACAAAAATGATATCATGTATGGTAGACATAATTTTTTTGCATTTCCTAAAATTATCTCAAGCTAAGTAGAATAAACGTTTGTTAACGGTCACGCATTTTACAGACCTTTTGATATGTAGACATGGGACGTACTAAGTTTGTGTTTTCAATATGCAATGTTAATTTGATGTTATGCATAGATTTGAAGATTTGAATGCACTTTCAGTCATGCATACAGAATATTGAGTTTCATATTTTGTTTTTGTATTTCTTGGTCAGAGAGCATACCCACAAGATAGGTTGAAATTCATCTAATCCTTATTTCCTTATAATACGATATTATTGCAGATTATCATGCCCTAATGTTCTAATATCAATTTAGTCGCATTTTCTACTAGCTTAAATCATCACCATGGTTGATTTTGGGGCAGTTTTTCAAACTTCCGGTTGACTGTTCCAAGCTTAGGGTTTTCAAACAGTGAGTTAGAATAATTTGCAAGTGAGAGGTAATATATCACGTAGGTATGAATTTCTTGTACAAGATTGTTATTTCATGCAACTTCAAACTCATTGGAGATTACTAAGCTTTTTTGTTATGTCACCAACTCAGTTGCCTTTTTTGTTGTATTAAATTTTTGTGTGACTTCTTTTGGGGATTTGTATGCATTTCCCCCCTATTCTGTTGTTATGGTTTCCTTTTTTAACTTTAGTAATTTATAGCTGATAGAACCTATGTACCACACCTGGATAAAGTCATGTTACACGATGTTATTTAACGTGCATTTTTGATAAATTTGAATTCATAAACTAATTTATGACTATACTTTAAACGATCGCAAAACAAATACCCGTCAATTATACTCAATAATGATGCACCTATATTGTGCATGCTGTAAGTTTATGATTACAAATATGTGAAGCATCAACAAATTTCAAAATTACAAATATCCTCCTTTAAAGGCATTTTTGTTTTGTAATAATGTAATATGTCATAACTATAAAGTTCACTGCTTGTTGCTCATCAATGTACGATGTGTTGCTGTGTACTTTATTTACATTGCAATTTGAATCATTCTACATTAGTTCCATTTGAATGAATTTTTGCCGATCACCATGATTTCATAAAATATCAACTAAAAGACTACTACAATTAGCATGACTAAATATGGTTATGTAGAATGTGATAATCTTATTTTACAATAATGTATGGTCTTCAATTGAAAACATTACTTAATTTTCAAGTATCGTGTTCTAACAATCGAAGGTCAATTCCCTTATAAGTTTAGTGAACCATTTTTATGAACAATTTTACCTCTGTAAAAATTTAATCTATATGTGCAGTTATCAGTCTATAAGTAGTTCTACTCTCAACATATGTTGCTTTTGAATACGAGTATAATAAAATCTGTACCAAACCAAAGCATATGGAAAACAATAAACATTGGTTCAAGCTGTCCATATTTACCAACCTGATAAATTATGTTTTGGATAAAAGAAATATCATACCATTTGCACTCTTGCTGAGTTTTTTATTTCTTAAGCAGTTTATAATTATTTACTTATTTGTTATTGTTTTTAGATGGTTCTATCTGTCATAGTTTTTAATTAGCTATCTTATTGTTTTATTTGCAGATCACGACATACAGATTGGTTTTGCAAATATCTTTGACTAAAAGGTTTGCAAGTTTGTAGGGATAATTAACATATTGCTTATATT
This sequence comes from Allium cepa, assembly GCA_030765085.1. Taxonomy (NCBI): domain Eukaryota; kingdom Viridiplantae; phylum Streptophyta; class Magnoliopsida; order Asparagales; family Amaryllidaceae; genus Allium; species Allium cepa. Next base: position 205,382,071 of record CM060929.1, read on the forward strand.
TTATTTTACAAGGTATGCCGAGGGGTTTCATGGTAATTAAAGTTCTAGGATAATATATGTAATTATGGGTTAGTGATTACGTAATGGTGGATGTATACAATCAAGTACTTGAAAATGATTGTCGTATTCTCTTATTTGAATTAAGCTTAAGCTTATATTCAATACATGCATAGTGATTAAAAAGAAAACATAGTTTACATGTAAGATACTAACAAACCATTTTAATACCCAAATTTTATAAACTGTAATTTTGGATGAATGTTTTGTATTTTCCAACTTATTTAGTATGCACATAGTGGATTTTTTTAATACCATAATGCACAAATTCCATGTGTATTCCAACTGTTTCACGGATTAGTTTTATTTTGTATTATATAGTTATTATGTTCAACGACTTAATAGGTCATAAAATGCACTAAATACATTCCTACTTTCATATTATACGACTGATTTTTAATACTTACCTGCTTCAGGTTTAATCCAAATTAGTTACACAGTACTACCGCTTCTACTATTGACGCAGTTGCATATGTTTGATCCTGCACCTTAGAAAGTGTTGAGCAAATTGGTGTCTATAATTTCATTAATACCCTACTACATTATAATGGTAGCATTTCTTTTAACCTGCATATGGTAAGCTTGGACAATATGCTTTGCTATTCAATCTATTAGCTATATGAAAAGTTTGTGGTATCAATTATGTTAAAACCTTTTTTAATTTATGTACTGTAAACTTAATGATTAAACATTTAGCCATCAAAACTTAACTTAACATCTATAGCTATGTTGAAATTCAAGATATTTTGAAATGAAACAAGAATAATATTAAACTACAAACTTATTACTCACAGATAGATCATTAAATGCAAATATTGCAGCAATACTCATATTTGTTTGGTTAAAGGAATTTCATTTTTGTTTACCTGAACCTCCAAATCTTTCTAGGTAAAAAAAATATTATTCCTTAAATCATTATTTTCTATTAACATATTGCTGTTTTTGACTACTGATTATTATAATCCTAAATAAAGATTTAAGTACACTTTTTACTGCATTATAAAATTTAAAATTATGATTCATAAATAAATTATTACATGCTAATATTGTAATGCTACTTCTGTTTATGTATGCCTTGCCAATTCTCTCTAATACCAGCATTACACTTAGTATTACCATTTCCAGACATATCTTCCCAGTTATTAATTTTTAATACCTACTTTTAATGTGAATCTACCAACAATCTATTTCTAGAAAAGATTTCCATAATTACCTAAGACCCAATTCTCTCTGATACCAGCATTACACTTAGTATTACCATTTCTAGACATATCTTCCCAGGTATTAATTTCTAATACCAACTTTAAATGTGAATCTGCCAACAATCTATTTCTAGAAAAGATTTCCATAATTACCTAAGACTCAATGAAGGATAATTCTGACTATCATATGCTCCTCTAAACATATCAACAGATAATTAGATAACGACATATTATACTACTCAATATTTGAATAAAATCATGTTATATGCAACCTATGTTGAATACCTCCATATGCATATGGTTATGAAATTGTGGATAAAAACCGAGAATTGAATAGCCTCTTCTTCTTCATCCTATTCATGGGGAAGGACATATTAATATGCATGTCAACTTACTACTCTCATTAGTTTCAAGATTATTAGGTAGTGTTTGGTTTGTCAATTTTAGTTTTGGGTTTTTGTCCATAAAAATATGCACAAGACGCGTATATATTACCGAAAACGATCAATTTAGAAAACGAAGTTTACATACGAAAAAAAAAATTTGGACATAACAATTTATATTATTATTTTGCTAGCTTCCTAAGCTTATTAATAGCAGGTTTGGACTGCCTATTTAATTCAGCATCTTCTTCAACAATGACCTCAAGCTCAGCCATGAAATGTTCAACTATTAAAGCAATTTCAGCAGGTGACTTCTCATTTTTCTTCTTTTTCTTTCCCTTTTTAAAGAGATTACTCACATCATCATCATCCTCACCTTCTTCGACATAAAAAAAATGATAACACTAATTTTTTTAAAAGGCTTTAGTCCAGATAGCATGGGACAACTAAGATAATGTGTCTGTAGTAGTGGCTATAGTTTGGGTATTTCTTTCTTTTTTCGTATTATTTTCTACATATACACCTAAATGGATTTGAATCACCTATCTGGTGGAATATTATAGTAGATACACGCCCTCCCTTTGTGGCCTAAATAATCCAAATATTATAAATAGATAGGAGAAGTTATGTCTGTCTCCATTTGTATTTGAAATAATCTTAGAATAGAATGATCAGTCAATCGGCACTACTACTTTAAATTTGTTTTCTATAATTTACTACTTCTGTATATAGGGTAATTATGTTTATTACTTCTGTATAGGATAAAAAATTCGACCCATTATGTTGCTTGGTCCCTCAATGATTTACTTACAAATGACATTTTATATTTCTTTTTTCAACTAAGAAACTTTCATATTTGTAATGAAAACTAACTTTAATTCTACTTTTGTACATGTGTTTGATTGTCGGTACTAAAATATTTACAGCCATGTCTTGATATTCCTATTACAATTTCATATTATGCAATGTTAATAATCATTAAGTCAATCATCATGTGACTTTATAAATGTATATTGATTCTTATATGTAAGTGGGGAGTATAACAAAAGAAATACAAGTTGACAAGTTGAATATTTTTATTTTTGTATGCCAAATCCAAGGATATGCAATCGATCTCATGACTAGCTTGAAACTGGTTTAAGAAACCTTTTATTCACGCTATTTTTCTCCCAACCAATGAATCCTCGAAATAATAATCACGCTTTATTACTGATCTGATATGAGTTGCTTTCTGTGCATTGGACTTAAATCTACATCAGATTGATGAATACAATATTATCAGACTGCCCATCATTTACGTGTTAGGGTCATATTCATTAGTCATATTCATTAAACCATGGATGAATTTAATTTTTTTTCTATTCAAGAGCTTTGTCTTTGAGGGAAAACAGCGGCTACGCTATTATTTTTAATATTCCATTCATAGTACATTTTTTAATGGACTGTGTCTGAAGTTTTGGAAAGTAACATAATTTCCTTTAATTTGACATCACCAAACACAAAGTCAACTAAAATTGTGAAGTTCATTATTTTGTAATTCATGGGAGAAGTTTGTAACTTTTTGCAGATTGGTTTTGGAATGGTAAATTACGAGTTTGTCCGAAGTGAGTGCTCATTATTTTATAATGGTTCATTGAAAAATGATGATACCATAATTGTTAGAAAAAGATGTAATGTTTTTTCTTTCTTTCTTAGCTTAAATATTTATTTTTTTATTAGTTGTTAAATAGTTCTTTAGCTAACAAATGAGCTAGGTAGTACTTTACATGGCCATATATTCGACATAGCCCCTATTTTTTGCCATATATTTTTAGTCTTCTACTTGATTTTAGGTGAATTTTCCAAGTAAATCTATATTTGGTATTGTATGTTTACTGAACAAAAATATGAAATTAAACCTTTCCCTTCTGTTTCTCAGTTTCAAAATTTGTATTTAATGGATTTAATGTAGTTGCTTATTTTAAGCTTCATTGGTGTTGTCATTTAACAACCAAGCACAAACAATGCCAAATAAAAAATGTACTTAACTGAAAATTATCACTAACATTTATGGTTCTTCATAGTTAAATGATAATGAAAAAATTTGAAAAATAAATTGTTTAAATTAAATTTATTTACCACCATGGTACTACAATTCATATAAGTCGGTGGAGAACTTCAGTCAAATTGAATATTGAGACTTGAGATAAAAATCTGATCATGATAGATGCAAGGATAATTAGTTTACAATATTGCATATTTGGTATCATGTTAATATGAGGTAAGGCTTTTGGAAGCATTAATTCTTTTTTTCTTCCAACTTTTCGGATTCCCTATCATCTTAGTTTGATCCCTTCATTTCAAACGAAATTTGATAATTCCGTTGTCATGCATATTCTTACACTTTGTTTTCAATATATATTATAATTTTTATGCCTCATACAAGCCTAAATGTTAGCAAAAAAATATAGTTAGTTTAAACTTTTTTTTATAAAGGATTAATTCTATTAGAATTAATTCTCATCATTATTTCTATTCTCGACTTTTCAACTTTATGACTAATCTATAGTCAGCCCTCAAATGTTGTCATCAAGGTAGTGCTTCATATTGAATATTAGTTGATACTTTATCTATGCTACCACCAGGAATGGGAAAAAATTATATATTGCTCCTATAGTTTTTTATTCACTTATTTTCATTTGTTAAAAAATAAGTTAACAATGATATATGCAAAATTTAAATGGGTAAGCTTAGACAACTTATTCCATTTACATATATGATTATGTCTCTAAGTTTGAACTTTAAATGATTCCGTACAAGCTAAATGGTATGGTCATTTTTTGGACAACTTCAAAGATTAGGTTGTTGTATGTCAATCAATCAAGGAAAGGATCAATTTTTTTTATTTCCTATTAGTATCATGATCTTCACATAAATTTTATGAAAGTTGATCCACCTAAGCAAATATCACAGTACTCCTTTTTGTAGAATAAGTGTAAAACGTGTGAGTTCTTTAGACTAAATTGAAAAGATAATTTTCAACAGAATTTGCATGTAACTCAAACCATCCTATGTGCAGCAACCTTATGAGCAGAAAAGAACTAACCAGCCTCCTTGCAATGTTATAGTTGATGTTTTCATCAAATGTGTTCTACCAAAAAATTAGCGTTTTTGCACTTATTTGGTCAAAAACAACTGTCTTTAGCACAGTCCATTGTATTAATTTAAGTTAAGCATGGTAGTTATGAAATGGTAGCATGTTGTTTTGCACCTCTATGTAATCCATTTCAATTTCTAAACATTCGTTGCATGTGCAGGTCGTTTGTGAATTGTTCGAGGAAATCTTCTCTCTGTTGAACCAAGTGCCAAACAGTCAAAGATTTGAATGAAGGTTGTCTGTCATCACAAGGGTTGGAGGGATAAATACACATTGAAGCAGAATAAAGTATGAAATATCTTTATCTTTAACATATGGTTTTGATGCATTCCTAATTTTTTTACCTGACCATACACTTTTCAAGACAACTGTAAAAATATCACGACTAAGAATCAAGATTTTAACAAATATTACCACATAATTTTACTCTGAACAGTAGTATGTAAATTAGTTTGCAATTTCAAATTTATACCCTTACACAAACACGTGCTATCAAAGAGTTGAGTACTCCAAATTATAGCTATAACGGATAATTATAGACAATAAATATATTTGTATAAATGTCAATTTCATTTCCTAATTTTAGGTCCATTCTTTGCTTTTTCACTATGTACTTCAAAAGCACCAAAGAAAAATACCAGCGATAAAAGATCGATTTGAAAAGTTATTTTGTGACGCCCCACCTCTATACCCACGCTAGCCAAGGACACTACGGGGAAATGCCGTCAACTAGCACGGAGAATAAGGCTGTTGAGGAGCGACCATCTGTATAATTGCTTTGTGCGAGTACCGATATGCCAGATAAGATGTAACTTGCATTTCTAGGACATTTGACATACCGACACAAACTCAAAGCTACTACACAGTGGCTATAGTGTCTTCGGAAACCAATATAGAAACAGACATAACACAAATCAGTCACAGATAATTCATATCACAAAGGCGGAAATAGATGTGAATATATTTAACACATAAAAGTGTTCATCAGAGTCGTGGTTTAAAAGATCCACAATGATACAAAAGAATAGCAACTTGTGCTATACAAAAGAATAAGTACACAACTATGAGTCTATATCTCAAATGTATACAACAAAAACTACTAATCTAAATAATTAACCAAAAGTCAGGATGATAACCCCAGAAGAGAAGTCAAGCAGAAGCACCTGCAACATCTCGGTCTGACCCGAGTATTATTTAAGAAGAAAATAATAAACGGATCAGTCTAGCTATAAATATCAGATGAAATGATATAGAACAAGAGATATGACTAAACGTATAATAATCACAATGCCAAGTTATGATAAATAAATAATTGAAAAATCAATAAGAGATTAATCAATATAGCAAAGATCTTCTCATAGATAAAAAGGAATGTCATACTCCTAATTTCATTCACCAAGCCACAATAAATGACATATATATCAATGCCAATCGTAAAAGTTGGTGAAACATAAATTTCAGAATTCAACACACAAAATCCAGAAATCACAAGAAAAGGATGGCCAAGACATTGATGTAGTGCAAACGGTACATCCAATGAATCAAAAAGCAAAGACATTGATGTAGTGCAAACGGTGCATCCAATGTATCAAAAGCAAAGACATTGATGTAGTGCAAACGGTACATCCAATGTATCAAAAGCAAAGAAATTGATGTGGTGCAAACGGTACATCCAATGTATCAAAAGCAAAGACATAGATGTAGTGCAAACGGTACATCCAATGTATCAAAAGAAAAGACATTGATGTAGTGCAATTCGGTACATCCAATGTATCAAAAGAAAAGACATTGATGTAGTGCAAACGATACAGACATTGATGTAGTGCAAACGGTACATCCAATGTATCAAAACAAAGACATTGATGTAGTGCAAACGGTACATCCAATGTATCAAAAGCAAAGACATTGATGTAGTGCAAAACGGTACATCCAATGTATCAAAAGCAAAGACATTGATGTAGTGCAAACGGTACATCCAATGTATCAAAAGCAAAGACATTGATGTAGTGCAAACGGTACATCCAATGTCGGTACATCCAATGTATCAAAAGAAAAGACATTGATGTAGTGCAAACGGTACATCCAATGTATCAAAAGCAAAGACATTGATGTAGTGCAAACGGTACATCCAATGTATAAAAAGCAAAGACATTGATGTAGTGCAAACGATACATCCAATGTATCAAAAGCAAAGACATTGATGTAGTGCAAACGGTACATACAATGTATCAAAAGCAAAGACATTGATGTAGTGCAAACGGTACATCCAATGTATCAAATAATTCAGAGCATCGACGTCGTACAGCGTGACATCCGATGAACCAAATCAAAAAGACATCGCACAATGCTAGTCTAAAACATAAAAATGATCGTCATGATCACAGAGAAGTGTCAATTACAGTAAACTAGTAAATATATGATCTTAGCTTCATGTCCCATAACCACTAGCTTAACTTAAATATTTACGAACAAATTGTAGATTTCCACTAGAAAATTGTCACAAGAGTTTCAATCGAACAAGTCCAAGTATTAACCGACGAAGTAAACGCAGGCGTTTCATACCACTTGTTTTACTAAGCCGTTTAATCAGATTTCTCATACGAGTGAGGTAAAGGTTTGTATATACTAATAGATTGGAAATCGGTTTGAGAAAAACGAGCTTTGTAATAAAATAGTGTTGAAATCATTTGAAGAAAGAGTTTTGATATTCACTACTAGTATTAAAACTTTTATATTTTTAAAGTGACAAATCATAGAAAGGATTGTAGAAACAATCAATTATCAAAATTCACATTCGAAGACGTGAATAAAATCCAAAGAAATCGATACCGAATCCATCAAAATGGATGTTCCCAAAAATCACGAAGAAAATGTCATCAAAGTCGATAATAAGTGATAATAACAAAAGGGAATCAACACGAATCGATTAAAGTTGGAATTCTCGAGCACATAGGCAAATAGGCAAAAAGAGTGCAGATTCAGACGTATGAAATCAAGGATTCAGACGTTTGAATCTGGAAAATAAATATTTTCCTAAAACAGAATTCAGACGTCTGAAATAGGCACTTTTTAGCCTATTTCCTCCCTGGTTCCAAATGAACCAATTCAGACGTCTGGATAATATGATTCAGACATCTGAATCCTGGGGAATAAAAATTCCCAGTATAATATTCAGACGTCTAAATACTACGTTTTAGACGTCTGAAACCTGGGTTCAGGGCATTCCCTGAACCTAGGCCAAAAATGGCCAAACGAATATCGAAAGCGATTCGGACGAGCAAACGACGACTAAGGATTTACGTTGAGCGACAACCCAGCCTTAACGGCTCTCCGATACACCTCAAATATCAATGTCCAAATATCCATAAAAGGATTTTCATAGATTTTGATTTCAAAACACTAAAAATTGGAATATACACCAAATCAATCCAAACCAAAATCAATTGCACAAGAGTAAGTGTTGGGAATTCATACCTAACAATCGAAGATAATTATAGACAAAGATGTGAGATAAAAATCTCACCTTTGAACCCAAATCAATGAAGAAGAAGCTTGAAAACAAAGGAGGATCAACCACTCTTCAATCCCAACTCAAGAAGCTAGATTCTAAACTTAAAAGAGAAATATTTCTCAAATTAGGTTTAGGAAATTTCTGAAATTGGAAGGAGAATGAGTTGGAGAAGAAGAAGGAGATGCTTATCAATGGGTTCTCTTGAATTTGGAGCTAGAAGTTGGATTTGCAAAGAAAGCTAGGGCTTAGGAATTTCCATTTCCAATCTCTACCACCATTTTTACTTTAGCTTGAAGTGTTAGGAATATGAAATGAAGTAATGAAGAGTTGGAGTGGAGCTAGAGTCTTAAGGTGGAACATTGGGCTGAAACCTAAACTCAAACCCAAAGTGAAAAAGTAGAAAAACTCGACTAACTCCAAACATATCGAAGCTTATACTCAAAAAGGTTGCAAACGACATTTTGAACTCAATGGAAGGGGTCTCGAGTCCTAATTCGACTGTTTGCAAAAAGTAGGTTTTCGGACCAAAATCCGACGAGCGATGAAATATTTAAATAAAAAAATATTTAAATACACAATCGATAAATATGCGGATTGTTACATATTTTCACATATAACATAAAATATAATTTTTTTATTATCCTTTTGAGCCAATTCAAAAATACCACACACTGCCCCTGCAGATGTTTTACAGACTTTAAAAATAACATACTATCCCTGCAAAAATTGTTTTACTACATATAACTATTATAAAGGACATGTGATATTTTTTTATTGACCCTGTAATGACATTCTGTCCCAGTTATTCATGTGGAATACATCCCCTGTCTTGGCAAAACCTGTCAGCCAACTTGCACCTTTTGTAGAAAACAACTGTGCATCCGATTATAGGCTGAATTCAACAAATATTATATACTGTCATTACACCTTCTTTCTTAGTAAAGTTCACACCCAACATACCCATGTTGTAACATACTGCTGTGCAACAACTTAGACCTCAATTATCAATACAACTTTCTTTACTTCATTCGATTACTACCTTGCTGGTACACTCTGCTACTTACTACATATAATAATGGATTAGCTATTTTGTCTTCGCTTTTATACCTGTAGGTAGGAATTGCTGAAGCAACCACTGTTCAACTGCTTAGGATATGAACAGTTCTTGGGGCATATTCAGCACAAAGGAGAAAATGCTGCAAGGTTCAATATAAGCTAGAAAAAAATATGTGCTGCACCAATTTGTTGGGAATCTTTAGCAAACTTTTTTTCAAAAACCACTGTTGCCTTTTTCCACGCTATGTTTTAACTTTCATCCGTGTTCCGCATAAATATTTATGTACCTATGTTGATGTGCGAATACATGAAAAAGTATATAGATTCTATATGTCTGTTATCATGGAGTCAAACTCTTATTATTTGATATAGACATGTTCGTCTTCATAATCTATTCATACAACATAACTTTGATAGCTGTTTATGCTTTTGGGTTCATCGCCAAACTGAGCAATTTATGCATTTTATTTTTTATTTTATTTAAAGAAACTGGAAAAAAACAAAGAAAAACTTAAATTCGGTTCCCATCACATATTTTAGTACCAACAGTAAGTTGTGCATCAAAAAACAAGTCACCTTGGCGTTTAGTTGCTCGGTTCGCCAACAGTACAATGCTCCCGTGTCACATATTGATGGGGTACTGGTATAAAATTTAATATAGCATATGCTCACCAAGGCTCAATGAATTTAAAATTTAAACTTTGAATGATATCTAAAAATAAAATTTAAGAAAAATGGTGCATGCAGTCAGTTGGACATATCCTAATATTTTTACTAACTTGCATTCGTTTTTATGTATATTGTCCAGCTAGCTGTCTTTGTGTATGTGCAAAGAAATCGCAGGTTATGGGCAATATGCTCTGCAGTTGAAAGCTATGAAATATATAGCTGCATCCACTTACGAAAATCATTGATTTCATGCAGGATAACAACGATTTCCACTGTCCGATGCGTTTGTCAAGCAACGCAACCATGAAATACATAATGCAAATTTTCTTTACTTATATTATTCAATCCCATGTGCGAAGCACAACTTCATACTAGTTATTATTATTATTTACATTAGAATGAAGGTGATCTCAAATATGTTATCATACTTATTTACTGAGCAATGCATGCGTGATTGTTGAATTGGTGGAAGAACTGGTTTCAGAGTACGTCTAAGCTTTCATCTACTCACTGTAATAACTCCTGAAAGGCTAAATGTCTTATCAAGTATGACAAACAGGTACAAGTAATTCACAACTAAAAGGTTGTTACTGAAGTTAAATTTAGATATTTGCATTTAAATCCATCTTTGCACTACGGTGGTAATATGTGTTTATTTAATTTTATTTTCCATGTTTAGGTATCATACCACTTGTTGGTATTGTTGTTTGTCTTAATATGTCTCTGCTAATCTAAACATCATAGTTCTTACTTATCTTGATATATTGTTGTAGTTTATATTGATTGGAAATATTTTCTGGAAGGTTTTACTGAAAACTTTTAATATGGTTTTCCTACAAGCATTGCTGCAATATCTGAATCAAGCCATGAAAAAATGCTTGTGGTCATGCTTTCAGGTATGTATTAATGAATTGACAACTTTGAATGAAACACTGATAGCTTGGCTGGCCTTGAAAGAATCGAGAAACATGTATAGCTAACTTAAAGTAATAATTTATGTAACTTGAAAAAGGTGGATGGATACCTATATTAAAACTCATTACATTAGACATGCTGATTGTACGAATGAAAAAGTGTTTTATAAAATTCAAAAAAGTGTCAACAAGGAATTTTGAATGGATTATGTTGCACAAACGTTTGCCTTCCTATGTAGAATTATAGTAGATATCTAAGTATGAAGCTAATAGGCTATCATATGCAAGTGAAATTTCACCACACCATATCTATATATGGAGCATTATTGTCTTTGTGGTACATCGGTACCTTTATAATTTATTTCATATTTATATTTCTAGCAATAGTTAATAGATCCTGTAACACCTAGGATTTTAAATGAAAATAATTAATCAACTTAAAATGGTATTTTGATAATATCGCACTAATATGGGTCCATGCTTCACACACAAACTTTGTGTATTATCCTAAACAGAAAGCAAGGGCGTTTTTAGAATTTCAAAAAGACACCGAGTAATTTAGTTTAATGAATTTTATTTATTAGTAGTAGAGATAAAATAAGGAACACAATTCTTACAAATTGAGAAATTTGGAAAATCAGACTTCACCATCGCATCGAAAATATTTTGTACCCTAAATTCATATATAAAACGGTAAACATGAATGTCGGATGAAGGAGAAATAGATCGTTTACTAAAACAGTATAACAACCCGATATTTTCAGCCATTCGCATCCGCATGTGTCGGACTTGAATTGCTCAAAACACCGCATTGTAATAAAATTTGGAGCAAATAAAATCGTCAAAAAATCACAGACACAGAATATCATAATAACTCGAAGTGGAAATAAAATACCATAGTAGTTCATGAAGCTACTATAACAAAGTCTCAAAAAAATACATAATATCAGTTTGAAACAAATCATATAGTAATCCCAAATACATAGAAGTCACAATACAAGAGCTGAAATAGAATAACTGAAACGGGAAGATATAAATTACCAGATAAGTAGAATCTCCAACGATTTCTAGCTCCAGAAAGAGAAATCCAAAGCTAAGCTATGAATACTCAGGCTGACCCGAGCGTAAAGAAAAACACAAAACACTCAAGTCAGGACATACATACTTATACAATGTAAACCAACTCAAGTGAACTGTAATAAATGTAAGTAACTTAAAGGATGCTTGGGATTGCCCTCTGTCTGCCGCCTCACACTCCACAGCATCGCACGCCACGAACCCCATGTTACCGCGAATCCCCCAGATCTTCTTCCTCGATTTGAACGGCCCCAACATGCTCGACCTCGTGAACTATTCGCGAAATGATGCTCGCGATTTAAATCACCGAAACCCTCTGCCGTGGTTGCCCCAGTCAGGGTGATGAGAGCGCTTCGATCGGCTCTGAAGTTCAAATCAGATTCGAATTGGAAAGAATGCGGCCATTTTTTCTTCTTCTGTAGATCTAAACTTTGAATTGAAAAGGAGTAAGGTCTCGGCTCTTTTGTTTGATAGGAGGAGATGTATGTTTATAACAGGAGGTAGCGTGCTTGAACAAGAAGAAGGGGACAAGATTTAACGTGCCTGCACACTAGCTACAGTGCTTGAAGAGGAGACAAAAGATGATGTTGGAAAAAGTTTTGATGTGAATAAAATTTCAGCTGATGTTGACTAGTATTTAAATATTAAATTCAAATTCAAATGTCTCGATAAATACAACTTAAAATATTATCCTCCTATCGAGGCATGCCGCAAGACGTTTATAATGTTTTACCCATATTCCAAACATAATGGAACGTGTTTCGATGCCCAGTTCAATCCTATGTGAAAGATAACTTTTTTGGACCAGTTAAAATATCGAATTTTCGATTTAAATTCCAACGCGTTTATTGACCATATGGTTACACGACAACTCCGAATGCTACGGAAATTGAAATCCGATAAAAATACCGTATTACGGATCCAATGGAACTGGTTTCGTCGAATTCCGAGACTGTGTATCGAAAGGCAATTTTTAAATATCGATTTAAATGGTAAAATTAAAACTGAACAAAACATTTCCGAATTAAATTCTGAAGCTCCCATTATCTTCAGTATCATCAATATAAATTTTCTAAGCCATCAAATTATTTTTAACAAGCTGAAAATTGAAAATTCAAATTTTTACCCATCATTAACAAATTAAATTCAATAATTTAATTGCCAAATTCAAATTTATATTTGAAATCCAAGCTAAGCCATCATTCAAATATTTAAAACTAATTCAATATTTTCAATTTAAATTGTCCAAAATTTAGGGTCATCACAAGGATCATTTGACTGCACAAAGAAGGTTCCATGTTTCTACATATGATGAGTTCTAGAGGAGGTACAAAACCACGAATCCTAATTTACGCCACCATTACGAGGTTATTCAAGTTGGACTACCTTGCCACTTGTATTATGATCTGGAGTTCAATAAAAATATTAACACTGGAAAAAATGCCGACGAAATGGTAGATATTCTGATATCTATCACCTTCAAAGAGCTAAGTGACAAATACAAAATCCAGGGAAATCAAGATTGGGTTATAGAGCTTGATTCATCTGCTGAAGAAAAGTTCTCTCGACATGTGATCATTCGTATTCCAAATATTGCCTTCAAAAACAACTCACATGTTGGAGCATTCATCTCTGAGGTATGCTCATGTATAATAAATTTAAGAGTAAGTGATCCACAGTTTGAAAAACTGTATATCAAGAAAGATTCAAGCTCATCAGACAATACGGAGCGTCTTTTCGTTGATACAGGAGTTTATACCCGTAATCGTTGTTTTCGTCTTCCTTTCTCATCAAAAGCAGGGAAGAATGCTTTACTCCTGCCAAGCGAACGCTTTGCACGTAAGAATCTGAATGAGGAACAAGTGTTTATCAAATCACTTATTTGTAGAATAGATGCTGATTTTGATAAACTATTAGAGCGTAAAATGGATCTAGACTATTGCAAAATTCTTCATTTTAAATTTGAGAGCAATGATAATATCACGTACACCGAGGGAGATAAGTCATTACATGTTTATAGTAGCAATATACCGAAGTCCTATTGTTCAGGAAAATCTCCTTTTCCAGCTTTGGATGATAAAATTTCATCTTTTGCCTCTCATGGAAATGTTTCAGGTAAAATCAGAAGGTGGTACTGGTTTTCTGCATATGGCTACATAATTTATAGCATGTCCAGAAGTCGATATTGTGAACGAATTGGAAGAGAACATAAAAGTAATCATGTTATGTACATTGTTGATTTTCAAAGGGTTGGCTACTATCAGAAATGCTATGACCCCGATTGTTGAGGCTATCGATCTCCAGAGCGCCCAGTACCATGCGATGTATTGTTAAAGTGTTGTGATATTGTGAATCAAGAAGGCAAGCCTGTCTAGAATCAATGCATCTGTCAAATGAAATATTAACTACATAATCACTTTAGTCTATGTTGCTTCTGTGTATTGTTAACTAGCAAGTGCTTACACAATTGATTTTAAATTTGATAATGAAATTCTGGTAATTGATAATGAATTTGTAATGGCTAATGTTTGTAATGCTCTGTTAAAAAGATAAAAGCATTTTTTTGTATTGACAGTATGTTGTATCACTTTTATTGACAGCTCCACGTATGCTCTTTTCAAAAGGCTATACATAACAACATCACTTTTATTGATAGTATGTTTCGGGTAGAAATATGCTTGTCATACTTATCTCCAGCTGTTCTGTTTGATTTGTATTCCTAGTGCTGTGCGTGAAACTCGTGAATTCACAAATGATTTGGTTTGAATGAGGATATATAAGATCTCACTGCGGATTTGGGTTATGCTATTAAAACTGCTCCTATTTGGTACCATTTTTATTTTGTTCTAGCGACCAACGTCAGGGCTGGAGTGAATGAATAGAAAAGACTACGTGACGACCCGCCCTTCTCAACCCAGAAGGACGTATCATCATTAAGAAAGAAAGGGATAGAAATAGAAAAGAATAAAAAGAAAGAACAACAACATCAGAATCTCACAGCGGAATGGAACAAAATATAATACATTACATAACTATTACATAGTTATACATGCATCAGAGTATTACAATATCACATAACAGGACTGTCATATACATATATGTCCATACATACATCCAAAATACTGCATACACTAACTACACAGCGGAACTACATATATAGATACATACGTCTGGTCTTCTCTCCAAAATAGCTTCTCCAGAAAATCAACACTTCCAATACCTATCACTTGGCTACTCATAAAAATTTGAGTACCCAAGAGTTTATGAAAAACAAAATATAAACTCCGGGTCAGACATGGGTCTGGTATGAGTAAACAGGTTAAAATTGTTTAACTTGAAAATCATTTGAAATAAAGGTATCACATAAGACTCCCCACAAATAAATACGGGTAAGTTTTTACCTTACGCTAACAAAAACATTTTATAGGAAATTCAGTGATATTATAATAGTGTCTAGGGTTTTGAAGTAAATAGAAAATAGCCGAAATTGTTACATCTATTAAATTCCAGCTACTAGCCACGAAAGTGGGTAATACAAATCAAAACCGCAGGGTCTCGTAGGGAAATTGGATTTCCAACAATAGCAGGGCTACTGGGGTACCGCCCGTCACAGTACGGGGCCTAGACCACCGTACCAAGGATAACTCCCAACCCCCTACAACACAAGGCCGGAACCATTCCTTACTGAACAATCCCGAACAAGATAACCCCGCAGTTGTGGCCAACAACTGCTCACACAACCGAATAAAAAGGGACATCTAGACAGGGGAATATCTTGTCCTGCTTGGGCATGACCCACCTAACCTTGCGCATCTCCCCTATTTTAGCCATTCCCGGTTGATGAGGCTTGAGGATACGATTACCTTTATTGAACATATCTTAGAATGCTCATCGTCCGCCTGACGATGTGCTGAAAGCATTCAATCCATACAAGTTCGTTCCGGGTTCGAACGAAACCGAAGGCATTATCTCGTTACACTCATTTTGGAATCACCCTCAGAGTTAACGACAATAACCCTTGCATTCTGAAACACGATCTCAATCACCATTTGATAAGTCACGACCTATCTTTTAATTTGGATCGATGTGGTTTTCAGAGAATCAAAATTGATTCTTCCGATCCCGGTCTCATCGGAATCCAAACGCCATTTTAAGGGCCAAGTTGTCTATTTAACTTAACAGTTCAATTTAATATCAGAATTCACATAACAGATATAACAGATAAATCATACACAGTTATCACAGATATCCATAATATATCACAACATATCTCAGAAATATCATCAAACAGATGTTAAAGTCAATCAAACAGAATTATCAATGCATACCAAACAGTTTGTTTTTATTTAATTTATTGCTTAAGAATAAACTAATTATTCTGTTTAAGTAATTACTGTTTAATTAACTTATTAATGATCAATTAATCAATTAGTTATCATTAATTATTAATTCATTAATCATCTAATCTTTAGTTACTTATTTAATTATTTAACTTCTATTCATTAACTGTTACTTAATTACTCAGTTAATTAATTTATTTTTTTATTGTTAATTAATAACTCACTTATTAAAAAGTAATTACTAATTTAATTACCACAAATGACTTTAATAAATCAATTATTATCAATTTAATTAAAGTATAATTCCTAATTAATCATTTAAGTTAATTTCCATTAATTAACTTCAAATAATTAGCTAACGTTATTAAGTTTTAAATTGATTTAACATACGATTTATTTTTAATTACAAAATTAATTTAAATTTATCAATCAAATTTCAAATATAAATTAATTTACATTCTAATTACTTTATATTAGTCAAACCATCTTTACATCACTTACCATTAATAAACTTTTAAAACAAATATTAGCCTAACTAACTAATTATTTAGTTACTTAGTTATAAAAATACCAAAACAGATTATGCACGTTCAATTAGAAAGATACCCGAGACAAACCCCTTCCCTACTCGAGACAGTCTCGAGTTATCCTCGTGTCTCCCCTGCGTCCCTCTCTCTCTCACTCTCTATCTTCTTCTTCCTTTCCCTGATTCTTTTCTTCTTATCAATTTCCCTTTTTTTTATGTATCAGTATAAATCGAATTGCAGCAGCCACTCACGCAGATGCGGTCCTAACTCGAGCTAACCCACCCCTTTACTCGAGTACCCACTCGAGTATCACTCTATACGAAGCCACTCACGACCTCACTGACACGCTCACGCCACCGTGCACGTGCACGGTGGTGCACTTGGCCTCCGGCGACTCGCGACAGCTCCCACAAACCACAAATCATCCACTCATATGATTACATCTCTCAAAACAACATGAATCGGTCGAAGGCAAAAAATTGCCTGAAGCTCGAACATGCGACGCATTCACCCACTGACAATTCCTTCGTGCGGCCACCATCCAGGTGATGGAACTCCACCAGAACTTCGCTCACATCCCCCCTAACTCCACCTAAAATTGCGTTCCACTCGGTTGCCCTATTGGAGCCGAAACAAATTTTTACAGAGCACCATGTATTCTTAGCCTAAAACCCTATTTTCGAATCAACCCCAAAACTCTTGCATTGAATAATTGTTTTTGCATTTTTCCTGACATCTACAAGTATCAATCAAACTCCCACATGAATTTCAACATCTAAAATTAATTGAATCACCGGATATTCTCAAATAAGCAATTTTGGTTCACTTTGAAACCGCACCTATTCTTCTTACTTAAAAATCATTATTTTTATGTTAAAAATCTTAGCTTTGAGTGTTTAATCAAGATATAGATTCAAATTAACAAACTAAAATATTTAAACTTTAACATTGATTTCCTTTTTACTGTAACTTAAAGATACAGTGTTTATAACATACTGTTAAACTCCTAAAACAAGTTTACATGCCTATGTTTAAGATAAACCACTTGTATCAGCAACAAATCTAAAGTTCAAACAATTATATGAATAATTATTTATAAATATTTTGGCTTTTCTTTGTTCAGATTTTTCAAAAATCTTGAAGAATAGCTACCTGTACTACCAAAGCAACAGGAAATACCCAAGGTTATTTATATAAACAATATCAAAGCACTTACCATTCATAAACTAAAGAGACAAGTTTAGATTTAAAATAGGTAAGTTTACTCACCAAAAATAATTTGATGAAGAAAGGCTACAGGTTTGATTCCTTGAAACTTCACTGTCCTGAATTTGAATAAATTTTAATTTACCAGGTAAAGCTATTTATTTCCTCCTCTAATCTCAGGTTTGTTTTATGTTTAGTCAAGTTTTTATAAACGAACATAATATAGGTGGATATATATAGAAGTAGCTGAATAATTAGAGGTTGATCTAGACAGTTACTACTTGTATTGTTATCCTTTCTTTTTATTGGCTAAGTAATATACACTGCAGTATGAAATGATAGAGATTTCGGCTGTAGTACTACATGAACAAAATGTTATGCTAATCAATGCTTTTGCTCTTAATTATGATAATATGTATTTAATGTTTTACTGATAGTTGCAATTTGTACAAAGATATTTATCTTATTTCGGCCAGCATATTTTGTACAAGATACAGATTTTGTTTTTATTATATTTGAAGTAAAACTTGTGTTTTCTTATGCATAAATATTTTCCAGCAGCACATAAGGTTTATATTTAATTTATAGCATTGTGATTGTACAAAGATATTTTTTTTGTACTGGACAAAGATGTTTGAAACGTTTTGCAATTGTTCAGTTTCATAAAATCAGGTTTTGTTCAACTAGATTTTGTCAGTATATTTAGCTATATATATTTCCTTTTCTTATTGTAGAAGCTTGCTCATTTATACATATGTTTGTTATTTTGATCGTAGCCTGATTTTGATTTTTATTTGTAGAGTACAACTATATATAATTTGTCTTGTTTTCTTTGCATTATTCATTTGTATATACAGGTTATATTTCTCAAACGTTCTGATATGTTTGCTTAAAAGTTATTGTTAGCATATTAGTTGTATTCTATTTGTTAATTAAATTTTCAAACATTGATTTATATCATATACTTGCATTTTTATACTTCAAGTTATAATTTATATTTGTACATTTATCTCTTTAGTTACATTCTATAATTTATGATTATGTTTTATAGTAGTTTTGTATGTTTATGTTTATAATTATTTATATTGTTTTATACTTATGTGTTTATGTTTAATATTACTATGTTTATTAATTTTTAAACTTATCATTTTAAAAACGAACATTGTATCCACATATATTATCACAGAATAAATATAGAATCTTAGATTTTATTGAATAAGACAGATTTTGTTTGAATGGTTTTGAAGCATTTAATTTTAAATATTCAAATTAAAACTTTCATTTATAAAACATATAACTGTTAAATATCAAACATCTTATTTGTTTATAAAATGTAAAGCTTGCATTTAATTTAAATTAGATTAAATATTCATTAAAATATGCTGTCAAAAATTCCGGGTTGTTACAGACTATATCTTAAAAATAGACATAATAACTACAGTAACGTATAATAAAAAAATACTATGCATAAGAATTAAAAAGATATATCAATTTATCTTTTTTAACATAACTAACAATATTGTATTCCAAATAACAGTTAAATATAAACAACTGCATACAAACAGAAGTAATCAAAATCATATTATAACAAATTCAACGTATGAAATTATCCAAATATTCAACTCAAAGTATTCATAAAACAACCAAGCATTCATAGGACAACCAATCAAATACATTAGACTAAAACAATCAACTCAATTATTCAACTCAAATTATTCATAGAACAACCAATCAAATACATTGGACTAAAAAAATCAACTCAATTATTCAAAGAACACCCCCTTCTATTATGTCCTAGTTTTTTTACACTTTCCATATCTGTTTTGCTTAGCATGAAAATCAGCACCTTCAATCCTATTCATCCTAGGCCTACCAGCTCCACGAACAGGCTTAGGAGGAAGAATAATAGATGATTCTTCAGCTTCAATTGCTTCCTTATCAAAAGTTGTAATATGATTGATCAAATGTGAATACGAAGCTCGATAATACTCAACGGTAAAGTAATTCTCAATATATTCATAAATAGAATTTCTGGTTAAAGAAATACACTTCAAAGCATGCGCACAAGGAAAACCTGTCACTTTCCATTGATTGCAACTACAAATGCAATTTTTAAGATCAACCTTTTGAGATGTTGGAGAATGAACTTCAAAAGTATACCTACAAAATGTCAAATTAAAAACAGTTAAAATATATAAGCAGATTGCATTTCCAAAAATGGATTATTAGCACTATATATATTCTTTCTAATCTATCTAATAAATAAGACCCAATTCATGTGCATTGAACTAATAGTGAAAAATAAGACTCATAAACCAAAACAAATAAAAACGGTCATACTTTTCATATTCTTAAAGATCACGGACTAATGCATCATACTCCTAGGCACTACATTAGTTTTTACCATAACAAAATCTCAAAAATAAAACACTACAATGATACTTGCTTTATATTACTTGGTCCTTACATTATTCATATTATCATGAGCCTCAATGCAGACAAAGAGAAAATACGTAGCAAGTGACACCAACAAAATGAAATCATAACACAGGCTACAAAGCAAGTTGAAAAAAGATAAATGCATTTATCATTTTTCGAAAACTGTGAACATCATGTAGAAAATACAAATACATACCTAGATGATTTAGAAACGCTCCACCCAAATCCTTCTTCCTTCAATTTCAACAAAAGAGCTTCCATTTTTGGACATAGCACACTAGTCCACTTTGATGCCTCTTCTCTACGATTAGACATTTGCATCATAAGTTTTGCCCTAATTCCATCAAGACAAGCAGTAACAGGCAAACTTCTTTCATCCAAAATCCAAGAATTAAAACTCTCAGCTACATTCGACATATTTTCACCATATCGCTTCCTCGAGAAAAAAAATCTGCCCAATGATCATACGGTTTATCATTCAAGTACTCTATAACTTTGGCACCTCCAATTTCTTTGTACTTGGACATAGCTTTTTCAAAATCATGATGATTAGAAGCTATAGCACAACGCTCAAGTAAATGAGCTACCCAAATACCCCTTTCACTTTTCACAATGCTAGCAATATTATTTTGCATATGATGCAAAAAATAAGAATGGTGACTATTTGGAGATTTTTTTGGAATACTTAACAATAAACCCCAGTGTCTATCACTTAAAAAAGTTAATATTCTATCATAAACGAGAGCATTCTTCAGGTGTTTTAAAAACCAACTCCAACATTCTTCATTTTCTTTGGGAACAAGAGCCATCACTAATAGGAAAAAACCTGGAAAAAAACAAAAAATAATAATTCAATCTGTGATATCCCGAAAATTTGGCAATATAAATTTAATAATCTGTGTTTGAAATTAATTTAATTTGATAATTTTCGACAATAAAATTTGAATTGATTTAATAATCTTCTTTTAGTAAATATTTCAATTAGAAGATTATATCTTTTTAAAGCTAATAAATTGTTTTCTGTTTATAATATATATAATTGTATATATTGTACATTGATAAGCTTTGATTTGGAACTTAGTAAATGAATCAATTTCTAATTTTAATTTATATTTGGTAAATTGGAAGTTTGATTTAAAATTAACATTTAACTTTTCAAAACAATTTAATAGATAATTATATAGTTTATATTAAAGGAAAACCTTATTTGTTTAGATTTATGTTATAATTAACCTAAATATGAATCTAAATTAGATTAACATTAAAAGCTTGGTTTTATTTTATTTTTAAATATCGTTTGAATTTATATATATAATAATTTAAAATAAAAATTACAAATGATCTTAATTTGTTTATAATATCTTTTATAAATTATTTAATATTTTATTAATTTGTTATTTTCAGATAATAATGATAATACTTAGTTTTTCATAAAACATAAATAGATTTTAGAAATAGGACTTGTTATTTTTAATTTTAATAAAAGTTATATATGCATATGTATAACTTGATTTTTCCATTGGATTTTTATAATTTAATTTGATTTTGAATTGAATGTTTGAAAATTTAAAAGAATAAATACATAGAAATATTTGAATAAGCTTATGTTCATAATTTGTTTGTTTCATTTTCTTTTTAATAAATTAAAAGTAAGAAACTCATTTATATACATAAGAATAATAAATTAAGGTTTTAAAGTATTTACAAACAATTTAAATTAAAACTAAAATATACTTAATACATGTGTGAATTTCTTAAAACACCCTAAAGACATGTGTAAGCCATTAATTAAACCAAGTGACAAGTGTTAAGGTTAGAGAAAGTGTATTCTTTAATTATCTTTTTCTTTTATTTTAATTAAATTAAAAATTTATTTATGTAAACATTTCTCCTCATCTTATTCTTCTTTTGTTCAAAAAAACTTGAGAAAGTTTTCAGATCTAAAAATCTGAATTCATCTTCCACAAAACAGAAAATTTCTGTTCAAATAAAACCTGTCAATTTCCCCTCTCAAACAAATTTGATAACCTATAATCTCCTCTAACCAAATCAAACTACAGCTACCTGAAAATCATTTGCAACATCCAAAATACATACGATTAAAGATCTCTGTATTTCTGTTTGAAAACTTCATCATGTCTGCAAATTTTTCTCTGGAATTGAAGCTTTAAAAAAAAAGCTGTAGCTCCTCAAAATCCATTAATCTGAACATCCAAAAACCTGAAATCACTTTGCAAAATCTTAAGCCCGCATGCATTTTATTTTCTAAAAGCATGCATCTGAAATTCTTCTGAAAACTTCAAAATCCTGTATGTATTTTTCTGGAGGCCTGCAATTCATCTTCTAGAAAACATGTAGCTGTAAAACAAGCTTGCATCTGGGAACATACAATTAAAATCAGAGATAAAAGAGAAAAAAGAAAACAGAAGCACCATTCAATTTCAAGCATTTTCCTGAAATAGTTTGCTCTTCTCATAATTTCAGGTGAGTAACAATTTATTTTTAAAACTAATTTAAAGTAATATGGTTGCTTGAATTTATTTTTTCTGTGATAATCATATTTTGTGGGGATGAATATGATAAAAATTGTCTGTATGCATGTATGGGTTTGAATGCATGTTGCTGTGAATTCATTCTTCCCTGTTCTAGACTCCGAACTTTAAATATTGATTCGAAAATCATGAACTCAAAATCTAGTTCATATCTAAGTTCAAATTCTAACAAGACATGTTAGAGTAACCTAATTTAAAGTTTAAGTTTTTATTTAATAAAAAAATAAAATAAAAAGAAACCTGTAATGTCTTTGGGAATAGTATAATACTACAGAACAAAATTTTTATATACAAGTAAGAATTTAATTATATAGGATTCATTGATTTAAGATATTAAATCAATTACATAAATCAAAAATTGAATTCTAAAACTAAATTCAAAGAATTTAGTTTAAATTTGAAGGGGCATTTCTGGATGAACTGTAAATTATGTTTTTGGTAAAATTTGACAATTTGGGTGATCGGAGTGGCAAATTTTGATTATGGTGATGGAGTAGTGAACTAAGATGTGGGAAAAAATATTGGATAAGGGATTAATGCATTAAGTCAGTAATGATTTAGGGATTGAAGATTACAACCCTAGTTTTGTTCCTCTGAAAAGAAAATGATTTTCACGACCCTATAGGAGACCGAGTTGTCCCAAATTCAGGTTGATGATGGATGGAGTATGGAACGAGAGGTGGCCGGAGTTGAAGTTTCTCCGGTGATCAGATTTGGGTGATTGAAGCGAATTCCAGATTCGACCATTGTTCCAGTTTTCGAGCTCAGAAGCTCGATTGTGATTTTGGGTTTTGGTAGTTTATTTGATGATGGGATTGTATTAAAAGGAGATCGCCGACGTGTGTGGATGGTCGCGAGATGCCGGAGGTGTCGGCAATGGTGGTGCAGGTGCACGATATTTGGGGTATCGGCAGATAGTTTTTGGGAAGAAGGATTTCTCGAGTTTGGTTTCGGGTTGTATCGTGATATGCTCGAAGGAATGGTGTTTAGGACTCGAAGGAGCTGTGGTGTGAGCTCGGGTGTGTTAGATGTTACAGGTTTATGTGAAAACCTGTCAGTGCCTCCAGTTTTGAATAAATGCAATGAAATATTACTCGAGTTATTTAGCGAGTTACTCGAGTTATGTTAATGATTTGTTCGAGCTAGATTAGGATTGGCTCGAATAATTAATTGTTGCTTGAGTTAGAAATTGTTCAGGTTAGAAAACATGTTATGTTTTCTAATTTTAAACTGAATTTAAAATATTAAGTAAAGATTTAAAATATGTTTTAAACCTAATTTTAAACTATAGATTCAAGTCTAATTTGAATATTAAGATGGAAAAGACTAAGTTTTTAAAAATTCAAATTTTGTTTAAATACTTTAAAGGGGTTTATTGTTTAAAATGTTTTAAAGAAATTTGAATTTAATTTGGAAATTGAATGTAAAGAAATGTTTAAACAAAGTTTAAACTAATTCAAATCTGATTTGAATCTTTGTTTCAAAATAGAATTAAGTTTTTATAAAGTGTTTGAACAATTTTAAATGATAATGTAAAATTTAAATGGTTTTAATTTAAAAAGAAATTTGTTTTAACTTTTATAAAATTTCTTTTAAAATAAAAGTATTATTTGTCATTTAAAAGATTTAGATTGATTTTAAAACTTGTTAAAGTTAAATAATAATTTAATGATTTGTATTTCAATTAATTATTAGGGTAATTAAATGAATAATTAATTTATTTAATAAATTAATAAAAGGGTAATTAAGTGTTTAATCTTAAAGGTTTAGGATTTAGTATTATTTTTAGAATAATTAACTTGTAATTAAGAATAATTAATTAAATAAGATTTGATTTTAATTAATGATTCGTAAATAATTAAACAAGTAATAATGGATTAATTTAGTTTTAGTTAACACTTAATTATTTAATTAATTTGAAATTAATTAATAGGTTAATTAATGATTAATTAATTTGTTATTAATAAAGATTAAAATAAAATAATTATTTTAGAAAATAATTAATAAGTTTTTAATAGTTAATGAAGGTCATTAACTATGGATTATTTAATAATTTATTAGTTTAATTAATTTAATAATTAATTAGATTAATTAATTTAAAGATATTCATTTATGTAAGTTATTAAGTATAATTACTTATGGAAGTAGTTAAGGAATTAATTACTTATTGTAATTAATTGAGTTTAATTTGATTAGATTAAGTTAATTAATTCAGTTTAATTAATTTAATAAATGAATGATTGTGGAGTATAATTACTTAATGTAATTTATTTAAGAGTAATTACTTAGGAAAGTAATTAATGGGTAATTACTATATGTAATTAATTGAAGGTGATTTGATAATTGAAGTAAGTATAAATACTTTGTGAATTAATCAAGGGATTAATTTGAGATAATTAATTAATGAACAATTAATTTATTTAGTAAAGTAATTAATGGTAGATAATTAATGAATGAGGTTAATCAAGGGTGATTAACAATTATGGTTTAAATTAAGATTAATTACTTAATAAGGTAATTAATTTAAATATAATTAGGGATCATTAATTAATATAATTAATGATGTAATTAAAATTGATTAATTAAGACTAAATAGTTAATAATAAGTGATTAAGGGTAATTAATTAATATAATTAATTAAGGATTAATATAATTAATTATAGTTAATTAATAAAGGAAGCAATTAAAGATTAATTACTGTATTTGGTTAAGTATAATTAATTTGAGAAATTAATTAGTGGATAATTACTTAAAGGTTAATTAATCGGGGATGATTAATTAAATGAATAATTGGATGATGATTAGTTAATTGATTGATAATTAATTAATAAAGATAAGCAAGGTTTATATTGATGAAATAATTAATTTAGTTCACTTTAAATTAATTTGAATGATGTAGTTAATTTAATTCACTTTAAATTAATTATAAATGGTTATTATAGATCATTGCTTATATGGATGGATGATATGGTTTGCCTTGATTGGTTTGAATCTCAGATATGAGATAAATAATGTTGAGTGATATAAATGCATTGGTTACATTGTGATGATGATTTGGATTATCTTTTGATAATGATAATATGGTTTATCTGATATGGTGATAATGTTGATTATCTGTTGTGAATCTGTGATTTATCTATCTGTGTATATAGATAATTGAATTGTTTTAAACCTTTAAAACAACTTGGCCTTAAAAGACACGCTTTGGATTCCGATGAGACCGAGATCGGGTTTCCATATTTGGATATCCGAAAACCACATCGATCCAAATTAACGATAGGTTGTGAATCTTATGCGAAGAGTGAAAACTCGAGGTGTAAGGGCTATACGTCAGTATAACTCTGTGGGTGATTCTGTGATGAGTTTGACGGAATAGTACTTAAAGGTTCGAGATGGTGATTTAGAGTGCAAGGGTTATTGTCGTTAACTCTGAGGGTGATTCCAAAATGAGTGTAACGAGATAATGCCTTCGGTTTCGTTCGAACCCGGAACGAACTTGTAAATGATTTCAGAACATCGTCAGGTGGACGATGAGCATTCTAAGTGATATGTCCTATAAAGGTAATCGTAGCCTCAAGCCTCATCAACCGGGAATGGCTAAAACAGGGGAGGTGCAGCAAGGCTTCGTGGGTAGACCCCACTTGAGAGCAAGATTTTCCTCTGTCTAGAAGTCCCTTTTTATTTCGGCTGTGTGGGCAGTTGGAACGTACGCCAACTGCGGGGTTATCTTGTTCGGGACTGTCCGGTAAGGGGTGGTTCCATTCTTGTGTTGCAGGGGAGCAGGCATACTCCTCGGTACGTTAATCTAGGCCACGTACTGTGACGAGCGGTACCCCAGTAGCCCAGCCATTGATGGAATCCAAAATCCAATAAGTGCCAACGGTTTTGATTGTATTACCCGCTTTTGTGGCTAGTAGCTGGAATTTAATCATGTAACAATTTTGGCTATTTCTTATTTACTTGAAAACCCTAGACCTATTATAATATCACTGGATTTCCTATCAAATGTTTTGGTTAGCGTAAGGTAAAAACTTTTCCATGTTTGTGTGTGGGAAGTCTTACGTGATACCTTTTCTTTTCAAAGGTTTTTCAAAGTTAAGCAACTTTAACCTGTTACTCACACCAGACCAGAGTTTATTTTTGTTTTTCATAAACTCTTGGGTACTCTAATTTTTACGAGTAGCCAGGTATTCAGGATAGCTTTCACGAATATTGGAGGAGCAATGGTGCAGAAGGCTTATGCGTTAGATAAATAGTATTCCGATGTGTATTCTGTGTGGTCTCTGAATTGTATTATGTTGTAAATACTAGACAGGTGTTTATAACCGTCTAGTATGTGTTGTATTATCGGTGTAACTCTGATTAGTGTTGTATACTATGTAATACTTATGTAATTAATATAATTTATTCGTTCCGCTGTTTAGATTCTGATGTGTTGTTTCTTTCTTTCTATTCTCTATCCCTTTCTTTCTTATTAATGATATGTCATTCTGTGGAGTCGGATGGCAGGTCATTACAGTGGTATCAGAGCATTAGGTTGAGTGAATACCTAGGCTCTGGAGTGGTGTCTATCTTGAGAGAGCGTATTTGTAATTTTTATATATATTTATATAATTATTTCTACCTATCTGTTGGTTTACCTGTTCAGGTTTTCCAATATAAGTTATAAAAGTAGATGGGGTAATAGTGTGCGTAACACGACTACTACCAATGATTGGAGTTTGAATGTTTGAAGTTGGAAGTGTATCTGTCGAGACTGTAGGCCTAATACCGTCTCGAGTAAGCTTCGTAGTGATGAAGGATTTCATTTATCTCTAAAGGTGACCTGTAAAGGTTCGGAGATCATCTCTGAGTTGGATGAGTAGAGTTTGGATCTGTTAATTGGGCAGAAGAAATTGAGGGTATCTCGATACCTCAGGAATTAGTAGCTGTGTGATGAGACACAGTGACTATGGATGTGTCCAAAGATTTTTCTTTGGAACAAGTTTAGGAAGTATGTCTGCTTCGATGTTGTGGCTGGGTTCAGCAGGATGTTTCTGTCCAGTTTGAGGCCCGAGTTTCTTGAAGAGCTTTAGATTAGGAAGTCTTCGGCGTCGGTGTCAACAGTACAGCTCGAAGTGTTCTATGCTGACAAGAAGGATTTCTGGTTAGCAGTTTTTCTAAAGGAGTTCAGAAGCAGCAGAGTGGTTCCATTTCTTCGATGGATTGGCTAGATAAGCGTAAACTGTTTTAATCGGTAATGAGAGAACAGTTTTCTTTGGATATTGGACTGGTTGATCGCAAAAGTGACTTGCAATAGTTCGAGTGTTCTCTTGAGCTATGAGAAGTTTGTCCGTATCTGGAGGCTGAGTTTTCTTATCGACTAGATTCTAAGAGTGATAATGGTGGTTCAGTTTAGTAGAAGGATCAGATGGGATATCTGAGTTTTCTTTTATGGACCTGTTAGACAATATTTCTGAGATATGTTGTCCAGTTTGTGCTCGAGTTTTCTTCTATGTCAGATCAGAGCTATGCAGTGGAAGCAGTTGGAAGTGCTTTTGTTTTATCTTTTCTGGATAGGAAAAGTAAGTTAGTCTTCTGATATTTGTGGAGTAGTGTTGGTGTTCTTGGTTTGGAATTGATCTTGAGGAGATCCTTCTATTGAGAAGTTTTGGTTCTATTTGTTTCTAGAGGAATCAGCAAGGGTTGAGCTGATCAGGAGAGTTGAAGGCAGCCCAGGTTCATCAGAAGAGTTCTGTGGGTAAGAGACGATGGAATTTGGATTCCGAAGTCGGAGATTTAATTTTGGATAAGTTTCTCCAGTAGCCCAGCCATTGATGGAATCCAAAATCCAATAAGTGCCAACTGTTTTGATTGTATTACCCACTTTTGTGGCTAATAGCTGGAATTTAATCATGTAACAATTTCGGCTATTTCTTATTTACTTGAAACCCTAGACCTATTATAATATCACTGGATTTCCTATCAAATGTTTTGGTTAGCGTAAGGTAAAAACTTTTCCATGTTTATGTGTGGGAAGTCTTACGTGATACCTTTTCTTTTCAAAGGTTTTTCAAAGTTAAGCAACTTTAACATGTTACTCACACCAGACCCATGTCTGACCCGGAGTTTATTTTTGTTTTTCATAAACTCTTGGGTACTCAAATTTTTACGAGTAGCCAAGGGATTCAGGATAGCTTTGACGAATATTGGAGGAGCAATGGAGCAGAAGACTTCTGCGTTAGGTAAATAGTATTCCGCTGTGTGTTCTATGTGGTCTCTGAATTGTATTATGTTGTAAATACCAGACAGGTGTTTATAACCGTCTAGTATGTGTTATATTATCGGTGTAACACTGATTAGTATTGTATACTTTGTAATACTTATGTAATTAATATAATTTATTCGTTCCGCTGTTTAGATTCTGATGTGTTGTTTCTTTCTTCTTCTCTTTCTTTCTATTCTCCATCCCTTTCTTTCTTATTAATGATACGTCATTCTGTGGAGTCGGATGGTGGGTCATTACACAATGTTTATGTATTACATTTTAAACAACAAAATGCACTATATTTGAAAAAATATTATCTAATAATAGACAATCACATGAACATTATACCCTCGGCCCGAATAAAAAAGGAAAAATAAATTTCCTAGAGGCAATTCATCCTTTTTTCTTTTTTCTAAAAAATTTGCTAGTTGATTGTGGAGTCTACGCAGAAAGGGTAGAAATTGCAAAGATATGATACATAATTCATGCATAGAATACAAAGAATTTTATTCGAACTTCTAAAACATATATGCTTTTATCTTTTCTATATGCTGTTTAAATCGTTTGTATACCTTACGTAAGAACTTCCAATAAAGAGAAAAATGATAAATATGTTTAACATGTAGTAGTATCTATGATATATAAGTAAGGCTTAATATGTTATTTAATTCTTTATCTTAAATGATAAATGCATTTATCTTTTTTTAACTCCTGTATACAGTAATATTTTGTACATCAAATTAAATAACATTAAATCTTTTACAATGTTTGTTTTGGATCAAATTTACAATAACAAAGAGCATGGCTGTACATTGAACAATTGTACCTACTTCGTAACTAGTGCAAATAGTACAAAGTAAATACAACAAAAAAAAGAAGAAGATCTAAATCAGTACCTTGATTCCCATTTTTTGCATTGGCAGCCATCAAAATACCACTTTTCCTTTTCAAAAAGGTAGCATCTAAAAACACCATAGGACGACAATAGCTTAATCCAAATATACATGCCTCATAACATACAAAAACTCTCTCAAATTGATTTGTGTCAGAATCCACATCCATACTTGAATAACTATTCGGGCTATTTCTTTCCACTGCCTTCAAATACCAAAACTAATTCATTGTAAGATTTCTTTTCATCACCATAATATCATTCATAGCCAATTTCTTACCCTTATAAGCAAAGTAATAGCTTATCTCCACACCATAATCTCTTCTAAAACTTTTAATGATATCCTTGGTTTTTCTTTTTGGCTCATCACGAATTTGATTGACGATTAAACTTTTCACAAGATCACTATCAATAGTTGGACTACCAAGCGAACGAAATCCACCACCACAAGTATGAATCAGGTGAATGTTTTTAACAAACAGTTGGTCCAATTGCTTCAGTTTGTAAGAAGCATGAATCCTAAAAGGACAACTAGCTACAGCACATCGAACTGTCAAACGTTCTTTACAATTCTTAATATATTGTACTTTAAACCCATTCTTCAAACAATAAGCATTAACTATTCTACGGAATCCAATAGCAGAATCAAACTGTTGACCAACCCCAGTAAAAAATCCCATATTTGAATTCTTCTTCAACAACTCATGTAAATCCTTTTGTTGGGTAAAACTAGAATCTAAATAATCATCATAACCTAACATATTATTATATGACTCACCACCAACTACTGAACCGGACTTGCTACTTTCACCAACAAAATTATCCATTGAATCATTCTTCAATCGTAGAAAAAATACCAAAAATTCTTCCTTTTTAAACCAAGACAAATACAATACAGCTTGAAGATCACTATCCGTTTCAACAAAGGTGGTCTTTGATTCTCGAATATAAAAAATATCAAAACATAATGGACTAAAATTATTCCACTCCTCCTAAATCGTATTCCTAATAGAAGAAACAGAAGCATCCAATCCAAAACGAGCACTAAAACAATTGTTAATAAATCAAACACAACTATAACAGATGAATCACACCTGCAAAAAAAAATGTAAACAAAAAAATAACTATGTGAAACTGATCTTAATTAAAAATTAATAGGATAAAATACTACGTAACAAATCATTTTCTATCCCACTTTTCGAAAAATGATAAAACAATATATCTTTTACAGATCACAAATCACCAAGAACTAAAGAACAAACAACATCAACTAATATTATTTCAGATCCAATTTCATACCCAAAGTGAGTACAAACAGAATTGACTGACAAAAATAACTGCTTTGATTGCTCATACCAAATATGAAGTGATAGTCTAAATACTAAAATCATAATCTAAATTGAATGATGCAACCAGGCTAAATACACAGTGCTTGTGTTACCAGTATAAAAGAATACCATTCAGAAGACATTATTCCAACTACAGCAAACAAAACCTTCCTCCACTAGAACAAACTGCCTCCCCTGATAAGAAATATACAATAACATCATGAACATCATAAAACATCAAACAGAGAATGAGAAACACCAAATAAAATCGAGACTCACCAAAGAACAAGCAATCCAATAGAGAAAATCGATTAGCCTATCCAAATAAAGAAAATCGCCTTACGATTTCCCGCAATTAAAGTCGAATTTGATTTGTGAAGAAACTAACGCCTCATTTTTTCAAAAAAAATCAAAGACCGCTTTGATTGCACAAGAAATGACCGCCTAATTTCCACGATCGGTAGATTTTAGAAGATATGTTGTTTGAGAAGATGAAGACGCACGCCGCAAATATTTGTCTTGGAAAATAATAATTTCAAACCCGTGTCATAGAAAAAAATTGGGCTGTATAATTAGGCCCTTCACACTAATATCCACTTTGCAAATATATGCATATTTTTAATTTTGTTGACAAAAATAAGAGATAAAGCATGCTGGTTTCGAATTGACATGTTAAGCAAAAAGGTCCAAACATGTATTTATCGAATAACATGATAAACAACAAGTGGTATATAAAATTTCGCTAAATAAAAGATCACAACTAACCTCTTATTTTTCTAAGAATCTTTATGCAGAAGTTGGCAATAAAAATACGGATAGGAAGCAAATTGTTTGCTCTCCTGTTTTGGTCACTTCTTGTACATGAAAGGAAGTTTAGGAAGCAACATTATTACCTAAAAATACAAAGAGAAAAATATACTGAAACAACAAAACAATGAAATAAGCAAACAATGCAAAAATTATAGTTGATGTTTAAAGATTATATAACCAAACAGTTAAAACACTTATTCCAACAACAACCGTTTTTTGCCAATAAAAATCCAATGACAGCGAATATGGATTTCATAGTGCAAAGCGTTGGGCTAACAACTAGGAATTCAAATGTTATCGAACAACTGAAAAAAATACCTAATCATGTATTGAAATCAACTCAAATTGATAAATCAATTTTACGTAAATTGAAATCAACTCAAATATGCCTTACTGATCCAAATCAATTTTCTCACAAATTGGAATCGACTCAAACGGATAATACTTACCGATAAGAAATAAATTACCTACAAATTTATGTGACAGAAAATTATGGAATATAGCGGATTGACTTGCAAGTAGAAGGTGGGAGTCCCTACATGGTCGACGATTAAAGTGCGTCCATTGAAGTGCGGTAGGATTGTTGCGGAGATCTAGGGTTATCTACGACAGTCGACTTCGCGCTTAGTAGACAAATAGAGCTTGGTCAAAAATTGAAATCGTGCTTCAGCTTTGTTGAGGGATCGAGCTTGGTCGAGGAATAGAGCTTTGTTGCAGAATCGTGCCTAAGAAGCTTTGAATCGTGCTTCGTTGCGGAATCGTGCTTCGGCTTCATGGAGGAATCGGCGTCATTGAAGAGTCGCACGGTGAGGGAATATAGTGAGCGGCAGAATCGAGCTTTCAAAGTGAAGAGGGGTTAGAGATTGAAGAGAATTTGAGAGTGGAGAGGAGATTTGTTAGTGAAGTAGAGAGGATTTTGGGAAATTGGAAGTGAAGGGAAATGTAACGCCCCGAAAATTTTCGACTTTCGAAAATTCAACATCGATACTCACTTTATCGACTGCCGAGAAATCGAAGGCCGGAAACACGGAATGTTATGGGTTTTAACAAAAATTTTAAGAAAAGAAAAAGAGAGAAGTAGAAGAAGATAACAGAAAATAGAGAGAGAGGAAGATAGAAAAATAGAAAATTTGATAATATAAGATAGAAGAATTTTTTTAAAATAGAACGGGACAGAAAGGAACAACAACAGAATCTCACAATTCGCAGCGGAACAACATATAATAATAAATGAATAATCTTTAAACAAAGAACTATATCAGTTATTACATTACATCACATTTTATTACATCATATCATCACATCAGAGTGTACAACAACATACAACAATAAACAGTGCAGCGGAAAAGAAATACTATATAAACTAGTAATACGCCATGCCATCCAGCTTGCCTCCAGCAACTCCAGAATATCCAGAATATCCTGATAAACCTAACTCTTAACTGCCCGTGTGGAAATTGGTGGGCACCCAGAGTTTAGGAAGGAAAACAATAAACTCCGAGTCAGTCATGTGACTGGTGTGAGAACTCAAAACAGTTTATTTACTTTAAAATCAAAATAGAGGAATATTTTTAAATCAATTCGCAATGCTTTTAAAAATGAGACTACCATAAGGCCTCCCGCACACACACACATGCAAACGCAGAATCGGAGGAGATTTCTCCTTATGATAGTCAAAGATGCTTGATACGCATTTAAAATAATATTTGATATTATTATTAGTGCATAGTGTAGAGGAAAATCATTTCGAAAATAAAGATATAAATCTTAGCCAACATACGACCATTATCGTATGCCTACTATAGCTACTATCCAAACAGTGGTGACCACCATAAGTGAATAGCAGGTTCTACAACTAATACCGTACAAGTTTCGTATTGGGAATTGGATTTCCAACAAATGGTCAGGCCAAGGAACTTCCCATTGCCACATGAGAATGCCTCTGGATGGACATCCCCGAGAACCAAACCGGATCTCTACCAACACAAGGCCGGGTTACCCCTAACTGAGTAACAACTGACCGAATATGCCATCCCCCGGTCCTTTGGGACCTTTATCCGAGAGCGCTCTCTAATCAATTCACACAATCATAAAAACAAAGTGTTTCAACATGAGTAAGTATCTGGGCTCCATACCATGATACCACCCTTTTCCAGAAGGAAATGCACATATCCTAAAGGGCGCTACCCCTCATAACCTTGCTGCATCTTTCCTGTTTTGACCATTTCCGGGATGTGAGGCTCGACGAATTCACGTCCACAAAAACATACTTTATACAAAAGCCATGCTTTGGGTCAACAAATGATCAACACAATGATCACTAAGATAGACGATCAAATAAATGATCCTATCATAAATAATCAACACAATGATCATTTCAGCATCACTCAGCATGTCACATTACCAATTTGGGAATATATCGCTGATAACTTCAACTATATAACCTCTGAGCTCGTACGTCTCAGAGAAGGGTGTTAAGCAAAGAATAAATTCTCCGCCACCAACAGAAATATATTTGAAAGAAATCGGCTTTATATCTTAACTTGTAATGTCAGACATACAATCCATACAAGTCTGTTCCGGGATCGAACAGAACCGAAGGCACTTACAAAGAAGTCCTTGCAATCCGGATATCCACAATCCTGATCGGATTCACCATCACATATGGAGAACTCAATACCGGAGCAACTCGGTGCAGAGTCAATCGATAGTTCATCCTATCGCTCTCGCAAATATCCGGTCTTCAACACCGATCTTCAAATGCGATTCACAACGACGTATCACATATTCGGAATGGGTTATACGACCCCATGGTCCTTTCCCGGTTAACCCGAATAGTGAGCCCTTATTCAAAAATAAGTGTGCATTCAAATTCAATCAATTCACATCAAATACCCATTCAAAGGGAAATATTGATAGTCGATTATTGAACTATCAATGGATATGCGTACATCACCAGATTCCAAATAATTTTCCAAATTATTTATTTTCCAAAATATCTTTACAAGATATATTATTTCAACACTTCAAAAATAAATCAACATTTATTTTCATACAAATTCCACTTTCACATATAAATTCCATAATGAATTTATATTTCAAAAATATCCATGAATAACCGATTTCAATTATTCATTCTCAATTTATCTTCAAAAAGATAAATTCTAAATATTCACTTCATATTGGAAAACATTTCCATACTTATTTATTCATAAGTAATCCACAAATCTTCTTATTTTCAACCTTTGAAAATATTCAATATACTTAAATCGAATTAAGTATATAATTCATTCTTTAAGGAAATCATTCACTTAAACATATTTACTTGGGCCAAAACGAATGTTGCGTAAAACATCGTTACGACAACCCAAAATCACTAGTATATGGATTCGAAATTAAAATAGATATATAAATCCCAATACTAAACCAAAACATTTCCTTTCGGAAATCATTTACTATAACAACAGTGTTATAGTTCACCATTTCCTTTTATTTCTCGAAAACGTCTATTTCAACAATGAATGTTGAAATCTATGGTTTCGAATCTCAACACCTTTTAAAACATCGTTAGATCATTTTAATTCTATTTAAAATATCACATTCAAAACATTTTCTTTAACGTATTATCCACCATTCAAAAACGTGAATATACTATGTTAACAAATTTCATCCTTTTTATACTTTTTAACTTAAAGGATTATTCACAGTCTAAAACGTGAATATAACTCCATTTATAAGTTATAACAATTAACTTATCAAAATAAGTCGTTTGCGAATTTATAAAACAACGTTTATAAATTCCATATCTATTTATTTATAAAAACTTCCTTTTTATAAATTCCTTAATTAACTATTCCAGTTTACAACTAAATTATAAACTAAACGTTCACATTATAAGTTAATTACTTATAAACGATTATTTTACAAAATCGTTCTTTTAAAGACTTTCCAAACCATAAATCTTATAACTTATAAGATTCATTTATTTAACAAAATTTATTCTTCAAATAACTTCACAAATTTATAAATCTTACTATTTATAAATTTCATTTATAACTTCACCATTTATAATTCTATAAATTTCATTCTTTAATGAAATTCATTTTCACTTCATTCAAACACTTATAAAAACTCGTTTTATAATGTCTATATTTCAATTTATAAATATCCATTTACAAATCTCTTAATATAAATCCATTTATATTATTCTTTTAAAACGTCTTTAAATTCCTTTATAATTTCATCCTTTTGATTTATAAAATAATCAAATTTTATAAATCCTATATTCAAACTTTTATAATATATTCAAAAATCCAATTTAAACTATTTTATAAAATCATAAATCCATATTTCTCAAAAATCAGCTTTTAACTATATTTCACAAAATCATAATTTTTTATAACTTTAAAAAAAATTATAACGTTTATTTATTTAAAACGGATCAATTCCAAAAATATAGTATATTCTCAAAAATCACTTTTAAAATCATTTTAAAATCCCAAAATTTGGGTCCAATGATGCTACACACCAAATAGTCAATCACGACTACAACGATATCATATATCAATATGAAAATCCATCAAATATCAAAATATCTGAAATCAAATAAAAACTGTTGAGGAATCCAGTTGGATCCCTCCAACCTGTTTTCCTGCATCCAAAAACATTAGCACAATACCAATTTCGCTCCAGTACGAAATTATCGCGGTATATGTTCTTAATAAATATTATCCGCTTAATAACGGCGCAATAGGGTCTCATCCGCTAAACAAAAAAATGCGGGGAATCAATCAACTCCAATATATACATATGCCAATATATATATATTGATATTATATATAATACCAATTTCACTGTTTATGAAATTTTCGCGGTATATGTTTTTAATAAATAACATCCGCTTACTAACGGCGTATAATGTCTATTTTAACAATCAATAATTTACAGTCATCATTCAAACATGCATTCAAATATTTTAAATCTAACTATTTAAAATAAAATCGAAACCTATTCGATTGAGTGAGAAGTTCTCACCTTGGTTTTAAATTCCCGTTTTAGCTTTTATTTCGAATAAAATTAAACGCGCGTTTAATTTTACCCAAAATTCTCACTAACTCCAAATGACTCCAAACCAACTCCATCGCGTAGTGCTCGTCCATACGATTCCAACGCAACTGAGTTTGCATTTTTTCGACCTAGTATGAAAAAGTTATTAATTTTACAAGATTGCACACGATTTTAATAACTAATTACTATATAAACTTTTATATTATAACCTTCAACTAATCCTAGCCCTTGGATCCAAAGCCCACACCATCAGGCCGTTCCCCCATCATCTTCTACATTCACGCAACCTACAATTTTGAGGCCGAACTCCTCAACCCATTCAAAGAAATTAGGTTTTAATTTATCGCCTCCATCACTCGACTATACTTCGATCAGCTTGCTCCATGACGAAGCTCTCCACCACAACCATGCTCGGCCTCATCCTCTCCAAACTCGGCCACCCCTAGCACATAGAAACGCGTGCAAAGGCTGTAGAGAACGGCCACACATCACCCCCCCTCCGTTGCACCAAAATCCATCATCACCGTATGGAATTAAAGCTCTCTCCATGCTCTTCAATGTTGTAGTTAACAACTTTGGCCAAAATTTCACGGATTGGAAGAGATTAAGGGTTGAAATTGGATGATTTCTGGCCTTAGAATCTAAAAGTGGCGGCTAGGTCAAATTAGGTTTAGGTTTTGATATTTTTTCTAAAATTATGAAAGGTAGGGGCTATTTATAAGGAACGAGCGACACTATTCATCCCGGAAATTCCGAACTCCGATTTAGGCGCCGTAACCAGCGTACCTAGGGTTTATCCCGCGTTCCGGACACAATGGAATAGGTTTCGGAAGCTAATTCGGAAGTATGTGCGAGTTATGGCTATAAACGCTCAATTTAAATTAAACCGATTTAAATCAATTTCTAGGCGTTTTAATTTGTACCGGACAAACGGTAAATCCAATTGACTTGAAATTTGAAACCTTACAATAATATCACATTACGGATCCGATGAAACTGGTTTCGTCGAAATCTGAGACTTTTTGAAAAATGGCTATTTTGACTCGCCAAATTTAAATTAAAAATAATTCGATGCGTTTCGAGCTGCCACGATCAAACGATAGCTCCAATTGACACGAAAATTGAAATCCGGTAATAACTAACTATTACGGATCCAATGGAACTAGTTTCGTTCAATTCTGAGACTGTTCAAAAATTGACTATTTTACTAGTCGATTTAAATATTAAAATATTCAATTTTCACAAATTAACTTTTAATTCGATTTTAAAAGTTCTAAAATATCGTTCTAACTTCAACATGATAAAATAAAATTTTACAAATCATTTTCAATCATATTTAACTCAATTTTCAATTATTTCCATAATTTAACATATTAAATTATCGATTTAATTATTCAATTAAATCCTGAAATTCAAATAAAAATTTATTTGACTTATAAATTCAATTATAAATATCTTTTATTAATTAAATATTCAAATTTAAATTAATAAAAATTCTGGGTCGTTACAATCTTTCCCCCTTAAAAAAATTTCGTCCTCGAAATTACAAGTAAGAAAAGTTAGAGAATCTATTAATTTTCCAAAATTCATAGTTAAACTTCTTATAAATCTTTACTAAGTTTTCAAATCATACTTAGTTATCTTTTTCAAAAACAACTACCTATTATTTAACTTTCAACTTCAAAATCAAAGTTGAAGTTTTCAAAATTTTCCCAATTTTCTCAAAAATTTTCTAACGCCTTAAATTTCCGGAAAAATTCGCCATACTCTCCTTTGCGCGGCTCGATCCGAAAAAAAAATGACAGTATATATATATCACAAATATACATCTCATCAAGTAATGAGGCATCCCGAAGGGAAAAAGTATAAAAGTACGATATTTAATCCGAGATATGTACCTTATATTTTATTAGCAAGCATATACGGCTAATATAGCGCTAAAGCGAACTCCAAATGCGAAGCAAACGCGATCCGCACCTACTAAACACTCAACAAACAACATGAGAATCATGCATATAGACAATAATCTCCATGTACAACATATAACATCATAATATCTATATATGCTAACATAGTAATGCAGTAAAACAACAAATGCAAACATCAACCAACTATCACTCATAATCAATGAATATTCATTCATATTCTCATTAATATTCAATGAATTGGTTTTCACTTTAAATCATATTTGATTTATTTACATTGGATTTACTAACATTCATTCTCAATTCAATTAGTTTACATTTACTAATTAAATCTAATTCACATTCAATTCTATTCAAATTTATTTACTTTCAATTTGAATTTCAATTTCATAGCTTTCAATTTCATTAACACTTAATGAACTATATACTATCAATCAACAATCAACTAACAATCAAATAACAACCAAAGTATATATAATACAACCAAATTTCTTCGCTTCACTTACATTCATTTTGGTTTAACATCTTTACTTTCCAATTGGTTTTATTAAATTGACTTTCATTCAAGTATTCAACTTCCAATAACATTAGAATTTAATGAATTAACACTTACATTCATTATTTCATATCAACTTTATTCACATTCAATTGATTATCATTCAATCCATTTATTCAATTCAATTACAAAGTTGAATTTCATTTATATAACTCAAGTTCATATCCATCACTTAACTTAATTAATTTACTTTGATACCCAAAATCAATTCCATTTACATTACTTAAGTTATATTTCATTTAATCTTGAAATTCACCTTTATTTACAACTCATATTCATATAATTTTACTTCTTATATATGTAAGTTTATTTCACAATTGTAAATACTTTAATTATAATTCAATTCTTATAATTCTTTTGCTTATACAATTATTCTTTAATTTAGATTATTCAAACAACCTAACAATCAACTTATATACACTTTAATAATTCTGAAAAATTATTCCTTTATATATAAAAATATAATCAAGTAAAATTATTTCATTTACCCAATTTAAAATCAATATTGTGCCGAATAGTTCCATTCAAGTGTTTAGAAACCCCTTCGGCATAGTCTTGCGGACCACGCTGACGAAAGTTCATATGCCACTCAATAAACTAATCATCACAATATAAAACAATTTTATATACACTAACAAATACGCTCTCATAGCTATTATTACACTCAAACTCATTCTAGAGTACTGCTGACTCTATCTCTAACGAGTAATACCCTACAGAACCATGGTTGTCGCTTAACCATCAGCTCTGATACCAAATGTAACGCCCCGAAAATTTTCGACTTTCGAAAATTCAACATCGATACTCACTTTATCGACTGCCGAGAAATCGAAGGCCGGAAACACGGAATGTTATGGGTTTTAACAAAAATTTTAAGAAAAGAAAAAGAGAGAAGTAGAAGAAGATAACAGAAAATAGAGAGAGAGGAAGATAGAAAAATAGAAAATTTGATAATAGAAGATAGAAGAATTTTTTTTAAAATAGAACGGGACAGAAAGGAACAACAACAGAATCTCACAATTCGCAGCGGAACAACATATAATAATAAATGAATAATCTTTAAACAAAGAACTATATCAGTTATTACATTACATCACATTTTATTACATCATATCATCACATCAGAGTGTACAACAACATACAACAACAAACAATGCAGCGGAAAAAGAAATACTATATAAACTAGTAATACGCCATGCCATCCAGCTTGCCTCCAGCAACTCCAAAATATCCAGAATATCCTGATAAACCTAACTCTTAACTGCCCGTGTGGAAATTGGTGGGCACCCAGAGTTTAGGAAGGAAAACAATAAACTCCGAGTCAGTCATGTGACTGGTGTGAGAACTCAAAACAGTTTATTTACTTTAAAATCAAAATAGAGGAATATTTTTAAATCAATTCACAATGCTTTTAAAAATGAGACTACCATAAGGCCTCCCGCACACACACACATGCAAACGCAGAATCGGAGGAGATTTCTCCTTATGATAGTCAAAGATGCTTGATACGCATTTAAAATAATATTTGATATTATTATTAGTGCATAGTGTAGAGGAAAATCATTTCGAAAATAAAGATATAAATCTTAGCCAACATACGACCATTATCGTATGCCTACTATAGCTACTATCCAAACAGTGGTGACCACCATAAGTGAATAGCAGGTTCTACAACTAATACCGTACAAGTTTCGTATTGGGAATTGGATTTCCAACAAATGGTCAGGCCAAGGAACTTCCCATTGCCACATGAGAATGCCTCTGGATGGACATCCCCGAGAACCAAACCGGATCTCTACCAACACAAGGCCGGGTTACCCCTAACTGAGTAACAACTAACCGAATATGCCATCCCCCGGTCCTTTGGGACCTTTATCCGAGAGCGCTCTCTAATCAATTCACACAATCATAAAAACAAAGTGTTTCAACATGAGTAAGTATCTGGGCTCCATACCATGATACCACCCTTTTCCAGAAGGAAATGCACATATCCTAAAGGGCGCTACCCCTCATAACCTTGCTGCATCTTTCCTGTTTTGACCATTTCCGGGATGTGAGGCTCGACGAATTCACGTCCACAAAAACATACTTTATACAAAAGCCATGCTTTGGGTCAACAAATGATCAACACAATGATCACTAAGATAGACGATCAAATAAATGATCCTATCGTAAATAATCAACACAATGATCATTTCAGCATCACTCAGCATGTCACATTACCAATTTGGGAATATATCGCTGATAACTTCAACTATATAACCTCTGAGCTCGTACGTCTCAGAGAAGGGTGTTAAGCAAAGAATAAATTCTCCGCCACCAACAGAAATATATTTGAAAGAAATCGGCTTTATATCTCAACTTGTAATGTCAGACATACAATCCATACAAGTCTGTTCCGGGATCGAACAGAACCGAAGGCACTTACAAAGAAGTCCTTGCAATCCGGATATCCACAATCCTGATCGGATTCACCATCACATATGGAGAACTCAATACCGGAGCAACTCGGTGCAGAGTCAATCGATAGTTCATCCTATCGCTCTCGCAAATATCCGGCCTTCAACACCGATCTTCAAATGCGATTCACAACGACGTATCACATATTCGGAATGGGTTATACGACCCCATGGTCCTTTCCCGGTTAACCCGAATAGTGAGCGCTTATTCAAAAATAAGTGTGCATTCAAATTCAATCAATTCACATCAAATACCCATTCAAAGGGAAATATTGATAGTCGATTATTGAACTATCAATGGATATGCGTACATCACCAGATTCCAAATAATTTTCCAAATTATTTATTTTCCAAAATATCTTTACAAGATATATTATTTCAACACTTCAAAAATAAATCAACATTTATTTTCATACAAATTCCACTTTCACATATAAATTCCATAATGAATTTATATTTCAAAAATATCCATGAATAACCGATTTCAATTATTCATTCTCAATTTATCTTCAAAAAGATAAATTCTAAATATTCACTTCATATTGGAAAACATTTCCATACTTATTTATTCATAAGTAATCCACAAATCTTCTTATTTTCAACCTTTGAAAATATTCAATATACTTAAATCGAATTAAGTATATAATTCATTCTTTAAGGAAATCATTCACTTAAACATATTTACTTGGGCCAAAACGAATGTTGCGTAAAACATCGTTACGACAACCCAAAATCACTAGTATATGGATTCGAAATTAAAATAGATATATAAATCCCAATACTAAACCAAAACATTTCCTTTCGGAAATCATTTACTATAACAACAGTGTTATAGTTCACCATTTCCTTCTATTTCTCGAAAACGTTTATTTCAACAATGAATGTTGAAATCTATGGTTTCGAATCTCAACACCTTTTAAAACATCGTTAGATCGTTTTAATTCTATTTAAAATATCACATTCAAAACATTTTCTTTAACGTATTATTCACCATTCAAAAACGTGAATATACTATGTTAACAAATTTCATCCTTTTTATACTTTTTAACTTAAAGGATTATTCACAGTCTAAAACGTGAATATAACTCCATTTATAAGTTATAACAATTAACTTATCAAAATAAGTCGTTTGCGAATTTATAAAACAACGTTTATAAATTCCATATCTATTTATTTATAAAAACTTCCTTTTTATAAATTCCTTAATTAACCTATTCCAGTTTACAACTAAATTATAAACTAAACGTTCACATTATAAGTTAATTACTTATAAACGATTATTTTACAAAATCGTTCTTTTAAAGACTTTCCAAACCATAAATCTTATAACTTATAAGATTCATTTATTTAACAAAATTTATTCTTCAAATAACTTCACAAATTTATAAATCTTACTATTTATAAATTTCATTTATAACTTCACCATTTATAATTCTATAAATTTCATTCTTTAATGAAATTCATTTTCACTTCATTCAAACACTTATAAAAACTCGTTTTATAATGTCTATATTTCAATTTATAAATATCCATTTACAAATCTCTTAATATAAATCCATTTATATTATTCTTTTAAAACGTCTTTAAATTCCTTTATAATTTCATCGTTTTGATTTATAAAATAATCAAATTTTATAAATCCTATATTCAAACTTTTATAATATATTCAAAAATCCAATTTAAACTATTTTATA
This sequence comes from Allium cepa, assembly GCA_030765085.1. Classification (NCBI taxonomy): domain Eukaryota; kingdom Viridiplantae; phylum Streptophyta; class Magnoliopsida; order Asparagales; family Amaryllidaceae; genus Allium; species Allium cepa. The sequence continues at coordinate 205,426,118 of CM060929.1, forward strand.
AAATCATAAATCCATATTTCTCAAAAATCAGCTTTTAACTATATTTCACAAAATCATAATTTTTTATAACTTTAAAAAAAATTATAACGTTTATTTATTTAAAACGGATCAATTCCAAAAATATAGTATATTCTCAAAAATCACTTTTAAAATCATTTTAAAATCCCAAAATTTGGGTCCAATGATGCTACACACCAAATAGTCAATCACGACTACAACGATATCATATATCAATATGAAAATCCATCAAATATCAAAATATCTGAAATCAAATAAAAACTGTTGAGGAATCCAGTTGGATCCCTCCAACCAGTTTTCCTGCATCCAAAAACATTAGCACAATACCAATTTCGCTCGGTATATGTTCTTAATAAATATTGTCCGCTTAATAACGGCGCAATAGGGTCTCATCCGCTAAACAAAAAAATGCGGGGAATCAATCAACTCCAATATATACATATGCCAATATATATATATTGATATTATATATAATACCAATTTCACTGTTTATGAAATTTTCGCGGTATATGTTTTTAATAAATAACATCCGCTTACTAACGGCGTATAATGTCTATTTTAACAATCAGTAATTTACAGTCATCATTCAAACATGCATTCAAATATTTTAAATCTAACTATTTAAAATAAAATCGAAACCTATTCGATTGAGTGAGAAGTTCTCACCTTGGTTTTAAATTCCCGTTTTAGCTTTTATTTCGAATAAAATTAAACGCGCGTTTAATTTTACCCAAAATTCTCACTAACTCCAAATGACTCCAAACCAACTCCATCGCGTAGTGCTCGTCCATACGATTCCAACGCAACTGAGTTTGCATTTTTTCGACCTCGTATGAAAAAGTTATTAATTTTACAAGATTGCACACGATTTTAATAACTAATTACTATATAAACTTTTATATTATAACCTTCAACTAATCCTAGCCCTTGGATCCAAAGCCCACACCATCAGGCCGTTCCCCCATCATCTTCTACATTCACGCAACCTACAGGTTTGAGGCCGAACTCCTCAACCCATTCAAAGAAATTAGGTTTTAATTTATCGCCTCCATCACTCGACTATACTTCGATCAGCTTGCTCCATGACGAAGCTCTCCACCACAACCATGCTCGGCCTCATCCTCTCCAAACTCGGCCACCCCTAGCACATAGAAACGCGTGCAAAGGCTGTAGAGAACGGCCACACATCACCCCCCCTCCGTTGCACCAAAATCCATCATCACCGTATGGAATTAAAGCTCTCTCCATGCTCTTCAATGTTGTAGTTAACAACTTTGGCCAAAATTTCACGGATTGGAAGAGATTAAGGGTTGAAATTGGATGATTTCTGGCCTTAGAATCTAAAAGTGGCGGCTAGGTCAAATTAGGTTTAGGTTTTGATATTTTTTCTAAAATTATGAAAGGTAGGGGCTATTTATAAGGAACGAGCGACACTATTCATCCCGGAAATTCCGAACTCCGATTTAGGCGCCGTAACCAGCGTACCTAGGGTTTATCCCGCGTTCCGGACACAATGGAACAGGTTTCGGAAGCTAATTCGGAAGTATGTGCGAGTTATGGCTATAAACGCTCAATTTAAATTAAACCGATTTAAATCGATTTCTAGGCGTTTTAATTTGTACCGGACAAACGGTAAATCCAATTGACTTGAAATTTGAAACCTTACAATAATATCACATTACGGATCCGATGAAACTGGTTTCGTCGAAATCTGAGACTTTTTGAAAAATGGCTATTTTGACTCGCCAAATTTAAATTAAAAATAATTCGATGCGTTTCGAGCTGCCACGATCAAACGATAGCTCCAATTGACACGAAAATTGAAATCCGGTAATAACTAACTATTACGGATCCAATGGAACTGGTTTCGTTCAATTCTGAGACTGTTCAAAAATTGACTATTTTACTAGTCGATTTAAATATTAAAATATTCAATTTTCACAAATTAACTTTTAATTCGATTTTAAAAGTTCTAAAATATCGTTCTAACTTCAACATGATAAAATAAAATTTTACAAATCATTTTCAATCATATTTAACTCAATTTTCAATTATTTCCATAATTTAACATATTAAATTATCGATTTAATTATTCAATTAAATCCTGAAATTCAAATAAAAATTTATTTGACTTATAAATTCAATTATAAATATCTTTTATTAATTAAATATTCAAATTTAAATTAATAAAAATTCTGGGTCGTTACAGGAAAAGTAAAGTATGGCGGCCGAATAATAAGAAGAGGGAAACAGGTAGAATACGACCGTCAAAATTTTATTTTTTTCAAAGATTGCGGGCACACAAGCTATCGTAGACGTTAATGACCACTGATATACTTAACTATAGCAAGGCAGGTTTCAATGCCATCCTTGGTTGCAATTAATTGACCATTTTGTTATAGTGATTAAAGCTAGTAGCGTGTCTTCTCTTTAGAAGAAACTCTACTAGCGTCGCATCCGCTATTGAATTTTCAGTGAAAATTATCTCCAATTAGTTATAGGAATAGCGAGCTTTATATGATAACATTATGATCATGAGTAGTTGTAGGAGTCAAATTTACTTTCAAGTAGTTATTGGAGCAGCGAGTTTTGTTTGTTATTAGTTGAACCGCATTTCTATTGAAGCTAATAGCATGTCTAGGACTGAAGTTTCTTCTAAATGAAGTATTTTTCTATGCATTATATTATTCTTTATATGATAAAAATGTGATCATTGTAATAATTGGTTCAATAGCTAATTCAGCTAATAATGTTTACATATAAAATTAGAGGGTAAATTCAGGCATATATTATCTTTTATTATTCCAGCAACTTATCCTACATAAATAAGATTGCTAGCTGACATATTATCTCTGTATATGACAAATTAACTACAAAATAGTGAAATTCTTAATAAAAAATGGTCATCTTAAAAAAGATATTTCAAAGCAATCTAAAGTATAAAATATAAATATGAATTTGTATATAGTCATAGGTACCCATATATAGACATTGTATACACTGAAGCATGTTGAAATCTTGGAATATAGCCTTAGTATTGATAAATGTAATATAAAATTAAACAATTTTTTTAATTCAACTACCATCATGTGGGGAAAATAGGTAAAGAAATTAAAGGTTTTATTTTTGCTTTTTACTCCCACAAATTCATGTGTCATACGTTATATAAACCATGGCAATTGAAAATGAAAATGTGACAAAAAATAATAAGAGTATATAATATTATTCCATTACATTAGAATAGAACTTTAAAATTAATGAAGCATGAGCATAGACATAAGCATTAGATAGGGAAATAAGTCATTCCTTGTATGCTTAATCATCTTATATCTATTCTATATTTAGTCTATTTTTTATTTAATAAAGCTGAAGGCTGGTCAACTTTTTTCCTTTTTCTTACAATTTAGAGAAAATAGTACTGGATTCTCTGTGTTTTCAGGTAATAGCATCAATGCATAAGCAACTCAACGTCACAAACACAACGTTCCCATACTTGATTAGTACCTCATTCCCCTTGCTTCTTCATATCAAATTAGTTATCATTTGCTCTTCACCTCTTTCTAGTGTCACTGATGCACATAACACGGCTGCATATCCAGAGGAGAGTAATTCAAGGCCCAAACGAATCATCCGTGCACCCAGAAGATATTTGGATTGAAAAGTAGCACTAGGGAGAATGCAAGTTGTTGAGAAAGTTGGTGCATTTTCTTTTATTTTCTTCAATGCAATTTCTGTTACTGTATTTCTTTATTGCCTGCAAGTTTGTTAAAAAGTTATGGTCCCCTATAGGACAAGTAGGACAAGTTGTTATGAAATAATGCTATATAAGGATGTAAGGAATATGTACCGTAAGAAAGAAATTTTTTATTTCCCATTCTTGTTCTCTACCATTTCTTCTTCTTCTTGCTATTTTCTCCCTTCCTGTCATCTGCTGCTGTGAGCACCCTATCATTTTGGTGCTTTCACCTCTGATCTCCCCTCCCTTCCTCCCAAAATATCCAAAAACAATTTTCCGCCACCATGACCAAGGTTGATGAAGCTCTCCAACATCTCTCCCAACACCAAGAAACCATCGCCTCCATCCGAGAAACCCAAACTACCCAAAGCTCCATGCTAGAAAACCAACATGCCGAAATCATCGACATCAAAACTGCCCTTCAAGACATCAACAAATCCATTGCCGAACTCAATCGAAGATTAGACAACCTATCACCTTCTTCTCCAAATAACCACACATCAACTACATACAACCCATCACCCAATACACGACAGCCACCTCTTCTATCAACCCCAACACCCACTCGACCACCCAAATGTACCTTAACCTCGTTCGATGGATCTAACCCACACGATTGGTTATTTCAAGCCGATCGGTTCTTCGCCTATTACTCTACACCGGAAGATCAACGAGTGGACCTTGCAAGCTTCCACATGCAAGGCCAAGCACGCTCATGGTTTCAATGGATGCGCCGTAACAAACAAATCTCAACTTGGAAGGCATTAACAACGGAAATCGAGCAACGCTTTGGTCCACCCACCTTCCTCAATCCCCAAGCCACATTATTCAAACTCAAACAAATTTCACTGTTGAAAACTATCAATCCACCTTCGAAACACTATGCAATCGTATCACCCTCTAACACGCAAATCCATCCTTCACTGCTTCATTTCCGTCCTGAAAACCCATATCCAAAATGACCTATACCTCCTTAAACCCACGACTATAGCTGATGCCATTGAAGAAGCAAAACTTGTTGAAAGAAAATACAGTGACCATACAAAATCGCCATACACTAAATATCCTACCTCACAATTCCAGAAACCACAAAATACGCCTCCAGCCACTCAGTCAAATCACCAAACACCTCACCTGCAACCAACAAAACCAAATATCCCAATAAAAAAACTATCCCAATCCGAGATGAATGAACGGAAGCAACAAGGGTTGTGTTTCAATTGTGATGAGAAGTATAGTTTTGGCCATCATTGCAAGCCCACTCACATCTTAATGATACTACCAGAAATTAATTCCGATGATTCTCCTTCTAACGACAAGCCAGACCCATTACCCATCTCTGATGACCACCTTGATCAAACCGAAACCCAAAAAACCACCCAAGAAATATCATTCCACGCTTTAACCGGCTCTAATCACCCACGAGCAATTCGACTACTAGAAACCATAAATGGAAATCCCATTTCTATCCTTGTCGACACCGGGTCCACCCACAATTACATTCACCCAAAGGCAGCGAAATTTCTAGGCCTTAAATCGGACTCATCCACCTCTTTCGTCATTACCGTGGGAAACGGCGACAAGATGCATAGTTCAGGCAGCTACTATGCCATCGACGTCGACATACAAGGGAACCACTTCACCATCGATTTTCACTTGTTGGAGATTTCAGGATCTGACGCTGTTGTAGCATACAGTGGCTGGAAACATCAGGGCCGATAACAGTTGATCACAAAAAGCTCACGATGGCTTTTATTTGCAATAATCAGCCCGTTACCTTAACTGGGTTGGGCCAAAATCAGCAGGCTACACCAATCTCGGTTCATCAACTCAAAAGGCTGAAACAAACTTCCTCTATCTCAAGTTTCCTCTATTTAGAAATGGGGTCGGGTACATAAACACCCCATTGAAGAAGAACCAAAGATTTGTCTATGGCTTGAATAAAAATCTCAAGCAACCATTACTTCTAAAGTTAGAAGTTTCTTTTGATCAACTCATTGATATCGCTCTTCATCTTGAAGAGGCAGATAGAGAGAGTGATGTTGAAGTTATGGGTGCCAAACCAAACTTCAACAACAAGAAAAGGCCTAATAAGTTCAAAGGTCCTTATCCCCATAAGAAAGGGAAGCAAGCAACTTCGGTGGCAAAGACTTCTACCTCTAGTAGTGGGCAATGCTACAACTGTGGTTCTAAGGACGATTATGTGAATAAGTATTCAAAGCCCCGTGCTGGTTGCTATTGCAAATGCTCGGACCCTTATATATCTTTGTGTCCCAAACTTCAAAACAGGAAGGAGGGAAAGCATAATGTTGCTCAAGCCCCTGGCAACACATCTCGTGGTCAAGGTATTTCTCATTCTATCCTTGATGGCATTATTTTATTTCGTGGTCATCCTATTCAAGTTCTTTTTGATACGGGTGTGTCCCACTCTTTCATTTCAAAAGAACTGGTTGATACTTTTTCTTTGGATGTTTTGTGCTTAATGACTTCTTTGAGAATTGCGAATCCGGTTGGTGGATCCGCAACAATCAGTTTATTGTGTAAAGATATCGAGATTATTTTGTGTGATTTTTCTTTTCGAGCCGATTTGCATGTTATGCGCTACTTAGGCTTTGGAATGATTTTGGGAATGGATTGGCTTAACCGCTATGAAGCCCAAATCCTATGTCCTTAGCGGACTATTCATCTTCTACATCCTCAATCTATAAAGCAGATTTCTATTGACCTTAAAGATTCGGATTCCAGCTTGATTGCATCTTTATATTCTTTAAATCCTCATAATGACGATAATGATGATGAGGAAGATATTATTTCTCTTATTCACGTTGTTCGTGAATTTTCCGACATATTTGAGCCCGTTTTAGGATTACCACCTAAGTGAACAATTGAGTTCGGAATTAATCTCATCCCTGGAGCTCAACCTATCACTCGTCCTCCTTTTGCATGTCTAATAAGGAAAATGAGGAGATGCGTAAACAATTATCCGAATTGGACATGAAGCAATTTGTTCGCTTTAGTTCCTCGCCTTGAGGAGCTTCGGCTATTTTTGTGAAGAAATCCGATGGTACACTTAGGCTTTGCGTTGACTACCGCAATCTTAGATCTTACTATCAAGAATAAATATCCTTTACCTCGGATTGATGATTTATTTGATCAACTTAGTGGTGCTAGAGTCTTTTCACAATTAGACTTAGCTACCGGTTTTCATCAGCTTCGTAGTGCAGAGGATAGCATTCCTTTGACATCTTTCCGTACTCGTTATGGATCTTATGAATGGCTTGTTATGAAATTTGGTTTAACGAATGCACCGGCTTATTTCGTTGACCTTATGAATAGAGTTTTCAAAGACTTCCTCGATCGGTTTATTCTCATCTTTATTGATGATATTCTAGTGTATTCAAAAACCGAGGAGGAGCATGAAAAGCATCTTCGGATTGTGTTGGAAACACTTAGGAGCAATCAATTAAAAGCAAAAATTTATAAATGCCACTTTTGGCAATCTCGTGTGAAGTTTCTCGGTCATATTATTTCTGAATCCGGAATTTCCATGGATCCTTCAAAGATTGAAGCGATTCAAAAATGGAAGAGACCTAAGAGTGTGATGGAGATCCGTAGCTTCCTTGGATTGGCGGGCTATTACCGTCGTTTTATAAAAGACTTTTCAAAAATTTCTGTGCCTCTTACTAGTTTGACAAAGAAGGGAGTTAAATACCTTTGGTCGGACAATTGTGAAGCTTCTTTTCAGAAATTAAAAGAACTCATATCCGATGCTCTTATTCTTGTGATTCCCAAGGGAAACCAAGATTTTATTGTTTATACCGATGCTAGTCGCGTTGGTTTGGCTGTCGTTCTTATGCACAGAGAACGTGTTATTGCTTATGCTTCTAGACAATTGAAGCCAGCCGAGACTAGATATGCCACTCATGATTTAGAGCCCACGACTATTGTTTTCGCCCTTCGTATTTGGCGTCATTATCTTTTGGGAGAAAAAATTATTATTTACACCGATCATAAATCTTTGAAGTATCTATTTTCTCAAAAGGAACTTAATTTGCGTCAACAACGTTGGCTCGAATTTCTTGCAGCTTATGATCTTGATATTCTTTATACCCCCGGAAAGGGAAATCGTGTTGCGAACGCACTTAGTCGTAAGCAACAAGTGGTTGTTTCTATGATGATATCCGAATGGAATGATCTCCGAATTCTATCCACTTGTGAGATTCGAGATCGTGTTTCCGATTTATGTTCATCTCTTGTTTTATGTAGCCTTGTGGCTCATCCTTCTCTTTTAGGCCACATTCTTGAAGCTCAAAGGCTAGATCCCGAATTGGCTCTTCTTGGCCAAAATTTTAGGGATAAAATTGATATTGAAGGTTTGAAAGACTTTGATATTGATTCTCGTGGCGATATTCAAAAATTTGGTAGACTTATCGTGCCAAATATTAGTAATCTTCGTAAAGATATTTTAGAAGATTCTCATCGTTCTAAATTTACCATTCATCCCGGTAGTAGTAAACTGTATGCGGATAGTAAGCGACTTTATTATTGGGAGGGAATGAAATCTGATATTGCTAACTTTGTTAAGTGTTGCATGACTTGCCAACTCATTAAGGCCGAACATCAAAGGGCCGGTAGGTTATTGCAACCTTTAGAAATTCCAATTTGGAAGTGGGACCAAATTTCCATGGATTTTATAGACGGGCTTCCCCGTTCTCGTTCAGGTCATGATAGCTTATGGGTGATAGTTGATAGACTTACTAAATCCGTCCATTTTGATCCCGTTCGGTCTAATCGAACCGTTCCTCTCTTGGCCAAACTCTTTATTAAAGAAATTGTAAAATTGCATGGAGTTCCTTCTTCTATTGTTAGTGATCGTGATCCATTGTTTACTAGTGGATTTTGGAAGAGTCTTCAAAAAGCTTTAGGAACGAAGCTTAATTTTAGCACCGCTTATCATCCCCAGTCCGACGGACAGACTGAGCATATAAATCAAACTCTTGAAGATCTTCTTCGAGCATGTGTTCTTGATTTTGGTAAAAGTTGGGAAGATCATATTTCTCTTGTTGAGTTTTCCTATAATAATAGCTTCCAATCTAGTATTGGTATGGCATCTTTTGAGGCACTCTATGGAAGGCCATGCCGATCTCCTTCTTGTTGGCTTGAGGCCGGTGAGAAGCTGGTTTTAGGTCCAGATTTTATTCGTGATTCCATAGAGAAGATTGACCTTATTCGTCATAGGATGAAAGAAGCCCAGAGTACACAAAAATCCTATGCTAATAACCAGAGAAGGAAATTAGAATTTTCTGTGGAAGATCTTGTGTTTTTTCGTGTTTCACCTTTGAAAGGTGTTGTATGTTTCAGTCGATCGGGAAAGTTAGCACCTCGATATATTGGTCCATTTCCCATCACCGAATGTATTGGTTCCGTGGCTTATCTCCTTTTATTACCGGCTTAGTTTTCTACTATTCATGACGTGTTTCACGTTTCTCAATTACGGAAATGTCTTCGAGATTCCGATTCTATTCTTGAGCCCAGTGTTGTGAAAGAAATTGAAGTTCCGCCTAATTTAACTTATGAGCAACATCCTGTTTATATTATTGCTTCGGAGGTCAAACGCCTTCGAAATAAAGATGTTTCGCTTGTTAAAGTTCAATGGTCCTCAAATCCTAAGGATTTCTCATGGAAATCTAGAGAGTTCATCGAGCGAACACATCCGGACTTACTTTCCCGTGCTCTTTGAGGTGAATTTCTTATTTCAAATTCCTTTTGTGTTGATATGCTTTCATGGTTGTTACCGTATATCTTCTTCTTAAATATTGCGTGGACGCAATTTCTTTAAGGAGGGGAGTCTGTAACAACCCGCATATTTTACGATTGAATATTTTAATATTTTATTTAAATATTTTATCGTTAGTCGAATTTTAGTCTGGAAAGTTACTTTTTGCATACGGTCGAATTAGGACTCGGGACCACTTCCATTGGGTCCAAAACGCCGTTTGCGATCTTTTGAGTGTAAACTTTGATATGTTTGGAGTTAGTGGAATTTCACCACTTTTTCACTTTGGGTTTTGGGTTTGGTTTAGCCCATTAGCCTAAACTATTAACTCTAGCTCAAACCCCCCTCTTCCCTTCATAACTTCACTTTCATTTCCTAACACTCAAGCTTCATCAAAAATGGAGGAGGGAATGGGAAATTAAAACTCCAAGCCCTAGTTCATTTGCAAATCCAACATCTAACTCCAAATTCAAAGAGAAGCCATTGATTCAAGCTTCTTCTGTTGAGATTCAAGTGTGGTTGATTCCTCCTTTGCTTTTAGGCTTCTCCTTCATTGATTTTGTGTAAAGGTGAGATTTTTACCTCACATCTTTGTCTGTATCTATCTTTGATTGTTGGGTATAAAACCCTAACACTTTTATTCCTTTGCTTCATTGATTTATCTTTGATTCTTCCTTTGCTTTCAAGCTTCTTCTTCATTGATTTTGTGAAAAGGTGAGATTTTTATCTCACATCTTTGTCTATAACTATCTTTGATTGTTGGGTATGGATTCCTAACACCTTTTCATATGCATTTGCTCTTAGTTTGGATTGAATTTGTGAAAATCACAATTTTCAGTATTTTGGGTTCAAATCTTTAAAAATCCTAACTTTGATGATTGAATATGTTTTTGGTGATGCAGCGAGGAGCCAATAGGACCGGGTAGTCGATGGGCGTAATCCCCTAGCATCTATGCTCGATCGGTTGCAAATTGAGAGAGTTGTTGCATTTCTGTTGCTTAGGTCGTTCGGCGTGCACACATATCTCTCGACCTGCAGTTAGGTCGCACCATACTTAGGTCGTTCCTTAACTTAGGTCGCTCGGCCATGTGTTAGGTCGTTCCATCTTAAGTCGCTCGGCCTTCTCTCACAGCTTAGGTCGCTCGGCCTGCTTGCATCTTAGGTCGTTCCAGTACTTAAGTCGTTCGGCCATATGTTAAGCCGCATCCCTTAGGTCGCACCTCCTTAAGTCACTCTGCACCCTTTAGGTTGCTGACATTTAGGTCGCACCCCTTAGGTCGCACCTCCTTAACTGCCCCCTTTAGGTCACCGACCTTTAGGTCGTACCCCATAGGTCGCGCGATTTGCTCTTATGTTATAGGTCGGCTATGTTAGTTCGCTCGGCCTGCTCGCATCTTAGGTCGTGCCATTCAGCCGCATCTCTTAGGTCACTCGGCCAGCTGTTATGGGTCGCGTCATGCTTTAGGTCACAACCATTTAGGTCGCTCGGCCTGTTATGCCGCTAGCTCCTTGGGTAGCATCACTTAAGTCGTATGCCGTGGAGTCGCATGTGTTGAGCCGCTGATTTCTTGTGTTGAATTATGTTACGTCGTAAGTCTTGGCTGTTAAGTCGCAAGGGTATTTCCACTTTGAAGGAGTTGGAATTGAATTCTTTGGATTTTTTTTCACGTCTTCGAATGTGAATTTTCATGATTTATTGTTTCTACAATCATTTTTGTGATTTGTCACTTTAAAAATATAAAGGTTGCAATACTAGAAGTAAATATCAAAACTCCTTCAACAAAACGAATTCAACCCTACTTTTATTACAAAGCTCGTTTCTTAAACCGTTTTCCAATCTACTAGCACATACAAACCTTTATCTCACTCGTACAAGAAATCTAATTAAACGGCTTAGTAAAAAAAGTGGTGTGAAACACTTGCGTTTACTTCGCCGGTTAATTCTTGGACTTGTTCGATTGAATCTCTTGTGATAATTTTCGAGTGGAGATCTACAATTTGTTCGTAAATATTTAAGTTAAGCTAGCGGTTATGGGACATGATGCTAAGCTTATATATTTACTAGCTTACTATAATTGACACTTCTTGATGATCGTTGATGATCATTTTCGTGATTTAGACTAGAAAATGTGCGAGGTCTCTTTGTCTACGAGGGAGACTAAACCCCGTTTCTGTGGAGCTTCGGCTCAATTTGGTGGGGTTGCGACCCATGGTCTTCGGGCCGTTTTGTGGAGCTTCGGCTCAAAATTAATGGTTAGCAACCATGGAATAACGTTCCGTTTTGTGATACACGTGTTGGTGAGTTTTCATGCTCCCGTTTTGTGATAGGCCTCCCCCTTTTTGTGATTTTTGGATTTCCATTTATGATTTCTAGAACTTGTGTATCACCAATTTTTGTGATTTCCATTGATATGTTTTATCAATATTTGTGCATTGGTGAATTTGTGTGTCATTAACTTTTGTGATTGACATTGATGTAATTGTCAATATTTATGGTTTGGTGAATAAAAATAAAAAGTATGACATTCTTTTTGATCTTTGAGAAGATTCTTGTGATATTGATTAATCTCTTGTTGATTTTCATTTACATACTTATCACAGTATGGCTTTACGGTTATCATATGTTTTCGTCATATTTCTTATTCTATATCATTTTATCTGATATTTATAGCTAGAATGATCCGTTTATTATTTTCTTATTAAATAATACTCGGGTCAGACCGAGATGTTACAGGTGCTTCTGCTTGACTTCACATATGAGATTATCACCCTGACTTTTGGCTAACTTATTAGATTAGTTGTTTTTGTTATATACATTTGAGATATAGACTCCTTGATGTATCCATATTCTTTTGTCTAGCACTTGTAACTATTCTTTTGTGACATTGTGGATCTTGTCTGACCACTACTCTGATGAACACTTTTATGTGTTATATATTCATATCTATTTCCGCCATTGTGATATGGATGTCTGTGACTGACTTGTGTTATGTTTATTTCTATATTTTTTTCCGAAGAATATATATAGCCACTGGGTAGTAGCTTTGAGTTTGTATCGGTATGTCGGATTTCCTCCTGAAACCAGATGCATGTTGTACTATCTATCATATCGGTGCTCGCACAAAACAATTACACGGATGGTCGCTCCTCAACAGCCTTATTCTCTGCGCTAGTTGACGGCATTACACCGTAGTGACCTTGGCTAGAGTGGGTATAGAGGTGGGGCATCACACAAGCCGAGCCTCTCCACACCCCAGCATATGTAGCTCGCACAATGACCATCTACCAGAAGCTAGCCTTAGCTTCATATGTTTTGGTATCCCTGCTTTATATAGCCGACAACAAATAGCACTTACAGCCGCTTCACCGACCCAGATCTGCTCTCGTCCTCCACACCTACCACGCATACACCAAGCTCCGCCCAATAACCCTCCCTCTTACTTCCACCAGACGTCACGTCTTCCTCCTTCCGATGCTCGCCGAAGCTTTCTCCTTGTTTTGTTATGAAACGGTGTATATATTATTTTATGTTAGCCTTTGTTTATTTATGTTGGCTTATGTGTATATTATTGATATAACTGTAAAAAAAATACTTTATGTTCTAAGAAAATTTTATAGACATATGTCAGCGTATTGATAATGTTTACATACACTTATATATACAGGATTTTGAAACGTATATATGTATTTTCTTATACTATTTTAAATATAAAATATAATTACTGTGAGTTGTCTGCATACTTTGATAGTTTTGGTCTACCAGTTCATGTATATATTACTTGTTAGTTTGCAAATTATAATATGTTGTTAAAAATATATAAGTTACTAGGTATATATAGTATGTTAAAATGTTTACATAAGCTTTCAAATCTATTGTATATATATCAGCTTCGGTAAGTTTAGGTATGTAAGTAGTATTAACTTTACTATTGGGTTGTGCATAGGTCTATATTGGTATACATGATATAAATAACGTGTTTATAGTGTTGTTCCATTTTTGGTTTTAAGTGTAGATTTCTTTTTTTAGTAGTATATGGTTATGGATTTGTTATTGACATGTACAGGCAATATATTTCAACTTGCATAGAAAGATAAAATAAAGGCATGGTTTTACAAATTGAAAGGTACACGCATGTTACGTATAACATGTGTTTCAATGATACTGGATTTCCAGATTTCACTTATATTACATATGTTAGTTTAAAAATGTAATCCGCACATAATTGTTGGTTGTAGTTTACATGCATTTTTGAAATGATCTGTTGGGCTATATATGATGTATGTCTGCATGTATATAATGGGTCTGTATATATATATTTACATGCATGTATTGCACATGTAGGCGTTTGCATATTCAAATAGCTTACATATATAATTGTATATACATTGTTTTAATAATAATAATAATAATAATATATTGTTTATTTGTTTATATAATATATGTCAATAACTGTACGTCTATAAGTTTGGTAGTTGACTACACCATATATATATATATATATATATATATATATATATATATATATATATATATATGTTGAAAATTTCAGGTTTTATTTCAAAATGTATGTGTGCTTACTTTAATATTCATATGTTTTCCAAAGTTTTACATAAGGTTGATGTAGCGACCCGACTTTCCACTCCCGGAAAATCGCATCACTAATTAAGAAAGAAAGGGATAGAAGAAGAAAAGAAAGAGAAGAAAGAGAAAACAACACATCAGAATCTCACAGCGGAACGATTTAAATATAATATAGAACATATACAGAGTATCTTATACATCAGAGTACACAACTAAACATCTCAAATTAGACAGTTATAACATTTCTGTCTAATACAATACAAGACATCATACAGAAACAACACAGCGGAAACTCTAACCATATATCTACACGCTGAAGCCTTCTGCTCCAAAGCTCCTCCAGAATTCGTCAAGAGATAACCTGAATCACTTGACTACTCATATATAATATGAGTACCCAAGAGTTTAATAAAACAGAAAATAAACACTCGGGTCAGACAGGGGTCTGGTGTGAGTAAACGGTTTAAGATTTCTTAACTTTAGAAAAACCTTTGAAAACAAAAGGTATCACGTAAGACTTCCCACACATAAACATGGAAAAGTTTTTACCTTACGCTAACCAAAACATTTGATAGGAAATCCAGTGATATTATAATAGTGTCTAGGGTTTTCAAATAAATATGAAATAGCCGAAATTGTTACATGATTAAATTCCAGCTACTAGCCACAAAAGTGGGTAATACAAACAAAACCGTAGGGTCTCGTAGGGAAAATGGGTTTCCAACAATGGCAGGGCTACTGGGGTACCGCCCGTCACAGTACGTGGCCTAGATCACCGTACCGAGGATTACTCCCTTCATCCCCTGCAACACAAGACCGGGACCATTCCTTACTGAACAGTCCCGAACAAGACCACCCCGCAGTTGGCTGCAGACCAACTGCCCACACAGCCGAAATATAAAGGGACCTCTAGACAGGGATGTATCTTGCTCTCCAGTGGACGCGACCCACGAAGCCTTGCTGCACCTCCCCTGTTTTAGCCATTCCCGGTTGATGAGGCTTGAGGCTGCGATTACCTTTAAAGGACATTTATCTTAGAATGCTCATCGTCCGCCTGACGATGTGCTGAAAGCATTCAATCCATACAAGTTCGTTCCGGGTTCGAACGAAACCGAAGGCACTATCTCGTTGCACTCATTTTGGAATCACCCTCAGAGTCAACGTCCATAGCCCTTGCACTCTGATTCACCATCTCGAATCTATAAGCACTATTCCGTCAAACTCATTACGGAATCACCCACAGAGTTATACTGACGTATAGCCCTTACACCTCGAGTCTTCACTTGCTCCACTTGGATTAGCGACCTAACGTTTAATTGGAATCGATGTGGTTTTCGGATTCCAAATATGGAAACCCGATCCCGGTCTCATCGAAACCAAACGCCATTTTAATGTCCAAGTTATACTTAAGGGATTTAAACAATAGATACTTAGAAATATAAATGGATGTATTCACAACACAAATAGATGAGCATCTATTATCACATGCATCTATACAAAGCAGCATATATATCACAATCAGATATAGCATATACATATCATCATCCATCAATCAATGCCATCCAACAACAACCAATATCATTAACTCATCCAATGATATATCATCCAATCATTAACCATTCATAAACAAGTTTGATTTAAACTTGATTAATTTAATTAATCCTTAAATTAAATTAATCCTTAATTAAACACTTGGATTATCCTCAATCCAACTATTCATTAATTAATTACAAATTAATTAATTAACATCACTTAATTACCCAACTCAATTAATCTTTCCTGATTAATTATTACTTAATTACCTTAAGTAATTATTACTTAATTTCCCTATTAATTAATCATCCTGATTAATTACTTCCAAATTATACTAAGTAATTACCTCTTAATTACTTTTAAAATTAATCAACCTTGATTAATTATTCTCTAAATATCTTGATAATTATTCCTTAATTTTCCTTAATCAATCATACTTGATTAATCACTTTTAATTAATCACATTGATTAATTACTTTTAATTAATCATACTTAATTAATTACTTTTAATTAATCACCTTTGATTAATTACTTTAATTACATTTGGTAATTAAAACTTAATTATAAAATTAATTATTCTTAAATTATTAATTAATAATTAATTAATTATTTTCATTAATTAATGATTACTTCATTAATTAAATTCTATCTTAATTAATTACTTTTACAAGTAATTAAGGACTTAATTAATTACTCTTAATACTTAAATTAATTAATCATTAATCAAATAATTTAAACCTTTAATCAATTATTAATTAATAACTAAAGTGATTAACTCTTAATCACATTACTTAATTACTTTTAATAAAGTAATTATCCTTTACTTAATTACCTTTATTAATTAATCACTTAATTACTTTCCAAGTAATTATATTATATTAATCCATAAGCGATTATTTTAATTAATCACAAGTTAATTACTTAATTAACTATTTAACTAAATCATTTAAAATTAATTAAATGATTATAAGATTCTTAATTAAGAAACCATTATCTTAATTGATTTATTAATAAATGAACTTGATAATTAAAAATGATTTAATTATCTCAATTATCTTTACAAATTTAATTATCTTAAATTAAATTAAATTCAAACTTACTAAAGATAATCTTTATTACAATTGATTATCAAATTCTAAATTATTAAACTTAATTTAAATAAAATATAATAATTTAGAAATCTATTAATTTTAAACATATTTTAAATTAAATCTTTAAGTCTTTAAAAACCTTTCCACATTATTTAATAATGTTTAATATAAACTTTATTTTAAATCCACTTATTTTATTTAAAAACCTCCATATTTTAAAATATATAAACTTGTTCTAAAACATAACTTTGAAGACCATTTCAATTTGAACTTGTTTAACCCTTTGTTTAAAAAAAAAACTTCATTTCTAAAACAAAACTTCTTTACATTAACAACTTAACAACTAGACCTACTCCCTGAATACTTAATACCCGAGCTAACCCACAAATCTCACGTGACAACCCCCGAGTTCCCCTCCTACCCCCACTGCTTCGAGTCAGTCCATCAAAAACGCGGAGCCTTCTTCGAGTTTCCATCTTCTTCTTCCCAGAACCCCCCCTAAAACTCAGATCCGTGCACATTAACGTGCACACCCACGTTGGTCGCTGGCGAACTCTTTTCCGATCATCCCCAAGTCGACTTCGACTTCGACATCAACGTACAAATCCCAGAAATCACAAATTCGATCAAGAACGGATTTCAACATTCGAACCCAACTGTTCGAAACACCATGCCAGAAAAACAATCAACGCCGACCATCCCCCTTCACCGTAGACCACGCCATCACCACCGTGGCTTCATCTCACTTCCCATCAACTCCCTAACCCCTCGCGATGGCCTCCAGAATTCCCACGAAGTCGCGAAGTCAAGATGAACACAACGGCCAAAACAGGTGATAAAACCCTAATCCTTCAATTCCTGATCAACTCGATCCAAAATAAAATCAAATCTCATTTTTCCTATGATCCCCATGGCCCCCTTCATCTTCATGCTCAATCCCGAAACCCAGTTCATCACCGTTCATCAAAAATCGGCCAAAAACCCCAAAACCATTAACACGAAAATCCTCTTTAATTTCTAATCTATAAACCATGATACAAAACTTAAAAATCATGATTTTTCCCTAGGAATTCAATTATATAAACCAAATTCAAAATTGATTCAATTAGTTTTTGACCCGAATTAAGATTTACTGTAAATTTTTGAAATTTATTTTAAATATCCATTACAAAATCCTATAATTATTTTTAGAAGGAGATTACATGTTTTCTAACAAACTTTATTTTCAAATCATAAGCTAGTTTGGATTTAAAATTGAATTATTGAATTATATGAAGAAGGTGAAACCTGTTTAAAAACAAACAGAGTCATTTCATCATCACAGTCATCAAAATGCTTAACATTCAAACATGCATAAACTTTTAATTCAAACATTCAGAAAACCATCAGATATTTATTCACAATAACAAGGTAGAATTCAGGTTTAAAACTGTTTTTAAAAGCTCATTTACTCACCTGACAGAGAACATGAACTGCATTTGTTCCAGGCTTTAATTTAATTTGCATGCCCTTGAATTTCTTGATTCCAGTATTGCATGTTGATGTTTTACTCTGAATTGCTTGCTTAATTATTTTGCATGTTGAATCCCCTTAGCATCTGATATTTGAAAAACTTGCATTATGTTGATTTACTGCTGTTGAAACTTAATTTGCTATCCAGAAAACAGAACTGCATGATTGTTTCCAGGCATTTGAATTCATTTGCATGTTGAATGTTGATCATTCTGATGCTTGATTACTGATTTACCTTGAAGATGAACTTCCAGATTTGCATGCATTTTTATCTTTGTATTTTGCTTTTGTTTTCAGTCTTGAGTTCAAAGAAAATATTTCAGCTGAAAATAAAACTCATATTTTATATTTACAAGTTAAATTTTAAATTTAATTTTACAATAGAGTGCCATGTGTCCCTTTAAAGGTTTATATTCTTACAAATGTAATTTACATAATTTAATATACTTACAAGTGTTATACTTGTTTTATTAATGTTTTTCTTTTAAATGTATTTATCTTTAATAATTTATTTAAGTCTAATATACATGTATGTAATATAAAATGTACATACTTATATTTTAATAAATATTCATATGAAACAAGTAGTTTATATTTTTAATTCAATCATGTTTATAGGTTTGAAACTTCTATTTTAAATTTAAATCTTTTTTTAAAAGCTTAAAGTACATATTTATCATAAATAAGGAATTAACTTTGTTATTATAAATTTAAATCTCAATTATCAATTTAAAGTCATTAAATCAAATTATCATTTTAAATTCAAACTAAATATACTCAAGTTTGAAAACTATTATTAAATTCAATTTAATAATTTTCCTATTTCAAATATATATATACAAATATATATACACATTTCAAATAGAAACATTCTAACATTAAATTTATTAATTTCCAAATTGAATTTTAAAACAAATATCAAATCACAATATATATACATTCATATATATTATAATTTGAATACAAAGTCTTATTACATTAAAACTTCTTATTTACCAAAATAAATAATTCAAAATCAAATTATTATTAGCCTTTAAAAGAATTAAATTTGCCAATTCATATTGTTAAGAAAATTATTGATAGATATTAACAAATTATTATCATAAACCTTTAAAATAAATTTAACTTGTCAATTTATAATGTAAAATGATCAAATCAATTTAATTATTAACAAAGATTATTAAATTGATATTGCTCAAAATTCCGGGTCGTCACAGTTGACGTGTCATATATATACAGTAATTGGGATTTCAAAGTAATTATGCATATTATTAGTTGATGAGAAAAGAAGAAGAAGAAAGCTTTTTATTAGTGACAGTTGTAATTGTCTATATAGATTTTCATTAAGTAAGTTATAGTGATTTCTGAAGTTATTATTTTAAATATAGTATATAAGTATTGATTTTAAATAATTATGGACATATATGTGTTGAGTTTAATATATGTATTTTAAATTGAAACAATAGATTTTGAAATACATTTAAATTGAAATGTATTTGAATTTAGAATATGATTTTATCTATACAGTTATATATAGTTATATAAGTTCACTTATATCAATTTTCTTCATCGATCCAGTTATGATTGGAATTTTTGTATTCTTATTATTTAGCTTTGATCGTTGAATTCGTGCCGATTTTTCTTTGCTTCAATTCGTCATTCAAATTTCAATGTCTTTATCAGTGTGCGTATCTGTGTCATCTTCTGTACTCTCTAGCCTCGAATGGTGAGCAATCACTCATGATTAATGTTCTTTTATTTATTAAATTTGATTTCAATTGAAACGACAATTGAAATATGTTGTTGTGAGTTATTTACACTGTTATATATTTATATATATATATATATATATATATATATATGTTATACCTGTATCAGTTCACCTGTGACATCTGACACCATTATCTGTTAATTATACGATGACTATCCCGTTTGGTTGATAATTGATTGATTGTTTGTTGTTTATATTGGATGTTAAATTGTAATGTATAAAGTGATAAATATTACACAATTGAATTTGACGTAGGATAGTTAAAATTTTGAATCGACATATGTGTTGAGTTTGATTAGTTAAATTTGTATAATATGACCCCTTAAATGTTTAATTATTTGACACATAGAAAAATGGTTAATTACCCTTGAACCATTTGAATATATGTTGTATGAAATCGAATAATAAATGTCTGGTGAAGAACCGTAATGTAATAATCTTTAATCTACATGAAATGATAGTGTAGATTCTAGAAATAATTATATTAATTTGCACAAACAACAATGTAAATTAATATGATTATTTCGGGATTATTTGAATTGATTATTGGATTGTTATTGATGGCTTCTATTGCTTGTTTATTTACTTTGACTCCGTCCCAGTTATCACAGTGCAAGTTCCCTTTGCTATGCTTTGATTTTTGAATTGAATTGGAATCGGGTTGAAATGATAAATACCCAAATGAATTTGACCTAGGATAGAGAATTGAATAAAAAACCCGATTGGTCAATAATTTGACTTAAAAATAAAATGAAGATTTTATTTCAATAAATAATAAGTTTTGAAAGGAAGTTGGAATTTTAATTTAATGAAAGAAAATGTTAATATTTAAAATTTGAAACAAAATATTAACAAGTAGTTGTTGGAACAACGTTGTTTATAATTAATTATTTAACAATAAAATTTGGAATTATTCATTGTATTAAGTTTGAAATTATTTAATAACTAAGTTTGAAATCATTTAATGATTAAGTTTTGAAATACTTAATGATTAAGTTTTGAAATACTTAATAATTAAGTTTTGAAATTATTTAATAATTGAATAAGATTGAATTATTTGATAATTAAATAAAAAATTTGAATTCTTTGATAAGAGAAATTGAACTTTTGAATAAGTGAATTGGAACTACATTAATAAATGTAATTGGGTTTCTTATTCATTAAGTTTGGAAATTATTTACGTAAATTAATAAGTAAAGTTTAACTTCTTGAATATGTGAAATATAGTTTCTTTATGAGTTTTGAAATTTGTAACTAAGTAAAGGAATAAGTGGAATTGAATTTCTTTAACAAGAAATAAAATGTGATTTATTGGAATAAATATAAGACTTGTAATTTAAAGAATTTGATTTGACGAATTTAATTGAATTCAATTTGTAAGATGATATAATGAAGTTGAACTTAAGAAACTGATTTAATGAATTTGTAATCTAATAAAAATTGTTTTAAATGATAAATTAACTTAATGAATATTGAATAAAATTGACAAATGATTTTAAATTGATTTGATTGTTAAATGAAATCAATTTAAATAATTATGGAATGAAATTTATATTCGAACTTGAATTAATATTTGAAATGTTTAAATAAAATTTGAAATTGAATTATAATATTTTGAAATAGGATTTTGAAAGTTTTGAAATGTAAATTATGGAAATTGATATAGAAAGACAAATGGAATATTAGTTTACAAATTCTAATTTGAAATCGAATTTGATTTGGTTTTGAAATTTATTAAACGACCTATCGGTGTAGTAATTACGAAAGTTATTAAAGAAACCGGAACCGGTTATGGACATACTCTCTGTCTAAACCGAAAACCACTTTAATAACTATAGGCGGAGTGTGATCCAGAATGAAGTGGTTGGATTGATGTACGTGATGAATGAAGAAAAAGAACGATAATGGATCGCCTTAACACTTGTGTCAAATTGGAAATGACTAAGATAGGAGCCGTGCCGGGCCAAATGGGGTTAGCCACCTTGAGCGAACACACTTCTTCGTAAGCTACTCTTTACTTGTTATTGATTGGTGCACCCTCGTATTTTGGGAGTGTTGTTTCGTGGTGTTGCGATCGTTGCGGCAATACGTTTTCACCAGTCCGGATCAGGCAAATGGTAGTTTCACTACCTTAGGTATTGCCTCATGTTCCTTGTCAAACTTTTATCCCTATATAAGCGACCATTATGAATTTGTTTTGTGTTATACCTATGGAGTACTCTCTAATATCCCACTAGTTTACAGTGGAGTTTACAGTGTTGTATAGACTATAACGCTTATATAAAATGTGTTAAGGGGATAACGGTAACGCCTTAACACTATTTTGATATTTTATATTACTGATAGACATTATCTATTTAGCGTATATTACTACATATTAGATAGTTTAACGGATCCTTAGAGGACGATTATTCCAATATCCTTTGAGTTACTTGTATTTCAGTTGTTATTTCACTTGAGTTGGATTTATTGATTAATCCTGGCTCGAGTGTTTTGTGTTTTCCTTTACGCTTGGGTCAGACTGAGTGGTTCAGCTTTCGAGACTCACATTTGGAGTTGGAGCTTCGCCTGGAGATCCAGCTATCTATCCACCTTTCGGACATTCAGTTGATTCCAGTGATGTATTCTGATTCTTGTATTTGATTCCGCTGCATATTAGTACTCTGTTCTGTGATTCTATGATTATTTATTTACTGTATATCAGAGTTTTGCCAAATTTAAATTAACAATTCGGTATTTTGAATTATTTAAGTCCGACATGTACGGATGCGAATAGTCCAAAATAGCGGGTCGTTACAGTTGGTATCAGAGCTTTTGGTAGCTTTAGGCAAAACTCAGCATATAGGGTAATTATATTTACAGAATCACTCTCATTCGAGTTTCAATCTCTTCCTTTTGACTAAATTCCTTTGAATTTTGGAACGTTCCCCGCGGTTCCGAAATTCATTTGTGTCCCTCACTATTCGTCTTCTTCTGAATTCTGGAGTATCCCATAACTCCACTTCGAATGGTCCTTATAATGAGTCGGCGATCCCGCCATTCTCAAATTTATTTGTGATGGGGTGAAACTCATTTACAATAAGCATTGATTTACTGGAGATTTCTGTATCCTCGGTATAAGATGATATCTATCTCCTGCTATACCTGAATTCTATTTCTTGAGATCGAATGTGTATTTACCTCATAATTCTGCATTGATCTTATCTTGAAGTCACGGTCGACCCGGTTAAGGTTGCCCGTGATTTATATAAACTTATCCATCTCTCGATTTTGTTATTTAAATCGTCTTATCTCTGTTTCGAATTTATATTCGAATCAAAATTCTCTTTGATTTGAGTCCATCAAATTTGAATCTCTATTCTTGCTTTAAAAGCTATTCTTGTATCGTCGAGCAAACAAATGTATTTGTGAACTAATATTTAAAATGTTTTAAAAATATATTGTGTTATTTGAGTTGTTGATGTTGACTTGGGTTTCCGATCGATTCGTCTGATTAAAGCTATCGATAGGATTTCCAAAACACTCGAACAGAGCAAACTGACACAATATTATTTTCAAATTTAGTAAGTAAAATAATCTTGTATGATTATATTATATATAAGTATAATTTTTTCTGAAATTAAACTGTTAATGAATTTGTTGTTAGAAACGATAATACTTGATTTTCATTTATTGTTTTGTAAACCATTGATTTTACCAACTTATAAATAAATGAAGCTATAAAACTTGGTTATAATTTGATTTTGGAATTTGGAATTTAAGATGAATTAA
The DNA here is from genome assembly GCA_030765085.1 of Allium cepa. Taxonomy (NCBI): domain Eukaryota; kingdom Viridiplantae; phylum Streptophyta; class Magnoliopsida; order Asparagales; family Amaryllidaceae; genus Allium; species Allium cepa. The sequence goes on from CM060929.1 coordinate 205,449,908, forward strand.
AATCAATAATTTGAGAATTTATTTTTCGGTGATTTCAAACTTTGATTTGAAAGTTTTAAAGTGTATAGTATTTAAAATATTTTCCAATAGAAATCATTCAAAAAGTTTTAACAGTTAAAATCAGTGCTCTTTTCTTTGTCCCTGGAAAATAATTTCGGTGATGACGGCCGCATCATCGACATTCATTTTCGAGTTTTGAAGTGGGGAGACCAATTCGTAGCTCGGCTATAGTTTTGTTTTGGAAATTAAATCGTTTTAAATTTCTTAAGTATGATTTGATTTATATATATAAATATATTATTTTAAATTTAATTTGATTTGATATATTATGAATATATACTTTTTTTTTATCTCTAAGTTGTTTGAAATTAATCGGAAATTAATTCTTAATTTTTTTATTTAAGGATAATTTTCAATTATAAATGAAACCAAATTCTTTTTATATAAATACTTAACTGGAAATAACTAAATTGTAAAAAATTTCTTTGGATAATACTCAATTACATTATATATAACTTAACTAAAATTTTCAAAGTTAATTATGTAATTGAATATTATACAATATAAATGATATCAAAGGAATTTTTAAATAAATTTGAGTAGTTATAATAAAATGTAAATATACTTAATATATTTGTGATATAATAAGTAGAACAAATTTAATAATAATTTGGAATAAAGAAGAATTAAAATTTTCGAATAGAATATGATTATAATAAGTGACTATTATAATTTATGATCTTTGAAATTGTTGATTTAAGATAATTGGATAATATACAATATAAATGTCTTTATAAATAAATTTGAGTGCGCATAAAAATGTTATACACTTAAATTTTAAATTATAAAATGGTTAATAGAAGTAAATAGAATACTAGGTTAGTCGAATAATAAATGGATTAATAAAATAAATTGCTGCTTGAAATAAATTTTGTAACAAACAATGGTAAATTGAAGATAAACCAAGTTAAGGAAATTCCTTGAGTTTAAAGTCAACTGTTGAATATAAATTAATTTAAATTGAAATTTATATGGTTTAAATTAATTGTTTATTATGTAATTTAAGTCTATTTTCTTTTGGTTGTCTCTATTCGCCTACTTCCTTCCTTTTCGAGGATAAAAAGTTTTGAGTGGGGGAGAGTGTAACAACCCGCAGATTTAACCGGTTTTAGTAACGTTATTAATTGAAATTTCGTGGGAAATTAAAAAATAAAATTTTGAAATATAAATTTAGTATTTGGATTGCATCTAGCTAAACATAGCAACTGTTAAATTTTCGTCCGAAAATAAGAAAGTTTATTTCGTGCATAAATTTACTTCAATTTAATCAGTTAAAAAGCGATGAAAATAAAATGTTTTCGAAACCTAAATATTTTTACATAGAAAAATTCTAAATCTCCTTCTGAGCAAACGCTATTTTTCGTTTTTCCAAATTCGGACATCTTTCCTCATCGATCTTATTTTTCTGAGATTTTCATGCATTTTCCGCTTGTATAAAAATTCGAATTTTTATTATTCAATCGTATCACTGATATCCATATACCATTTTGACCGTCTCGTCGTCCTGATCTCTACGATATATTCAACTGTAAATTTCAAAATCTCGTGCGCGGCGAAACCGCGATACGCTTAGCCGTATCGGTTCCATACTTTTAGGTCTTTTGCATTTATAGTGACCATTCGTTTTACATCGGCTTAAACATTATAGCCTCCAGCCGTTATTGTTTTCAAATTTCAATGTCTGACTCTTTCTTTTCCTAGCTTTGATTCATTTTGTCTTAGCCTTTTCATTTGCACGCAGAAGAAAAACTATATATTTTATTTTAACCAAGTTTCTCAGTAAATAGACATTTCCTTGAAGCCATGATTGTTCTTCTTCCAATCTTTCACCTCAAGACCCTTCCCATCTGTTCAAACCCTCCACTACCGGAGCACGCACATCGCTCTACCTTCACTCGCTGTGAACCACCATGGCCGGTCGAAATCTGCTCCTCTCACCTCCACCAACGTGCTCCTCCACCGGACGCCACCTCCTCTCTCTCTCTCTCGGCTGTGGTCATCTACAACCGATGTACCCCATCACCTTAGCCCAAGCCGAGCCTCTCCACACCCCAGCATATGCAGCTCGCACAATGACCATCTACCTGAAGCTAGCCTTAGCTTCATATGTTTTGGCATCCCTGCTTTATGTACCCGAAAGCAAATAGCACTTACAGCCACTTCACCGACCCAGATCTGCTCTCGTCCGCCACCCCTACCATGAAAACACCAAGCTCCGCCCTATAACCCTCCCTCTTACTTCCACCAGACGTCACGTCTTCCTCCTTCCAATGCTCGCCGAAGCTTTCTCCTTGTTTTGTTATGAAACGGTATATATATTATTTTGTGTTAGCCTTTGTTTATTTATGTTGGCTTATGTGTATATTATTGATATAACTGTAAAAAAAATACTTTCTGTTCTAATAAAATTTTATGGACATATGTTAGCATATTGATAATGTTTACATACACTTATATATACAGGATTTTGAAATGTATATATGTATTTCCTTATACTATTTTAAATATAAAATATAATTATTGTGAGTTGTCTTCATACTTTGATAGTTTTGGTCTACCAGTTCATGTATATATTACTTGTTAGTTTGCAAATTATAATATGTTGTTAAAAATATATAAGTTATTAGGCATATATAGTGTATGTTAAAATGTTTACATAAGCTTTCGCATCTGTTGTATATATATCAGCTTCGGTAAGTTTAGGTATGTAAGTAGCATTAACTTTACTGTTGGGTTGTGCATAGGTCTATATTGGTATACATGATATAAATAATGTGTTTACAGTGTTGTTTCATTTTTGGTTTAAGTGTAGATTTCTCTTTTTTATTAGTATATGGTTATGGATTTGATATTGACATGTACAGGCAATATATTTCAACTTGCATAGAAAGAGAAAATAAAGGCATGGTTTTACAAATTGAAAGGTACATGCATGTTACGTATAACATGTGTTTCAATGATACTGGATTTCCAGATTTCACTTATATTACATATATTTGTTTAAAAATGTAATCCGCACATAATTATTGGTTGTAGTTTACATGCATTTTTGAAATGATCTGTTGGGCTATATATGATGTATGTCTGCATGTATATAATGGGTCGGTATCTATATATTTACATGCATGTATTGCACATGTAGGCGTCTGCATATTCAAATAGCTTACGTATATAATTATATATACATTGTTTTAAAATAATAACAATAATATATATTATTTATTTGTTTATATAATATATGTCAAGAACTGTATGTCTATATGTTTGGTAGTTGACTACACCATATATATATGTGTGTGTGTGTGTGTGTGTGTGTTGAAAATTCAGGTTTTATTTCAAAATGTATGTGTGCTTACTTTAATATTCCTATGTTTTCCAAATTTTACATAAGGTTGACGTGTCATATATATACAGTAATTGGGATTTCAAACTAATTATGCATATTATTAGTTGATGAAAAAAAAGAAGAAAGCTTTTTATTAGTGATAGATGTAATTGTCTATACAGATTTTCATTAAGTAAGTTATAGTGATTTTTGAAGTTATTGTTTTAAATATATTATATAAGTATTGATTTTAAATAATCATGGACATATATGTGTTGAGTTTAATATATGTATTTTAAATTGAAACAATAGATTTTGAAATACATTTAAATTGAAATGTATTTGAATTTAGAATATGATTTTATCTATACAGTTATATATATTTATATATGTTCACTTATATCAATTTTCTTCATCGATCCAGTTCTGATTGGTTTTTTTATTCTTATTATTCAGCTTTGATCATTGAATTCGTGTCGATTTTGCTTTGCTTCGATTGGTCATTCAAATTTCAATGTCTGTATCAGTGTGCGTATCTGTGTCATCTTCTGTACTCTCTAGCCTCGAAAGGTGAGAAATCACTCATGATTAATGTTCTTTTATTTATTAAATTTGATTTCAATTGAAACGACGATTGAAATATTCTGTTGTGAGTTATTTACACTGTTATATATATATGTTATACTTGTATCAGTTCACCTGTGACATCTGACACCATTATTTGTTAATTATACGATGACAATCCCGTTTGGTTGATAATTGATTGATTGTTTGTTGTTTATATTGGATGTTAAATTGTAATGTATAAAGTGATAAATATTATGCAATTGAATTTGTCGTAGGATAGTTAAAATTTTGAATTGACGTATGTGTTGAATTTGATTAGACCCCTTAAATGTTTAATTATTTGACACGTAGAAAAATGGTTAATTACCCTTGAACCATTTGAATTTATGTTTTATGAAATCGAATAATAAATGTCAAGTGAAGAACCGTAATGTAATAATATTTAATCTACATGAAATGATAGTGTAGATTCTATAAATAATTGTATTAATTTGCACAAACAACAATGTAAATTAATACGATTATTTCGGGATTATTTGAATTGATTATTGGATTGTTATTGATGGTTGCTATTGCTTGTTTATTTACTTTGACACCATCCCAGTTATCATACTGCAAGTTCCATTTGCTATGCTTTGATTTTTGAATTGAATTGGAATCGGGTTGAAATGATAAATACCCAAATGAATTTGACCTAGGATAGAGAATTAAATAAAAAACCCGATTGGTCAATAATTTGATTTAAAAATAAAATGAAGATTTTATTTGAATAAATAATAAGTTTTGAAAGGAAGTTGGAATTTGAATTTAATGAAAGAAAATGTTAATATTTAATATTTGAAAAAAAATATTAACAAGTATTTGTTGGAAGAACGTTGTTTATAATAAATTATTTAACAATAAAATTTGGAATTATTCATTGTATTAAGTTTGAAATTATTTAATAATTAAGTTTGAAATTATTTAATTATTAAGTTTTGAAATCATTTAACGATTAAGTTTTGAAATACTTAATAATTAAGTTTTGAAATTATTTAGTAATTGAATAAGATTGATTTATTTGATAATTAAATAAAAAATTTGAATTCTTTGATAAGAGAAATTAAACTTTTGAATAAGTGAATTTGAACTACGTTAATAAATGTAATTGGGTTTCTTATTTATTAAGTTTGGAAAATTATTTAAGTAAATTAATAAGTGAAATTTAACTTCTTGAATATGTGAAATTTAGTTTCTTTATTAATTGAGTTTTGAAATTTGTAACTAAGTAAAGAAATAAGTGGAATTGAATTTCTTTAACAAGAAATAAAATGTGATTTATTGGAATAAATATAAGACTTGTTATTTAAAGAATTTGATTTGACGAATTTAATTGAATTTCAATTTGTAAGATGATATAATGAAGTTGAACTTAAGAAATTGATTTAAGGAATTGGTAATTGAATAGAAATTGTTTTGAATGATAAATTAACTTAACGAATATTGAATGAAATCGACAAATAAGTTTAAATTGATTTGATTGTTAAATTAAATCAATTTAAATAATTACGGAATGAAATTTATATTCGAACTTGAGTCAATATTTGAAATGTTTAAAAAAAATTGAAATTGAATTATAAGATTTTGAAATGGAATTTTGGAAGTTTTGAAACGTAAATTATGGAAATTGATATAGAAAGACAAATGGAATATTAGTTTTCAAATTCTAATTTGAAATCGAATTTGATTTGGTTTTGAAATTTATTAAACGACCAATCGGTGTAGTAATTACGAAAGTTAATAAAGAAACCGGAATCAGTTATGGACATACTCTCTGTTTAAACCGAAAACCACTTTAATAACTATACGCGGAGTGTGATCCAGAATAAAGTGGTTGGATTGATGTACGTGATGACTGAAGAAAGAGAAAGATAATGGATCGCCTTGACACTTGTGTCAAATTGGAAATGACTAAGATAGGAGCCGTGTCGGGCCAAATAGGGTAAGCCACCTCGAGCGAACACACTTCTTCGTAAGCTACTCATTACTTGTTATTGATGGGTGCACCCTCGTATTTTGGGAGTATTGTTTCGCGGTGTTGCGATCGTTGCGGCGATGCATTTTCACCAGTCTGGATCGGGCAAACGGTAGTTTAACTACCTTGGGTATTGCCTCATGTGCCTTGTCATACTTGTATCCCTATATACGCGACCATTACGAATTTGTTTTGTGTTATACCTATGGAGTACTCTCTGATATCCCACTAGTTTACAGTGGAGTTTACAGTGCTGTATAGACTATAACGCTTATATAAAATGTGTTAAGGGGGATAATGGTAACGCCTTAACACTATTTTGATATTTTATATTACTGATAGACATTATCTATTTAGCATATATTACTACATAGTAGATAGTTTAACGGATCTTTAGAGGACGGTTATTCCAACGTCCTTTGACTTACTTGTATTTCAGTTGTTATTTCACTTGAGTTGGATTTATTGATATAAGAATGTTAATCCTGACTCGAGTGTTTTGTGTTTTCCTTTACGCTCGGGTCAGTCTGAGTGGTTCAGCTTCCAAGACTCACCTTTGGAGTTGGAGCTTCTCTTGGAGATCCAGCAATCTATCCAGCTTTCAAATATTCAGTTGATTCCACTGATGTATTCTAATTCTTGCATTTGACTATTGTATTCGAGACTTCTGTTGTAACTTATTTAACTCTTTCATATATATAGTAGCTTCATGAACTACTATTTTTTTTACTTCTGCTGCATATTATTACTCTATGTCTGTGATTCTGTGATTATTTATTTACTGTATATCTGACTTTTGCCAAATTTAAATTAACAATTCGGTATTTTGAATTATTCAAGTCCGACATGTACGGATGCGAATAGTCCAAAATAGCGGGTCGTTACACGTATTTACGCAATCAACTTTTGGGCATTCCATCTTCTAATTTTGTCGTAGTAAATATATGCGCTCGCTTCATTGGAAAGATGAAAATCCCACCAACCTTTTAGTTGTCTTGTAAATCCTTGTACAATAGCTTTTGCTATTCTATCGTCTGAATTATTTTTAATTAAACATGCAGTAGCGTACATCGTCATATAATTCAGACAAGTTTGCATTTGGTATTCTGAATAACCGTCTATATTCCATTCTACAATGGAGGTACCGTCAAAAGATATAGCTCCATAATTGTTTGTTCTTCAAATGAGAGGTCGACCGGTGTTGGTCTCGTATAATAAGGTTTACTATACGAGGTATTTCCATAATTAATTTTATTAATTTCAAAATAATTTTTGGTTTATTTCGTTCTATATTTAAGAATATATTTTGTAAATTACTTACTTCTTCATCTTAATTATTATCAGATTCTAGCTCTGAAGTTTCTCTAGATTCCTTGCTTTCAATTATCGGTGCAACTTCCTTTTCACTAACGTTTAAGGCGTCAAAGCTTTCATTATTTCTTTCAACATTTCGGAGTTTTCTCCTGGTTTATCCATATTACTTTCTAAATTTTGTGCAGACCAGGGTTTGAATAAAACTTCATCTGTATCACAGAATTTTTTTGATCTTTGTTAGATCCTTGCTCAATTCTTGTAAGTTGATTACCTATTGATTGTAATGTTAAATTTGTAAAATTATTCTGCTCAATAATAGCTTCAAATGTTCTATCTTTTCTATAAGGAGTAGCTACAATTTCTTCTTTATCAATTTTAACTGATAAGTTTACTTCCGGGGGATGTATACTCCTAATAGTTTTTCCTACTTTTGTTGTATACTCTTTATAAGCAGAATTTATATTGAAAACTGTTAATAAATCAACAAAATCTGGAAAACTGTCCTTTTGTTTTCCTATTTTGTAAGATTTTTCTATCATTATAAAGATATCATAATTTTCTGGTAAGTCATTTCCCATTTTATTTAAAAATAATTTATATTTTTTAATCCACATTTCTTGTTCTTTTTTATCTTTCATAAAGAACCATTTTCTTTTATATTTATTTTCTTCTGAATAAAACTTTATTTTTTTAGATTCTGAAAAAGGAAATTAGAACTCTTCATCAATAGTTATGGTATTTATACCAAACACTGATTTATCCTCATCATATCCCATATCTAAAGGTTTGACGCCCCACCTCTATACCCATGCTAGCCAAGGACACCACGGGGTAATGTTGTCAACTAGCGCGGAGAATAAGGCTGTTGAGGAGTGACCCTCCATGTAATTGCTTTGTACAACACCGATATGTCAGATAGTACAACATGCATTTCTTTAAGGAGGGAAATCCAACATACCGATACAAACTCAAAGCTACTACCCGGTGGCTATATATATTCTTCGAAAACAAATATAGAAATAAACATAACACAAGTCAGTCACAGACATCCATATCACAAAGGCGGAAATAGATATGAATATATAACACATAAAAGTGTTCATCAGAGTAGTGGTCAGACAAGATCCACAATGTCATAAAAGAATAGCTACAAGTGCTAGACAAAAGAATATGGATACATCAATGAGTCTATATCTCAAATGTATACAACAAAAACCACTAATCTAAGTAGTTAGCCAAAAGTCAGGGTGATAATCCTAGATGTGAAGTCAAGCAGAAGCACCTATAACATCTCGGTCTGACCCGAGTATTATTTAATAAGAAAATAATAAACGGATCGGTCTAGCTATAAATATCAGATAAAATGATATAGAATAAGAGGTATGACATAAATATATAATAACCATAAAGCCATATTGTGATAAGTATGCAATTGAAAAATCAACTAGGGATTAATCAATATCACGAGAATCTTCTCAAAGATCAAAAGGAATGTCATACTTCTTATTTACCAAATCACCAAACTATAAATATTGACAATAATATCAATGTCAATCACAAAAGTTAATGACACACAAATTCACCAATGCACAAATATTGATAAAACTTATCAATGTAAATCACGAAAATTGGTGAAAACACAAATTTCAGAAATCATCAATGGAAATCCAGAAATAAAAAAAAAGGGAAGGCCTATCACAAAATGGGAGCATGAAAACTCACCAACACGTGTCTCATAAAATGGAACGCTATTCCATGGTTGCTAACCATCAATTTTAAGCCGAATCTCCACAAAACGGCCCGAAGACAATGGGGCACAACCGCACCAATTTGAGTCGGAGCTCCACAGAAACAGGGTTTAGTCTCCCTCGTAGACAAAAGAATACGGATACATCAAGGAGTCTATATCTCAAATGTATACAATAAAAACCACTAATCTAAATAGTTAGCCAAAAGTCGGGGCGATAATCCCAGATGTGAAGTCAAGTAGAAGCACATGTAACATCTCGGTCTGACCCGAGTATTATTTAATAAGAAAATAATAAACGGATCGGTCTAGCTATAAATATCAGATAAAATGATATAGAATAAGAGATATGACATAAATATATAATAACCATAAAGCCATACTGTGATAAGTATGTAATTGAAAAATCAACTAGGGATTAATCAATATCACGAGAATCTTCTCAAAGATCAAAAGGAATGTCATACTTCTTATTTACCAAATCACCAAGTGCTAGACAAAAGAATATGGATACATCAAGGAGTATATATCTCAAATGTATACAACAAAAACCACTAATCTAAGTAGTTAGGCAAAAGTCAGTGTGATAATCCCAGATGTAAAGTCAAGCAGAAGCACATGTAACATCTCGGTCTGACCCGAGTATTATTTAATAAGAAAATAATAAACAGATCAGTCTAGCTATAAATATCAGATAAAATGATATAGAATAAGAGATATGACATAAATATATAATAACCATAAAGCCATACTGTGATAAGTATGCAATTGAAAAATCAACTAGGGATTAATCAATATCACGAGAATCTTCTCAAAGATCAAAAGGAATGTCATACTTCTTATTTACCAAATCACCAAACTATAAATATTGACAATAATATCAATGTCAATCACAAAAGTTAATGACACACAAATTCACCAATGCACAAATATTGATAAAACTTATCAATGTAAATCACGAAAATTGGTGAAAACACAAATTTCAGAAATCATCAATGGAAATCCAGAAATCACAAAAAGGGAAAAGCCTAACACCAAACGGGAGCATGAAAACTCACCAACACGTGTATCATAAAATGGAACGCTATTCCATGGTTGCTAACCATCAATTTTGAGCCTAATCTCCACAAAACGGCCCGAAGACCATGGGGCACAACCGCACCAATTTGAGCCGGAGCTCCATAGAAACAGGGTTTAGTCTCCCTCGTAGACAAAGAGACATCGCACAATTGCTAGTATAAATCACAAGAATGATCATCAACGATCATCGAGAAGTGTCAATTACAGTAAGCTAGTAAATATATAAACCTAGCTTCATGTCCCATAACTACTAGCTTAACTTAAATATTTACGAACAAATTGTATATCTCCACTCGAAAATTGTCGCAAGAGATTCAATCGAACAAGTCCAAGAATTAACCGACGAAGTAAAAGCAAACGTTTCATACCACTTGTCTTACGACGCCGTTTAATTAGATTTCTCGTACGAGTGAGGTAAAGGTTTGTATATTTTTAAAATGACAATTCACAAAAATGACCGTAGAAATGATCAATCACAAAAATTCACATACGAAGATGTGAATAAAATCCAAAGAATTCGATTCAAAATTCATCAAAGTGGAAATACCCTTGCTGCATGACACGGCGCAACCTAGCAGATGAGCGACCTACGGAATGGTGAGAGTCAACAGTGCCAACGACCTAAGTGGTAGCGGCAGACGTGCAGGGCAACTTAAAATGTGGCGCGACCCAAGTGCATGCGACCTAAGGAATGGCGCGACCTAACCAAGGCGCGACCTATAGGGGTGCGACCTAAAGGGGTAGCGGTATAACATGGCCGAGCGATTAAGGGGTGCAACGACCTAAGAGATAAAAAGAGGCCGAGCGACCTAAGGTGCATGCGACCTAAGGGTCAGGTGCTACCTAAACGCACGCGCGACTTAATGTGCCGAGCGACCTAATTGCGCGAGCTACAAAGCTGAGCAACCTAACTAGAGTGGCCAAAGCCAAGCGACCAAAGGGGAAGAGCAGCTTAACAGGGTTATGAGCTAAAGTAGGCCGAGCGACCTAACGACCTAACTAGGTGCGACTTAAAGGGACCAACGGCGTTACCCAAGAGACGCGACCTAACCAAGCGATCTAGTAAATGGCACGACCTAATATGGGAATGACCTTGCTTGTCGCGACCTAAGCTCAAGCGACCTAACTGCAGGGGCAGAATTTGATGTGTGCAGGCTGAGCGACATAAGGGTTTGAAGTGCAAAAACTCTCCCAATTTGCAACCGATCGAGCACGGACGCTAGGGGATTATGTCCATAGGCTACCCGATCGTATTGGCTCCTCGATGCATCACCAAAAACGTGTTCAAACATCAAAGTTAGGATTTTTAAAGATTTGAACCCAAACCACTAAAAATTGGGATTTTCACCAATTCAATCCAAATCAATGGCAAATGCATATGTAAAAGTGTTAGGGATTTATACCCAACAATCAAAGATAGATATAGAAAAAGATGTGAGGTAAAAATCTCACCTTTACACAAAATCAATGAAGGAGAAGCCTAAAAGCAAAGGAGGAATCAACCACACTTGAATCTCTACGCAAGAAGCTTGAATCAATGGCTTCTCTTTGAATTTGGAGTTGGATGTCGAATTTGCAAATGAACTAGGGCTTGGAGTATTAATTTCCCATTCCTTCCTCCATTTTTGATGAAGCTTGAGTGTTAGGAAAATGAAAGTAAAGTTATGAAGAGAAGGGGTTGAGCTAGAGTAAATAGTTAGGCTAATGGGCTAATCAAACCCAAAGCCCCATAGTGAAAAAGTGACAAAATTCAACTAACTCCAAACATATCAAAGTTTATACTCAAAAAGATCGCAAACGGTGTTTTGAGCTTAATAGAAGTGGTTCCGAGTCCAAATTTGACTGTACGCAAAAAGTAACTTTTCAGACTAAACTCCGACTAACGGAAAAATATTAAAATAGAATATTTAAATATTTCATCGTAAAATATGTGGGTTGTTACAGACTCCCCTCCTTAAATAAATTGCATCCTCTCAATATTTAAGAAGAAAATATAAGGTAACAACCATGAAAGCATATCAACACAAAAGAAGTTTGAAATATGAAATTCACCACATGGAGCACGAGAAAGTAAGTCTGGATGTGTTCACTCGACTCTAGATTCCCAAGAGCAATCCTTAGGATTTGAGGACCATTGGACTTTAACAAGCGGAACATCTTTATTTCAAAGGCGCTTGACCTCCGAAGCAATAATACGAATAGGATGTTTCTCATAAGTTAAATTAGGTGAAACTTCAATTTCTTCCACAACACCGGACTCAAGAATAGAATCGGAATCCCGAAGGCACTTCTGTAATTGGGAAACATGAAACACGTCGTGAATAGCAGAAAACTGAACTGATAATAAAAGGCGATAAGCCACGTAACCAATACTTTCAGTGATTGGAAATGGGCCAATATATCGAGGTGCTAACTTTCCCGATCGACTGAAACGTACAACACCCTTCATAGGTGAAACACGAATACACACAAGATCTCTCACAGAAAATTCTAATCTCCTTCTCCGGTTATCGGCATAGGATCTTTGACTACTCTGGGCTTCTTTCATCCTATGACGAATTAGGTCAATCTTCTCTATGGAATCACGAATAAAATATGGACCTAAAACCAGCTTCTCACCGGCCTCAAGCCAATAAGAAGGAGATCGGCATGGCCTTCCATAGAGTGCCTCAAAAGGTGCCATACCAATACTAGATTGGAAGCTATTATTATAGGAAAACTCAACAAGAGAAATATGATCTTCCCAACTTCCACCAAAATCAAGAACACATGCACGAATAAGATCTTCAAGAGTTTGATTCACACGCTCAGTTTGTCCATCGGACTGGGGATGATAAGCGGTGCTAAAATTAAGATTCGTTCCCAAAACTTTTTGAAGACTTCCAAAATCCACTAGTAAACAATGGATCACGATTGCTAACAATAGAAGTAGGAACTCCATGCAATTTAACAATTTCTTTGATAAAGAGTTTGGCCAAGAGTGGAACGATTCGATTGGACCGAATGGGAATAAAATAGGCGGATTTAGTAAGTCTATCGACTATCACCCATAAGCTATTATGACCCGAACGAGAACGGGGAAGGCCGTCAATAAAATCCATGGAAATTTGGTCCTACTTCCAAATTGGAATTTCTAAAGGTTGCAATAACCCACCAGGCCTTTGGTGTTCGGCCTTAACGAGTTGGCAAGTCATGCAACACTTAACAAAGTTAGCAACACTAGATTTCATTCCCTCCCAATAATAAAGTCGCTTCATATCTGCGTACATTTTACTACTACCGGGATGAAGGGTATATTTAGAATGATGAGAATCTTCTAAAATGTCTTTACGAAGATTACTAATATTTGGTACGACAAGCCTACCAAATTTTTGAATACCGCCACGAGAATCAATATCAAAGTCTTTCAAACCTTCAATATCAATTTTATCCCTAAATTTTTGGCCAAGAAGAGCAAATTCGGGATCTAGCTTTTGAGCTTCAAGAATGCGGTCTAAAAGAGAAGGATGAGCCTCAAGGCTATATAACACAAGAGATGAACATAAATCAGAAACATGATCTTGAATCTCACAAGTGGACAGAATTCCGAGATCATTCCATTCGGATATCATCATAGAAACAACCGCTTGTTGCTTACGGCTAAGTGCATCGGCAACACGATTTCCCTTTCCGGGACTATAAAGAAAATCAAGATCATAAGCTGCAAGAAATTTAAGCCAATGTTGTTGATGCAAAATTAAGTTCCTTTTGAGAAAAAAGATACTTCAAGGATTTATGATTGGTATAAAGAATAAATTTTTCTCCCAAAAGATAATGACGCCAAATACGAAGGGCGAAAACAATAGCCGCGAGTTCTAAATCATGAGTGGCATATCTAGTCTCGGCTGGCTTCAATTGCCTAGGAGCATAAGCAATAACACGTTCTCTTTGCATAAGAATGGCACCCAAACCATCGCGACTAGCATCGATATAAACAATGAAATCTTGGTTTCCCTTAGGAATCACTAGAATAGAGCATTGGAAAGGAGTTCTTTTAATTTATGAAAAGAAGCTTCACATTTGTCGACTAAATGTACTTAACTCTTTCTTTGTCAAACTAGTAAGAGGCATAAAAATTTTGGAAAAGTCCTTTATGAAACGATGATAATAACCTGCCAATCCAAGGAAACTACGAATTTTCTTTACACTTTTCGGTCTCTTCCAGTTTTGAATTGCTTCAATCTTTGAAGGATCCACGGAAATTCCGGATTCGAAAATAATATGACTGAGAAACTTCACACGAGATTGCCAAAAGTGGCATTTAGAAAATTTTGCTTTCAATTGATTGCTCCTAAGAGTTTCCAACACGATCCGAAGATGCTTTTCATGCTTCTCCTCGGTTTTAGAATACATAAGAATATCATCAATAAAGATGAGAACAGACCGATCGAGGAAGTCTTTGAAACTCTATTCACAAGGTCAACGAAATAAGCCGAAGCACTTGTTAAACCAAATGACATATCAAGCCATTCATAAGATCCATAACGAGTACAGAACAATGTCAAGGAATACTATCCTCTATAATACGAAGCTGATGAAAACTAGTAGCTAAGTCTAATTGTGAAAGGACTCTAGCACCACTAAGTTGATCGAATAAATCATCAATTCGAGGTAAAGGATATTTATTCTTGATAGTAAGATCATTAAGCTTGCGGTAGTCAACGCAAAGCCTAAGTGTACAATCGGATTTCTACACAAAAATTGCCGAAGCTCCCTAAGGCGAGGAACTAGAGCGAATAAATTGCTTCGTCTCCAATTCGGATAATTATTTGCGCATCTCCTCATTTTCTTTATTGGACATACGATAAGGCGGACGAGTAATAGGTTGAGCTCCAGGAATGAGACTAATCCTGAACTCAATTGCTCGCTTAGGTGGTAATCCTAAAACGGGCTCAAATATGTCGGAAAACTCACGAACAACGTGAATAAGAGAAATAATATCCTCCTCATCATCATTATCATCATCATGAGGATTTAAAGAATATAAAGATGCAACTAAGCTGGAATCATAATCTTTAAGGTCAATAGAAATCTGCTTAACAGATTGAGGATGTCGAAGATAAATAGTCCGCTCAGGACATAGGATTTGGGCTTTATAGCGGTTAAGTCAATCCATTCCCAAAATCATTCCAAAGCCTAAGTAGCGCATAGCATGCAAATCGGCTCAGAAAGAAATATACACAAAATAATCTCGACATCTTTACACAATAAACTGATTGTTCCGGATCCACCAACTGGATTCGCAATTCTCAAAGAAGTCATTAAACATAAAACATCCAAAGAAAAAGTAACAACAAGTTCTTTTTATATAAAAGAATGGGGCGCACCCGTATCAAAAAGAACTCGAATAGGATGATCACAAAATAAAATAATGCCATCAAGGATAGAATGAGAAATACCTTTACCACGAGATGTGTTGCCAGGGGCTTGAGCAACATTAACCTTTCCCTCATTCCTATTTTGAAGTTGGGGCAAGAAGATAAATAATGATCCGGGCTTTTGCAATAGCGACAAGTACGAGGCTTTGAACATTTGTTCGCATAATGGTATTTAGAACCACAGTTCTAGCATTGCCCAACACTTGAGGTAGAAGTCTTAGTTGCCGGAGAGGCTTGCTTCCCTTTCTTACTGTTGGGATAAGGACCCTTGAACTTATTAGGCCTTTTTTTATTGTTGAAGTTTGGTTTGGCACTCATAACTTCAACGTCACTCTCCCTATCTGCCTCTTCAAGACGAAGAGCGATATCAACGAGTTGATCAAAAGAAACTTCTAATTTTAGAAGTAATGACTTCTTGAGATTTTTATTCAAGCCATAGACAAATCGTTAGTTTTTCTTCAATGGGGTGTTTATGTACTCGACCCCGTATTTAGAAAGTGATTCAAATGATGCGACATAGTCTGTCACAGAGGATTCACCTTGAACAAGGTCAACGAAATGGCGAGTCAAAGTCGCCTTCTCAGCTTTTGGCACAAATTTTAATTCGAAGCGCTCCCGGAATTTCTCCCAAGTAAGATCCGCTTCATTTATTTCAAAAATAAGAAGCTCATACCAATCTAATGCTCTTTCTGGGAGCATACTAGAGGCCACCTGAACACGGTGAAGATCAATAAGATTCATGTGAGAAAAGATTCGATTGCACGATCTCAGCCAAGCCTGGACTTCAATAATGGTTTCAGAACCTTTGAATGGCTTTCCACCCAAATTAGTATAATCGCTGCACAATCGTGCAAATCCAAACCTAGGGTGAGTAGACTCCGGATTAGATCCGGCTGCATGAGCATTCCTTACTAGATCAAGAAGCTGCTGGGCAGACATAAATACTCCATCTTGGCGAGTAATACGAGATTGACCAGTGCCAGGACGGCCAGGTCTAACCATTTCTCTTCCTTTTGAAAGAAAGAAAGAAGAAGGATAAGGTTATTTACTAAATGAATATCAAGCAATCTTGATAGATAAACAAGAAATCATCAAGAAAATAGGATGAATCGGTACGAAGACTCGAATTAAATCCTAAAGCATGACTCCGAAGAGGGACTTAGGACGATGATCCTTGCTAGATTATTCTACATTGTTTCGAAGATTGGCTCTAATACCAAGCTGTGACGCCCCACCTCTATACCCACGCTAGCCAAGGATACTACGGGGTAATGCTGTCAATTAGCATGGAGAATAAGGCTGTTGAGGAGCGACCCTCCATGTAATTGCTTTGTGCGAGCACCGATATGTCAGATAGTACAACATGCATTTCTTTAAGGAGGGAAATCCGACATACCGATACAAACTCAAAGCTACTACACAGTGGCTATATATATTCTTCGAAAACAGATACAGAAATAAACATAACACAAATCAATCACAGACATCCATATCACAAAGGCGGAAATAGATATGAATATATAACACATGAAAGTGTACATCAGAGTAGTGGTCAAACAAGATCCACAACATCACAAAAGAATAGCTACAAGTGCTAGACAAAAGAATATGGATACATCAATAAGTCTATATCTCAAATGTATACAACAAAAACCACTAATCTAAGTAGTTAGCCAAAAGTCAGGGTGATAATCCTAGATGTTAAGTCAAGCAGAAGCACCTATAACATCTCGGTCTGACCCGAGTATTATTTAATAAGAAAATAATAAACGGATCGGTCTAGCTATAAATATCAGATAAAATGATATAGAATAAGAGATATGACATAAATATATAATAACCATAAAGCCATACTGTGATAAGTATGCAATTGAAAAATTAACTAGGGATTAATCAATATCACGAGAATCTTCGCAAAGATCAAAAGGAATGTCATACTTCTTATTTACCAAATCACCAAACTAAAAATATTGACAATAATATCAATGTCAATCACAAAAGTTAATGACACACAAATTCACCAATGCACAAATATTGATAAAACTTATCAATGTAAATCACGAAAATTAGTGAAAACGCAAATTTCAGAAATCATCAATGGAAATCCAGAAATCACAAAAAGGGGGAGGCCTATCACAAAACGGGAGCATGAAAACTCACTAACACGTGTATCACAAAATGGAACGTTATTCCATGGTTGCTAACCATTAATTTTGAGCCGAAGCTCCACAAAACGGCCCGAAGACCATAGGTCGCTACCCCACCAATTTGAGCCGAAGCTCCACAGAAACGGGGTTTAGTCTCCCTCGTAGACAAAGAGATATCGCACAATTGCTAGTCTCAAGAATGATCATCAACGATCATCAAGAAGTGTCAATTACAGTAAGCTAGTAAATATATAAACTTAGCTTCATGTCCCATAACCACTAGCTTAACTTAAATATTTACTAACAAATTATATATCTCCACTCGAAAATTGTCACAAGAGATTCAGTCGAACAAGTCCAAGAATTAACCGACGAAGTAAACACTAGCGTTTCATACCACTTGTTTTACGAAGCCGTTTAATTAGATTTCTCGTACGAGTGAGGTAAAGGTTTGTATATTTTTAAAATGACAAATCACAAAAATGACCGTAGAAACGATCAATCACAAAAATTCACATACGAAGACGTAAATAAAATCCAAAGAATTTGATTCAAAATTCATCAAAGTGGAAATACCCTTTCTACACGACACGACGCGACCTAGCAGATGAGCGACCTAAGGAATTGTGAGACTCAACAGTACCAACGACCTAAGTGGTAGCGGTATACGTTCAGGGCAACTTAAAATGTGGCGCGACCCAAGTGCATGCAACCTAAGGAATGGCGCGACCTATAAGGGTGCGACCTAAAGGGATAGCGGCATAACATGGCCGAGCGACCAAGGGGTGCAACGACCTAAGAGATAAAAGGAGGCCGAGCGACCTAAGGTGCATGCGACCTAAGGGTTAGGTGCGACCTAAACGCACGCGCGACTTAATGGGCCGAGCGACCTAATTGCACGAGCTACAAAGCCGAGCGACCTAACTGGAGTGGCCAAAGCCAAGCGACCAAAGGGGAAGCATCTTAACTGGGTTGCGAGCTAAAGTAGGCCGAGCGACCTCACGACCTAACTAGGTGCGACTTAAAGGGACCAACGACGTTACCCAAGAGACGCGACCTAACCGAGCGACCTAGTAAACGGTACGACCTAACATGGGAACGACCTAGCTTGTCGCGACCTAAGCTCGAGCGACCTAACCGCAGGCCGAGAATTTGATGTGTGCAGGTTGAGCGACCTAAGGGTTTGAAGTGCAAAAATTCTCCCAATTTTCAACCGTTCGAGCATGGACGCTAGGGGATTATGCCATAGGCTTCCAGGTCGTATTGGCTCCTCGATGCATCATCAAAAACATGCTCATACATCAACGTTAGGATTTTTAAAGATTTGAACCCAAAATACTAAAAATTGGGATTTTCACCAATTCAATCCAAATCAATGGCAAATGCATATGTAAAAGTGTTAGGGATTTATACCCAACAATCAAAGATAGTTATAGACAAAGATGTGAGGTAAAAATCTTGCCTTTACACAAAATCAATGAAGGAGAATCCTAAAAGCAAAGGAGGAATCAACCACACTTGAATATCTACACAAGAAGCTTGAATCAATGGCTTCTCTTTGAATTTGGAATTGGATGTTGAATTTGCAAATGAATTAGGGCTTCGAGTTTTAATTTCCCATCCCTTCCTCCATTTTTTAAGAAGCTTGAGTGTTAGGAAAATGAAAGTAAAGTTACGAAGAGAATGGGGTTGAGCTAGATTAAATAGTTTAGGCTAATGGGCTAAACCAAACCCAAAAGCCCAATAGTGAAAAAGTGACAAAATTCCACTTAACTCCAAACATATCAAAGTTTATACTCAAAAAGATCGCAAATGGTGTTTTGAACTCAATGGAAGTGGTTCCGAGTCCAAATTTGATCGTACGTAAAATATAACTTTTCGGACTAAAATCCGACTAACGATAAAATATTTAAATAAAATATTTAAATATTTAATCGTAAAATATGCGGGTTGTTACAGAAGGTGTCGGTGATCTGGGATTTGATGGAGGAATTTCAACCCTATATTCAGGTTGACTAACTCCGTCCATTGTGTTTCTTACAATTATATTTTCCTTTTCTATTCTTAAAGGAGTAGCTTCAGCATTGCTGAATCTTGGTTCCTTTAATTTAGAGTTAGAACCTAATTTTAGGTGTGTGACTCTGTCTTTTGAAAATCTAATTTCGACGTCACCATTAGAATATTCAACAATTTCTTTTAATTTTTTATTTTCTACTTTAGTAGGTTCATTTCCTTCTTTAAGAAACCATTTTCCTGGTAAATTTATCTCATTCAAGCTAATCGATTTGGGAAATACAACATTACTTTTACCGATGTCTGTTATAAACAATGTAGTTGTACCTTGATTTTTAATTGGTATATGTTTTGCATCAGTAATAATAGTATTCATTATTTATAGCATATTCTATAAATAAGAATTACATTCCGTGTTCCTGGTTTCATATTAAAACCTTCAGTTTTTATGTCCAAACAAATAGACTGGAGTAAATTTGGATCGGACAAGGACACAGTAAAATTAGGAAAGCATGAAAAATAAATTGGTCAATCACATAATGTTGGTTCAACTACTCCTAATAAGGAATCATGGAATTTATTATGTCTTTTATCTCTAACTGCAATAATAGCAAACGTATTTAGGCCTAATCTTGTAACTGGTTTTAAGGCGACTTGAATTAATCCAACATGAATAAATTTATTTTTTTCTTTATGTAAATTTAAAAGCTTTTTTGAAAATAAACTAAATGAACTGTATCCTTCAGATAAAGGGATTGTATGTTCAACCGTTTTAATTTATGATCAGTTTTTGTAATAAAACTTCCAGTTTTCTTATAAATCTTTGAAGGCAAATAAGCCGGAATATTCCAATTGTTTAAACTAGATTCTAAATATTTATTTATAGTAATTTCTTTATTTTTACTGAGAATTTCTCTATCTAGATTATATAAACCGTTATTATTATTATTTCTAAATGATAATGCTCTAGATAGTCTTTCCATATTATCTACCTTATCACTATCAACGCTTTACACAAAACTTCCCTAAACGCCTATTCACGGCAAACAAACGGAGAAAACACTGCTACGCGACTTGAGGACAAAGTCCCGGGTTTCAAAGGAAAATAATAAGTAGTATTAGCTAGATTTTATCATATAGAATTAAAATAATAACAGTTTGATAAACTAGCACCAAAAAATTTCTACACTAATTGTTAATAAACGATGATGAATAGTACGGTGAATAGTAACAGTGAGTAGTAATCACGGATGAATAGTACAAAATAGTACCTTAGTACAAAATAGTACTTTCTCTCTTGGGCGTTTAAGCTTGAGCAAACCTAGCCCCTACCACTACCGGGCTCTGATATCAAATGGCTTCGGACCTTCATTTGCTCCTTGTTTGATGGAAAGATGTAAGATAACAGTAGTAGTTTTTGCAAGCGTAGATATTATATTACACAGAGAGATTTATTTGAGGAAAATAAAATTTTATTACAATGGACTATATTACAAAAAGCAGGCTATCTGTCATTGCAATAACTTAGCAAACTTTAAAATCTTGATTACAAACTCTGCCCTTTAACATCGAATACACACATATATATACTAGTACATTCGGTTATAAGGTTTGCATAAACCGGCATCTTCCCTTCTTCTGCATCCTTATGAACAAGCTTTCCATCTTTTCTTCAGCAATAATTAAGCTTTTGTCACATCATCATTTGTCTTTAGCCATTCATTTGCCACCTTATTCCTTATCTTTAGCAATTATAATGCTTTTGTCACATCAAGTCATATCACCTTTTGAAATAACATTACGTGTATGAAATATTTGCTGGCATTATTTCATCCTTATCTTTATTTGATATTTTTGGCTAGAATTTAATCATGTCTGCGGAGGGTCTTCTGCAACGTGTCTAGGTGGAGGAAACCCTGGAGGCGGTGAAAATGGTATTTCATCCATAATGAAAGTTACAATACCTGGCTGGTGAAAATATACATATACCATCCAGACTCCATTAACCTTCTTTTTAACGCATCTGACATTGTGCCTTTGGCTTTTAGCATATAATCTTCCATTTCCCTTGGTCTCTTCATGAACTTGGATATGTAGACATGCTCATAGGCTCATCATCACTATCCGAATCCAATATGACTTTGAGTTATATTTTTAAATTTCTTTTTGTGGAACTTGCCATTAATTCTTTTAGTAAGTTAGATAATTACCTTTTAGGTGAATCTGGTATTTTTTGCGGTTCATTGCTAATTAAACCCTTTTGTGAATAAATTGAATATTTGAAAAATTCAAACTTATCCCACCATTTAATTAAAATCCTTCTTCCTAAATAAGGAATATTTTCGAATTTTATTTCAAACTTTTGTAAAGTTCTTGGAACAAAAATGACATCCCATTTCATAATCCAGGGTACTTGATAAAGTGCTGCAAAATGTAGATTATGATATTTCATGGAAATATTTATTCGAACAAATTCTTCATAAATATTTCTTATTTTTTGTGGTAAAATCACTGGATATAATCCAAAGTTTGAAAACCAAACTAAAAACCAATTTCGAAAATTTGTGGTATTTTGATTTTTAAATTAAATAACCAACTATGTTTTCTCCGCCTGTTTTCATAAGAGAAAGCAAGCTCCCAAGCTTTAATATAGTCAAAGTAGTTAAAATTTAATTTGTTCTTATAAGGATTTTTTGAATTTTTAATTAATTCTTTAGGTTTATATAAATCACTTTCATATTGTTCTGGGGTATTTATTTTAACAATGGTGGCCTTTGAGAAAGCTCATTCTCCACCAGTTCTCATAGCGGATTCAAATTGTACAGAACCTGTGTAGGTTTAAATTTCTTGGTAGAAATTAAAATCCTTTGGATAAAGGTATGAATCAGTAAAATTTTTCAAATAGAAGGTCATAACCTCTTCTGCAGGTAAATGAATATATTTTTTCTCTACAGGAGATGCCTAAATGGTTGGTGTTGGAATATACAGGTATAGGTATTCTCTTGTAGATGGAGACTTTATTGCCAACTCATAAGCATCAGCTCTGAGTTGTTCATCAACTGGAGTTGTCTTTAAGACCTCTTCTCGAAGAATTTTTTCATCCTTCTGAAAGGCCGACTTATAAGTCGTTATGGGCCGAGATAGTGCAGTTTTACCGCTTTATGCCTTTTCTTTGCCTTTATTCATTTTTTTCCCTGTAAAAATTCTCGAGTTAAGAAATCTGGTAACGCATTATCAGATCCTTTAATAAACTCAATATCAAAATCGAATACTGATAATATTGCTTGTTTTTTGCGTTTCCTAAAATTATCTCGAGCTATGTAAAATAAACGTTTGTTAACGGTCATGCATCTTACTAACCTTTTTATATGTAGACATGGGATGTACTAAGTTTTTGTTTTCAATATGCAATGTTAATTTGATGTTATGCATAGATTTGAAGATTTGTATGCACTTTCAATCATGTATACAGATGATTGAGTTTCATATTTTGTTTTTTTATTTTTTGGTCGGAGAGCATACCCACAAGATAGGTTGAAATTCATTTAACCCTTATTTCCTTATAATATGATATTATTGCAGATTATCATACCCTAATGTTCTAATATCAATTTAGTTGCATTTTCTACCAGCTTAAATCATCACCATGGTTGATTTTGGGGCAGTTTTTCAAACTTCCAGTTGACTATTCCAAGCTTAGCGTTTTCAAATAGCGAGTTAGAATAATTTGCAAGTGAGAGGTAATATATCGCATAGGTATGAATTTGTTGTACGAGATTGTTATTTCATACAACTTCAAACTCATTGGAAATTATTATGCTTTTTTGTTATGTCATCAAATCAGTTGCCATTTTTGTTGTATTAAATTTTTTTGTGTCTACTTTTGGAGATTTGTATGCATTTCCCCCCTATTCCGTTGTTATGGCCTCCTTTTTTAACTTTAGTAATTTGTAGCTGATAGAACCTATGTACCACACCTGTATAAAGCCATGTTACACGATGTTATTTGACGTGCATTTTTGATAAATTTGGATTCATAAACTAATTTATGACTGTGCATTAAATGATCGCAAAACAAATATTCGTTAATTATGCTCAATAATGATGCACTATATTGTGCATGCTGTAAGTTTATGATTACAAATATGTGAAGCATCAACAAATTTCAAAATTACATATATCCTCCTTTAAAGGCATTTTTGTTTTGTAACAATGTAATATGTCATAACTACAAAGTTCACTATTTGTTGCTTATCAATGTATGATGTGTTGCTGTGTACTTTATTTACGTTGCTATTTAAATCATTCTACATTGGTTCCATTTGAATGAATTTTTGCCGATCACCATGATTTCATAAAATATCAACTAAAAGACTACTGCAATTAGCATGACTAAATATGGTTATGTAGAATGTGATAATCTTATTTTACAGTAATGTATGGTCTACAATTGAAAACATTACTTAAATTTTAAGTATTGTTTTCTAACAATAGAAGTTCAATTCCCTTATAAGTTTAGGGAACCATTTTTATGAACAATTTTATCTCTGTAAAAATTTAATCTATATGTGCAGTTCTCAGTCTATAAGTGGTTCTACTGTCAACATCTGTTGCTTTTGAACGCGAGTATAATAAATCTGTACCAAACCAAAGCATATGGAAAATAATAAACATTGGTTTAGGCTGTCCATATTTACCAACCTGATAAATTATGTTTTGGATAGAAGAAATATCATACCATTTAGTACAAAATAGTACATTCTCTCTAACCATGGATGAATAGTACAAAGTAGTACCTTCTCTCTGGGGTGTTTAAGCCTGAGCAAACCTAGCCTCTACCACCACCGGGCTCTGATACCAAACGGCTTCGGACTTCGTTTGCTCCTTGTTTGATGGAAAGATGTAAGATAACAGTAGTAGTTTTTGCAAGCGCGGATATTATATTACAGAGAGAGATTAATTTGAGGAAATTTTTTTTTATTACAGTGGACTATATTACAAAGAGTAGGCTTTCTGCCATTACAATAACTTAGCAAACTTGAAATTTTTGATTACAAACTCTGATCTTTAACATCGAATACACACACATATATATACTAGTACATTCGGTTATTAGGTTTGCATAAACCGGCATCTTCCATTCTTCTGCATCCTTATCAACAAGCTTTCCATCTTTTCTTCAGCAATAATTAAGCTTTTGTCACATCATCATTTGTCTTTAGCCATCCATTTGCCACCTTATTCCTTATCTTTAGCAATTATAATGCTTTTGTCACATCAGGTCATATCACCTTTTGAAATAACATTACGTGTCTGAAATATTTGATGACATTATTTCATCCTTATCTTCATTAGATATTTTTGGCTAGAATTTTATCCTGTCTACGAAGGGCCTTCTGGAACGTGTCCTGGTGGAGGAAATCCTAGAGGCGGTTAAAATGGTATTTCGTCCATAATGAAAGTTACAATACCTGGCTGGTGAAAATATACTTATACTATCCAAACTCCATTAACCTTCTTTTTAACGCGTCTCACATTGTGCCTTTGGCTTTTAGCATATAATCTTCCATTTCTTGGTCTCTTCATGAACTTGGACCGGTAGACATGCTCATAAGCTCATTATCACTATCCAAATCCAATATGGCTTTGAGTTGTATTTTTAAATTTCTTTTTAAGGAACTTGTCATTAATTCTTTTAGTAAGTCAGATAATTCCCTTTTAGGTGAATCTGGTATTTTTTTGTGGTTCATGGCTAATTAAACCAATTTGTGAATAAATTAAATCTTTGAAAAATTCAAATTTATCCCACCATTTAATTAAAATCCTTCTTCCTAAATAAGGAATATTCTCAAATTTTATTTCAAACTTTTGTAAAGTTCTTGGAACAACAATGACATCCCATTTCTTAATCCAGGTGACTTGATAAAGTGCTGCAAAATGTAGATTATGATATTTCATGGAAATATTTATTCTAACAAATTCGTCATAAATATTTCTTTTTTTTTGTGGTAAAATCACTGGATATAATCCAAAGTTTGAAAACCAAACTACAAACCAATTTGGAAAATTTGTGATATTTTGAGTTTTAAATTGAATAAACCAACTATGTTTTCTCTGCCTGTTTTCACAAGAGAAAGCAAGCTCCCAAGCTTTAATATAGTCAAAGTAGTTAAATATAATTTGTTCCTATAAGGATTTTTTGAATTTGTAACTAATTCTTTAGGTTTATATAAATCACTTTCCCATTGTTCTGGGGTAATTATTTTAACAATGGTGGCCTTTGAGAAAGCCCATTCTCCACCAGTTCTCATGGCGGATTCAAATTGTACAGAACCCGTGTAGGTTAAAATTTCTTGGTAGAAAATAAAATCCTTTGGATAAAGGTATGGATCAGTAAAGTTTTTTAAATAGAAGGTCATAACCTCTCCTGCAGATAAAAGAATATACTTTTTCTCTACAGGCGATACCCATATGGTTGATGTTGGAATATACGGGTATAGGTATTCTCTTGTAGATGTAGACTGTATTGCCAACTCATAAGCATCAGCTCTTGGTTGTTCATCAACTGGAGTAGTCTTTAAGACCTCTTCTCTAGAAAAAAATTCATCCTTCTGAAAGGCCAACTTATAAGTCGTTATGGGCCGAAATAGTGCAGTTTTACTGCTTTCTGCCTTTTCTTTGCCTTTATTCATTTTTACCCTATAAAAATTCTCGAGTTAAGAAATCTGGTAACGCATTATCAGATCCTTTAATAAACTCAATATCAAAATGGAATACTGATAATATTGCTTGCCATCTAGCAAATATTTGTTTTGATGCTATGTTTTTAACATCCTTTTGTAAAATTTCTTTGGCAGACTTACAATCTACTCTTAGCAAGAACTTTTGATTTAATAAATCACTTTCAATTTTTTGCACACATAATACTATTGCTAATATTTCTTTTTTAATAGTAGAGTAATTAACTCTGAGTCCTTGCCAAATTCCCGAAGTAAATCTGACTAAGGATTCTTTATTATTGATTCTTTGTTTAAGAATACCACCATATCCTTTATCTGATGCATCAGTTTCAACTATTTTGAGTGCATCAGGATTAGGAATTGCAAGACAAGAAATTTCTTTTATTTTTGCTTTTATTTTTATAAACACTTTAGTATGTTCCTCTGTCCAAGCAGGTGGATTTTTCCTTAATCTTTCAAATAATGGTTTAGCATCATAAGCTAGATCTTTATAGAATTCGGAAACCTAGTTTAAGCTTCCTAAAAATCTTTGTAATTGATTTTTATACTTAATTTCGTGTGGAAATTTTTCTGCAAATATAATTGCTCTATCAATAGGAAATATTGTTCCATATTTTATAATATGTCCAATAAATCTAATTTCTGTTTGAAAAAGCTTTATTTTTTTGGCTGATACAGCTAATCTAGCTCTTTTAGTGGCATTTATAAAAATATTTAAGTGTTTAAAATGTTGATCAACTGATTTTGAAAATATAAGAACATCGTCAATATATACTATGGTAAATGTTGTATAAGCACTACAAATATCATTCATAATGTTTTGAAATTCTGAAGGGGCATTTTTTAACCCAAACGGCATTACATTCTATTCATAGTGGCCAAATGGAACAGTAAATGCAGTTTTATATCTATCTTCTTCTTTAATCTGAATTTGCCAAAATCTTGATTTCATATCAAATTTAGACATTACTTTGGCCGAATAAAGCCTTGCTAATAAATCCTTTTTATTAGGAATTGGATATCTAATCCATCTTAATGCTTTGTTCAAAGGTTTATAATTTATCACTAGTCTTGGGACTCCTCTTTCTAGTTCTGCTGCATTTTCTACATAAAATGCTGAACAACTCCATGGACTTTTAGATGGTCTAATAAGGCCTTTCTGTAGTAATTCTTCAATTTCCTTTTTACAAATTTCTAGATGTCTTTGAGACATGGCTATAGGTCTAGCTTTTGTTGGGATTTGACTTTCTTTAAAGTCTGGTTCATAAGGTAAACCTATTTCATGTCTTTTCCAATGCCAAAAGTCATTAGGAGTGTCTGCACAAATAGTTTTCTCAGTATAATTTTGTAGACCTTTAATCTTTTGTTGTAAACTGGGTTGCAATAATTTTTATTTTATTCTTTTGTAATTTATCTTCTTAGATAAAGAGTTTAGAAAATTCTCTTTTCGTTTAATACTTTTTTGAATAATATCAATTTTATGATGTTGTGGTTGAGATACAAATTTGAATGTTAATTCTTGATTATTAATAGTACTAGTAATTCCTTCTTTTGATATTTTTGTTATAGGATATAACAAATGTAAGAAGGGATTTCCCAGTATAACATTATGAGATAAATTTATAACCATTATAAATGGCATTTCTAGACAAATACCTTTATTACAAACAGCTGTGTTTTGTAGCTTATAATTAACTAACAATTTTCTACCATCTGCAGCATTTAGTATCTCGGTAGTTTTAGAAAAATATTTTGAAGGTACCAACCCTTCATTAATGCAATTTAAGTCTGCACCTGAATTTATCATTGCTATTATGGTAAAATAATATTCTTTGTGGACTACAATAGTAACTTTAATGTGCTATTTATGGGTGATTACATTGTCAACAGCATTAATAAATGTTAAAGAATTTAATTCTTCCTCTCCTAAAATATTGTTATTATTCTGATTATCGTTCTTAGGGTTTATCTCTATTAAAGACATTATTTCTTTTAATTCTTTTATTTCTTGTTTAAGCATTTTAACTTCATGCTGTAATTCTGCAATTGTAGTTTCAGTACTTACTGGGTTAATATTATTGAAAGTTTTAACTCTGTTTAATATATCTTTTAAACTATAAGTTTTTGGTTCTTTTAATTTTAGTTTCTTTCGTCCTTTATGTGATTCCAAATATTTCTTTAACATAATTTTCTTTTCTTCTGGATCAGAAATTTTGTTTATGATGTCCAGAATAAAATTTTCTTCTTTTGTTAACATAAACAGTCCATTTGCTTTACATAAAGCTTTATAATAGTCATAATTTCCATCGCAAGTATCAGATTCTGAATCGTTATCTGAATCATATTCATTTTCAGTTTCTGAATTGATGTCTCTGATAACAGATAATTTTAAATTTTGTTTCTCTGAATCAGAGCTCGATATAAATAATTTTGTGAATGAATTTTTTAATTCTTCGTCAATTTCAAGATTATTTATTTTATTTTTTAATTTATACTTATTAGCGTAGTGACCTGGTGTTTTACATTTCCAACATATTGGAATTTTCTTTTAGTAGGTTTATTTTGCTCTTTTCTTTTATAGGGTCTTTATGATTTCCTTTTAGGAATTTTACTACTCTCTACATAATTTTCTTTTCGAAAATTTTTATTTTTATAAAATTTTCTCTTAGATGGTTTTTTAAATCTCCTTTCTTCGTTGGTTGGTTTTATAGGTGATAAACCAAGTTGTTCACAGAAATCTCCTAGAATTATTTTTCCATAAATTTTCTCCTTTTGGATTTTTTATGTAATTTTATTTCATTACATAAATGAATTCCTTCAGCAACAACTTCTGCTGCTAATTCTCCACAAGTATATTGATTATAAGGAATAGTTCCTTTATTTTTCTGTTTTATTCGATTTTTAACTCTTTCTGCAAAGAAATGAGGTAGTCCTGATAAGAACTTTTCTTTCCAAAATTCATGGTTACTATCACTTCTAGTAAATAGCTTAGAAAAATATACATCTTTATACCATCTGAACTGAGGTAAATTCTGACATTTTAGATTCATTAATTGTTCTTGTCTTCTGTCTGTTTGAAGAGCAGTTGCTCCAATGAAATGTTTAGCTATTGTATATATTAACGTATTTACGCAATCGGTTTTGGGTATTCCATCTTCTAATTTTGTCGCAGTAAATATATGCGCTTTCGCTTCATTGGAAAGATGAAAATCCCACTAACCTTTTACTTGTCCTGTAAATCTTGTACAATAGCTTTTGCTATTATATCATCTAAATTATTTTTAATTAAACATGCAGTAGCATACATCGTCATATAATTCAGACAAGTTTGTATTTGGTATTCTGAATAACCGTCTATATTCCATTCTACAATGGAGGTACCGTCAAAAGATACAGCTCCATAATTGTTTGTTCTTCAAATGAGAGGTCGACCGGTGTTGGTCTCGTATAATAAGGTTTACTATACGAGGTATTTCCGTAATTAATTTTATTAATTTCAAAATAATTTTTGGTTTATTTTGTTCTATATTTAAGAACATATTTTGTAAATTACTTACTTCTTCATCTTAATTATTATCAGATTCTAGCTCTGAAGTTTCTTTAGATTCCTTGCTTTCAATTATAGGTGCAACTTCCTTTTCACTAACGTTTAAGGCGTCAAAGCTTTTCATTATTTCTTTCAACATTTCGGAGTTTTCTCCTGGTTTATCCATATTACTTTCTAAATTTTATGCAGACCAGGGTTTGAATAAAACTTCATCTGTATCACAGAATTTTTTTGATCTTTGTTAGATCCTTGCTCAATTCTTGTAAGTTGATTACCTATTGATTGTAATGTTAAATTTGTAAAATTATTCTGCTCAATAATAGCTTCAAACGTTCTATCTTTTCTATAAGGAGTAGCTACAATTTCTTCTTTATCAATTTTAACTGATAAGTTTGCTTCCGGGGGATGTATACTCCTAATAGTTTTTCCTACTTTTGTTGTATACTCTTTATAAGCAAAATTTTTATCGAAAACTGTTAATAAATCATCAAATCTAAAATACTGTCCTTTTGTTTTCCTATTTTGTAAGATTTTTCTATCATTATAAAGATATCATAATTTTCTGGTAAAACATTTCCCATTTTATTTAAAAATAATTTATATTTTTTAATCCACATTTCTTGTTCCTTTTGATCTTTCATAAAGAACCATTTTCTTTTATATTTATTTTCTTCTGAATAAAACTTTGTTTTTTCAGATTCTGAAAAGGAAATTTGAACTCTTCACAAGAGTTATGGTATTTATACCAAATACTGATTTATCCTCATCATATCTCATATCTGAAGGTGTCGGCGATCTGGGATTTGGTGGAGGAATTTCAACCCTATATTCAAGTTGACTCACTCCGTCCATTGTGTTTCTTACAATTACATTTTCCTTTTCTATTCTTATAGGAGTAGCTTCAGCATTGCTGAATCTTGGTTCCTCTAATTCAGAGTTAGAACCTAATTTTAGGTGTGTAACTCTGTCTTTTGAAAATCCAATTTCGACGTCACCTTCATAATATTCAACAATTTCTTTTAATTTTTTATTTTCTACTTTAGTAGGTTCATTTCCTTCTTCAAAAGCCATTTTTCTGGTAAATTTATCCCGTTCCAGCTAATCGATTTGGGAATTACAACATTGCTTTTACTGATGCCTGTTAGAAACAGTGTAGTTGTACCTTGATTTTTAATTGGTATATGTTTTGTATCTGTAATAATAGTATTCATTACTTTATAGCATATTCTATAGATAAGAATTACATTCTGTGTTCCTGGTTTCATATTAAAACCTTCAGTTTTTATGTCCAAACAAATAGACTGGAGTAAGTTTGGATCGGACAAGGACATAATAAAACTAGGAAAACATGAAAAATAAATTGGTCCATCACATAATGTTGATTCAGCTATTCCTAATAAGGAATCATGGAATTTATTAAGTCTTTTATCTCTAACTGCAATAATAGCAGACGTATTTAGACCTAATCTTGTAGCTGGTTTTAAGGCGACTTGAGTTGATCCAACATGAATAAATTTATATTTTTCTTTATGTAAATTTAAAAGCTTTTTTGAAAATAAACTAAATGAACTGTATCCTTTAGATAAAGGGGTTGCTTGTTCAACCATTTTAATTATATAATTAGTTTTTGTAATAAACTTCCAGTTTTCTTATAAATCTTTGAAGGCAAATAAGCCGGAATATTCCAATTGTTTAAACTTGATTCTAAATCTTCATTTATAGTAATTTATTTATTTTTACTGAGAATTTCTCTATCTAGATTATCTAGACCATTATTATTGTTATTATTTCTAAATGATAATGCTCTAGATAGTCTTTCCATATTATCTACCTTATCACTGTCAACGATTTACGCAAAACTTCCCTAAACGCCTATTCACGTCAAAAAATGGGAAAAACACTGCTAACCGACTTAAGGACAAAGTCCCGGGTTTCAAAGGCAAATAATAAGTTAGATTAGCTAGATTTTATCAGATAGAATTAAAATAATAACAGTTTGATAAACTAGCATCGAAAAATTTCTGCAGTAATTATTAAGAAACGATGTTGAACAGTACGGTGAATAGTGACGGTGAATAGTAACCACGGATGAATAGTACAAAATAGTACCTTCTCTCTAACTTAGCAAACAAATTAAATTGTGGATATCTTCTATTTTTATCGTCTCCATTTTGTTCAAAATTTGTATAAATAAATTCAATTGAAACAGTAAAATAATTGGATCTGTGGCGCAATGGTAGCGCGTCTGACTCCAGATCAGAAGGTTGCGTGTTCGATTCACGTCAAGTTCAAAATCCCATCGTTTACTACTTCCCATCTACCCCGCTTTTGCTATTTCCCCCCTCCCCTTTGCTACAAATAATTCTACCCACCACTATTGTTTTTCCCCAATCTATAACATCAGCTTTTAAATTCCAAAATGTCAAATTTTAGCCAAATCTTGAGCAAGGATCCAAACTACGGGCAGAAAAGGTTTCTTTTTCACCTGGAATCCTCTTGCGGATTTGCTACTCCAACTTTGTTCGCTGTAAGTGCTGCTTTTCCCCTCTTTCTCTTACAGCTGCGGATTATGTGAAGAAGATTCAGTATTCATTTGCCACTGTTATTTTCTCTTCCGCCTTACTGCTTATAATCATTAATGCACACAATCTCAAATTTGTACTGGATTTCCTTATTAAATTTCGGAAGTCTTCATACGTCGCTAGGTTTGTACAAATTATACAAAGAGCCAGTATACTGCACTGTTAAGTATACAGTGAAATAATAATAAATCTTAACGCTTAAGACTTAACATTAGATTCAGTCCTCTTTACATTTGCTATATATATTGCAAATTTCTAACTTGTGAGAGGAAGGTGTGTGGTTTATGTTGTTTATTATACATTAGTAAGACAAGAAGAATAAGTCTCAACTCAAAATACACGAAGTGTCTGGTTGATGTGATATGTAGATTAGTTAACAGTCATCATTTGTTTTTTATTTTCCATATTTTGGATATTGGTTGTGAATGGTTTTTTTGGCTGTTCATGTTGATGATTAGCTATGTAACATATATTTATTTTTGGCCCATTGTTCTTGCCTATGACCATGAGGCAATCTCAGCCTTTTTTTATACTATGGATGTGAATACGTCAAAATATCGAGAAACCTTCAGACACGAACATTAGTTTCCAGTACTCATGCCCATGCGATGCATGTATACCTAGAAAAACCATTTCACTTTTTCTTCACAAAAAGTTTTGGTAAAAAAATGGTGAAACTGACAGTAATATAATTTTGATGCATCTGAGATTCAAACTAAAGATCTTTAGAGCCTCCGTCTAAAGTACTCCCTTAAGATTGATATCATTTGTAGTTTCAAATTAAATAGACATATATTTCTCTGAAATTGATATCCATGTTTGTATAAGTTTTCAAGCGGCGTCTATTCTTGCAATAAGTTTTATTAGGAGGCCTATTAGTAAAATGAGTCCTATGAATTTGTCTAATTAGATGCAAAGGTAAATGACAACTGTTTAAAGTACCTTTTTTAATCTTTTTTCTGCGGGGAGTATTGAGCATCAAAACATTACAGAAAACATTGAGCATCAAAACATCAAAACATTCCAATATGTGGGAATCTATCTTCAACTGATAATTGTTGTCGTTGTTATTATTATTTATACTATTATATTATTATTGACTCTCATTACGAGTGCGTACAAGCAACCTCAATGTATTGTGAAACGAAGCGTCGCATTTTTTCCCTTCTCTTCGTTTCCATCTCTCCGCTTCTTGCTTATACTCCAACCTTTCTTCGACTCTTCAATCACGTCTTCCCCCTCCTTCCTTTTTCCTCCTCTTCAATATCCTCTAACCCTAAACATTCTTAATCGTTTTCTCTTCTCTTGCCTCTTATCCAAACCTAAACATTCATTTCCCTCAATCGTTAACACAATTCAAATTGAGAAACCATATCCCAAGACAAACACGGATCTCCAACCGTGGGCGACTTCTCCGCCCTTAAGCCGTACTTGGATTACGGCAGTAAGGAAAGCGTCCCCTATTGCACCATTCAAATCAGCAATAATCGGGTCCAAATCTGCCAAACCGCTGTCGTTCGAAGACGTTTTCAGTTCCTCCAAAATACCAAGAAATAGATCAAGTTCTAGTATGATTTTGTGCTACTTCGAACCTTTTTGATGTTTTCGAACCTGATATGTCAGTATTGTCCTTGAAAATTGTATTGAAATTTAACATCGTTTTCCTTTTGTTCGTTGTATCCTTTTCTATTTGATGCAGTAGTGGAACTACTATTTGTTGACACTCCTGATGAATTCAGGTACAATCTGATTGAAGAAGCAGTCACACTGCTTATTCAGATATTTCCTTCTATTTTAGGTAAAATTCTTTTATTTGGTCAAATTGGTCTTTCCATTTGTGTTATTTTTCTATGTTCATTGGGCTCTATCTTTTTAGGAATATATAATTTGAATGCTTCTTATTTTTATCCTACTTCATCATTTTATATTGCTAAAAGTATTTTTATTTTTTAATCAAGGAATTTTCGAGGTGAAATAGCTTGGTTTTGGATCTTTTTCCCATGTTTAGTTACTATTTACATTGACTTTTTGATTTGGTATAGATAATGGAATTTAGTATGTACATTTCTAAAAGGCTGCTAGATTTAGTTACATAGGTTGGATCTGTTTACAATTTGGTATGCTATTTTTACATGTTGGATGAAACTCCTACCTAAGGTATTTCACCCTGGTTTAGATTATATTTTTGCTTATGTTTTGTTACTGCTTGATTATAATTTGTGGTTTTGTCATAAATAATAAAATCAAATATGTACATTTCCGACAAGCTACTTGGATTTAATGACAACGGCTAACTCTATTTGCCCGTTTGGTATGTTATTTTTATGTTGCAAAGTTTATATATCATAAATCATTTTATTTAGCCAAAGTAACTGATCTATCCATATATATTTATTTATTTATACCTATGTAAGCAGCAATGTGATTTTTTATATTATCTTTTACCATAACTTTACTAATACACTGGCACAAGTGCAGCAACATACATACATCATAACACAACAATAATAAAAAACACAATGTTTCTGAGGAAAAAACTACTTTATGCTGATAGCATAAAACGGGCCTCTTCTCTTTATACTTATTATATATGTATTTTATAGTCCATCGTGAAATAAATTGTTATAATTTGATGAGATTACTGGGTAGACATTAACAGGATGCTGTTAACATATAAAATTTATATCTATTGACTTGGTTGCTTAATCATGAGTTGTTCTTGCAAACTCATGAAAACCAGCGATGAATACAAATATCATTAGTAGTAATTGAGGCCTAATCAATGGCATATAACTTCCTATAACCAATGCCTTTACCACATGTATTACACCCACCATATTTTTTCTCATACACACACTAGCTATCATGGTTCTTCGGAAAAATTCATAATCAATATAGAATAAAATCAATTCCTTTTGTACCTAAAAATAATAGTAAATAATGAAACAAACTTTGTTAATCCATATTATAATGCATACACAAGAGAACCACATGGAACCCAAATGATGTTGCTTTTGAAAACACAATTAATTAGGTAAAGATACAAAAATATGTTGATTTGATAAAGTAATTGCTAGAAATTATTTGTTTCCATTAATAGGAGCAACTATTTGTTTCCATTCGTGTCCAGTTTTTTCAGAAGTTAAACCATTTCTTTCTCGCTGCTTCCATTAGATTAATTATACATTAGTTCGGCTTTTGACATTTTTTCATTCACTCTGTTATGATTAGTATGTATTTGTAATTAAACATGGCATGTCAACCATAGGGAATGTATATCAATACCATGCTGGT
This sequence comes from Allium cepa, assembly GCA_030765085.1. Lineage (NCBI taxonomy): Eukaryota > Viridiplantae > Streptophyta > Magnoliopsida > Asparagales > Amaryllidaceae > Allium > Allium cepa. Next base: position 205,485,755 of record CM060929.1, read on the forward strand.
TATTCCTCCTTCCACTTTTTTTGTATTATTTATGACAATGATGTCCAAAATGCTTAGCTACTATTTAAACCTAAAATAATACATTAATCAGTATTGTGTCAACAATCACGAATGTGCATTCTAATATACTATTGTATCCTATACGTGATTATGACTGTGCGTTATGATGTACAACAGTATCCTATATGTGATTGAGTTTAATGGAGAATCAATGCTTTATTTGGTTTCGAGATAACAAATTCAACACTCCAGATTGTCTTCACTCTTCCTGGGTCATAAAAAATGTGTTAGATTCAAAGAAGGCTTGTGACTTTTCCTAATACTTTACAAAAGAACTGAGGTTGACTGGACTTGGGTGTGAATTACACTTCTTAGGATTCAAGCTAAACACTCATTTTTACAATCTATCTATTACATAAATAGGAAAGGAGAAACCAACAAAATTATATGATGACATTTGTCCCAATTCAGAAATACTATTTTCTATTATAAAAAATATATCAATATTCCGTAAATGCTAATGTTTTCTTTCTCCCCTCAATCACCGTTATCCCTTTTTAATTATGCTTCTAGCATCTCCCTAATATCCTAATCGTCGCTCTAAACACTATGTTCAACCTTGTGTCTCACTACCTGTCGAGTAATCCTACCATAGTTATGTCCACATCCATGATCAACATTCCTTACTTTAACCATGAATTTGAAAAATTGGGTAGAAAAACTTCGACGTCGTTGTCCAATTTTTAGATTTCGTGGATTAGGCAGATTGCCGCCATCATGCTCTATTGCATCGCTGCATCATCACCCACCATCGTCAACCGCAAGCCTTGTGCAATTGATCCTTTCCCACATTCCTTTACCGCTACTATAGTGGGAACTTTATCACCAAGGAAAGCCATCCTTGGCAGCAAATTACTATTCAGGTAAGCCATTCTATACAACTCATATTTGGGATTTTTTTTCAGATTTGAACACATAGTGGGAACTATGTACGTTTGAATCCATAATTTCATTGTCTGTTGTTTCAATCTATTGTCACGAATGTTTTTTTTTTTTTTTCAATTTTACTAATATGGATAAACATGAAGGCATTGTTGCTTATGTTTGTTTGCTTTGATAATTTGATGATCTTTTGTGCCAATAGTTTCAGTCTCCAACTAATTTATTTCACATGTCATGCATTTCATAACTTAAAGATTTTCCATAGATAAATTTAGGTATCCTTTGAAATTGGTTGTCTCAACTATTGAATCAAGATTATATAAACCCATAGTTGTAAAATAATTTCATTACTTTTTATGGTTGCTTTGGTATGTATTCCTCTGTTATCTTAAATCCAATACACCTGCACAGATAATCAACTTTCCTATGTTTGTAACAGTGTACGATTGAGGCATACTAAATTATAATGCGATAAATTTTAGTACCCACATTTACAAAAATGATATCATGTATGGTAGACATTATTTTTTTGCATTTCCTAAAATTATCTCAAGCTAAGTAGAATAAACGTTTGTTAACGGTCACGCATTTTACAGACCTTTTGATATGTAGACATGGGACGTACTAAGTTTGTGTTTTCAATATGCAATGTTATTTGATGTTATGCATAGATTTGAAGATTTGAATGCACTTTCAGTCATGCATACAGAATATTGAGTTTCATATTTTGTTTTTGTATTTCTTGGTCAGAGAGCATACCCACAAGATAGGTTGAAATTCATCTAATCCTTATTTCCTTATAATACGATATTATTGCAGATTATCATGCCCTAATGTTCTAATATCAATTTAGTCGCATTTTCTACTAGCTTAAATCATCACCATGGTTGATTTTGGGGCAGTTTTTCAAACTTCCGGTTGACTGTTCCAAGCTTAGGGTTTTCAAACAGTGAGTTAGAATAATTTGCAAGTGAGAGGTAATATATCACGTAGGTATGAATTTCTTGTACAAGATTGTTATTTCATGCAACTTCAAACTCATTGGAGATTACTAAGCTTTTTTGTTATGTCACCAACTCAGTTGCCTTTTTTGTTGTATTAAATTTTTGTGTGACTTCTTTTGGGGATTTGTATGCATTTCCCCCCTATTCCGTTGTTATGGTTTCCTTTTTTAACTTTAGTAATTTATAGCTGATAGAACCTATGTACCACACTTGGATAAAGTCATGTTACACGATGTTATTTAATGTGCATTTTTGATAAATTTGAATTCATAAACTAATTTATGACTATACTTTAAACGATCGCAAAACAAATACCCGTCAATTATACTCAATAATGATGCACCTATATTGTGCATGCTGTAAGTTTATGATTACAAATATGTGAAGCATCAACAAATTTCAAAATTACAAATATCCTCCTTTAAAGGCATTTTTGTTTTGTAATAATGTAATATGTCATAACTATAAAGTTCACTGCTTGTTGCTCATCAATGTACGATGTGTTGCTGTGTACTTTATTTACATTGCAATTTGAATCATTCTACATTAGTTCCATTTGAATGAATTTTTGCCGATCACCATGATTTCATAAAATATCAACTAAAAGACTACTACAATTAGCATGACTAAATATGGTTATGTAGAATGTGATAATCTTATTTTACAATAATGTATGGTCTTCAATTGAAAACATTACTTAATTTTCAAGTATCGTGTTCTAACAATCGAAGGTCAATTCCCTTATAAGTTTAGTGAACCATTTTTATGAACAATTTTACCTCTGTAAAAATTTAATCTATATGTGCAGTTCTCAGTCTATAAGTAGTTCTACTCTCAACATCTGTTGCTTTTGAATACGAGTATAATAAAATCTGTACCAAACCAAAGCATATGGAAAACAATAAACATTGGTTCAAGCTGTCCATATTTACCAACCTGATAAATTATGTTTTGGATAAAAGAAATATCATACCATTTGCACTCTTGCTGAGGTTTTTATTTCTTAAGCAGTTTATAATTATTTACTTATTTGTTATTGTTTTTAGATGGTTCTATCTGTCATAGTTTTTAATTAGCTATCTTATTGTTTTATTTGCAGATCACGACAACCAGATTGGTTTTGCAAATATCTTTGACTAAAAGGTTTGCAAGTTTGTAGGGATAATTATCATATTGCTTATATTTTATTTTACAAGGTATGCCGAGGGGTTTCATGGTAATTAAAGTTCTAGGATAATATATGTAATTATGGGTTAGTGATTACGTAATGGTGGATGTATACAATCAAGTACTTGAAAATGATTGTCGTATTCTCTTATTTGAATTAAGCTTAAGCTTATATTCAATACATCCATAGTGATTAAAAAGAAAACATAGTTTACATGTAAGATACTAACAAACCATTTTAATACCCAAATTTTATAAACTGTAATTTTGGATGAATGTTTTGTATTTTCCAACTTATTTAGTATGCACATAGTGGATTTTTTTAATACCATAATGCACAAATTCCATGTGTATTCCAACTGTTTCACGGATTAGTTTTATTTTGTATTATATAGTTATTATGTTCAACGACTTAATAGGTCATAAAATGCACTAAATACATTCCTACTTTCATATTATACGACTGATTTTTAATACTTACCTGCTTCAGGTTTAATCCAAATTAGTTACACAGTACTACCGCTTCTACTATTGACGCAGTTGCATATGTTTGATCCTGCACCTTAGAAAGTGTTGAGCAAATTGGAGTCTATAATTTCATTAATACCCTACTACATTATAATGGTAGCATTTCTTTTAACCTGCATATGGTAAGCTTGGACAATATGCTTTGCTATTCAATCTATTAGCTATATGAAAAGTTTGTGGTATCAATTATGTTAAAACCTTTTTTAATTTATGTACTGTAAACTTAATGATTAAACATTTAGCCATCAAAACTTAACTGAACATCTATAGCTATGTTGAAATTCAAGATATTTTGAAATGAAACAAGAATAATATTAAACTACAAACTTATTACTCACAGATAGATCATTAAATGCAAATATTGCAGCAATACTCATATTTGTTTGGTTAAAGGAATTTCATTTTTGTTTACCTGAACCTCCAAATCTTTCTAGGTAAAAAAAATATTATTCCTTAAATCATTATTTTCTATTAACATATTGCTGTTTTTGACTACTGATTATTATAATCCTAAATAAAGATTTAAGTACACTTTTTACTGCATTATAAAATTTAAAATTATGATTCATAAATAAATTATTACATGCTAATATTGTAATGCTACTCCTGTTTATGTATGCCTTGCCAATTCTCTCTAATACCAGCATTACACTTAGTATTACCATTTCCAGACATATCTTCCCAGTTATTAATTTTTAATACCTACTTTTAATGTTAATCTACCAACAATCTATTTCTAGAAAAGATTTCCACAATTACCTAAGACCCAATTCTCTCTGATACCAGCATTACACTTAGTATTACCATTTCTAGACATATCTTCCCAGGTATTAATTTTTAATACCAACTTTAAATGTGAATCTGCCAACAATCTATTTCTAGAAAAGATTTCCATAATTACCTAAGACTCAATGAAGGATAATTCCGACTATCATATGCTCCTCTAAACATATCAACAGATAATTAGATAACGACATATTATACTACTCAATATTTGAATAAAATCATGTTATATGCAACCTATGTTGAATACCTCCATATGCATATGGTTATGAAATTGTGGATAAAAACCGAGAATTGAATAGCCTCTTCTTCTTCATCCTATTCATGGGGAAGGACATATTAATATGCATGTCAACTTACTACTCTCATTAGTTTCAAGATTATTAGGTAGTGTTTGGTTTGTCAATTTTAGTTTTGGGTTTTCGTCCATAAAAATATGCACAAGACGCGTATATATTACCGAAAACGATCAATTTAGAAAACGAAGTTTACATACGAAAAATTTTTTTTGGACATAACAATTTATATTATTATTTTGCTAGCTTCCTAAGCTTATTAATAGCAGGTTTGGACTGCCTATTTAATTCAGCATCTTCTTCAACAATGACCTCAAGCTCAGCCATGAGATGTTCAACTATTAAAGCAATTTCAGCAGGTGACTTCTCATTTTTCTTCTTTTTCTTTCCCTTTTTAAAGAGATTACTCACATCATCATCATCCTCACCTTCTTCGACATAAAAAAAATGATAACACTAATTTTTTTAAAAGGCTTTAGTCCAGATAGCATGGGACAACTAAGATAATGTGTCTGTAGTAGTGGCTATAGTTTGGGTATTTCTTTCTTTTTTCGTATTATTTTCTAAATATACACCTAAATGGATTTGAATCACCTATCTGGTGGAATATTATAGTAGATACACGCCCTCCCTTTGTGGACTAAATAATCCAAATATTATAAATAGATAGGAGAAGTTATGTCTGTCTCCATTTGTATTTGAAATAATCTTAGAATAGAATGATCAGTCAATCGGCACTACTACTTTAAATTTGTTTTCTATAATTTACTACTTCTGTATATAGGGTAATTATGTTTATTACTTCTGTATAGGATAAAAAATTCGACCCATTATGTTGCTTGGTCCCTCAATGATTTACTTACAAATGACATTTTATATTTCTTTTTTCAACTAAGAAACTTTCATATTTGTAATGAAAACTAACTTTAATTCTACTTTTGTACATGTGTTTGATTGTCGGTACTAAAATATTTACAGCCATGTCTTGATATTCCTATTACAATTTCATATTATGTAATGTTAATAATCATTAAGTCAATCATCATGTGACTTTATAAATGTATATTGATTCTTATATGTAAGTGGGGAGTATAACAAAAGAAATACAAGTTGACAAGTTGAATATTTTTATTTTTGTATGCCAAATCCAAGGATATGCAATCGATCTCATGACTAGCTTGAAACTGGTTTAAGAAACCTTTTATTCACGCTATTTTTCTCCCAATCAATGAATCCTCGAAATAATAATCACGCTTTACTACTGATCTGATATGAGTTGCTTTCTGTGCATTGGACTTAAATCTACATCAGATTGATGAATACAATATTATCAGACTGCCCATCATTTACGTGTTAGGGTCATATTCATTAGTCATATTCATTAAACCATGGATGAATTTAATTTTTTTTCTATTCAAGAGCTTTGTCTTTGAGGGAAAACAGCGGCTACGCTATTATTTTTAATATTCCATTTATAGTACGTTTTTTAATGGACTGTGTCTGAAGTTTTGGAAAGTAACATAATTTCCTTTAATTTGACATCACCAAACACAAAGTCAACTAAAATTGTGAAGTTCGTTATTTTGTAATTCATGGGAGAAGTTTGTAACTTTTTGCAGATTGGTTTTGGAATGGTAAATTACGAGTTTGTCCGAAGTGAGTGCTCATTATTTTATAATGGTTCATTGAAAAATGATGATACCATAATTGTTAGAAAAAGATGTAATGTTTTTTCTTTCTTTCTTAGCTTAAATATTTATTTTTTTATTAGTTGTTAAATAGTTCTTTAGCTAACAAATGAGCTAGGTAGTACTTTACATGGCCATATATTCGACATAGCCCCTATTTTTTGCCATATATTTTTAGTCTTCTACTTGATTTTAGGTGAATTTTCCAAGTAAATCTATATTTGGTATTGTATGTTTACTGAACAAAAATATGAAATCAAACCTTTCCCTTCTGTTTCTCAGTTTCAAAATTTGTGTTTAATGGATTTAATGTAGTTGCTTATTTTATGCTTCATTGGTGTTGTCATTTAACAACCAAGCACAAACAATGCCAAATAAAAAATGTACTTAACTGAAAATTATCACTAACATTTATGGTTCTTCATAGTTAAATGATAATGAAAAAATTTGAAAAATAAATTGTTTAAATTAAATTTATTTACCACCATGGTACTACAATTCATATAAGTCGGTGGAGAACTTCAGTCAAATTGAATATTGAGGACTTGAGATAAAAATCTGATCATGATAGATGCAAGGATAATTAGTTTACAATATTGCATATTTGGTATCATGTTAATATGAGGTAAGGCTTTTGGAAGCATTAATTCTTTTTTTCTTCCAACTTTTCGGATTCCCTATCATCTTAGTTTGATCCCTTCATTTCAAACGAAATTTGGTAATTCCGTTGTCATGCATATTCTTACACTTTGTTTTCAATATATATTATAATTTTTATGCCTCATACAAGCCTAAATGTTAGCAAAAAAATATAGTTAGTTTAAACTTTTTTTATAAAGGATTAATTCTATTAGCATTAATTCTCATCATTATTTCTATTCTCGACTTTTCAACTTTATGACTAATCTATAGTCAGCCCTCAAATGTTGTCATCAAGGTAGTGCTTCATATTGAATATTAGTTGATACTTTATCTATGCTACCACCAGGAATGGGAAAAAATTATATATTGCTCCTATAGTTTTTTATTCACTTATTTTCATTTGTTAAAAAATAAGTTAACAATGATATATGCAAAATTTAAATGGGTAAGCTTAGACAACTTATTCCATTTACATATATGATTATGTCTCTAAGTTTGAACTTTAAATGATTCCGTACAAGCTAAATGGTATGGTCATTTTTTGGACAACTTCAAAGATTAGGTTGTTGTATGTCAATCAATCAAGGAAAGGATCAAATTTTTTTATTTCCTATTAGTATCATGATCTTCACATAAATTTTATGAAAGTTGATCCACCTAAGCAAATATCACAGTACTCCTTTTTGTAGAATAAGTGTAAAACGTGTGAGTTCTTTAGACTAAATTGAAAAGATAATTTTCAACAGAATTTGCATGTAACTCAAACCATCATATGTGCAGCAACCTTATGAGCAGAAAAGAACTAACCAGCCTCCTTGCAATGTTATAGTTGATGTTTTCATCAAATGTGTTCTACCAAAAAATTAGCGTTTTTGCACTTATTTGGTCAAAAACAACTGTCTTTAGCACAGTCCATTGTATTAATTTAAGTTAAGCATGGTAGTTATGAAATGGTAGCATGTTGTTTTGCACCTCTATGTAATCCATTTCAATTTCTAAACATTCGTTGCATGTGCAGGTCGTTTGTGAATTGTTCGAGGAAGTCTTCTCTCTGTTGAACCAAGTGCCAAACAGTCAAAGATTTGAATGAAGGTTGTCTGTCATCACAAGGGTTGGAGGGATAAATACACATTGAAGCAGAATAAAGTATGAAATATCTTTATCTTTAACATATGGTTTTGATGCATTCCTAATTTTTTTACCTGACCATACACTTTTCAAGACAACTGTAAAAATATCATGACTAAGAATCAAGATTTTAACAAATATTACCACATAATTTTACTCTGAACAGTAGTATGTAAATTAGTTTGCAATTTCAAATTTATACCCTTACACAAACACGTGCTATCAAAGAGTTGAGTACTCCAAATTATAGCTATAACGGATAATTATAGACAATAAATATATTTGTATAAATGTCTATTTCATTTCCTAATTTTAGGTCCATTCTTTGCTTTTTCACTATGTACTTCAAAAGCACCAAAGAAAAATACCAGCGATAAAAGATCGATTTGAAAAGTTATTTTGTGACGCCCCACCTCTATACCCACGCTAGCCAAGGACACTACGGGGAAATGCCGTCAACTAGCACGGAGAATAAGGCTGTTGAGGAGCGACCATCTGTATAATTGCTTTGTGCGAGTACCGATATGCCAGATAAGATGTAACTTGCATTTCTAGGACATTTGACATACCGACACAAACTCAAAGCTACTACACAGTGGCTATAGTGTCTTCGGAAACCAATATAGAAACAGACATAACACAAATCAGTCACAGATAATTCATATCACAAAGGCGGAAATAGATATGAATATATATAACACATAAAAGTGTTCATCAGAGTCGTGGTTTAAAAGATCCACAATGATACAAAAGAATAGCAACTTGTGCTATACAAAAGAATAAGTACACAACTATGAGTCTATATCTCAAATGTATACAACAAAAACTACTAATCTAAATAATTAACCAAAAGTCAGGATGATAACCCCAGAAGAGAAGTCAAGCAGAAGCACCTGCAACATCTCGGTCTGACCCGAGTATTATTTAAGAAGAAAATAATATACGGATCAGTCTAGCTATAAATATCAGATGAAATGATATAGAACAAGAGATATGACTAAACGTATAATAATCACAATGCCAAGTTATGATAAATAAATAATTGAAAAATCAATAAGAGATTAATCAATATCGCAAAGATCTTCTGAAAGATAAAAAGGAATGTCATACTCCTAATTTCATTCACCAAGCCACAATAAATGACATATATATCAATGCCAATCGTAAAAGTTGGTGAAACATAAATTTCAGAATTCAACACACAAAATCCAGAAATCACAAGAAAAGGATGGCCAAGACATTGATGTAGTGCAAACGGTACATCCAATGAATCAAAAAGCAAAGACATTGATGTAGTGCAAACGGTGCATCCAATGTATCAAAAGCAAAGACATTGATGTAGTGCAAACGGTACATCCAATGTATCAAAAGCAAAGAAATTGATGTGGTGCAAACGGTACATCCAATGTATCAAAAGCAAAGACATAGATGTAGTGCAAACGGTACATCCAATGTATCAAAAGAAAAGACATTGATGTAGTGCAATTCGGTACATCCAATGTATCAGAAGAAAAGACATTGATGTAGTGCAAACGATACAGACATTGATGTAGTGCAAACGGTACATCCAATGTATCAAAACAAAGACATTGATGTAGTGCAAACGGTACATCCAATGTATCAAAAGCAAAGACATTGATGTAGTGCAAAACGGTACATCCAATGTATCAAAAGCAAAGACATTGATGTAGTGCAAACGGTACATCCAATGTATCAAAAGCAAAGACATTGATGTAGTGCAAACGGTACATCCAATGTCGGTACATCCAATGTATCAAAAGAAAAGACATTGATGTAGTGCAAACGGTACATCCAATGTATCAAAAGCAAAGACATTGATGTAGTGCAAACGGTACATCCAATGTATAAAAAGCAAAGACATTGATGTAGTGCAAACGATACATCCAATGTATCAAAAGCAAAGACATTGATGTAGTGCAAACGGTACATACAATGTATCAAAAGCAAAGACATTGATGTAGTGCAAACGGTACATCCAATGTATCAAATAATTCAGAGCATCGACGTCGTACAGCGTGACATCCGATGAACCAAATCAAAAAGACATCGCACAATGCTAGTCTAAAACATAAAAATGATCGTCATGATCACAGAGAAGTGTCAATTACAGTAAACTAGTAAATATATGATCTTAGCTTCATGTCCCATAACCACTAGCTTAACTTAAATATTTACGAACAAATTGTAGATTTCCACTAGAAAATTGTCACAAGAGCTTCAATCGAACAAGTCCAATTATTAACTGACGATGTAAACGCAGGCGTTTCATACCACTTGTTTTACTAAGCCGTTTAATCAGATTTCTCATACGAGTGAGGTAAAGGTTTGTATATACTAATAGATTGGAAATCGGTTTGAGAAAAACGAGCTTTGTAATAAAATAGTGTTGAAATCATTTGAAGAAAGAGTTTTGATATTCACTACTAGTATTAAAACTTTTATATTTTTAAAGTGACAAATCATAGAAAGGATTGTAGAAACAATCAATTATCAAAATTCACATTCGAAGACGTGAATAAAATCCAAAGAAATCGGTACCGAATCCATCAAAATGGATGTTCCCAAAAATCACGAAGAAAATGCCATCAAAGTCGATAATAAGTGATAATAACAAAAGGGAATCAACACGAATCGATTAAAGTTGGAATTCTCGAGCACATAGGCAAATAGGCAAAAAGAGTGCAGATTCAGACGTATGAAATCAAGGATTCAGACGTCTGAATCTGGAAAATAAATATTTTCCTAAAACAGAATTCAGACGTCTGAAATAGGCACTTTTTAGCCTATTTCCTCCCTGGTTCCAAATGAACCAATTCAGACGTCTGGATAATATGATTCAGACATCTGAATCCTGGGGAATAAAAATTCCCAGTATAATATTCAGACGTCTAAATACTACGTTTTAGACGTCTGAAACCTGGGTTCAGGGCATTCCCTGAACCTAGGCCAAAAATGGCCAAACGAATATCGAAAGCGATTCGGACGAGCAAACGACGACTAAGGATTTACGTTGAGCGACAACCCAGCCTTAACGGCTCTCCGATACACCTCAAATATCAATGTCCAAATATCCATAAAAGGATTTTCATAGATTTTGATTTCAAAACACTAAAAATTGGAATATACACCAAATCAATCCAAACCAAAATCAATTGCACAAGAGTAAGTGTTGGGAATTCATACCTAACAATCGAAGATAATTATAGACAAAGATGTGAGATAAAAATCTCACCTTTGAACCCAAATCAATGAAGAAGAAGCTTGAAAACAAAGGAGGATCAACCACTCTTCAATCCCAACTCAAGAAGCTAGATTCTAAACTTAAAAGAGAAATATTTCTCAAATTAGGTTTAGGAAATTTCTGAAATTGGAAGGAGAATGAGTTGGAGAAGAAGAAGGAGATGCTTATCAATGGGTTCTCTTGAATTTGGAGCTAGAAGTTGGATTTGCAAAGAAAGCTAGGGCTTAGGAATTTCCATTTCCAATCTCTACCACCATTTTTACTTTAGCTTGAAGTGTTAGGAATATGAAATGAAGTAATGAAGAGTTGGAGTGGAGCTAGAGTCTTAAGGTGGAACATTGGGCTGAAACCTAAACTCAAACCCAAAGTGAAAAAGTAGAAAAACTCGACTAACTCCAAACATATCGAAGCTTATACTCAAAAAGGTTGCAAACGACATTTTGAACTCAATGGAAGGGGTCTCGAGTCCTAATTCGACTGTTTGCAAAAAGTAGGTTTTCGGACCAAAATCCGACGAGCGATGAAATATTTAAATAAAAAAATATTTAAATACACAATCGATAAATATGCGGATTGTTACATATTTTCACATATAACATAAAATATAATTTTTTTATTATCCTTTTGAGCCAATTCAAAAATACCACACACTGCCCCTGCAGATGTTTTACAGACTTTAAAAATAACATACTATCCCTGCAAAAATTGTTTTACTACATATAACTATTATAAAGGACATGTGATATTTTTTTATTGACCCTGTAATGACATTCTGTCCCAGTTATTCATGTGGAATACATCCCCTGTCTTGGCAAAACCTGTCAGCCAACTTGCACCTTTTGTAGAAAACAACTGTGCATCCGATTATAGGCTGAATTCAACAAATATTATATACTGTCATTACACCTTCTTTCTTAGTAAAGTTCACACCCAACATACCCATGTTGTAACATACTGCTGTGCAACAACTTAGACCTCAATTATCAATACAACTTTCTTTACTTCATTCGATTACTACCTTGCTGGTACACTCTGCTACTTACTACATATAATAATGGATTAGCTATTTTGTCTTCGCTTTTATACCTGTAGGTAGGAATTGCTGAAGCAACCACTGTTCAACTGCTTAGGATATGAACAGTTCTTGGGGCATATTCAGCACAAAGGAGAAAATGCTGCAAGGTTCAATATAAGCTAGAAAAAAATATGTGCTGCACCAATTTGTTGGGAATCTTTAGCAAACTTTTTTTCAAAAACCACTGTTGCCTTTTTCCACGCTATGTTTTAACTTTCATCCGTGTTCCGCATAAATATTTATGTACCTATGTTGATGTGCGAATACATGAAAAAGTATATAGATTCTATATGTCTGTTATCATGGAGTCAAACTCTTATTATTTGATATAGACATGTTCGTCTTCATAATCTATTCATACAACATAACTTTGACAGCTGTTTATGCTTTTGGGTTCATCGCCAAACTGAGCAATTTATGCATTTTATTTTTTATTTTATTTAAAGAAACTGGAAAAAAAACAAAGAAAAACTTAAATTCGGTTCCCATCACATATTTTAGTACCAACAGTAAGTTGTGCATCAAAAAACAAGTCACCTTGGCGTTTAGTTGCTCGGTTCGCCAACAGTACAATGCTCCCGTGTCACATATTGATGGGGTACTGGTATAAAATTTAATATAGCATATGCTCACCAAGGCTCAATGAATTTAAAATTTAAACTTTGAATGATATCTAAAAATAAAATTTAAGAAAAATGGTGCATGCAGTCAGTTGGACATATCCTAATATTTTTACTAACTTGCATTCGTTTTTATGTATATTGTCCAGCTAGCTGTCTTTGTGTATGTGCAAAGAAATCGCAGGTTATGGGCAATATGCTCTGCAGTTGAAAGCTATGAAATATATAGCTGCATCCACTTACGAAAATCATTGATTTCATGCAGGATAACAACGATTTCCACTGTCCGATGCGTTTGTCAAGCAACGCAACCATGAAATACATAATGCAAATTTTCTTTACTTATATTATTCAATCCCATGTGCGAAGCACAACTTCATACTAGTTATTATTATTATTTACATTAGAATGAAGGTGATCTCAAATATGTTATCATACTTATTTACTGAGCAATGCATGCGTGATTGTTGAATTGGTGGAAGAACTGGTTTCAGAGTACGTCTAAGCTTTCATCCACTCACTATAATAACTCCTGAAAGGCTAAATGTCTTACCAAGTATGACAAACAGGTACAAGTAATTCACAACTAAAAGGTTGTTACTGAAGTTAAATTTAGATATTTGCATTTAAATCCATCTTTGCACTACGGTGGTAATATGTGTTTATTTAATTTTATTTTCCATGTTTAGGTATCATACCACTTGTTGGTATTGTTGTTTGTCTTAATATGTCTCTGCTAATCTAAACATCATAGTTCTTACTTATCTTGATATATTGTTATAGTTTATATTGATTGGAAATATTTTCTGGAAGGTTTTACTGAAAACTTTTAATATGGTTTTCCTACAAGCATTGCTGCAATATCTGAATCAAGCCATGAAAAAATGCTTGTGGTCATGCTTTCAGGTATGTATTAATGAATTGACAACTTTGAATGAAACACTGATAGCTTGGCTGGCCTTGAAAGAATCGAGAAACATGTATAGCTAACTTAAAGTAATAATTTATGTAACTTGAAAAAGGTGGATGGATACCTATATTAAAACTCATTACATTAGACATGCTGATTGTACGAATGAAAAAGTGTTTTATAAAATTCAAAAAAGTGTCAACAAGAAATTTTGAATGGATTATGTTGCACAAACGTTTGCCTTCCTATGTAGAATTATAGTAGATATCTAAGTATGAAGCTAATAGGCTATCATATGCAAGTGAAATTTCACCACACCATATCTATATATGGAGCATTATTGTCTTTGTGGTACATCGGTACCTTTATAATTTATTTCATATTTATATTTCTAGCAATAGTTAATAGATCCTGTAACACCTAGGATTTTAAATGAAAATAATTAATCAACTTAAAATGGTATTTTGATAATATCGCACTAATATGGGTCCATGCTTCACACACAAACTTTTTGTATTATCCTAAACAGAAAGCAAGGGCGTTTTTAGAATTTCAAAAAGACACCGAGTAATTTAGTTTAATGAATTTTATTTATTAGTAGTAGAGATAAAATAAGGAACACAATTCTTACAAATTGAGAAATTTGGAAAATCAGACTTCACCATCGCATCGAAAATATTTTGTACCCTAAATTCATATATAAAACGGTAAACATGAATGTCGGATGAAGGAGAAATAGATCGTTTACTAAAACACTATAACAACCCGATATTTTCAGCCATTCGCATCCGCATGTGTCGGACTTGAATTGCTCAAAACACCGCATTGTAATAAAATTTGGAGCAAATAAAATCGTCAAAAAATCACAGACACAGAATATCATAATAACTCGCAGTGGAAATAAAATACCATAGTAGTTCATGAAGCTACTATAACAAAGTCTCAAAAAAATACATAATATCAGTTTGAAACAAATCATATAGTAATCCCAAATACATAGAAGTCACAATACAAGAGCTGAAATAGAATAACTGAAACTGGAAGATATAAATTACCAGATAAGTAGAATCTCCAACGATTTCTAGCTCCAGAAAGAGAAATCCAAAGCTAAGCTATGAATACTCAGGCTGACCCGAGCGTAAAGAAAAACACAAAACACTCAAGTCAAGACATACATACTTATACAATGTAAACCAACTCAAGTGAACTGTAATAAATGTAAGTAACTTAAAGGATGCTTGGGATTGCCCTCTGTCTGCCGCCTCACACTCCACAGCATCGCACGCCACGAACCCCATGTTACCGCGAATCCCCCAGATCTGCTTCCTCGATTTGAACGGCCCCAACATGCTCGACCTCGTGAACTATTCGTGAAATGATGCTCGCGATTTAAATCACCGAAACCCCCTGCCGTGGTTGCCCCAGTCAGGGTGATGAGAGCGCTTCGATCGGCTCTGAAGTTCAAATCAGATTCGAATTGGAAAGAATGCGGCCATTTTTTCTTCTTCTGTAGATCTAAACTTTGAATTGAAAAGGAGTAAGGTCTCGGCTCTTTTGTTTGATCGGAGGAGATGTATGTTTATAACAGGAGGTAGCGTGCTTGAACAAGAAGAAGGGGACAAGATTTAACGTGCCTGCACACTAGCTACAGTGCTTGAAGAGGAGACAAAAGATGATGTTGGAAAAAGTTTTGATGTGAATAAAATTTCAGCTGATGTTGACTAGTATTTAAATATTAAATTCAAATTCAAATGTCTCGATAAATACAACTTAAAATATTATCCTCCTATCGAGGCATGCCGCAAGACGTTTATAATGTTTTACCCATATTCCAAACATAATGGAACGTGTTTCGATGCCCAGTTCAATCCTATGTGAAAGATAACTTTTTTGGACCAGTTAAAATATCGAATTTTCGATTTAAATTCCAACGCGTTTATTGACCATATGGTTACACGACAACTCCGAATGCTACGGAAATTGAAATCCGATAAAAATACCGTATTACGGATCCAATGGAACTGGTTTCGTCGAATTCCGAGACTGTGTATCGAAAGGCAATTTTTAAATATCGATTTAAATGGTAAAATTAAAACTGAACAAAACATTTCCGAATTAAATTCTGAAGCTCCCATTATCTTCAGTATCATCAATATAAATTTTCTAAGCCATCAAATTATTTTTAACAAGCTGAAAATTGAAAATTCAAATTTTTACCCATCATTAACAAATTAAATTCAATAATTTAATTGCCAAATTCAAATTTATATTTGAAATCCAAGCTAAGCCATCATTCAAATATTTAAAACTAATTCAATATTTTCAATTCAAATTGTCCAAAATTTAGGGTCATCACAAAGATCATTTGACTGCACAAAGAAGGTTCCATGTTTCTACATATGATGAGTTCTAGAGGAGGTACAAAACCATGAATCCTAATTTACGCCACCATTACGAGGTTATTCAAGTTGGACTACCTTGCCACTTGTATTATGATCTGGAGTTCAATAAAAATATTAACACTGGAAAAAATGCCGACGAAATGGTAGATATTCTGATATCTATCACCTTCAAAGCGCTAAGTGACAAATACAAAATCCAGGGAAATCAAGATTGGGTTATAGAGCTTGATTCATCTGCTGAAGAAAAGTTCTCTCGACATGTGATCATTCGTATTCCAAATATTGCCTTCAAAAACAACTCACATGTTGGAGCATTCATCTCTGAGGTATGCTCATGTATAATAAATTTAAGAGTAAGTGATCCACAGTTTGAAAAACTGTATATCAAGAAAGATTCAAGCTCATCAGACAATACAGAGCGTCTTTTCGTTGATACAGGAGTTTATACCCGTAATCGTTGTTTTCGTCTTCCTTTCTCATCAAAAGCAGGGAAGAATGCTTTACTCCTGTCAAGCGAACGCTTTGCACGTAAGAATCTGAATGAGGAACAAGTGTTTATCAAATCACTTATTTGCAGAATAGATGCTGATTTTGATAAACTATTAGAGCGTAAAATGGATCTAGACTATTGCAAAATTCTTCATTTTAAATTTGAGAGCAATGATAATATCACATACACCGAGGGAGATAAGTCATTACATGTTTATAGTAGCAATATACCGAAGTCCTATTGTTCAGGAAAATCTCCTTTTCCAGCTTTGGATGATAAAATTTCATCTTTTGCCTCTCATGGAAATGTTTCAGGTAAAATCAGAAGGTGGTACTGGTTTTCTGCATATGGCTACATAATTTATAGCATGTCCAGAAGTCGATATTGTGAACGAATTGGAAGAGAACATAAAAGTAATCATGTTATGTACATTGTTGATTTTCAAAGGGTTGGCTACTATCAGAAATGCTATGACCCCGATTGTTGAGGCTATCGATCTCCAGAGCGCCCAGTAGCATGCGATGTATTGTTAAATTGTTGTGATATTGTGAATCAAGAAGGCAAGCCTGTCTAGAATTAATGCATCTGTCAAATGAAATATTAACTACATAATCACTTTAGTCTATGTTGCTTTTGTGTATTGTTAACTAGCAAGTGCTTACACAATTGATTTTAAATTTGATAATGAAATTCTGGTAATTGATAATGAATTTGTAATGGCTAATGTTTGTAATGCTCTGTTAAAAAGATAAAAGCATTTTTTTGTATTGACGGTATGTTGTATCACTTTTATTGACAGCTCCACGTATGCTCTTTTCAAAAGGCTATACATAACAACATCACTTTTATTGATAGTATGTTTCGGGTAGAAATATGCTTGTCATACTTATCTCCAGCTGTTCTGTTTGATTTGTATTCCTAGTGCTGTGCGTGAAACTCGTGAATTCACAAATGATTTGGTTTGAATGAGGATATATAAGATCTCACTGCGGATTTGGGTTATGCTATTAAAACTGCTCCTATTTGGTACCATTTTTATTTTGTTCTAGCGACCAACGTCAGGGCTGGAGTGAATGAATAGAAAAGACTACGTGACGACCCGCCCTTCTCAACCCAGAAGGACGTATCATCATTAAGAAAGAAAGGGATAGAAATAGAAAAGAATAAAAAGAAAGAACAACAACATCAGAATCTCACAACGGAATGGAACAAAATATAATACATTACATAACTATTACATAGTTATACATGCATCAGAGTATTACAATATCACATAACAGGACTGTCATATACATATATGTCCATACATACATCCAAAATACTGCATACACTAACTACACAGCGGAACTACATATATAGATACATACGTCTGGTCTTCTCCCCAAAATAGCTTCTCCAGAAAATCAACACTTCCAATACCTATCACTTGGCTACTCATAAAAATTTGAGTACCCAAGAGTTTATGAAAAACAAAATATAAACTCCGGGTCAGACATGGGTCTAGTATGAGTAAACAGGTTAAAATTGTTTAACTTGAAAATCATTTGAAATAAAGGTATCACATAAGACTCTCCACAAATAAATACGGGTAAGTTTTTACCTTACGCTAACAAAAACATTTTATAGGAAATTCAGTGATATTATAATAGTGTCTAGGGTTTTGAAGTAAATAGAAAATAGCCGAAATTGTTACATCTATTAAATTCCAGCTACTAGCCACGAAAGTGGGTAATACAAATCAAAACCGCAGGGTCTCGTAGGGAAATTGGATTTCCAACAATAGCAGGGCTACTGGGGTACCGCCCGTCACAGTACGGGGCCTAGATCACCGTACCAAGGATCACTCCCAACCCTCTACAACACCAGGCCGGAACCATTCCTTACTGAACAGTCCCGAACAAGATAACCCCACAGTTGTGGCCAACAACTGCTCACACAAGCGAATAAAAAGGGACATCTAGACAGGGGAATATCTTGTCCTGCTTGGGCATGACCCACCTAACCTTGCTGCATCTCCCCTATTTTAGCCATTCCCGGTTGATGAGGCTTGAGGATACGATTACCTTTATTGAACATATCTTAGAATGCTCATCGTCCGCCTGACGATGTGCTGAAAGCATTCAATCCATACAAGTTCGTTCCGGGTTCGAACGAAACCGAAGGCATTATCTCGTTACACTCATTTTGGAATCACCCTCAGAGTTAACGACAATAACCCTTGCATTCTGAAACACCATCTCAATCACCATTTGATAAGTCACGACCTATCGTTTAATTTGGATCGATGTGGTTTTCAGAGAATCAAAATTGATTCTTCCGATCCCGGTCTCATCGGAATCCAAACGCCATTTTAAGGGCCAAGTTGTCTATTTAACTTAACAGTTCAATTTAATATCAGAATTCACATAACAGATATAACAGATAAATCATACACAGTTATCACAGATATCCATAATATATCACAACATATCTCAGAAATATCATCAAACAGATGTTAAAGTCAATCAAACAGAATTATCAATGCATACCAAACAGTTTGTTTTTATTTAATTTATTGCTTAAGAATAAACTATTTATTCTGTTTAAATAATTACTGTTTAATTAACTTATTAATGATCAATTAATCAATTAGTTATCATTAATTATTAATTCATTAATCATCTAATCTTTAGTTGCTTATTTAATTATTTAACTTCTATTCATTAACTGTTACTTAATTACTCAGTTAATTAATTTATTTTTTATTGTTAATTAATAACTCACTTATTAAAAAGTAATTACTTATTTAATTACCACAAATGACTTTAATAAATCAATTATTATCAATTTAATTAAAGTATAATTCCTAATTAATCATTTAAGTTAATTTTCATTAATTAACTTCAAATAATTAGCTAACGTTATTAAGTTTTAAATTGATTTAACATACGATTTATTTTTAATTACAAAATTAATTTAAATTTATCAATCAAATTTCAAATATAAATTAATTTACATTCTAATTACTTTATATTAGTCAAACCATCTTTACATCACTTACCATTAATAAACTTTTAAAACAAATATTAGCCTAACTAACTAATTATTTAGTTACTTAGTTATAAAAATACCAAAACAGATTATGCACGTTCAATTGGAAAGGTACCCGAGACAAACCCCTTCCCTACTCGAGACAGTCTCGAGTTATCCTCGTGTCTCCCCTGCGTCCCTCTCTCTCTCACTCTCTATCTTCTTCTTCCTTTCCCTGATTCTTTTCTTCTTATCAATTTCACTTTTTTTTATGTATCAGTATAAATCGAATTGCAGTAGCCACTCACGCAGATGTGGTCCTAACTCGAGCTAACCCACCCCTTTACTCGAGTACCCACTCGAGTGTCACTCTATATGAAGCCACTCACGACCTCACTGACACGCTCACGCCACCGTGCACGTGCACGGTGGTGCACTTGGCCTCCGGCGACTCGCGACAGCCCCCACAAACCACAAATCATCCACTCATATGATTACATCTCTCAAAACAACATGAATCGGTCGAAGGCAAAAAATTGCCTGAAGCTCGAACATGCGACGCATTCACCCACTGACAATTCCTTCGTGCGGCCACCATCCAGGTGATGGAACTCCACCGAAACTTCGCTCACATCCCCCCTAACTCCACCTAAAATTGCGTTCCACTCGGTTGCCCTATTGGAGCCGAAACAAATTTTTACAGAGCACCATGTATTCTTAGCCTAAAACCCTATTTTCGAATCAACCCCAAAACTCTTGCATTGAATAATTGTTTTTGCATTTTTCCTGACATCTACAAGTATCAATCAAACTCCCACATGAATTTCAACTTCTAAAATTAATTGAATCACCGGATATTCTCAAATAAGCAATTTTGGTCCACTTTGAAACCACACCTATTCTTCTTACTTAAAAATCATTATTTTTATGTTAAAAATCTTAGCTTTGAGTGTTTAATCAAGATATAGATTCAAATTAACAAACTAAAATATTTAAATTTTAACATTGATTTCCTTTTTACTGTAACTTAAAGATACAGTGTTTATAACATACTGTTAAACTCCTAAAACAAGTTTACATGCCTATGTTTAAGATAAACCACTTGTATCAGCAACAAATCTAAAGTTCAAACAATTATATGAATAATTATTTATAAATATTTTGGCTTTTATTTGTTCAGATTTTTCAAAAATCTTGAAGTATAGCTACCTGTACTACCAAAGCAACAGGAAATACCCAAGGTTATTTATATAAACAATATCAAAGCACTTACCATTCATAAACTAAAGAGACAAGTTTAGATTTAAAATAGGTAAGTTTACTCACCAAAAATAATTTGATGAAGAAAGGCTACAGGTTTGATTCCTTGAAACTTCACTGTCCTGAATTTGAATAAATTTTAATTTACCAGGTAAAGCTATTTATTTCCTCCTCTAATCTCAGGTTTGTTTTATGTTTAGTCAAGTTTTTATAAACGAACATAATATAGGTGGATATATATATAGAAGTAGCTGAATAATTAGAGGTTGATCTAGACAGTTACTACTTGTATTGTTATCCTTTCTTTTTATTGGCTAAGTAATATACACTGCAGTATGAAATGATAGAGATTTCGGCTGTAGTACTACATGAACAAAATGTTATGCTAATCAATGCTTTTGCTCTTAATTATGATAATATGTATTTAATGTTTTACTGATAGTTGCAATTTGTACAAAGATATTTATCTTATTTCGGCCAGCATATTTTGTACAAGATACAGATTTTGTTTTTATTATATTTGAAGTAAAACTTGTGTTTTCTTATGCATAAATATTTTCCAGCAGCACATAAGGTTTATATTTAATTTATAGCATTGTGATTGTACAAAGATATTTTTTTTGTACTGGACAAAGATGTTTGAAACGTTTTGCAATTGTTCAGTTTCATAAAATCAGGTTTTGTTCAACTAGATTTTGTCAGTATATTTAGCTATATATATTTCCTTTTCTTATTGTAGAAGCTTGCTCATTTATACATATGTTTGTTATTTTGATCGTAGCCTGATTTTGATTTTTATTTGTCGAGTACAACTATATATAATTTGTCTTGTTTTCTTTGCATTATTCATTTGTATATACAGGTTATATTTCTCAAACGTTCTGATATGTTTGCTTAAAAGTTATTGTTAGCATATTAGTTGTATTCTATTTGTTAATTAAATTTTCAAACATTGATTTATATCATATACTTGCATTTTTATACTTCAAGTTATAATTTATATTTGTACATTTATCTCTTTAGTTACATTCTATAATTTATGATTATGTTTTATAGTAGTTTTGTATGTTTATGTTTATAATTATTTATATTGTTTTATACTTATGTGTTTATGTTTAATATTACTATGTTTATTAATTTTTAAACTTATCATTTTAAAAACGAACATTGTATCCATATATATTATCACAGAATAAAATATAGAATCTTAGATTTTATTGAATAAGACAGATTTTGTTTGAATGGTTTTGAAGCATTTAGTTTTAAATATTCAAATTAAAACTTTCATTTATAAAACATATAACTGTTAAATATCAAACATCTTATTTGTTTATAAAATGTAAAGCTTGCATTTAATTTAAATTAGATTAAATATTCATTAAAATATGCTGTCAAAAATTCCGGGTTGTTACAGACTATATCTTAAAAATAGACATAATAACTACAGTAACGTATAATAAAAAAATACTATGCATAAGAATTAAAAAGATATATCAATTTATCTTTTTTAACATAACTAACAATATTGTATTCCAAATAACAGTTAAATATAAACAACTGCATACAAACAGAAGTAATCAAAATCATATTATAACAAATTCAACGTATGAAATTATCCAAATATTCAACTCAAAGTATTCATAAAACAACCAAGCATTCATAGGACAACCAATCAAATACATTAGACTAAAACAATCAACTCAATTATTCAACTCAAATTATTCATAGAACAACCAATCAAATACATTGGACTAAAAAAATCAACTCAATTATTCAAAGAACACCCCCTTCTATTATGTCCTAGTTTTTTTACACTTTCCATATCTGTTTTGCTTAGCATGAAAATCAGCACCTTCAATCCTATTCATCCTAGGCCTACCAGCTCCACGAACAGGCTTAGGAGGAAGAATAATAGATGATTCTTCAGCTTCAATTGCTTCCTTATCAAAAGTTGTAATATGAATGATCAAATGTGAATACGAAGCTCGATAATACTCAACGATAAAGTAATTCTCAATATATTCATAAATAGAATTTCTGGTTAAAGAAATACACTTCAAAGCATGCGCACAAGGAAAACCTGTCACTTTCCATTGATTGCAACTACAAATGCAATTTTTAAGATCAACCTTTTGAGATGTTGGAGAATGAACTTCAAAAGTATACCTACAAAATGTCAAATTAAAAACAGTTAAAATATATAAGCAGATTGCATTTCCAAAAATGGATTATTAGCACTATATATATTCTTTCTAATCTATCTAATAAATAAGACCCAATTCATGTGCATTGAACTAATAGTGAAAAATAAGACTCATAAACCAAAACAAATAAAAACAGTCATACTTTTCATATTCTTAAAGATCACGGACTAATGCATCATACTCCTAGGCACTACATTAGTTTTTACCATAACAAAATCTCAAAAATAAAACACTACAATGATACTTGCTTTATATTACTTGGTCCTTACATTATTCATATTATCATGAGCCTCAATGCAGACAAAGAGAAAATACGTAGCAAGTGACACCAACAAAATGAAATCATAACACAGGCTACAAAGCAAGTTGAAAAAAGATAAATGCATTTATCATTTTTCGAAAACTGTGAACATCATGTAAAAAATACAAATACATACCTAGATGATTTAGAAACGCTCCACCCAAATCCTTCTTCCTTCAATTTCAACAAAAGAGCTTCCATTTTTGGACATAGCACACTAGTCCACTTTGATGCCTCTTCTCTACGATTAGACATTTGCATCATAAGTTTTGCCCTAATTCCATCAAGACAAGCAGTAACAGGCAAACTTCTTTCATCCAAAATCCAAGAATTAAAACTCTCAGCTACATTCGACATATTTTCACCATATCGCTTCCTCGAGAAAAAAAATCTGCCCAATGATCATACGGTTTATCATTCAAGTACACTATAACTTTGGCACCTCCAATTTCTTTGTACTTGGACATAGCTTTTTCAAAATCATGATGATTAGAAGCTATAGCACAACGCTCAAGTAAATGAGCTACCCAAATACCCCTTTCACTTTTCACAATGCTAGCAATATTATTTTGCATATGATGCAAAAAATAAGAATGGTGACTATTTGGAGATTTTTTTGGAATACTTAACAATAAACCCCAGTGTCTATCACTTAAAAAAGTTAATATTCTATCATAAACGAGAGCATTCTTCAGGTGTTTTAAAAACCAACTCCAACATTCTTCATTTTCTTTGGGAACAAGAGCCATCACTAATAGGAAAAAACCTGGAAAAAAACAAAAAATAATAATTCAATCTGTGATATCCCGAAAATTTGGCAATATAAATTTAATAATCCGTGTTTGAAATTAATTTAATTTGATAATTTTCGACAATAAAATTTGAATTGATTTAATAATCTTCTTTTAGTAAATATTTCAATTAGAAGATTATATCTTTTTAAAGCTAATAAATTGTTTTCTGTTTATAATATATATAATTGTATATATTGTACATTGATAAGCTTTGATTTGGAACTTAGTAAATGAATCAATTTCTAATTTTAATTTATATTTGGTAAATTGGAAGTTTGATTTAAAATTAACATTTAAATTTTCAAAACAATTTAATAGATAATTATATAGTTTATATTAAAGGAAAACCTTATTTGTTTAGATTTATATTATAATTAACCTAAATATGAATCTAAATTAGATTAACATTAAAAGCTTGGTTTTATTTTATTTTTAAATATCGTTTGAATTTATATATATAATAATTTAAAATAAAAATTACAAATGATCTTAATTTGTTTATAATATCTTTTATAAATTATTTAATATTTTATTAATTTGTTATTTTCAGATAATAATGATAATACTTAGTTTTTCATAAAACATAAATAGATTTTAGAAATAGGACTTGTTATTTTTAATTTTAATAAAAGTTATATATGCATATGTATAACTTGATTTTTCCATTGGATTTTTATAATTTAATTTGATTTTGAATTGAATGTTTGAAAATTTAAAAGAATAAATACATAGAAATATTTGAATAAGCTTATGTTCATAATTTGTTTGTTTCATTTTCTTTTTAATAAATTAAAAGTGAGAAACTCATTTATATACATAAGAATAATAAATTAAGGTTTTAAAGTATTTACAAACAATTTAAATTAAAACTAAAATATACTTAATACATGTGTGAATTTCTTAAAACACCCTAAAGACATGTGTAAGCCATTAATTAAACCAAGTGACAAGTGTTAAGGTTAGAGAAAGTGTATTCTTTAATTATCTTTTTCTTTTATTTTAATTAAATTAAAAATTTATTTATGTAAACATTTCTCCTCATCTTATTCTTCTTTTGTTCAAAAAAACTTGAGAAAGTTTTCAGATCTAAAAATCTGAATTCATCTTCCACAAAACAGAAAATTTCTGTTCAAATAAAACCTGTCAATTTCCCCTCTCAAACAAATTTGATAACCTATAATCTCCTCTAACCAAATCAAACTACAGCTACCTGAAAATCATTTGCAACATCCAAAATACATACGATTAAAGATCTCTGTATTTCTGTTTGAAAACTTCATCATGTCTGCAAATTTTTCTCTGGAATTGAAGCTTTAAAAAAAAGCTGTAGCTCCTCAAAATCCATTAATCTGAACATCCAAAAACCTGAAATCACTTTGCAAAATCTTAAGCTCGCATGCATTTTATTTTCTAAAAGCATGCATCTGAAATTCTTCTGAAAACTTCAAAATCCTGTATGTATTTTTCTGGAGGCCTGCAATTCATCTTCTAGAAAACATGTAGCTGTAAAACAAGCTTGCATCTGGGAACATACAATTAAAATCAGAGATAAAAGAGAAAAAAGAAAATAGAAGCACCGTTCAATTTCAAGCATTTTCCTGAAATAGTTTGCTATTCTCATAATTTCAGGTGAGTAACAATTTATTTTTAAAACTAATTTAAAGTAATATGGTTGCTTGAATTTATTTTTTCTGTGATAATCATATTTTGTGGGGATGAATATGATAAAAATTGTCTGTATGTATGTATGGGTTTGAATGCATGTTGCTGTGAATTCATTCTTCCCTGTTCTAGACTCCGAACTTTAAATATTGATTCGAAAATCATGAACTCAAAATCTAGTTCATATCTAAGTTCAAATTCTAACAAGACATGTTAGAGTAACCTAATTTAAAGTTTAAGTTTTTATTTAATAAAAAAATAAAATAAAAAGAAACCTGTAATGTCTTTGGGAATAGTATAATACTACAGAACAAAATTTTTATATACAAGTAAGAATTTAATTATATAGGATTCATTGATTTAAGATATTAAATCAATTACATAAATCAAAACTTGAATTCTAAAACTAAATTCAAAGAATTTAGTTTAAATTTGAAGGGGCATTTCTGGATGAACTGTAAATTATGTTTTTGGTAAAATTTGACAATTTGGGTGATCGGAGTGGCAAATTTTGATTATGGTGATGGAGTAGTGAACTAAGATGTGGGAAAAATAATTGGATAAGGGATTAATGCATTAAGTCAGTAATGATTTAGGGATTGAAGATTACAACCCTAGTTTTGTTCCTCTGAAAAGAAAATGATTTTCACGACCCTATAGGAGACCGAGTTGTCCCAAATTCAGGTTGATGATGGATGGAGTATGGAACGAGAGGTGGCCGGAGTTGTAGTTTCTCCGGTGATCAGATTTGGGTGATTGAAGAAAATTCCAGATTCGACCATTGTTCCAGTTTTCGAGCTCAGAAGCTCGATTGTGATTTTGGGTTTTGGTAGTTTATTTGATGATGGGATTGTATTAAAAGGAGATCGCCGACGTGTGTGGATGGTCGCGAGATGCCGGAGGTGTCGGCAATGGTGGTGCAGGTGCACGATATTTGAGGTATCGGCAGATAGTTTTTGGGAAGAAGGATTTCTCGAGTTTTGTTTCGGGTTGTATCGTGATATGCTCGAAGGAATGGTGTTTAGGACTCGAAGGAGCTGTGGTGTGAGCTCGGGTGTGTTAGATGTTACAGGTTTATGTGAAAACCTGTCAGTGCCTCCAGTTTTGAATAAATGCAATGAAATATTACTCGAGTTATTTAGCGAGTTACTCGAGTTATGTTAATGATTTGTTCGAGCTAGATTAGGATTGGCTAGAATAATTAATTGTTGCTTGAGTTAGAAATTGTTCAGGTTAGAAAACATGTTATGTTTTCTAATTTTAAACTGAATTTAAAATATTAAGTAAAGATTTAAAATATGTTTTAAACCTAATTTTAAACTATAGATTCAAGTCTAATTTGAATATTAAGATGGAAAAGACTAAGTTTTTAAAAATTCAAATTTTGTTTAAATACTTTAAAGGGGTTTATTGTTTAAAATGTTTTAAAGAAATTTGAATTTAATTTGGAAATTGAATGTAAAGAAATGTTTAAACAAAGTTTAAACTAATTCAAATCTGATTTGAATCTTTGTTTCAAAATAGAATTAAGTTTTTATAAAGTGTTTGAACAATTTTAAATGATAATGTAAAATTTAAATGGTTTTAATTTAAAAAGAAATTTGTTTTAACTTTTGTAAAATTTCTTTTAAAATAAAAGTATTATTTGTCATTTAAAAGATTTAGATTGATTTTAAAACTTGTTAAAGTTAAATAATAATTTAATGATTTGTATTTCAATTAATTATTAGGGTAATTAAATGAATAATTAATTTATTTAATAAATTAATAAAAGGGTAATTAAGTGTTTAATCTTAAAGGTTTAGGATTTAGTATTATTTTTAGAATAATTAACTTGTAATTAAGAATAATTAATTAAATAAGATTTAATTTTAATTAATGATTCGTAAATAATTAAACAAGTAATAATGGATTAATTTAGTTTTAGTTAACACTTAATTATTTAATTAATTTGAAATTAATTAATGGGTTAATTAATGATTAATTAATTTGTTATTAATAAAGATTAAAATAAAATAATTATTTTAGAAAATAATTAATAAATTTTTAATAGTTAATGAAGGTCATTAACTATGGATTATTTAATAATTTATTAGTTTAATTAATTTAATAATTAATTAGATTAATTAATTTAAAGATAATCATTTATATAAGTTATTAAGTATAATTACTTATGGAAGTAGTTAAGGAATTAATTACTTATTGTAATTAATTGAGTTTAATTTGATTAGATTAAGTTAATTAATTCAGTTTAATTAATTTAATAAATGAATTATTGTGGAGTATAATTACTTAATGTAATTTATTTAAGAGTAATTACTTGGGAAAGTAATTAATGGGTAATTACTATATGTAATTAATTGAAGGTGATTTGATAATTGAAGTAAGTATAATTACTTTGTGAATTAATCAAGGGATTAATTTGAGATAATTAATTAATGAACAATTAATTTATTTAGTAAAGTAATTAATGGTAGATAATTAATGAATGAGGTTAATCAAGGGTGATTAACAATTATGGTTTAAATTAAGATTAATTACTTAATAAGGTAATTAATTTAAATATAATTAGGGATCATTAATTAATATAATTAATGATGTAATTAAAATTGATTAATTAAGACTAAATAGTTAATAATAAGTGATTAAGGGTAATTAATTAATATAATTAATTAAGGATTAATATAATTAATTATAGTTAATTAATAAAGGAAGCAATTAAAGATTAATTACTGTATTTGGTTAAGTATAATTAATTTGAGAAATTAATTAGTGGATAATTACTTAAAGGTTAATTAATCGGGGATGATTAATTAAATGAATAATTGGATGATGATTAGTTAATTGATTGATAATTAATTAATAAAGATAAGCAAGGTTTATATTGATGAAATAATTAATTTAGTTCACTTTAAATTAATTTGAATGATGTAGTTAATTTAATTCACTTTAAATTAATTATAAATGGTTATTATAAATCATTGCTTATATGGATGGATGATATGGTTTGCCTTGATTGGTTTGAATCTCAGATATGAGATAAATAATGTTGAGTGATATAAATGCATTGGTTACATTGTGATGATGATTTGGATTATCTTTTGATAATGATAATATGGTTTATCTGATATGGTGATAATGTTGATTATCTGTTGTGAATCTGTGATTTATCTATCTGTGTATATAGACAATTGAATTGTTTTAAACCTTTAAAACAACTTGGCCTTAAAAGACACGCTTTGGATTCCGATGAGACCGAGATCGGGTTTCCATATTTGGATATTCGAAAACCACATCGATCCAAATTAACGATAGGTCGTGAATCTTATGCGAAGAGTGAAAACTCGAGGTGTAAGGGCTATACGTCAGTATAACTCTGTGGGTGATTCTGTGATGAGTTTGATGGAATAGAACTTATAGGTTCGAGATGGTGATTTAGAGCGCAAGGGTTATTGTCGTTAACTCTGAGGGTGATTCCAAAATGAGTGTAACGAGATAATGCCTTCGGTTTCGTTCGAACCCGGAACAAACTTGTAAATGATTTCAGAACATCGTCAGGTGGACGATGAGCATTCTAAGTGATATGTCCTATAAAGGTAATCGTAGCCTCAAGCCTCATCAACCGGGAATGGCTAAAACAGGGGAGGTGCAGCAAGGCTTCGTGGGTAGACCCCACTTGAGAGCAAGATTTTCCTCTGTCTAGAAGTACCTTTTTATTTCGGCTGTGTGGGCAGTTGGAACGTACGCCAACTGCGGGGTTATCTTGTTCGGGACTGTCCGGTAAGGGGTGGTTCCAGTCTTGTGTTGCAAGGGAGCGGGCATACTCCTCGGTACGTTAATCTAGGCCACGTACTGTGACGAGCGGTACCCCAGTAGCCCAGCCATTGATGGAATCCAAAATCCAATAAGTGCCAACGGTTTTGATTGTATTACCCGCTTTTGTGGCTAGTAGCTGGAATTTAATCATGTAACAATTTTGGCTATTTCTTATTTACTTGAAAACCCTAGACCTATTATAATATCACTGGATTTCCTATCAAATGTTTTGGTTAGCGTAAGGTAAAAACTTTTCCATGTTTATGTGTGGGAAGTCTTACGTGATACCTTTTCTTTTCAAAGGTTTTTCAAAGTTAAGCAACTTTAACCTGTTACTCACACCAGACCAGAATTTATTTTTGTTTTTCATAAACTCTTGGGTACTCTAATTTTTACGAGTAGCCAGGGATTCAGGATAGCTTTCACGAATATTGGAGGAGCAATGGTGCAGAAGGCTTATGCGTTAGATAAATAGTATTCCGATGTGTATTCTGTGTGGTCTCTGAATTGTATTATGTTGTAAATACTAGACAGGTGTTTATAACCGTCTAGTATGTGTTGTATTATCGGTGTAACTCTGATTAGTGTTGTATACTATGTAATACTTATGTAATTAATATAATTTATTCGTTCTGCTGTTTAGATTCTGATGTGTTGTTTCTTTCTTTCTATTCTCTATCCCTTTCTTTCTTATTAATGATATGTCATTCTGTGGAGTCGGATGGCAGGTCATTACAGTGGTATCAGAGCATTAGGTTGAGTGAATACCTAGGCTCTGGAGTGGTGTCTATCTTGAGAGAGCGTATTTGTAATTTATATATATATTTATATAATTATTTCTACCTATCTGTTGGTTTACCTGTTCAGGTTTTCCAATATAAGTTATAAAAGTAGATGGGGTAATAGTGTGCGTAACACGACTACTACCAATGATTGGAGTTTGAATGTTTGAAGTTGGAAGTGTATCTGTCGAGACTGTAGGCCTAATACCGTCTCGAGTAAGCTTTGTAGTGATGAAGGATTTCATTTATCTCTAAAGGTGACCTGTAAAGGTTCGGAGATCATCTCTGAGTTGGATGAGTAGAGTTTGGATCTGTTAATTGGGCAGAAGAAATTGAGGGTATCTCGATACCTCAGGAATTAGTAGCTGTGTGATGAGACACAGTGACTATGGATGTGTCCAAAGATTTTTCTTTGGAACAAGTTTAGGAAGTATGTCTGCTTCGATGTTGTGGCTGGGTTCAGCATGATGTTTCTGTCCAGTTTGAGGCCCGAGTTTCTTGAAGAGCTTTAGATTAGGAAGTCTTCGGCGTCGGTGTCAACAGTACAGCTCGAAGTGTTCTATGCTGACAAGAAGGATTTCTGGTTAGCAGTTTTTCTAAAGGAGTTTAGAAGCAGCAGAGTGGTTCCATTTCTTCGATGGATTGGCTAGATAAGCGTAAACTGTTTTAATCGGTAATGAGAGAACAGTTTTCTTTGGATATTGGACTGGTTGATCGCAAAAGTGACTTGCAATAGTTCGAGTGTTCTCTTGAGCTATGAGAAGTTTGTCCGTATCTGGAGGCTGAGTTTTCTTATCGACTAGATTCTAAGAGTGATAATGGTGGTTCAGTTTAGTAGAAGGATCAGATGGGATATCTGAGTTTTCTTTTATGGACCTGTTAGACAATATTTCTGAGATATGTTGTCCAGTTTGTGCTCGAGTTTTCTTCTATGTCAGATCAGAGCTATGCAGTGGAAGCAGTTGGAAGTGCTTTTGTTTTATCTTTTCTGGATAGGAAAAGTAAGTTAGTCTTCTGATATTTGTGGAGTAGTGTTGGTGTTCTTGGTTTGGAATTGATCTTGAGGAGATCCTTCTATTGAGAAGTTTTGGTTCTATTTGTTTCTACAGGAATCAGCAAGGGTTGAGCTGATCAGGAGAGTTGAAGGCAGCCCAGGATCATCAGAAGAGTTCTGTGGGTAAGAGACGATGGAATTTGGATTCCGACGTCGGAGATTTAATTTTGGATAAGTTTCTCCAGTAGCCCAGCCATTGATGGAATCCAAAATCCAATAGTGCCAACTGTTTTGATTGTATTACCCACTTTTGTGGCTAATAGCTGGAATTTAATCATGTAACAATTTCGGCTATTTCTTATTTACTTGAAACCCTAGACCTATTATAATATCACTGGATTTCCTATCAAATGTTTTGGTTAGCGTAAGGTAAAAACTTTTCCATGTTTATGTGTGGGAAGTCTTACGTGATACCTTTTCTTTTCAAAGGTTTTTCAAAGTTAAGCAACTTTAACATGTTACTCACACCAGACCCATGTCTGACCCGGAGTTTATTTTTGTTTTTCATAAACTCTTGGGTACTCAAATTTTTACGAGTAGCCAAGGGATTCAGGATAGCTTTGACGAATATTGGAGGAGCAATGGAGCAGAAGACTTCTGCGTTAGGTAAATAGTATTCCGCTGTGTGTTCTATGTGGTCTCTGAATTGTATTATGTTGTAAATACCAGACAGGTGTTTATAACCGTCTAGTATGTGTTATATTATCGGTGTAACACTGATTAGTATTGTATACTTTGTAATACTTATGTAATTAATATAATTTATTCGTTCCGCTGTTTAGATTCTGATGTGTTGTTTCTTTCTTCTTCTCTTTCTTTCTATTCTCCATCCCTTTCTTTCTTATTAATGATACGTCATTCTGTGGAGTCGGATGGTGGGTCATTACACAATGTTTATGTATTACATTTTAAACAACAAAATGCACTATATTTGAAAAAATATTATCTAATAATAGACAATCACATGAACATTATACCCTCGGCCCGAATAAAAAAGGAAAAATAAATTTCCTAGAGGCAATTCATCCTTTTTTCTTTTTTCTAAAAAATTTGCTAGTTGATTGTGGAGTCTACGCAAAAAGGGTAGAAATTGCAAAGATATGATACATAATTCATGCATAGAATACAAAGAATTTTATTCGAACTTCTAAAACATATATGCTTTTATCTTTTCTATATGCTGTTTAAATCGTTTGTATACCTTACGTAAGAACTTCCAATAAAGAGAAAAATGATAAATATGTTTAACATGTAGTAGTATCTATGATATATAAGTAAGGCTTAATATGTTATTTAATTCTTTATCTTAAATGATAAATGCATTTATCTTTTTTTAACTCCTGTATACAGTAATATTTTGTACATCAAATTAAATAACATTAAATCTTTTACAATGTTTGTTTTGGATCAAATTTACAATAACAAAGAGCATGGCTGTACATTGAACAATTGTACCTACTTCGTAACTAGTGCAAATAGTACAAAGTAAATACAACAAAAAAAAGAATAAGATCTAAATCAGTACCTTGATTCCCATTTTTTGCATTGGCAGCCATCAAAATACCACTTTTCCTTTTCAAAAAGGTAGCATCTAAAAACACCATAGGACGACAATAGCTTAATCCAAATATACATGCCTCATAACATACAAAAACTCTCTCAAATTGATTTGTGTCAGAATCCACATCCATACTTGAATAACTATTCGGGCTATTTCTTTCCACTGCCTTCAAATACCAAAACTAATTCATTGTAAGATTTCTTTTCATCACCATAATATCATTCATAGCCAATTTCTTACCCTTATAAGCAAAGTAATAGCTTATCTCCACACCATAATCTCTTCTAAAACTTTTAATGATATCCTTGGTTTTTCTTTTTGGCTCATCACGAATTTGATTGACGATTAAACTTTTCACAAGATCACCATCAATAGTTGGACTACCAAGCGAACGAAATCCACCACCACAAGTATGAATCAGGTGAATGTTTTTAACAAACAGTTGGTCCAATTGCTTCAGTTTGTAAGAAGCATGAATCCTAAAAGGACAACTAGCTACAACACATCGAACTGTCAAACGTTCTTTACAATTCTTAATATATTGTACTTTAAACCCATTCTTCAAACAATAAGCATTAACTATTCTACGGAATCCAATAGCAGAATCAAACTGTTGACCAACCCCAGTAAAAAATCCCATATTTGAATTCTTCTTCAACAACTCATGTAAATCCTTTTGTTGGGTAAAACTAGAATCTAAATATTCATCATAACCTAACATATTATTATATGACTCACCACCAACTACTGAACCGGACTTGCTACTTTCACCAACAAAATTATCCATTGAATCATTCTTCAATCGTAGAAAAAATACCAAAAATTCTTCCCTTTTAAACCAAGACAAATACAATACAGCTTGAAGATCACTATCCGTTTCAACAAAGGTGG
Source organism: Allium cepa (assembly GCA_030765085.1). Taxonomy (NCBI): domain Eukaryota; kingdom Viridiplantae; phylum Streptophyta; class Magnoliopsida; order Asparagales; family Amaryllidaceae; genus Allium; species Allium cepa. The sequence goes on from CM060929.1 coordinate 205,520,026, forward strand.
TCTTTGATTCTCGAATATAAAAAATATCAAAACATAATGGACTAAAATTATTCCACTCCTCCTAAATCGTATTCCTAATAGAAGAAATAGAAGCATCCAATCCAAAACGAGCACTAAAACAATTGTTAATAAATCAAACACAACTATAACAGATGAATCACACCTGCAAAAAAAAAATGTAAACAAAAAAATAACTATGTGAAACTGATCTTAATTAAAAATTAATAGGATAAAATAGTACGTAACAAATCATTTTCTATCCCACTTTTCGAAAAAAGATAAAACAATATATCTTTTACAGATCACAAATCACCAAGAACTAAAGAACAAACAACATCAACTAATATTATTTCAGATCCAATTTCATACCCAAAGTGAGTACAAACAGAATTGACTGACAAAAATAACTGCTTTGATTGCTCATACCAAATATGAAGTGATAGTCTAAATACTAAAATCATAATCTAAATTGAATGATGCAACCAGGCTAAATACACAGTGCTTGTGTTACCAGTATAAAAGAATACCATTCAGAAGACATTATTCCAACTACAGCAAACAAAACCTTCCTCCACTAGAACAAACTGCCTCCCCTGATAAGAAATATACAATAACATCATGAACATCATAAAACATCAAACAGAGAATGAGAAACACCAAATAAAATCGAGACTCACCAAAGAACAAGCAATCCAATAGAGAAAATCGATTAGCCTATCCAAATAAAGAAAATCGCCTCACGATTTCCCGCAATTAAAGTCGAATTTGATTTGTGAAGAAACTAACGCCTCATTTTTTCAAAAAAAATCAAAGACCGCTTTGATTGCACAAGAAATGACCGCCTAATTTCCACGATCGGTAGATTTCAGAAGATATGTTGTTTGAGAAGATGAAGACGCACGCCGCAAATATTTGTCTTGGAGAATAATAATTTCAAACCCGTGTCATAGAAAAAAATTGGGCTGTATAATTAGGCCCTTCACACTAATATCCACTTTGCAAATATATGCATATTTTTAATTTTGTTGACAAAAATAAGAGATAAAGCATGCTGGTTTCGAATTGACATGTTAAGCAAAAAGGTCCAAACATGTATTTATCGAATAACATGATAAACAACAAGTGGTATATAAAATTTCGCTAAATAAAAGATCACAACTAACCTCTTATTTTTCTAAGATTCTTTATGCAGAAGTTGGCAATAAAAATACGGATAGGAAGCAAATTGTTTGCTCTCCTGTTTTGGTCACTTCTTGTACATGAAAGGAAGTTTAGGAAGCAACATTATTACCTAAAAATACAAAGAGAAAAATATACTGAAAGAACACAACAATGAAATAAGCAAACAATGCAAAAATTATAGTTGATGTTTAAAGATTATATAACCAAACAGTTAAAACACTTATTCCAACAACAACCGTTTTTTGCCAATAAAAATCCAATGACAGCGAATATGGATTTCATAGTGCAAAGCGTTGGGCTAACAACTAGGAATTCAAATGTTATCGAACAACTGAAAAAAAATACCTAATCATGTATTGAAATCAACTCAAATTGATAAATCAATTTTACGTAAATTGAAATCAACTCAAATATGCCTTACTGATCCAAATCAATTTTCTCACAAATTGGAATCGACTCAAACTGATAATACTTACCGATAAGAAATAAATTACCTACAAATTTATGTGACAGAAAATTATGGAATATAGCGGATTGACTTGCAAGTAGAAGGTGGGAGTCCCTACATGGTCGACGATTAAAGTGCGTCCATTGAAGTGCGGTAGGATTGTTGCGGAGATCTAGGGTTATCTACGACAGTCGACTTCGCGCTTAGTAGACAAATAGAGCTTGGTCAAAAATTGAAATCGTGCTTCAGCTTTGTTGAGGGATCGAGCTTGGTCGAGGAATAGAGCTTTGTTGCAGAATCGTGCCTAAGAAGCTTTGAATCGTGCTTCGTTGCGGAATCGTGCTTCGGCTTCATGGAGGAATCGGCGTCATTGAAGAGTCGCACTGTGAGGGAATATAGTGAGCGGCAGAATCGAGCTTTCAAAGTGAAGAGGGGTTAGAGATTGAAGAGAATTTGAGAGTGGAGAGGAGATTTGTTAGTGAAGTAGAGAGGATTTTGGGAAATTGGAAGTGAAGGGAAAAGTAAAGTATGGCGGCCGAATAATAAGAAGAGGGAAACAGGTAGAATACGACCGTCAAAATTTTATTTTTTTCAAAGATTGCGGGCACACAAGCTATCATAGACGTTAATGACCACTGATATACTTAACCATAGCAAGGCAGGTTTCAATGCCATCCTTGGTTGCAATTAATTGACCATTTTGTTATAGTGATTAAAGCTAGTAGCGTGTCTTCTCTTTAGAAGAAACTCTACTAGCGTCGCATCCGCTATTGAATTTTCAGTGAAAATTATCTCCAATTAGTTATAGGAATAGCGAGCTTTATATGATAACATTATGATCATGAGTAGTTGTAGGAGTCAAATTTACTTTCAAGTAGTTATTGGAGCAGCGAGTTTTGTTTGTTATTAGTTGAACCGCATTTCTATTGAAGCTAATAGCATGTCTAGGACTGAAGTTTCTTCTAAATGAAGTATTTTTCTATGTATTATATTATTCTTTATATGATAAAAATGTGATCATTGTAATAATTGGTTCAATAGCTAATTCAGCTAATAATGTTTACATATAAAATTAGAGGGTAAATTCAGGCATATATTATCTTTTATTATTCCAGCAACTTATCCTACATAAATAAGATTGCTAGCTGACATATTATCTCTGTATATGAAAAATTAACTACAAAATAGTGAAATTCTTAATAAAAAATGGTCATCTTAAAAAAGATATTTCAAAGCAATCTAAAGTATAAAATATAAATATGAATTTGTATATAGTCATAGGTACCCATATATAGACATTGTATACACTGAAGCATGTTGAAATCTTGGAATATAGCCTTAGTATTGATAAATGTAATATAAAATTAAACAAAATTTTTAATTCAACTACCATCATGTGGGGAAAATAGGTAAAGAAATTAAAGGTTTTATTTTTGCTTTTTACTCCCACAAATTCATGTGTCATACGTTATATAAACCATGGCAATTGAAAATGAAAATGTGACAAAAAATAATAAGAGTATATAATATTATTCCATTACATTAGAATAGAACTTTAAAATTAATGAAGCATGAGCATAGACATAAGCATTAGATAGGGAAATAAGTCATTCCTTGTATGCTTAATCATCTTATATCTATTCTATATTTAATCTATTTTTTATTTAATAAAGCTGAAGGCTGGTCAACTTTTTTCCTTTTTCTTACAATTTAGAGAAAATAGTACTGGATTCTCTGTGTTTTCAGGTAATAGCATCAATGCATAAGCAACTCAACGTCACAAACACAACGTTCCCATACTTGATTAGTACCTCATTCCCCTTGCTTCTTCATATCAAATTAGTTATCATTTTCTCTTCACCTCTTTCTAGTGTCACTGATGCACATAACACGGCTGCATATACAGAGGAGAGTAATTCATGGCCCAAACGAATCATCCGTGCACCCAGAAGATATTTGGATTGAAAAGCAGCACTAGGGAGAATGCAAGTTGTTGAGAAAGTTGGTGCATTTTCTTTTATTTTCTTCAATGTAATTTCTGTTACTGTATTTCTTTATTGCCTGCAAGTTTGTTAAAAAGTTATGGTCCCCTATAGGACAAGTAGGACAAGTTGTTATGAAATAATGCTATATAAGGATGTAAGGAATATGTACCGTAAGAAAGAAATTTTTTATTTCCCATTCTTGTTCTCTACTATTTCTTCTTCTTCTTGCTATTTTCTCCCTTCCTGTCATCTGCTGCTGTGAGCACCCTATCATTTTGGTGCTTTCACCTCTGATCTCCCCTCCCTTCCTCCCAAAATATCCAAAAACAATTTTCCGCCACCATGACCAAGGTTGATGAAGCTCTCCAACATCTCTCCCAACACCAAGAAACCATCGCCTCCATCCGAGAAACCCAAACTACCCAAAGCTCCATGCTAGAAAACCAACATGCCGAAATCATCGACATCAAAACTGCCCTTCAAGACATCAACAAATCCATTGCCGAACTCAATCGAAGATTAGACAACCTATCACCTTCTTCTCCAAATAACCACACATCAACTACATACAACCCATCACCCAATACACGACAGCCACCTCTTCTATCAACCCCAACACCCACTCGACCACCCAAATGTACCTTAACCTCGTTCGATGGATCTAACCCACACGATTGGTTATTTCAAGCCGATCGGTTCTTCGCCTATTACTCTACACCGGAAGATCAACGAGTGGACCTTGCAAGCTTCCACATGCAAGGCCAAGCACGCTCATGGTTTCAATGGATGCGCCGTAACAAACAAATCTCAACTTGGAAGGCATTAACAACGGAAATCGAGCAACGCTTTGGTCCACCCACCTTCCTCAATCCCCAAGCCACATTATTCAAACTCAAACAAATTTCACTGTTGAAAACTATCAATCCACCTTCGAAACACTATGCAATCGTATAACCCTCTAACACGCAAATCCATCCTTCACTGCTTCATTTCTGTCCTGAAAACCCATATCCAAAATGACCTATACCTCCTTAAACCCACGACTATAGCTGATGCCATTGAAGGAGCAAAACTTGTTGAACGAAAATACAGTGACCATACAAAATCGCCATACACTAAATATCCTACCTCACAATTCTAGAAACCACAAAATACGCCTCCAGCCACTCAGTCAAATCACCAGACACCTCACCTGCAACCAACAAAACCAAATATCCCAATAAAAAAACTATCCCAATCCGAGATGAATGAACGGAAGCAACAAGGGTTGTGTTTCAATTGTGATGAGAAGTATAGTTTTGGCCATCATTGCAAGCCCACTCACATCTTAATGATACTACCAGAAATTAATTCCGATGATTCTCCTTCTAACGACAACCCAGACCCATTACCCATCTCTGATGACCACCTTGATCAAACCGAAACCCAAAAAACCACCCAAGAAATATCATTCCACGCTTTAACCGGCTCTAATCACCCACGAGCAATTCGACTACTAGAAACCATAAATGGAAATCCCATTTCTATCCTTGTCGACACCGGGTCCACCCACAATTACATTCACCCAAAGGCATCGAAATTTCTAGGCCTTAAATCGGACTCATCCACCTCTTTCGTCATTACCGTGGGAAACGGCGACAAGATGCATAGTTCAGGCAGCTGCTATGCCATCACGTCGACATACAAGGGAACCACTTCACCATCGATTTTCACTAGTTGGAGATTTCAGGATCTGACGCTGTTGTAGCATACAGTGGCTGGAAACATTAGGGCCGATAACAGTTGATCACAAAAAGCTCACGATGGCTTTTATTTGCAATAATCAGCCCGTTACCTTAACTGGGTTGGGCCAAAATCAGCAGGCTACACCGATCTCGGTTCATCAACTCAAAAGGCTGAAACAAACTTCCTCTATCTCAAGTTTCCTCTATTTAGAAATGCGGCCCACAACACCAAAACCCATACCCAACCAAACAAACAGTAATGACCCACTCCTTCACAAACTTTTATCCTCCTATCCACACATATTTTCCAATCCCACCGAACTTCCACCAACCCGTACCTTAAATCACCACATCAACCTCACTCCTAATTCACAACCCGTAAACATAAAACCATACCGTTACCCGTATTATCAAAAAAACAAGATTGAACGACAAGTTCAGGAAATGCTTAACTCCAAGCTAATTCAACCTTCAACTAGCCCATTTTCTTCACCCGTCCTACTAGTTAAAAAAAAGATGGATCATGGCGATTTTGCATGGATTATAGAGCCCTAAATGCCATCACTATAAAAGATCGTCTTCCTATTCCAACGGTCGACGAACTATTAGATGAGCTTTATGGTGCAATGTTCTTCTCCAAGCTTGATCTTCTAAGCGGATATTTTCAAATCCGAGTACACCCACCGGACATTCCGAAAACGGCATTCCGTACACATGAAGGGCGTTATGAATTTGTCGTAATGTCGTTTGGGCTACCTAATGCTCCATCCACATTTCAAGCCACAATGAACAACATCTTCAAACCATATTTAAGAAAATTTGTTCTCGTTTTTTTTGACGACATCCTCGTTTATAGCCCATCATGGACATCTCACCTAGACCATCTCCACACAACCCTAGACATTTTAGACCACCACAAATTTTTTGCCAACATGACCAAATGTCGCTTCGGGCTTACTGAGCTTAATTTTTTGGGCCATATTATTTCTGCTAAAGGCGTTCAAGTAGACCCGTCAAAAATCAACGCCATGATCCACTGGCCAATTCCAAATTCAGCAACAGCAGTTCGGGGATTTTTGGGGTTGACCGGATATTATCATCGTTTTATTCACCAATATGCGTCTATCGCTGCACAGTTAACAGACCTACTAAAAAACGATAAGTTCACGTGGACCACGAAGGCCCAACAGGCCTTCGAATCACTCAAATGGGTCGTTTCCCACACGCCTACTTTATCCCTCCCAAATTTTATACAACCGTTCGTGGTCACTACAGATGCTTCAGCAAATGGCAGTGGGTGTCGTACTCTCCCAATCCAAACATCCCATCACCTTTTTCAGTCTCAAACTACCTCCTCACCTCCAAAAAGCTTCGGCCTATTCACGCGAGATGTTTGCTATTACCTCTGTCGTGAAAAAATAGCGTCACTACCTGCTGGGGCGCCCTTTTCAGATCTTCGTCGACCACAAAAGTCTCCACGAACACACCACTCAATCAATTCAGACCCCTGAGCAACAAAAATGGCTGACAAAATTGCTAGGCTTCGATTTTACAATCAACTATCATCCAGGGAAGCAAAATGAAGTGGCCGACGCTTTATCCCGATTCAACGAGGAGGCAACCATGGCTGTTATCTCCGGCCCAACCTTTCCACTTCTCGCAGAGATCCGCACTACCTTCCACAATGACCCGACAGCTCAATCTGTCAGGACACGATTCTTCGTCTTCCGAAAATTCGACATGGACACTCACTTTATCGACTGCCGAGGAATCGAACGATGGAAAACCAAACACTGAGGGTTTTTTAAAAGAAGAATTTAGGAAAAGAAAAGAGAGAAAAAGGATAATAGATAAGGTAGAAGAAAAGAAAATAGAGAATTTTAATTTTTTTGAAATAGAAGAAAAAGAGAAATAGAACGGAAAGAAAATAGAGAAAATAGAACAGAATTTTAAAATAGGACGAAACAGAAAACAACAGAATCACATCAGAATCTCACAATTCGCAGCGGAACAACATATAATAATAAATGAATAATCTTTAAACGAAGAACCATATCAGTTATTACATTACATCACATTTCATTACATCATATCATCAGAGTGTACAACAACAACAACAACAACAAACAGTGCAGCGGAAAAAGAAATACTATATAGCTAGTAATACGCCATGCCATCCAGCTTGCCTGTGACGACCCAAACTCGATGTCCAATAAACGACATCAAATTCGCATCGCCGGAGCTTATAACAACAATTAGATGAATATAAAACAGCGGAACAGAATCAATATCATAAATAACATCACTGTTACAACATCAACATAATATCCATACTGTAACAGAGTACACAGTACATACACCACAATCTCTAATACAACATCATGATACTACAACAGTGATCATATATCCAAAAATCCTCAAATGAGAGAGATGATAACGAACTCCCAAAAGCTAGACACCTGTAATCTCTAAAAGCTTCCAAGATAGCTCTAAGATAAGAGCTCCAAAATACTGCTACTCCAAAATATAGGAACCTGCTACTAGGCTGCCCGTGTAGAAATAATGGGCACCCAGAGTTTAGGAAAGAAAACAATAAACTCCGGATCAGTCATGGGACTGGTGTGAGTAAACAAGACAGTTGTATTCTAAATAAACAAGATTTATAAAAGAATTTTCGGAATGCTTTTAAAAATGGAACTACCATAAGACCTCCCGCCACACACACAATGCAAACGCAGAATTGGAGGAGATTTCTTCTTATGATAGTTAAATATGCTTGGTACGAGAAAAGAAATTCTTTGATATTATTACTAGTGCATAGTGATAGAAAACATTTCAAAAGTAGAATATTAATCTTAGCCAGCATAGGTACCATTATATTATGCCTACTATAGCTACCATATTAAATGGCAGGTTCTACAACTAAAACCGTACAGGGCTCGTATTGTTTCTTTGGATTTCCAACAAATGGTCAGGCCAAGGAACTTTCCATTGCCACATGAGAACGCCTCTGGAAGGACGTCCCCGAGAACCAAACCGGATCTCTGCCAACACAAGGCCGGGTTACCCCTAACTGGGTAACTACTGACACTAGTATGCCATCTCCCGGTCGTAACCAACCTTTAACCGGGGCCCCAGCAACAAATCACAAAATCATATATATATATATATATATATATATATCTGCGATATCCACATAAGTTAAGTATCTGGGCTCCATACCATGATACCACTTCTATCCAGAAGGAAATGTACATACCCTAAGGGGTGCTACCCCCAATAACCTTGCTGCATCTTTCCTGTTTCGACCATTTCGGGGTGTGAGGTCCGACGAAGTCACGTCCACAAAAACACACTTTATACAAAAGCCGTGCTTTGGGTCAACAAATGATCATAGAAATGATCACCAAGATAGACGATCAAATAAACGATCCTATCACAATGATCAACATAATGATCATTTCAGCAACACTCAGCATGTCACATTACCAAATTGGGAATATATCACTGATAACTTCAACTATATAACCTCTGAGCTCGTACGTCTCAGAGAAGGGTGTTAAGCTAAAAGAATAAATTCTCCGCCACCAACAGAAATATATTTGAAAGAAATCGGCTTTATATCTCAATTTGTAGTGTCAGACATACTATCCATACAAGTCTGTTCCGGGCTCGAACAGAACCGAAGGCACTTTCAAAAAAGTCCTTGCAATCCGGATATCCACAATCCTGATCGGATTTCCCATCACATATGGAGAAATCTATACCGGAGCAACTCGGTGCAGAGTCAATCGACAGATCATCCTATCGCTCTCGCAAATACCCGGTCTTCAACACCGGTCTTCAAATGCCATCCATAACGTCGAATCACATATTCGAAATGGGTTATACGACCCAAAGGTCCTTTCCCGGCTAATTCGAATAGTGAGTGTCAAATTTTAAAACATGTGGATGTCATTCACAAATATTCATAGGTTCGATGTGGGTTTCGGATAACCAACTGAAATCCGATTCCCTGTCGCATCGAAGTTTAAATGTCGTTTTACAGACAACAGGGTTTTCTCATTAATACAGAACAAATCATAATCACAGTGTAATAATATGGCAATTACATCATACAGAATCACAAACAGAACAGAGATATCAATATAAGTTAACAACAATAGTTAATTTCTTCCCAATGTGATTTAAATAAATTTACCACTAAATTAATTAAATTTAATGATGAGAATTTGGATAAATAAGCTAAATTTTGATTACTCAATTTATTGTTTCAAAATTTACAAATTCTTACTTACAAATTCATTTAAACACTTAATTGTTTATAAATCAATTTAATTACTTAATTATCATTTTAAACTACATTATTTACTTATTAAACAATTTTGTAAAATGATGTATCTGGATTTAATAAATTAACCCTATAATTATTATTATTATTATTTTTCTTGATTACTTCAAAACGATGATTTATTATTTATAATTACAATTGAATTAAATCTCAATTGACTATATTAATCTATTATTCCTTAATAAATTATCTTAATTTAACTATCAATTTTGAATCAATCATTTTAAATTATTAACTTAATGAATTTTTTTTTTAAATTTACAACTTTAATTTAATTGCTTTTATTTATTTATTATTATTAAAAATAATAATTTTAAATCATAATTTATTTTATCATTAATTTATTTACTTCACATTCCATTTACAAACTTTCTTCATTTTATAAACAATGCTTATAAACATTGTTTAAACTTAAGTTTTCGACAAACCTCAACTGAACTTGCTGTATCAGGTGGCCAACCCGAGTCTCCCCCGAGTCACGCTCGAGTTCAAACACTTCCTGCTTCGAGTTTCCTCCCAAAGCTACCCGAGTGATAAAAAATTTTGCAAATTTTGCTAAGTCCCAATTTTGTCACGATAAAACCCTGAAACCTCCCGAGTCTCCCTTCGAGTCTCTGCCCTATTTCCCCGATCAGAACTTCGAGTCACCCACACGAGTACAAACCTGAAATGCTTCAGGAAATCAAATTTCTTCCAGGTCATAAATTCGTGCACGTATACGTGCACAACGCCATTGATGATCTTCAGGCGTCGCTGCATCGATGAGTAAGTCAGAACTCACCCCTAGTCTAATCCCCGATCACCCAAACCTATTTATCATCTCGAATTCGAATTTTAGTTCGAGCACGCAAACCTACAACATACACTGGAACTACCACCGTCCCTGTCAACGCCTCGCCACGCCACCAGACGCCGCCAGAAACCCAGAAACTTCGTCCACAGTTCGACAACACCCCATGCTATCATCACCCACAAAATCTTCGAACTCGATGCATCCACGGTAGCGTACGCACCCAGTTTACAGACCGTATCAATTTCGAAAACTAAACCCTACTTCGAGCTCGTACTCCCCATTCACGCAATAGAAAAATAAATTTGTATTTTTCCCAACATTCTTGAGTATTAAACTAGCTCCACGCGAAATCTCAACATTCAAAAGTCTTTTGATTTACAGGAATTGACTTAAAAGCAACATTTGCTAAAATACAAACTGCTCCTAAGATACCCAAGTAAAAATCATCATATTTAGTTTAAAAGTCCCATTTTTGTATACTTACTCGAATTATACAATCAAATCAATGATTAATCACAATTGAATTTATCACCATTTTGATTTACTGTAAGGTTTGAGGTTGCACAGCCAAAAAGTTTCACTTCAAACTTAAAATAAAATTTTAAACTGTGAGTTAAGTTTACACAACATATTTTGGTTTAAGATTTTTATTACTTAACAATGTTTCAATGTAAATAAATCTAATTCTTTGAATAAATGATCAAATGCTGTGATAGTTACAGAGAAATGAAATGCAGAGCATAAAAAAAATCCTCTTTATAAACTGAAGCATATATATAAACAGCTTATAAATAAAATTTAAACTGTTTAAATAGATTTAAGCTTTTAAAGATTATTTTACTCACATGAACAATATAGAAACAGAGACTATTTTGGTATCTTTTTAACTGCAGTTTGCTTCTTCTTCTCTGGTTTGGTTTTTAACTTCTCTTTACTTTCTGTTTTGATCACCTGAATGCTTTTGAATTTATGAAATATGATGTTTTCTTTTTCAGGTTTGCAGAAGTTTGTTGAATGAAATAACTAAGGCAATTGATGTTTCTTTATAACAGATTTTTTTTTTTACTGAAGTTTATTAAAACAAGTACAGGATAAACCATGCTGGAAGTAAAGGCATTGAATGCAAGTATGTTCTTTGTAGATGCTTGCATTTAATGTGAGCATGTTCTTGTTCAATTATATTCTATAAGTACATTTTCTATATTATTATTATTATTATTATTATTTTTTGTTGACTAAATTTCGGCTGAATTACTCTTGTACATGAAAAGGAGTAATAGCATTTAATACAAGCATGTTCTTTTATTTGTTCATTTGTTCATTTGTTCATTTATTTGTTTGTTTATTCTTTTGTTCATTGTTTGTTCTTTGGTTCAACTATTTGTTTACTTATTTGTTCATTTGTTTGATCTTTTGTTTAACTATTTGTTTATTTATTTGTTTGATCTTTTATTTAACTATTTGTTTATTTATTTGTTTGTTTGTTTAGATTATGATTATGTTATTTAAATTTTATAATTTCATCATAACTTACTTTAACAAATTTTAAATTCCGTTAAAAGATCATCTATCTATATCTCTTTTTATTTAATTCTATATTAATGTGTAATATTAATATCAATAATATTAAATTTAGATTAATTTTTTTTTTTACTAGTTAGATCCCAAAGTTCAAACAATTTATCAATTTTTAAATTTCAAAAATTTCGGGATGTTACATTGCCTCCAGCAACTCCAGAATATCCAGAATATCCTGATAAACCTTAACTCTTGACTGCCCGTGTGGAAATTGGTGGGCACCCAGAGTTTAGGAAGGAAAACAATAAACTCCGAGTCAGTCATGTGACTGGTGTGAGAACTCAAAACAGTTTATTTATCTTTGAAAACAAAATAGAGGGATATTTTTAAAGTCAATTCGCAATGCTTTTAAAAATGAGACTACCATAAGGCCTCCCGCACACACACACAATGCAAACGCAGAATCGGAGGAGATTTCTCCTTATGATAGTCAAAGATGCTTGATACGCATTTAAAAAGAACATTTGATATTATTATTAGTGTATAGTGTAGGAAAAATTCATTTCGAAAGTAGAATATAAATCTTAGCCAACATACGACCATTATCGTATGCCTACTATAGCTACCATCCAAACAGTGTTGCGACACCATAAGTGAATGATAGGTTCTACAACTAATACCGTACAAGTTTCGTATTGTTTCTTTGGATTTCCAACAAATGGTCAGGCCAAGAAACTTCCCATTGCCACATGAGAATGCCTCTGGAAAGACATCCCCGAGAACCAAACCGGAACTCTGCCAACACAAGGCCGGGTTACCCCTAACTGGGTAACTACTGACACGGGCACGCCATTCCCCGATCGTAAACGACCTTTCTCACGGGATCCCGAAAACCAACAACCACAAAGTAATAAATTCGTAGTAACCACATAGGTTAAATATCTGGGCTCCATACCATGATACCACCTCTATCCAGAAGGAAATGTACATACCCTAAAGGGTGCTACCCCTCATAACCTTGCCGCAACTTTCCTGTTTTGACCATTTCCGGGGTGTGAGGCCCGACGAAGTCACGTCCACAAAAACATACTTTATACAAAAGCCATGCTTTGGGTCAACAAATGATCAACACAATGATCACAAGGATAGACGATCAAATAAACGATCCTATCACAAATAATCAACACAATGATCATTTCAGCATCACTCAGCATATCACATTACCAAATTGGGAATATATCGCTGATAACATTCAACTATATAACCTTTAAGCTCGTACGTCTCAGAGAAGGGTGTTAAGCTAAAAGAATAAATTCTCCGCCACCAACAGAAATATATTTGAAAGAAATCGGCTTTATATCTCAACTTGTAATGTCAGACATACAATCCATACAAGTCTGTTCCGGGCTCGAACAAAACCGAAGGCACTTACAAAGAAGTCCTTGCAATCCGGATATTCACAATCCTGATCGGATTCACCATCACATATGGAGAACTCTATACCGGAGCAACTCGGTGCAGAGTAAATCGACAGGTCGTCCTATCTCTCTCGCAAATACCGGGTGTTCAACACCGATCTTCAATGCAATTCATAACGATGTATCACATATTCGGAATAGGTTATACGACCCCATGGTCCTTTCCCGGTTAACCCGAATAGTGAGCGCTTATTCAAAAATAAGTGTAGCATTCAAATTCAAACAAATCACATCAAATACCCATTCAAAGGGAAATATCGATAGTCGATTATTGAACTATCAATGGATATGCACACATCACCAGATTCCAAATAATTTTCCAAATTCTTTATTTTCCAAAATATCTTTACAAGATATATTATTTCAACACTTCAAAAATAAATCAATATTTATTCTTAAACAAATTCCACTTTCTTTTATAAATTCCATAGTGAATTTATATTTCACAATATCTATTGATATACGTTTTCAATTATCCATTTTCAATTTATCTTTCAATTTATCTTCAAAAAGATAAATTCTCAAAATATTCACTTTATATTGGAAAACATTTCCATACTTATTTAATAAGTAATTCACAAATTTTATTTATTTTCAACACTTGGAAAATATTCAATATACTTAAATCGAAATTAAGTGTATATTTCATTCTTTAAGGAAATCATTCTCTTAAACATATTTATTTGGGCCAAAACGAATGTTACGTAAAACATTGTTACGACAACCCAAAATCACTAGTATAGGGATTCGAAATTAAAATAGATATATAAATCCCAATACTATACAAAACATTTCCTTTCGGAAATCATTTACTATAACAACAGTGTTATAGTCCATCATCTCCTTCTATTTCTCGAAACGTCTATTTCAACAATGAATGTTGAAATCTATGGTTTCGAATCTCAACACATTTAAAACATCGTTAGATCGTTTTAATTCTGTTTAAAACATCACATTCAAAACATTTCTTTAACATATTATTCACTATTCAAAAACGTGAATATATTTTGTTAACAACTTCCATCCTTTTATACATTTTAATTCAAAGGATTATTCACTATTCAAAAATATGAATATAACTCCTTTAATAGGTTTCAACAATTTTCTTATCAAAATAAGTCATTTGCGAATTTATAAAACAACGTTTATAAATTCCATTTCTATTTATTTATAAAAACTTCTTTTTTATAAATTCTTTTATTAACCTATTTCAGTTTATAACTCAATTATAAACTAAAAGTTCATATTATAAGTTAAATACTTATAAAACGATTATTTTACAAAATCGTTCCTTTTTTAAGGACTTTCCAAATCATAAATCTTATAACTTATAAGATTCATTTATTTAACCAAATCTATTCTTTCAATAACTTCACAAATTTATAATTCTTATTATTTACAAATTTCATTTATAACTTCACCATTTATAATTCTATAAATTTCATTCATTTAATGAAATTCATTTTCACTTCATTCAAACACTTATAAAAACTCGTTTTAAAATTTCCATATCTCAATTTATAAATATCCATTTATAAATCTCTTATATAAATCAATTCATATTAATATTTTAAAACGTCTTTAATCTCCTATAGAATTTCACCATTTTGATTTATAAAATAATTAAATTTTATAAAATCCTATATTTAAACTTTTCACAATAATTCTAAAATTCCGATTAAACTATTTTATAAAATCGTTAGCATCATATTCTCAAAAATCAGTTTTTAACTATTTTTCTCAAAAATCATAATTTTTATAACTTTAAAAATTATAACGTTTATTTATTTAAAATGGATCAATTCCAAACATATAGTACATTTTCAAAAATCACTTTAAAATCATTTTAAAATCCCAAAATCTGGGTCCAATGATGCTACACACCAAATAGTCAATCACGACTACAACAATATCATATATCAATATGAAAATCCATCAAATATCCAAATATCTGAAATCAAATAAAAACTGTTGAGGAATCCAGTTGGATCCCTTCAACCTGTTTTCCTGCATCCACAAACATTAGCACAATACCAATTTCGCTCCAGTACGAAATTATCGCGGTATATGTTTTTATTAAATATTATCCGCTTAATAGACGGCGCAATAGGGTCTCATCCGCTAAACAAAAAAATGCGGGAAATCAACAACTGCAATATATACATATGCCAATATATATATATTGATATTATATATATAATACCAATTTCACTGTTTATGAAATATTCGCGGTATATGTTTTTTATAAATAACATCCGCTTACTAACGGCGTATAATGTCTATTTTAACAATCAATAGATATCAATCAACATTCAAACATGCATTCAAATATTTTAAATGTAATTATTTAAAATAAAATCGAAACTGATTCGATTGAGTGAGAAATTCTCACCTTGATTTTATTTCTGTTTTAGCGATTTATTTCGAATAAAATTAAACGGACGTTTAATTTTACCCAAAATTCTCACTAACTCCAAACGACTCCAATCCAACTCCATCGCGTAGTGCTCGTCCATACGATTCCAACGCAACTAGTTTCGCGCGTTTTCGACCTCGTATGAAAAAGTTATGAATTTTCAAAGTTTACACGAATTTTTAAATAACAATTTACAACTTAATTATAAAAACTTTAACCTAATCTAATCTCCACCGTCCAATCTAGATCCAACGCTCCCCCCCCCCCCCTTCATCTTCTTCATCGCGACATCTACAGATAATTGCCGAACTCCCAAACCCATACCCGAAAACTAGGGTTAATTTTAGCTACCAATCCATACACCTAGAACACGATCAGGGACTTGCAACTTCTAGCTCACCCCCTCCTCCACCTTCGGCCCCAAGGAAAGCAAGCTCGGCCCCCTCTCTCCCCTAGGAATGCGTGCGCAGGCCATGACCAACGGCCCCCTGTAGCTCACTCCACACGACACCAAACACGATCTCCACAGTTCACATCGAAGCTCTCGTTGTGATCTTCATCTTTGTAGTTGAATGTTTTAGCCAAAACTTGATGGATTGAGAGATCAAAGGGGAAAAATGAGATCAATTTCTGGCCTTAGAAAATGGGGGTGGCGGCTAGGGTTTGTTATTTTTTTTTTTTTTTTTAATAAATTATGAAGGCAAGGGTCTCTATTTATAGAAGAAAATCGAACACTATTCATCCGGAAATTCCGAACTCCGATTTACGCGCCGAAACTGACATACCTAGGGTTTATCCCACGTTCCGGACACAATGGAACAGGTTTCGGAAGCTAATTCGGACATCTGTGCGAGTTATGGCTGTAAACGTTCAATTTAAATTAAACCGATTTAAGTCGATTTCTAGGCGTTTTAATTTGTAATGGACAAACCGTAAATCCAATTGACACGAAATTTGAAACTTTACTATAATATCACATTACGGATCCAATGAAACTGGTTTCGTCGAAATCCGAGACTTTTTGAAAAATGGCTATTTTCACTCGTCAAATTTAAATTAAAAATAAATCGATGCGTTTCGAGCTGCCACGATCAAACGATAGCTCCGATTGACATGAAAATTGAAATCCGGTAATAACTAACTATTACGGATCCAATGGAACTGGTTTCGTTCAATTCTGAGACTGTTCAAAAATTGACAACTTTCACTAGTCGATTTTAATATTAAAATATTCAATTTTCACAAATTAACTTTTAATTCGATTTTAAAAGTTCTAAAATATCATTCTAACTTCCATATGATAAAATAAAATTTTACAAATCATTTTCAATCATATTTTACTATATTTTCAATTATTTCCATAATTTAACATATTAAATTATCGATTAAATTATTCAATTAAATCCAACAATTCAAATAAAAATTTATTTGACTTATAAATTTCACTTATTAATATTTAAAATTAATTAAATATTCAAATTTTAATAAATTAAAATTCTGGGTCGTTACAATCTTCCCCACTTAAAAGAATTTCGTCCTCGAAATTACAAGAAAGAAAGTTACAGAATCTATTAACTTTCCAAAAATTCATAGTTAAACTTCTTACAAATCTTTACTAAGTTTTCAAATCATACTTAGTTATCCTTTCATAAACAACTACTATTGTTTTACTTTCAATTCCAAAATCAAAGCTTAAGTTTTCAAAAATTTTTCAATCTTCTCAAAAATTTTCTAACGCCTTTAATTTTCGGAAAAATTCGCTATAGTCTCCTTTGCGCGGCTCGATCCGAAAAAAAAATGACAGTATATATATCACAAATATACATCTCATCAAGTAATGAGGCATCCCGCAGGGAAAAAAGTGTAAAAGTACGGTATGTAATCCGAGACATGTACCTTATATTTTATTAGCGAGCATATACGGCTAATATAGCGCAAAAGCGAGCTCCAAATGTGAAGCAAACGCGATCCGCACCTACTAATCACTCAACAAACAATATGAGAACCATGCATATAGATAATATTATCAATATACATCCTATAGTAACATAATAACTATACATGTCAACATATCAAATGTAGGAAAAGCAATAAATGCAAACATCAACCAACTATCATTCAACAAATTCATAATCAATATATATTCATTTATATTCTTATTAATATTCAATGAATTGGGTTTTCAATTTAATCACATTAGATTCATTAACATTGGATTTACTAGCATTCATTTTCAATTAGTTTATATTCACTAATTCATATTCAAGTTGGTTCACTTCCAAATCAATTTAATTCTATTCAAATTTACTTACTTCTAATTTGAATTCAATTTACATAGCTTTAAATTTCACTAATTCACTTTCATTAATACTTAATGAATTATATACAATCAACTAACAATCATATAACAATCAATGTATATTAATTACAACCAAATTCCTTTGCTTATATTCATTCAATTTGATTTAACACCATCACTTTCAATTGGTTTAATTAAATTGATTTTCATTCAATCTCCAATAACATTAGATTTTAATGAATTAACACTTATATTCATTATTCCATATCAAATTAATTTACATTCAATTGATTATTATTCAATCCATTCATTTATATAACTCAAGTTTATATTCATCACTTAACTTTATTAATTTTACTTTGATCTAATATCAACTTCATTCAACATCTCTTAAGTTATATGCATATAGTTTCACTTCTTATATATATAAGTTTATTTCACAATTATAAATCACTTTAATTATAATTCAATTCTTATAATCCATTTGCTTATACAATTATTCTTTTATTTAGATTATTCAAACAACTAAACAATCAACTTATATACACTTTAATAATTTTGAAAAATTATTCCTTTTATATATAAAAATATACTCAAGGTAAAATTATTTCATTTACCCAATTTAAAACAATACTGTGTCGAATTGTTCTATTCAAGTGTTTAGAAACCCCTTCGGCATAGTCTTGCGGACCACGCTGACGAAGGTTCATATACCACTCAACAAACCAATCATCACAATATAAAACAATTTTTTTTATTCACTAACAAATACGCTCTCATAGCTATTATTACACTCAAATTCATTCTAGAGTACTACAGACTCTATCTCTAATGAATAATACCCAACAGAACCATGGTTGTCGCTTAACCATAAGCTCCGATACCACATTGTCAAGACACGATTCTTCGTCTTCCGAAAATTCGACATCGACACTCACTTTATCGACTGCCGAGGAATCGAACGACGGAAAACCGAACACTGAGGGTTTTTTAAAAGAAGAATTTAGGAAAAGAAAAGAGAGAAAAAGGATAATAGATAAGGTAGAAGAAAAGAAAACAGAAAATTTTAATTTTTTTGAAATAGAAGAAAAAGAGAAATAGAACGGAAAGAAAATAGAGAAAATAGAACAGAATTTTAAAATAGGACGGAACAGAAAACAACAGAATCACATCAGAATCTCACAATTCGCAGCGGAACAACATATAATAATAAATGAATAATCTTTAAACAAAGAACCATATCAGTTATTACATTACATCACATTTCATTACATCATATCATCAGAGTGTACAACAACAACAACAAACAGTGCAACGGAAAAAGAAATACTATATAGCTAGTAATACGCCATGCCATCCATCTTACCTCCAGCAACTCCAGAATATCCAGAATATCCTGATAAACCTTAACTCTTGACTGCCCGTGTGGAAATTGGTGGGCACCTAGAGTTTAGGAAGGAAAACAATAAACTCTGAGTCAGTCATGTGACTGGTGTGAGAACTCAAAACAGTTTATTTATCTTTGAAAACAAAATAGAGGGATATTTTTAAAGTCAATTCGCAATGCTTTTAAAAATGAGACTACCATAAGGCCTCCCGCACACACACACAATGCAAATGCAGAATCGGAGGAGATTTCTCCTTATGATAGTCAAAGATGCTTGATACGCATTTAAAAAGAACATTTGATATTATTATTAGTGTATAGTGTAGGAAAAATTCATTTCGAAAGTAGAATATAAATCTTAGCCAACATACGACCATTATCGTATGCCTACTATAGCTACCATCCAAACAGTGTTGCGACACCATAAGTGAATGATAGGTTCTACAACTAATACCATACAAGTTTCGTATTGTTTCTTTGGATTTCCAACAAATGGTCAGGCCAAGGAACTTCCCATTGCCACATGAGAATGCCTCTGGAAAGACATCCCCGAGAACCAAACCGGAACTCTGCCAACACAAGGCCGGGTTACCCCTAACTGGGTAACTACTGACACGGGCACGCCATTCCCCGATCGTAAACGACCTTTCTCACGGGATCCCGAAAACCAACAACCACAAAGTAATAAATTCGTAGTAACCACATAGGTTAAATATCTGGGCTCCATACCATGATACCACCTCTATCCAAAAGGAAATGTACATACCCTAAAGGGTGCTACCCCTCATAACCTTGCCGCAACTTTCCTGTTTTGACCATTTCCGGGGTGTGAGGCCCGACGAAGTCACGTCCACAAAAACATACTTTATACAAAAGCCATGCTTTGGGTCAACAAATGATCAACACAATGATCACAAGGATAGACGATCAAATAAACGATCCTATCACAAATAATCAACACAATGATCATTTCAGCATCACTCAGCATATCACATTACCAAATTGGGAATATATCGCTGATAACATTCAACTATATAACCTCTAAGCTCGTACGTCTCAGAGAAGGGTGTTAAGCAAAAAGAATAAATTCTCCGCCACCAACAGAAATATATTTGAAAGAAATCGGCTTTATATCTCAACTTGTAATGTCAGACATACAATCCATACAAGTCTGTTCCGGGCTCGAACAAAACCGAAGGCACTTACAAAGAAGTCCTTGCAATCCGGATATTCACAATCCTGATCGGATTCACCATCACATATGGAGAACTCTATACCGGAGCAATTCGGTGCAGAGTAAATCGACAGGTCATCCTATCTCTCTCGCAAATACCGGGTCTTCCACACCGATCTTCAATGCAATTCATAACGACGTATCACATATTCGGAATAGGTTATACGACCCCATGGTCCTTTCCCTGTTAACCCGAATAGTGAGCGCTTATTCGAAAATAAGTGTAGCATTCAAATTCAAACAAATCATATCAAATACCCATTCAAAGGGAAATATTGATACTCGATTATTGAACTATCAATGGATATGCACACATCACCAGATTCCAAATAATTTTCCAAATTATTTATTTTCCAAAATATCTTTACAAGATATATTATTTCAACACTTCAAAAATAAATCAATATTTATTCTTAAACAAATTCCACTTTCTTTTATAAATTCCATAGTGAATTTATATTTCACAATATCTATTGATATACGTTTTCAATTATCCATTTTCAATTTATCTTTCAATTTATCTTCAAAAAGATAAATTCTCAAAATATTCACTTTATATTGGAAAACATTTCCATACTTATTTAATAAGTAATTCACAAATTTTATTTATTTTCAACACTTGGAAAATATTCAATATACTTAAATCGAAATTAAGTATATATTTCATTCTTTAAGGAAATCATTCTCTTAAACATATTTATTTGGGCCAAAACGAATGTTACGTAAAACATTGTTACGACAACCCAAAATCACTAGTATAGGGATTCGAAATTAAAATAGATATATAAATCCCAATACTATACAAAACATTTCCTTTCAGAAATCATTTACTATAACAACAGTGTTATAGTCCATCATCTCCTTCTATTTCTCGAAACGTCTATTTCAACAATGAATGTTGAAATCTATGGTTTGAATCTCAACACATTTAAAACATCGTTAGATCGTTTTAATTCTGTTTAAAACATCACATTCAAAACATTTCTTTAACATATTATTCACTATTCAAAAACGTGAATATATTTTGTTAACAACTTCCATCCTTTTATACATTTTAATTCAAAGGATTATTCACTATTCAAAAATATGAATATAACTCCTTTAATAGGTTTCAACAATTTTCTTATCAAAATAAGTCATTTGAGAATTTATAAAACAACGTTTATAAATTCCATTTCTATTTATTTATAAAAACTTCTTTTTTATAAATTCTTTTATTAACCTATTTCAGTTTATAACTCAATTATAAACTAAAAGTTCATATTATAAGTTAAATACTTATAAAACGATTATTTTACAAAATCATTCCTTTTTTAAGGACTTTCCAAATCATAAATCTTATAACTTATAAGATTCTTTTATTTAACCAAATCTATTCTTTCAATAACTTCACAAATTTATAGTTCTTATTATTTATAAATTTCATTTATAACTTCACCGTTTATAATTCTATAAATTTCATTCATTTAATGAAATTCATTTTCACTTCATTCAAACACTTATAAAAACTCGTTTTAAAATTTCCATATCTCAATTTATAAATATCCATTTATAAATCTCTTATATAAATCAATTCATATTAATATTTTAAAACGTCTTTAATCTCCTTTAGAATTTCACCATTTTGATTTATAAAATAATTAAATTTTATAAAATCCTATATTTAAACTTTTCACAATAATTCTAAAATTCCGATTAAACTATTTTATAAAATCGTTAGCATCATATTCTCAAAAATCAGTTTTTAACTATTTTTCTCAAAAATCATAATTTTTATAACTTTAAAAATTATAACGTTTATTTATTTAAAATGGATCAATTCCAAACATATAGTATATTTTCAAAAATCACTTTAAAATCATTTTAAAATCCCAAAATCTGGGTCCAATGATGCTACACACCAAATAGTCAATCACGACTACAACGATATCATATATCAATATGAAAATCCATCAAATATCCAAATATCTGAAATCAAATAAAAACTGTTGAGGAATCCAGTTGGATCCCTCCAACCTGTTTTCCTGCATCCACAAACATTAGCACAATACCAATTTCGCTCCAGTACGAAATTATCGCGGTATATGTTTTTATTAAATATTATCCGCTTAATAGACGGCGCAATAGGGTCTCATCCGCTAAACAAAAAAATGCAGGAAATCAACAACTGCAATATATACATATGCCAATATATATATATTGATATTATATATATAATACCAATTTCACTGTTTATGAAATATTCGCGGTATATGTTTTTTATAAATAACATCCGCTTATTAACGGCGTATAATGTCTATTTTAACAATCAATAGATATCAATCAACATTCAAACATGCATTCAAATATTTTAAATCTAACTATTTAAAATAAAATCGAAACTGATTCGATTGAGTGAGAAATTCTCATCTTGATTTTATTTCTGTTTTAGCGATTTATTTCGAATAAAATTAAACGGACGTTTAATTTTACCCAAAATTCTCACTAACTCCAAACGACTCCAATCCAACTCCATCGCGTAGTGCTCGTCCATACGATTCCAACGCAACTGGTTTCGCGCATTTTCGACCTTGTATGAAAAAGTTATGAATTTTCAAATTTTACACGAATTTTTAAATAACAATTTACAACTTAATTATAAAAACTTTAACCTAATCTAATCTCCACCGTCCAATCTAGATCCAACGCTCCCCCCCTTCATCTTCTTCATCGCGACATCTACAGATAATTGCCGAACTCCCAAACCCATACACGAAAACTAGGGTTAATTTTAGCTACCAATCCTTACACCTAGAACACGATCAGGGACTTGCAACTTCTAGCTCACCCCCTCCTCCATCTTCGGCCCCAAGGAGAGCAAGCTCGGCCCCCTCTCTCCCCTAGGAATGCGTGCGCAGGCCATGACCAACGGCCCCCTGTAGCTCACTCCACACGACACCAAACACGATCTCCACCGTTCACATCGAAGCTCTCGTTGTGATCTTCATCTTTGTAGTTGAATGTTTTAGCCAAAACTTGATGGATTGAGAGATCAAAGGGGAAAAATGAGATCAATTTCTGGCCTTAGAAAATGGGGGTGGCGGCTAGGGTTTGTTATTTCTTTTTTTTGTTTTTTTTTTATAAATTATGAAGGCAAGGGTCTCTATTTATAGAAGAAAATCGAACACTATTCATCCGAAAATTTCGAACTCCGATTTACGTGCCGAAATTGACGTACCTAGGGTTTATCCCGCGTTCCGGACACAATGGAACAGGTTTCGGAAGCTAATTTGGACATCTGTGCGAGTTATGGCTGTAAACGTTCAATTTAAATTAAACCGATTTAAGTCGATTTCTAGGCGTTTTAATTTGTAACGGACAAACCGTAAATCCAATTGACACGAAATTTGAAACCTTACTATAATATCACATTACGAATCCGATGAAACAGGTTTCGTCGAAATCCGAGACTTTTTGAAAAATGGCTATTTTCACTCGTCAAATTTAAATTAAAAATAAATCGATGCGTTTCGAGCTGCCACGATCAAACGATAGCTCCGATTGACACGAAAATTGAAATCCGGTAATAACTAACTATTACGGATCCAATGGAACTGGTTTCGTTCAATTCTGAGACTGTTCAAAAATTGACTATTTTCACTAGTCGATTTTAATATTAAAATATTCAATTTTCACAAATTAACTTTTAATTCGATTTTAAAAGTTCTAAAATATCATTCTAACTTCCATATGATAAAATAAAATTTTACAAATCATTTTCAATCATATTTAACTATATTTTCAATTATTTCCATAATTTAACATATTAAATTATCGATTAAATTATTCAATTAAATCCAATAATTCAAATAAAAATTTATTTGACTTATAAATTTCACTTATTAATATTTAAAATTAATTAAATATTCAAATTTTAATAAATTAAAATTCTGGGTCGTTACACAATCACTGATTACTCAATTAAAATCAGGTATATGCTCTAACCCTAAAATTCAATTTCACAATGATTTGTTATTTTGGAGATCTCGAATTTATGTTCCTACCGATTGTGATTTAAAAACCAAAATCATTGCTGAGTTGCACAATTCAAAAACGGGGGGTCATTCCGTAATTAAAGGCACCATTGCTCGAGTTGCCATTAATTTTTTTTTGCCCAAAACTACCTCTGTCAGTTCAAAAATTTGTCAAATAATGCCAGCATGCCTTCAAACCAAACCCGACAACACTCCATACAAAGGCCTTCTTCAACCACTACCAATACCCAACCAAATAGGAAGATATCGCTATGGATTTTATCACAAACCTCCCACCGTCCACTGGCAAAACTGCAATTTGGGTAATCGTCGATCAAAAATCTAAATACACCCTCTTATGTGCCCTACCCACATCAGTTTCAGCCCAACAGTTAGCTGCACATTTTATTCAGGAGTATGTACGGCTGCACGGCTTTCCACGATCCATTGTTTCCGACTGAGACCGCATATTCACTAGCCACTTTTGGAAAGAATTATTTCGCCTCCATGAAACAAAACTGCAAATGAGTAGTGCTAACCATCCACAATCCGACGGACAATCCGAAGTAAATCGCTGCCTCGAGACTTATTTATGTGCACCGTCGGTGACACTCCAACCAAATAGACCAAGTGCTTACCATGGGATGAATCGTGGTACAACACCAACAAACACACATCTCTCAACCTATCTCCGTTCCAAGTTGTTTACGGCCGACCACCACCTACCATTTCAAACTATATACTGAGCAGCACACATATTCCAGACCTTGAAACTTGGGCTATTTCTCAGGATAAACTTCTACACACTATCAAATCAAACCTACAAAAAGCTCAATCTCGTATGAAGAGTCTCGTCGACCAACACCGCAGCGACAAACAGTTCAATGTCGGTTCTTGGGTATTTGTTAAGCTCCAACCATATCGCCAAACTTCGCTCCGCAATAATCATCATAAACTGTCCAAAAAGTACTACGGCCCCTTCCAAATCACTGAACGTGTAGGACCGGTTGCCTACAAGCTTCTCCTACCACCTGACTCCCACATTCATCCAGTCTTCCACGTCTCCCTCCTCAAGTTCTGCCCTAACCCTTCCACAACACCAACACTACCCCCACTACCATATAACCATGACCTTGAGGACAAGGGCGATCTCAAAGAGGTGGGCAATGATGCACATAACATGGCTGTAGATACAGAGAAGAGTAATTCAAGGCCCAAACGAATCATCCGTGCACCCAGAAGATATTTGGATTGAAAAGCAGCACTAGGGAGAATGCAAGTTGTTGAGAAAGTTGGTGCATTTTCTTTTATTTTCTTCAATGCAATTTCTGTTACTGTATTTCTTTATTGCCTGCAAGTTTGTTAAAGAGTTATGGTCCCCTATAGGACACGTAGGACAAGTTGTTATGAAATAATGCTATATAAGGATGTAAGGAATACGGTACCGTAAGAAAGAAAATTTTCTTTCCCATTCTTGTTCTCTACTATTTCTTCTTCTTCTTGCTATTTTCTCCCTTCCTGTCATCTGCTGCTGTGAGCACCCTATCAGTCACCTACTCCATCTTCGAGTCCAAATTTCTCCCTGTCCAGCATAGTAAATCCTAAATCTTGGCCTATCTAAATCTAGAAAGTCTCAAATTAAAATGTAATAATCCTATTTTTTTGATTTGTTTTTAATTTCCATATTTTTCCTAATTTTTTCATTCTGAAATCATATATGATATTTTTTAGATAATTTAATGTCAACTGTACCTAATTAGATTTTCACCAGATATAAGATGATATTCAAAAGCATGTTTTTGCCTGTCTTCTAGCAAAACAAGAGTCATGAACTCTACAAACTTGACTATCTAATGTTTCTGTATATTATTCAAATTTTTTTGGCACTTGAGCTAATCTTTTGATTTATCACATGTATATTGATTCCAAATATTCAATTGTCTATGAAGTTTTCAGGATTTTGATCATCTTGGATTCACTAATTTGGCACTCATGCTAGATTCATGTTTTTTTTACTAAAAAGTTCAATTTTCTTCTGATCTGGTAATAGTAAATCTATTTTGTTCTATTTTCTTATCATTCTGAAACTAAACTGTAGCATGATTACAGACTGTTATACATTAGAATTTGTTTACCATGAAGCAAGTATTGGACTCTTAGAATGTCCGAAATTACAATGCCACAATATGGTGACCTTAATATCAAGAAAAAGCTCTTAAGATCTTTAGTTTGATAGATCATCTTCCAAGGAATTCATCAACACGTGTTTCTTATGATGATAGGAATGATGATGAGAGGGACAAGACGATGAAAGAGATCTCTGAAAAATGAACTATTCTATAAGTGAAAAGTAATAATAGCTCACTAGATGAGGTACACTTTACATGAATTTGCAATAGATGTATATGTAATGTGAAACAAAGACGACTTAATTGCTAATATCTTATAGTTTCATATCAACAAACCCTTTAGACTATTGTTAAATGCGAATAATGTAAACATTCATTTTTGTTAAATGATTCTACCCATCTCTGATCAGATCTTGAACAAAATATATTCCATTATTGGAAGAAGGCAACATTTAGCCTATATAATCCTACATTTAGGTGTGGAATTTGTAAATTTAAAATGTGTTATATTCCATATAAGGCACAATATTCAGTATCCCGTGTGATTTATTTTCCTACGATTTTCTTATGTTCATTTTGTAGCTGTCCATCTACTACATAAGCTTGAGTATATTAAGTTAATATAATAACTGAAAAGTACAGATTCCATACATTTTATCGATTAAATTATTAAAACCTTAAACCATATATTGGCACCATTCGACTCACAATTTGATCATGGTAATTATGGTACGAAGTCTCGATTGAAGTGAACTTCAACAATTTATTAGTGATCATATACATTGACGCCATTCTTCTAAAATGTCTTACATAATTGCATGCTCTTCATGTTGTCATGTTGTCAATGTTGTCAATGTTGTCAATGGTGCAATTTATTAGTGATCATATACTTGCGATCGCCTTTAAATATCATCCTTTGATAGCTTAATAAATCAATATGCGAAAGCCTTGAAATATAAACCTTTGATAGCTTAATCAATCAACATGCGACAAATTTTAAATGTCAACCTTCGATAGCTTAATCAATCAACATGTGATAGCCTTGAAATACCAACCTTCGATAGCTCAACTAAGTCAGTATGCGATAGCCCCAAAATATCAACTTTTGATAGCTTAATCTATAAACATGCAATAGCCCTGAAATATCAACATTCGATAGCTCAATAAGTAAATATGCAATTGTTTTAAATCACCAACCCACGATAGCTCTACCTTTAACTTTATCATGCATTGATTTAATTTGCATCAACTTTTGATAGCTTCACTTGTCAATTTACGATTGCTTTGATCAACTCAACTTTTGATAGCCTTATTTATATTCAACTAGAAAATACTACGTTATTCTTCAATTCACCACGGCTCTTTTGCTTATCAACTTGTGATAGCCTTTTTTTATTAATTTGCAATGGTCCTACTCATATCATTCTACAGTAGTTATATAATGCCAACTTGCCACGGTTTATTGCTATCAGCTTACCAAAGCATGTTTCTTATCAATTTGCGACAGATCCGCTTCAATATGTGATGACTAATCTCAATGTCTAATAGCCTTTATTAGTCAATTTGTGGTAATTTCAAAGTGCAATCTTTTTCATATCTTGTCCATTTTTGGATATTTTGGATGTAACACTTGTCCCCTCTCCTATAAGAAGATTTAATATGCTTTAACTTAAGAAAACTTTTGTTCTTATTTTGTTTTTTCTCTTCTCGGGCTGTCAACCTTCTAGTTCTGCGTTCCATCATTGTTCGTTTGTGCTCCTTGACATGTAATAACTTCTGGCCTCAAGAATCTTGATTTTTCAGCAAGTTGCTTTATTGAAGAGATTTTTCAACACATAGAGGTTTTTACAATATATTTATATTTGTAACAATCATTTTATTGAAAATGTTCTAAGGGGTGTACAAAAAGATTTACCCACCCCCCTCCCCCAGTGGAAAAAAATCCGTAGCTGCTCTCATTTTTTCGGTGACCAATTATCGTTTTTTCACTAGAACCAATTGAAAATGGTTTTTGCTAAACCATCATCGCCTTTTCTTATTTTTCAGTAAGTTGTTGATGAATTTTGCTATGCATGAGGAGTAAAATTGCAAACCATTTTATTTTGGTGGAGTCTTCATAACAGTTTTTTCTAGGTAAAGTCATACTAAAATTTGCCTCACCCACATCAATTATGAAGTCACTTTAAAGTGTTGCTTCTAGAATGATCCATAACAACACATTTGTATGCATTATACAAAATTACTAAATACTAATATTGCTAACCATATATTACAAAAGTCATAGCAATATAAACGTAAAAAGGGCATAACATGGAGATTGTCGTTAATTCTTTTTCGATGTTGTAAATATGTCTCAGGCTTTATCCCGATTATCGGATGAAATATGAACCCAAAGCTATTGGGGGTTTTCAACTTTTTTTGTTCGTATCACTTCTTCCTCTAGTCATCTCCTGCTTTTCGAGGTCTACCATTATTACGTTGACTATCTTTCATCGGTTGAGCTCGTATGGGTCTCACCGCCAGCTGTTTAAACTAAGGATGACAATTGAGCAGGTTAGGACCAGTTTTTCATGCCCTAAACCTGCCCTGGGTTTTTCAAACACTGACTCAGACCCATTCCGTAGATTTAGTGCGGATAAATATTTTTACTCGAAACCCGGAACCGGTTCGAGTCAGTATAGACCCGCCCCGTCCGAAGACCCGTTGAGACTTTATATGTTCATTCAGAATTGTATATTAATGTACATATATTTATTTATTTTATTTGTAAGAGACATTCGCTAAATGATATTGAATATAAAGGACTAACAAATCATCATTATAGTAGTAAAGTGATTTTATGATATATCAGTAGTATGTGTCGGGTTAGGACGGGTCATTCAAGCCCCAATCCGAACGTAGATCTGGAGCTTCCAAGAGCGGGTCATGGGTCCACCCACTCCGACGACCCAATGGGACGGGTCTTAGCGGGTCAAAACTAGGGTTGGTCTACCAGTTTTAGACCTTAGATCCGTCCCATTGTCATCCCTAGTTTAAAACATGAAGCTAAAAATGAATAGGGTAGATAAAATAATGAAGAGGGTGATTTGTAATTCAATTAGGATGAACTTGAAGAAGAAAACAGTTTGTTTTTGTATGATCGAGAAAGGAGAGCCAGACATTCGAGAATTGAGAGTTTCTGTCTCTGTTATGATCAATCCCACAATGATTCCTGATTAGTTTGAGTAGCAATATTTTAGGCGCTGTCTGGTTTAATTTTGTGTTTTATGTTTTGCGTTCTCAACATTCAAAATAAAAGAATGAGGATAATGGAAGAAAAATTAAAAATTTAGGGAATTACGATGACAGCGAAAGGACGGCGGATGCGATAAAGCGACAGTGAAAGTGATAATTATTTCTCAAAATACGAAAATTTTCATTTTATATGTTAGCATTATTTTACAAAAGTGTTGTTTTTTAAAAATACGTACATCGTGTATTCGATTTTTGGACAGAAACACAAAACTAAAGATAACGAACCAAACAGGAGTATTTTCGATATTTTCTAGTTGCAAACTGGGCCTCATCCTCTCTTTATTATCCAATAACAAAGCGAGTTTTATGTCTAGTCGCGTAAAGACGATTGGTTTGCAGATTCCAAAATAAAAATGGAAAGGTATGCGAAGCAAAATTGGTTATCTTTAATTTTTGGAAAAGACAATGCATGCGAAAGTTCTTCAAAATCCGCCGTCCTTTACGGTTGTTTTTAAAATACCGCTATCAACGCGTAGGATGGTTGAAGGACAAGATGTAGTGGTTTAACCTTTAGATTTGATTTAAGATTTTGACAAAAAAGGTCGGATTATTTACTTCACTAGTTATTATAATCCAAAAAATCGAGATCGTTTTATCTCTTAATCTCAGTTCATTTAATCCTTCTTCCCCAAACATGGAATTAACTTTCTGTAAACAAATCAAATCGTGGATATCTTTTTTTGTCATCTCCATTTTCTTTAAAATTTCTATAAATAAAGTTAATTGAATCGATAGAGCAATCGGATCTGTGGCGCAATGGTAGCGCGTCTGACTCCAGATCAGAAGGTTGCGTGTTTGATTCACGTCAGGTTCAAAACTTTTACATCGTACTTTTACTCCTCCCTGGCTGCCACGCTGCTGCTATTTTTTCCCCCTTTCGCTATAAATAATTCTACTCACCACAATTGTTTTCCCCAATCTATAATATCAGCTTTTAAAATTCCAAAATGTCAAATTTTAGCCGAATCCAAAGCAAGGATCTAGATTACGTGCAGAAAAGGTTTCTTTTTCACCTGCAATCCTCTTGCGGCTTTGCAACTCCAACTTTGTTCGCTGTAAGTGCTGCTTTCCCCTCTTTCTCTTACAGCTGCAGATTATGTGAAGAAGATTCAGTATTCATTTGCCACAGTTATTTTCTCTTCCGCCTTACCGCTTATAATCACTAATGTACACAATCTCAAATTTGGGCTGGATTTCCTTGTTAAATTTCGGAAGCCTTGATACGTCGCTAGGTTTGTACAAATTATGCAAAGAGCCAGTATGCTGCACTGTTAGGTATGTTGTGAAATAATAATAAATCTTAACCCTTAAGACTTAACATTAGATTCGGTCCTCTTTACGTTTCCAATATATGTTGCAAATTTCTCACTTGTGAGAGGAAGGTGTGTGGTTTATGTTGCTTATTATACATTAGTAAGACAGGAAGAATAAGTCTCAACTCAAAATACACGAAGTGTCTGGTTGATATGATATGTAGAATAGTGTTAATGCTAAAATTTAAACGCTAACACCCCAGTGAGTAGATAACAGTTATGAAAGCACCACCCGTTGGTACGGGAACAAGATACAAGTAGAGAAATTGCAGAAAAGCAGTAAAAGACGACAGTTTTATAGTGGTTCGGCCTAAAATCGAGCCTACGTCCACTTTGATCTCTTTATTGCTGAACAAGTACAACTTATACAACTTTCTTCAATTACAATCCACTCTAGACTGTTAGTACAAACTTTGACGGAGAATTATCTTTCAAACTCATGATAAATGATGTGGATTCCCTCTCTTGAATTTGATGTAATGTCTTCGATGTTTGGAGTGCTTGAAGTGTTGCTTGAGTCGAGAAAATGGCAGAGTTTTGGCGCTTCGAGAATGAACCCCCAAAAGTCCTCCTGAAAGTTGGAGGTGGCTGCCTATTTATAGTAGTTCTCAGAGTTTAGTCGCCCCCCCATGAGTCGTACGCGACTCATATTGCTCAATAGGTCGTTCGCGAGTCACGAGTCATCGAGTCATGAGATAAGTATCACCCCTTTACTCCTTTTTGCTTACGAGTACCGGCTCACACCGTATGAGAAGCGGCATCACTTTTTCTCCAAGTGTTAGGTCGCACGCGACTCATCGTGGTGAGGCATGAGTCGGCAACGACTCATAATAAGTCGTAGATCATGTCTTTGGGTTGTAGTTGAAGCATTTATCAGTACTTCATTAATGTCTCGCCAAGCGCTTCATACGATGAGTCGCTAAGCCGGTGTGCCATGAGTCGGTGGGCCACTGAGTCGTTGAACCACTTCACTCATGAGTCGCTAGAAGTATTGAGTCGCTAAGTTGCTTTACTGGTAAGTCGCTAGCTTATGATAACTCAATGAGTCCCATATCCCACGAGTCATTCGCATCTTAACTCACTAGGTCGCAAAGCACTTTAAGTCGCTAAAGCCACTGAGTCGCTCCTTTTCATAAGTCGGTAACTATCATGAGTCGTAAGCTCCATGAGTCGCTCGGCGTTAACAATTGCCCCTCGAAGTATACGCTTAGATCATGAGTCGTGTGCTTCGACTTTCTTCTTGAGTCGTGACCGACTCAGGGCGGCTTATGACTCGTGAGTCTTTTCTTATTCTCCCCTGTCTTGTATATAAGCTAATGCGTTGTTCTTCTTCCTCATTTAATCATTGCCTTAACACCTGGTGCCGCCATTAACGAATCTTCGAATCTCATTTCCGAAGGCGAATTCAACCCTGTTACTCTCCGATTCATCCCAACCATTATACTTCGTAAGCAAATCCGATCTTAATCCATAATAATCAATGTTGAATCACAAATTCTCATCTTTCGGCTTTAGTTTGTTTTCATGCGTTGCGCTTTACTTCGAATTGTTATAATTGATTCTGGATCACTATCCGATACGCGAGCTCAGCAATGCATTGAATATAAGATCGATGCGAAACATTTCAGATTGTTTTTCAGGTGATTTGTTGGTATGGACAGATGATGGGTTCCATTGGGAATGTGACAGATCTTTGTTGCCTTAGTACTAACGGGTTAGCAGGTTGAGGCAGAGAAAGGGGGGCTGTGAGATGAGGCGTGACGAGGAATTCCACGAGTTAGCAAATCAGGTTTTGAGTCGTTGGTCGAGTCAGCTAGGAGCCATGAGTCGTGGCCGAGACATCCTGAGTTGCTGCCGAGTTAGGACTTGGAGAATTCCGCATGCCCTTGAACCGAGACCCCTTGACTCATACAATGCGACTTACTGATGCAGTGATCTTCCTGTTAGGTTATGAGCGACCTTAGGTTTGGATGCATGGTGTCGTGCCTTGTGTCTCTTTACTTGATTCAGATTGCCCTGAGTTTTTAAGCGACTTTGGGAACTTGAAATTTTGACAGAACTAGGTTATGTTTCTATCCTGAAATTTGAATTGCTGTGACAACTCCAATAACTATGTTATGCTTTGCCGCTGGATTATGCTACCTTTAATATTGATAACCTGTTAAATATAACATTCACAGAAAACTGGGACGAATATACTGTCATTGATTGCCCACATCGAACGACAGATTAGTTAATGATAGATGATTAACTTGAATAAACTGTATGTATGAAGTGCTTTTAACATATCAATTTCAAACAAAATACCAAAGCAATACTGAAATAGTCAATTGAAATCGACTTGCTTGCACTAATATTATGTTTGAACTTTTAGATTAACAAGTTCTGAAATGTTTACAATCGATCAAGCATCGATTAGTATAATTCCAGTTATATATACTTGTCACTTTTTATTAGTCTTGCACAACACTTCACACTTTTTAGGAAACGCGCACCTTCGCATTTGAACATCCAGTTGCTTGTGTAGAATGACCTCCCACCGAGAAGAAGTGGTAACTCAAGAGGAAGAAACTTTTCCGATAGCTGTTCCCATAGAGAATCCTCCGGAGAGAACCCCGACTATTCTAACTTCGAGAGCGTTTGTCCTGCTGCGCACTCAATTTGGCTTTGCTGAAAGTGATGTTCTTTTCCCTGGGCCAAGTGATACTGCTGACAATCCTCCCTACGGATTTGTTGCAGTCAATCGCCAAATGTGCTTAAGTGGGGCGATTCCTCCTTTTAACGACTTTCTTCAACAGTTCATGCTTCGGTTGTCTATCTCTCCATTCCAATTACACCCCAATGGCTACGCCATTCTGATGGGGTTATGTGTTCTATTTAGGAGAGTTTTGGATCGATTACCAAGCTTCGGGGAGATCTGCTACTTTTGCTCATTCACGAAAATTAAAGACCATCCCTCCATCGTGGTTATAAGAAGCGCTCGAAACCGCAAACTTATTACTGATCTCTCCGAAAGCGCTCACGGATTTTTGAATCAGTTTTTCTTTGTTCGCTGCCCTCCAGGGTTTTATGCCATCTGGAGAGTGGGAAGTAAGATTTTCTGTCTTTACTTTTTCCGTTTTGAAACTTTCTCGAGATCTGAACTCTCAGTCGCTAATTTCATTCTTTTCCTGTTTTTAGCACTTCCACCCCCTGCTAGGGACCCAAGTCTTAAGCAAATTTTTGAAAGATTAAATGCCGTGCCAGTAGAAGAGAGGAGCATAAAGTTTCTGCTAACTGATGAATTTTTACATCAATACGGACTCCTCCATCCCTCTCGCTTTACTCAGCCTCATGAGCCTCCAACAGAAGTTCCTGATTCTCCGGCGAAAACTCTTGATCCCCCAGTTTCCACTAAAGAGCACATGCGAGGAGAAACTTCTGCAAAAACTTCACTAATAAAGTGTTCTGTTCCAAGAGATGACATGGGGCAATCCGAAAAACCCGCGCTTGCCCCCATTACTGAGGAGGAAGAGGAGCCCCCTTCCAAAACCAGGAATAGTGCCGATAAAGGAACTGATGGAGGGAAACAGGTTGGGCATGACGATGATGACGTCTTTGGGGACTTAAGTGACTTGATTATCACTTCCCAAGAGCTCTTTAAAGAAGACCCTGCTCATGGTAAAGCTATACCTCCGACGATTGAAGCAACATCTGCCCTCCAACAGACTCTAACTCCTTTATCTCAAGAATTGTCATCAACAGTGAAATCTATCACTTCCCCCCAACAGAGGAGTGGTTCGTTAGTCCAACGCGAGTAGCTTGCCCTTCACACACAACTAAGGATTTTCCAGCACATTTATGCACTTATCTTCTTATACTTTAAAGATTTCTAAAGCTTATCTTTTCTTATTTCAGATTCTTCAATGACACGCGGCGGATCATATTATCAGGATTTCCAACGCTACGGGGGGCGTGGTCAATATGATTATCGGCGTTACTTTCCCTCCTATAGAGAGTCTGACGAAGAGAGGGCTGCTCGAAAGGCTCGTGAAAGGAGGGATGCAGAAGAGCGTTATGACAGAAGGGATAGGGATGAGCACCATGATTCTCTGCAGAGAAGTGACGACTCTCACAAAAGGAAATCTCACGACGACCGAGGAAAGGGTCATGTAGCTGAAGATTCAGGCAAACGAGCCCGATATGGTGAGAGACATGCTTCCACTATTCCCGAAAAGCCTACTGCCCCTGCCCCTCTTGACATTCCTTCCGACTCTCCTGCTCTCGGGAAGGAGGACATCCAGACAATAATAAGCAGGCCTAAATTTCAAGTGGGACCTGGCCCAGCCACTTTACAAAGTTGTTTTCCACAATGGTGCTTAAAGGGTGTGAGATTCGACCTTGACCTGGTTCCTATTGACAAGCCTGCTATGCTACGAAATCTTGACGCCGTCAAACTTGATATCGAGAGGATGTCAAACTGGCAGAAGCTTGTTGATGAGCTTCAAAGAGTTAACCGTGCCAACTTAGAGGCCATGCTCACCATGGAAAATGATAAGGCCGAGTGGCAAAAGGTCCTTGAGCAGCATGACACCGAAATGAGGAGCATTACTTCCTACGACGAGGAGCTCGAAGCAAAGGTTGAGAAGTTGAAAGATGAGCTTGCTGCTTCCTCTACTTCATACTCTCAAAAAGAAGAAGTGCTTCTCAGACAAGTTAGAGATGCTCATGCCAGTCAGAGGGACGCTGAGGACAGGCTTGAAGTGCAGAAAAGAATCAACGAGGGCTATGCTTCTGATATTGCTGAGCTTCAAAAGAAAAACAACTCCCAGGAAGCGGAGATACAACTGCTTAAGCTTCAGCTTTCCAAAACCGAGAGGGAGCGTGATGAGGGTGTCGCCGGCAGAATCGCAGCTGAAGATTCTCATGAGGCGACCAAGAACAGCTTCGGCTCAACATTATTCGACTTCTATTTGCATAGCGTCTTGGGGCGTGGAAGCCTCGCTTTTCTTGGTCCCAAGTATGAGATCACTTTAGCTGAAGTGTGGGAGGCCGCCCTCGATATGCTTGGTGCTGAAGGTGCTGGTTATGACGAGTCAGCCCTGGGGAGCCATTATTTTGATGAAGACGCTCGCGCTGCTCTCGCCAGGGGAAAGGAACAACTTGCCAAACTAAGAACCGAAGTGACGGAAGGGGACCGGCTGGAAAAAACCACTTCAACTATTCTAGTCCAGCCACCTTCTTCGTCTGAAGTCAACATCATTGGTTCCAGTTCCCATTTTGCTTCTCCCACCAAAGTTACTACTGAGATCACAAGCATACAAGGTGGAGACGAGGGTGAAGAGAGCGCTGATGTGCAAGCTTATGAAGTCGATATCAGGAAACCAGCTTCTCCAGGTAATTTCACTGTTAATCTCGCTACTGTCAATTCTGCTCAAGCGGGTTACTCATTTATTTCGCATGAGTTTCATGAGCTCCTTGGCTATTTTCTCAACCTTGATGAGCCTTCATCTCCTCTCTCTACTAACTTTATTGGTGAGCCTTCATCTCCTCTCTTTACTGACTTTAACCTCTTTTCTTCTGTAGAGAAAGTACCAAGCACTGCTCAAACTTCTACTCCTCCGGTTATCCTTCCTTCATATCTTCAGGCGGCGCCTCCTTCTGCCTCGCAACCTGGATCACAGGAGGAACAAATAGAGGCTCTTCACGGCTTGGATGATCCCATCGCTTCGCAAGAGCAGAAAGATGAGAGACCTGAGGGAGGTGACATATCCCCGGAACGGACTCCTTCTGACGACATTGCTCTATCAAAACTTGTCACTCCGGGGAGTGAGTCTTCCTCACAAAGGAGAAAGAAGCGTGGGACATCAAAGAGGAGGGGGAAGAAAATCACCGCCACTGAAGAGGAGCCGGAAGTTGAACCGGTTACACCTACCTCTCCTACTTCCCTTATACCCACTGGCCGACCTGAAAAGCTGGTCATTCGACCGGGTAAAGGGTCCAAAGGAGGGAAGAAGAAGTGAAGATTTTAGCTTTTTGCCTTTTGTATGAACTGGCCGAGAGTTGTGCGGGTACCGGCCCCCGCTTTTATTTTGAAACCTGTATCTGCATTATAGTTGAATAAAATGATTCTTCGTTTGTACAAACTTCTGTTTGAATTTGAGTATGCATTTATTATTCATTTTTGCACAAGTTTATTTATATGATATTGCAGCGGGCTTATGGTATGTTGTTTGAGTATTACTTTACTGATGCAGCTATACTACTATACCATGTTGCCCCCATACCTTAAGCTTGCTGCAATATTTTATACTTCGAGGGGACTTGCACTCTTATTTGTTAAAGAATAATTATTTTATTCTTTAAAGAAAATTTTTGTAGAGTACAACTCCCTTCGTATAAGTTTCTACGCTTTGTCGTTCGAAGAAATCACCCTTTTCTTTTTTTTTTTCTTTTTTTTTGCTTATGTGCATATTTTACCAAGTGAATTCTTCTATGTGGTAAAGCGGACCTCTGAAGGGTACTTTAACTTCTTTTCTTTTTCTTTTTTTTTATAGTAGGTAAATTACTCTCCCTTTGAAAGTTAAAGTACGCTTTTGATGAGGATTTTTTTTTATACAAAGTTGCACCTCTGAGGAGGGATTTTTCACGTTTCAACACTTGGAAGTTTTATTTCAATCTTGGTGAAACGTGTACCCCCAAAGAGTTGTGCCTTTGAAGAAAGCCTTTTCACGTTTCAACACTTGGAAGTTTTATTTCAATCTTGGTGAAACGTGGACTTCCGAAGAGGTCTTTCTTCTTGATTGTGTCCCCGGGAGGGGGTTGTACCTCTAAGGA
Source organism: Allium cepa (assembly GCA_030765085.1). Classification (NCBI taxonomy): domain Eukaryota; kingdom Viridiplantae; phylum Streptophyta; class Magnoliopsida; order Asparagales; family Amaryllidaceae; genus Allium; species Allium cepa. Next base: position 205,558,406 of record CM060929.1, read on the forward strand.
GGGATTTTTCACGTTTCAACACTTGGAAGTTTTATTTCAATCTTGGTGAAACGTGTACCTCCAAAGAGTTGTGCCTTCGAAGAAAGCCTTTTCGCGTTTCAACACTTGGAAGTTTTATTTCAATCTTGGTGAAACGTGGGCTTTCAGGAAGGTCTTTATTTTGTTTTTGCATTTCAACTTTGGTGAAGTGAAATTCCGAAGAGCGGTTATTACACTTCAACTCCTGGCGAAATGTGCCTCCGAAGAGGGCTTTTATTTTGTTTACATTTCAACTCTGGTGAAGTGATATCCCGAAGAGCGGTCATAACACTTCAACTCCTGGTGAAATGGGCCTCCGAAGAGGGCTTTTATTTTGTTTACATTTCAACTCTGGTGAAGTGATATCCCGAAGAGCGGTCATAACACTTCAACTCCTGGTGAAATGGGCCTCCGAAGAGGGCTTTTATTTTTTGGCATTTCAACTCTGGTGAAGTGAAATCCCGAAGAGCGGTCATAACACTTCAACTCCTGGTGAAATGTGCCTCAGAGAGGGTTTTCATCGCCTGGAAGTTACTCTCTCATGGTTGGAGGGTCATGACTCCTCCAATCTTTTTTGTTGAGTAGAGAACTTTCTTTTTTGTGGCGTATGACCCATTAGAGGTCTTTTATCCTCCGAAGAGGACTTGCGCTGCTGATGGTAGCTTTGGTTGTTCCTCTGTTCACTTGCTTATGCCTTTTCAGCGATCCTTTCTCTTTTTTTTTTAAGTTTTCATTCCCCTTTTCTTGCAAGTAGCTTGTTTAATCCAAGGAAGTGTACTTCATTGCCAGGCAAGTTCGTGAGAACGGGCACTAGCTTCCTATTTGGATGTTTGTTTGTTCAAACAATCTCAATTTATCAGCAAGGGCTCGTTTCTATCGAACTCATTAGCCGTTCAATTGAAGTATTTCCTATTTAGGATTTGAATTCGGGGTCTTTGTGACTTGAAATTTGTTTGTTGAATGATGGTGAGAATCGCTCGGTCTTATTATGCGCAAGTTTTATTTCCATTGTCTGCAAAAATTTAAATCGACATTTCAGCAATACATTTTATGTATTTTTATATCGAAAACAAAGCAAACATATAATGATAATAAGGAACACAAGATTTATAGTGGTTCGGCCATGAAATTGGGCCTACATCCACTTTATATTCTTTCATTATTTACTTGCATCAGTTTCACAATTGCTTTCAATTACAAGAATCATACATTCATAATTCTTTTTACAATGTTTCAACAAAATTTTCAAGTAAAGTATGGACGCAAATGGTTGCTGTTCCATGCCCTTGGAATTTGATCTCCATCAACAGTGGTGAGCTTGAATGTGCCGTCAAGAAGCTTCTGACCTATTACATATGGTCCTTCCCAATTTGGCCCAAACACACCTGTCGCAGTCATAATTCTTTTCAGGACTAGATCTCCAATTTCAAAGCTGCGTTGACAAACTTTGGAATTGAAATGTCTGGCTATCCTTTGCTGATGAGCTGCAACTCTGAGGTTAGCTTCATCTCTTTTTTCATCAAGGAGATCCAGCGCTTCAAGTTGTAGCTTCTCATTTTCTGCTTGATTGAAATGGATTCTTCTGTGTGAAGGGACCTCTGTTTCAACCGGGATCATTGCTTCCGATCCGTATGCTAACGAAAAAGGAGTATGCCCAGTTGCAGTTTTGTGAGTAGTTCTGTATGCCCATAGTGCAAGTGGTAGTTTATCGACCCAACCACCTTTTGCTCTTTCGAGTTGCTTTTTGATGGTTGATTTGATGATCTTGTTCACTGCTTCCACTTGCCCGTTTGCCTGCGGATGAGCTACTGCCGAAAAGCTTTTCTGGATTTTGAATCGTTTGCAAAAATCCTGGAATTCCTCGCTTTCAAACTGAGTACCATTGTCTGTGATTATTTTCTGAGGCACACCGTATCTGCAAATGATATTCTTGGTCACAAAGCTTATCATTTTCTTAGAAGTGATAGTAGCCAATGGTTCAGCTTTAGCCCACTTAGTAAAATAATCAACTGCAACAATAGCATATTTAATCCCTGATTTAGCAGTTGGTAGCGGCCCAATGAGATCCATTCCCCAAATTGCAAATGGCCATGGACTGACCATCTGTGTGAGTTCGGTAGAAGGTGCTCTAGGAATTTTGGCATATCTTTGGCATTTGTCACATTTTCGGGAGTAATCTGCAGCATCCCGATTAATTTCTGGCCAAAAATATCCGTATCGGAGAATTTTCTTTGCTAATGTTTGACCACCTGAATGATCACCACATTCTCCTCCATGCACTTCAGCTAGGATTGTTTTGGACTCTTCCCGGGATACACGTCGAAGCAATGGCATTGAGAATTCCCGTCTGTACAATCGGTCATCCTGAATTACATAGCGAGAGGCCTTCCTTAGTAGCTTTCGTCTTTCTATCGAGTTTTCTGGCAGAGAACCTCTGAGTAGGTAATCCAGTATTGGAGTCATCCATGACTCTTGTTCTTGAGATACATTCATAATCCAGTTTATATCCATCTCGTCTATACTTGGCGCTGAAAGGACTTCTACAGGGACCAATCCCAATAGTTGAGCTTCACCAGAACTTGAATACTTTGCGAGGGAATCTGCCTTCATATTCTCTTCCCGAGGAATGTGGCTTATTGAATAGTGATCGAGTTCACATAGGAATTCCCAAGCCTTTGACAAGTAGGAAGGCAGGTTTCCACCTTTTGCTTGAAATTCCTTCTTGACTTGGCATACAATAAGCTGAGAATCACTGAAAATTTGTAATGCTCGAATGTTTAGCTCTTTAGCGATTTTCAGACCTGCAATAAGAGCTTCATATTCTGCTTCATTGTTTGTTGAAGGAAATTCCAGTCTTAGTGCATAACATAATGATCGACCTTCAGGAGTTTCAAGTACCACTCCGGCTCCAGAACAGTAGTCATTTCTTGCGCCATCAACATACATCTTCCACTGGATTGGAGAATCATTGATCGCTTTTTCCTCACCATTATCTTTCTCTGTGAATTCTGCAATGAAATCAGCTAAAGCTTGTCCGTTGATTGCTTTTCGGGGATGATAAGTGATGTCATATTGACTGAGTTCAATGTTCCATTTTAGAAGGCGACCCGAAGTTTCTGGGCGAAATAGGACTTGCTTTAGAGGTTGATCAGTGAGCACTTTGATAGGATGAGCTTGGAAATATTGCCTCAGTTTCCTCGATGCAACTAGTAGGCAATAGGCGAGTTTTTCCAACTTGGAGTAATTCAGCTCTGCCCCAGTGAGTCTTTTGCTGATATAGTAAACTGGATGTTGAATCCTTCTGTCTTCCCGTATCAGCGCTGCACTTAGAGCATGAGATGATACTGCCAAGTATATAAGAAGATCCTCACCATTGCCTGGTCTAGAAAGTATCGGAGGCGTTTCCATATGACGGATCAACTCTTCAAAAGCTTTTTGGCATTCGGGAGTCCATTCAAAGTTCTTCTTTCCTTTTTTCAGGGCATCGAAGAATGGGATGCATTTATCAGTAGCTTTAGAAATGAACCGACTCAAAGCGGCGACCTTTCCGTTGAGACTTTGCAATTCCTTCTTCGTTCTAGGAGCTTTAACTTCCTTTAAGGCGGTAATTTGAGCTGGACTAGCCTCAATGCCCCTAGCACTGACGATAAAACCTAAGAACTTTCCGGATTCGACCCCAAATGTACATTTCAGGGGGTTAAGCTTCATTCTGTATTTCCGGAGGACTGCGAACATTTCTGCTAAGTGTTCAATGTGATCCGCTGCTTTCCTGGACTTCACTAACATGTCGTCGACATAGACTTCCATAGTTTTGCCCAATTGCGGTTTGAACATAGCATTAACAAGTCTTTGGTAGGTTGCCCCTGCGTTTTTCAATCCGAAGGGCATAACTCTGTAGCAATAAAGTCCAACATCTGTAATAAAGCTTGTATCCTCCTGATCCGGCTCATGCATCATGATTTGGTTATAACCGGAGTAGGCATCCATGAAGGATAACAATTCATGTCCCGCAGTTCCGTCTACCAGTTGATCGATCCTGGGTAATGGGAAGCAATCTTTGGGGCAAGCCTTGTTTAGATCAGAGAAATCGATGCACACTCTCCATTTTCCATTAGCTTTCTTGACCAACACAGGATTTGAAACCCAATTCGGATATGTAGATTCTTTGATGAAGTTATTTTCCATGAGTCGATCAACTTCTTCTTTTAATGCTGCTGACCTTTCTGGACCTTGGGTTCTTCTTTTCTGTTTAACTGGCGTAAACTTTGGGTCAATATTCAGAGCGTGTACTGCAACTTCTGGGGATATTCCACACATATCGGCATGAGTCCAAGCAAAGACATCCAGATTTGCCTTCAGGAAAGATATCAAGATATTCTGAATTGACACATTAAGCTGTGAACCCACATTCAACACCTTATTTGGGTCCTTCGGGTCAACAGGTACCGGAACTGTCGTTTCCACCGGTACTACTCTATTCTCCCATGTACTGGCTTTTCTGGGATCCATTTCTTTCCGTGCCCCGCTGTGCTCGCCAGTGCAGGGTCCGCTCTGTAATTGATACAAGGCTGGTTCCTTGATGCGGACTGGGGTTGCCGCATCCTCTCCCATTTCTCTTTTTCTTGACTCTCGCAGCTCTGTCAAGTAACATTCTCGCGCAGCATTTTGATCCCCTTTTATAACTCCTACTCCATTGTCAGTAGGGAATTTAATAGTGAGGCACCACGGGGCTAGGATAGCTTTGAATGCTGCGAGTGTTGGACGGCCAAGAAAAGCATTATAAGCAGAATATTCATCGACGATCACAAAGGTTTGCTTTCGAACCACTTTCCTTTCTCCTTCCCCAAGTTCTACAAACAGATCGATGGTTCCTACTGGTTGCTTTGGCTCCCCAGTGAAGCCAACGATTTTCTGTGATGAGGCTTGCACATCGATCATAGGGATTTTCATCTGGTCAAATGTCTTTTTGAAGAGGATATTACATGATGCTCCGCAGTCAATGAGGACTCTTCTGACAATGGCTGGTCCAATACCAGCCGAGATGACCAAGGGATCTAAAGTAGGAGCTTCAATACCTGTAGAATCTCTGGCTCTGAAAATAATATCATCGCTGAAAGTTTTCTGTTGTTTAAGGGGCGTAGTGTCTTCTAGAACAAAGACGTCTTCTTCGGCTGGAGCATATTTCAAAGCCCTGGAATATCTCTCCATCTCACCCCAACTCTTGCCAGCTGGGTGAGGTCCTCCTGAAATGACATTGATAACGGGCCTTCCAGATTCATGCCCCGTAGCTTTCTCACCTGCCCCAGGCTGATGAACAGGAGCCCGCTGCCCCTGACTCGACGATGCAGGATTGTTGCTATTCTTTTTCACGAATTGCTGCAACTTGTTTTCTCTTAGCAACTCTTCAATCAGATTTTTCAGCTGGCGGCATTCATCAGTTTCATGACCTGGTTGATTGTGGAAGCGACAGAATTTCCCACTCTGTATGGCTTTTTTCCCGGTTCTCAAAGGGATAGGTTTAGGGAAATCGACGGAATCTTTAGTGGCCAGGTAGATGTGCTCCGGTGTATGTGATAATGGAGTATATTCTGATGGCTTGAAGGATCGGGGCTTCTTCAGATTACCCTGTTTCTTCCCATTACTATTCTCCCTTTTTTGCCCCACCGATTCATTCTTGCGTGGAGCGACAGTGTTGTCTTCTGCTTTTTCCAACACTGTCTTTACTGGTAAAGGATGTCTTTCCAAGCGAATGAATTCATCTGCTTTTTTGTAGAACTTTTCGAGAGAGGTTGGCTCCTTCATATTTAACCATTTCCCAAATTCGCTTGACTTATCAATAGCCCTCATCAGATAAGTCAATATCATTCGTGGTTCAGCATTGTCCACCTCAGCCAGTGCTATATTGAAGCGGTTCAAGAAGGATCTGATAGACTCACCAGGATTCTACTCTAAACTCGATAGTGACATAATGTCCTTGGCCTTCGAAGCATATAGTCTAAACTGCTCCTTGAATTTTCTGGTCAAGTCTGAAAACTGATCGATAGATCGGACTGGCAACTTGGTGAACCACAGTAAAGCCACGCCTTCCAGGTATACGGGGAAATATCGGCACTTTATTTCGTCGGAGGCCCTGGCACCTGTCATGTGCCAATCATATTTATACAAGAACTCATTCGGATCACTTGTCCCTTTGTAAGCTGGAATAGTCGGAGGGACAAACTTCCTTGGAAATTCCGCCTTCAAGATTTTTTCAGTAAACGGAGTTTTACTTGGGGCGAAACCCCATTCCTTCTCATCTTCAACCCTTTGCATACTTTCTTTCATGATCTGCCGGACCATTTCAGAAAGATATTCCTCATCATGCCGAGTTCTAGATCCACCAGCCTCAGGGACTGCCTGCTCAAAGGGACTAGTAGCCCTTTCCGGAGCATTCCTCTCACTAACATCATGAATGTTGCCACATAGTTCCTTTCATTTCCAGCTGGTTGATTGTTTGCCCCAAGTAAATCGTTCAATTTATTCAGAATCAGAGCATTCTGGGCACTTTGAGCCTCTAATTGTGCATTTTGGGCGTTTATCTGCTGGTTTAACCCTAGAATTACAGCATCCAGCTCCGCTTTCGTAACTCCAACAGACGGAGTGGGTGGATTAGGTACAGGGGAAGCGGAGGTTCCCTCTTGAATGTTCCCAGACCTGATAGACCTACTTTTCCTTCCAGGAGCCATAATTTCAGATAGACTTCTGGTTTTTAAGGAAATTCTTTCTTCAAATCTCTGTGAAGCAATGATGACAGTTTTCCTGAGTTCAATTCTCAGTGAAAGCACCAAAAATGTTAACGCTAAAATTTAAACGCTAACACCCCAGTGAGTAGATAACAGTTATGAAAGCACCACCCGTTGGTACGGGAACAAGATACAAGTAGAGAAATTGCAGAAAAGCAGTAAAAGACGACAGTTTTATAGTGGTTCGGCCTAAAATCGAGCCTACGTCCACTTTGATCTCTTTATTGCTGAACAAGTACAACTTATACAACTTTCTTCAATTACAATCCACTCTAGACTGTTAGTACAAACTTTGACGGAGAATTATCTTTCAAACTCATGATAAATGATGTGGATTCCCTCTCTTGAATTTGATGTAATGTCTTCGATGTTTGGAGTGCTTGAAGTGTTGCTTGAGTCGAGAAAATGGCAGAGTTTTGGCGCTTCGAGAATGAACCCCCAAAAGTCCTCCTGAAAGTTGGAGGTGGCTGCCTATTTATAGTAGTTCTCAGAGTTTAGTCGCCCCCCCATGAGTCGTACGCGACTCATATTGCTCAATAGGTCGTTCGCGAGTCACGAGTCATCGAGTCATGAGATAAGTATCACCCCTTTACTCCTTTTTGCTTACGAGTACCGGCTCACACCGTATGAGAAGCGGCATCACTTTTTCTCCAAGTGTTAGGTCGCACGCGACTCATCGTGGTGAGGCATGAGTCGGCAACGACTCATAATAAGTCGTAGATCATGTCTTTGGGTTGTAGTTGAAGCATTTATTAGTACTTCATTAATGTCTCGCCAAGCGCTTCATACGATGAGTCGCTAAGCCGGTGTGCTATGAGTCGGTGGGCCACCGAGTCGTTGAACCACTTCACTCATGAGTCGCTAGAAGTATTGTGTCGCTAAGTTGCTTTACTGGTAAGTCGCTAGCTTATGATAACTCAATGAGTCCCATATCCCACGAGTCGTTCGCATCTTAACTCACTAGGTCGCAAAGCACTTTAAGTCGCTAAAGCCACTGAGTCGCTCCTTTTCATAAGTCGGTAACTATCATGAGTCGTAAGCTCCATGAGTCGCTCGGCGTTAACAAATAGTTAACAGTCATCATTTGTTTTTTATTTTCTATATTTTGGATATTGGTTGTGAATGGTTTTTTTGGCTGTTCATGTTGATGATTAGCTAAGTAACATATTTTTATTTTTACCCCCTTGTTCTTGCCTATGACTATGAGGCAATCTCAACCCTTTTTTTATAGTGGATGTGAATATGTCAAAATATCAAGAAACCTTCAGACACGAACATTACTTTTATTAGTTTCAAGTACTTATGCCCATGGGATGCATGTATACCTAGAAGAAACCATTTCACTCCTTTAAGATGGATATCATTTGCTGTTTCAACTTAAATGGGCATATATTGCTCTGAAATTGATATCCATGTTTGTATAGAAGGCCTATTAGTAAATGAGTCTTATGAATTTGTCTTATTAGATACAGGGGTAAATGATAACTGTTTAAAGTAATTTTTTTTAATCTTGTTTCTGCGGGGAGTATTGAGTATCAAAACATTACAGAAAACATTATGCATCAAAACATCAAAACATTCCAATATGTGGGAATCTACCTTCAACTGATAATTGTTGCTGCTGTTATTATTATTTATACTATTATATTATTATTAAGTCTCATTTCAAGTGCGTAAAAGCAACCTCAATATTTTGTGAAACGAAGCGTCGCATTTTTTCCCTTCTCTCCGTTTCCATCTCTCCGCTTCTTGCTTATACTCCAACCTTTCTTCGACTCCACAATCTCGTCTTCCCCTTCTTACTTTTTCCTCCTCTTCAATATTCTCCAACCCAAAACATTCTTAATCATTTTCCCTTCTCTTGCCTCTTATCCAAACCTAAACATTCATTTCCCTCAATTGTTGACTTAATTCAAATCGAGAAACCATATCCTAAGACAAACACGGATCTCTAACCGTGGGCGACTTCTGCGCCCTTAAGACGGACTTGGATTGCGGCAGCAAGAAAAGTGGCCCCCATGGATCCATTCAAATCAGCAATAATCGAGTCCAAATCTGCCAAACCACTATCGTTCGAAGACGTTTTCAGTTCATCCAAAATACCAAGAAATAGATCAAGTTCTGGTATGATTTTTTTCTACTTCGAACTTTTTTGATGTTTTCGAACCTGATATGTCAGTATTGTCCTTGAAATTTGTATTGAAATTTAATATCGTTTTCCTTCTGTTCGTTGTATTCTTTTTTGTTTGATGCAGTAGTGGAACTACTATTTGTTGACACTCCTGATGAATTTAGGTACAATCTGATTGAAGAAGCGGTCGCACTGCGTATTCAGATATTTCTTTCTATTTTAGGTAAAATTCTTTTATTTGGTTTAATTGGTCTTTCCATTTGTGTTATTTTTCTATGTTCATTGGGTTCTATCTTTGCAGGAATATATAATTTGAATGCTTCTTATTTTTATCCTACTTCATCATTTTATATTGCTAAAAGTATTTTTATTGTTTAATCAAGGAATTTTCAAGGTGAAACAGCTTGGTTTTGGATCTTTTTCCCATGTTTAGTTACTATTTACATTGACTTTTTGATTTGCTATAGATAATGGAATTTAGTATGTACATTTCTAAAAGGCTGCTTAGATTATATTTTGGCTCATGTTTTGCTACTACTTGATTAGAATTTGTGGTTTTTTCATATATATGAAAATCAAATATGTACATTTCCAACAAGCTACATGGATTTAATTACAATGGCTAACTCTATTTGCCCGTTTGGTATGTTGTTTTTACGTTGTAAAGTTTATATATCATAAATCATTTTATTTAACCGAAGTAGCTGATGTATCCGTATATTTATTTATTTATACCTATGTAAGAAGCAACGTGATTTTATATTATCTTTTACCATAACTTTACTAATACACTAGCATAAGTGCAGCAACATACATACATTATAAAACAACAATAATAAAAAACACAATGTTTTTGAGGAAAAAACTACTTTATGCCGGTAACATAAAATATACCTCTTCTCTTTATACTTATTATATATGTATTTTATAGTCCATCGTGAAATAAATTGTTATAATTTGATGATATTACTGGGTAGACATTAACAGGATGTGGTTAACATATAAAATTTATATCTGTTTATTTGGTTGCTTAATCATGAGTTGTTCTTGCAAACTCATGAAAACCAGCGATGAATGCAAATTATCATTAGCAGTAATTGGGGCCTAATCAATGGCATATAACTTCCTATAACCAATGCCTTTACCACATGTATTACACCCGTCATATTTTTGCTCATACACACACTAGCTATCATGGTTCTTTGGAAAAATTCTTAATCAATGTAGAACCAAACCAATTCCTTTTGTACCTAAAAATAATAGTAAATAATGAAACAAACTTTGTTAATCCATATTATAATGCATACACAAGAGAACCACATGGCACCCAAATGATGTTGCTTTTGAACACACAATTAATTAGGTAAAGATACAAAAATATGTTGATTTGACAAAGTAATTGCTAGAAATTATTTGTTTCCATTAATGGGAGCAATTATTTGTTTCCATTCGTGTCCAGTTTTTTCAGAAGTTAAACCATTTCTTTCTCGCTGTTTCCATTAGAATAATTGTACATTAGTTGGGTTTCTGACCTTTTTTCATTCACTCTGTTATGATTAGTATGTATTTGTAATTAAACATGACGTGTCAACCATAGCGAATGTATATCAATACCATGCCGGTTATCGCTCCTTCCACTTTTTTGTATTATTTATGACTGTAGGATCAATTTCACCCTAGAGGTGGGGGGGTGAATAGGGTGATGATATTAATTATAAAAATTAATTGCGGAAGCTTTATAAAATTATTTCAACACAGATCACAGATTAATAGCAGCACAGAAAAATAGCAGAATAATAAAATCCAGAGATAGAACGACACAGAAATCACCCAGCTTCGGCAAAACCCTGCCTACGTGCTGCCCCCAAGGTTTCTACTAGAAATTAGATAGTCACACGCTTACACACGTAAACTCGCGACACCCGCTACTGACTAACCTAACTCTACGCTTAAAACCCTGCCACAACTCAGCCACTGAGTTGCGAATTCTCAAGTTACGCCACGTAGCTTGTCCCCTAGTCACACGACTAGCAAATACAATGGTTTGAAAAGAGTTTTAAAATTAAAAACAATTTTAAAACAAAAAATAAGATAAAGCCCTTATTTTAAAACAATAACCCTAATTCTTAAAGGCCGGCCCCTTTTATTATTTAGGCCCGATCCTTTTTATTCGTTCCTTTGGGAAAATGGCGGCCGTTGCTTTCTTTGTTCGATCTGAATTAGGGTTTCGTTCCCTTGTGGAAATTAGGGCTCTTCAATTGAAACCGCCGCTTTTGATTGCTGGTAGTTTGCCTTGTCGATCACTTATTTCTCTGATTAGCTCACGGCACTTCAATTGAATCGAGTTCATATACAATTTCGGTATGTACTTTACTCCTTTTGTTTTCTGGTTTGATGCTTGCTTGAACTCTGATGCCTTTTAAATTGCTGATGATGACGGTTGGGATTTTAATGCTTGAACTCGATCGATGGTTATTGCCAATGATGATTGTGGGTTTATATGTGGATTTCGATTTCCTTTAATACGTTCGTCTGATTTGTTCAACATAGTGCTTCGCCCATTTGATTGATGTTGGATGATGATGATTTATCTGACGAGTTCAACTCGAATAATTTCCTTTACTTTACAGTTACGGCTTTAACTTGAGATTGTTCGATCCTTTCTTGATTGTTACGGCAGCTACTTTCCTATTTTATTTTTGATTTTTTCAATTCTTCTCTTGCGTTGAATTCTGACTTGGTTTAATATTCCATGACTTCGGCTTTGACTTTGAATATGTTGTGTTGTCATTTGGGCTTGTAAGTTGTATCATTTTGTTGCGGCCTGACCTGTGCATGATGCATATTGCCTGACCATTGTTGCAGTTTGGCTTTGTCTCTATGTATTTCATGTAGTATAGGTTCCCTACTGACTTGTAGTGTTCATGTTTGATCACTGGGCTTTGCATTGTGTAGTTGATGTTGTACACTGTCTTGTGTTCATTGGTGCATTGTTGTTGTAGCTTTTGGAGCTCGAGTTTCTTAGCTCTGTTCACTTTGAGTTGTTTGAAGTTACCATTTGCTTGACCTTTGTTGCCTCTGTTCATTGTGGTAGTAGCTGTCTTCACGATCCACCTGCCCTTTTTCATATTGCTGGCTGTTATGCATATGCAAGTTCATTCATATTGCATTTCCCATTCACTGTTGCCTTGAGTCTGTTGTAACTGGGCCTGTTGCACTGTTTTTGGCCATTCTTGTTCATTGTTATTGTCACTGTCCATTCAAGTCTTATACTTGGTCTTGAGCATTTCCTGACTTCGACTGTTTTAGTTTGAGTCTTCTGTGCACTGTGCATATAACTTTGAGCCTGGGCAGTTGTACACTTGGTTACATTCTTGGTTGAAACTGGTCGTTCATTGTTGCCTATTGGTCTTCATGTGCCCTTGACTTTTCCCATGCTATTCACTGGTTCGTGTATATGAGTTGTTTTACTGGTGGCCTGTTGTAGTGGTTGCGACTTGTTTATATTCTTGGACTTCAGCAGCTAGTCTTCATGTATAGTTGCTTGTATTGCAGTTTGTATTTGCTGTTTACCTATTTTACATGCTTCACTGCATCTTCAATTACCTGTTAGTCGAGCTTACATACTTCATGTTGCCTTATTCTCTGGTCATACCTGTATCATGCTTGGCTTTATGGTTTTCCTTGAGTCACTTTATTGCTTCCCCGACCTGTGCATGAATTACATTGTTTTATTGCACTTGTGTTGAACCCATCTTTTTATTTTGGGTTTGACCTTGTGCCACCTGTCCCTGTAACATTATCAAGTGTATATCGGTGTGCACGGCCTTGTGGCATGTACAGTGATACACTGTGCATGTCACATTGTTCGTGTGTGATGAATTCAAATATAAATCAAGACGAACAACCCAAATAACTGAGGCAAATATTATTTTCAAAATCCATATTTTATTTTATATTGCAAAAATATTTCTTTTTCAATTTTACTGCGTTAGTGAATATTTTTGCAGATTGCTCAGATGCTGGATTCTAACTGGAATAAAGTTGAAGATAAAATACGAGTGTGAGTGATATGTAGTGAGGAATTTATGTAAATTAAATTGTGATGTAATTAGAATCAAAATTGTATTTGTATAGTGAGAGCTTGAATTTGTACTGTTCAAAAATGAAATAAATATTTGTTTGAATAAAATTTCTGTTTGAATTCAAATTCTATGTTATTTAATTTTATTCAGCAAATATTTATTTATTCTATGAAAAATAAAATAGTACATTAACAAATACATTTAAACGAATGTATATATGTTTGTTATCATCAAACAAAAATCATATAAGCGCATATTCAACAATCTCCCTCTTTTGATGATAACAAACATATATTTAAGATTTTGAATATGTTAAATGTATTTGATCATTCATATGCTCTAATTGCTCCACCTATTTAAATGCTTCCTCTCTACACAAAGCTCCCCCTACATATATGCATACAAATAAAAATATGCAAATGAGCCTAGATGCAAATAGAAAATTATTTGACATTTGCTTGATTTTATTTGACAAAATCTTAACTTTTCTCTCCCCCTTTTGTTATCAGCAAAAGAATGATAGTGTTAGAGAAAATAGAGATAAAGTGATCGATATTAATTCAACATTAAAACTCAATTGAATATAAATATTAAATTTCAATAATAAAAAATCAAACAAAAATCATAACTACCCTCGTTAGATGCATATTCCACTTTTAGAAGTAATGGAATTGATGTCATGATATAAAACCATACAGGTATCTGTTTGTGGTACATTTTATATCAGGAATTTGAATATCCACTAATCATGCATAACCGTTAGGACTTTTAAATGTGATTAGTAGTATTCCTGTGACGACCCGACTTCCTACGCCCAGGAAGACGTGTCATCAATAAGAAAGAAAGGGATAGAAATAGAAAAGAAAAGAAAGAATAACAACATCAGAATCTCACAGCGGAATGGAATAAAATATAATACATCAACATATCTATTACATAGTTATATATACATCAGAGTTATACAATATCATACAACATGACTATCATATACATATCAGTCAGGACATACATCTCAAATATCATGAACTAACTAACACAGCGGAACTATATAGATATCTACAATACGTCTGGTCTTCTGCTCCAACTCCTCCAGAATTCGTCAAAGCTAACCTGAATCCCTTGGCTACCCGTAAAAATTTGGGTACCCGAGAGTTTAAGAAAAACCAAAATACAAACTCCGGGTCAGACATGGGTCTGGTATGAGTAAACGGGTTAAAGTTGTTTAACTTTGAAAACATTTAAAATAAAGGTATCACGTAAGACTCCCCACAAATAAATACGGGTAACTTTTACCTTACGCTAACCAAAACATTTTATAGGAAATCCAGTGATATTATAATAGTGTCTAGGGTTTTCAAGTAAAATACAGAAATAGCTGAAATGCTTACATCTCACATTTCAACGTAGTTGGGCACAATCAAAACGTACGGCGCTTATTGGAAAGTGGATCCCATACAATGGCAGGGCTACTGGGGTACCGCCCGTCACAGTACGTGGTCTAGATCACAGTACCGAGGAGCCACCCTAACTCCCCTGCAACACAAGGCCGGTACCATTCCTTACTGAACAGTCCCGAACAAGGTAACCCCGCAGTTGGCTGCAGACCAACTGCCCACACAGCCGAATAAAAAGGACATCTAGACAGGGGTATACCTCGTCCTGCTTGGGCATGACCCACCTAACCTTGCTGCACATCCCCTGTTTTAGCCATTCTCGGTTGATGAGGCTTGAGGCTGCGTTTACCTTTTTAGAACATATCACTTAGAATGCTCATCGTCCACCTGACGATGTGCTGAAAGCATTCTATCCATACAAGTTCGTTCCGGGTTCGAACGAAACCGAAGGCATTATCTCGTTACACTCATTTTGGAATCACCCTCAGAGTTAACGACGATAACCCTTGCATTCTGAAAACACCATCTCGATCTTCACTTGAGATTACACGACCTAACGTTTAATTTGGATCGATGTGGTTTTCGGAATATCAATTGGATATCCGATCCCGGTCTCATCGAAATCCAAACGCCATTTTAAAGTCCAAGTTGTCTAATTAACTTAACAGTTTAAGTTTAACAATTGAATTCATATAGCAATTTAATACAGATAAATAACATCAGATAAACATATAGCAATGAAACACAATAAAGTATACACAACCATCACAGATATATCCAGAATATCACAGAACATCACAGAAGTAAATAAACATCAGAGGCAATCAATATAATTATCGATTCATATCAACAAGATTGATTGGTTTAAACTTAATTGCATATCCAAGAGTAAATTATATTTTATTCTTGCTTAATCAATTACGATTATTAACTTATTTAAATTTATTAATTACTTACTAAATATTCTCTTAATTAATGAATGAATTCTTAATTACTAATCAATACCTTCATTACTGATTTATAAAACTCAATTACACAGTTTATGTAATAAATCATTAATTGTTGATTAACTTAATCGTTCAAACATTAATTATTTAATTATTCATTAACTATGAATTGTCAATTAATCAACTTCAAATGATTCTTAATTACAAATGATTTATACAAGGTTATCATTTACATCTTTAATTACGATTTAATTACATTTTGAACTACTATTAAATTACAATTAAAATTTTATTACAATTCATAATTAACTTTGATTTTACATTAAGTACTCTTCTTTGTTTTCTGTAAAACTTCAAAGTTCTACCTGACTTGGAACAGTTTATAAACATTTATAACCTGATTAATACAAGCTTATAAATCTTTGCTTAATATAGTTTGCAGGCTACAGGCATTAAAACCCGAAGCGTTCACCGTGCCTGACTCGTGTAGGTCTCGAGTCCATCCCTTACCTCTCACGCGTCAAACTACTGCTTCCCCCTTTTCTTCTCCCCTGTTCTCTTCTGTATCTACCTTCTCCTTCTCTTCTTTTTTTAAAGTTTAGAGTTTTAAACTGATACAACGAATAAACTCACACGCGCGTGTTCAAAGCTCGACGCAGAAACACTCGAAGCCATGAACAAACAGACTCGGGTTTTCCTCGAGTCAATCCAAACACGATCGTCTCCGCCGCCGTGCACGTGCACGGCGGTCCACCGCCTCGCCACCACCGCGCGTCATCGCCTACAAGTCGTAAACTACTCTCTCACTCGAAATCATCGCCCAGAAGTGCTCGACCACCTCAAAGTCAAAATACGACCAAAAGTTGAACTGTAACCAGAAACGCAATTGACAAAAAGACCTCGTATTCACCGCCGCTACTTTCTGAGGTGACGTGGCTTCGGCCGATCCTTGCCAACACCCCTCTCGAGCCTCTATCCAAATCCTATGACACTCGGTGATGCTACGTTGTCGCAATCACCAAAATCGCAGAACCCAAAAGATACAGACATAAAACCCTACTTTCCATCAATTCTTAACAATCTTGCATTTATAACTTTTTTAAGCAATTTTCTAGTAATCTATACTCTATACACAAGCTTCATACAAATTTTCATCATTAATTATGGAGTGAATCACCTGGAATTCATGAAAAAGCCTCTACAGATTATTCATGAACTGCTCTGTAAATAATTAGCTAACAATTTTGATTCTTGTCTTAAAAATCATGTTATTGTATGTTAAATCAATATATAAACTTAAATTTTCAATTTAAGTTATTTGAATTCTTTACTATAATTATATTTTACACTAAATTCCATAGTATTCATGCCGTTATCAAAACATAAATATCCAAAGCTCACAATTATAACAGATCATTGTTATTTCTCAAAGTAATTCAATTCACAAGTAGATTATTCAAATTAATTTTCAAAAAGTTTGGTTTACTCACAGAAACTTAAAACCTGTAGGAAAGATTAAGATGCAGAACAAATAAAACTATACCACAGTCCAGAAATTTACATCATAACTATGCTTCATGAAATATAAATTAAAAGTTAGATTGGAAACATGTTTACTCACAAGAATTGCTGTTGAACCGATGATGATGCAAGAAAATCTGAAACTTGAACTTGAATAGGCTTGATAAATTTGCAGTTTTAAAATTCCAGTATCCTAATTGCTTCTGACTTTTGTTTAGTTATAATATTTTTCTTTCTTTTGCTGTTCTTCAGATTTGAGAAGTTTGTTTATATATATATTTTTTTCGTTTTTTTTTCTTGTTTTCAGGCTCTATGCTTTTGCAGTTTCAAATGAATTAACAAGAAGATATATGCATATATTTATAACAGTGAACACTACTGCCTTCTTGCACAAGCTTAGGCTTAATAAAATATGTTGCTTATTTTATTTGTACTAAAGCCTAAGATATTTCAACCATTTCGGCTGAAAGATAATATTTGCAGATATCAAGTGTGCTAATTAATATATGTCTTTACTTATGTCTACACAATCAATGTTTACTGACATCTATTTGTATGCAAATTTTTTTACAGGCTTAAGTTTTTGTACTAAATGTATTCATTTATTCTAACACCCTATTAATGCTTTCCTGACACAAACATTGATACAAATAAATCTGCAGATTTGGTTTATTCATAAAGATGCTTCATATAGGTTTACACCATTAATGCTTTGTTGACATACTTGTTTATTTTGCAAAGATACATGCAGATTTGGTCTGAACATTCTTAAGTTAACATATAATAATATTGCTTGTAGATCTTGTTTTATTATTTATGCTGTCATACTATTAATGTTTGCAGATTTGGCTTGTACTATGATGTAATCATATTTCATATTTGCAGATTTTTGTTTAAACATACTTATGTTAATATATATAGATCAATGTTGCTTGCAGGTTTTGTTTTATTATTTATGCATATACAGTTTGCAGGTTTACATTTGTGTTTGAACGAAAAGTTTTCATTTCAATTTATATTTTATAACTATTATATTTGTACTTATGTTTATAATCATATTTATAAGTATTTATATTTATATAGAAACTCATTTTAAATATTTATAAGCTTAATTTATTTTAGTTATAAAAATTATTGTGTAAAAACAGTACTTAAGTCTCATGTTTATTTAATATTAACTTTCCCAAAATTGGATTTGTAATATATATGCACCTATGTATTTTATATTTATATCTAATATGAATAAAATTGTTTTATTGTACTTATTTTTATTAACTTCATTCTTATATCTGATATTAAATGCCATTTATACACAACTTTTAATTTAATTAAATAAAACAGATTTAGTTTTTTTTTTTTTGAATATTGTTAAAGAGTCTATTTGTATTTTGAAATTATAAATTCCTTTATAGTCCATATACAACTAATAATATCCAACAGCTTATTTATTTATAAATAAAAATATTATATTTTATTTAAATTTGATCAAAAACTTATGATAATAATGGGGTCGAAATTCCAGGATGTCACATTCTTCCCCCCTTAAAAGAATTTCGTCCCCGAAATTTAAACAACAGTTAATTTCAAAAACTTAATATTAACAATCCAAACATACATATCATTCATACAAAACAAACAATCAAACAGTCAATTCTAACAACATCACTAATTATCCGGACATAAATTAGGATAAGCTTTTCTAAAACTATCAAGAGTTTCCGAGGTACAATCTCTGGGATCCTCACTCCATTGCACCTTGACGAGTTTCACCACTTTATTCCTTAGTTGCTTCTCATCTTGATCTACAATCTGAACAGGATCTCTGACTACAGTCAGGTTGGGTTCAACTTCTAAATCCTCCTGAACAACTGGTTCTATTACCAATGATGGGTCATGAATATATTTTCTTAAATGAGACACATGGAATACATTGTGAGTCCCAGACATCCGTTCTGGTAATTCAATCCTGTAGGCTATAGTTCCAATTATTTCCAATACTCGGAATGGACCAATATATCTCAGAGCAAGTTTTCCCGTCTTACCGAATCTTATAGCACCTTTGATTGGAGAAACTTTGATAAAAACTAAATCTCCGATCTCAAATTCCAAGGGTCTTCGTCTCTTATCTGCATATTTCTTCTGACGATCTTGAGCAGCTTTCATTCTCTTCTTGATAAGCTCAACCTTCGCAGAAGCTTCACGAATAAGATCGGGTCCAAGCATAAGTCGATCATTCGATTCAATCCAACAAGATGGGGATCTGCACGGTCGTCCGTACAGAGCTTCATAAGGAGCCATCTTAATACTCGCTTGATAGCTGTTATTATAGGAAAATTCCACTAGATGAAGATGGTCTTCCCATGATCCACCAAAATCCAATACACAAGCTCGCAGCATATCTTCCAAAATACGATTAATTCTTTCCGTTTGTCTGTCCGTCTGAGGATGATAGGCTGTACTTAATCTCTAATTTGTTCCCATTGCTGATTGTAGAGCTTCCCAGAATTTGCTAGTGAAAATAGGATCTCGGTCACTTACTATGCTAACAGGAACACCATGTAATCTAACTATCTCCTTCAAGAAAATCTCTGCCAAGGAAACTGCGGTACGAGTCGCCTTAACCGGAATAAAATGGGCACTCTTCGTTAAACGATCAACAATAACCCATATTCCTTCATTTCCTTTCCTGGTCCTAGGCAAACCATCGATAAAGTCCATCGAGATCATCTCCCATTTCCAATCCGGAATTTCCAAAGGTTGCAATAGTCCTGCAGACTTTTGTTGATCTCCCTTCACTTGCTGGCAAATAGCACAACTATTAACAAATGCCGCTACATCTTTCTTCATATTCGGCCACCAGAAAAGTCTCCTCATATCTTTATACATCTTTCCCGGGTGAACATTCAATTTAGAACGATGACACTCCGTCAAAACTTCTTGCCTCAACCCATCAATATTAGGCACACACAAACGACCATTAATCCTTAGAACACCTTGATCGTCTATCTTGAAATCTGAATACCGACCGTCTCTAGTTCCAAGAATTATTTCCTCAAAAGATTTATCCTCCATTTGCTTACTAACGATCTTTTCTTGGAGAGATGGAACGACTTCCAAAAGAGATAAAACAGCATTTCTACTAAGAGCATCTGCCACGACATTCGCTTTCCCCAGAGTATACAAAATATCCAGATCATAAGATGCCAAAAATTCGACCCATCTATGCTGTCTCAAATTAAGATCTTTCTGAGAGAAAATATATTTCAACGGTTTGTGATCCGTGAATAACTCAAATTTTTCTCCCAAAAGATAATGTCTCCATATCTTCAAAGCAAAAACAACAGCTAACAGTTCTAGATCATGCGTAGCATAGTTCTTCTCATGTGACTTCAATTGTCGACTAGCATATGCAATAACTCTGCCGTTCTGCATCAGAACTGCACCCAATCCAACCAAACATGCATCCGTATATACTTCAAATTTTCTCTTCCCATCCGGAATAGCAAGTACTGGTGCACTAGTCAGCCTTGTCTTCAATTCCTTAAAAGCTTCTTCACACTGAGGTGTCCACTTGAATTTAGTTCCTTTTCTGGTTAGCTTAGTCAGATGCGAAGAAATTTTGGAATAATCTTTAATGAATTTTCTGTAGTAGCCAGCCAAACCCAGAAAACTACGAACTTCCGCCGGTGTCTCCGGCTGTTTCCATTGCAAAATAGTTTCAACCTTTGCTGGATCTACTGAAATGCCTTCACCAGAAACAATGTGCCCTAAAAAATTTACTTCTGATTTCCAAAAATGGCACTTTGAAAACTTTGCTTTCAACACATGCTTCCTCAAAGTCTCCAATACAATCCTCAAATGTTGCCTGTGCTCCTCTTCCGATTTGGAATAGACTAAGATATCATCAATGAATACTAGCACAAACTTATTCAACACATCCCTAAAGACTCGATTCATGAGGTCCACAAAATAAGCTGGAGCATTGGTTAATCCGAACGGCATAACCAACCACTCATAAAAACAATTCGGTCCCCTAAATGCTGTCAAGGGAATACTATCTTCACCTACTCTTAATTGATGGAAACCTGAAGCTAGATCTAGTTGAGAAAAGATAGAAGCTCCATGCAATTGGTCAAAAAGATCATCGATGCGAGGAAAAGGATATTTATTTCGAATGGTCACTTTGTTCAATTCTCTATAATCAACACAAAACCTTAGCGAACCATCCGATTTTGTGACAAACACTGCAGCAGAGCCCCAACAAGAAAAACTGGGTCTAATCAAACCCTTCTCCAAAAGATCTTGCGTCTGCTTAACCAACTCTTCTCTCTCTCGAGGAGGCATTCTCCTACTGGGTTGAATCACCGGTACAGCTCCTGGAATCAAATCAATACGAAACTCAATCTCTCGATGTGGCGGAAGACACTTAACTTCTTCAAAAACATCTGGAAAATCTCGAACCACATCAATTTCTTCAACTTTCTCTTGAGAAGTCTCAACTCCCAGCAAATGACTACTCAAGTGAAATCCAGAACTATCGCACGACACTTTGGCAATCCTACCCAAATCAGTCTCCAATGAAACTGTCCTCTCATCACAATTCAGGACTGCTTTATACTTATCGAGCCAATCCATTCCCAAAATAAGATCAAATCCTTTGAAATCTAACACATACGGGTCACAAGAGAAACTATGAGACAAATAAGAAAGCTTCAAGTCCTTACAGATCGTATCCAATTTTGTTGCTCCACCAATAGGATTAGATACAATAATGGGACGATCCACGGTGCTAGGTTTAAGAGAAAACTTTTCTACTGATTCTGAAGATATGAAACTCAAAGATGCACCCGAATCAAATAAAACTTTAATATACTTGCCATCTAAGAGTAAGGTACCTTCCAAAACTCCTTTGCCTTGAGAAGAAGAAGATGAACCAGCTTCCAAAGCAAAAACTTTATCCTGAGGTGTCCTCTGCAAAAGTGGACAATTCTTAATCATATGACCGGGCTGACGACAATTAAAACACAACGATCTCTGGACTACTACAAATTCTGGACCACTTTGACATTGTTGTTGCTGAGATCCTCCTTGAGAACACTGATCTGCCACATGTCCAATTTGCTGACAGTTATAACACTTATGGGGTCCGTTATTGCTACCCGATTTCTTTCCCTTAACTCGCCTTTTCCAAAGTGGGTTGAACTTTCTTTTATTTGGATTAATGGAATTCCCTCTAGAAACTGTTACCGCTGCCTCCAATTTCTTGCTCATCAAATCTTCATACCTCAAAGCCATATCAACCAAATCAACAAAAGATCCTTTCAAGAGCACGTCATCTTATTCTGGAATTCGGACCTCAATCCTTGCACAAACTTTTCATTCTTCTTGAGGGGAGTATCAATGAGTCCCGCTCCATAACACGAAAGTTCGTTGAATCTGGTTTCATACTCAGAAATGGTCATGCTTTCCTGCTTCAAATTCAGAAAATCCTGGTACAATTGAGTTTTCCTTGCCGTCGGCATGAACTTCTCCTCAAATAACTCCTTAAATTTTCCCCATGAAATATCTTCTTCAGGAATATTCGCAGTAGTTGCATCCCACCATGATGCTGCGCTTCCCTGCAATTGCCACGATGCCATATCTCTCTTCTGATCATCCTCCAATCTCATCCTCT
Source organism: Allium cepa (assembly GCA_030765085.1). Classification (NCBI taxonomy): domain Eukaryota; kingdom Viridiplantae; phylum Streptophyta; class Magnoliopsida; order Asparagales; family Amaryllidaceae; genus Allium; species Allium cepa. The sequence goes on from CM060929.1 coordinate 205,580,958, forward strand.
TAAAAATACGCTCACAAGAACGTAACCAAGCTTGAAATTCAATTATCGATTCTGAACCTTTAAATTGTTGGCCTCCAAGATCGATAAAATCTTTACATAAGGCTGCAAAACTAACTTGAGGCGGTACTGGATTAACAACCTCTCTAGCAATTTGACTTCGACCGTTATCAGTTGAAGTACTGGCCCCAACTTTGCCTCTCCTTCCAGAACTCATGTTGGCCACTTGGACTGGTAACCAATAAATTTAGATAAGTATAAATATATATTTATATGAAAATACAAATATGCACTCTCAAGATAAATATTACTGCAGAGCATAGGTACTCGCTCAACCTATCGCTCTGATACCACCTGTGACGACCCGACTTCCTACGCCCAGGAAGACGTGTCATCAATAAGAAAGAAAGGGATAGAAATAGAAAAGAAAAGAAAGAATAACAACATCAGAATCTCACAGCGGAATGGAATAAAATATAATACATCAACATATCTATTACATAGTTATATATACATCAGAGTTATACAATATCATACAACATGACTATCATATACATATCAGTCAGGACATACATCTCAAATATCATGGACTAACTAACACAGCGGAACTATATAGATATCTACAATACGTCTGGTCTTCTGCTCCAACTCCTCCAGAATTCGTCAAATCTAACCTGAATCCCTTGGCTACCCGTAAAAATTTGGGTACCCGAGAGTTTAAGAAAAACCAAAATACAAACTCCGGGTCAGACATGGGTCTGGTATGAGTAAACGGGTTAAAGTTGTTTAACTTTGAAAACATTTAAAATAAAGGTATCACGTAAGACTCCCCACAAATAAATACGGGTAAGTTTTTACCTTACGCTAACCAAAACATTTTATAGGAAATCCAGTGATATTATAATAGTGTCTAGGGTTTTCAAGTAAAATACAGAAATAGCTAAAATGCTTACATCTCACATTTCAACGTAGTTGGGCACAATCAAAACGTACGGCGCTTATTGGAAATTGGATCCCATACAATGGCAGGGCTACTGGGGTACCGCCCGTCACAGTACGTGGTCTAGATCACAGTACCGAGGAGCCACCCTAACTCCCCTGCAACACAAGGCCGGAACCATTCCTTACTGAACAGTCCCGAACAAGGTAACCCCGTAGTTGGCTGCAGACCAACCGCCCACACAGCCGAATAAAAGGGACATCTAGACAGGGGTATACCTCGTCCTGCTTGGGCATGACCCCCCTAACCTTGCTGCACATCCCCTGTTTTAGCCATTCCCGGTTGATGAGGCTTGAGGCTGCGTTTACCTTTTTAGAACATATCACTTAGAATGCTCATCGTCCACCTGACGATGTGCTGAAAGCATTCAATCCATACAAGTTCGTTCCGGGTTCGAACGAAACCGAAGGCATTATCTCGTTACACTCATTTTGGAATCACCCTCAGAGTTAACGACGATAACCCTTGCATTCTGAAAACACCATCTCGATCTTCACTTGAGATTACACGACCTAACGTTTAATTTGGATCGATGTGGTTTTCGGAATATCAATTGGATATCCGATCCCGGTCTCATCGAAATCCAAACGCCATTTTAAAGTCTAAGTTGTCTAATTAACTTAACAGTTTAAGTTTAACAATTGAATTCATATAGCAATTTAATACAGATAAATAACATCAGATAGACATATAGCAATGAAACACAATAAAGTATACACAACCATCACAGATATATCCAGAATATCACAGAACATCACAGAAGTAAATAAACATCAGAGGCAATCAATATAATTATCGATTCATATCAACAAGATTGATTGGTTTAAACTTAATTGCATATCCAAGAGTAAATTATATTTTATTCTTGCTTAATCAATTACGATTAATTAACTTATTTCAATTTATTAATTACTTACTAAATATTCTCTTAATTAATGAATGAATTCTTAATTACTAATCAATACCTTCATTACTGATTTATAAAACTCAATTACACAGTTTATGTAATAAATCATTAATTGTTGATTAACTTAATCGTTCAAACATTAATTATTTAATTATTCGTTAACTATGAATTGTCAATTAATCAACTTCAAATGATTCTTAATTACAAATGATTTATACAAGGTTATCATTTACATCTTTAATTACGATTTAATTACATTTTGAACTACTATTAAATTACAATTAAAATTTTATTACAATTCATAATTAACTTTGATTTTACATTAAGTACTCTTCTTTGTTTTCTGTAAAACTTCAAAGTTCTACCTGACTTGGAACAGTTTATAAACATTTATAACCTGATTAATACAAGCTTATAAATCTTTGCTTAATATAGTTTGCAGGCTACAGGCATTAAAACCCGAAGCGTTCACCGTGCCTGACTCGTGTAGGTCTCGAGTCCATCCTTACCTCTCATGCGTCAAACTACTGCTTCCCCTTTTTCTTCTCCCCTGTTCTCTTCTGTATCTATCTTCTCCTTATCTTCTTTTTTTAAAGTTTAGAGTGTTAAACTGATACAACGAATAAACTCACACGCGCATGTTCAAAGCTCGACGCAGAAACACTCGAAGCCATGAACAAACAGACTCGGGTTTTCCTCGAGTCAATCCAAACACGATCGTCTCCGCCGCCGTGCATGTGCACGGCGGTCCACCGCCTCGCCACCACCACGCGTCATCGCCTACAAGTCGTAAACTACTCTCTCACTCGAAATCACCGCCCAGAAGTGCTCGACCACCTCAAAGTCAAAATACGACCAAAAGTTGAACTGTAACCAGAAACGCAATTGACAAAAAGACCTCGTATTCACCGCCGCTACTTTCTGAGGTGACGTGGCTTCGGCCGATCCTTGCCAACACCCCTCTCGAGCCTCTACCCAAATCCTATGACACTCGGTGATGCTACGTTGTCGCAATCACCAAAATCGCAGAACCCAAAAGATACAGACATAAAACCCTACTTTCCATCAATTCTTAACAATCTTGCATTTATAAATTTTTTTAGCAATTTTCTAGTAATCTATACTCTATACACAAGCTTCATACAAATTTTCATCATTAATTATGGAGTGAATCACCTGGAATTCATGAAAAAGCCTCTACAGATTATTCATGAACTACTCTGTAAATAATTAGCTAAAAATTTTGATTCTTGTCTTAAAAATCATGTTATTGTATGTTAAATCAATATATAAACTTAAATTTTCAATTTAAGTTATTTGAATTCTTTACTATAATTATATTTTACACTAAATTCCATAGTATTCATGCTGTTATCAAAACATAAATATCCAAAGCTCACAATTATAACAGATCATTGTTATTTCTCAAAGTAATTCAATTCACAAGTAGATTATTCAAATTAATTTTCAAAAAGCTTGGTTTACTCACAGAAACTTAAAACCTGTAGGAAAGATCAAGATGCAGAACAAATAAAACTATACCACAGTCCAGAAATTTACATCATAACTATGCTTCATGAAATATAAATTAAAAGTTAGATTGGAAACATGTTTACTCACAAGAATTGCTGTTGAACCGATGATGATGCAAGAAAATCTGAAACTCGAACTTGAATAGGCTTGATAAATTTGCAGTTTTAAAATTCCAGTATCCTAATTGCTTCTAACTTTTGTTTAGTTATAATATTTTTCTTTCTTTTGCTGTTCTTCAGATTTAAGAAGTTTGTTTATATATATTTTTTTTTTGTTTTTTTTTCTTGTTTTCAGGCTCTATGCTTTTGCAGTTTCAAATGAATTAACAAGATGATATATGCATATATTTATAACAGTGAACACTACCGTCTTCTTGCACAAGCTTAGGCTTAATAAAATATCTTGCTTATTTTATTTGTACTAAAGCCTAAGATATTTCAACCATTTCGGCTGAAAGATAATATTTGCAGATATCAAGTGTGCTAATTAATATATGTCTTTACTTATGTTTACACAATCAATGTTTACTGACATCTATTTGTATGCAGATTTTTTTACAGGCTTAAGTTTTTGTACTAAATGTATTCATTTATTCTAACACCCTATTAATGCTTTCCTGACACAAACATTGATACAAATAAATCTGTAGATTTGGTTTATTCATAAAGATGCTTCATATAGGTTTACACCATTAATGCTTTGTTGACATACTTGTTTATTTTGCAAAGATACATGCAGATTTGGTCTGAACATTCTTAAGTTAACATATAATAATATTGCTTGTAGATCTTGTTTTATTATTTATGCTATCATACTATTAATGTTTGCAGATTTGGCTTGTACTATGATGTAATCATATTTCATATTTGCAGATTTTTGTTTAAACATACTTATGTTAATATATATAGATCAATGTTGCTTGCAGGTTTTGTTTTATTATTTATGCATATACAGTTTGCAGGTTTACATTTGTGTTTAAACTAAAAGTTTTCATTTCAATTTATATTTTATAACTATTATATTTGTACTTATGTTTATAATCATATTTATAAGTATTTATATTTATATAGAAACTCATGTTAAATATTTATAAGCTTAATTTATTTTAGTTATAAAAATTATTGTGTAAAAACAGTACTTAAATCTCATGTTTATTTAATATTAACTTTCCCAAAATTGGATTTGTAATATATATGCACCTATGTATTTTATATTTATATCTAATATGAATAAAATTGTTTTATTGTACTTATTTTTATTAACTTCATTCTTATATCTGATATTAAATGCCATTTATACACAACTTTTAATTTAATTAAATAAAACAGATTTAGTTTTTTTTTTTGAATATTGTTAAAGAGTCTATTTGTATTTTGAAATTATAAATTCCTTTATAGTCCATATACAACTAATAATATCCAACAGCTTATTTATTTATAAATAAAAATATTATATTTTATTTAAATTTTATCAAAAACTTATGATAATAATGGGGTCGAAATTCCGGGATGTCACAATTCCAATTTAATTTTAAAAATGAATTCAAGTATCTTCTAATCACGCATAACCGTGAGGACTTTTAAATGGGATTAGAATCAACTTGTTTATCTAATAAATCAATTTTGATATGCGATCCATACATGCATAACCGTGAGGACTTTTAAATGAGCATGGAAGCACATAACAAATTCCATGTAATTCACCCATGCATAACCGTGAGGACTTTTAAATGAGAGTGAATACTTTGGATTTTATTTTGTTTTATAAATGAAAAACAAATGATTCCTGTTTAAAGTACCACATATCGACAAACTATATTGAATTTTTGATGAGCGATGGTTGATAGAAATATGATAGATATAGAAATGGTTATGGAATCTTTACCTAACAAAAAGTTTTATAACTCTTGTTTGAATTTCGAAATAAATTTACTAATTATGCCGTCTCGAGTCATAATATATGATCAATATTAGCACACATCAATCTTTCAATCACTATTCATCTTTTGATAATCATAGGGAGTCAGATTAGTCAAAATATCCATTTAAAATCAAATTCAAACATAATTATGAAACCAATTTTTCAAAATGACTAATCTGAAAATATGGTCAAAAAAGATTTTCTCGAGGGGGTTTTATAAGAAAATTTTCTGCTATTTGAAAATTATTTGAAATGAAAAATATGCAGGTATTTTCTTTGAAAAACGATGCAGTAACTAAATATCTCAAAAATCACGTTCAACTAGTTATTTTTCTACCAACTAGATTACCAGTGTAATCTGCATCTTGAATTTCTTTTTCACTTAAAATTATCATTAATTCAATTTGATTGACCAGACAATGAAGTATGCAACAAAATACCTCAAAATAAAATTTAACAGCTATTCAAATGACATTCTCTTGAATTTGAAATGAAGCCGTGTAAATAATCAAAGAACCATGAACATAGAGTTAGCCAAATTATAACCAAATGTATTAACATCCAACAAAACACTATTTTTGATCCAATCTAATATAATCAAAAAAATTAGAGAATTTTATAGTTTTTTTGGCATAAATATAATCGGCCAACTATGTTGAACAAGTCAGAATCAAAATCATCATCTCTTCACCATCTCAATATTGGCTGATTTTAATTCAGACTATGGTGCGGATCATCACATTTAATATATCGTAAATATACCATTACCTGTTTTACCTTTACGATATTTTTCGTTGTTTATCCATTGTGATTCTGTCACCTTTATAATAGGCTAAGGAACTTTGCTTTGTCGCCCGTTGTGTTTCTGGAACAGCCAAAAATCCAGAAAACACTGTTGTTGTTCCTTAGCCTGCCACCACACCTACACGGGAAAAGATTTATGTGACCTATTTGTTTTTGTAGGTCCATGGTTGTTAGTGGTAGAAGATTTGGAAAAATAATTTTGTGGAGACCCAAAACTGTTTATATATGTTCCTTTTGGCACCCAAATTTGTTTAACTTTGAGAGATTTTGTATTTGTTCCTTTTGGAACCCAAATTGGTATGGTTTTCACATGTTTGGGTCTATACCAACAATTATTGTGATTGTGTCCATATTTTCTACGAATTGTGCACATGGAATTTTCTTGATTAATATCGCTTTCAACATTTTCAGATTGATTTTATCCAAGTCCTTGTCTGGCTGTGTTAACAGTTTGCTTCCCTAATAGCAGATTCAACGATTTCTCACTTTTTGAAAATTTATCTAAAGTTATTGACAATTGTTGGACTTGTATTTTGAGAGATTCATTCTCGTTCAATAATTGTGTGCACTTTTTGATAGAATTTTCTCTCCTAGTATTTTCGTTCTCTTTCAAAATCATAATTTCATTTTCAAGTGATTTTATATTAATTTCTGATTTTTTTAATTTCTTCTTCAAATGTTAGACACTTATCACACTTAGGGATCCTACTTTGATAGGTTTTAACTAATTGGTCAAGTTGTGTATTTAATTCTATCAAAGTATCTTTTTGTGATTCAAGTTTGGCATACTTCTCCCTAAGTCGTTCAAAACAACCATTCACTTCGTGGAAATATATAAGTAATTCCGAATGAGAAAGTTTTGATACCTCACTTGGCTCGTCATCATCACTGTCAGTTATTTCACCATGAAGACACAAGTCTACGTTTTCATTCTCACTGTTAGCACTTTGATTATCTTCATCACTTGTATTCCACGTGGCTGCAAAACTTCTCCTTTTTGATTTCTTTTCAAAGTCACGTCGATTTTGAGGACAATTGGGCTTGATGTGTACGGGTTGGTTGCACTTATGACAGATGATCTTTTATTCTTCTGGGTTGTCCAATATTTTATTTATTCTACTTTTCAATTTTCAATTTAGAGCTGAATTTCCGTATTTGTAATTCCACCTTTTGACTTTCTTTATTATCAACTCCAATTCTGCTGCTCCATCATCATTATCATCACTATCACTTTCTGTTGTTCCTTTAAGAGCTATTGATTTCTTTCGAGTATCACCTCCTTCACGTTCTTCCTTGAATTTCATTTCTAGCTCATAAGCGGTGAGATTTCCGATGAGTTCTTCGACTTTCATTTGTTTCAAATCTTTTGATTCTTGAATGGCAGTCACTTTGGCTTCAAAACTTCGTGGAAGGACTCTGAGGATTTTTCGGACTATCTCCAACTCTATATATGGCTTTCCAAGGGCTTTTGATTTGTATACGATATTGGAAAGTCGTCCATGCATCTCTTTGACATTTTCTTCTTTTGCCATTTTGAAATTCTCGTATTTGCTGCTTAGCATGGCAAGGTGAGATTCTTTGACTTGAGATATTCCTTCGTGAGTCACTTCTAATGTGTGCAATATTTCTTGTGCAGTTAGACAATGTGAGACACGATTAAATTCAAATTGATCCAATGAACAGATAATAGAATTCATAGCTCTAGCACTAGCATTTTGTAATTTATTTTCTAGTTCTGTCCATTGATCCATCGGTTTATCTATAACCTGTCTAAACAATGTTCCAAGCGTCAATAGTTTTCAAAAAAAATTTCATTCTATTTTTCCAATAAGCATATTCACCATGTAACATTGGTGGTCTAACTATAGACTGACCCTGAGCAAAAGCATTATTAGAAGAACCCATTTTAAAAATTCAAACTTTTAAACAAAAACTGATTTTTGGAAAATGAATTTTTAAAACAAAAATTAACTTCTATTCCTTGCTCCGATACCACTTGTAGAATCGATTTCACCCTAGAAGGGGGTGAATACGGTGATGATATTAATTATAAAAATCAATTGCGGAAGCTTTATAAAATTATTTCAACACAGATCACAGATTAGTAGCAGCACAGAAAAATAGCAGAATAATAAAATGCAGAGATAGAACGACACAGAAATTACCCAGCTTCGGCAAAAACTGCCTATGTGCTGCCCCCAAGGTTTCTACTAGAAATTAGATAGTCACACGCTTACACACGTAAACTTGCGACACCCGCTACTGACTAACCTAACTCTACGCTCAAAACTCTGCCACAACTCAGCCACTGAGTTGCGAATTCTCAAGCTACGCCACGTAGCTTGTCCCCTAGTCACACGACTAGCAAATACAACGGTTTGAAAAGATTTTTAAAATTAAAAACAATTTTAAAACAAAAAATAAGATAAAGCACTTATTTTAAAACAATAATCCTAAATCTTAAAGGCCGGCCCCTTTTATTATTTAGACCCGATCCTTTTTTATTCGTTCCTTTGGGAAAATGGCGGCCGTTGCTTTCTTTGTTCGATATGAATTAGGGTTTTGTTCCCTTGTGGAAATTAGGGCTCTTCAATTGAAACCGCCGCTTTTGATTGCTGGTAGTTTGCCTTGTCGATCACTTATTTCTCTAATTAGCTCACGGCACTTCAATTGAATCGAGTTCGTATACGATTTTGGTATGTACTTTTCTCCTTTTGTTTTCTGGTTTGATGCTTGCTTGAACTCTGATGCCTTTTAAATTGCCGATGATGACGATTGGGATTTTAATGCTTGAACTCGATCGATGGTTATTGCCAATGATGATTGTGGGTTTATATATGGATTTCGATTTCCTTTAATACGTTCGTCTGATTTGTTCAACATAGTGCTTCGGCCATTTGATTGATGTTGGACGATGATGATTTATTTGACAAATTCAATTCGAATAATTTCCTTTACTTTACAGTTACAGCTTTAACTTGAGATTGTTCGATCCTTTCTTGATTGTTACGGCATCTACTTTCCTATTTTATTTTTGACTTTTTCAATTCTTCTCTTGCGTTGAATTCTGACTTGGTTTAATATTCCATGACTTCGGCTTTGACTTTGAATATGCTGTGTTGTCATTTGGGCTTGTAAGTTGTATCATTTTGTTGCGGCCTGACCTGTGCATGATGCATATTGCCTGACCATTGTTACAGTTTGACTTTGTCTCCATGTATTTCATGTAGTATAGGTTCTCTACTGACTTGTAGTGTTCATGTTTGATCACTGGGCTTTGCATTATGTAGTTGATGTTGTACACTGTCTTGTGTTCATTGGTGCATTGTTGCTGTAGCTTTTGGAGCTCGAGTTTCTTAGCTCCGTTCACTTTGAGTTGTTTGAAGTTACCACTTGCTTGACCTTTGTTTCCTCTGTTCATTGTGGTAGTAGCTGTCTTCACTGTCCACCTGCCCTTTTTCATATTGTTGGTTGTTATGCATATGCAAGTTCATTCATATTGCATTTCCCATTCACTGTTGCCTTGAGTATGTTGTAACTGGGCCTGTTGCACTGTTTTTGGCCATTCTTGTTCATTGTTATTGTCTCTGTCCATTCAAGTCTTATACTTGGTCTTGAGCATTTCCTGACTTCAACGGTTTTAGTTTGAGTCTTCTGTGCACTGTGCATATTACTTTGAGCCTAGGCAGTTGCACACTTGGTTACATTCTTGGTTGAAACTGGTCGTTCATTGTTGACTGTTGGTCTTCATGTGCCCTTGACTTTTCCCATGCTATTCACTGGTTCGTGTATATGAGTTGTTTTACTGGTGGCCTGTTGTAGTGGTTGCGACTTGTTTATATTCTTGGACTTCAGCAGCTAGTCTTCATGTATAGTTGCTTGTATTGCAGTTTGTATTTGTTGTTTACCTATTGTACATGCTTCACTGCATCTTCAATTACTTGTTAGTCGAGCTTGCATACTTCATGTTGCCTTATTCTCTGGTCATACCTGTATCATACTTGGCTTTGTGGTGTTGCTTGAGTCAATTTGTTGCTTCCCTGACCTGTGCATGAATGACATTGTTTTATTGCACTTGTGTTGAACCCGTCTTTTTATTTTGGGTTTGACCTTGTGCTCACCTGTCCCTGTAACATTATCAAGTGTATATCGGTGTGCACAGCCTTGTGGCATGTACAGTGATACACTATGCATGTCACATTGTTCGTGTGTGATGAATTCAAATATAAGTCATGACGAACAACCCAAATAACTGAGGCAAATAATATTTTCAAAATCCATATTTTATTTTATATTGCAAAAATATTTCTTTTTCAATTTTACTGCGTCATTTAATATTTTTGCAGATTGCTCGGATGTTGGATTCTAACTGGAATGAAGTTGAAGATAAAATACGAGTGTGAGTGATATGTACTGAGGAATTTATGTAAATTAAATTATGATGTAATTAGAATCAAAATTGTATATGTATAGTGAGAGCTTGAATTTGTACTATTCAAAAATGAAATAAATATTTGTTTGAATAAAATTTCTGTTTGAATTCAAATTCTGTGTTATTTAATTTTATTCAGCAAATATTTATTTAGTCTATGAAAAATAAAATAGTACATTAACGAATACATTTAAACGAATGTATATGTTTATTATCATCAAACAAAAATCATATAAGCGCATATTCAACAATGACAATGATGTCCTAAATGCTTAGTTACTATTTAAACCTAAAATAATACATTAATCGGCATGATGTCAACAACCACGAATGTGCATTCTAATATACTATAGTATCCTATAAATGATCCTAACTATGATTGTGCGTTATGATATACAACAGTATCCTATATGTGATTGAGTTTAATGGAAAATCAATGCTCTATTTGGTTTGGAGATAACAAATTCAACACTCCAGATTGTCTTCACTCTTCCTGGATCATAAAAATTGTGTTGGATTCAAATAAGGCTTGTGACTTTACCTAATACTTTACAAAAGAACTGAGGTTGACTGGACTTGGGTGTGAATTACACTTCTTAGGATTCTAGCTAAACACTCATTTTTACAATCTATCTATTACTTAAATAGGAAGGGAGAGACCAACATAATTATATGATGACATTTGTCCCAATTCAGAAATTCTGTTTTCTATTATCAAAAATATATAAATATTCAGTAAATGCTAAAGTTTTCTTTCTTTTCCCCCAATCACCGTTATCCCTTTTTAATTATGCTTCTAGCATCTCCCTAATATCCTAATCGTCGCTCTAAACACTGTGTTCCACCTTGTGTCTCTCTACCTGTCGAGTAATCCTACCATAGTTATGTCCACATCCATGATCAACCCTTACTTTAACCATGAATTTGAAAAATAGGGTAGAAAAACTTTGACATCGTTGTCCAATTTTTAGATTTCTAGGATTAAGTGGATTGCCGCCATCATGCGCTGTCGCATCGCTGCATCATCACCCACCATCGTCAACCGCAAGCCTTGCGCAACTGATCTTTTCCTACATTCCTTTACCACTACTATAGTGGGAACTTTATCACCAAGGAAAGCCATCCTTGGCAGCAAATTACTATTCAGGTCAGCCATTCTATACAACTCATATTTGGGATCTTGTTCAGATTTGAACACATAGTGGGAACTATGTACGTTTGAATCCATAATTTCATTGTCTGTTGTTTCAATCTATTGTCACGAATATATTTTTCTTTTCAATTTTACTAATATGGATAAATATGAAGACATTGTTGCTTAGGTTTGTTTGCTTTGATAATTTGATGATCTTTTGTGCCAGTAAGTTTCAGTCTCCAACTAATTTATTTCACATATCATGCATTTCATAACTTATAGATTTTCCATTGATAAATTTAGGTATGTTGTTGAAATTGATTGCCTCAACTATTGAATCAAGATTGTATAAACCCTTAGTTTTAAAATAATTTCATTACTTTTTATGGTTGCTTTGGTATATATTCCTCTGTTATCTTAAATCCAGTACACCTTTACAAGTAATCAACTTTCCTATGTTTGTAACAGTGTACGATTGCGTCATATTAAATTATAATGCGATAAATTTTAGTACCCACATTTACAAAAATGATATCATGTATGGTAGACATAATTTTTTCTACGTTTCCTAAAATTATCTCGAGCTAAATAGAATAAACGTTTGTTAACGGTCATGCATTTTACTAACCTTTTGATATGTAGACATGGGATGTACTAAATTTGTGTTTTCAATATGCAATGTTAATTTGATGTTATGCATAGATTTGAAGATTTGTATGCACTTCCAGTCATGTGTACAGAAGATTGAGTTTCATATTTTGTTTTTTTATTTCTTGGTCGGAGAGCAAACCCACAAGATAGGTTGAACTTCATCTAACCATTATTTCCTTATAATACGATATTATTGCAGATTATCATGCCCTAATGTTCTAATATCAATTTAGTTGCATTTTCTACTAGCTTAAATCATCACCATGATTGATTTTGGGGCAGTTTTTCAAACTTCCGGTTGACTGTTCCAAGCTTAGGGTTTTCAAACAGTGAGTTAGAATAATTTGCAAGTGAGAGGTAATATATCACATAGGTATGAATTTGTTGTGCGAGATTGTAATTTCATACAACTTCAAACTCATTGGAAATTATTACGCTTTTTTGTCATGTCATCAACTCAGTTGCCTTTTTTGTTGTATTAAATTTTTTTGTGACTATTTTTGGGGATTTGTATGCATTTCCCCCCTATTCCGTTGTTATGGTTTCCTTTTTTAACTTTAGTAATTTACAGCTGATAGAACTTATATACCACACCGGTATAAAGCCATGTTACACGATGTTATTTAACGTGCATTTTTGATAAATTTGGATTCATACACTAATTTATGACTATACTTTAAACGATCGCAAAACAAATATCCGTCAATTATACTCAATAATGATGCACCTATATTGTGCATGCTGTAAGTTTATGATTACAAATATGTGAAGCATCAACAAATTTCAAAATTACAAATATCCTCCTTTAAAGGTATTTTTGTTTTGTAATAATGTAATATGTCATAAGTACGAAGTTCACTATTTGTTGCTCATCAATGTATGATGTGTTGTTGTGTACTTTATTTACGTTGCAATTTGAATCATTCTACATTAGTTCCATTTGAATGAATTTTTGCCAATCACCATGATTTCATAAAATATCAACTAAAAGACTACTACAATTAGCATGGCTAAATATGGTTATGTAGAATGTGATAATCTTATTTTACAATAATGTATGGTCTTCAATTGAAAACATTACTTAATTTTCAAATATTGTGTTCTAACAATAGAAGTTCAATTCCCTTATAAGTTTAGTGAACCATTTTTATGAACAATTTTACCTCTGTAAAAATTTAATCTATATGTGCAGTTCTCAGTCTATAAGTAGTTCTACTCTCAACATCTGTTGCCTTTGAACGCGAGTATAATAAATCTGTACCAAACCAAAGCATATGGAAAACAATAAACATTGGTTCAGGCTGTCCATATTTACCAACCTGATAGATTATGTTTTGGATAGAAGAAATACCATACCATTTGCACTCTGGCTGAGGTTTTTATTTCTTAAGCGGTCCATAATAATTTACTTACTTGTTGTTGTTTTTATATGGTTATATCTGTCACAGTTTTTAATTAGCTATCTTACTGTTTTATTTGCAGATCACAACAACTAGACTGGTTTTGCAAATATCTTTGACTAAAAGGTTTGCAAGTTTGTAGGGAAAATTATCATATTGCTTATATTTTAATTTACAAAGTATGCCGACGGGTTTCATGGTACTTAAAGTTCTAGGATAATATATGTAATTATTGGTTAGTGATTACGTATTGGTGGATGTAGACAATCAAGTACTTGAAAATGATTGTCGTATTCTCTTATTTGAATTAAGCTTAAGCTTATATTCAATACAATCCTATTGATTAAAAAGAAAACATAGTTTACATGTAATATACTAACAAACCATTTTAATACCCAAATTTTATAATTTTGGATGAATATTTTGTATTTTCCAAATTATTTAGTATGCATATGGTGGATTTTTTAATACCACAATGCACAGATTCCATGTGTATTCCAAATGTTTCACGGATTAGTTTTATTTTGTATTATATAGTTATTATGTTCAACAACTTAATAGGTCATAAAATGCACTAAATACATTCCTAATTTCATATTACTGATTTTTAATGCTTATCTGCTTCAGGTTTAATCCAAATTAGTGACACGGTACTACCGCTTCTACTATTGACACAGTTGCACATGTTTGATAATGCACCTTAGGAAGTTTTGAGAAAATTGGTATCTATAGTTTCATTAATACCTTACTACGTTATAATGATAGCATTTCTTTTAACCTATATATGGCACGCTTGGACTATATGCTTTGCTATTGAAATTATTAGTTGTATGAAAAGTTTGTGGTATCAATTGTGTTAAAACCTTTTTTTAATTTACGTACTCTAAACTTAATGATTAAACATTTAGCCATCAAAACTTAACATCTATAGCTATGTCGAAATTCAAGATATTTTGAAATGAAACAAGAATAATATTAAACTACAAACTTACTACTCATAGATAAATCATTAAATGAAAATATTGCAGCAATACTCATATTTGTTTGGTTAAAGGAATTTCATTTTTATTTACCTGAACCTCCAAATCTTTCTTTCTAGGTAAAAAAATATTGTTCCTAAAATCATTATTTTCTATTAACATATTGTTGTTTTCAACTATTGATTAAAATAATCCTAATAAAGATTTAAGTACATTGTTTACTGTTTTATAAAATTTAAAATTATAATTCATAAATAAATTATTACATGCTAATATTGTAATGCTACTCCTGTTTATGTTTGCCTTGCCAATTCTCTCTAATACCAGCATTACACTTAGTATTACCATTTCGAGACGTATCTTCCCAGTTATTAATTTTTAATACCTACTTTTAATGTGAATCTACCAACAATCTATTTCTTGAATAGATTTCCACAATTACCTAAGACCCAATGAAGGATAATTCTGACTATCATATGCTCCTCTAAACATATCAACAGATAATTAGATAACGATAAATTATACTGCACAATATTTGAATAAAATCATGTTATATGCAACCTATGTTGAATATCTCCATATGCATATGGTTATGAAATTGTGGATAAAAACCGAGAATTGAATAGTCTCTTCTTCTTCATCCTATTCATGGGGAAGGACATATTAATATGCATGTCAACTTACTACTCTCATTAGTTTCGAGATTATTCGGTAGTGTTTGGTTTGTTAATTTTAGTTTTGGGTTTTCGTCCATAAAAGTATGCACAAGACGCATATATATTACCGAAAATGATTAATTTAGAAAACGAAGTTAACATACGAAATAGAAATTTTTGGACATAACAATTTATATTATTATTTTGCTAGCTTCCTAAGCTTATTAATAACAGGTTTGGACTGCCTATTTAGCATCTTCTTCACCAATGACCTCAAGCTCAGCTATGAATTGTTCAACTATTAAAGCAATTTCAGCAGGTGACTTCCCATTTTTCTTCTTTTTCTTTCCCTTTTTAAAGAGATTACTGACATCATCATCATCCTCACCTTCTTCTACATAAAAAATGATAACACTAATTTTTTTAAAAGGCTTAGTCCAGATAGCATGGGACAACTAAGATAATGTGACTGTAGCAGTGGCTATAGTTTGAGTTTTTCTTTCTTTTTTCGTATTATTTTCTGCATATACACCCAAACGGATTTAAATCACCTATCTGGTGGAATATTATAGTAGATACACGCCCTCCCTTTGTGGACTAAATAATCCAAATATAAATAGATAGGAGAAGTTATGTCTGTCTCCAATTGTATTTGAAATAATCTTAGAATAGAATGATCAGTCAATCGACACAACTGCTTTAAATTCGTTTTCTATAATTTACTACTTCTGTATATAGGATAATTATGTTTATTACATCTGTATAGGATAAAAAATTCGACCCATTATGTTGCTTGGTCCCTCAATGATTTACTTACAAATGACATTTTATATTTCTTTTTTCAACTAAGGAGCTTTCATATTTGTAATGAAAACTAACATTAATTCTACTTTTGTACATGTGTTTGATTATCGGTACTAAAATATTTATAGCCATGTCTTGATATTCCTATTACAATTTCATAGTGTGCTATATTAATAATTATTAAGTCAATCATCATGTGACTTTATCAATGTATATTGATTCTTATATGTAAGTTGGGAGTATAACAAAAGAAATACAAGTTGAAAAGTTGAATATTTTTATTTTTGTATGCCAAATCCAAGGCTATGCAATTGATCTCATGACTAGCTTGAAACTGGTTTAAGAAACCTTTTGTTCATGTTATTTTTCTCCCAACCAATGAATCCTCGAAATAATAATCACGCTTTACTACTGGTCTGATATGAGTTATTTTCTGTGCATTGGACTTAAATCTACATCAGATTGATGAATACAATATTATCAGACTGCCCATCATTTACGTGTTAGGGTCATACTTATTAGTCATATTCATTAAACAATGGATGAGTTTAATTTTTTTCCTATTCAAGAGCTTTGTCTTTGAGAGAAAATAGCTACTATGCTATTTTTCTTTTAATATTCCATTTATAGTACGTTTTCTAATGGATTGTGTCTGAAGTTTTGGAAAGTAACATCATTTCCTTTAATTTGACATCACCAAACACAACGTCGACTAAAATTGTGAAGTTCATTATTTTGAAATTCATGGGAGAAGTTTGTAACTTTTTGCAGATTGGTTTTGGAATGGGAAGTTATGAGTTTGTCCGAAGTGAGTGCTCATTATTTTATAATGGTTCACTGAAAAATGATGATACCATAATTGTTAGAAAAAAATGTGAAGTTTTTTTCTTTCTTTCTTAGCTTAAATATTTATTTTGTTATTAGTTGTTAAATAGTTCTTTAGCTAACAAATGAACTAACTAGTACTTTACATGGCCACATATTCGACATAGCCCTTATTTTTTGCCATTATTTTCAGTCTTCTACTTGATTTTAGGTGAATTTTCTAAGCAAATCTATATTTGGTATTGTATGTTTACTGAACAAAAATATGAAATTAAACCTTTCCCTTCTGTTTCTCAGTTTCCAAATTTGTGTTTAATGCATTTAATGTAGTTGCTTTTTTTAAGCTTCATTTGTGTTGTCATTTAACAACCAAGCACAAACAATGTCAAATAAAAAATGTACTTAACTGAAACTTTTCGCTAACATTTATGGTTCTTCATAGTTAAATGATAATGCAAAAATTTGAAAATAAATTGTTTAAATTAAATTTATTTACCACCATGGTACTACAGTTCATATAAGTCAGTGGCGAACTTCAGTCAAATTGAACATTGAGAACTTGAGATAAAAATCTGATCATCATAGATGCAAGGATAATAAGTTTACAATATTGCATATTTGTATCAGGTTAATATGAGGTAAAGCTTTTGGAAGCATTAATTCTTTTTGTCTTCCAACTTTCAAATTCTCCATCATCTTAGTTTGATCCCTTCATTTCAAATGAAATTTGGTAATTCTGTTGTCATGCATATTCTTACACTTTGTTTTCAATATATATTATAATTTTATGCCACATACATGCCTGAAATGTTGGCAAAAAAATATAATTAGTTTAAACTTTAGTTATAAAGGATTAATTCTATGAACATAAATTCTCGTCATTACTTTTGTTCTCGACTTTTCAACTTTATAACTAATCTATAGTCAGCCCTCAAATGTTGTCTTCAAGGTAGTGCTTCATATTGAATATTAGTTGATACTTTATCTATGCTACCACCAAGCATGGGGAAAAAATTATATATTGCTCCTATGGTTTTTTGTTCACTTATTTTCATTTGTTAAAAAATAAGTTAATAATGATATATGCAAAATTCAATAGGTAAGCTTAGACTACTTATTCCATTTACATATCTGATTATGTCTCTAAGTTTGAACTTTAAATGATTCCATACAAACTAAATGGTATGGACATTTTTTGGACAACTTCAAAGATTAGGTTGTTGTATGTCAATCAATCAAGGGAAGGATCAAATTTTTTATTACCTATTAGTATCATGATCTTCACATAGATTTTACGAAAGTCGATCCACCTAGGCAAATATCACAGTGCTCGTTTTTGTAGATTAAGTGTAAAATGTGGGAGTTCTTTAGACTAAATTGAAAAGGTAATTTTCAACAGAATTTGCATGTAACTCAAACCATCCTGTGTGTAGCAACCTTATGAGCAGAAAAGAACTAACTAGCCTCCTTGCAATGTTATAGTTGATGTTTTCATCAACTGTGTTCTACCAAAAAAATTAGTGTTTTTGCACTTATTTTGTCAAAAACAATT
This sequence comes from Allium cepa, assembly GCA_030765085.1. Lineage (NCBI taxonomy): Eukaryota > Viridiplantae > Streptophyta > Magnoliopsida > Asparagales > Amaryllidaceae > Allium > Allium cepa. The sequence continues at coordinate 205,599,554 of CM060929.1, forward strand.
GTCTTTAGCACAGTCCGCTGTATTAAGTTAATTAAGCATGGTAGTTATTTAACGTTGGCATGTTGTTTTGCACCTCTATGTAATCCATTTTAATTTCTAAACATTCGTTGCCTGTGTAGGTTGTCTGTGCTTTGTTCGGGGAAATCTTCTCTCTGTTGAACCAAGTGCCAAATAGTCAAAGATGAATGAAAGTTGTCTGTCATCACAAGGGTTGGAGGGATAAATACACATTGAAGTAGAATAAAGTATGAAATATCTTTATCTTTAACATATGGTTTTGATGAATTCCTAAATTTTTTACCTGACCATACACTTTTCAAGATAACTGCAAAAATATCACGACTAAGAATCAAGATTTTAACAAATATTACCACATAATTTTGCTCTGAACAGTAGTATGTAAATTAGTTTGCAATTTCAAATTTATACCCTTACACAAACACATGTGCTATCAAAGAGTTGAGTACTCCAAATTCTAGCCATAACAGATAATTATAGACAATAAATATATTTGTATAAATGTCTATTTCATTTCCTAATTTTAGGTCCATGCTTTGCTTTTTCACTATGTACTTCAAAAGCACCAAAGATAAATACCAGCGATAAAAGATAGATTTGAAAAGTTATTTTCACATATAACATAAAAGATAATTTTTTTTATTATCCTTTTGAGCCAATTCAAAAATACCACACACTGCCCCTGCAAATGTTTATAGACTTTAAAAATAACATACTGTCCCTGCAAAAATTGTTTTACTACATACAACTATTATAAAGGACATGTGATATTTTTTTATTGACCCTGTAATAACATGCTGTCCCAGTCATTCATGTGGAATACATCCCCTGTCTTGGCAAAAACTGTCAGCCAACTTGCACCTTTTGTAGAAAACTACTGTGCATCAGATTATAGCCTGAATTCAACAAATATTATATACTGTCATTACACCTTCTTTCTTAGTAAAGTTGACACCCAACATACCCATGTTGTAACATACTGTTGTGCAACAACTTAGACCTCAATTATCAATACAACTTTATTTACTTCATTCGATTACTACCTTGCTGCTACACTCTGCTACTTACTACATACAATAATGGACCAGCTATTTTGTCTTCGCTTTTATACTGACAAGAACACATCTGTGGGCAGGAATAGCTGAAGCAACCACTGTTCAACTGCTTAGGATAGGAACAGTTCTTGGGGCATATTCAGCACAAAGGAGAAAATGCTGCAAGGTTCAATATAAGATAGAAAAAAATATGTGCTGCACTGATTTGTTGGGAATCTTCAGCAAACTTTTTTTTAAAACCACTGTTGCCTTTTTCCACGCTATGTTTTAACTTTTATCCGTGTTCCGCATAAATATTTATGTACCTATGTTGATGTGCGAATACATGAAAAGTATATAGATTCTATATGTCCGTTATCTTAGAAATCAAACTCTTATTATTTGATATAGACATGTTCGTCTTCATAACCTATTCATACAACATAACTTTGACAGCTGTTTATGCTTTTGGGTTCATTGCCAAACTGAGCAATTTATGCTTTTTATTTTTTATTTTATTTAAAGAAACGGAAAAAAACAAATAAAAACTCAAATTCGGTTCCCATCACATATTTTAGTACCAACAGTAAGTTGTACATCATAAAACAAGTCACCTTGGCGTTTATTGCTCGGTTCGCCAACGGTACAATGCTCCCGTGTCACATATTGATGGGGTACTGGTAGGTTTAAAATTTAAATATAACATATGCTCACCAAGACTCAATGAATTTAAAATTTAAACTTTGAATGATATCTAAAAATAAAATTTAAGAAAAATGGTGCATGCAGTCAGTTGGACGTATCCTAATATTTTTACTAACTTGCATTCATTTTTATGTATATTGTCCAGCTAGCTGTCATTATGTATGTGCTACGAAATCGCAGTTCACGGGCAATATGCTCTGCAGTTGAAAGCTATGAAATATACAACTGCATCCACTTAAGAAAATCATTGATTTAATGCAGGATAACAATGATTGCCAATGTCCGATGCGTTTGTCAAGCAATGCAACCATGAAATACACAATGCAAATTTTCTTTACTTATATTATTCAATCCCATGTGCGAAGCACAACTTCATACTAGTTATTATTAATATTTACATTAAAATGAAGGTGATCTCAAATAAGTTATCATACTTATTTACCGAGCAATGCATGCGTGATTGTTGAGTTGGTGGAAGAACTGGTTTCAGAGTCAGTCTAAGCTTTCATATACTCACTGTAATAACTCCTGAAAGGCTAAAATGTCTTATCAAGTATGATAAACAGGTACAAGTAATTCACAACTAAAAAGTTGTTACTGAAGTTAAATTTAGATATTTTCATTTAAATCCATCTTTGCACTACGGTGGTAATATGTGTTTATGCACTTTTATTTTCCATGTTTAGGTATCATACCACTTGTCGGTATTGTTGTTTGTCTTAATATGTTCTCTGCTAATCTAAACATCATAGTTCTTACTTATCTTGATATATTGTTATAGTTTATATTGATTGGAAATATTTTCTGCCAGGTTTTACTGAAAACTTTTAATAGTTCAAAATATTGTACATACTTGTACGATCTATCATCCGCTGCTTGAGACAGAGTAATTAGAACGTCTTTCTTTTCTATTTTTATTTTGTTAATCACATAATGCTCAATGTAGGACCTTTTTCACTGTAAACATGTTGAAGCTTTGGTCAAGCATTGAATGTTATGATAATTAGCTCAACATATGGTTCTCCTACCAGCATGGAAAATATTTGGAAAATAAGGAACACAATTCTTACAAATTGAGAAATTTGGAAAATCAGACTTCACCATCGCATGGAAAATATTTTGTACCCTAAATTCATACATAAAATGGTAGACATGAATGTCGGATGAAGGAGAAATAGATCGTTTACTAAAACACTATAACAACCCGATATTTTCAGCCATTCGCATCCACACATGTCGGACTTGAATTGCTCAAAACACCGCATTGCAATAAAATTTGGAGCAAATAAAATCATCACAGAATCACAGACACAGAATATCAGAATAACTCGCAGTGGAAATAAAACATCATAGTTGCTCATGAAGCTACTATAACAAAGTCTTAAAAAAATACATAATATCAGTTTGAAACAAATCATATAGAAATCCCAAATACATAGAAGTCACAATACAAGAGCTGAAATAGAATAACTGAAACTGGAAGATATAAATAACCAGATAAGTAGAATCTCCAACGATTTCTACCTCCAGAAAGAGAAATCCAAAGCTAAGCTGTGAATACTCAGGCTGACCCGAGCATAAAGCAAAACAAAAAACACTCGAGTCAGGACATACATACTTATACAATGTAAACCAACTCAAGTGAACTGTAATAAATGTAAGTAACTTAAAGGATGCTTGGGATTGCCCTCTGTCTGCCGCCTCGGGCTCCATAGCATCGCATGCCACGAACCCTATGTTGCCGCGAATCCTCCAGATCTGCCACCTCGATTTGAATGGCCCCAACAAGCTCGACCTCTTGAAGTATTCGCGAAATGATGCTCGCGATTTAAGTCGCCGAACCCCTCTGCCGTGCTTGCCCCGGTCATGGTGATGAGAGCGCTTCGATCGACTCTGAAGTTCAAATTAGATTCGAATGGGAAAGAACGCGGCCATTTTTTTTCTTCTCTAGATCTAAACTTTGAATTGAAAAGGAGGAAGGTCTCGGCTCTTTTGTTTGGTAGGAGGAGATGTAAGTTTATAACAAGAGGTAGCGTGCTTGAATAAGAAGAAGGGGACAGGATTTAACGTGCCTGCACACTAGCAATAGTGCTTGAAGAGGAGACAAAAGATGATGTTGGAAAAAGTTTTGATGTGAATAAAATTTCAACTGATGTTGACTAGTATTTAAATATTAAATTCAAATTCAATTGTCTCGATAAATACAACTTAAAATATTATCCTCCTATCGAGGCATGCCGCTAGGCGTTTATAATGTTTTACCTATATTCCGAACACAATAGAACGTGTTTCGAATCCCAATTCAATCCTATGTGAAAGATAGCTTTTTTGGACTAGTTAAAATATCGAATTTTCGATTTAAATTCCAACGCGATTATTGACCGTATGGTCACACGACAACTCCGAATGCTACGGAAATTGAAATCCGATAATAATACAGTATTAAAGATCTAATGGAACTGGTTTCGTCGAATTCCAAGACTGTGTCTCGAAAGGCTATTTTTAAATATCGATTTAAATGATAAAATTCAAAACTGAACAAAACATTTCCGAATTAAATTATGAAGCTCCCATTATCTTCAGTATCATTAATATAAATTTTCCAAGCCATCAAATTATTTTTAACATGCTGAAAATTGAAAATTCAAACTTTTACCCATCATTAACAAATTAAATTCAATAATTTAATTTCCAAATTCAAATTTGTATTTGAAATCCAAGCTAAGCCATCATTCAAATATTTAAAACTAATTCAATATTTTCAATTTAAATTGTCCAAGACTTAGGGTCGTCACAAAGATCATTTGACTGCACAAAGAAGGTTTCTTGTTTCTACATATGATGAGTTCTAGAGAAGGTACAAAACCATGAATCCTAAGTTACGCCACCATTACGAGGTTATTCAAGTTGGACTACCTTGCCACTTGTATTATGATCTGGAGTTCAATCAAAATATTAACACTGGAAAAAATGCCGACGAAATGGTAGATATTCTGATATCTATCACCTTCAAAGCGCTAAGTGACAAATACAAAATCTAGGGAAATCAAGATTGGGTTATAGAGCTTGATTCATCTGCTGAAGAAAAGTTCTCTCGACATGTGATCATTCGTATCCCAAATATTGCCTTCAAAGACAACTCACATGTTGGAGCATTCATCTCTGAGGTATGCTCATGTATAATAAATTTAAGAGTAAGTGATCCACAGTTTGAAAAACTGTATATGAAGAAAGATTCAACCTCATCTGACAATACAGAGCGTCTTTTCGTTTGATACTGGAGTTTATACCCGTAATCGTTGTTTTCGTCTTCCTTTCTCATCAAAAGCAGGGAAGAATGCTTTACTCCTGCCAAGCAGACGCTTTGCATGTAAGAATCTGAATGAGGAACAAGTGTTTATCAAATCACTTATTTGCAGAATAGATGCTGATTTTGATAAGTTATTAGAGCGTAAAATGGATCTGGACTATTGCAAAATTCTTCATTTTAAATTTGAGAGCAATGATAATATCACCTACACCAAGGGAGACAAGTCATTACATGTTTATAGTAGCAATATACCGAAGTCCTATTGTTCGGGAAAATCTCCTTTTCCAGCTTTGGATGATAAAATTTCATCTTTTGCCTCTAATGGAAATGTTTCAGGTAAAATCAGAAGGTGGTACTCTTTTTCTGCACATGGCTACATAATTTATAGCATGTCCAAAAGTCGATATTGTGAACGAATTGGAAGAGAACATAAAAGTAATCATGTTATGTACATTGTTGATTTCCAAAGGGTTGGCTACTACCAGAAATGCTATGACCCCGATTGTAGAGGCTATCGGTCTCCAGTGCGCCCAGTACCATGGGATGTATTGTCAAATTGTTATGATATTGTGAATCAAGAAGGCAAGCCTGTCTAGAACCAATGCATCTGTCAAATGAAATATTAACTACATAATCACTTCAGTCTATGTTGCTTTTGTGTATTGTTAACTAGCAAGTGCTTACACAACTAATTTTAAATTTGATAATGAAATTCTAGTAATTTATAATGAATTTGTAATGGCTAATGTTTGTAATGCTCTGTTAAAAAGATAAAAGCATTTTTGTTTTATTGACAGTATGTTGGATCACTTTTATTGACAGTTCCACGTATGCTCTGTTCAAAAGGCTATACATAACAACATCACTTTTATTGATAGTATGTTTCGGGTAGCATTATGCTAGTCATACTTATCTCCAGTTGTAACGACCCGCTATTTTGGACCATTCAAATCGACAATAAAACCATACATATCCGACTTGAATAATTCAAAATACGGAATTGTTAATTAAAATTTGGCAAAACTTAAAATATACAGTAAATAAATCAATCACAGATCATAGAGTAATATAATGCAGCGGAATAGATAAAGAATAGTAGTTCATGAAGCTACTATATACATTGGAGTTAGAAAAATACAACCAAATAGTTCAAATGCAGTGAAGTCTCCAATGCAACAAATGACTTCTCTGAACCAATCAACTGGGAAGGCTGGAATCTGAATCGATAGTTGGATTTCCAAATGAAGCTCCAAACTCCAAAGGTGAGTCTCAAATGCTGTATCACTCAGTCTGACCCGAGCGTAAAACAAAACACAAAACACTCGAGTCAAGATTAACATTCTTATATCAATAAATCCAACTCAAGTGAAATATCAACTGAAATACAAATAACTTAAAGGATGTTTGGGATAACCATCCTCTAAGGGTCCATGGAACTTTCTACAAGGTAGAAATATACACTATAACACCGTGGTCATTTCGGCTTAATTTATACTTCAAAAGCAAATCTCATTTTCACTTCAAATATCTCTATATTTCCCAGAATAGTATTTATATATATTAAATAATTTATACAGTACAGTATTTTCAATTTCCTCAACATAACAAATCGTTCCAACATCAACCCGACCTTCCCGTTCAAATTAAATTCAATCTCAATTTATCAATTTAAATTCAACTCAATTTCTAAAATAACCACTTAAATTTTATCGATCTCAAATTCGGATTTATAATCACAAATACCCCTTTATATTTCCATATATTCAAAACTTTAAGTACTCAACGTTTCATCTAAATTTTCATTCAATTTAGTTTTCTAAATAATAAATGAAAATTTAGTTCAACCTAAATTTTCATTTTAATTCAATTTAGTTGCTAAATAACAAATTCAACTACGTTGATTTCAAATACAGATCCGAATCTCAACATAAACCATTTAAATTCCAATATAGTTCAAGGCTTTAATATTTAAATGTTCTATATAACGGTTTCATATAGATCTCGATTTAACCTCATTATTATTTAGTATTGAAATACTCCCTTATTAGATTCAATATCATTTAAGTAACCTTAGATTACATTTTACTCAATATTTTCTTTAATTTATTTAAACGTGAAATATTAATTAAATCACTTAAATCAAAAATCCAGTTATAAAATCATACCCTTTAAATTTCCCATTCAAAAATTTCAAAGCGATTTAATTAAATAAATCCTTATTTGAATACCATTTTTATAAACCAAAATTTATCTCCCAATCTTAATTATTCAATTTATTACAAGAGAATCTATTTGAAATATAGATTTACATAAATACTTAACCATATTATATGTATTAAATCAATCTAATTCAAATCAAATATTACTACTAAATCTATATATACAATTTTCATTTATATAATATCTTAAGAATCAAATTTATTAAACCATATATTTCTTTCCAAAATTAAAGAAATTATTTTCAAAATATTTATATGGACCAACAGTATCTGTATATATTTCCTATCATATAGTCAAGTGCTACGGATATTTATCATTTCAATCCGTATACAAAATATATACGGGTTGATATCATTTCAGCCTGTAATCCCAAATTCAATTAAATGAATATCGCTTGGGTTTATCATTTCAACCCATAATGATTTTCTCCTATTCTAAAGTCTGTTCGGGTACGTATCATTTCAACCCATAGTGATTTATAAACTACAGGGAACTTGCAGAGTGATAACAGAAAATACAATAAAATAACAGATATATATCATCAATAACAATATAATATAAACAACAGGATACATATCCCACAGGTGAACAGTTACAGATAATAGCATATATAACAAATTTAAATAAATACAGCAGCATATTTCAATTGTCGTTTCAACTGAAACCAAATTTAATGAATAAAAAAATGTTAATCGTGAGTGATTGCTCACCTTTCGAGCCTAAAGGAGAGGGCGGAATGAGAAGAGATGCGAATCCAAGCACAGATTTCGAAGCAAAGCAATATTGGCAAGAATTTTAACGATCAAAGCTGATAAAGAGGAATTGACAAAATCAAATCAGAGTTGGGTCGAGGAAGATAAATAGGATAAGTGAGCTATATATAGTTGTATATATAACTATATATAAATAAAACCGTATTCTAAATTTAAACATATATTAAATTAAATATATATTTTCAAAAATCATTGGTTTAAACAAAACATATCTATATGTAGTATAGTTTGAAATAATGTATATGTTTAAAACCATATAAAACCAATATCCAAACACCATCTAAAATTTAAATCTTTATAAAAGTAACCTTTATAAATAAAATATTAAGATCAATATTAAAACATATAACATAAAGTCCATATGTTATATATCAATACCAAATCTAACTCTGGTATATGTAAACTAATATAAACCCGTGTAAACTTTATAAAATCTATATGCTACTAAAACAGATTATATATAAAATAAACCAATATAAAATACTAACAGTAATATATGTTAGTTAAAGTTAGTACATAAATATACTCAACACTTTCTATATTTTACAATGCTTTAAACATGCTAGCACTACAACTATGCAAAATATGCATAGTACTGTAAAAAAATTATATACAGTAAAACAAAATAAACTAAAAACACATACCTTATACAGAAAACACTACATATATATATTTCTTCTTTATAGCCTTATATGCATAGACTAAGCCTTACCCAAGTTTATACTGTATAATATTGGATAAAAATAGGACACATCATATGATATTATCACCTTTACAAAGTTGCTTTATAGTTTATACATACCTAAGTTTAATATATATATATATATATATATATATATGCAGACAAGATATAGAACAAGAGAAGAATCAAGGGAGAGGATAACAAAACTCACAGCGGCAAGGTAGTGGCTCGCCGAACAACGTCAGCATGGAAGAGGAGGAGATGGAGGGTGGAGATGATCAGGTGGAGGTACGGCAGTTGAGGCGGAGAGGCTAAGGGTGCAAGCCAGAGGCGGAGGAGTGTGTTCGTTTCCTTTTGTTGTTGTTGGGTTTCAAAAGAGAAGGGAGCAATTTATGTAGAGGGAGTAAAATGTGCGCAAGTGAGTAAAAGAAGGATGCAAGCATGAGGTGGAAAGTGAAAGCAAAGTGAAGTTGCAAAAGTGGAAATTGATTTATAAACGCAATTGAAATATGAGCCTTTGCCCAATCAATGTAAAAAAAATCATACACAAATAAATGAATATGGGACAAATGAAGATGAAGGGGGAAAGACATAAACTATTTATGGGCGATGAATTTATAAAAGGAACCATGATGTGTACAATAATTAAAACGAAAACATACACAAATAAATGAATATGAGACAAATAAAGATGAAGGGGGAAAGAAATAAACTATTTATGGGCGATGAATTTATAAAAGGAACCATGAGGTATACAATAATTGAAACGAAAACGTACACAAATAAATGAATATGAGACAAATGAAGATGAAGGGGGAAATAAATAAACTATTTATGGGTGATGAATTTATAAAAGGAATGTAGCGACCCGACTTTCTATCACCAGAAAATCGCATCACTAAATAAGAAAGAAAGGGATAGAAGAAGAAAGAAAGAGAAGAAAGAACATCAACACATCAGAATCTCACAGCGGAACGATTTAAATATAATATAGAACATATACATAGTATCATATACATCAGAGTACACAACTATACATCTCAATTTAGACAGTTATAGCATTTGTGTCTTATACAATACAAGATAAGAACATCAACACAGAATAACAAACAGCGGAAACTCTAACTATATATCTACACGCTGAAGCCTCCTGCTCCAAAGCTCCTCCAGATTTCGTCAAGAGATAACCTGAATCACTTGACTACTCATACATAATATGAGTACCCAAGAGTTTAACAAAACAGAAAATAAACACTCGGGTCAGACAGGGGTCTGGTGTGAGTAAAAGGTTTAAGATTGCTTAACTTTAGAAAATCCTTTGAAAAGAAAGGTATCACGTAAGACTTCCCACACATAAACATGGAAAAGTTTTTACCTTACGCTAACCAAAACATTTGATAGGAAATCCAGTGATATTATAATAGTGTCTAGGGTTTTCAAATAAATATGAAATAGCCGAAATTGTTACATGATTAAATTCCAGCTACTAGCCACAAAAGTGGGTAATACAAACAAAACCGTAGGGTCTCGTAGGAAGAATGGGTTTCCATCAATGGCAGGGCTACTGGGGTACCACCCGTCACAGTACGCGGCCTAGATCACCGTACCGAGGAGTACGTCCACTCCCCTGCAACACAAGGCCGGGACCATTCCTTACTGAACAGTCCCGAACAAGACCACCCCGCAGTTGGCTGCAGTTCCAACTGCCCACAAAGCCGAAATAAAAACGGACATCTAGACAAGGATGTACCTTGCTCTCCAGTGGGAGCTACCCACGAAGCCTTGCTGCACCTCCCCTGTTTTAGCCATTCCCAGTTGATGAGGCTTGATGCTGCGATACCTTTTTAGGACACATTTATTTCGGAATGCTCATCGTCCGCCTGACGATGTTCTGAAAGCATTCAATCCATACAAGTTCGTTCCGGGTTCGAACGAAACCAAAGGCACTATCTCGTTGCACTCTTTTTGGAATCACCCTCAGAGTCAACGACCATAGCCCTTGCACTTTGAATCACCATCTCGAACCTATAAGCACTATTCCGTCAAACTCATTACGGAATCACCCACAGAGTTATACTGACGTATAGCCCTTACACCTCGAGTCTTCACTCGCTCCTCTTGGATTAACGACCTAACGTTTAGTTGGAATCGATGTGGTTTTCGGATATCCAAATATGGAAAACCGATCCCGGTCTCACCGAAACCATACGCCATTTTAATGTCCAAGTTATACTTAAGGGATTTAAACAATATATTCAGAATATCACTTAAACATAAATGGATGATTCATATTACTCAGATAGGTAATCCACTATTATCACATTCCTCCATACATATCACAAACAGCATATATATCATATCTTAGATATATCACATTCATATCACAACATATCAACCAATGACATACAATATCAACAAATATCATTAACTCATCCAATGATACTTATCATCAATTGATACTTATCATCAATCGTTAACCATTCATAAACAAGTTTTGATCCAAACTTAATTAACTTAATTAATCCTTAAATTAAATTAATCCTTACTTAAACACTTGGATTATCTTCAATCCAACTTCTTATTCATTAATTAATTACAAATTAATTAACTAACATCACTTAGTTATCCACTTCAATTAATCTTCCTTGATTAATTATTACTTAATTGCTTTAAGTAATTATTTCTTAATTACCATATTAATTAATTATCCTGATTAATTACTTCCAAATTATACTAAGTAATTATCTCTTAATTATTCTTTTAAAATTAATCATATTTGATTAGTTATCATTTAATTACCTTGATAATTGTTCCTTAATTATCCTTTAATTAATCACACCTGATTAATCACTTTTTAATTAATCACACTTGATTAATCACTTTTAATTAAACCTACTTGATTAGTTACTTTTAATTAATCCCATCTAATTAATTACTTTTAATTAATCATCTTTAAGTAATTACCTTCAAATACATTTAGTAATTAAAACGTAATTTTAAATTAATTATCCTTAAATTATTAATTAATAATTAAGTAATTATTTCCATTAATTAAATTTCTTTCTTAATTAATTACTTATACAAGTAATTAATCACTTAATTAATTACTCTTAATCCCTTTTATTAATTTAACCATTAATTAAATAATTTAAACCTTTAATTAATTATGTTAATTAATTCTTTAATAACTCAAGTGATTAATCCTTAATCACATCACTTAATTACTTTCATAAAGTAATTATCCTTTACTTAATTACCTTTAGTAATTAACCACTTAATTATTTAATTACTTTCCAAAGTAATTATATTAGATTAACCCATAAGTGATTTAATTAATCACAAATTAATTACTTAATTAATTATTTAACTTAATCATTTAAATTTAGTTTAAATGATTCTTAACTTCCTATATTATAAAGATTCTTGATTAAGAAAATATCATCTTAATTAAATCATTTATATTAATCAATAACACTTATTTATAAATTATAATTGAATTATCACAATTATTCTCACAATTATTTATCTTTAGATAAATAAAAATTCTAATTTACATAATATAAATCTTCATTATAATTGATTATCAAATTCTTAGTTATTATACTTTATTTAAAATAAAATAATATACATTAGAAATTAAAGTAACTTAAACATTCAAATTAAAACTTTCTAACCTTTCAAAGTTATTAAATAAAATTTCATACAAACCTTATTATTAAAATTTTACTTATTTTAAAATCTTCATATATTTCAATATATAAGAATTTTTGTTTACAACTTAACATTAAACAAATTTAATTTTATAATTAATACTTGTAGGCCTTTGGTTTTAAAACTTTAATCAATGAAAAAAATCAAGTTTCTTTGCTTAAACCTTTTAAAAACATACTGTTACCTACCAAAACCAGCTCACCCTAAAACACGATCCATCCATTACCCAAACCCGAGTAACCCTCTCCAAAAAACTCACGTCAACCCCGAGTAAAACAAGCAAAAACCCCGTGCTCGTCCCGAGTTTCTCAAACCTTAGCCTGCTTCGAGAAAAACATCAGAAAACACGAAGCATACTTCGAGTCTCAACCTTCTTCTTTCCCAACCCCACACGCGACCATCACAGATGCACGAACATGTCCACGTAAATGTGCACCACCATGCCGATCAACGGCGAACTCCATGCTAGCCTCCATCAAGTCACTCACGTCCCCAACATCAATATTCGAAACCCAGAAAACCAAGCTTCGATCAAAATCGAAATTTCGATATCAACCCAACTGCCTGAACCCAATAACCAAAAGAATCTGATCACCGCCAATAAATCATCACTCGAGACGTCGTGCCCTCCTCACTCAAGCTTCGTCACGACCCCCCCAACCTTCGGCAACAACCCAATCGCCTCCGGTTACTTCACATCGCCGCGAAACCCATCAGAGCCTATCGACCAAAAACAGGTACTAAAACCCTAATTGATCAGACTCCGGCCATCTCGACTCATTAGAAATCACCACAGTAATTTTCCTATGATCAACGACACACTAACCACCTTCAACCCAAACCACGACCTCTGATTTGCCGTAGTTCGCCATTAAATGGTCGAAATGCCCAAAACAAGAAACTCGAAAATTCTCTTTGAATTCTAATCTAAAAATCAAGATACAGATCTCAAAAATCATGATTTGGCATTATGAATCCAATTATGAGATCAAAAACTAAAATTGTTTTAATAATTTTTAACCCAATTTATTCTTTTTACTGTAAATTTTTAAAATTCAAGTTAATTACAAAATTTAACAGCCTATAACTATTTTTAGATGAAAGATCAATTGATTACAAACCACCTTTGTTTACAAATCATCAACTAATTCGAATTCAACATTTTTATTTTGCTATGAAATTGAACACTTATTATAGTACACAGAACATATATTTATGTTTACAGGCATCTCAAATATCATTCTTCAACATGCATCAATTAAATTCAAGAATCCAGACACATCAACAAGATTTCATCGTAAGAACAAAACAAAAATCCAGGTTTAAACTGTTTTTAAAAGATTTTATTTACTTACCTATAATTTGTAGAAAACAAAGAATGTTTCCAGGCTCTGCAATTTCCTTTGCATGTTCTTGAATTAGATCTAGCTGTTGTATTATTGAAGTTTACATATGAATGCTTGATTGCATCTGAAATCTTGTTTTCAGGTGTTTAAATTTCAAGCTTGCATGCTAATTAAGTTTCCAGGTCACTTCTTTGTTCTTGAATTATCGATTTTCTTTAGAGTTTACTTCTTTCAATTTTTTTCTTTTATTTCATTCAGTTTGGTTGAGATGAACATAATATATATATTTTTTAGCTAAAGAAAAACTTTTATTTTATTTTTACAAGTTTAAATTTAAATTATATTTACAAGAGGATGACATTAGTCTACCTTATCTCCTTATTAGCTTACACCTATACCATTTAATTTACATTTGTCTTAACACATGTTTAAAAGTTTATAAGTGTTATTTTCTTTTTATAATTCATTTTAAGCCTTGCATGAAATGTGTATATGTATGTTTTGTATTTTAATGCTTACTTATTGATTTTATTATGTAATATATTTATATGATTGTAAAATATTTTTATCTTATATAAACAAGCTTTTAGATCTTTAATAAATATTCATGTGAATTCAAGTAACTTATATTTTGGTTCAATTTAATGTTTATATGTTTGAAACATCTATTTTAATTTAACACTTAAAATTTTAAAATAAATTTATCTTGTGTTAAAATTAAAATGAAAGGATATTAATCAAATGAAATTTTAAATTTAAATCTTATCTAAAACTCAAGTTGAACTATATGTTTATAATAATAAGTAATTAACTTTGTTATTTAAAATTTAAATCTCAATTGTCATTTCAAAAACATTAAATCAAATTAACATTTTAAATTACAAATTATATACATTAAAGTTTGAAAAAACTCTTGTTAAATTCAAATCAATATTTTTTTCTTTTTTTCCTATTTCAAATATATATACACAAATATATATATATATTTCAAATAGAAAAACATTTTAACATAAAATTTGAAATTTACTGTGTTGAATTTTTAAACCAAATCATAATATATATATTCATATATATTGTAATTTGAATATATATATTAGTTTTTAAAACTTCCTATTCACAAGATATATCAATACATATATATTATAAATAGAAAATATTTTTGATTAGCTTCTGGAAAATAAATTTTACAAAATTTAAGTTACCAAAATAAATATTCCAAATTAAAATATTATAAATTTCAAAAGAATTATACTTGCATATTTATATAGTTAAGAAAAATTGTTGATAGATATTTATCAAATCATCATTATCAGCCTTTGAAATAATTTTAACTAATCAATTATAATATAAAACGATCAAATCAATTTAATTATTAACAAAGATTATTAAATTGATATTGCTCAAAATTCCGGGTCGTCACAGAACCATGATGTGTACAATAATTGAAACGAAAACGTACACAAATAAATGAATATGAGACAAATGAAGATGAAGGGGGAAAGAAATAAACTATTTATGGGCGATGAATTTATAAAAGGAACCATGATGTGTACAATAATTGAAACGAAAACGTACACAAATAAATGAATATGAGATAAATGAAGATGAATGGTGTAACGATCTCGAATTTTATTAAGTTTAAATTGATAATTAAATTTTATTTTTGAATAAAATTTGTGAAATAATTGGTAATTAATATAAAATTTTAGTTAAATTTTAGATAATCTAGAATTAATTTGGATATTTGAAAATGAACATGTTTATAAAATAGTTTGAAATAATTTTAAGTAAATTAAGTATTTAATAATATAAGTTTAAAAATAAAATAAAGGAAAGGTAAGGTTTTAAATTTTTGTTTAAGTATAAAAGTGTGTTTATACTTGAGTTAAGATTTTATAAACAAGTAACTGTAACTAAGGCATAATAAATAAAGCATTCAAACATAACTAAAAGTATGCTTATAAAATGAAAGGGAGATGTGCCAGGCTTTGTATATTTGTAGTTGTAAATAAAGTATGTTGTTAAGCAAGTATATTTGTACAAGAGATAAATATAAGCTAGGCAAAATGAGTGGAGAATGTAACCTGTAAGTGGTTATATGAAACAAAGTAAGTAAGACAAATAATATATATACTTGAGATAAAATATGCAGGCAAGTGGGAAATTAAACAAAGATATCACCAAACAAATCTCTCAGCCGAAATGCAAGGCATGGAACAAAGACAAGTTCATTTTTTCAAAAGCAAAAAGTTGTCAGGCCTTGTTATATACAAGTATGGTATAAAGTGTGGATTGTACAAGGCAGTTAATGCCACTATCTTTAGCCACTGAAATAAGATTTTCAGCCTCCACTTGTTTATAGGAATCTCAGCATAGTTAAACAATGCAAAGGAAAAAAAAATGTACAAAGTAAGATCATACCAGCCGAGGCAAAAATGCAAAACAACACTAAAACAAATTCAACCTAAGACACATATATTTGTATATAAAGAGTAACCAGGCAAGAACAAGTAAAGGCATGTGCAAACAAATCAAATTCATTATAAAAATGCATAAGAAAAGGGTCAAAGGACAAAGCAATTAATGCAACATGCTTCATGCATTTAATACAAGAATCACTCTAGCCATGCCTATTATACTAAATGATATAATTAACCTGTACACTTTCCTATGTATCAGCCCTATACAAGGAAGAAAAGTATCACTTCATTGTACAAAGCATTATAATATCACCTAAACAACTCATCTTCTATATACCAAACTTCCTCCTCATTTTAGTTCAAGCATCATCAACTTGAGAAAAAAAAATGGAAATCTGGAAATAAGAAAACTGAAGCAAGCATTGTTTAAAACTTAAACAAAAAAAAATTCAATTTAAAACATCAATTGAGACCAAAGTTACAAAACAAATCAAATCTGGAAACCCAAAAGCGAATGCCAGTGCAAAGCATTTCAGATCTAGAAATCAAATGCAAAGCTTTCTGGAAAATAAAATAAAGTTTCAGGAAACAAAGATCAAAGTTAAAGAAAAAAATGCGTGCACGCTCAAATTTCTTCTCTGTTCTTGTTCTCTGCCTTATTCAAGATCAAAGTGAGTAATTCAATCCAGTTTTCTATGTTAATTGAAGTGCCTGTGAGTAGCAATTAGTTTTTCCTACTTGAAAATATGTTGCATTGGCTCTGTGTATCTATATTTGTTCATCTCTCTGCTTAGTTCCAGAGTATCAGATCACCAAGAAAAATTCCATTTCTTCCTCTCTAATCAATGTTAAGCCTTGCTTCTAAAAACAAATATGTATGTTTTAGTTTGGGTTGCCATCTAAAAATAGTTGAATAACATAAAAATGCATATAGAATGAAAGCTCAAGTTTTTACAGTGAAGGACTTTGTTTCTGAAAATTTCCAGTATCACAAAACATTGATTCAAGAACAAGAATTGAATTCCTAGACCAAACTATGATTTTTAAAACTAAAACGAAGATTTTTAGTTTGGTAATTTAAAAGCAATTTAAATGTGAACCAAATTTGCATTTTGTCCATTTTCCAAAAATCAAACAAATTTTAAAAGTTGAAATTTGGCATGAAGATAGTGTGAACATCTGTGATCTCGAGAAAAATGTGGAATAATTTTTCCACTGCGTGAAATTTGGTCACGAGATTGAGTTAGGGTTTGGTATTCAAGTTTTAGTCGTGTCTGTAATGTGATGAATGAGACTCCTATGCGTGATCGAGTGCTTCGGGGGTTTGGGAACGCGTTGAGTAATGGAAGGCGAGTCAGTGGCCGAGGTCGCACGAATTCCGGTGGACGAGGCGTCGAGGAAATGGCGTTGACAGGGATGGGGTCGTATGGATTTAAGTGTTGCCAGGTTTTTGGGTTGAGATTCTCGAATTTGATTTCGAATAATTTGTGAAAGGGAATTTATTTCAAATAATTTGTAATTAGATTATGATAATTAACCCGGATTAACAATTGATATATCCGATTTAAATTAATTATTTGATTAATAAATTCGTTTGTGAATGTTTGGACTTGGCTGAATAATTGTTTTGTTTGATACCCCTGATATGTGATGCTTTGTTTTGGGCTGTGTGACTTATTTATCTGTAATTTATTATCTGTGAATCTGTAAATGGACGATAAGCGTTGTAGTTTATATCGCTTATCAACTATATTTCTGTGTTTTGATCTGTGATGATTGAATGATGTTGCACTATTGTGTTAAACCCTTGGACAACACTTATATACACACAAATATGGATTTCACGAGGAAATCGATTAAGTCACAGATTTTTGAAAATAGTTTTGTATTTGAATTTTTTTAATTCAAATGTTTTGAAAATGGATTGGGTTTGAAGTGAAAAACTTTTGAAATGGAATTTCAAAGATGGAAATTTATTTTGAATAACTGGATTAAGTGTTGGAATTTAAATACTTTAATTTAAATTTGAATTCAATATTCAAATTGAATTCTGTAATTTGAAACTAGGGATTAACGATATCATACTAGTCATTATGAGTTAAACCATTTTTAAAGTATTATTTTTGGGAATTTGAATTAACCCAAAGATTGTAACTTGTATAAATGAAATAAGGTTTTTTCGAAATAACACTGTTGTTTCTAAATGATAAAAAGCTTTCATAGGAGAAATGAATTTCAAATTGTATTAAAAGGATTTCAAGTTTAAACTGAAATAATCTTCCAAGTTATAGATGAATATCTGGAAACGAATTTTGAAAGAAAATATTTGGGAACGAACTTTGAAAGATATAAGTTAAATCTTAATTTTAAAGATTTAATGAATTAAATCCAATTGAATTGGAATTGTTATGAAATCCAGGAATGAATCTTTGAGAAACTAGGTGAACTTCATGAAATAAATCTTATGTTTAAAAGATTTGAAATTGCATTTGGTTTAAACCATTTGAAAGAAAGTTTTGAATTATTAAGTTGTGACTTAATTGAAATCCCATATCCATATGCTTTAAAAATATTTTCGCTCACTATTCGGTTTAGCCGGGAAAGGACCTTTGTGTCGTATAACCCATTCCGAATATGTGATTTGACGTTATGGATAGCATTTGAAGACCGGTGATGAAGACCGGGTATTTGCGAAAGTGATAGGATGACCTATCGATTGTTTCTGTACCGAGTCGCACCGGTATAGAGACTCCCTAAGTGATGGGAAATTCGATCGGGATTGTGAATATCCGGATTGCAAGGACTTCCTTGTAAGTGCCTTCGGTTCTGTTCGAGCCCGGAACAGACTTGTATGGATAGTATGTCTGACATTACAAATTGAGATATAAAGCTGATTACTTTCAAATATATTTCTGTTGGTGGCGGAGAATTTATTCTCTTAGCTTAACACCCTTCTCTGAGACGTACGAGCTCAGAGGTTATGTAGTTGATGGTTATCAGTGATATATTCCCAATTTGGTAATGTGACATGCTGAGTGTTGCTGTGAAATGATCATTATGTTGATCATTTGCGATAGGATCATTTGTTTGATCGTTTATCTTTGTGATCATTTCTATGATCATTTGTTGACCCAAAGCACAGCTTTTGTATAAAGCATGGCTTTGTGGACGAGACTTCGTCGAGCCTCACAAACTGGTAATGGTCGAAACAGGAATTGTGCGGCAAGGTTTTCAGGGATAGCTTCCCTAGGGTATGACCATTCCTTCTAGAAAAGGGTAGTATCATGGTATGGAGCCCAAATACTTACTCATGTTGAAACACTTTATTTATCATTGTGTGATGTTGGTTAGAGAGCTCTCGTTTAAAGGTCCCAAAGGACCGGGAGTGGTATATCTGAGGTTTCTTATTCCCCGGGAAGGGGGGTATCCGGCCTTGTTTGGCAGAGATCCAGTTGGGTTCTCGGGGCGTCCTTCCAGAGGCGTTTCCATGTGGCAATGGGAAGTTCCTTGGCCTGACCATTTGTTGGAAAAATCCATTCATCCAATACGATTCTTGTACGGGTTTAGTTGTATAACCTGCCATGGAATGTGACGGTAACCTGTTATTGAACATGGTAGCTCTAGTAGGCATAGTTCGAAATGTCTATGTTGGCTACGATTTATATCTTTACTTTCGAAATGATTTTCATACACTATGCACTAGTATTAATATCAAATGTTTCTTTTTAATGCGTATCAAGCATCTTTGACTATCATAAGGAGAAATCTCCTCCGATTCTGCGTTTGCATTGTGTGTGTGTGCGGGAGGCCTTATGGTAGTCTAATTTTTAAAAAAAAACATTGCGAATTGACTTTGAAAATCTTTTGTTGAATGTTTTAAAAGATAAACTGTTTTTGATTGCTCACACCAGTCCCACGACTGATCCGGAGTTTATTGTTTCTTTCCTAAACTCTGGGTGCTCATTATTTTCTACACGAGCAGTCTAGAGTTGGGTTTTTCAGATAGCTAGGTTCAGTAGATTATTGGAATTAGTTCAGTCTTTGGATCACACCAGTCTTGCTGAGCTTGTTGCATCGTTATTGGGGGTTCGAGCTATTGCTGGATTGATTCTTGGAAATGGAGTTGCAGTTCTCGGAGTTCTCTTTTGAAGACTATTTTAGAGTTATATTGTTCCGCTGCTAGATGTTATCTATCGTTTTCTTTTCCGTTGCTATTATATTGTATCATATCTCTGATGTATATTGATATCTATTGGATCATCTGTTGTATCAGATATTGTATCAAAGCTATATATCAATGTATTATTCTTTTATTCCGCTATGTTATTTACCTAATGTTGTTATAAGCTCCGGCGAATCGGATTTGAACGGTCGAATCTATGGCATTCGAATACGATTTGAAGTATGGATGTCGATTTTCGAGCGGGCAAAATCCGAAACGTTACAAATGGGGAAAGAAATAAGCTATTTATGGGCGATGAATTTATAAAAGGAACCATGAGGTGTACAAAAATTAAAACGAAAACGTACACAAATAAATGAATATGAGACAAATGAAGATGAAGGTAACCTTATATATAATATTAAAAAAATCAATATTCATTTAATATTATGTATATTTTTTTAAAATGTAAAGACTACGTATGCATGAAGTCATATATGCTTATCTTTGTACATAACAAACATGCAGACTACCAATTTTAATGCAGACCTTAAATCAACCCTTAAAACATATACTTCATATACGTAGTTAAACATAGTATGTACTTCTCTTCTTCTTCGGTTCATATGATATATGAAACCCTTAACTATCGTATTTATAGCTGACGACATATGTATAGATATACTAAATATGCACTAAAATTAACTGGAAATGGTGACATAAAAACCCAAAATCAAATATATATATATTGCGTGACTAGAAATCAGACTTCAGTAAAACTATGTACTAGTATCAAGACTAACATATATATATATAGCTATTATGACACATATAAATAAAATAAAACTCGGTATAAATATGCTTTACTACATATATACTTCAAATAGACCATCATACATATATAGTGGTTTTCCAAAATAAATATATATGGAACGTACTCAATATACTTAAAATTTGCACACCTTGCTGAAAAGCAAAAGGAGATCGTAAATTATTACCCACACTATTGATATTTATACCCAACAAAATGAACTATACTCTCCAATTTACATCAAACTTAACTGGTATTATAATATAAATAATAGTTTATAAAGTTTTTGTACTAGATCTTATAGGTATAACCACAACCAAACTTTAAAATATATGTACACAGATCGCACTACAAATCATTAATATACATAACATATTTTCTTTTTTTTCAAAATTTTATTATTAATAATTTCTCAAAAATCCAATTCAATACGTTATAAACCAATTAAAAATTGCTAAAATTTTATGGGTCATTACACCAGTTGTTCTGCTTGATTTGTATTCCTAGTGCTGTGCGTGAAGCTCGTGAATTAACAAATGATTTGGATTGAATGAGGATATATAAGATCTCACTGCGGATTTGGATTATGTTATTAAAACTGCTTCTATTTGGTACCATTTTTATTTTGTTCTAGCGACCAATGTCAGGGCTGGAGTGAATGAATAGAAAAGACTATATCTTAAAAATAGACATAATAACTATAGTAACATATAATAAAAAAATACTATGCATAAGAATCAAAAAGATAATATCAATTTATCTTTTTTAACAGAACTTACAATATTGTATTCCAAATAAAAGTTAAACATAAACAACTACATACAAACAAAAGTAATCAAAATCATATCATAACCAATTCAACATATGAAATTATCCAAATATTCAACTAAAAGTATTCATAAAACAACCAAGCATTCATAGAACAACCAATCAAATACATTGGACTAAAACAATCAACTCAATTATTCAACTCAAATTATTCATAGAACAACCAGTCAAATACATTGGACTAAAACAATCAGCTCAATTATTCAAAGAACACCCCCTTCTATTATGTCCTAGTTTTTTTTACACTTTCCACATCTGTTTTGCTTAGCATGAAAATCAGCACCTTCAATCCTATTCATCCTAGGCCTACCAGCTCCACGAACATGCTTAGGAGGAAGAACAATATATGATTCTTCAGCTTCAATTGCTTCCTTATCAAAAGTTGGAATATGATTGATCAAATGTGAATATGAAGCTCGATAATACTCAACAGTAAAGTAATTCTCAATATATTCATAAACAGAATTTCTTGTAACATGCCAAAATTCATCAGTTTAAAATTTATAAATGTAGAACTTTTATGATAAAAAATTTGAAAAGTTCAAATTATAGAATAAAGAATAAATAAATAAATAGATGACGATGTAAATGAATAAGAATTTCAAATTTCTTTTAAGTTTGAAAATTTTGAATTATTAAAAGTTTTTAATCATTGAATTTAACTTTTATTCATATATATAAATATACATGTGTATGTGTGCATACATGGGTAGATTTGAATTTATATATTGAATTGATTTTCAATTTGAATTTGAATTTTAAAATAAAGTGTTTGGTAAAATAATTTTCATTTATATACACATATCTATAGGAATTATTTAATATGTATTAAAAATTCAAAACGCTTTCTTTTAATAATATGTATTAACATAAAAACTAATGTCTTTAATAAAAAAAATGTAAGTATAAATACAAGTTTAATGGTGTAAAATACTTTGTTAATAGAGGTAATTAGGGAAAAGGACAAACTTTGAGAAAAAATTAGTCCTAAGAACACAAAGATTCAGTTTTTGGCTGAAGGACAAACTTTGGAAAAAAATTAGGCTGAAGGACAATGCTAGTTCTAACTAGCATTGTATTTAATTTTTACACTATACAAAATGCTAGTTCTAACTGGCATTTAATTCAGTTTTTACACTACACAAAATGCTAGTTCTACCTAGCATTGTCCTTCAGCCTAATTATTTTCAAAGTTTGTCCTTCAGCCTAAAAATAAAACTTGTTGTCCTTCAGCCTAATTTTTTTTCAAAGTTTGTCCTTCAGCCTATTTTCCACTTGTTAATAAAAGAAGAATTTTTTTTTACAAGTGTTAAATTAAGAATTAACATAGTGACAAGTGTAATTCAATAAAAGAAGAAAAGTAACAAGTGTCCTTTTTAATAATTCCTTTACTTAAGTATATTTTTTTAAGCAAACAAACTTATGCAATATCTTTTATCTTTATTTTTATTTTAGAAAACTATCATCATCAAAAGAAAAATAAATCTAAATTGTCTCAACAATTAAAAATCAAGTAACATATTTCAGAAAAGAAAGAAAAAGTTCTGTAACAAATTTCCCTTTGTTTCTCAAATTAGAAGGAGAATTCCAATCTTCAATCAACAAGTTTTACAGAATTAAGCAAGAGTTTTAGAGATTTAGGAAAAGTTTAGGATTCAATTTGAAAGAAAAAAAAGAGGACGGCAATATAAAAAGTTGAAGTTGCAGGCCAGAATCTCATTTTTGTTTCAAAAGAAATTAAAGAGTAAGCAAATTTAATTCTTTTTATTTTGCTGTTAAGAAAATATTTAAATGAGTAGATACATCAAAGTTTAAACTAGCTTATGCCAAATTTACTGCAGATTGATCACTCAAAAGAAATCAAGCTAGAAAAGAAAATTTTTTGCAGTTCAAAGAAGTGTAGGATTTCCCTCTGTCCACTTCCATTTTCAACTCCAAATTTGTGAGTAAACCTATGCTTGCTCTAATTTCCTTTGCGTTTGGATGCATATACGAATGCTTATATGAATGTGAATGTCTTTGTATGTGAATGAGTGGCCAAGCTTGTGTTTGATTTTCGTGGAAACATTTGTTTCCATGTCTATATCTTCATGTAACATTTTAGTTACAGTGATATATAAAATCTCTCTCCCCATTTCTTTTGAAAAAAAATTGAATCGAGAAACAAGTGAGTAGACTTTTATTTTAAAAATCTTAGGCAACAAATACATGATGCACATGAATCACTTCAGTTGTTGACTTTAAACCTCAGTTCTTGGTCCTCTGTTAAAAAACTAGAAGCATGAAACACCTCAAAATTTGATGATTGTGAAATAGGGTTGAAGTTAGTTAGTATTGCATGTATAAAAATGTGTTTGTATAATTGTTTTAAGTTCTGGAATTTTTTTTGTCATCATGAATGAAGAGGCTGGGTATTGATAAAATCAGACCAAGGATGAACTTCCAGGCTCATAGGCTATTGATATTATTTCAAAAATCATTCCCCATTTCTCTAAATCATTTCAGCCAATATTTTCTAAACAAAGAATGTTAGTTTCAACAGGATCAACCCTTAAAAATAATTTTAAGGATAAATCATAGCAAAGTTTTCGAGAAAACTTGAAATTACAAGAAAAAGGCTCGAACAAGATAAAATTCTAGTATCAAAATTTATTGATTCGGGATTATAATTCTAACACATTTTGGTAACCATGATTTTTAAGACTCGAATCAGAATTTTTTTTACAGTATTGAGTTAGACATTTGGAAATGAATGTAAATTCATTTTTGGGAAATTCCATTCAACCTATGTGATCGGGGGTGTCTTGGTTTCGTCTGGGGATGGGTGAGTGACCGGAAAGACAGAAAAAATGGTCGGGAAGGTGCTTGACCATTGTGGTGTCGGTGGCGAATAGGTTTAGGTTCCTAAACCTAGTTTTAGTCTAGGGTGAAAAAATGGGTCGCTGATGATCCTCGAGCGCATCGATTTGGATGGGATTCTTGGAATAGATTGGTGGGTGATCGGAGTTGGTGTGGACGCGGTGGCATGAGGCCAAGCGGTCGGCGTCGCGAGGTCGAGGTGGATTTAGCTATGTAGTGGGTTCAAATTTTTTTTGATGAATGGCTCGACTTCAATTCGAGGGGAGATAGGGCATTTCGATGGCTGGTGATGGTTGCTGGGTTGGTGGTTGAAGTGCGGGGATGTTCGCCAGTGGTCGGAGTCGCCTCCGGTGTCGGTGCATGTGCACATGGAGGAGTGGGTGTCAGTCGTGATGAGTTGGGGAAGAAAGGGGAGCTTCTCGAAGAACAACATGGGGAATTGGAACGAAAACTCGAAGTTTTACTCGGGTTGTTAGGCATGATATTGTGTTTATTTTTGTAAAACATAAGCAAATTGTGAAAATTTTCTTTACTCTGGTAATTTTTAGTTGAAACTCGAAGCGAGGGAATGGTTACCTCGGGTACGACTCGAGGAAGCCTCGGGTGAGTAAATAAAAACAGCAGAAACCCATTTTTTATTAAATTTTGGAAAACAGGTTAATTAATTTCTGAATAAATTAATGATAGTTGTAAATGAAATTGGAAGCAAATGATATTGAGTCAATTATCTAAAATTTATCAGTTCAGGAATATTTTAAATTTTATAAAAGTTGTTTTTAAAAACTTAACTTAATAAAAAGTTTAAAAAATGAAAATCAACATTCAAGTGTTAATTTTAAACCAAATTTAAAATGATAAGGAGTAATTAACAATTAATGTTTTGTAATGATTTTAAAAAAAATTGACGCTCACTATTTGGATTAGCCGGGAAAGGACCTTTGTGTCATATAACCCATTCCGAATAATGATTCGACGAATGGAGAGCAATTGAAGACCGGTGGTGAAGACCGGGTGTCTCCGAAAACGATAGGATAACCTATCGATTGTCTCTGCACCGAGTTGCTCCGGTATAGGGATTCCCTAAGTGATGGGAAGTCCGATCGGGATTGTGGACGCCCGGATTTGCAAGGACTTCTTCATTTATTGGACGAACTGCCTTCCGTTCTGTTCGAACCCAGAACAGACTTGTATGGTCGTGTGTCTGACACTACACTTTGAGATATAAAGCCAATTTCTTTCAAATACATATCTGTTGGTGGCGAAGAATTTATTCTCTTAGCTTAATATCCTTCTCTGAGACATACGAGCTCAGAGGTTATGTAGTTGAAGTTATCAACGATATAGTCCCAATTTGGTAGTGTGGCACGCTAAGTGCTGCTGTGTATTGATGATAATTTGTCGATCATCAGATGATCAAAGCATGGCGTTTGTAAAAAGCATAGCTTTGTGGATGAGACTTCGTCGAACCTCACAACTCGGTAACGGTCGAAACAGGAAAGATGCAGTAAGGTTATTGGGGGTAGCGCCCTTAGGGTATGTGCATTTCTTTCTGGATAGAAGTGGTATCATGGTATAGAGCCCAGATACTTAACTTATGTGGATATCGCAAATATATATATTCTTTTTTGATTGATGTTGGGGCCCCAGATAAAGGTTGGTTACAATTGGGGAATGGCATACTCGTGTCAGTAGTTACCTAGTTATGGAGGTAACCCGGCCTTGTGTTGGCAGAGATCCGGTTAGGTTCTCGGGACGTCCCTCCAGAGGCATACCCATGTGGCCCAGGAAGTTCCTTAGCCTAACCATTTGTTGGAAATCCAATTACCAATACGAACCCAGTACGGTTTTAGTTGTAGAACCTGCCATCTAATATGGTAGCTATAGTAGGCATACTATAATGGTACGTATGCTGGCTAAGATTAATATTATACTTTTTGAAAATGTTTTCACACTATGCACTAACAATAGTATTTAAAAGTGTTTTTCCCGTATCAAGCATTTTTGACTGTCATAAGGGGAAATCTTCCCAAAGTCTGTGTTTGCATTGTGTGTGAGGCGGGAGGCCTTATGGCAGTTTCATTTTCTAAAAGAATTGCGAATTTCTTTCAAAATTCTTTTGTTTGCTTTGATTTAAACTAAACTGCTTCTATTTTCAAAGCAACTGTTTTGTTTACTCATACCAGTCCATGACTGACCCGTAGTTTATTGTTTCCTTTCTAAACTCTGGATGCCCGTAATTTCCACACGGGCAGCCTAGTAGCAGGTCTTCTGTGTTTTGGTACTAGCTGGATCTTGGAGTTGTATGGTTTGGAGACTACTAGTTTTGAAGTTTTTGTCTTGGAGATATTTTGGAAACTTTTGGATCTCGAGGGTCTCAGTTTGGAAGTTCATTATTGCTTTATCTCTTTGAAGACTTTCTTGCTGTGATCACATATTGTTCTTTTGTGATGGTCTATTTTGGAGTTGTGTTGTATATGTATATAAATACTCTGATGTGGGTGTTGTTGTTATATAGTATTGTGATGTTGTATCTGGGATATTGATGTTGGCAGTTTTATTTTCCGCTGTTTATTATTCATCTAATTGTTGTTATAAGCTCCATCCAAACTGAAATTCGACGTTCGAATCTCCGTCAGTCAAATACAAGTGAGGTATTTGATGTCGATTTTTGAACGCTGAACTTCGGGTCGTGACATTTCTGGTTAAAGAAATACACTTCAAAGCATGCGCACAAGGAAAACCTGTCACTTTCCATTGATTGCAAGTACAAACGCGATTTTTAAGATCAACCTTTTGAGATGTTGGAGAATGAACTTCAAAAATATACCTATAAAATATCAAATTAAAAACAGTTAAAATATATAAGCAGATTGCATTTCCAAAAAAGGATTACTAGCACTATATATATACATTCTAATCTATCTAATAAATAAGACCCAATTCATGTGCATTGAACTAATAGTGAAAAATAAGACTCATAAACCAAAACAAGTAACAACAGTCATACTATTCATATTCTTAAAGATCGCAGACTAATGCATCATACTCCTATGCACAACATTAGTTTTTACCATAACAAAATCTCAAAAATAAAACACTACAATGATACTTGCTTTATATTACTTGGTCCTTACATTATTTATATTATCATGAGCCTCAATGCAGACAAAGAGAAAATATGTAGCAAGTGACACCAACAAAATGAAATCATAACACAGGCTACCAAGCAAGTTGAAAAAAGATAAATGCATTTATCATTTTTCGAAAACTATGAACATCATGTAAAAAATATAAATACATACCTAGATGATTTAGAAACACTCCACCCAAATCCTTCTTCCTTCAATTTCAACAAACGAGCTTCCATTTTGGACATAACACACTAGTCCACTTTCATGCCTCTTGTGACGACCCGTAAATTTTAACAAATTAAATTGGAATAATTAATTGATTTTAAATATGGAAAAGTTAATTTTAACTTGAATTCCAAACATCAATATTTACTTGATAATTAAATCATTGAATTATATAGTTTAAATATTGAATTTAATAATTGAAATTGGGTAAATTATTGAATCTGAAATTTCTAAGCCTGTTTAAAATAATTTGAAGGCTTATAAAATTTATAATGATGATACTGAAGATAATAGAATGGTTGAAATTTAATTTAAAGATGGTTTGTTCAATTTTAATTTTACATCGTTTAAATTGAATTTAAAAATAGCCTTCCGAGGCACAGTCTCGAAATTCGATGAAACTAGTTCCATTGGATCCGTAATAGTTAGTTATTATCATATTTCAATTTTCGGAGCAATTAGAGTTGTCGTTTGACCCCGGCAGCTCGAAACGCTTAGAAATTATTTTAGTCGATTTAATTGGAATTTGATCGTTTTCTTTTGTAACTTGCCCATACGATCGAATTAGCCTCCGAAACATGTTCCATTGTGTTTGGAATGCGGGTAGAACCTTATTAACGCTTGTCAGCATGTCGGATTCGGGGTTCGGGATTTCGCGTTATTCAACGTAGGATATTTTTAATATTCTATTATATTCTATTCACGCGTATTCAGGAAGCCTTCCCAAGCTATATCTTTTCTCGTCCCACTCTCTTCATTTGAAGTAAAAAATAATAATAGTAATAATAATATTCATGGCCGATCGTTTCCTCAGTAAAAAAAACAGAGAGAGAGGGGTCGCGTGCGAACGCGAGGGCGAGCACGTGGCGAGGTGATCATTGTCGGGGGGGGGGGGGGTTCGATCTGGGGATTCTCAGTGAAGCCGGGTCGCGATCGAACGCGAGGAGGAGAGTTTCAGGGTGGCTAGATTTCACTCGGCGATTTGGGGACGCGTTGTATCCTTGGGTTTCGCGCTGCGACTTTGTGGCATCGATGGAGTTCGCATGGGGGAAGGGTGGCTTCGCGTTTGTCGTGGTGGTGGCATCACTTTCGGCGATTTGGGTATTGATTGTGGGTTCGTCATCGAAGCTCGCGACAGTGGGTAAACAGTTTCTGTTTCATTTTACATTTCCCTAAGTTTATATAATATATGTTCATAAAAAAAAGAATTTTTGTTTTCTATAGTGTTGGAAATTTGAAATTTAGGAATGAACTAATATTGGTTTTCGAATTTGAAATTATATGTAAGGGTTTAAAAAGAAAGAAATTAGTTTGAATTCTAATTATTCATTTAAAATTTAAATTATTAGTTAAATTAAAATCACTAGTAAATTAAATTTGTCAAATGGAAATTTAATTTTTCAATTTGATTCAAATATTATTGAAAATCATCCAATGTTTATACAAGGTCAATTGTTGTGAAGAAACAAGTTAGGATAGGATGGAATCTCAAATAAAACAAAGGTGAGTAAGTCTCATGCTTCTGGGTTTTTATTTAAATTTATATGGTCAAATTGAAATGATTGATTGAATGGTTGAATTTAATTGATATGCTATATTGTATAGTACTATCTAGATTATATTGGAATGATTGGTAGTTTGGAATGATTATTATTGGCAATTGGAATAATGAATGCCATGAGTTGCCTGAATACTTCGGCACCTTGAGTTATCGGAATATATAAATTGGATTTTTGTAAGGAATATAAGGGTGAACTTTGAAAGTGAAATAATTATAGGAAAAAAATAAAAATAAAAATGGAATGATCTGGAAAGAAATGAAACGATATTTAGAAACTGAAGTTAAAATTATGGAGTAGAGTTGTAAAACAGTTCTAAATCAAAGTTAAATCTAACAAATAAAGTTTTTAAAATATTAAATGTTTTAACAATTTAAAGGTTTACATGTAATTGTTAATTGATTCGAATTTAAAAATAAATTTGGCTTTAAATTCCTTTAAGCTTCTATTATAAAACGAGTAATTGATTTGTTTAATAAAGTAAATAAACAATAGTTAATTGCATGTTGAGATTTATCGAGAATGATTAATATTGTGGTTCAATCAATGTAATTAAATTTGATTAGGATAAATTAAAATATAATTGGAAATCCTTAATTTATGTAATTAAAGATGTAATCAAAGATTGATAAATTAAGATTAATTAATCCATAATCAGTGACTTACGAGAAATTAATTAATATAAGTAATTAAGGATAAATGAAATTAATATAGTTAATTAATTTATGAAGTAATTAAAGATTTCTGATTGATTTTGGTTAAAAATAATTAACATCGTGAAATGGATTAAAGTTAAATTCTTGAATAAAATTGAAGGATATTTAATCCAGGGTGATTAATTAAGATGAAAATGATAGGATGATGAATTAATTGATGTGAAATCAATTAATGTTTAATGGAGAAATCTAAGTGGATGAGATTAGTAATTCAATCAGGATTTATTTAATTCAATTAGACTAAATTGAATTGATTTGTGTGATTAAGCTTTGCTTATGGTTGATTGATTGGTATTGGGTGTTTTGAATGAGTTGATATCTCTGATATGAAATGTTGTGTATTTCATTTGGATAATTTGGGTTTGGATGACATGAAAATCGAAAAAGGCCGGGATCGGGTATTGGGAAATATCCGGAACCACTTCGAATTTTTATAAATTGATATGTGAGATTAACAAGTTGGAATGAAACATTTTTAAGTGAATCGGACTATTTGATCGAAATGTTGGCACTTGGGAGATTTATGTGTGAAATAAATTATGTCTATGACATATTGTGGATTTGTAAAAAAAATTAGTTTGAGTTACCCCGGGTTTTATTTAAGTTGTTTGCTTGGTATTCCTTGTTATTTGGGTTTACTCACGTTGGTTTCCAGCCTGACCTGGGTGTTACTTTGGTGTAATTCTCGGGTCAGGCCGAGTATTACGGATTTCCAGGTTAGGACGTTCTGGAGCTCAGGAGGCGAGCTGGATGGCAATATCGTATAGAGTATTTTCGCTGTATTTATATTATTGTTAATCTGAGACATGATAATTTTATATATTCAGTGACTGTATATATGTGAAAATCTGATATATATTGGATGTAATCGACAGATATAGTATTCTTTTGTAAACTATTAATATTTGTTATTATATTTTATCCGCTGCGAATGTGAGATGTTTGGTGTTTCTGTTCTTCTTCTTTTGTCTCTTTCTTCTTTTTCATAACTATCTGGAATTTTCGACTTCGGAAATTTTGGGTCGTAACATTTGGTATCAAAGCTAAAAGGTTAAGCGAGAACCTTGGCTCTGGTGGGAATTACTCATTTAATATAGTCTGTAGTACTCTAGAATGAGTTGAGAATATATATATATATATATATATATATATATATATATATATATATATACATATATGAGAGCGTACTTGTTATTTTCTTATATAAAGATTTTAAATGATTTTATATAAAATATATATTTTGATATATAAAGTAATATTTCCTTCTAATAAATATTTAGGTGATTGGTTGTTAATTATTGAAACTAAAATTAAGAAGTCATATAAACAACCAAATTGAAGTCTTGAATTGGACTTAAATTAAGTAAAAACGGAAATACAACCATATTAAAATTTAAATCACTTGAAAATGAAATTCTAAATCTGATCCCAGAATTGGGAAATTTTGTTTCAAAGTAATGAAAAATAATAAATAAGTATTATTTGGATAATTGGGACTTGTTGAAAACAATGGGTTGTTTGAAATTTGATTTGGATTTAAAACCAAGGGTGGTTTAAAATTTTAAAACATGGCTGGGAGGGCCAAGAAATAAATATGTATGTATGTATGGATATACATGATATCAAAGATAATGTGAAATAAACATTAAGAGGTTGAGTTTTGATTTTTCCCTGAAGTGTGAAGTAAAAACCCAAAGTGATATAAGTTTTGAACTTAAGAGAGAGAAAGAATTTTGAAGCAGAAATTCAAATTGAGTAAAGTTGATTGGATTAAGTAAAATCGAATTTAACTTAGGAGAATTTAAATAAGTTTGAATGAGCAACTTAAATTGGAAATTTCAAGATGAATTGGAATTTAACTTGTAAAGTAAAATGGTTGATTTGAATTGGGAATTTGTGTGATCTCAAAACGGGTTTGACATTTAGAAATTTGAAATGAATGGACGTTTTAAAATAAACTGGATGATATCATCCTATTGTTAGTGAAAATCTTTAAATTGAGAATGGTATTGTATAAATAAAATAAATTTGAATGATTGAGTTTGTAAACTAAAATTATTTAAGAACTGGCTTCAAATTGGAAGATAAAACTTAATAATAAATTAATTTTTAAAATAAAATTGTATTGAACCATGAAATACATAAGTTAAGATAATGTAAAAAGGAATTTAGGGAATTGGACTTAGATAATAAATTGTTTAAAAACTTTAAATAAAAGTTAATTTGGTTTAAAAAGTTAAAACCAACCTTTGAGAATTTAACCCGAATTTATATAATTCGAGATAGTTTAAATTCAAGCTTGAGATTGAATTTGGTTTGAATTAATTAGATTGGTAATTGAAGACGTATAAGTTTAAAATTTAAATGGGAAATTGAATTGGATTAAATTGAAATTATTTGAATTTGAAATGGGTTTCAATTGATAATAATTCAAATTGATTGGAATAATTTGAAATTATAATTAAAGTAAACAGGATTAAAATCAAATGGAATTTGATTTAAATTGGGAAAGAAATCACGATTTATTTAACTTGAATTGGGAATAAGTCAAGTCCAATGTACATTGGAGTTATTTGAATTGGAATTGGGTCAATTTAAGTGGAAATTTAAATTGAATTGTTGGGGAAGTGAACAGTTTGACTCTGGACTATTTTCAATATAAATTGTTTTAAATATAAATTTATTCTTCCAAGCTATTAAATATGTACAGCCTTTCTTTTTAAAGCTAACTTATTTTATATTTGGTTTACCATTATTTTTGGAGCTATTTAACCATTTTTCAATTGTTTTCTAAACTAATTACTATTTTTCAACTATTTCACAACTAATTTCTATTTTACAACTATTTTGCAATTATTTAAAATTTCTAAAACTATTCAACTATTTTTCGACTATTTTACAATTAGTTACCTATTTTATAGTTATTTTGCAAGCTAATAATTATTTTTCAATTACTTATCTATTTTTAAAATTTTCAAGCTATTTTTCTAAAAATAAACTGGTCAAAGTTCAAACTGTTATTGATTAAATACCCAACCAAGATAAGAATTGAAGTGAAAATTCAATGGAATTGAAGAAATTGTAAATAAGTGAATGGAAATTAAAGGGAATGTGAATAGAAAGGAAATTGATTTGGCTGATAATCAATGGAAATAAATACGTAGGATGTACGTATATTATTTTATTCGCATAGTGATTTGATCCAGATTCGAGCACAAAATTCGAGATAGTTATATCGATCCGAGTTGGGATTTTTCACTCGATTTTCGACGGCGAACTTGGATATGGATTGTTGATTGGTTCTGGATATTCTCTATCATAGTTATGGCTATGCAAGGTGAATGACGGATTCTAATCAAGAAATCAGATCTGTGTCTGCACTAGGAAGTCAGGTGGACGATACTAGTTCGAAACTGAAATTGTGTGATCGAGTGGACGATCAAATTGGTGTAGCGCACGAATAATATGTATATATCGTACGGATTTGAATGAAATTGGTATCAAAAAAAAGTAATCAAATTTGAATATTTGATTTTGAATAAGCAAAGTTATATATCTTTGTTATATAAGATAAATCTCCCTTTGTTGAATTTATTGCTGGAAGAAAAGGATTTTTGAAAGTGTTTGAAGTATAAAGGAATTTAATATAAGTTTGAACGATCCAAAGTTTGGAAAATTATATATATTTATATATATATAAAGGATCTGATGAGGATTTTGGAAAAAGGTTTTGGGAACCTTTGAATTTGGAAAGGCTTTTGATTTTTGGGTAAAATCAATATTGAATTTGGAAAGCCTAGTTTGAGAATTATCAATTTTTGGAATAATCGATTTTGTGTAAAGGAGCTTGTATGAGATCATACTAGGTGTATGATTTGAAGATACTATATGTGTATAGTATAAAATGGTTTGATGATGGCTCTGGGGAAAAAGGCGCTCCTTTGAAATGAATTTCTCAGGAGTGCCACCGGGGTGGTGCTGCCTTGAGCCCCAAGGGGGGTTCTAAAGTTGATCCTATGAGGAGTCCGGACAAAACTAGTTCCTGAGGATTATGAGTAGAGTATACCACAGCGAAAGTCGTGTGTGTTGCTGAGAAACAACAGCCTGCGTTTGATTATATATCGGTAGACTGCGACCTATGGTAATATAGCGAAAGTCATGTGTGCTGCTGAGAGCCAACGGTCTGCGTTTGATTTTATATCGACAGACTACGACCTATGTAGGAGTGGAGAGGTTTCATTTCGATAGCGAAAATCAAAGGCCGCTGAGAGCCTGCAGTTACATGGACTTTTGATGTGATGGCAACGTAACCCTGGAATGTAACTGTGATCAGTTGTGGGATCCATGGCGTAATCGAGAGGCCGCGGAGAGCCTGCAGTTACATGGACTTTTGCTGCGATGGCAACATAACCCTGGATGTAACTGCGACCATGGATGGGGGTGATGATTTCCAGAGCATTCTCACCAAAGATATTTCCTCTATTTTCAAAAAATGATTTCTATATTTTCAGTAAAATTATTTTTCAAGTATTTTCACTAGGTATTGAAAACGGGTTTACCACGTACTTATAGATTTTCAGTTCTACGCCTGACCAACGTATGACTGAATTTCCATGAGAACAAGGATGGACTAGTTGAGACATCGAGCTATAAGAAGTATTTTTATAAAGAGCTATTTTATTAGTCTGATGTGAATTTAAAAGCATTTCTAATTTTTTTAAATAAAGATGTTGGAATTTTGGGGAAATAAAACGAAATCCAAACTGGAATTTTAATGAAGTGATTTTATAATTAAAATTGAATATTGATTTAGAAGTTGGAAATAAGCTAATTGATTAAATAATTGTTTGATTTAGTATGTTAATAAAATTTGGCTTTGGTAAATAAATGGATTGTAAACTAATAATGGGGTTTGGAAATGAATTAGAATTTTAAATAGAGTTCAACTTAGATTTAATAATGAATTAAATAAGAAGAGATATTGTAAAATAAAAATAAATAGAGTTGGATTGAAAATGTGATGGTTTGAATTACAAATAAAATTCAAGGGTGATTTGAATAATATTTAATGAAATTTGCATGTAAATTGGATGTAGGAGAAGTGATTATAATAGAAATGGTTTGAGTTGCAAAACAAAATCCAAGTGAATAGAAATAAATTGAGAACGACCTTGTATTAACAAAATAAATTCGATAACGAATTAAGTAAGTAAATTAAAAAAATTATAATCGATTAATCGAATTAAATAGTAAATTGATGAAGTCTGATTGAATAAAAACTAAATCAAAGTTGTGATTGGAATTGGATTATCAGACTGAACTTAAGCTTGATGGAATATTAATTTGAAGTATAAATGAGTTAAGTATGTGCTTGGATATTATTTTGGAAATTGAGAAGGTGAATTAAAATTAAAATTTAAAAGGGATTGGCCAACTGAATTTAATGGAATTTGATTAAATGAGAATCAAATAAAAGTAAACTTAATTTTGATGTTGGAATAAATAAAAGTAAATTAACTTAAGTTTAAAATTTATGGAATCTTGGCTTCGAATAAGAGTGGAAGCCCATTAAGTAAAAGCTTGGATTAAATTAATTTGGAAATGGTTATTAATTTATATGTTTGAATGTGCCAAGCTTAATAAATTGTTTTGAATGAATCCAATGTGGGGATGAGATAAAATGCAATGTATGGTTGGTAAATAAATTAGAAATGAAATTAAATTAAATTCAGAATGAGTTGAAATTAATTTGAAGTAGTTATAAACTAAAATCGATACTCTATTAAGCGAATATTGTCGAATTTGCATAAAAATAATTGTCGTTTGGTGTAAACAAAAGTAATTAAAATTCTATGAACCAATAGAGATTAAATAAAATTGATTTTGAATCATTTGAAGTGAATATGAGCTTGTTTGGATTAAAAACTAATTGAATATAAGAAATTGAGTTGCAAACCATTAAAATTGAATAAAATGGCTTATGAATTGGTTGAAAGTAATTGTATTAGCTTTAAAAATTATATAAACCGCTTATGGAAAACATTTGGTGCTTGTTGTTTACGTAATGCATATGTTTAGCTGTTGAAAGTAAGTGGAATGCTAATAAATTCTCTATATATGGCACTTACATATTTAAATTGAGTAAGTACAGGTACCTGAAGACCGTTTGGTTGGATTTGGTTGCGCTATTTGCTAGAATTAATAAGCTGCTTGCTTAAAATGCAAAATAAGGTAAGCCTACGCAACAAAAATAGGAAATATGAACTGTTTTTTCTTTTTCTGACCGGGTGGGTCGATGTATATATATTTATATCTTTTGTCAAATTGCAAAAGCTCCTCCGTACAACGGAGACACTGCCAAAAAATTTCCAAAATTTTGGGAGTTTGAAAATTTTCGGAATTTTTTTTTGTTAACGACGGAAAAATTTCAAATTGAAAATTTAAAGTAAATTTGTAGACGAACTAATATGAATCAGTTATACTTGAAAGATAAAATTTAATATTCAAAATTTAAAGTAAATTGAATTCGTATGAAAGTGGGGAAAACTAATTTGAATAAAGGTGGGTATGAAACTTATGTAGCAAAATGTATACAATGATTTGGAAGGGTTACGATTGGATATTATGGTCAAGTAAGATATGCAGGTATAAAAAGGGGGAAAAGAAAATTGGATTTAATTCCAAAAGATAAATGTGAATTTCCCGACAAAAAGTTATGTATTTTAATTTCTGTATGAATTGGATTGGGTTTTTGATCTAGCCACTTGGCTTTCTATTTTCCTTTTGGTATTTGCGAGCCCGTAGAGGCCTTTTGTAGTTGTACCGCGCTAGCCGCGTAAACGAGACGCTGGAATTTTTTTCGAAAATTCAAAGAGTTAGAAAATTTTTGAGAAAATTTTGATAATTCAAAATTTGATTTTAAATTGAAATTTAAATGATTGAGGAAAAGGGTATTGTTTGAAACTATAGAAGGTTTTGGGAAGTTGGTTAAGGTGATAGTGGGTCTTTAATAAAAGATAATTGATAGGATGTTGAATTGTGAGTTTTGGGAGAAGGTAAACGGTTATTGGACCATTTTTCCTAACTATTAATTTCGGGGACGAAATTCTTTTAAGGGGGAGGAATGCGATGACCCGTAAATTTTAACAAATTAAATTGGAATAATTAATTGATTTTAAATATGTAAAAGTTAATTTTAACTTGAATTCCAGACATCAATATTTGCTTGATAATTAAATCATTTAATTATATAGTTTAAATATTGATTTAATAATTGAAATTGGGTAAATTGTTGAATCTGAAATTTCTAAGCCTATTTAAAATAATTTGAAGGCTTATAATTTTTTATAATGATGATACTGAAGATAATAGAATGGTTGAAATTTAATTTAAAGATGGTTTGTTTAATTTTAATTTTATATCGTTTAAATTGAATTTAAAAATAGCCTTCCGAGGCACAGTCTCGTAATTCGATGAAACCAGTTCCATTGGATTCGTAATAGTTAGTTATTATCGAATTTCAATTTTCAGAGCAATCAGAGTTGTCATTTGACCTTGGCAGCTCGAAACGCATAGAAATTATTTTAATCGATTTAATTGGAATTTGATCGTTTTCTTTTGTAACTTGCCAATACGATCAAATTAGCCTCCGAAACATGTTCCATTGTGTCCGGAATGCGGGTAGAACCTTATTAACGCTTGTCAGCATGTCGGATTCGTGGTTCGGGATTTCGCGTTATTCAACGAAGGATATTTTTAATATTCTATTATATTCTATTCACGCGTATTCAGGAAGCTTTCCTAAGCTATATCTTATCTCGTCCCCCTCTCTTTATTCTAAAGAAAAAAAATATTCATGGCCGATCGTTTCCTCAGTAAAAAAAGAAGAGAGAGAGAGGGGTCGCGTGCGAATGCGAGGGCGAGCACGTGGCGAGGTGACCATCGTAGGGGGGTTCGATCTGGGGATTCTCATGAAGCCGGGTCGCGATCGAACGTGAGAAGAGGTTT
The DNA here is from genome assembly GCA_030765085.1 of Allium cepa. Taxonomy (NCBI): domain Eukaryota; kingdom Viridiplantae; phylum Streptophyta; class Magnoliopsida; order Asparagales; family Amaryllidaceae; genus Allium; species Allium cepa. The sequence goes on from CM060929.1 coordinate 205,638,071, forward strand.
TCGAGGCGGCTAAATTTCACTCGGCGATTTGGGCTCGGGACTTGGGGCCGCATCGTATCCTTGGGTTTCGGCGTGGCGGCTTTGTGGCATCGATGGAGTTCGCAAGGGGGAAGTGTGGCTTCGCGTGTGTCGTGGTGGTGGCATGACTTTCGGCGATTTGGGTATTGATTGTAGGTTCGTCATCGAAGCTCGCGACAGTGGGTAAGTAGTTTCTGTTTTATTATACATTTCCCTAAGTTTATATAATATATGTTCATAAAAAAAAGAATTTTTGTTTGCTACAGTGTTGGAAATTTGAAATTCAAGAATGAACTAATATTGGTTTTTGGATTGGGAATTATATGTAAGGGTTTAAAAAAAAGAAATTAATTTGAAATTTAATTATTCATTTAAAATTTAAACTATTAGTTAAATTAAAATCGCTAGTAAATTAAATTTATCAAACGGAAATTTATTTTTTCAATTTGATTCAAATATCAATGAAAATCATCCAATTTTTATACAAGGTCAATAATTGTGAAGAAACAAGTCAGGATAGGATGGAATTGCAAATAAAACAAAGTGAGTAAATCTCACGCTTCTGGGTTTTTATTTAAATTTATATGGTCAAATTGAAATGATTGATTGAATGGTTGAATTGAATTGATATGCTATATTTTATAGTAATATCTAGATTATATTGGAATTATTGGTAGTTTGGAATGATTATTATTGGCAATTGGAATAATGAATGCTGTGAGTTGCCTCAATACTTCGGTACCTTGAGTTATCGGAATATATAAATTAGATTTTTGTAAGGAATATAAGGGTGAACTTTGAAAGTGAAATAATTGTAGGAAAAAAATAAAAATAAAAATAGAATGATCTGGAAAGAAATGAAATGATATTTAGAAACTGAAGTTAAAATTGTGGAGTAGAGTTGTAAAATAGTTCTAAATCAAAGTTAAATTTAACAAATAAAGTTTTTAAAATATTAAATGTTTTAACAACTTGAAAGTTTACATGTAATTGTTAACTGATTCGAATTTAAAAATAAATTTGGCTTTAAATTCCTTTAAGCTTCTATTATAAAACGAGTAATTGATTTGTTTAATAAAGTAAATAAACAATAGTTAATTGCAAGTTGAGATTTATCGAGAATGATTGATATTGTGGTTTAATCAATGTAATTAAATTTGATTAGGATAAATTAAAATATAATTGGAAATCCTTAATTTATGTAATTAAAGATGTAATCAAAGATTGATAAATTAAGATTAATTAATCCATAATCAGTGACTTACGAGTAATTAATTAATATAAGTAATTAAGGATAAATGAAATTAATATAGTTAATTAATTTATGAGGTAATTAAAGATTTCTTATTGATTTTGGTTAAAAATAATTAACATCGTGAAATGGATTAAAGTTAAATTTTTGAATAAAATTGAAGGATATTTAATCCAGGGTGATTAATTAAGATGAAAATGATAGGATGATGAATTAATTGATCTGAAATCAATTAACGTTTAATGGAGAAATCCAAGTGGATGAGATTAGTAATTCAATCAGGATTTATTTAATTCAACTAGAATAAATTGAATTAATTTGTGTGATTAAGCTTTGCTTACGGATGATTGAATGGTATTGGGCGTTTTGAATGAGTTGGTATCTCTGATATGAAATGTTGTGTATTTCATATGGATAATTTGGGTTTGGATGACATGAGAATCGAAGAGGCCGGGATCGGGTATTGGGAAATACCCGTAACCACTTCAAATTTTTAAAAATTGAATTGTGAGATTAACAAGTTGGAATGAAACATTTTAAAGTGAATCAGACTATTTTATCGAAATGTTGGCACCTAGGAAACTTATGTGTGAAATAAATTATGTCTATGACATATTGTAGATTTGTAAAAAAAAAGGTTGGTTTGAGTTACCCCGGGTTTTATTTAAGTTGTTTGCTTGGTATTCCTTGTTAGTTGGGTTTACTCACGCTGGTTTCCAGCCTGACCCGGGTGTTACTTTGGTGTAATGCTCGGGTCAGACCGAGTATTACAGATTTCCAAGTTAGGACGTTCTTGTAATGACCCAGAATTTTGGGCAATATAAATTTAATAATCCGTGTAAATAATTGAATTAATTTGATAATTTTCTTTATAATTCTAATTTGAATTGGTAAATTTAATCTTTTAAAGGTTAACAAAATTTTTAATCCGACAATATTGTTATTTGTCAAGGCCAATAAATTTCATTCTATTTATAATATATATATATATATATATATATATTTGATATATATTATGGATAGAAATATCTTTTGTTCAAATAAAGATAAATTTTCAAATTGTAATAAATATGTAAGTCTATGTTATAATTTGATATTGTTTTTAATTTAATCTATTTATAATTTATATTTGAATATAATGTAATTTAAAGCTTGTTTTAATTTATATTTTCAAAGGTTAATTTAGATTTATTAAATTATTTTCAATTATAAGATAATTGTTTGTTTTTAAAATATAAGATTGTTATTTACAAGATAGTTTAAAAAGGGATTTAAACAAAGTTTGAATCGCTTTCTTTTTAAATGCTTCAATTTAAAATGTTATAAATATATAAATATGAATGTTTTAGATTTTAAAATTTTACATGTATAAGAAGTTAGATTTGTATTTTAATTAGTTTTATAATATTGTCTTATAAAAGTAAATCTATATTTATACATGTAAATTATATTATTTAAGAGAATTAAATTATGTAAGTTTATATTACATTTAAATTAAATAAAAAAAATTATTATATTAAAAATTTCTTAAGACATGTGTAAACATGTAAACATATCTTTATAACACTTGTTAATCATGCAAATCAATTTAATGACAAATGTAAATGGTTGAAGACATGTGGCAACATTTCATTTTAATTTTAATAAATGTAAAAGCAGAAAACTTGTTTTTTTTCAAACACTTTCATTCTTGTTTCTTTTCTTAATTCTAATGGAAACCATAAATTTGTTCTTCAACCTAAAATTTTATAAACCAAAAGTAAATCAAATTTGAGTACAAATTAAAAACCTGCAAATTTAAAAACTGTAACACAAATCTTCAATCTGCAAATCAACATGCATCTTCAACCTGAATTTTCAAAGCCTCAAACTGCATTTCAAAAATGATACTCAACCTGCAACTTTCAAACCTGAAGATCATGATGATCTGCAGTTTCAATCTTTTAAGCATGCAAATGGATTTTCTTCAGCATATCAAATCCTGGAAGTAATTAAATCTGCTTTGTCCCTGCATATTGAAAATGTGAGTAAATCTTTTAAAAACAGTTTAAAACTTGAAATATAATTAAATGCATGTGGTTGAATTTGTGCGACAATATTTGTTAAATAAATTCTGGATGTAAATGCATGCTTGATTTTCTGTAGTATCCGTATGTATATATAAAAGTGTGCCTCTATTATTATTTTTACAGGTTTTAGATAAACTTGTAAATTCAATATCTTCCCTTGTATTAAATTTCAAACTCTGATTTCTAAAAGAGAAATGTGTATAACTAGGTGTTGTTAATCATAAAAATGAACTCGGGAAATTTTACTATGTTATCTTAAAATTTTATAAAGTACAGTAAATATTCAAACATGGTTAAAATTCATTTGAGTCAAATCCAATATTTGGTTATAAAATCCGTTTTGTATAACAAAATGATGAATTTTGATGGAAATATTGTGATTTTTAGTTGAGTATTCGTTGAGGAATTTGGGTTTGTGTTTTTTTGGGGGTTTTGGTGATTTCCATTGATTGGCATGATAATCGAAGCTTGAATTTTGTTTGAACCATGTTTGTGATTCATATATCATGGGAAAAATACCCTAAATTTTTTCTAATGGCTGAGGAGTTAGGAATTTAGCAAACTAGGGTTTTCCTGCTTTTGTTTTTGGCTGGACTGTCGCGATGGTTGCGACAAGAGCAGTGATGCCGGGGGTGATCGCGAGTTGATGGAAGGTGGCACGGTGATGCTAAGTGCTTGGGGGTGATTACCGGAGCTTCTGGTGGTGGTGCGTTCATCTGAGACGTTGGATTTTGGGTACGGCAGTTCTGCAATTTTGAGTGATAGAGTCGAACTTCGATTCGAGGTTGCGGTTTGGATTTTGGTTCGCGTGTGGATTTGTGGTTGTAGGGGATGATCGCGACGGCCTGAAATGGCCGTAGGTGGCGGCGCTTGTGCACCGTGCACATTCGTGTGCACTGGAGCATTCCGTTTGGGGAAGACATTTGCAACTTGAAGAAGCACTCGGGATACTCGCGTGTTTGACTCGAAGACAGTATGGTTTGGGTTTGCTTCGAGTCTTGCTTGGGGTTTTTGGTAATTTTACTCGGGTTTGACCTGAGACTTCCAGATGTGCTATTATAATGCTCAGGTTTATATTAAAAAAATAAGTTTACAAATTGAACATGATATTCTTAATAAATAAATCAAGTTGAGCTTTATGAAAGGAAAAGAATTTTCAAGTTAAAACTTGTTTATTAGAAGAAAAGTTAATCAATCTTTTTAGAATGTAAATTGAATTTATATTTTAAATTTAAAAATGATTTAACATGTTTGATTTTTAAAAATAATTATCTTAATTAAGTTTTAAAATTCAAATTTAAAAAGAAAATTTGAATTTAATTATTAAATCAAAGTTTAAGTAGATTTTGGAATAAAGTTTTTAATAACAAGTTTTCAAATTATTTTAAAATAGATATGTTTAAATTGGAGTAATTAAAGTATTTTAATTTGATTTCTAAATCCCTTATTTTCAAATAAGGTTGTTATGAGAATTTAGAAATCTAAATTGAATAATTTCTTTAAGTTGTTAAAATTTGATTAATTCAAACAATATACTTGTGAGAATAAGCAAGGTTAACTTATTTGAATAATTAACTTAATAATACTTATTTAATATGATTTGTTAATAAGTTAAGTTTGATTAAGCAATATGGTTTTCTTAATTTATTAAAGATTTTCTTTAATAATAGAAGTTAATTAATTAATTGTTTAATTAATTTTAAATAATTAGTTAATTGTTTATTTAATTTTAAATAATCACTTAATTATGGATTAATTAAGTGTAATTACTTAAATAAGTAATTAATAGTTAATTGTTAAATGTAATTAAGGAGGTTAATTACTTATGGTAGTAATTAATGGTAATTACTTCAAGGAGTAATTAGTTGAAGTGATAAATGAGTAATCACTTGATGATATCAACTAAAGAATTGATTAATATAATTGTTGAAATTAATTAATTATGAAGTAATTAATTAATTAATTAAAGGATTAATAATGGAATTAATTATTTGTAAGGTAATTAATTAAGAAATAATTAAGATTTATTAATGGAAGTAATTAGAGATAATTACTTATGTAAGTAATTAAGAGTTAATTACTTAATTATTTAGTTTATTAATTAATGTGATTAATTAATTAATGAATGAATTTAACTTAAGATTAATTACTAAGTGTAATTAATTAAAATTGTAATTAATTAATAAAGTAATTAATAATGATTTATTTATTAATTTAATTGTTTAATAATTACTTAATGAAGTAATTAAGGATTAATTAATTGGATTAATTAATCAAGGATTAATATAATTAAATTATAAATTAATTAATTAAGGAGTTAATTAAATTAAGATAAGTAATTACAAGTTGTTAATTACTGGTTATAAATGAGTTGATTAATTATAAATTAATTATTTAATTAATTAAAGTAATTATTAATTAATAAGGATCATTAATTAATGTGATTTATGATATTAATCAAGGTTGATTAATATAAGTGATTTAATTTAAGTGTGATTAATTAATTGTAATTAATTAAGGTTTAATGTAATTAATTATAATTGATTAATTAAAGAAGTAAATGTAGGATCATTAAATATTGTAATTAATGATAGTAATTTAAGGTTAATTACTGTATGTGGTTAGGATAATTACTTGAATGTAATTAAAGTATAATTAATTAAGGAAGATTAATTTGGGAAAGATCATTAGAGATGATTTATTTAAATAAATGAAAAAGGATTTTAGGTAATCAAATTTATTAAGAGTTAATCAATTCTGTTTTTTTAATTTGTTAATATTGGTTGATTGATTGATATTGGATGATCAATATTGAGTGATTGATATTGGGTGTTTGGTTGATACTGGATGATTTTGGTATCTCTGATATGTGATATGTTGCTTTGTGTGATGAATATTGATATGAATTATATATTGTGATAATTATGATTCATCTATCTGTTTATATATCATCTTAAATATAAGTTTAACTGTTGAAACCCTTAAGTATAACTTGGACATTAAAATGGCGTTTGGTTTCGGTGAGATCGGGATCGTGTTTCCATATTTGGAATCCGAAAACCACATCGATTCCAATTAAACGTTAGGTCATGAATCCCAGTAGAGCAAGTGAAGACTCGAGGTGTAAGGGCTATACGTCAGTATAACTCTGTGGGTGATTCCATAATGAGTTGACGGAATAGTGCTTATAGATTCGAGATGGTGATTTAGAGTGCAAGGGCTATGGTCATTGACTCTGATGGTGATTCCAATATGAGTGCAACGAGATAGTGCCTTCGGTTTCGTTCGAACCCAGAACGAACTTGTATAGATTGTATGCTTTCAGAACATCGTCAGGTGGACGATGAGCATTCTAAGATAGATGTTTCCTATAAAGGTAATCGCAACCTCAAGCCTCATCAACCGGGAATGGCTAAAACAGGGGAGGTGCAGCAAGGCTTCATGGTTAGCTCCCACTGGAGAGCAAGATTTACTCCTGTCTAGAAGTCCCTTTTTATTCGGCTGTGTGGGGTGGTTGATCCGGACAACCGCCGGGATTGTCTTGTTCGGGACTGTTCAGTAAGGAATGGTCCCGGCCTTATGTGGCAGGGGAGTTAAGGTGGCTCCTCGGTACGTTGATCTAGGCCACGTACTGTGACGGGCGGTACCCCAGTAACCCTGCCATTGGTGGAAACCCATTCTTCCTACGAGACCCTACGGTTTTGTTTGTATTACACACTTTTGTGGCTAGTAGCTGGAATTTAATGAATGTAACAATTTTGGCTATTTCATAATTACTCGAAAACCCTAGACACTATTATAATATCACTGGATTTCCTATCAAATGTTTTAGTTAGCATAAGGTAAAAACTTTTCCATGTTTATGTGTGGCAAGTCTTACGTGATACCTTTTCTTTTCAAAGGTTTTTCTAAATTTAAGCAATTTTAAATTGTTTACTCACACCAGACCCTTGTCGGACCCAAGTGTTTATTTTCTGTTTTATTAAACTCTTGGGTACTCATATTATGTATGAGTAGTCAAGTGATTCAGGTTAGCTTGATGAATTCTATAGGAGATATGGAGAAGGTGGCTTTCACGTGTAGATATATTTTGGTTCGGCTGTGTTTGTTTGGTATCTGTATCTATTGTGCTTGGGTTGTACAGTTAGACAGATGTTTATAACTGTCTAATATGTGTTGTGTAAGTTGTGTACTCTGATGTAATAAGATACTATGTAATATATTAAGTGATATATTATATTTCATTCGTTCCGCTGTGAGTTCTCTGATGTTGTTGTTTTTTTCTTTCTCTTTCTTTTCTTCTTTTGCCCCATTCTTTCTTTATTGATGATACGATTTCTTGGAGATAGGAAGTCGGGTCGTCTCATTTGGTATTAGAGCATTAGGTTGAGTGAATACCTAGGCTCTGGAGTGGTGTCTTCCTTGAGAGAGCGTACTTGTAATTTTTATATACAACTATATATATATATATATATACACCTAATCTTTTGGGTTATCTGTTCGGATTTTCCTACATGAGTTTTAAAGGTAGATGGAGTAGTGGTATATGTGTGTAACATGATTACCACTGATGGAAGAGGTCCATATGTTAAGGTTGGAAGTATTTGTCGAGACTGTAGACCTAATACCGTCTCGAGTGAGATTTGTTGTTTGGAGTAAGGATTTCTCTGATATCTGAAGGAAGTCTTTTTAAAGATTCGGAGTTTATCTTTGAAGAATAAGTTTGGATTTCGCTCGGGTGAGCGAATTTTTCTTGAGTTTGGATCTGTCGGAAGTGCAGAAGTAAGTGATGGTATTTTGATAACTGCGTGATGAGATGCAGAATCCATGGAAATTTCCGAAGATGTATTCTTTTGAAGTAGTTTTAGAAGTGGTTGAGGAGCAGTCTTTACCTGCCGTAGGGAAGATCCGTCTGTGTAGAATTTGTTTGGATCTTTAGCATGGAGGTTGGCTTTTCTGGAATATGAGACTAAGGTCTATAAGTTGCTTCGCTTTGGCATGGTCTCATTTGTCATTCCTTTAGGAGAGCGAATGGTTGATGATTGGTTTGGAGCCCGAATTCTTTGAGAGGATGTCTGCCATCTTGAAGGTCTCTGCGTGGTATGAAGATAGTTTTGGTTTTCGAGAAGCCTTTGGATTAGAAGTTTTTGGTTAGTTGTGGTAGAAGTACAACTCGAAGTGTTTGGTGTGCTGTCAAGAAGGTCTTTTGGCTTGGCAGTATCGTCAAAGTAGAGTTTGGAAGCAGCAGTGTTGGTTGTTTCTCGGATGGTTCAGGAATCTTAGTGTTTCTTCTATCAGCAGCCCGAGCAGTTGGTGGAAGTTATCTTGAAGAATTAACCTTGTTTGGAAAAGCTTTAAGTTGTTCTAATTGGTAAAGAGAGGATGGTTTATTTGGAACCCAAACTAGGTAGGATCGCAAAAGTGACTTGCAATTGGTTTGGAATTTTCTTGAGCATTCTTTTGTTTGAGACTGAGGATTCTCTTGAGAAGTAGGAGCTACTAAAGTAATCAGAAGGTTGTCTACATCTGAAGTTGAGTTCCATATTGTTTTGGTTCCAGAAGTGATTTTGGTGGTTAGCCTAGTAGGAGAGCTGGTGTAGCAGCTCAGAATTGTTGGAAATTGTATTTGGTCTGATCTAGCTTTTGAGTTGGATTCTACTGTAAGGTTGTGACTGAGTCAGATGAGTCACCCAGATTTTATGGATTTGATGAACAAAGTTTCCGAATTTAGTGGATAAGTTGTATTCGTGTTCATCAACATTATTCTCATCTATTTAGAATCAGAGTTGTGCAGCGGAAGCGAGGTAGCAGCTGTGCAAGGAAGGAAGCAAGTTCTGTTTGCTATTGCTTGAGTAATAGAGCTTGAGTTCTGGATTTCGATGAATTTTGGAAGACTTTTCCGTTGGATACGATCCTGAAGCCTGTTTGTTTTGGTCTAGCTGTTTCTAGAAGTATCAGCATAGGTGGAGTTGATCAGGGAAAGGATTGGCAGCCCATGGTTGTCTTTTGGGTTATGCAGATTTGAGATAAGGAGTTTTGAATTCCAAGTTGGAGACTTCGTTTTTGTTAAGATTTCTCTGGTTAGGAGAGATCAGTAATTGGATAAGATTGGTTGGTTAGTGCTGTGGCATTTGAAGATTTCTTATCTGTGTTGTGATAGGATAAGATTGAATTGCCAGTTTGGATAGGTGGAATTCATTGTGTTTCACGTATATCTGAGGGAGTACATGTATGATTCATTGTTGGTTATTGAATCTGTAGTTCAGTTAGGTTTGGAAGTTGAGCTGGATTTGAGTATAGTCTGATGTTCAGTTCAGATTGGTGGATCTAGAGATGAGTGGAGCTCTAGATTTTGGTGTAGTTTGTTAGATTCTGTAGAGCGAGTCTCCCGGTGATTTATACTTGGGAAACTCGAGATAGTACTAGAGATTTACTCTGATTTGTGTTAGGATAATCAGTTAGGTTTGTTTGTTATTTGATTGGTTGCTATGGTTGTTAGTAACTGGTCGATGGGTATGCTTTGCTGATTGAATTAAAATCTTTGTTGGGTTATTAAGTTACCTTTGCTTTTAAATTTCGGGGACGAAATTCTTTTAAGGGGGAAGGATTGTAACGATCCGGAATTTTGGGGAATATAAATTTAATAATATGTGTAAATAATTGAATTGATTTGATAATTTTCTTTATAATTTTAATTTGAATTGGTAAATTCAATCTTTTAAAGGTGAACAAAATTTTTAATCTGACAATATCGTTATTTGTCAATGCTAATAAATTTCATTCTATTTATAATATATATAAATATATATATATATTATGGATAGAAATATCTTTTGTTCAAATAAAGATAAATTTTCAAATTGTAATATATATGTAAGTCTATGTTATAATTTGATATTGTTTTTAATTTAATCTATTTATAATTTATATTTGAATATGATGTAATTTAAAGCTTGTTTTAATTAATATTTCCAAAGGTTAATTTAGATATATTAAATTATTTTCAATTATAAGATAATTGTTTGTTTTTAAAATATAAGATTGTTATTTATAAGATAGTTTAAAAAGGGATTTAAACAAAGTTTGAATCGCTTTTTTTTTAAATGCTTCAATTCAAAATGTTATAAATATATAAATATGAATGTTTTAGATTTTAAAAGTTTACATGTATAAGAAGTTATATTTGTATTTTAATTAGTTTTATAATATTGTCTTATAAAAGTAAATCTATATTTATACATGTAAATTATATTATTTAAGAGCATTAAATTAAGTAAGTTTATATTACATTTAAATTAAATAAAAAAATTTATTATATTAAAAATTGCTTAAGACATATGTAAACATGTAAACATATCTTTATAACACTTGTTAATCATGCAAATTAATTTAATGACAAATGTAAATGGTTGAAGACATGTGGCAACATTTCATTTTAATTTTTAATAAATGTAAAAGAAGAAAACTTGTTTTTTTTCAAACACTTTCATTCTTGTTTCTTTTCTTAATTCTAATGGAAACCACAAATTTGTTCTTCAACCTGAAATTTTATAAACCAAAAGTAAATCAATTTGAGTTCAAATTAAAAACCTGCAAATTAAAAAACTGCAACACAAATCTTCAATCTGCAAATCAACATGCATCTTCAACCTGAAATTTCAAAGCCTCATACTGCATTTCAAAAATGATATTCAACCTGCAACTTTCAAACCTGAAGATCTGAAGATCTGCAGTTTCAATCTTTTAAGCATGCAAATGGATTTTCTTCAGCATTTCAAATCCTGGAAGTAATTAAATTTGCTTTGTCCCTGCATATTGAAAATGTGAGTAAATCTTTTAAAAACAGTTTAAAACTTGAAATTTAATTAAATGCATGTGGTTGAATGTAACGTACGCGGATTTTCGTTGCCGAAAAAACCGAATAGTTATGGGTTTTAAAAAGAAAAGAAAAGAAAGAGAGAAGAGAAGATAGAAAAAGAAAAATAGAGGGAAAAGAAGATAGACAATTTTTAGAAAACAGAGAATTAGAAAAACAGAAGATAGAAAATTTTAAAAATAGAACGGGACAGAAAGGGAACAACAGAACAACAACAGAATCTCACAATTCGCAGCGGAACAACATATAATAATAAATGAATAATCTTTAAACAAAGAACTATATCAGTTATTACATTACATCATATCATCAGAGTGTACAACATCATACAACAACAAACAGTGCAGCGGAAAAAGAAATACTACATAGTAATACGCCATGCCATCCAGCTTGCCTCCAGCAACTCCAGAATATCCCGAATATCCTGATAAACCTTAACTCTTGACTGCCCGTGTGGAAAATTGGTGGGCACCCAGAGTTTAGGAAGGAAAACAATAAACTCCAAGTCAGTCATGTGACTGGTGTGAGAACTCAAAACAGTTTATTTATCTTTAAAATCAAAATAGAGGAATATTTTTAATCAATTCGCAATGCTTTTAAAAATGAGACTACCATAAGGCCTCCTGCCACACACACAATGCAAACGCAGACTTGGAGAAGATTTCTCCTTATGATAGTCAAAGATGCTTGATACGCATTAAAATCAAATCAATTTTGATATTATTATTAGTGCATAGTGTAGAAGAAATTCATTTCGAAAGTAGAATATAAATCTTAGCCAGCATAGGTACCATTATATTATGCCTACTATAGCTACCTCCTGAGGAAGCAGGTTCTACAACTAAACCGTACAAGTCACGTATTGTTTCTTTGGATTTCCAACGAATGATCAGGCCAAGGAACTTCCCATTGCCACATGAGAATGCCTCTGGATGGACATCCCCGAGAACCAAACCGGATCTCTACCAACACAAGGCCGGGTTACCCCTAACTGAGTAACAACTGACCGAATATGCCATCCCCCGGTCCTTTGGGACCTTTTCACCGAGCGCTCGTAATCAATTCACACAATCATAACAAAGTGTTTTCAACATGAGTAAGTATCTGGGCTCCATACCATGATACCACCCTTTTCCAGAAGGAAATGGACACATCCTAAAGGGTGCTACCCCTCATAACCTTGCTGCTTCTTTCCTGTTTTGACCATTCACGGGGTGTGAGGCTCGACGAAGTCACGTCCACAAAAACATACTTTATACAAAAGCCATGCTTTGGGTCAACAAATGATCAACACAATGATCACAAGGATAGACGATCAAATAAATGATCCTATCACAAATAATCAACACAATGATCATTTCAGCATCACTCAGCATGTCACATTACCAAACTGGGAATATATCGCTGATAACTTCAACTATATAACCTTTGAGCTCGTACGTCTCAAAGAAGGGTGTTAAGCAAAGAATAAATTCTCCGCCACCAACAGAAATATATTTGAAAGAAATCGGCTTTATATCTCAACTTGTAATATCAGGCATACAATCCATACAAGTCTGTTCCGGGCTCGAACAAAACCGAAGGCACTTCTTACGAAGCCCTTGCAATACGGGTATTCACAATCCCGATCGAATTTCCCATCACTTAGGAGATCTCTATACCAGGAGCTACCCAGTGCAGAGACAATCGATAGGTCATCCTATCGCTTTCACAAATACTCGGTCTTCAACACCGATCTTCAAATGCAATTCATAACGACGTATCACATATTCGGAATGGGTTATACGACCCCATGGTCCTTTCCCGGTTAACCCGAATAGTGAGCGCTTATTCAAAAATAAGTGTGACATTCACATTCAAACAAATCACATCAATTACCCATTCAAAGGGGAATATTGATAGTCGGTTATTGAACTATCAATGGATATGCACACATCACCAGTTTCCAAATAATTTTCCAAATTATTTATTTTCCAAAATATTTTCACTAGATATATAATTTCATACTTCAAAAATAAATCAATGTTTATTTTTAAACCAATTCCACCTTCTTTTATAAATTCACTAGTGAATTTACATTCCAAAGTATTAATGAATATACGACTTCAATTCGATTTATAATATTCATTTTCAATTTATCTTCAAAAAGATAAATCCTAATTATTCACTTTATATTGGAAAACAATTCCATACTTATTTATTCATAAGTAATTCACAAATTTTATTTATTTTCAACACTTGGAAAATATTCAATATACTTAAATCAAATTAAGTATATATTTCATTCTTTAAGGAAATCATTCACTTAAACATATTTATTTGGGCCAAAACGAATGTTACGTAAAACATCGTTACGACAACCCAAAATCACTAGTATAGGGATTCGAAATTAAAATAGATATATAAATCCCAATACTATACAAAACATTTCCTTTCGGAAATCATTTACTATAACAACAGTGTTATAGTCCACTATTTCCTTTTATTTCTCGAAATCGTCTATTTCAACAATAAATGTTGAAATCTATGGTTTCGAATCTCAACACATTTAAAACATCGTTAGATCGTTTTAATTCAATTTAAAACATCAAATCTAAACCATTTTCTTTAACGTGTTATTCACTATTCAAAAACGTGAATAAACTTCGTTAACAAATCTCATTCTTTTATTCATTTTAATTCAAAGGATTTTTCACTATTCAAAAATGTGAATATAACTCCATTAATAGGTTTCAACAATTTTCTTATCAAAATAAGTCGTTTGTAAATTTATAAAACAACGTTTATAAATTCCATTTTATTTATTTTATAACAACTTCCTTTTATAAATTCCTTTATTAACCTATTCCAGTTTATAACTTAATCATAAACTAAAAGTTCATATTATAAGTTAAATCCTTATAAAACGATTATTTTACAAAAATCGTTCCTTTAAAAGCTTTCCAAATCATAAATCTTATAACTTATAAGATTCCCATTTAACCAATCTATTTTCAAATAATTTCACCAAATTTATAAATCTTACTATTTATAAATTTCTTTTATAACTTCACAGTTTATAATTCTATAAATTTCATTCATTTATGAAATTCATTTTCACTTCATTTCAAACACTTATAAAAACTCGTTTTATAAGTCAATATTTCAATTTATAAATATCCGTTTATAAATCTCTTAATATAAATCAATTTATATTATTCTTTTAAACGTCTTTAATTTCCTTTATAGTTTCACCATTTTGATTTATAAAATAATCAAATTTTATAAATCCTATTTTTTAAACTTTTATAATATATTCAAAAATCCAATTTAAACTATTTTATAAAATCATAAATCCCCTATTTCTCAAAAATCAACTTTTAACTATATTTCACAAAATCATAATTTTTATAACTTTAACTATTATAACGTTTATTTATTTAAAATGGATCAATTCCAAAAATTATTTTATAAAACGTATACTTTCTAAAATCACTTTAAAAATCATTTTTAAAATCCCAAAATCTGGGTCCAATGATGCTACACACCAAATAGTCAATCACGACTAACAACGATATCATATATCGATATGATAATCCATCAAATATCAAAATATCTGAAATTAAATAAAACTGTTGAGGAATCCAGTTGGATCCCTCCAACCTGTTTCCTGCATCCAAAAACATTAGCACAATACCAATTTCGTTCCAGTACGAAATTATCGCGGTATATGTTCTTATTTAATATTATCCGCTTAATAACGGCGTAATAGGGTCTCATCCGCTAAAAAATACGGGAAATCAATCAACTGCAATATATACATATGCCAATATATATATATTGATATTATATATAATACCAATTTCACTGTTTATGAAATATTCGCAGTATATGTTTTTAATAAATAACATCCGCTTACTAACGGCGTATAATGTCTATTTTAACAATCAATAATTTACAGTCATCATTCAAACATGCATTCAAATATTTTAAATCTAACTATTTAAAATAAAATCGAAACCGATTCGATTGAGTGAGAAATTCTCACCTTGGTTTTAATTTCCGTTTCAGCTTTTATTTCGAATAAAATTAAACGCGCGTTTAATTTTACCCGAAATTCTCACTAACTCCAAACGACTCCAAACCAACTCCATCGCGTAGTGCTTGTCCATACGATTCCAACGCAACTGAGTTTGCATTTTTTCGACCTCGTATGAAAAAGTTATGCATTTTACAAGTTTGTACACGTTTTATATAAACTAATATAACATAACTTAATTAATTTTAAACCTACTCAACTACAGCCACTGGATCTAAATCCAACGCCTCCAACTTCATCACCCTCAATCTCTCGTTCATCTCCAGACACACGCAAATAGGGCCGAACCCATGATTAGCTTTTAGGGTTAAACATTGCAACTTCAATACACAACGATACTTCATCACACCACCGCCAACACAAAGCTCTCGACGCATGCTACCACCACCAGGAAGAGCTCCAGGCTCGGCCCCCCATAGGCACGCGCGCACGCAAGAGGAACGGCCTCGTTCGTGCTCAATTTCCCATCGATCCGCTCAACTATTCTCGATCTTGACCGTTGATCTTGTAGATCTTGATGTGCTCTGTAACTTTGTAGTTGATGGCTTCGTGAATCGATGAATGGATTGAGAGATTTTGAGGGAGGAAGGAAGAGCATTTTCGGCCATCCATTATGTAACTGGCGGCTGCGTTTTTAGGTTTAGGGTTTTTCTTTTTTTTTTTTATTTTGGATTTAAGGTGATATTTATAAGAAAAGCAAGCGTAAACACTATTCATCCCGGGAATTCCGAACTCCGATTTAGACGCCGTAACCAGCGTACCTAGGTTTTATCCCGCGTTCCGGACACAATGGAACAGGTTTCGGAAGCTAATTCGGAAGTATGTGCGAGTTATGACTGTAAACGCTCAATTTGAATTAAACCGATTTAAATCGATTTCTAGGCGTTTTAATTTGTACCGGACAAACGGTAAATCCAATTGACTTGAAATTTGAAACCTTACAATAATATCACATTACGGATCTGATGAAACTGGTTTTGTCGAAATCCGAGACTTTTTGAAAAATGGCTATTTTGACTCGCCAAATTTAAATTAAAAATAATTCGATGCGTTTCGAGCTGCCACGATCAAACGATAGCTCCGATTGACACGAAATTTGAAATCCGATAATAACTAACTATTACGGATCCAATGAAACTGGTTTCGTTCAATTCTGAGACTGTTCAAAAATTGGCTATTTTACAGTCGATTATTAAATATTAAAATATTCAATTTTCACAAATTAACTTTTAATTCGATTTTAAAAGTTCTAAAATATCGTTCTAACTTCAATATGATTAAATAAAATTTTACAAATCATTTTCAATCATATTTAACTCGATTTCAATTATTTCTATAATTTAACATATTAAATTATCGATTTAATTATTCAATTAAATCCAATAATTCAAATAAAAATTTATTTGACTTATAAATTCACTTATTAATATTTAAAATTAATTAAATATCCAAATTTTAATTTCTAAAAATTCTGGGTCGTTACAATCTTTCCCCCTTAAAAGAATTTCGTCCTCGAAATTACAAGTAAGAAAATTACAGAATCTATTAACTTTCCAAAATTTATAATTAAACTTCTTACAATCTTTACTAAGTTTTCAAATCATACTTAGTTATCTTTTCAAAAACAACTACTATTGTTTAACTTTCAACTTCAAATCAAAGTTAAAGTTTTCAAAACTTTCCAAATTTTTCTCAAATTTTTTCTAACGCCTTAAATTTTCGGAAAAATTCGCCATAGTCTCCTTTGCGCGGCTCGATCCGAAAAAAAAAAAATGACAGTATATATATCACAAATATACATCTCATCAAGTAATGAGGCATCCCGAAGGGAAAAAAATGTAAAAGTACGATATTTAATCCGAGATATGTACCTTATATTTTATTAGCAAGCATATACGGCTAATATAGCGTGAAAGCGAACTCCAAATGCGAAGCAAACGCGATCCGCACCTACTAAACACTTAAAAAACAACATGAGAATCATGCATATAGACAATAATCTCAATATACAACATATAGCAACATAACTATACATGTCACATAGCAAATGCAACCAAACAACAAATGCAATATATATTCAACCATCAACCAACTAACATCCATATCCAATAAACATTCATTCATATTCTCATTCATATTTAATGAATTGGTTTTCACTCTAAATCATATTTGATTTATTAACATTGGATTTTATCAACATTCATTTTCAATTCAATTAGTTATTATTTACTAATTTAAATCCAATTCACATTCAATTGTATTCAAACTTATTTACTTCTAATTTGAATTCAATTGCATTAGCTTTCAATTTCAATAGTACTTAATGAATTATATACTATCAACCAACAATCATATAACAATCAATGTATATTAATTTCAACCAAATTCCTTTGCTTATATTCATTCATTTTTTTATTCAACTTCTAATAACATTAGATTTTAATGAATTAACATTTATATTCATTATTTCATATCAATTCTATTCACATTCAATTGATTATCATTTATATAACTCTTAAGTCATATTCCATTTAACTTTAAATTCACTTCTTATTTACAACTCATATTCATATAATTTTACTTCTTATATATATAAGTTCATTTCACAATTGTAAATCACTTTAATTATAATTCAATTCTTATAATTCTTTTTACTTATACAATTATTCTTCAATTTAGATTATTCAAACAACCAAACAATCAACTTATATACACTTTAATAATTCTGAAAAATTATTCCTTTATATATAAAAATATAATCAAGTAAAATTATTTCATTTACCCAATTTAAAACAATATTATGTCGAATTGTTCTATTCAAGTGTTTAGAAACCCCTTCGGCATAGTCTTGCGGACCACGCTGACGAAAGTTCATATGCCACTCAACAAACCAATCATCACAATATAAAACAATTTTATATTCACTAACAAATACGCTCTCATATTTATTATTACACTCAAATTCATTCTAGAGTACTGCTGACTCTATCTCTAATGAATTATACCCAACAGAACCATGGTTGTCGCTTAACCATCAGCTCTGATACCAAATGTAACGTACGCGGATTTTCGTTGCCGAAAAAACCGAATAGTTATGGGTTTTAAAAAGAAAAGAAAAGAAAGAGAGAAGAGAAGATAGAAAAAGAAAAATAGAGGGAAAAGAAGATAGACAATTTTTAGAAAACAGAGAATTAGAAAAACAGAAGATAGAAAATTTTAAAAATAGAACGGGACAGAAAGGGAACAACAGAACAACAACAGAATCTCACAATTCGCAGCGGAACAACATATAATAATAAATGAATAATCTTTAAACAAAGAACTATATCAGTTATTACATTACATCATATCATCAGAGTGTACAACATCATACAACAACAAACAGTGCAGCGGAAAAAGAAATACTACATAGTAATACGCCATGCCATCCAGCTTGCCTCCAGCAACTCCAGAATATCCCGAATATCCTGATAAACCTTAACTCTTGACTGCCCGTGTGGAAAATTGGTAGGCACCCAGAGTTTAGGAAGGAAAACAATAAACTCCAAGTCAGTCATGTGACTGGTGTGAGAACTCAAAACAGTTTATTTATCTTTAAAATCAAAATAGAGGAATATTTTTAATCAATTCGCAATGCTTTTAAAAATGAGACTACCATAAGGCCTCCTGCCACACACACAATGCAAACGCAGACTTGGAGAAGATTTCTCCTTATGATAGTCAAAGATGCTTGATACGCATTAAAATCAAATCAATTTTGATATTATTATTAGTGCATAGTGTAGAAGAAATTCATTTCGAAAGTAGAATATAAATCTTAGCCAGCATAGGTACCATTATATTATGCCTACTATAGCTACCTCCTGAGGAAGCAGGTTCTACAACTAAAGCGTACAAGTCACGTATTGTTTCTTTGGATTTCCAACGAATGATCAGGCCAAGGAACTTCCCATTGCCACATGAGAATGCCTCTGGATGGACATCCCCGAGAACCAAACCGGATCTCTACCAACACAAGGCCGGGTTACCCCTAACTGAGTAACAACTGACCGAATATGCCATCCCCCGGTCCTTTGGGACCTTTTCACCGAGCGCTCGTAATCAATTCACACAATCATAACAAAGTGTTTTCAACATGAGTAAGTATCTGGGCTCCATACCATGATACCACCCTTTTCCAGAAGGAAATGGACACATCATAAAGGGTTCTACCCCTCATAACCTTGCTGCTTCTTTCCTGTTTTGACCATTCACGGGGTGTGAGGCTCGACGAAGTCACGTCCACAAAAACATACTTTATACAAAAGCCATGCTTTGAGTCAACAAATGATCAACACAATGATCACAAGGATAGACGATCAAATAAATGATCCTATCACAAATAATCAACACAATGATCATTTCAGCATCACTCAGCATGTCACATTACCAAACTGGGAATATATCGCTGATAACTTCAACTATATAACCTTTGAGCTCGTACGTCTCAAAGAAGGGTGTTAAGCAAAGAATAAATTCTCCGCCACCAACAGAAATATATTTGAAAGAAATCGGCTTTATATCTCAACTTGTAATATCAGGCATACAATCCATACAAGTCTGTTCCGGGCTCGAACAAAACCGAAGGCACTTCTTACGAAGCCCTTGCAATACGGGTATTCACAATCCCGATCGAATTTCCCATTACTTAGGAGATCTCTATACCAGGAGCTACCCAGTGCAGAGACAATCGATAGGTCATCCTATCGCTTTCACAAATACTCGGTCTTCAACACCGATCTTCAAATGCAATTCATAACGACGTATCACATATTCGGAATGGGTTATACGACCCCATGGTCCTTTCCCGGTTAACCCGAATAGTGAGCGCTTATTCAAAAATAAGTGTGACATTCACATTCAAACAAATCACATCAATTACCCATTCAAAGGGAAATATTGATAGTCGGTTATTGAACTATCAATGGATTTGCACACATCACCAGTTTCCAAATAATTTTCCAAATTATTTATTTTCCAAAATATTTTCACTAGATATATAATTTCATACTTCAAAAATAAATCAATATTTATTTTTAAACCAATTCCACCTTCTTTTATAAATTCACTGGTGAATTTACATACCAAAGTATTAATGAATATACGACTTCAATTCGATTTATAATATTCATTTTCAATTTATCTTCAAAAAGATAAATCCTAATTATTCACTTTATATTGGAAAACAATTCCATACTTATTTATTCATAAGTAATTCACAAATTTTATTTATTTTCAACACTTGGAAAATATTCAATATACTTAAATCAAATTAAGTATATATTTCATTCTTTAAGGAAATCATTCACTTAAACATATTTATTTGGGCCAAAACGAATGTTACGTAAAACATCGTTACGACAACCCAAAATCACTAGTATAGGGATTCGAAATTAAAATAGATATATAAATCCCAATACTATACAAAACATTTCCTTTCGGAAATCATTTACTATAACAACAGTGTTATAGTCCACTATTTCCTTTTATTTCTCGAAATCGTCTATTTCAACAATAAATGTTGAAATCTATGGTTTCGAATCTCAACACATTTAAAACATCGTTAGATCGTTTTAATTCAATTTAAAACATCAAATCTAAACCATTTTCTGTAACGTGTTATTCACTATTCAAAAACGTGAATAAACTTCGTTAACAAATCTCATTCTTTTATTCATTTTAATTCAAAGGATTTTTCACTATTCAAAAATGTGAATATAACTCCATTAATAGGTTTCAACAATTTTCTTATCAAAATAAGTCGTTTGTAAATTTATAAAACAACGTTTATAAATTCCATTTTATTTATTTTATAACAACTTCCTTTTATAAATTCCTTTATTAACCTATTCCAGTTTATAACTTAATCATAAACTAAAAGTTCATATTATAAGTTAAATCCTTATAAAACGATTATTTTACAAAAATCATTCCTTTAAAAGCTTTCCAAATCATAAATCTTATAACTTATAAGATTCCTATTTAACCAATCTATTTTCAAATAATTTCACCAAATTTATAAATCTTACTATTTATAAATTTCTTTTATAACTTCACAGTTTATAATTCTATAAATTTCATTCATTTATGAAATTCATTTTCACTTCATTTCAAACACTTATAAAAACTCGTTTTATAAGTCAATATTTCAATTTATAAATATCCGTTTATAAATCTCTTAATATAAATCAATTTATATTATTCTTTTAAACGTCTTTAATTTCCTTTATAGTTTCACCATTTTGATTTATAAAATAATCAAATTTTATAAATCCTATTTTTTAAACTTTTATAATATATTCAAAAATCCAATTTAAACTATTTTATAAAATCATAAATCCCCTATTTCTCAAAAATCAACTTTTAACTATATTTCACAAAATCATAATTTTTATAACTTTAACTATTATAACGTTTATTTATTTAAAATGGATCAATTCCAAAAATTATTTTATAAAACGTATACTTTCTAAAATCACTTTAAAAATCATTTTTAAAATCCCAAAATCTGGGTCCAATGATGCTACACACCAAATAGTCAATCACGACTAACAACGATATCATATATCGATATGATAATCCATCAAATATCAAAATATCTGAAATTAAATAAAACTGTTGAGGAATCCAGTTGGATCCCTCCAACCTGTTTCCTGCATCCAAAAACATTAGCACAATACCAATTTCGTTCCAGTACGAAATTATCGCGGTATATGTTCTTATTTAATATTATCCGCTTAATAACGGCGTAATAGGGTCTCATCCGCTAAAAAATACGGGAAATCAATCAACTGCAATATATACATATGCCAATATATATATATTGATATTATATATAATACCAATTTCACAGTTTATGAAATATTCGCGGTATATGTTTTTAATAAATAACATCCGCTTACTAACGGCGTATAATGTCTATTTTAACAATCAATAATTTACAGTCATCATTCAAACATGCATTCAAATATTTTAAATCTAACTATTTAAAATAAAATCGAAACCGATTCGATTGAGTGAGAAATTCTCACCTTGGTTTTAATTTCCGTTTCAGCTTTTATTTCGAATAAAATTAAACGCGCGTTTAATTTTACCCGAAATTCTCACTAACTCCAAACGACTCCAAACCAACTCCATCGCGTAGTGCTCGTCCATACGATTCCAACGCAACTGAGTTTGCATTTTTTCGACCTCGTATGAAAAAGTTATGCATTTTACAAGTTTGTACACGTTTTATATAAACTAATATAACATAACTTAATTAATTTTAAACCTACTCAACTACAGCCACTGGATCTAAATCCAACGCCTCCAACTTCATCACCCTCAATCTCTCGTTCATCTCCAGACACACGCAAATAGGGCCGAACCCATGATTAGCTTTTAGGGTTAAACATTGCAACTTCAATACACAACGATACTTCATCACACCACCGCCAACACGAAGCTCTCGACGCATGCTACCACCACCAGGAAGAGCTCCAGGCTCGGCCCCCCATAGGCACGCGCGCACGCAAGAGGAACAGCCTCGTTCGTGCTCAATTTCCCATCGATCCGCTCAACTATTCTCGATCTTGACCGTTGATCTTGTAGATCTTGATGTGCTCTATAACTTTGTAGTTGATGGCTTCGTGAATCGATGAATGGATTGAGAGATTTTGAGGGAGGAAGGAAGAGCATTTTCGGCCATCCATTATGTAACTGGCGGCTGCGTTTTTAGGTTTAGGGTTTTTCTTTTTATTTTTTTATTTTGGATTTAAGGTGATATTTATAAGAAAAGCAAGCGTAAACACTATTCATCCCGGGAATTCCGAACTCCGATTTAGACGCCGTAACCAGCGTACCTAGGGTTTATCCCGCGTTCCGGACACAATGGAACAGGTTTCGGAAGCTAATTCGGAAGTATGTGCGAGTTATGACTGTAAACGCTCAATTTGAATTAAACCGATTTAAATCGATTTCTAGGCGTTTTAATTTGTACCGCACAAACGGTAAATCCAATTGACTTGAAATTTGAAACCTTACAATAATATCACATTACGGATCCGATGAAACTGGTTTCGTCGAAATCCGAGACTTTTTGAAAAATGGCTATTTTGACTCGCCAAATTTAAATTAAAAATAATTCGATGCGTTTCGAGCTGCCACGATCAAACGATAGCTCCGATTGACACGAAATTTGAAATCCGATAATAACTAACTATTACGGATCCAATGAAACTGGTTTCGTTCAATTCTGAGACTGTTCAAAAATTGGCTATTTTACAGTCGATTATTAAATATTAAAATATTCAATTTTCACAAATTAACTTTTAATTCGATTTTAAAAGTTCTAAAATATCGTTCTAACTTCAATATGATTAAATAAAATTTTACAAATCATTTTCAATCATATTTAACTCGATTTCAATTATTTCTATAATTTAACATATTAAATTATCGATTTAATTATTCAATTAAATCCAATAATTCAAATAAAAATTTATTTGACTTATAAATTCACTTATTAATATTTAAAATTAATTAAATATCCAAATTTTAATTTCTAAAAATTCTGGGTCGTTACAATGAATTTGTGTGACAATATTTATTGAATAAATTCTGGATGTAAATGCATGCTTGATTTTCTGTAGTATCCGTATGTATATATAAAAGTGTGCCTCTGTTATTTTTTTTATAGGTTTTGGATAAACTTGTAAATTCAATATCTTCCCTTGTATTAAATTTCAAACTCTGATTTCTAAAAGAGAAATGTGTATAACTAGGTGTTGTTAATCATAAAAATGAACTCGGTAAATTTTATTATGTTTTTATCTTAAAATTTTATAAAGTACAGTAAGTATTCAAACATGGTTAAAGTTCATTTGAGTCAAATCCAATATTTGGTTATAAAATTTGTTTTGTATAACAAAATGATGAATTTTGATGGAAATACTGTGATTTTTAGTTGAGTATTCGTTGAGAAATTTGGGTTTCTGTTTTTTTAGGGGTTTTGGTGATTTCCATTGATTGGCATGATAATCGAAGCTTGAATTTTGTTTGAAGCATGTTTGTGAATCATATATCATGGGAAAAATATCCTAAATTATTTCTAATAGCTGAGGAGTTAGGAATTTAGCAAACTAGGGTTTTGCCTGCTTTTGTTTTTGGCTGGACTGTCGCGATGGTTGCGACAAGAGTAGTGACGCCGGGGGTGATCGCGAGTTGATGGAAGGTGGCACGGTGATGCTACGGTGCTTGGGGGTGATTATCGGAGCTTCTGGTGGTGGTGCGTTCATCTGAGACGTTGGATTTTGGGTACGGCAGTTCTGCAATTCTGAGTGATAGAGTCGAACTTCGGTTCGAGGTTGCTTTATTCGATCTGGGTTTGGATTTTGGTTCGCGTGTGGATTTGTGGTTGTCGGGGTTGATCGCGATGACTTGAAACAGTCGTAGGTGGTGGCGCATGTGCACCATGCACATTCGTGTGCACTAGAGTATTCCGTTTGGGGTAGACGTTTGCAACTCGAAGAAGCACTCGGGATACTCGCGTGTTTGACTCGAAGACAGTAGGGTTTGGGTTTGCTTCGAGTCTTGCTTGGGGTTTTTGGTAATTTTACTCGGGTTTGACCCAAGACTTCCGGCTGTGCTAGTATAATGCTCAGGTTTATATTAAAAAAATAAGTTTGCAAATTGAACATGTTATTCTTAATAAATAAATCAAGTTGAGCTTTATAACAGGAAAAGAATTTTCAAGTAAAACTTGTTTATTAGAAGAAAAGTTAATCAATCTTTTTGGAATGTAAATTGAATTTATATTTTAAATTTAAAAATGATTTAAGATGTTTGATTTTTAAAAATAATTATCTTAATTAAGTTTTAAAATTCAAATTTAAAAAGAGAATTTGAATTTAATTATTAAATCAAAGTTTAAGTAGATTTTGGAATAATGTTTTTAATAACAAGTTTTCAAATTATTTTAAAATAGATATGTTTAAATTGGAGTAATTAAAGTATTTTAATTTGATATCTAAATCCCTTATTTTCAAATAAGGTTGTTATTAGAATTTAGAAATCTAAATTGAATAATTTGTTTAAGTTGTTAAAATTTGATTAATTCAAACAATTTATTTGTGAGAATAAACAAGGTTAACTTATTTGAGTAATTAACTTAATAATACTTATTAAATATGATTTTTAGTAAGTTAAGTTTGATTAAGAATTATGGTTTTCTTAATTTATTAAAGATTTTCTTTAATAATAGAAGTTAATTAATTAATTGTTTAATTAATTTTAAATAATTAGTTAATTGTTTATTTAATTTTAAATAATCACTTAATTATAGATTAATTAAGTGTAATTACTTAAATAAGTAATTAATGGTTAATTGTTAAATGTAATTAAGGAGGTTGATTACTTATGGTAGTAATTAATGGTAATTACTCGAAGGAGTAATTAGTTGAAGTGATAAATGAGTAATCACTTGATGATATCAATTAAAGAATTGATTAATATAATTGTTCAAATTAATTAATTATGAAGTAATTAATTAATTAAAGGATTAAGCATTATTTATTAATGGAATCAATTATTTGTAAGGTAATTAATTAAGAAAGTAATTAAGATTTATTAATGGAATTAATAAGAGATAATTACTTATGTAAGTAATTAAGAGTTAATTACTTAATTATTTAGTTAATTAATGTGATTAATTAATTAATTAATGAATTTAACTTAAGAGTAATTACTAAGTGTAATTAATTAAAATTGTAATTAATTAATAACGTAATTAATTAATGATTTATTTATTAATTTAACTGTTTAATAATTACTTAATGAAGTAATTAAGGATTAATTAATTGGATTAATTAATCAAGGATTAATATAATTAAATTGGAAATTAATTATTAATTAAGGAGTTAATTAAATTAAGATAAGTAATTACAAGTTATTAATTACTGGTTATAAATGAGTTGATTAATTATAAGTTAATTATTTAATTAATTAAAGTAATTATTAATTAATAAGGATCATTAATTAATGTAATTTATGATATTAATCATGGTTGATTAATATAAGTGATTTAATTTAAGTGTGATTAATTAATTGTAATTAATTAAGGTTTAATGCAATTAATTATAATTGATTAATTAAAGAAGTAAATGTAGGATCTTTATTTATTGTAATTAATGATAGTAATTTAAGGATAATTACTGTATGTGGTTAAGATAATTACTTGAATGTAATTAAAGTATAATTAATTAAGGAAGATTAATTTGGGAAAGATCATTAGAGATGATTTATTTAATTAAATGAAAGAGGATTTTAGGTAATCAAATTTATAAAGGGTTAATCAATTCTGTTTGGTTGATTTGTTAATATTGGGTGGTTGATTGATATTGGATGATCAATATTGAGTGATTGATATTGGGTGTTTGGTTGATACTGGATGATTTGGGTATCATTGATATGTGATATGTTGCTTTGTGTGATGAATATTGATATGAGTTATATATTGTGATAATTATGATTCATCTATCTGTTAATATATCATCTTGAATATAAGTTTAACTGTTGAAACCCTTAAGTATAACTTGGACATTAAAATGGCGTTTGGTTTCGGTGAGACCGGGGTCGGGTTTCCATATTTGGAATCCGAAAACCACATCGATTCCAATTAAACGTTAGGTCGTGAATCCAAGTGGAGCAAGTGGAGACTCGAGGTGTAAGGGCTATACGTCAGTATAACTCTGTGGGGTGATTCCGTAATGAATTGATGGAATAGTGCTTATAGATTCGAGATGGTGATTTAGAGTGGAAGGGCTATGGTCGTTGACTCTGAGGGTGATCCCAATATGAGTGCAACGAGATAGTGCCTTCGGTTTTGTTCGAACCTGGAACGAACTTGTATGGATTGTATGCTTTCAGAACATCGTCAGGTGGACGATGAGCATTCTAAGATAGATGTGTTCTATAAACGTGATCGTAACCTCAAGCCTCATCAACCGGGAATGGCTAAAACAGGGGAGGTGCAGCAAGGCTTTGTGGGTAGCTCCTACTGGAGAGAAAGATTTACTCCTGTCTAGAAGTCCCTTTTTATTCGACTGTGTGGGGCTGTTGATCCGGACAACCGCCAGGGTTGTCTTGTTCTGGACTGTACAGTAAGGAATGGTTCCGGCCTTGTGTTGCAGGGGAGTTAGGGTGGCTCCTCTGTACGTGGATCTAGGCCACGTACTGTGACGGGCGGTACCCCATTAGCCCTGCCATTGATGGAAACCCATTCTTCCTACGAGACCCTACGGTTTTGTTTGTATTACCCACTTTTGTGGCTAGTAGCTGGAATTTAATGAATGTAACAATTTCGGCTATTTCATATTTACTTGAAAACCCTAGACACTATTATAATATCACTGGTTTTCCTATCAAATGTTATGGTTAGCGTAAGGTAAAAACTTTTCCATGTTTATGTGTGGGAAGTCTTACGTGATACCTTTTCTTTTCAAAGGTTTTTCTAAAGTTAAGCAACTTTAAACTGTTTAGTCACACCAGACCCCTGTCTGACCCGTGTTTATTTTCTGTTTTATTAAACTCTTGGGTACTCATATTATGTATGAGTAGTCAAGTGATTCAGGTTAACTTGATGAATTCTAGAGGAGACATGGAGAAGGAGGCTTCCACGTGTAGATATATTTTGGTTCCGCTGTGTTTATTCGGTATCTGTATCTGTTGTACTTGAGTTGTACAGTTAGACAGATGTTTATAACTGTCTAATATGTGTTGTGTAAGTTGTGTACTCTGATGTACTAAGATACTATGTAATATATTAAGTGATATATTATATTTCATTCGTTCCGCTGTGAGTTCTCTGATGTTTTTGTTTCTTTCTTTCTCTTTCTTTTCTTCTTCTACCCCTTTATTTCTTCATCGATGATACGATTTCTTGGAGATAGGAAGTCGGGTCGTCTCAGTTCTGGAGCTCAGGAGGCGAGCTGGATGGCAATATCGTATAGAGTATTTCTGCTGTATTTATATTATTGTTAATCTGAGACATGATAATTTTATATATTCAGTGACTGTATATATATGAAACTCTGATGTATATTGGATGTAATCGAAAGATATACTATTCTCTTGTAAACTGTTAATATTTATTATTATATTTTATCCACTGCGAATGTGAGATGTTTGGTGTTTTTGTTCTTCTTCTTCTATCTCTTTCTTCTTTTTCATAACTATATGGAATTTTCGACTTCGGAAATTTCGGATCGTTACACCTCTTCTCTAAGATTAGACATTTGCATCATAATTTTTACACTAATTCCATTAAGACAAGCAGTAACAGGAAAACTTCTTTCATCCAAAATCCAAGAATTAAAACTCTCTGCTACATTCGACTTATTTTCACCATATCACTTCCCCGGAAAAAAATTCTGCCCAATGATCATACGGTTTATCATTCAAGTACTCTATAACTTTGGCACCTCCAATTTCTTTATACTTGGACATAGCTTTTTCAAACCCATGATCATTAGAAGCTATAGCACAACGCTTAAGTAAATGAGCTACCCAAACACCCCTTCCACTTTTCACAATGCTAGCAATTTTATTTTGCATATGATGCAAACAATAAGAATGGTGACTATTTGGAAAAAAAATTGTAATACTTAACGATAAACCCCAGTGTCTATCACTTAAAAAAGTTAATATTCTATCACAACCGAGAGAATTCTTTAGGTGTTTTAAAAACCAACTCCATCATTCTTCATTTTCTTTGGGAACAAGAGCCATTGCTAATAGGAAAAAACCTGGAAAAAAACAAAAAAATAAAATTCACTGTTTATGTATTACATTTGAAACAACAAAATGCGCTATATTCGAAACAATATCATCTAGTAGTAGACAATCACATGAACATTATGCCCTCGGCTCGAATAAAAAAGGAAAAATAAATTTCCTAGAGGCAATTCATCCTTTTTTCTTTTTTCTAAAAACATTGCTACTTGAATGTGTAGTCTACACAGAAAGGGTAGAAATTGCAAAGATATGATACATAATTCATGCACAGAATACAAAGAATTATATTCGAACTTCTAAAACATATATGCTTTTATCTTTTCTATATGTTGTTTAAGTGTTTGTATACCTTACGTAAGAACTTCAAATAAAGAGAAAAATGATAAATATGTTTAAAATGTAGTAGTATCTATGATATATAAGTAAGGCTTAATATGTTATTTAATTCTTTATCTTAAAGGATAAATGCATTTATCTTTTTTAACTCCTGTATACAGTAATATTTTGTACATCAAATTAAATAACATTAAATCTTTTACAGTGGTTGTTTTGGATCAAATTTACAATAATAAAGAGCATGGCTGTACATTGAACAATTGTACCTACTTCATAACTAGTGCAAACAGTACAAAGTAAATACAGCAGAAAAAAAGAAGATCAAAATCAGTACCTTGATTCCCATTTTTTGCAGTGGCAGCCATCAAAATACCACTTCGCCCTTTCAAAAAGGTAGCATCTAAAAACACCATAGGACGATAATAGCTAAATCCAAATATACATGCCTCATAACATACAAAAACTCTCTCAAATTGATTTGTGTCAGAATCCACATCCATACGTGAATAACTATTCGGGCTATTTCTTTCCAGTGCCTTTAAATACCAAACTAATTCATTGTAAGATTTCTTTTCATCACCGTAAGTATCATTCATAGCCAATTTCTTACCCTTATAAGCAAAGTAATAGCTTAGCTCCACATCATAATCTCTTCTAAAACTTTTAATGATATCCTTGGTTTTTCTTTTTGGCTCATCACGAATTTGATTGACGATCAAACTTTTCACAAGTTCACTATTAGTAGTTGGACTACCAAGCGAACGAAATCCATCACCACAAGTATGAATCAGGTGAATGTTTTTAACAAACAGTTGGTCCAATTGCTTCAGTTTGCAAGAAGCATGAATCCTAAAAGGACAACTAGCTATAGCACATCGAACTGTCAAACGTTCTTTACAATTCTTAATGTATTTTACTTTAAACCCATTCTTCAAATAATAAGCATTAGCTATTCTACGGAATCCAATAGCAGAATCAAACTGTTGACCAACCCCAATAAAAAATTCCATATTTGAATTCTTCTTCAACAACTCATGTTAATCTTTTTGTTGAGTAAAACTAGAATTTAAATCATCATCATAACCTAACATATTATTACTTGACTCACCACCAACTACTGAACCAGACTTGCTACTTTCACCAACAAAATTATCCATTGAATCATTCTTCAACCGTAGAAAAAATACCAAAAATTCTTCCCTTTTAAACCAAGACAAATACAATACAGCTTGAAGATCACTATCCGTTTCAACAAAGGTAGTCTTTGATTCTCGAATATAAAAAATATCAAAACATAATGGACTAAAATTATTCCACTCCTCCCAAATCCTATTCCTATCAGAAGAAATAGAAGCATCCAATCCAAAACGAACACTAAAACAATTGTTATTGAAATCGAACACAACTATAACAGATGAATCACACCTGCAAAAAAATGTAAACAAAAAATAACTATGTGAAACTGATCTTAATTAAAAATTAATAGAATAAAATACTACGCAAAAAATCATTTTCTATCCCACTTTTCGAAAAAAGATAAAACAATATATCTTTTACAGATCACAAATCACCAAGAACTAAAGAACAAACAACATCAACTAATATTATTTCAGATCCAATTTCATACCCAAAGTGAGTACAAACAGAATTGACTGACAAAAATAACTGCTTTGATTGCTCAAACCAAATACGAAGTGATAGTCAAAATACTAAAATCATAATCTAAAATGAATGATGCAACCAGGCTAAATACACAGTGCTTGTGTTACTAGAATAAAAGAATACCATTCAAAAGACATTATTCCAACTACATCAAACAAAACATTCCTCCACTAGAACAAACCGCCTCCCCTGATAAGAAATATACAATAACATCATGAACATCATAAAACATCGAATTGAGAATGAAAAACAACAAATGAAATCGAAACTCACCAAAGAAGCAATCCAATAGAGAAAATCGATTAGCCTATCAAAATAAAGAAATCGCCTCACGATTTACCGCAATTAAAGTCGAATTTGATTTGAGAAGAAACTAACGCCTAATTTTTTTCAAAAAAATCAACGACCGCTTTGATTGCACAAGAAATGACCGCCTAATTTCCACGATTAGTAGATTTCAGAAGATACATTGTTTGAGAAGATGAAGACACACGCCGCAAATATTTGTCTTGGAAAATAATAATTTCAAACCCGTGTCCTAGAAAAAAATTGGGCTGTATAATTAGGCCCTTCCCACCAATTTCTGCTTTGCAAATATATTCATATTTTTAATTTTGACAAAAATAAGTGATAAAGCATGCTGGTTTCGAATTGACGTGTTAAGCACATGTATTTCTCGAATAACATGATAAACAACAAGTGGTACATAAAATTTCGCTAAATGAAAGATCACAACTGACCTCTTATTTTTGTAAGATTCTTTATGCAGAAGTTGGCAATAAAAATACGGATAGGAAGCAAATTGTTTGCTCTTCTATTTTGGTCACTTCTTGTACATGAAAGGAGGTTTAGGAAGCAACATTATTACCTAAAAATACAAAGAGAAAAATATACTGAAACAACACAACAATGAAATAAGCAAACAATGCAAAAATTATAGTTGATGTTTAAAGATTGTATAGCCAAACAGTTAAAACACTTATTCCAACAATAACCATTTTTTGCCAATAAAAATCCAATGACAGCAAATATTGATTTCATAGTGCAAAGCGTTGGGCTAACATCTAGGAATTCAATTGTTATCGAACAACTGAAAAAAATACCTAACCATGTATTGAAATCAACTCAAATTGATAAATCAATTTTACATAAATTGGAATCAACTCAAATATACCTTACTGATCCAAATCAATTTTCTCACAAATTGTAATCGACTCAAACAGATAACGCTTACCGATAAGAAATAAATTACCTACAAATTTATGTGACAGTAGCGGATTGACTTGCAAGTAGAAGGTGGGAGTCCCTACATGGTCGACGATTGAAGTGCGTCCATGGAAGTGCGGTAGGATTGTTGCAGAGAGCTAGGGTTATCTGCGACAGTCAACTTCGCGCTTGGTAGACAAATAGAGCTTTGTCAAAAATTGAAATCGTGCTTCAGCTTCGTTGAGGGATCGAGCTTTGTCGAGGAATAGAGCTTTGTTGTAGAATCGTGCCTAAGAAGCCTTGAATCGTGCTTCGTTGCGGAATCGTGCTTCGGCTTCATGGAGGAATCGGCGTCATTGAAGAATCGCACGGTGAGGGAATATAGTGAGCGACAGAATCGAGCTTTCAGAGTGAAGAGGGGTTAGCGATTGAAGAGAATTCGAGAGTGGAGAGGAGATTTTTTAGTGAAGTAGAGAGGATTTAGGGAAATTGGAAGTGAAGGGAAAAGCAAAGTATGGCGGCCGAATAATAAGAAGAGGGAAACAGGTAGAATACGACCGTCAAAATTTTATTTTTCTAAAAGAGTGCGGGCACACAAGCTATCGTAGATGTTAATGACCACTGATATACTTAACTATAGCAAGGCAGGTTTCAATGCCATCCTTGGTTGCAATTAATTGACCATTTTGTTATAGTGATTAAAGCTAGTAGCTTGTCTTCTCTTTAGAAGAAACTCTACTAGCGTCGCATCCGCTATTGAATTTTCAGTGAAAATTATCTCCAATTAGTTATAGGAATAGCGAGCTTTATAAGATAACATTATGATCATGAGTAGTTGTAGGAGTCAAATTTACTTTCAAGTAGTTATTGGAGTAGCGAGTTTTGTTTGTTATTAGTTGAACTGCAGTTCCATTGAAGCTAATAGCATGTCTAGGACTGAAGTTTCTTCTAAATGAAGTATTTTTCTATGCGTTATATTATTATTTATATGATAAAAATGTGACCATTGTAATAATTGCTTCAGTAGCTAATTCAGCTAATAATGTTTACATATAAAATTAGAGGGTAAATTCAGGCATATATTATCTTTTATTATTCCTGCAACTTATCCTACAAAAATAAGATTGCTAGCTGACATATTATCTCTGTATATGACAAATTTACTACAAAATAGTGAAATTCATAATAAAAATGGTCATCTTAAAAAAGATATTTCAAAGCAATCTAAAGTATAAAATATAAATATGAATTTGTATATAGTCATAGGTACCCATATATAGACATTGTATACACTGAAGCATGTTGAAATCTTGAAATATAGCCTTATTATTGATAAATGTAAAATAAAATTAAACAAATTTTTTAATTCAACTACCATCATGTGGGGAAAATAGGTAAAGAAATTAAAGGTTTTTTTCTTTTTACTCCCATAAATTTATGTGTCATATGCTATATAAACCATGGCAATTGAAAATGAAAATGTGACAGAAAATAATAAGAGTATATAATATTATTCCATTACATTAGAATAGAACTTTAAAATTAATGAAGCATGAGCATAGATATAAGCATTAGAAAGGGAAATAAATCATTCCTTGTATGCTTAATCATCTTATATCTATTCTATATTTAATCTATTTTGTATTTAATAAAGCTGAAGGTTGGTCAACTTTTTTTCCTTTTTCTTACAATTTAGAGAAAATAATACTGGATTCTCTGCGTTTTCAGGTAATAGCATCAATGCATAAGCAACTCAACGTCACAAACACAACGTTCCCATACTTGATTACTACCTCATTCCCCTTGCTTCTTCATATCAAATTAACTATCATTTTCTCTTCACCTCTTTCCAGTGTCACTGATGCACATAACACGGCTGCAGATACACATGAGAGTAATTCAAGGCCCAAACGAATCATCCGTGCACCCAGAAGATATTCGGATTGAAAAGCAGCACTAGGGATAATGCAAGTTGTTGAGAAAGTTGGTGCATTTTCTTTTATTTTCTTCAATGCAATTTCTGTTACTGTATTTCTTTATTTCCTGTAAGTTTGTTAAAAAGTTATGGTCCCCTATAGGACACGTAGGACAAGTTGTTATGAAATAATGCTATATAAGGATGTAAGGAATATGGTACCGTAAGAAAGAAAATTTTCATTTCCCATTCTTATTCTCTACTATTTCTTCTTCTTCTTGCTATTTTCTCCCTTCCTGTCATCTGCTGCTGTGAGCACCCTATCATTTTGG
The DNA here is from genome assembly GCA_030765085.1 of Allium cepa. NCBI lineage: Eukaryota > Viridiplantae > Streptophyta > Magnoliopsida > Asparagales > Amaryllidaceae > Allium > Allium cepa. The sequence continues at coordinate 205,672,627 of CM060929.1, forward strand.
TGCTTTCACCTCTGATCTCCCCTCCCTTCCTCCCAAAATATCCAAAAACAATTTTCCGCCACCATGACCAAGGTTGATGAAGCTCTCCAACATCTCTCCTAACACCAAGAAACCATCACCTCCATCCGAGAAACCCAAACTACCCAAAGCTCCATGCTAGAAAACCAACATGCCGAAATCATCGACATCAAAACTGCCCTTCAAGACATCAACAAATCCATTGCCGAACTCAATCGACAATTAGACAACCTATCACCTTCTTCTCCAAATAACCACACTTCAACTACATACAACCCATCACCCAATACACGACAGCCACCTCTTCTATCAACCCCAACACCCACTCGACCACCCAAATGTACCTTAACCTCGTTCGATGGATCTAACCCACACGATTGGTTATTTCAAGCCGATCGGTTCTTCGCCTATTACTCTACACTGGAAGATCAACGAGTGGACCTTGCAAGCTTCCACATGCAAGGCCAAGCACTCTCATGGTTTAAATGGATGCACCGTAACAAACAAATCTCAACTTGGACGGCATTAACAACGGCAATCGAGCAACGCTTTGGTCCACCCACCTTCCTCAATCCCCAAGCCACATTATTCAAACTCAAACAAATTTCCACTATTGAAAACTATCAATCCACCTTTGAAACACTATGCAATCGTATCACCCTCTAACACGCGAATCCATCCTTCACTGCTTCATTTCCGGCCTGAAAACCCATATCCAAAATGACCTATACCTCCTTAAACCCACGACTATAGCCGATGCCATTGAAGGAGCAAAACTTGTTGAACGAGAATACAGTTGCCATACAAAATCGCCATACACTAAATATCCTACCTCACAATTCCAGAAACCACAAAATACGCCTCCAACCCTCAGTCAAATCACCAAACACCTCACCTGCAACCAAAAAAACCAAATATCCCAATAAAAAACTATCCCAATCCGAGATGAATGAACGGAAGCAACAAGGGCTGTGTTTCAATTGTGATGAGAAGTATAGTTTTGGCTACCGTTGCAAGCCCACTCACATCTTAATGATACTACCAGAAATTAATTCCGATGATTCTCCTTCCAACGACAACCCAGACCCATTACCCATCTCTCATGACCACCTTGACCAAATCGAAATCCAAAAAACCACCCAAGAAATATCATTCCACGCTTTAACCGGCTCCAATCACCCACGAGCAATTCGACTACTAGCAACCATAAATGGAAATCCCATTTCTATCCTTGTCAACACCGGCTCCACCCACAATTACATTCACCCAAAGGCAGCGAATTTTCTAGGCCTTTAATCGGACTCATCCACCTCTTTCGTCATTACCGTGGGAAAAGGCGACAAGATGCATAGTTCAGGCAGCTGAATGGCGTCGACGTCGACATACAAGGGAACCACTTCACCATCGATTTTAACTTGTTGGAGATTTCAGGATCTGACGCTGTTGTGGTATACAGTGGCTGGAAACATTAGGGCCGATGACAGTTGATCAAGAAAAGCTCACGATGGCTTTTATTTGCAATAATCAGCCCGTTACCTTAACTGGGTTGGGCCAAAATCAGCAGGCTGCACCAATCTCGGTTCATCAACTCAAAAGGCTGGAACAAACTTCCTCTATCTCAAGTTTCCTCTATTTAGAAATGCGGCCCACAACACCAATACCCATACCCAACCAAACAAACAGTAATGACCCACTCCTTCACAAACTTTTATCCTCCTATCCACACATATTTTCCAATCCCACCGAACTTCCACCAACCCGTACCTTAAATCACCACATCAACCTCACTCCTAATTCACAACCCGTAAACATAAAACCATACCGTTACTCGTACTATCAAAAAAACAAGATTGAACGACAAGTTCAGGAAATGCTTAACTCCAAGCTAATTCAACCTTCAACTAGCCCATTTTCTTCACCCGTCCTACTAGTTAAAAAAAAAGATGGATCACGGCGATTTTGCATGGATTATAGAGCCCTAAATGCCATCACTATAAAAGACCGTTTTCCTATTCCAACGGTCGACGAACTATTAGATGAGCTTTATGGTGCAGTGTTCTTCAACAAGCTTGATCTTCGAAGCGGATATTTTCAAATCCGAGTACACCAACCGGACATTCCGAAGACGGCATTCCGTATACATGAAGGGCATTATGAATTTTTCGTAATGCCGTTTGGGCTACCTAACGCTCCATCCACATTTCAAGCCACAATGAACAACATCTCCAAACCATATTTAAGAAAATTTGTTCTCGTTTTTTTTGACGACATCCTCGTTTATAGCCCATCATGGACCTCTCACCTAGACCATCTCCACACAACCGTAGACATTTTAGACCACCATAAATTTTTTGCCAACATCACCAAATGTCACTTCGCGCTTACTGAGCCTAATTTTTTGGGACATATTATTTCAGCTAAAGGCGTTCAAGTAGACCCGTCAAAAATCACCGCCATGATCCACTGGCCAATTCCAAATTCAGCAACAGCAGTTCGGGGATTTATGGGGTTGACCGGATATTATCATCGTTTTATTTACCAATATGCATCCATCGCTGCACCGTTAACAGACCTACTGAAAAACGATAAGTTCACGTGGACCACGAACGTCCAACAGGCCTTCGAATTACTTAAATGGGCCGTTTCCCACACGCCTACTTTATCCCTCCCAAATTTTGCACAACCGTTCGTGGTCACTACAGATGCTTCAGCAAATGGTAGTGGGTGTCGTACTCTCCCAATCCAAACATCCCATCACCTTTTTCAGTCTCAAACTACCTCCTCACCTCCAAAAAGCATCGGCCTATTCACGCGAGATGTTCGCTATTACCTCTGTCGTGAAAAAGTGGCGTCACTACCTGCTGGGGCGGCCTTTTTAGATCTTCACCGACCACAAAAGTCTCCGCGAACTCACCACTCAATCAATTCAGACCCCCAAGCAACAAAAATGGCTGACAAAATTGCTAGGCTTCGATTTTACAATCCACTATTATCCAGGGAAGCAAAATGAAGTGGCCGACGCTTTATCTCGATTCACCGACATCAAAACCAACATGCCGAAATTATCGACATCAAAACTGCCCTTCAAGGCATCAACAAATCCATTGCCGAACTCAATCTTCGATTAGACAACCTATCACCTTCTTCTCCAAATAACCACACATCAACTACATACAAACCATCACCCAATACACGACAACCACCTCTCCTATCAATCCCAACACCCACTCGACCACCCAAATGTACCTTAACCTCATTCGATGGATCTAACCCACACGATTGGTTATTTCAAGCCGATCGGTTCTTCGCCTATTACTCTACACCGGAAGATCAACGAGTGGACCTTGAAAGCTTCCACATGCAAGGCCAAGCACTCTCATGGTTTCAATGGATGCACCGTAACAAACAAATCTCAACTTGGGCGGCATTAACAAGGGCAATCGAGCAACGCTTTGGTCCACCACCTTCCTCAATCCCCAAGCCACTTTATTCAAACTAAAACAAATTTCCACTGTTGAAAACTATCAATCCACCTTCGAAACACTATGCAATCGTATCACCACTCTAACACCCGAATCCATCCTTCACTGCTTCATTTCCGGCCTTAAAACCCATATCCAAAACGACCTATACCTCCTTAAACCCATGACTATAGCCGATGCCATTGAAGGAGCAAAATTTGTTGAACGAAAATACAGTAACCATACAAAATCGCCATACACTAAATATCCAACCTCACTATTCCAGAAACCACAAAATACGTCTCCAGCACTCAGTCAAATCACCAAACACCTCATCTGCAACCAACAAAACCAAATATCCCAATAAAAAAACTATCCCAATCCGAGATGAATGAACAGAAGCAACAAGGGTTGTCTTTCAATTGTGATGAGAAGTATAGTTTTGGCCACCGTTGCAAGCCCACTCACATCTTAATGATACTACCAGAAATTAATTTCGATGATTCTCCTTCCAATGACAACCTAGACCCATTACCCATCTCCGATGACCACCTTGACCAAACCGAAACCCAAAAAACCACCCAAGAAATATCATTCCACGCTTTAACCGGCTCCAATCACCCACGAGCAATTCGACTACTAGAAACCATAAATGGAAACCCCATTTCTATCCTTGTCGACATCGGCTGCACCCACAATTACATTCACCCAAAGGCAGCAAAATTTCTGGGCCTTAAATCGGACTCATCCACTTCTTTCGTTGTTACCGTGCGAAACGGCGACAAGCTGCATAGTTCAGGCAGCTGCTATGGCGTCGACGTCGACATACAAGGGAATCATTTCACCATCGATTTTCACTTGTTGGAGATTTCAGGATCTGACGTTGTTTGTGGCATAAAGTGGCTAGAAACATTAGGGTCGATAACAGTTGATCACAAAAAGCCCACGATGGCTTTTATTAACAATAATCAGCCTGTTGCCTTAACTGGGCTGGGCCAAAATCAGCAGGCTGCACCAATCTCGGTTCATCAACTCAAAAGGATGGAACAAACTTCCTCTATCTCAAGTTTCCTCTATTTAGAAATGCGGCCCACAACACCAATACCCATACCCAACCAAACGAACAGTAATGACCAATCCTTCACAAACTTTTATCCTCCTATCCACACATATTTTCCAATCACACCGAACTTCCACCAACCCATACCTTAAATCACCACATAAACCTCACTCCTAATTCACAACCCGCAAACATAAAACCATACCGTTACCCGTATTATCAAAAAACGAGATTGAACGACAAGTTCAGGAAATGCTTAACTCCAAGCTAATTCAACCTTCAACTAGCCCATTTTCTTCACCCGTCCTACTAGTTAAAGAAAAGATGGATCATGCCGATTTTGCATGGATTATAGAGCCCTAAATACGCCATACACTAAATATCCTACCTCACAATTCCAGAAACCACAAAATACGCCTCCAGCCCTCAGTCAAATCACCAAACACCTCACCTGCAACCAAAAAAACCAAATATCCCAATAAAAAACTATCCTAATCCGAGATGAATGAACGGAAGCAACAAGGGCTATGTTTCAATTGTGATGAGAAGTATAGTTTTGGCTACCGTTGCAAGCCCACTCACATCTTAATGATACTACCAGAAATTAATTCCGATGATTCTCCTTCCAACGACAACCCAGCCCCATTACCCATCTCTCATGACCACCTTGACCAAATCGAAACCCAAAAAACCACCCAAGAAATATCATTCCACGCTTTAACCGGCTCCAATCACCCACGAGTAATTCGACTACTAGCAACCATAAATGGAAACCCCATTTCAATCCTTGTCGACACCAGCTCCACCCACAATTACATTCACCCAAAGGCAGCGAATTTTCTAGGCCTTTAATCGGACTCATCCACCTCTTTCGTCGTTACCGTGGGAAAAGGCGACAAGATGCATAGTTCAGGCAGCTGTTCTGGCGTCGACGTCGACATACAAGGGAACCACTTCACCATCAATTTTCACTTTTTGGAGATTTCAGGAACTGACGCTGTTGTGGCATACAATGGCTGGAAACATTAGGGCCGATGACAGTTGATCAAGAAAAGCTCACGATGGCTTTTATTTGCAATAATCAGCCCGTTACCTTAACTGGGTTGGGCCAAAATCAGCAGGCTGCACCAATCTCGGTTCATCAACTCAAAAGGCTGGAACAAACTTCCTCTATCTCAAGTTTCCTCTATTTAGAAATGCGGCCCACAACACCAATACCCATACCCAACCAAACAAACAGTAATGACCCACTCCTTCACAAACTTTTATCCTCCTATCCACACATATTTTCCAATCCCACCGAACTTCCACCAACCCGTACCTTAAATCACCACATCAACCTCACTCCTAATTCACAACCCGTAAACATAAAACCATACCGTTACTCGTACTATCAAAAAAACAAGATTGAACGACAAGTTCAGGAAATGCTTAACTCCAAGCTAATTCAACCTTCAACTAGCCCATTTTCTTCACCCGTCCTACTAGTTAAAAAAAAAGATGGATCACGGCGATTTTGCATGGATTATAGAGCCCTAAATGCCATCACTATGAAAGACCGTTTTCCCATTCCAACGGTCGACCAACTATTAGATGAGCTTTATGGTGCAATGTTCTTCTCCGAGCTTGATCTTCGAAGCGGATATTTACAAATCCGAGTACACCCACCATTCATTCCGAAAACGGCATTCCGTACACATGAAGGGCATTATGAATTTGTCATAATGCCGTTTGAGCTACCTAACGCTCCATCCACATTTCAAGCCACAATGAACAACATCTTCAAACCATATTTAAGAAAAAAAATTCTCGTTTTTTTGACAACATCCTCGTTTATAGCCCATCATGGACCTCTCACCTAGACCATCTCCACACAACCCTAGACATTTTAGACCACCATAAATTTTTTGCCAACATCACCAAATGTCACTTCGGGCTTACTAAGCTTAATTTTTTGGGCCACATTATTTCAACTAAAGGCGTTCAAGTAGACCCATCAAAAATCAACGCCATGATCCACTGGCCAATTCCAAATTCAGCAACAGCAGTTCGGGGATTTTTGGGGCTGACCGGATATTATCGTCGTTTTATTCACCAATACGCATCCATCGCTGCACCATTAACAGACGTACTAAAAATGATAAGTTCATGCGGACCACGAAGGCCCAATAGGCCTTCGAATCACTCAAATGGGCGGTTTCCCATACGCCTACTTTATCCCTCCCAAATTTTACACAACCGTTCGTGGTCACTACAGATGCTTCAGCAATGGCAGTGGGTGTCGTACTCTCCCAATCCAAACATCCCATCGCCTTTTTCAGTCTCAAACTACCTCCTCGCCTCCAAAAAGCATCGGCCTATTCACGCGAGATGTTCGCTATTACCTCTGCCATGAAAAAATGGCGTCACTACCTTCAGGGGCTCCCTTTTCAGATCCTCACCGACCACAAAAGTCTCCACGAACTCACCACTCAATCAATTCAGACCCCCGAGCAACAAAAATGGCTAACATAATTGCTAGGCTTCGATTTTACAATCCACCATCATCCAGGGAAGCAAAATGAAGTGGCTGACGCTTTATCCCGATTCACCGAGGAGGCAACCATGGCTGCTATCTCCGGCCCAACCTTTCCACTTCTCGCAGAGATCCGCACTACCTTGCACAATGACCCGAAAGCTCAATCATTGATTACTCAATTAAAATCGGGTATATGCTCTAACCCTAAAATTCAATTTCACAATGATTTGTTATTTTGGTGATCTCGAATTTATGCTCCTGCCGACTGTGATTTACAAACCAAAATCATTGCTGAGTTGCACAATTCAAAAACGGGGGGTCATTATGGAATTAAAGCCACCATTGCTCGAGTTGCCAGTAATTTTTTTTGGCCAAAACTACCTCTGTCAGTTCAAAAATTTGTGAAAGAATGCCATGCTTTCCTTCAACCAAACCCGACAACACTCCATACAAAGGCCTTCTTCAACCACTACCAATCCCCAACCAAATATGGGAAGACATCGCTATGGATTTTATCACAAACCTCCCATCGTCCACTGGCAAAATTGCAATTTGGGTAATCGTCGATCGACAATCTAAATACGCCCACTTCTATGCAATACCCACATCAGTTTCTGCCCAACAGTTAGCTGCACATTTTATTCAGGAGTATTTACGGCTGCACGGCTTTCCACGATCCATTATTTCCGATTGAGACCGCATATTCACTAGCCACTTTTGGAAAGAATTATTTCGCCTCCATGAAACAAAATTGCAAATGAGTAGTGCTTACCATCCACAAACCGACGGGCAATCCGAAGTAGTAAATCGCTGCCTCGAGACTTATTTACGTGCACTCGTCGGTGACATTCCAACCAAATGGACCAAGTGCTTACCATGGGCTGAATGGTGGTACAACACCAACAAACATACATCTCTCAACCTATCTATGTTCCAAAGTTGTTTACAGCCGATCACCACCTACCATTTCAAACTATATATTGAGCAGCATACATATTCCAGACCTTGAAACTTGGGCTGTTTCTTGGGATAAACTTCTACACACTATCAAATCAAACCTATAAAAAGCTCAATCTCGTATGAAGAGTCTCGCCAACCAACACCGCAGCAACAAAAAGTTCAATGTCGGTTCTTGTGTATTTGTTAAGCTCCAACCATATTGCCAAACTTCGCTCCGCAATAATCATCATAAACTGCCAAAAAGTACTACGGCCCCTTCCAAATCACCGAACGTATAGGACCAGTTTCCTACAAGCTTCTCCTACCACCTGACTCCCACATTCATCCAGTCTTCCACGTCTCCCTCCTCAAGTTCTTCCCCAACCCTTCCACAAGACCAACACTACCCCCACTACCATATAACCATGACCTTGAGGACAAGGTCGATCGAAGAGGTGGGCAATGATGCACATAACACGGCTGTGGATACAGAGAAGAGTAATTCAAGGCCCAAACGAATCATCCATGCACCCAGAAGATATTTGGATTGAAAAGCAGCACTAGGAAGAATGCAAGTTGTTGAGAAAGTTGGTGCATTTTCTTTTATTTTCTTCAATGCAATTTCTGTTACTGTATTTCTTTATTGCCTGCAAGTTTGTTAAAAAGTTTTGGTCCCCTATAGGGCACGTAGGACAAGTTGTTATGAAATAATGCTATATAAGGATGTAAGGAATATGGTACTGTAAGAAAGAAAATTTACATTTCCCATTCTTGTTCTCTACTATTTCTACTTCTTCTTGCTATTTTCTCCCTTCCTGTCATCTGCTGCTGTGAGCACCCTATCAGTCACCTACACCATCTTCGAGTCCAAATTTCTCCCTGTCCAGCATAGTAAATCCTAAATCTTGGCCTATCTAAATCTAGAAAGTCTAAAATTAAATGTTAACAATCCTATTCTTTTTATTTGTTTTTAATTTCCACATATTTCCTAATTTTTTCATTCTGAAATCATATATGATATTTTTAGATAATTTAATGTCAATTGTACCTGATTAGGTTTTCACCAGATATGAGATGGTATTCAAAAGCATGTTTTTTCCTGTCTTCTAGCAAAACAAGAGTCATGAACTCTACAAACTTGACTATCTAATGTTTATTTATATTATTCAAATTTTTTTGGTACTTGAGATAATCTTTTGATTTATTTCACATGTATATTGATTCCAAATATTTAATTGTCTATGAAGTTTTCAGGATTTTGATCATCTTGGATTCACTAATTTCTCGCTCATGCTAGATTCATGTTTTTTTAACTAAAAATTTCAATTTTCTTCTGATCTGGTAATAGTAAATCTATTTAGTTCTGTTTTTCTTATCATTCTGAAACTAAACTGTAGCATGATTACAGACTGTTGTACGTTAGAATTTGTTTACCATGAAGTAAGTATTGGACTCTTAGAATGTTTGAAATTACAATGCTACAATATGGTGACCTTAATATCAAGAAAAATCTCTTAAGATCTTTAGTTTGATAGATCATCTTCCAAGGAATTCATCAACACGTGTTTCTTATGATGATAGGAATGATGATGAGAGGGACAAGACGATGGAAGAGATCTCTGAAAAATGAACTATTCTATAAGTGAAAAGTAATAATAGCTCACTAGATGAGGTACACTTTGCATGAATTTGTAATAGATGTATATGTAATGTGAAACAAAGACGACTTAATTGCTAATATCTTATAGTTTCAGATCAACAAACCCTTTAGACTATAGTTAAATGCGAATAATGTAAATATTCATTTTTGTTAAATGATTCTATCCAACTCTGATCAGATCTTGAACAAAATATATTCCATTATTGGAAGAAGGCAACATTTAGCCTTTATAATCCTACATTTAGGTGTGGAATTTGTAAATTTAAAATGTGTTATATTTCATATAGAGCACAAATATTCAGTATCCCGTGTGATTTATTTTCCTACGATCTTCTTATGTTCATTTCCTAGCTGTCCATCTACTACTTAAGCTTAACCGAATTCCGCTTAATGGAAAAAAGGATGGGAACAAAATTACAACTCTAGACATAACGGAATCATAGAATGGATTAAATCATGCTCATTTCCTCACGGCCTACATAAGCCTAAAGTCACAAGCATTATTATCAAAACCGGATCCTGGTTTAACCCGTTAACCATTAGCCAATGTTTAAAACCCATGAAATTATCTGTAATTAATAACTAAATTAACATCATGAATAATGTATGTAATTTTCCATTCACCAAAATGTTATTTTGACCCCCTCTTCATTACAACTCACATATAGATTTAAAGGGACAAGTTACTGGTGCAAAGCTGGAATGGTTGTTGGTGAAGTCTTCTTGTTCATGCTCGGTGCTCATAAGGCAAATAGATATTGAAGGAAAGCTATTTATTCAAAGGTAGTAGCCTCAATCGTTATTTATGTTTTATTATAATTTTCTATTCCGCTATGAGTTTATATTGATCACTTCTTATATACTTATGTTTATTACATGTTATTAAAACTAAGGATTTGTACGCCGATGGACTTGAGTTTTGATTTAATCGAAATTCGGACCCATTAAGATGCAGGTTATTACACAGTGATTATTAAGATTCAAAGTGGAATAAAGTCGTCTTCTGTGTTGAGCCAATTGAAGACAGAAAGCTCATGTTTGACCGCCAACGCCATAAAAAATAAGACGAAAGAAAAGGCTATGAACGTTTTTATTCGAAAAATTAACCACAAACACACTTGAATGAGCAACTAATATCAACAACCCAATTAAGCACATCTGTCTAATGGGAAATACTGAGAAAAATGATTATATATGGGCAATTTCCAACGTCACATTGCAAAATTAAGGGACGTGGGACCAATTTTTAATAATTCATTGACTTCCTATTCCACTGTAGTATGCACACTATGCTATAATTACTTCGTCGCCCATTTTATAGAACAATAATTGAACAACAACTTAATTAGGAATCTAAAAAAATACAATTCAGAATATAATAACCATGAAGTATGACTGAAGATATATTTCAAATGTATTCCTGAACAACATGCTTTTCATATTAATTTGAAATACTTTGGAAATTATTCATAGGTAACCTTATAATAAAGTTATGTTTGTAACATAACCATATATATGAAACTGGATATATGCTTCGATGCATGAACATAGTTTAAATCATTCATATTGTATAAGCTTGAGTATATTAAGTTAATATAATAACTGAAAAGTACATATTCCATCCATTTTATCGATTAAATTATCAAAACCTTAAGCCACATATTGGCACCACTCGACTCACAATTTGATCATGGTAATTGTGGTAAGAAGTCTCGATTGAAGTGGACTTCAACAATTTATTAGTGATCATATACATTGATGCCATTCTTCTAAAATGTCTTACATAATTGCATGCTCTTCATGTTGTCAGGTTGTCAATGTTGTCAATGGTGCAATTTATTAGTGATCATATACTTGCGATCGCCTTTAAATATCATCCTTTGATAGCTTAATAAATCATTGTATGAAAGCCTTGAAATATAAACCTTTGATAGCTTAATCAATCAACATGCGACAAATTTTAAATGTCAACCTTCGATAGCTTAATCAATCAACATGTGATAGCCTTGAAATACCAACCTTGCATAGCTCAACTAAGTCAGTATGCGATAGCCTTAAAATATCAACTTTTGATAGCTTAATCAATAAACATGCAGTAGCCCTGAAATATCAACATTCGATAGCTCAATAAGTCAATACGCAATTGTTTTAAATCACCAACCCGCGATAGCTCTACCTTTAACTTTATCATGCATTGATTTAATTTGCATCAACTTTTAATAGCTTCATTTGTCAATTTACGATTGCTTTGATCAACTCAACTTTTGATAGCCTTATTTATATTCAACTAGCAATTACTACGTTATTCTTCAATTCACTAACGCTCTTTTGCTTATCAACTTGTGATAGCCCTCTTTCATTAACTAGCGATGGTCCTACTCATATCATTCTACAATAGTTATATAATGTCAACTTGCCACAGTTTATTGCTATCAGCTTACCATAGCATGTTTCTTGTCAATTTGCGACAGATCCGCTTCAATATGTGATGACTAATCTCAATGTCTAATAGCCTTTATTCCTCAATTTGTGGTAGTTTCAAAGTGCAATCTTTTTCACATCTTGTCCATTTTTGAATATTTTGGATGTAACACTTGTCCCCTCTCCTGTAAGAAGATTTAATATGCTTTAACTTAAGAAAACTTCTGTTCTTATTTTTTTTTTCTCTTCTCGGGTTGTCAACCTTCTAGTTGTGCTTTCCATCATTGTTCGTTTGTGCTCCTTGACATGTAATAACTTCTGGTCCCAAGAATCTTGATTTTTCAGCAAGTTGCTTTATTGAAGAGATTTTTCAACTCATAGAGGTTTTTACAATATATTTATATTTGTAACAATCATTTTATTGAAAATGTTCTAAGGGGTGTACAAAAAGATTTACCCACCCCCTCCCCCAATGGGAAAAAAATCCATAGTTGCTCTCTTTTTTCGGTGACCAATTATCGTTTTTTCACTAGAACCCATTGAAAATGGCTTTTGTTGAACCATCATCGCCTTTTCTTATTTTTCAATAAGTTATTGATGAATTTTGCTATGCATGAGGAGTAAAATTGCAAACCATTTTATTTTGGTGGAGTCTTCGTAACAGTTTTTTTCTAGGTAAAGTCATACTAAAATTTGCCTCACTCACATCAATTATGAAGTCACTTTAAAGTGTTGTTTCTAGAATGATCCATAACAACACATTTGCATGCATTATATAAAATTAATAAATACTAATATTTTTAACCATATATTACAAAAGTCATAGCAATATAAACGTAAAAAGGGAAAAACACGGAGATTGTCGTTAATTCTTTTTCGATGTTGTAAATATGCCTCAGGCTTTAACCTGATTATCGAATGAAATATGAACCCACAGCTATTGGGGGTTTTCAACTCTTTTTGTTCGAATCACTTCTTTCTCTAGTCATCTGCTACTTCTCCGAGGTCTACCATTATTACGTTGATAATCTATCATCGGTTGAGCGCGTATGGGTCTCACCGCCAGCTGTTTAAACTAAGGATGACAATTGAGCGGGTTAGGACTGGTTTTTCATGCCCTAAACCTGCCCTGGTTTTCCAAACACTGACTCGGACCCATTCTGTAGATTCAGTGCGGATAACGATTTTTACTCGAAACCCGGAACCGGTTCGAGTAAGGATAGACCTGCCCCGTCCTAAGACCCGATGCGACTTTATATGTTCATTCAGAATTGTATATTAATGTACATATATTTATTTATTTTATTTGTGACATTCGCTAAATGATATTAAATATAAAGGATCAACAAATCATCGTTATAGTAGTAAAGTGATTTTATGATATATCAGTAGTATGTGTCGGGTTAGGGCGGGTCATTCAAGCCCCAATTCGACCGTAGATCCGAAACTTCCAAGAGAGGGTCATGGGTCCACCCGCTTCGACGACCCAATGGGATGGGTCTTAGCAGGTCAAAACTAGGGTTGGTCTACCAGTTTTAGACCTTAGATCCGTCCCATTATCATCGCTAGTTTAAAACATGAAGCTAAAAATGAATAGGGTAGATAAAATAGTGAAGAGGGTGATTTGTAATGCAATCAGAACGAACTTGAAAAAGAAAACAGCTTGTTTTTGTATGATCGAGAAAAGGAGAGCCAGACATTCGAGAATTGGGAGTTTCTATGTCTCTGTTATGATCAATCCCCCAATGATTCCTGATTAGTTTGAGTAGCAATATTTTAGGCGCTGTCTGGTTTAATTTTGTGTTTTATGTTTTGCGTTCTCAACATTCAAAACAAAAGAATGAGGATAATGGAAGAAAAATTAAAAATTTAGCCAATTACGACGACAGCGGAAGGACGACGGATACAATGAAGCGAAGGTGAAAGTGATAATTATTTCTTAAAATACGAAAATTTTCAATTTATATGTCAGCGTTATTTTTCTAAATTGTTTTTTTTAAATACGTACATCGTGTATACGATTTTTGGAAAGAAACACAAAATTAAAAATACCGAACCAAACGGGAGTTTTATGTCTAGTCGCGTAAAGACGATTGGTTTTCATATTCCAAAATAAAAATGGAAAGGTATGCGAAGCAAAATTGGTTATCTTTAATTTTTGGAAAAGGCGATGTGTGCGAAAGTTCTTCAAAATCCACCGTCCTTGACGGTTGTTTTTAAAATACCATAGTCAATGCCTGGGATGGTTGAAGGACAAGATGTAGTGGTTTAACCTTTAGATTTGGTTTAAGATTTTGACAAAAAAAGTCGGATTATTTACATCACTAGTTATTATTATCCAAAAAATCAAGATCGTTTTATCTCATTACGTTAATCTCAGTTCATTTAATCCTTCTTCCCTAAACATGGAATTAACTTTCTTTAAACAAATTAAATCATGTATATCTTCTATTTTTGTCGTCTCCATTTTGTTCAAAATTTGTATAAATAAATTCAATTGAAATAATTAATCAATTGGATCTGTGGCGCAATGGTAGCGCGTCTGACTCCAGATCAGAAGGTTGTGTGTTCGATTCACGTCAGGTTCAAAACTTTTACATCGTCCTTTTACACCTCCCCGGCTGCCACGCTGCTGCTATATTTTTTCCCCTTTCGCTATAAATAATTCTACTCACCACATTGTTTCCCCAATCTATAATATCGGCTTTTAAAATTCCAAAATGTCAAATTTTAGCCGAATCCTATGAAAGGATCCAGATTACGGGCAGAAAAGGTTTCTTTTTCACCTGGAATCCTCTTGCGGCTTTGACATTCCAACTTTGTGCGGTAAGTGCTGCTTTTCCCCTCTTTCTCTTGTAGCTGCAGATTATGTGAAGAAGATTCGGTATTCATTTGCTACAGTTATTTTCTCTTCCGCCTTACCGCTTATAATCACTAATGTACACAATCTCAAATTTGTGCTGGATTTCCTTGTTAAATTTCGGAATCCTTGATACGTCGCTAGGTTTGTACAAATTATGTAAAGAGCCAGTATAATGCACTGTTAGGTCTGCTGTGAAATAATAATAAATCTTAACCCTTAAGACTTAACGTTAGATTCAGTCCTCTTTACGTTTGCTATTTATATTGCAAATTTCTCACTTGTGAGAGGAAGGTGTGTGGTCTATGTTCTTTATTATACATTAGTAAGACAGGAAGAATAAGTCTCAACTCAGAATACACGAAGTGTCTGGTTGATGTGGTATGTAGATTAGTTAACAATCATCGTTTGTTCTTTATTTTCTATTTTTTGGATATTTTGTGGATGGATTTTTTGGTTGTTCATGTTGATGATTAGCTACGTAACATATGTTTATTTTTGGCCCCTTGTTCTTGCCTATGACCAAGAGGCAATCTCAACCCTTTTTTTTACTGTGGATGTGAATACATCAAAATATCGAGAAACCTTCAGACACGAACATTAGTTTCTAGTACTCATGCCCATGCGATGCATGTATACCTCGAAAAACCATTTCGCTTTTTCTTTCAAAAAAAGTTTTGGTAAAAAAATGGTGAAACTGATAGTAATATAATTTTGATGCATCTGAGATTCAAACTAAAGATCTTTAGAGCCTCCGCCTAAAGTACTCCTTTAAGATGGATATCATTTGCAGTTTCAAATTAAATAGGCATGTATTGCTCTGAAATTGGTATCCATGTTTGTATAAGTTTTCAGGTGACGTCTATTCTTGCAATAAGTTTTCTTAGGAGGCCTATTAGTAAAATGAGTCCTATGAATTTGTCTAATTGGATGCAGGGGTAAATGACAACTGTTTAAAGTACTTTTTTTTAATCTTGTTTCCGTGGGGAGTATTGAGCATCAAAACATTACAGAAAACATTGAGCATCAAAACATTCTAATATGGGGGAGTTCATCTTCAACTGATAATTATTGCTGCTGTTATTATTATTTATGCTATTATATTATTATTGAGTCTCATTTCAAGTGCGTACATGCAACCTCAATATTTTTTGAAACGAAGCATCGCATTTTTTCTCTTCTCTTCGTTTCCATCTCTCCGCTTCTTGCTTATACTCCAACCTTTCTTCAACTCTTCAATCGCGTCTTCCCTCTTCTTCCTTTTTCCTCCTCTTCAATATCCTCTAACCCTAAACATTCTTAATCCTTTTCCCTCCTCTTGCTTCTTATCCAAACCTAAACATTCATTTCCCTCAGTTGTTAACTCAATTCAAATCAGGAAACCATATCCCAAGATAAACATGGATCTCCAACCTTGGGAGACTTCTCTGCCCTTAAGACAGACTTGGTTTACGGCAGCAAGGAAAGCGGCCCCCATGGCGCCATTCAAATCAGCAATAATCGGGTCCAAATCTGCCAAACAGCTATCGTTCGAAGACGTTTTTAGTTTCCCTAAAATACCAAGAAGATAAAGTTCTGGTATGATTTTTTGCTACTTCGAATTTTTTTTGATGTTTTCGAACCTGATATGTCAGTATTATCCTTGAAAATTGTATTGAAATTTAATATCGTTTTCCTTCTGTTCGTTGTATCCTTTTCTGTTTGATGCAGTAGTCGAACTACTTTTTATTGACACTCCCGACGAATTTAGGTACAATCTGATTGAAGAAGCAGTCGCACTGCGTATTCAGATATTTCCTTCTATTTCAGGTAAAATTCTTTTATATGGTTCAATTGGTCTTTCCATTTGTGTTATTTTTCTATGTTCATTGGGTTCTATCTTTGCAGGAATATATAATTTGAATGCTTCTTATTTTTATCCTACTTCATCATTTTATATTGCTAAAAGTATTTTTATTGTTTAATCAAGGAATTTTCAAGGTGAAACAACTTGGTTTTGTATCTTTTTCCCAAGTTTAGTTACTATTTACATTGATTTTTTGATTTGCTATAGATAATGGAATTAGTATGTACATTTCTAAAAGGCTGCCTAGATTTAATTACATCGGTTGGATCTGTTTACAATTTGGTATGCTATTTTTACATGTTGGATGAAACTCCTACCTAAGGTATTTCACCCTGGTTTAGATTATATTTTTGCTCATGTTTTGCTACTGCTCAATTAGAATTTATGGTTTTGTCATAAATAATAAAATCAAATATGTACATTTCCCACAAGCTACTTGGATTTAATTACAATGGCTAACTCTATTTGCTAGCTTGGTATGTTGTTTTTATGATGTAAAGTTTATATATCATAAATCATTTTATTTTACCAAAGTAACTGATCTATCCGTACAAGTATGAAGGAACGTCCGATGGACGTGAGTAAGGAAAGTTGTTGTAAAATTAGTAGGGTGTGAAGAGAGATATGGGAAATGTTTAATGGGGAGGAAAAATATTACGGTGCGAATTTTTTTTGTTCTGCAGTATGCATATTTTGTTAGTTGTCGTGTAGAAAATATGTTGGGGGAATGATGAAAGGAAAGTACCGCAGTTCAGTTAGCCGGTATCTTTGTCAAGCGTGATAACGGATGTTATTTTACTTGAATACAGTTGTGAAAAAGAGAGTTGAATGAATAAAGTTGTGGCAATGTCTATTTCAAATATGTAACATACCTTCTTAAATTATGAAGTGGGTAATAATATTGTGACGGAAGTTAATGGACGTTTTAAAACTAATCTGTTAGGACGTACAACTGGTTTGTGGGAAATGTTGGTTGTGGTGTTTAGTACAAAGATGTACCGTTGAATATGGAACTAGAGTAGTGGTGTTGGTGCTTATGTTGGAGAAGGCAAGTGGATTTGGACGTCTGCGTTAAATTGAGTTTGTGAAAAGGGTAAAGTAAATTACATGTATATGTTCACATAGACAGCCAATGTTGTGTTGTGGGTGGAGGACGTGTGTATGTGTGAGGAAGTATGAATGCCGAAGTTGATAAAATGTGCCGACAGCAAAGTAGTGATGCGGGCAAACATATTAAATTTAAAACCTAATTACTTGAAGAAATTGGAACAGACAAAAGGAAATCAAATGATAATTATGAGAGTGGAATGAAAAAATTACATTGCTTAAGTAGAGAAAAACATAATGCTGTAGTAGCGAACAAAGGTAAAAAGGCAAATACAAAATGGTGGCCAAAAATGTTAAAAAGATGGATGTCATAAGAGCTCTAGCACGAACGATCAGCTAGAAAACGTTCCACAATCTTATCACACTGCTCAATCTGCAAGAGGAATGTAAATTATGATTAGTTATTAGACAATTAAGATTAGTGGGGTAGAGGAGTGGACGTGAATAGTTAAAAACAGATAGGAATATATTAGTAAACAAACATGTTTATATGCGTTTGTATGTGTGAACATTTGTTGGTAGTAATGAAGGAAGAAATAGATGTATTGCAGCATACCACTTCAGGAGTGAAAAAAGTATCCCAGTCATAGTTGTCAGAAAAGTGCGAAAGAAGTTGCGGTTTAGCAGTTACTGGTATGTGTACATCATCTTCAGAAATGTGAGAGTAATTGTCATTTAATTCCATGTTTTTTCCAGTAAGCGGTTGTATCGGAAGTGGAACGTTTTTTTTCTAGTCGGTATCATTTTTCGATGGAGTAGGAGGAGCAGTGTGGTTTTTGATTGTGTTTGAAACTCCAACCTTAGCATCAGTAAATGAGTATGTCTGTTTTGTGTGACGTGCGTGTAGGATCGATTTCACCCTAGAGATGGTGAATAGGGTGATGGTATAAATTATAAAAATTAACCGCGGAAGCTTTTTAAAATAATTCCAACACAAATCACAGAACATAGCAGCATAGATAATAGCAGAATAATAAATGCAGAAATAGAACGACACAGAATTTACCCAGCTCCGGCAAAACCCTGCCTACGTGCTGCCTCCAAGGTTTCTACTAGAAATTAGATAGTCAAACGCTTATACATGTAAACTCGCGACACCCTTTATCGACTAAACCTAACTCTACGCTCAAAACCCTGCCACAGCTAAGCCATTGAGTTGCGAATTCTCAAACTACGCCACGTAGTTTGTCCCCTAGTCACACGACTAGTAAATACAACGGTTAAAGGGATTTTAAAATTAAAAACAAAATTTAAATATAAATTAAAGCCCTTAAACTTTAAACCCTTATTTAATAATTTAAGCCTTTATTAATATTATCCAAGCCGGCCCCTCTTCTTTTTTTATGTGTCCTGATCCTCTTCTATTAGCTCGGTCCTCTTCAATTTTTGTGAGAAGAAAATATGGCGGCTTCAATTTGATTTTTCTCAGATCTGGAATAATAGGGCTTTTTTGAAGTGTCGTTATTACTTCGATCGAATCTGTGGTTGTTTGAGAGTTGCCTTGCTCGATCGATTTCTCGTTGCTCTCTCTGGCTACTTCGAGTTGATGGAGTTCGACTTCGATTCGGTATGTGATTTTCGTTTATGCTATTCTGTTATGCTTGATTGAACTCCATGCTTTTGAAAATTGCCGATGATGATTGTTTATATAGGGTTTGTAACCCTAGATTTGCGTTCGTACGAATATATTTGAATTTGCCAATTATGTTTGATCGGCCGTTCGATTTCATTTTTATGCTGAGATGATTTCTGACCTTTTCATATGCGTATATTTTCGTTGCTTGCTTCCCACGGCTTTGATTCATTTCGTGACGACAACGGTTTCGAATTTGAATTGTTCGTTTGATTGCGACTTGTTCAAAATTGACTTTGGCACGAACTTGATATTGATAGCTTGGGTAGTACTTTCGACCTTATTTAATTTTTCCTTTGACTTTGCCCAATTTTTAATTTCATGAATTTTCTTGTATTGCTTTGGCCTTGACTTGAGAACCATGACTTGAGAACCTTCACTATCTGTATTTGTGTCATCCTGGACTTGCATGGCTTCAACTTGAATTTGTTATAACTATTAAAGGCTTTGTAGTCTTCAAGCATTGCTGTGTCACTGATGTACTTCATATATGCATTGTGTTGATCTTGCTTGCTACCAGGTCGACACTTGATGTTTGTATGTTGGTTTGTGTTGTTGCTTGATGAAGAGATTGAACTGTTGTTCGCATTGCGTCACCACTGTTGGATTGATGTTCTTCATGTTGTTTGGTGCATTGTTGTTTGGTGTCATGTTCGCTGTGTCACTTACAAAAATTGGTGCATTTGTTTGCACCGTGCATTGAGCATTTTCACTTGTACCTTGGTCTTGAGCATTGCCGCGTCATCGAGCATTGTTGTGTCCATATTGTATTCGATACTGTTGCATTGCTACTGTGTTATGTAGTAATCTAGTTTCTGGCCACTGGTTCATTTCTTTGGTTGGATCTGCACATTCACCTGTTGTTGTATTCATGTATACTGCTGTGTGGTCTTGTGGCAGTTGCTTTGTCTCCATGTATTTCATGTAGTACGGGCATTGGTTTCATCGTATATGTTGCACTTGGTCCCTGACCTTTGTTGCCTCTGAGTTTGAGCATTTGCACATTTATAGCCTTGGTCTTTGTTGGTTTTTTTTTGGGGCATCTGGTTCTGTCATTTGCTTAGTGCATTGTGCATTTGTTTTGGACTTGCAGTTTGAATTGCATTGAGTTGAGTCGAGTTTGCAGTGATGGCTTGAACTTTGCACTTTGTTTGTTATTTAGCGCCTTCTTGAATTTGTGTAGACTGTGCATTACACTTGAGTTGAATCCAGTTTTACAACTCGGGTTTGACCTTGTGCTGAAGTCGAGATTTTATTTATGTTGCACCTGAGTTGAACCCGTCTTTTTATTTGGGTTTGACCTTGTGCTCACCTGTCCCTGTAAATCAATCAAGTGTATATCGGTGTGCAAGGCCTTGTGGCATGTATAGTGATACACTGTGCATGCCACATTGTTCGTGTTTGATGAATTCAAATGATGACGAACAACCCAAATAACTGAGGCAAATATTATTTTCAAAAATTCATATTTTATTTATATTGCAAAAATATTTCTTTTTCAATTTTACTGCGTTAGTGAATATTTTTGCAGGTTGCTCAGATGCTGGACTCTAACTGGAATGAAGTTGAAGATAAAATACGAATTGAGTGAATGAGTGATGTGTAGTGAGGTTAAATGTAAATATGAAATTGTGATGTATTTGTAATCAAAATTGTATATGTATAGTGAGAGCTTGAATTTGTACTATTCAAAATTGTAATAAATATTTGTTTGAATAAATATTTTGTTTGAATTCAAATTCTGTGTTATTTAATTTTATTCAGCAAATATTTATTTAATCTATGAAAAATAAAATAGTACATTAACAAATACATTTAAGCGAATGTATATATGTTTATTATCATCAAACAAAAATCATATAAGCGCATATTCAACAATCTCCCCCTTTTGATGATAACAAATATATATTTAAGATTTTGAATATATTAAATGTATTTGATCATTGATATGCTCTAATTGCTCCCCCTATTTAAATGCTTCCTCTCTACACAAAGCTCCCCCTACATATATGCATACGAATAAAAATATGCAAATGAGCCTAGATGCAAATAGAAAATTATTTGACCTTTGCTTGATTTTTTTTGACAAAAAATAAAGTAGTACATTAACAAATACATTTAAACAAATGTATATATGTTTATTATCATCAAACAAAAATCATATAAGCGCATATTCAACAATCTCCCCCTTTTGATGATAACAAACCTATATTTAAGATTTTGAATATATTAAATGTATTTGATCCTTGATATGCTCTAATTGCTCCCCCTATTTAAATGCTTCCTCTCTACACAAAGCTCCCCCTACATATATGCATACAAATAAAAATATGCAAATGAGCCTAGATGCAAATAGAAAATTACTTGACCTTTGCTTGATTTTATTTGACAAAAAATAAAATAGTACATTAACAAATACATTTAAATGAATGTATATGTTTATTATCATCAAACAAAAATCATATAAGCGCATATTCAACAATCTCCCCCTTTTGACGATAACAAACATATATTTAAGATTTTGAATATATTAAATGTATTTGATCATTGATATGCTTTAATTGCTCCCCCTATTTAAATGCTTCCTCTCTACACAAAGCCTCCCCTACATATATGCATACGAATAAAAATATGCAAATGAGCCTAGATGCAAATAGAAAATTATTTGACCTTTGCTTGATTTTATTTGACAAAATCTTAACTTTTCTCTCCCCCTTTTGTTATCAGCAAAAGAATAATAGTGTTAGAGAAAATAGAGATAAGGTGATCGATATAAATTCAACATTAAAACTCAATTGAATATAAATATTAAATTTCAATAAAAAAATCAAACAAAAATCATAAATATTTTGTTAGGCGCATATTCCACTTTTAGAATGATGGGAATGATGTCATCATATAAAACCATACAGTTGTGTCTATTTGTGGTATATTTATATCAGGAATTTGAATATCTACTAACCATGCATAACCGTTAGGACTTTTAAATGAGATTAGTAGTATTTCAATTTTGTTTTAAAAAAAAAGAATTCAAGTATCTTCTAACCACGCATAACCGTGAGGACTTTTAAATGGGATTAGAATCAACTTGTTTATTTTAAAAATCAACTTTTGATATGCGTTCCATACATGCATAACCGTGAGGACTTTTAAATGAGCATGGAAGCACATAACAAATTCCATGTAATTTACCCATGCATAACCGTGAGGACTTTTAAATGAGAGTGAATACTTTGGTATTTATTTATTTATTTTTACTATATATTTTTTTTATTTTTTTTATTTTTTTATTTTTTTAAGAAAAAATGTAAATTGAAAAACGAACGATTCCTGCTTAAAGTGCCACATATCGACAAACTATATAGAATTTTGATGAGTGATGGTTGTTAGAAATATGATAGAGAAAGAGATGGTCATGGATTTTTTACCAACCAAAAGTTTTATAACTCTTGTTTAAATTTCTAAAGAAATTTACTAATTATACCATCTCGAGTCATAATATATGATCAACATTAGCACTCGTCACTCTTTCAATCACTATTCATCTTTTTGATAATCATAGAGAGTCAGATTAGTCAAAATAGTCATTTAAAATCAAATACAAAAATAATTATAAAATCAATTTTTCAAAAATGACTAATCTGAAAAAAATGGTCAAAAATGATTTTCTCAAAGGGGTTTTATAAGAAAATTTTCTGCTAAAAAAATTATTTGAAATGAAAAATATGCAGATATTTTCTTTGAAAAATGATACAGTTACTAAATGTCTCAAAAAAACACGTTCAACTAGTAATTTTTCTATCAACTAGATTACCAGTGTAATCTGCATCTGAATTTCTTTTTCACTCAAAATGATCATTAATTGAATTTGATCGACCAAACCATGAAGTGTGCACCAAAAATTTCAAACTCAATTTTAACAGCAATTTAAATGACATTCTCTTGAATTTGAATTGAAGCCGTGTAAATAATCAAAAAAACCGTGAATATAGAGTTAGCCGTGTTATAACCAAATGTATCATCCAACAAAACACTATTTTTAATCCAAATTAATATATATGAAATAATTCAAAGAATCCAGAGAATTTTATAGTGTTTTTGGCATAAGAATATAATTGGCCAACTATTTTGAATAAGTCAGAATTATCATATTTTCGTCATCACATTATTGGCTGATTTTAATTCAGAATATGGTGCAGATTATCACATTTAATATATCGTTCAAAATATACCATTACCTGTTTTACCTTTACGATATTTTTCATTGTTGTCAGTTGTGATTATGTCACCTTTATACTAGGCTAAGGAACTTTGCTTTGTTGCTCGTTGTGTCCTTGGAACAGCCAAAATCCAGAGAACACTGTGGTTGTTCCTTAGCCTGCCACCACACCTACACGTTGAAAGATTTATGTGACCTATTTGTTTTTATAGGTCCATGGTTGTTAGTGGCAGAAAATTTTGAAAAACAATTTTGTAAAGACCCAAAACTATTTATAATTGTTCCCTTCGGCACCCAAATTTGTTTAACTTTGAGAGTTTTTATATTTGTGCCTTTTGGAGCCCAAATCGGTATTGTTTTCACATGTTTGGGTCTATACCAACAATTATTGTGACTGTGTCCATATTTTCTACAAATTGTGCACATAGAGTTGACTTGATTGATATTGCTTTCAACAATTTTCGATTTATTATATCCAAGTCCTTGTCTAACCGTATTAACAGTTTGCTTTCCTAATAGCATATTCAACGATTTTTCACTTTTTGAAAATTTATCTAAAGTCGTTGACAAACGTTGGAATTGTGTTTTGAGAGATTCATTTTCGTTTAACAATTGTGTGCACCTTTTATAGAATTCTCTCTCTTAGTATTTTCACTTTCTTTCAAAATCAAAATTTCACTTTCAAGCGATTTCATTTTAATTTCTGATTTTTAATTTCTTCTTCAAATGTTGGACACTTATCACACTTAGGGATCCTACTTTGATAGGTTTTAACTAATTGGTCAAGTTGTTCATTTAATTCTATCAAAGTGACTTTTTGTGATTCAAGTTTAGCGTATTTTTCCCTAAGTAGTTCAAAACAGCCATTTACTTCGTGGAAATAAATTAGTAATTCAGAGTGAGTAAGTTTTGATACCTCGCTTGGCTCATCATCGTCGCTATCAGTTATATTTCAATGAAGGCACATATCTGCTTTCTCACTCTTACTGCTAGAACTTTGATTATCTTCATCACTTGTATTCCACGTGGCTGTAGTATTTCTACGTTTTGATTTCTTTTCAAAATCGCGTTGAAATCGGGAATAATTGGGCTTGATATCACCAGGTTTGTTGCAAATGATCCTGTGTTCTTCCGAGTTGTCTAGTGCTTTGATTATTCTGCTTTTTAATTTTTGATTTAGAGCTGGATTTCCATATTTATGGTT
Organism: Allium cepa; assembly: GCA_030765085.1. Taxonomy (NCBI): domain Eukaryota; kingdom Viridiplantae; phylum Streptophyta; class Magnoliopsida; order Asparagales; family Amaryllidaceae; genus Allium; species Allium cepa. The sequence goes on from CM060929.1 coordinate 205,697,573, forward strand.
CCACCTTTTGAATTTCTTCATTATTAACGCCAGCTCAGCTGCTCCATCGTCATCATCCTCATCACAACTGCTTTTTACAAATCCTGTTAAGCACATTTCTTCAATTGAGTTGGTTGTGGAGGATTTCTCATTGCTGTTGACTTTTGCACTATATATTGCATCGAAAGTATTCCAGATTTCCTGTGCATTTTCACAATGAGAAATGAAATTAAAATTATCTTGATTAATATGAGAATATAATATATGCATAGCAAGAGCATTAATCGAGATAATTTTCTTATCTGTTATGTCACACCCATTTTCAATAATATCCCAACATTTAATATTAACAGATTTTAAATAAAATTCCATTTTCAATTTCCAATTCAAAAAATCTGTTCCATCGAAAATAGAAGGAATAATATTGGAACGACCCTCAACAAAAGTATTATTAAAAGAGGCCATTTTAAAAATTCAAATTTTTAAAGCAAAAACCGATTTTTGAAACATGAATTTTTAAAACACTAATTGACTTCTATTCCTAGCTCTGATACCGCTTGTAGGATCGATTTCACCCTAGAGGGGGGTGAATAGGGTGATGGTATAAATTATAGAAATTAACCGTGGAAGCTTTTTAAAATAATTTCAACACAAATCACAGAACAATAGCAGCACAGATAATAGCAGAATAATAAATGCAGAAATAGAACGACACAGAATTTACCCAGTTTCGGCAAAACCCTGCCTACGTGCTGCCCCCAAGGTTTCTACTAGAAATTAGATAGTCAGACGCTTACACACGTAAACTCGCGACACCCGCTATCGACTAAACCTAACTCTACGCTCAAAACCCTACCACAACTCAGCCACTGAGTTGCGAATTCTCAAACTACGCCACGTAGTTTGTCCCCTAGTCACACAACTAGTAAATACAACGGTTAAAGGGATTTTAAAATTAAAAACAAAATTTAAATATAAATTAAAGCCCTTAAACTTTAAACCCTTGTTTAATAATTTAAGCTTTTATTAATATTATCCAAGCCGGCCCCTCTTCTTTTTTTATGTGTCCTGATCCTCTTCTATTAGCTCGGTCTTCTTCAATTTTTGTGAGAAGAAAATATGGCGGCTTCAATTTGATTTTTCTCAGATCTGGAATAATAGGGCTTTTTCGAAGTGCCGTTATTACTTCGATCGAATCTGTGGTTGTTTGAGAGTTGCCTTGCTCGATCGATTTCTCGTTGCTCTCTCTGGCTACTTCGAGTTGATGGAGTTCGACTTCGATTCGGTATGTGATTTTCGTTTATGCTATTCTGTTATGCTTGATTGAACTCCATGCTTTCGAAAATTGCCGATGATGATTGTTTATATAGGGTTTGTAACCCTAGATTTGCGTTCGTACGAATATATTTGAATCTGTCAATTATGTTTGATCGGCCGTTCGATTTCACTTTGATGCTGAGATGATTTCTGACCTTTTCATATGCGTATATTTTCGTTGCTTGCTTCCCATGGCTTTGATTCATTTCGTGATGACCACGGTTTCGAATTTGAATTGTTCGTTTGATTGCGACTTGTTCAAAATTGACTTTAGCACGAACTTGACATTGATAGCTTCGGTAGTACTTTCGACCTTATTTGATTTTTCCTTTGACTTTGCCCAATTTTTAATTTCGTGAATTTTCTTTTACTGCTTCGGCCTTGACTTGAGAATCTTCACTTTCTGTATTTGTGTCATCCTGGACTTGCACGACTTCAACTTGAATTTGTTATAACTATTAAAGGCTTTGTAGTCTTCAAGCATTGATGTGTCACTGATGTACTTCATATATGCATTGTGTTGATCTTGCTTGCTACCAGGTCGACACTTGATGTTTGTATGTTGGTTTGTGTTGTTGCTTGATGAAGAGATTGAACCGTTGTTCGCATTGCCTCACCACTGTTGGATTGATGTTCTTCATGTTGTTTGGTGCATTGTTGTTTGCTGTCATGTTCGCTGTGTCACTTACAAAAATTGGTGCATTTGTTTGCACTGTGCATTGAGCATTGTCACTTGTACCTTGGTCTTAAGCATTGTTGTGTCATCGAGCATTGTTGTGTCCATATTGTATTCGATACTGTTGCATTGCTACTGTGTTATGTAGTAATCTAGTTTCTGGCCACTGGTTCATTTCTTTGGTTGGATCTGCACATTCACTTATTGTTGTATTCATGTATACTGCTGTGTGTTCTTGTGGTAGCTGCTTTGTCTCCTTGTATTTCATGTAGTACGGGCATTTGGTTCATCGTATCTGTTGCACTTGGTCTCTGACCTTTGTTGCCTCTGAGTTTGAGCATTCGCACATTTGTAGCTTTGGTCTTTGTTGGTTTTTTTTTGGTGGCATCTAGTTCTGTCATTTGCTTAGTGAATTGTGCATTTGTTTTGGACTTGCAGTTTGAATTGCATTGAGTTGAGTCGAGTTTGCAGTGATGGCTTGACCTTTGCACTTTTTTTGTTATTTAGTGCCTTCTTGAATTTGTGTAGACTGTGCATTACGCTTGAGTTGAATCCAGTTTTACAACCCGGGTTTGACCTTGTGCTAAAGTCGAGATTTTATTTATGTTGCACCTGAGTTGAACCCATCTTTTTATTTGGGTTTGACCTTGTGCTCACCTGTCCCTGTAAATCAATCAAGTGTATATCGGTGTGCACGGCCTTGTGGCATGTACAGTGATACACTGTGCATGTCACATTGTTCGTGTGTGATGAATTCCAATGATGACGAACAACCCAAATAACTGAGGCAAATATTATTTTCAAAAATTCATATTTTATTTTATATTGCAAAAATATTTCTTTTTCAATTTTACTGCGTTAGTGAATATTTTTGCAGATTGCTCAGATGCTGGATTCTAACTGGAATAAAGTTGAAAATAAAATACGAATTGAGTGAACGAGTGATGTGTAGTGAGGTTAAATGTAAATATGAAGTTGTGATGTATTTGTAATCAAAATTGTATATGTATAGTGAGAGCTTGAATTTTTACTACTCAAAATTGTAATAAATATTTGTTTGAATAAAATTTCTGTTTGAATTCAAATTCTGTGTTATTTAATTTTATTCAGCAAATATTTATTTAATCTGTGAAAAATAAAATAGTACATTAACAAATACATTTAAACGAATGTATATATGTTTATTATCATCAAACAAAAATCATATAAGCGCATATTCAACAGTGCGCTTTTACGTTCTTGTTTTTTTGTGTTGATGGCTGTTGCAGCATTTTTTATTGAAGGATAGATTTCCACTGCGAGGTAAAAAGTGTCTGTTAGTGGCGAGATAAAGTTTAAGTGTGGGGTATACAAAATGTGCGCAGTGGAGTTTTAAGTGCAAGTTGAAAATGGAGGGTAGTGTGATATGTGCTGGTGTTCGTCGACGGAAATTCTATCGGTTTAGAAAACCGTCGAGCGAATTTAAATTTAAAAATAACCGCAAGCGCACGGTGTACGAATGTAGCATGCGGCGAATACGGGTCGATCCACAGGGAATTGATGATTTTAAAATTCTACTCAATCAAATTAACCAAAGTTGGAAGAGTGATTAACTAAAAAAAAGAAGAAGAATGACAAAAGAAAATAGATAAAAATATGAGAGTGTTTAGACAATTTAGAGGCAATTGCCACTCTCTAGATCACATAAATCAACAAAATGAAGTTATGATCTCTCTTTTCTTGTCATTAGTGAATTAGTTGATGTGCTTATCATAAGTATGGTATATTTGTGCTATTAATTAGCTCAATATAAACCATCAAACTATAACACAACCACTAATACACTTTTAAATCTCATAAAATATGACAACAAAGTTGAAAACAAAATTTATTTTAAGCATGGCCTATTAACCATTAATTAGAAATATAAGCCATCAAATTTCAATTTCAACAATCACTTCTTTGCCATAATCATATGTAGATGAAGAGGCAATTTGTGTTTTGTTTGTTTAAGCATAGCCTATTTGTTATAAACAACATAGACTATCAAATTCAAAGCTAAATAACATCATTAAACCACTTCATTCATTCTCATTAAGCATAAAAAGAGAGCATAAACATCAAATTAAGTCGAAGCTACATGATTAGAGAGCTTCATTACCCATAAATTGAAGGGGTTTAGCCTCTCATATTTGTCATCATATGAACAAGTGTAGCAACAACATGAAAGCAAAAAAGAAAGAAAAAAGAAAGCAAATGAAAAGAAAACTAGTCTACTTGCATAAAAGAGAAGAGATCTACACTACAACATGAAAGTAAATGAACATGTAATTAAAAAGAAACAATAATTAACATTGCATAAAAAAGAATTACATAAGAGAAGAAATGGCTAAGTAGCCATGGAAAGAAAGAGAGATTTGATTTATTTTCTCAACTAAAACTAACTAACTAAGAGAGGATGGCTACATGAAACATAAGGGGTATTTATACAAGTGTTAAAACCCTAATTTATTTTTTTGGGGAATGCCCAAAATGCCCCTTAGGAAGTGTGGAGGCCAAGTTATCATTAACATGTCTTAATCCCCCATTAAGTGTACATGAAGCCATTATCTCCAAAAGCATGTGCATTAGCCTTTAATTTGTACATTAAGGTAGGTGGGTAGGTGGGGTCCTCCATAAGGCCCATGGAGCACAGAGCCAGCGTGCATTACTGAATTTCGAAATTTCATCGTCGTTATCAGTTGGTGTAGTAGAAACAGTAACTGACATACGATTTGGTCCCTTGTACACGTACTTGTAAATATATTTTATGGATTTGATATTGGAATAAATTTCAACATTTATATGACAGTCATATTTCAAAAGTAAGTAGGGATTATAAGGAACTACCCAACGGTTGTCAGCTGTACGTTCAACTGTTTGACAATGAGTTTGATTATCGAGACGTCCGTAAATTGGGTATGAGTCAATTCCTTGTAAAGTGATGGGAGTGAAAGGCTTAGGAAACCCTTTGTTACACACGCCGTTTTTCATACAAACGGCGGTAGGGTTGAACCGACCACAGGGACGATGAATCATGTGTTTCATGACGGCAGTATACAAATCAGGTTCAACATCCTTGTTAGGAATTTCACCTCTAACTATGGCATCGTTTTCGTCGGGGTTGCTAATTTTATCATTTTCGGCTAAAATAAGTAGAATATGTGAGTGTGGTAGGCCTCTTTTTTGAAATTCAATTACATGCACATGGGCGACGACCTTACCTAAAACGCCTTTGTCAAACAAATCATGTTTTAACTGTTCTAATTTAGCACGAAAAATCTTGGTCGTTAAATCAGGTCTGTCGGGTGGCTGTTGACCAGGAAGGAGTTCGTTAGTAATTTCTATCCATTTAGCATTACCGGTTACAGTAATAAATAAATCAGGCTTTCCATACCTCTGAACTACTGCCATTGCATCTTGGTACCACTGGTGCATATCACGTGGACTACCAATGTGAGAGGAAGGAAGAATTTTCCTCGCACCAATATTATTTGAGTAGATGAGTTGTTGATTAGGTTAGAAATAAAGGCTGTAGGGAGGTAGTAGTAAGTGGGTAATATGATGTGGTGAGTGTGGAAAACTTACTTGTCAATGTCTCTCCCATGGTGAGAGCATCTTGCAAACCTTGATATAGATCAGCTCTAATGGTATCTTGGTTGTTACGAAAAAATCTAAGGCGCATGGTTTCTATTTTCACAAACATGTCAACTGCATATTGTTGAAATAGGCGTCCACCGAGCAGAATAACTGATACATCTGCTGGTCGAATCTAAGTAGAAAAAAATGTTTAAATGCAACAGTAGCAGGGAAATAATACGTAATAGATAACAGTATGATATGGAAAATACTTGTTTATTGACTGATATATTTCTAATGGTCAGATAGTGGTATTTATGTTTACAGCATAGGATGGTTGTGGGAGTAAAAGCAAAGGTGGAGTTATTTTTATAGGACATGAAAATCTATACTATATGGATAACTGGTGGTGTAGCATTTATACCTGCATAAGATGGGAGTAGTAAGATGCACAACTGATGTGGTTGTTTCCATTATCGTGAACGTTCAAATACCACCCGTGGTCACCATACGGGAGCAGCAGAGGATATTGTAGTGGGTCATATAATCCGGCTGTATCTGGAACTCGTTGAAGATTTCCACTTCTTGTTTCAATAATGATATCCCTACCTTGCAAGTCACATACTTCGTCTCCTACAACTATCGCAGCTACTTGTGATGCGGTTGGTAAGTCATGAAGATGTCGGTTTACTGTAATCTCCTTTATTTTAAATCTACAGTTTTCAACATCTTCACGTTGCCCAAGTTGACGGAAGATGGATACGTAAGGATTGTAGGTATCTAGAATGTGCTGTAAGCGGAGAAGTACATCCGATCTCAATGCCTCATTGTCAATTTGTCGATTTTGAATCTCATGGTCTGTATCGTAGACGTAAAGTTGTAGATAGCTCGGTCTTCTTTCAGTTGTTGGTAAAACACTTCCAATTCGATGATATATGGAACCCTGGGCATGATAGGAACAAATTCTGGTTGTTGCATTTGCTAGGTTTGATGTATATGTGCGCCCATTGATGTAAAAGCGAATGCATTATTATAAGCTCTGATGTTTTTCCTGTAATGCGTACCAACTTCGCCTTGATCCATAAATAAGTTGTTTAGTTCCTGTGGAGAAGTGGGTCGGCAGATACTAATACTTCCATTGGAGCAACAGATTTGCGAAGTTTCAGCATATAATTTTTTGGCTCCACAGAATAAGCAGTATGTGGGTTGTGGTAGTAGGTGAGGAAGAAGAGCAGTCGTTGGGATAAAGTTTCGACCGCAATTGTGAGTAGTGGGAAAAGGGGGCAGAGGTTCTGAATCTTGTTGATTTTCAGTTGGTACAGTTCCTGAAGATGGAGTACGAACCGTGAGATAAATAAAACATATATTGATAATGGAGGATGAAAGTGGGGTGGAAAAAGGTGGAGAAAGTTATGGACGTAATTAAAAAGGGAGGGTCGATGAGGTATCAAATTGTGAAATACATTGTCGAACAAAGCTGTTGTTACTACGATAAGGGTTAACTGTATTGTGATTTGATCTAATTTTACACGGTTTGTAAAAAAATATGTTGCCCATGTGAACGAAGAATTCATTGATAGTTATAACAGTTAAAATTTTAATCTTTGTTACGTATAGAACAGTTGTATGAGTGGAGCGTATGTGTTAAGGGGAAAGTAAAAAACAGTAGACAGTAGGGGGTGCTAATAGGGGGAAATAGAGGTAAGTGAATAGCAGTGTATAAAACCAGGTAGGTGGTACATAGGTATGTAGAAGCGAGCATAGGTAAATATCGTAATCATGCATGCAAAACCAAACGGGACTTGTTTAGTAGAATAAGTACTATTTGTTATAACACGTGTTATAAAAATAAGTAATAACGTAGAGTTCGTGAAATTTTGCAAAATGCTAAAGGTTAATATATGGGGTAGATCATTATTAGTGAAATAAAAGAAGCGCCAAAACAGTATTGTCGGAAACTTCAAATTATGTATAGGTTTATGGGAAAAAGTTAAGGATAGCAGGTGGCTAGTTTACCATCCTTTTGTTATGTGTTTGATAATATTTTATTGAAACCTCAAATGTTCAAACCAAAATGTGTTATGGTTTGAAAACCAAATTTATATATACCTTTTTCAAAACCCAATTTTGTATATACCTTTTTCAGAACCCAAAGGTATACATGTTCGGAGTCCATTTGTGAACTGTAAGATGCATAAATAGTGATACAGTCCATAGGTTATGCCTTTTAAATTATATGTTGAAACAACAATTCACATGAAATTCAATATGCTTAAAACTAGAAAATGTAGAAAAAGCCTTCATTTTAAAACTCAGACATGTGTTGAAAACTAAGTTATTTGAAACCTGGTGATGTGCACATAAATTGACGCGTATGTAAAAAAAAATTAGGTTTTTAAACCTGCATCCCTATTCTGTTGCAATTTTGAAATATGTATAAGTCTCCGTACTTTCAGTAGTTACACATACGAATTTTACATTTGAAACCAAATACGCTTGAACGTTACATATTTCGAAGTATACAATATGAAGTTTGAGGCAGTGGAATGCAGTATGTATGGCAATCCATATACTTTTGAAATGTCTGCACTTGGTGAACCTAGTATATATAAAATTTTATGTTCTTACGTAAAATTCCGAAGAAGGTTTTCGGTAATCGAAGCTCGAGTATATATGTATATTTGAAACCGTATATATTTATAAGAACTTATACTCATTTGAAAACCGATGTATATTTCAAGCTTCAAAACTGCATAGATATGTATGTAAAGAAATATTATATATCTTAAAACACATTATAAATGTTTGTGAATTCAAAATCCAATATCTACATTCTTAACCTTATAATTGTATTGACACGACGGTATACGTTCAAAAATAGGTACATCCCTAAGCTTTGATATGCATAAAACTGGGTAAAGTTGATACTTGTAAAGTCTTAAACCCAAATTTATGGAACTGCGGTTGTAATTTGCAGTTTGAGAAGTTGGTGTGGAAAAAATAATTGTGAACGTGTGCAGTAAATTTTAGAATTCACGGATGTACACAGAAATTTGCAATTGGTACTATTTGTGAAATAAAAGAAGGGCCAAAAGTATTGTCGGAAACTTCAAATCATGTATAGGTTTATGGGAAAAAGTTAAGAACAGTAGGTGGGTAGTTTGCCATGTTTCTGTCATGTGTTTGCTAACATTTTATTGAAACCTCAAATGTTCAAACCAAAACGTGTTGCTTTGAAACCCAAATCTATATATATCTTTTTCAAAACCCAATTATATATATACCTTTTTGAGAACCCGAAGGTATACATGTTCGAAGTCCATTTGTTAACTATGAAGATGTATAAACATTGATATAAAGTCCATAGGCTATGCATTTTAAATTATATGCTGAAACGACAATTAACATGAAATTCAATATGCTTAAAACTTGAAAATGTAGAAAAAGCCTTCATTTTAAAACTCAGACATGTGCTGAAAATTAAGTTATTTGAAACCTGGTGATGTGCACATAAATTGATGAGTGTATAAAAAAAAATTTAGGCTTTTAAACCTGCAATCCCTATTCTTTTGCAATTTCTAAATATGTCTAAGGCTCCGAACTTTCATTAGTTATACATAAGAATCTTTACATTTGAAACCAAATACGCTTAAACCTTACATATTTCAAACTGTACAGTATGAAGTCTAAGGCAGTGGAATGCAATATGTATGGTAGTCCATATACTTTACAAACGTGTGCACGTGGGGAACCTAGTATATATAAAACTTTATATTCTTACGTAAAATTCAGAAGAAGGTTTTTGGTAATCGAAGACCAAGTATATATATGCATATTTGAAACTGTATATATTTATAAGACCTTATACTCATTTGAAAACCGATGTATATTTCAAGCGTCAAAACTGCATAGAAATGTATGTAAAGAAATATTATATATTTTAAAACATGACACAGTACAAATGTTTGTGCATTCAAAATCTAATATCTACATTCTTAACCTAATAACTGTATTGACACGACAGTATATGTTCAGAAATAGGTACATTCCAAAGCATTGGTACGCATAAAACTGCGTAAAGTTGATACTTGACGGAACTGCAGTTGTAAGGTGCAGTTTGAGAAGTTCGGGGGGGGGGGGGGAATAATTGGGTAGGGTGTGCAGTAAATTTTATGATTCACGGAAATACACAGAAATTTGCAATTGGTACGCACATTGTCGACCTATGCATGGACTGTATGGGATGATGGTGAAGTAAAACTGCACGAAATGCAGACCCAGTAACGGCGTGGGTAAGGAGTTGTAAGTAAAGAAAAATGGAGAAGATCAAAAGACAAACCTGATATAGATGGTAGCAGCAATTCTGATGTCAGCAGCTGTTGTGCACATCGTTGTCGTGTACGGTTAGCCAGCTGAACTTGTCTTGCATCGTTGGACAGTCGTTGTCGTAGGGCTCGCTGTGCCAACCGACGGTATTCATGTTGCTCAAAATCCATCTGCTTGGAAGTCAGAGCTGGAAAATAATGAGTGACTGAGTAAGTGATGAATATACAAGGTAATTAGGCGATGTAAAGTTGGTGTAATTGAAAAAAGTGGTGTTGTGGAACAGTGGGTGAAAAGCGATGGAGGACTGTCAGTGTAAAAGGAGAGACATTAACTGTGGAGCAGTGATGTAAGCAGGGAAGAAGGCGGGAATACGTAGGTGGTGTAAGTTTGGAAACGTGTGAACAGACGAAGGGGGATGCAGAGGTTAAATAAACTTGATATTTGTGTACGTAGTCAGTGTAGGAGGATAAAGAAGGAGATTTTTTGGAGTTTGAATGGGAAAAAAACAGAAATATTCAAAGTGGAAAAAGTCAGCAGGGACTAGCTGCTATTTTTTGCAATATGTGGGCTGAAAGTAGATCGTGCATTATGATATTTGAGAAGTAGGAAAAACAGTTGATTTTGAAAGTAAGTAAATGGAAAAACCGGTAAACGGCAAAGAGAAAAACAGAAAAAAAGTATCAGATATTTTAGATTTTGAATCTGTAAAATAGATATAATGTGAAAGTGGAATAAGTCAAAGTGTAGTAACCGAAATAGTGAAATATTTTTCAGAGATCAGTTGGAGGCTGCTGAATAGCCAAAAAATCAGTAAATTGACATTCCTGCATACTGTAGTTTTCTAATTAGTAGGCAAATGGTTGAACATCAAATGGGTGAATCAGTAGACAAATTGATAAACAATAAATTTGTCAAAAAATCAGTTTCGGAAAATCAGCCATATAAAATTCTGAAGTAGACCAACTGAATTACTGTGCAACAAAATATAGTTGTAGAAAAAGTTACATATTGATTGTCGAAAATAAATATAGTGGACAAAGATTACATATTGTAGTTAATGGACAATGGAAGGGGTGGAAAGAAAACAATTTAGCATTTCAGTATATATTAATTTCTAACGGTTATGAGAGAAGAAAGGTTACCAAATGGGTGAATCAATTGGTAAATTAACGGAAACTGATTTTGATGAAAAATCAGTTTTGGAATAACTTGTGTGCAATCCGTGAAGGTAAACATCCAACTACTATAAAACATGAGTGAAGAAAATAAAGTCAACCGTATAAAATTTCAAAGTATACCGACTGAATTACCGTGTAACAAAATTTAGTGTAAGGAAGTCATATATTGGTTGTCGAAAATAAATATTGTAAACAATGCGTACATACAGCTGGCCCGGAGATTGGAAATAGTGGGTGCATGCAGAACAGGCATAGTAATGCAAACGTAAATTGATAAAATTTGGGCATGGAAAATGATAGAAGGAAACAGGTGTCTGTTCAGTAGTACTTAATGCAGTAAAATCTATGTCATGTAAAAATAGTACACCAGCTGAATACGTAAAGTCTGACTCATAAGGTTTATTTCAATAAACTGTTACCATTTAATAAATAGGCGTCACTATTTGTACCCAACTAAACAGTTGGTTAATCTTGTTTGAAAAGGGAGAAGAAGTAAAGAAGTGGTGCAAAGACCGAGATGGAAGCAAGGGTGATGGAATAAAAGGCAGTACTGGTGATAAACCGTAAGTGTAAATGTAGCAGTTCATTATGTATTAATTTACAAAGGGTTTGACAAAACATAGGTCAAATGGGTGGATCAGTAGATAAATTGATAAATAATAAATTTGATGAAAAATCAGTTTTGGAAAAATTTGTTTTCAGTTAGGGAAGATAAATTTGCATGTAAATAAAATCTGTTTAAAACGTCAACGAAAAAAATGAAGTAAGCCATATAAAATTTCGAAGTAGACCAACTGAATTACTGTGCAACAAAATATAGTGGTAGAAAAAGTGATACATTGATCGTTGAAAATAAATATAGTAGACAACGAATACATATTGTAGTTAATGGACAAAGGAAGGGATGGAAAGAAAACAATTTAGCATTTCAGCATATATTAATTTCTGACGGTTATAAGGAAAGAAAGATTACCAAATGGGTGAATCAATTGGTAAATTAACGGAAACTAATTTTGATAAAAATCGGTTGTGGAATAGTTTGTGTTTAATAAGTGAAGATAAATTTCCTACGGAATAAAATGTCTATAAAATGTGACTGAAGAAAATAAAGTGAACCATATAAAATTCCAAAGTAGAGTATACGATTCAAAACAAAAGAATGAGGATAACGGAAGAAAAATTAAAATTTAGGAAATTACGACGACAGCGGAAGGACGACGGATGCGATGGACAATGAAAGTGATAATTATTTCTCAAATATGAAATTTTTCATTTTATATGTCAGTGTTACTTTTCGAAATTGTTGTTTTTCAAAAATACGTATACCGTGTATATGATTTTTGGAAAGAAACTCAAAATTAAAAATACCGACCCAAACCGGAGTTTTTTCGACATTTTCTAGTTGCAAACTGGGCCTCATCGTCTCTTTATTATCCAATAACAAAGAGAGTTTTATGTCTAGTCGCGTAAAGACGATTGGTTTGCAGATTCCAAAATAAAAATGGAAAGGTATGCGAAGCGAAATTGGTTATCTTTAATTTTTGAAAAAGACAATGCGTGCGAAAGTTTTGAAAATCCACCGTCCTTTAGGGTTGGTTTTAAAATACCACTGTCAACTCCTGGTATGGTTGAAGGACAAGATGTAGTGGTTTAACCTTTAGAGATTTGACTTAAGATTTTGACCAAAAAGGTCGGATTATTTGCTTCACTAGTTATTATAATCAAAAAAATCGAGATCGTTTTATCTCATTACGTTAATCTCAGTTCATCTAATCCTTCTTCCCTAAACATGGAATTAACTTTCTGTAAACAAATTAAATCATGGATATCTTCTATTTTTATCGTCTCCATTTTGTTCAAAATTTGTACAAATAAATTCAATTGAAATAATTGAACAATTGGATCTGTGGCGCAATGGTAGTGCGTTTGACTCCAGATCAGACGGTTGCGTGTTCGATTCATGTCAGATTTTATTTTTTCCCACCGTTTATTGCTCCCCACCTGCCCCGCTTCTAGTATTTTTTCCCCCTTTTTGCTACAAAAAATAATTCTACCCACCACAATTGTTTCCCCCAATCTATAACATCAGATTTTAAAATTCCAAAATGTCCAATTTTAGCCGAATCCTCGGCAAGGATCCAGATTATGGGCAGAAAAGATTTCTTTTTCCCCTGGAATCCTCTTGCAAGTTTGCCACTCCAACTTTGTTCACTGTAAGTACTGCTTTTCCCCTCTTTCTCTTACAGCTGCAGATTATGTGAAAAAGATTCAGTATTCATTTGCCGCCGTTATTTTTTTCTTCTGCGTTACCGCTTATAATCACTAATGTACCCAATCTCAAATTTGTGCGGGATTTCCTTGTTAAATTTCGGAAGCATTGATACGTCGCTAGGTTTGTACAAATTATGCAAAGAGCCAGTATAATGCACTGTTAGGTCTGCTGTGAAATAATAATAAATTTTAACCCTTAAGACTTAACATTAGATTCAGTCCTCTTTACGTTTGCTATATATATTGCAAATTTCTCACTTGTGAGAGGAAGGTGTGTGGTTTATGTTCCTTATTATACATTAGTACGACAGGAAGAATAGGTCTCAACTCAGAATACACGAAATGTCTGGTTGATGTGGTATGTAGATTAGTTAACAATCATCGTTTGTTCTTTATTTTCTATGTTTTGGATATTGGTTGTGGATGGCTTTTTTGGCTGTTCATGTTGATGATTAGCTACGTAACATATATTTATTTTTGGCCCATTATTCTTACCTATGACCATGAGGCAATCTCAACCCTTTTATTTTTACTGTGGATGCGAATACGTCAAAATATCGAGAAAACTTCAGACATGAACATTAGTTTCCATTACTCATACCCATGCGATGCATGTATACCTAGAAAAACCATTTCACTTTTTCTTTCAAAAAAAGTTTTGGTAAAAAAATGGTAAAACTGATAGTAATATAATTTTGATGCATCTGAGATTCAAACAAAAGATCTTTAGAGCCTCCGTCTAAAGCACTCCTTTAAAATGGATATAAGTTGCAGTTTCAAATTAAATGGGCATATATTGCTCTGAAATTGATATCCATGTTTGTATAAGTTTTCAGGTGACGTCTATTCTTGCAATAAGTTTTCTTAGGAGGCCTATTCGTAAAATGAGTCCTATGAATTTGTCTAATTAGATGCAGGGGTAAACGACAACTGTTTAAAGTACTTTTTTTAATCTTGTTTCTGTGGGGAGTATTGAGCATCGAAACATTACAGAAAACATTGAGCATCAAAACATCAAAACATTCCAATATAGGGGAATCCATCTTCAACTGATAATTGTTGTTGCTGTTATTATTATTTATACTATTATATTTTTATTATTGATTCTCATTTCAAGTGCGTACAAGCAACCTCAATATTTTGTGAAACGAAGCGTCACATTTTTTCTCTTCTCTTCGTTTCCATCTCTCCGCTTCTTGCTTATACTCCAACCTTTCTTCAACTCTTCAATCACGTCTTCCCCCTTCTTCCTATTTCCTCCTCTTCAATATCCTCTAACCCCAAACATTCTTAATCATTTTCCCTTCTCTTGGTTCTTATCCAAACCTAAATATTCATTTCCCTCAATTGTTAACTCAATTCAAATCGAGAAACCATATCCCAAGACAAATACGGATCTCCAACCGTGGGCGACTTCTCTGCCCTTAAGGCAGACTTGGATTACGGCAACAAGGAAAGCGACCCCCATGACGCCATTCAAATCAGCAATAATCGGGTCCAAATCAACCAAACCGCTATAGTTCAAAGACGTTTTCAGTTTCTCCAAAATACCAAGAAATAGATCAATTTCTGGTATGATTTTTTGCTACTTTGAACTTTTTTTGATGTTTTCGAACATGATATGTCAGTATTGTCCTTGAAAATTGTATTGAAATTTAATATCGTTTTCCTTATGTTCGTTGTATCCTTTTCTGTTTGATGCAGTAGTGGAACTACTATTTGTTGACATTCTTGATGAATTTAGGTACAATCTGATTGAAGAAGCAGTCGCACTGCGTATTCAGATACTTCCTTCTACTTTAGGTAAAATTCTTTTATTTGGTTCAATTTGTCTTTCCATTTGTGTTATTTTTCTATGCTCATTGGGCTCTATCTTTGCAGGAATATATAATTTGAATGCTTCTTATTTTTATCCTACTTCATCGTTTTATATTGCTAAAAGTATTTTTATTGTTTAATCAAGGAATTTTCAAGGTGAAACATCTTGGTTTTGGATCTTTTTCCCATGTTTAGTTACTATTTACATTGACTTTTTGATTTTCTATAGATAATGGAATTTAGTATGTACATTTCTAAAAGGCTGCTTAGATTTAATTACATCGGTTGGATCTGTTTACAATTTGGTATGCTATTTTTACATGTTGGATGAAACTCCTACCTATGGTATTTCACCCTGGTTTAGATTATAGTTTTTCTCATGTTTTGCTACTGCTTGATTAGAATTTGTGGTTTTGTCATAAATAATAAAATCAAATATGTACATTTCCAACAAGCTACTTGGATTTAATTGCGACGGCTAACTCTATTTCCCCGTTTGGTATGTTGTTTTTATGTTGTAAAGTTTATATATCATAAATAATTTAACTTAACCGAAGTAACTCATCCATCCGTATATTTATTTATTTATTTATACCTATGTAAGCAACAACGTGATTTTTTTATATTATCTTTTACCATAACTTTACTAATACACTAGCATAAGTGCAGCAACATACATACATTATAAAATAACAATAGTAAAAAACACCATGTTTTTGAGAAGAAAACTACTTTATGCTGATAACATAAAACAGACCTCTTCTCTTTATACTTATTATATATGTATTTTATAGTCCATCATGAAATAAATTGTGATAATTTGATGAGATTACTGGGTAGACGTTAACAAGATGTGGTTAACGTATAAAATTTATATCTATTGATTTGGTTGCTTAATCATGAGTTGTTCTTGCAAACTCATGAAAACCAGCGATGAATACAAAGTATCATTGGCAGTAATTGATGCCTAATCAATGGCATATAACTTCCTATAACCAATGCCTTTACCACATGTATTACACCCATCATATTTTTGCTCATATACACACTAGCTATCATGGTTCTTCGGAAAAACTCATAATCAGTGTAGAACCAAACCAATTCCTTTTATACCTAAAAATAATAGTCAATAATGAAACAAACTTTGTTAATCCATATTATAATGCATACGCAAGAGAACCACATGGCAGCCAAATGATGTTGCTTTTGAACACACAATTAATTAGGTAAAGATACAAAAATATGTGTATTTGACAAAGTAATTGCTAGAAATTATTTGTTTCCAATAACGGGAGCAATTATTTGTTTCCATTCGTTTCCAGTTCTTTTAGAAGTTAAACCATTTCTTTCTCGTTGCTTCCATTAGATTAATTATACATTGGTTGGGTTTCTAACCTTCTTTCGTTCACTTTGTTATGATTAGTGTGTATTTGTAATTAACCATGTCATGTCAATCATAGGGAATGTATATCAATACCATGCCGGTTATTGCTCCTTCAACTTTTTTTGTATTATTTATGACAATGATGCCAAAATTCTTAGCTACTATTTAAACCTAAAATAATACATTAATCGACATGATGTCAACAACCATGAATGTGCATTCTAATATACTGTAGTATCCTATACACGATCCTAACCATAACTGTGCGTTATGATATACAACAGTATCCTATATGTGATTGAGTTTAATGGAAAATCAATGCTCTATTTGGTTTGGAGATGACTAATTCAACACTCCAAATTGTCTTCACTCTTCCTGGATCATAAAAAATGTGTTGGATTCAAATAAGGTTTGTGACTTTACCTAATACTTTACAAAAGAACTGAGGTTGACTGAACTTGGGTGTGAATTACACTTCTTTGGATTCAAGCTAAACACTCATTTTTACAATCTATCTATTATTTAAATAGGAAAGGAGAAACCAATACAATTATTTGATTACATTTGTCCCAACTCAGAAATACTGTTTTCTATTATAAAAAATATATCAATATTCAGTAAATGCTAATGTTTTCTTTCCTTCCCCCAATCACCGTTATCCCTTTTCAATTATGCTTCTAGCATCTCCCCAGTATCCTAATCGTCGCTCTAAACACTGTGTTCAACCTTGTATCTCTCTACCTGTCGAGTGATCCTACCATAGTTATGTCCACATCCATGATCAACATTCCTTACTTTAACCATGAATTTGAAAAATAGGGTAGAAAAACTTCGACGTCGTTGTCCAATTTTTAGATTTCGAGGATTATGCGGATTGCCGCCATCATGCTCTGTCGCATCGCTGCATCATCACCCACCATCGTCAACCGCTAGCCTTGTGCAACTGATCCTTTCCTACATTCCTTTACCACCACTATAGTGGGAACTTTATCACCAAGGAAAGCCATCCTTGGCAGCAAATTACTATTCATGTTAGCCATTCTATACAACTCATATTTGGGATTTTTTTCAGATTTGAACACATAGTGGGAACTATATACGTTTGAATCCATAGTTTCATTGTCTGTTGTTTAATCTATTGTCACGAATGTTTTTTTTTCAATTGTACTAATATGGATAAATATGAAGACATTGTTGCTTAGGTTTGTTTGCTTTGATAATTTGATGATCTTTTGTGCCAGTAAGTTTCACATGTCATGCATTTCATAACTTATAGATTTTCCATAGATAAATTTAGGTATGCTGTTAAAATTGGTTGCCTCAACTATTGAATCAATATTATATAAACCCTAAGTTGTAAAATAATTTCAATACTTTTTATGGTTGCTTTGGTATATATTCCTCTGTTATCTTAAATCTAATACACCTGTACAAATAATCAACTTTCTTGTGTTTGTAAGTGTACGATTAAGGCATATTAAATTATAATGCGATAAATTTTAGTACCCGCATTTACAAAAATGATATCATGTATGGTAGACATAATTTTTTTTTGGTTTCCTAAAATTATCTCGAGCTAAGTAGAATAAACGTTTGTTAACGGTCATGCATTTTACTGACCTTTTGATATGTACACATGGGATGTACTAAGTTTGTGTTTTCAATATGCAATGTTAATTTGATGTTATGCATAGATTTGAAGATTTGTATGCACTTTCAGTCATGTATACAGAAGACCGAGTTTCATATTTTGTTTTTTTATTTCTTGGTCGGATAGCATACCCACAAGATAGGTTGAAATTCATCTAACCCTTATTTCTTTATAATGCGATATTATTGCAGATTATCATGCCATAATGTTCTAATATGAATTTAGTTGCATTTTCTACTAACTTAAATGTAACAGCCCTAGTTTTTAGCTATTTATTTCTTTTAATTTTTTTGTTTTTAGAAATATAATTTATATAAATTGTGTTTACCAATATTGTTTAAATATTTAATTTAGAGAATTAAACTCGTTAATTTAATATGATTTTTGTAACTAAATTTAAGAAGAAAAAAAAAAAAAAGAGGAAATTTTTATAATGTATAATGAAGTGAGTGGTAACTAAATGTTTTGGATATTATCATAATATCTGTTGTTATACCCATTCCCTAAAAATAATGAAAAGGAGAAAATTTGTAACATATTAAAGTAGTTAATTAATTATGTTAATTTGGTAGGTTATGACATGCAAATCATGTTGGTGGAATATTCTCAATTTTGACATATTAATTATGTTAGCAGTGAACATTGTTAAGCAATTTAAAACAATGAAACTTACAATCAATTTATTTGATAAATCTACCTTATTCCTAGTTAGCAATTCAAAACTTGAATAAAGGCACATACGGATATTTTAAAATGGAGTTAATGACAATTAATAGATATTTCAAAAAGAAATTTATGACAATTAATAGAGAAATTAATTGTAAAATTTCAGTAGTTGACCAGAATTAATTTATTGAATAATTAATGCAAATTAATAAAATTGATGAAAGATAAATAAGTTAATTCTTTTGGTTAATGGCATGAGGACACGAGGTTAATCCCCATTTTGTAGGAGAAATCTGCCCGTGTAACCAGTCCGGCTACCAGTGCCTACAAAGCGGACGGATTGATGTGAGACGTCGCAGGATTGATAATTAACAAAAAGGGTTAATTAACTAATTAAGTTAGTAACCAAATTTGAGTATGTAATTAAAGGAGGATAATTAATTGGTAATATGGTAATTAATTGAAATCAATTAAGGAGGGTAATTAAAAGGGATAAGGTAATCAATTGAAATCAATTAAAGGCAATTAAAGGGGAATTAATTGATTAGAAGAATATGGAAATCAATTAGAGGGAATTAACTAATTTAAAAATTAAAAGTTTTGAAGTTTTAACTTTGTTAAAAGATAATTAAATTCGCAATATTAAAGTGAATATGGTATACATGTATATATGAAAACCAATTTAATTTTGTTAAGTAATAATGTTGAAGAATTTAGTAGGTTAATGAACTGTTAAAATTCGCGTTTAAAGGGCGCATAAATTTATGGTATAAGTAACGTAATAAACGTATAAATTAAAAACGTTATTTTTTTTATAAAAGTTGGGTGTTTTGTATTACGTCAGTTTGGCGTAGTTTAAAAATCATATTTAAATATCTATATGGATTAAAAATATCAGTCAGTAGTTTTATAGCAAACGTTACCTTTTTCCACAGCTTTCTATTGGGTTTCAAATTTTGATTCCAAAATCTTTGCCAATTCTTGCCGTTTCATTTAATTCAATCAAATTGGAAATCAAATTTGCCTTCCTTTGCGCGTGACACAAAATTTTATTCTTTTAACATTTTGACATTTGCCTCTTACCATTTGTTTCTTGAGCATGTCACTGTATTCATTTATTCACGCAGCCTTATCCACAAAAATATCAACTCTTCCAATTGCCATTTTTCCTCTCACCTAAATTAAATGCATTCAAAATTTAATCTTGCCTATCTTTGCAAATTTTCGCATACCCATTATATCTCTCTGTTTCCACTGCGTTTGTTTTGCAATAAATAAATTTTTCGAACCATTGATCAAGTAAATATTTATGTAAGCATTTATTACTTTTGCCTTTTCAGTTAAAAGCTTTTTCATTGCTTACCATAAATCACGCAAGAGCTCAAGTTTTGCTTCCTCAATCAAATCTGTTCAAATTTGCAGTAACGCATGCTTTAAATTTAGATTATAACTGGTATAAATCACGCAAGCTATCTAAAAAAAAAAAATCCAAAAGAGTGATATCGTTCAAACATAAAACTGGAAAGAGAAATCAACGCATGCATTTATCACAATTTTCGTGTAGCGTTCAAACAAGAAGAACTGGAAATAAATCTCTTGCCTAAACGCATGCACTCAAAAATCAACGCTTGCATTTATTTCTTACGTTTTCAAACCTGCCTATTTATCTCCCCTTTTTATTTCGCAAGTTTATCTATAAATACTTTGCCTCATTCACATAAGTTTTCATATCTCCTTGTTTGTCCCTCTCTGGTACAAGCTTCTATCAGGTAAATAATTTGCATTGTTTATTTCTTTGCTTCTTCCAATTTTCCTTCTTCCTTCTTGTGTTCTCTGATTTCCTTGCTCGGCTACTTCCCCATCATGCCGTGCCATTTATAAATACATATAGAACTTTGTTAGTAGTAGGCTGGAAGAAATGATATAAATTGATTGTAGGAAGCTAGACTATGGAATTAGTGTAGTTATGATGTAGTTAGTGGTATTGTGGATTTGGATAAGTGCAGTTTGAAGAGGAAGGCATCGAAAGAAAAAAAAAATTACAATTTAATAATGGAGAAGATAAATTGATAAGGAGAAAATGATATGAAATGTTGTTTAATTCAAATAAACAATATTGTATGAATAAATCTTGGGTGAATATAATAAAATGACATTTATTTCAATTTTTAATGGTTGAAATAAATTTAAGATGGTTAAAAATAAATTTAACTACTTATTTGAGAATTTGGGTGGATAAATATCAATGGATTGTATTTATTATGGTTAATAAAAGGATATTGGTGATGTATACCAATAATCACCTTTTAATGTTTAATAATAAAAGTAAAAGAAGAAATAATTTGCCTAAACATGATGAACATGTATGTGAAATAAAGTATTATTTAATGAATTCGAATGTAGTTAGTGGCTACATTTGATTAAATCGAATAATTTGAACAGTATTGTGTTTGTTGCCAATATTGTCATTTTATTTAAATAAATATATATGAGAATGAAAATAATTGATCATGATAAATATGATTAAAAATGTGAGAAATAATTTAATAATGTCTAAACATGTATTTGTTTTGTTTGGGTGCATAACATCTTTTTATTCAATCAATTGTATTAAATTTGCAATTTATTTTGCAATTTATTCAATTTATTTTATGCATGCGTACGGTTGAAGTACAGGCCTAGGATATGTTGAGACGGTTAGCGGGTTGTAGTAGTCGAGCAAGTTGAGCTAAATTTCTTTTATTCTATTCGTTCCAGTTGTTCTGAAATTTTGCTTTGACCGTAATTTTTAAATTCGCATACTTGGTATTTGGATCTTATAGATTTAAGTCAAGGCTTTGCATCCGCCGAAGTTTGATCGTGCTTTCCGTTTTTTTTTCCGAAGTAGATACCGTGTTTGATTTAGATCCACTGCAGCGTTTAAGGTGAGTATTCCTCACCAGACATATGTACATATATTTTGTGAATTATCGCAAGTGTATGTGTAAAAATTTTATTTAAATATTATCTGTCTGTAGTATAACGTAGGTTGATGAATCCCATTTAAATTGACACCTCATCAGTTATTATCTGTTGTATTATTTCTGCAGTTATATTATATTATTGTTTATTTACTGCTTAAATCACCACTGCAAGTTCCCTGTTAAATTTAGATTGTTGTGGGCTGAAATGATAGGCCTAAATGATGATTACTGTGCTATTATTATGTTAACTGTTTAACTGTTAACTTGGGATTGCGGGTTTGAAATGATAGAACCCGGGGTTTGTAAATTACGGATTGAAATGATATAAATCCGTATCACTTGACCTAGGCTAGAAAACTATATACAGGCCCGTGGTCCTTATAATATTTTCTGAAATATTTAAAATTATTTTGGAAGTTAAATATTTGATTTAATATCTTTAAAGGATTTTATATTGATTTTGAATGAGTTATAAATGTTAATAAATAAATAAATAAATATTTGAATAAAATTTTGGAATATAACTTATTTTGGAAATTCTGGATTTTTGAAAGGATAAGATTTCAGTTAAGAAATATATATATAAGTTATATTTGGAAATATTTATTAAGTTAAACAATCTACTAAAGCATTTAAATGCTGTCTTTTGAAATTGGACTAGTTTTACCCGTAACTTTAGGTAGCATTTCCTAAGTGCTATAGAATCTGGAATTTGATTGTTTTGAAATTTAAGGAATTTGATAAATTATATTTATGTTTAAGTTTTGGAGACCTTTAAGATATGAGATTTATAACTGGATTTTTCTTAATAAATTTAAGATGAACATTCTAGTGTTAAGTAAATTTTGAAATTATTTAATGGCATAATTTTGGAGTTTTATCTATGGAATTTATGGGAATATTCAAGACGAAATAATAAACACTAATTTGTTGAAAGAAAAAAATATCCAACCTTAGTTTTGAATATTAATACTCCAATTGGATATATATATAGGAATTGAAATGGTCTTGGGAACATGAAGTGATATTTAAATTATGGTTTAAAATAAAGAAATATATTTGTAAAGCTATGTAAATTATCATCTTTACAAAGTAACCATAAAGTTAAACCATTTATTCTATATACCGTTGAATGTCCAAACCATTGTGTTTGGAAGTTATGGTTTTAAAGTAAAATTTCCAAAATATTATGTTTTGAAGATATAATTTAAATATTTGGTTTCCAGATATTATAAATTTTAAGCAGTATGGTTTTTGGAAAAGAATTATACTTGAATATAACGGTATCATATTGTTTTGGGTTTTGAATGATATCGTGTTTATAGTTTGAAATAGAAATGTTTATTTTGGTTTTAAAGTATAAACTGTTTTAAAAGACCACGGTGTTATAATAACGATGGGTTGGCAAAGAGACCGGGATCGGATATGGACATACTCTCTATCGATACCGAAAACCACTTTGACTAACCGTGTACGCGGTGGAGATTCCAGAATGAAGTAGGTTGGTGGCGACGTTTCCTGTAAGGTAAATACGTGGACCCGACTCCCTTGAGTTGGCATAAGGTGGCTAAAACAGGAGCGATCGACGGGTTAATGAGGTCATTCCTCTGATCGGACACTCCTCTTCGATATTATACTATGACTTTGGATTGATTCAGTGGCCACTTCTATTTTGATTTGGGGAGTTGTTTCGAGGTGGGCGGTTGCTGCGGCTTCGCGTTACCATCGGCCCGGATGCGTAATTGGTATATCTACCCTGGCATTGCCTAGTTGTGCCGTGTCACCTACCATACCGCGCCTTGTACGAGTTTAGATTTCTCCCGTAGCCCGTGTGGTATCCTCTAGTTGCTTCCCGATCAGGAGGAGCTATGATATTGGATGGACTACTGGGACTATTACGTGTTAAGGTGGAAAATGTAAAGCCTTAATGCTATTTAAAAGTATGTTTATTTTATAAATAGACACTATTATAATAGCGCAATATACTACATAGTAAATAGTTTGACGGATCCTTAGAGGATGGGCGGTCCCAAGCATCCTGTAAGTTACTTGCTCTATATTACAGTACACTTGAATTAGCTTACATTATATAAGTATGTATGTCCTGACTCGAGTGTTATGTTTTATTTTTCGCTCGGGTCAGCCTAAGTTGCAGCTTCAATTTCTTCTCCGTAGCTAGGACACTCAGTAGATCATTCGCGCTGCTGGAAGTTGTTTCAGCCTTTATCTTTTCTGGAATTCAAGACTTTGAAGACTCTATCTCTATTTATGTCTTAAAATTTGTATTGAGGATTATAGACAATGTAAGTTCTGTTTTGTTGAAGTTATATCAGTGGCTTCATGAACCACTAAATTTTTAATTTCCGCTGCGAGATTCTGATATCTGTGTATGTGATTCTGTGATCTATTTATTGTATATTCTGAGTTTTGCCAAATTTATTCTACAACGCAGTATTTTGAACAATTCAAGTGTGACAATGTGCGGATGCGAATGGTTGAAAATATTGGGTCGTTACATTTGGTATCAGAGCTTTGGTTCTAGGCAAAACTTAGAATGTATGGTAAATTTGATTTACAGAATCACGTTCATTCGAGATTGAACCACTCTCTTTTCGAATTTTGGAACATTCCCTACAGTTCCAAAGCTCATTCGTATCCCTCACTTTTTCATCTGCTTTAGATTCTGGAGTATCTCATAACTCCACTTCGGATGATCTTTATTGTAAATTGACGGTCTCGCCATTATTCTAATAAAGGGGTGAAACTCCTTTACCATTAGCATTGATTCACCGGAGATTTATATTTATCCTCGGTTCATATGCTAGTATCTTTGGTTATTCCAAATTCTATCTCTTCGGATCAAATGTAGATTTACCCCAACCACATCGATATGGCTCTTTAAGTCACGGATGACTAGGTCAAGGTTGTCCGCGACTTATATAGACTTACCCAGTTTCCTTATTCTGATCTTCTGATTTCAATTTATCTTGAATTCTATTTGATTTGAGTTCATCAAATTTGAGTCTCTATCCTGGTTTGAGAAGTTTATTCCTATATTTGAAATTAAAATCTAATATTATATATATGAGTATAATTTTCAAAATTTTATAATTAATTTAACTAGTTGTCAAGAGATAATAGTTTTGATTTTATTTATGGTGTTGTAAGCCATGTGTTTGTCTAATAAATAAGTGAATATAAAACAATGGTTATAAATTAATTTGGAAACAGAAATGAATTTAAAACTAAAACTTGAGAATTAAATTTCTGATGATTTCAAACCTTGTGTTTAAATTTTAAAAGGATGTAATAAGTATTTTTGTATAGAAATTTGTTTCCAAAGAAATTTTAAAATTAGTGCTTTTCTCTTTGTCACTGGAAAATAATTTCGGTGATGACTGCAGCATCATCGACATTCATTTTCGAGTTTCGAAGTGAAAAGACCATTCTGTAGTCTGGCTACAGTGTTTCCTTGAGATTTTAATTGATTTGAATTTCTAAAGTATGACTTAATATATATAGATATATAATTTAAATTTGATTTGACATATTAGGTATATATATTTAGTTATCTCTAAATGGTTTGAAGGGAATCAGGAATTTAATTCTTAAAGTTATCTTGAGGAAGGAAAATAAATATAATAACAAAAATTTGAATAAAAAGGTTCCAATTGGAGATAATTAAATTGAAAGTTTTATTTGTATAACACCCAATTTCATTTAATATAACTTACCTTGATTTTCAAAAGTTAACATGTAATTGGATAATATACAATATAAAAGGATTTTATGAATAAAATTTGAGTGGTTATAATAAATATTATACACTTAAATTTTAGTTATAAAAGATTAATGGGGATAAATAAGGAAAAGGAATTTAAGGAATTTTATTCAAATGTCTTAATAATCAAATTAATTTAATATGGATCCGTAAATCTAACCAAGAGATTTTAATAAAAGGTTATTTCCTGAAATGAATATGTTTGTGTAATAAACAAGGTATCTTTGAATAAGGAAAATATATTTGAAAGGGATATTTTTGGAGTAAGGATTATATATCTTCAAATCATAGTTTAATTGATGTCTAAATAAATAGTTAAGACGTATTCTAATATCACTAAATTTTGATAATTGAGAATTGGTTTTCAAATGGAAATTCAAGGGTAACTTATTGAAGGAATATCTTATTTATAAGATAAGTATTTTTAATAAAGTGTTAGGTTATTTGTTAAAATTCAGAGTTAAGTACATAATAAACTGATTAGGAATACTATTATATCTACTATAGCATATTATGAGTGCTGCTGTTTCTAAAAATAAAATGTTTTGGAATTTTTTTTTTATAAATGAACTTAGGAATATTTCAACCTTGAAATGAATATTGTTTGGCATTGAATTTAAAAGGTATAAATGAAGATTATTTTAAAGGTATTATGATTTTAGTAGCATGATTTCCAAATGATAATATTTATAAATTTAATGATTTCAAAGCATTATGATTGCAAATTTATTATCTTATTTGTTTTCAAACTATCTTTAAGTGTCCTTGGTTTCCCTATCTGCTACAGAATGAGGAGGCTATTGCTTATACCAGTCTATTTAGAAATCTTTTCTATAATCTTTAAAAATCTTTGTTACTCATCGGGGCCTGAGCACCGCTTACCACCCATAGACCGACGGTCGAACTGAAAAGAGTAAAACCGATTCTAGAAGATCTTCTTCGTGCTTCAAATCCGGAACTATTCGTTTAAAGTTCTTGTTTATCTAGCTTATCTTCCTTTGTTTCTTTTCTTTTGTTCCTTTTCGAGGACGAAAAGTTCTTAAGTGGGGGAGAGTGTAACAGCCCTAGTTTTTAGCTATTTATTTCTTTTAATTTTTTTGTTTTTAGAAATATAATTTATATAAATTGTGTTTACCAATATTGTTTAAATATTTAATTTAGAGAATTAAACTCGTTAATTTAATATGATTTTTGTAACTAAATTTAAGAAGAAGAAAAAAAAAAAAGGAAATTTTTATAATGTATAATGAAGTGAGTGGTAACTAAATGTTTTGGATATTATCATAATATCTGTTGTTATACCCATTCCCTAAAAATAATGAAAAGGAGAAAATTTGTAACATATTAAAGTAGTTAATTAATTATGTTAATTTGGTAGGTTATGACATGCAAATCATGTTGGTGGAATATTCTCAATTTTGACATATTAATTATGTTAGCAGTGAACATTGTTAAGCAATTTAAAACAATGAAACTTACAATCAATTTATTTGATAAATCTACCTTATTCCTAGTTAGCAATTCAAAACTTGAATAAAGGCACATACGGATATTTTAAAATGGAGTTAATGACAATTAATAGATATTTCAAAAAGAAATTTATGACAATTAATAGAGAAATTAATTGTAAAATTTCAGTAGTTGACCAGAATTAATTTATTGAATAATTAATGCAAATTAATAAAATTGATGAAAGATAAATAAGTTAATTCTTTTGGTTAATGGCATGAGGACACGAGGTTAATCCCCATTTTGTAGGAGAAATCTGCCCGTGTAACCAGTCCGGCTACCAGTGCCTACAAAGCGGACGGATTAATGTGAGACGTCGCAGGATTGATAATTAACAAAAAGGGTTAATTAACTAATTAAGTTAGTAACCAAATTTGAGTATGTAATTAAAGGAGGATAATTAATTGGTAATATGGTAATTAATTGAAATCAATTAAGGAGGGTAATTAAAAGGGATAAGGTAATCAATTGAAATCAATTAAAGGCAATTAAAGGGGAATTAATTGATTAGAAGAATATGGAAATCAATTAGAGGGAATTAACTAATTTAAAAATTAAAAGTTTTGAAGTTTTAACTTTGTTAAAAGATAATTAAATTCGCAATATTAAAGTGAATATGGTATACATGTATATATGAAAACCAATTTAATTTTGTTAAGTAATAATGTTGAAGAATTTAGTAGGTTAATGAACTGTTAAAATTCGCGTTTAAAGGGCGCATAAATTTATGGTATAAGTAACGTAATAAACGTATAAATTAAAAACGTTATTTTTTTTATAAAAGTTGGGTGTTTTGTATTACGTCAGTTTGGCGTAGTTTAAAAATCATATTTAAATATCTATATGGATTAAAAATATCAGTCAGTAGTTTTATAGCAAACGTTACCTTTTTCCACAGCTTTCTATTGGGTTTCAAATTTTGATTCCAAAATCTTTGCCAATTCTTGCCGTTTCATTTAATTCAATCAAATTGGAAATCAAATTTGCCTTCCTTTGCGCGTGACACAAAATTTTATTCTTTTAACATTTTGACATTTGCCTCTTACCATTTGTTTCTTGAGCATGTCACTGTATTCATTTATTCACGCAGCCTTATCCACAAAAATATCAACTCTTCCAATTGCCATTTTTCCTCTCACCTAAATTAAATGCATTCAAAATTTAATCTTGCCTATCTTTGCAAATTTTCGCATACCCATTATATCTCTCTGTTTCCACTGCGTTTGTTTTGCAATAAATAAATTTTTCGAACCATTGATCAAGTAAATATTTATGTAAGCATTTATTACTTTTGCCTTTTCAGTTAAAAGCTTTTTCACTGCTTACCATAAATCACGCAAGTGCTCAAGTTTTGCTTCCTCAATCAAATCTGTTCAAATTTGCAGTAACGCATGCTTTAAATTTAGATTATAACTGGTATAAATCACGCAAGCTATCTAAAAAAAAAAAAATCCAAAAGAGTGATATCGTTCAAACATAAAACTGGAAAGAGAAATCAACGCATGCATTTATCACAATTTTCGTGTAGCGTTCAAACAAGAAGAACTGGAAATAAATCTCTTGCCTAAACGCATGCACTCAAAAATCAACGCTTGCATTTATTTCTTACGTTTTCAAACCTGCCTATTTATCTCCCCTTTTTATTTCGCAAGTTTATCTATAAATACTTTGCCTCATTCACATAAGTTTTCATATCTCCTTGTTTGTCCCTCTCTGGTACAAGCTTCTATCAGGTAAATAATTTGCATTGTTTATTTCTTTGCTTCTTCCAATTTTCCTTCCTCCTTCTTGTGTTCTCTGATTTCCTTGCTCGGCTACTTCCCCATCATGCCGTGCCATTTATAAATACATATAGAACTTTGTTAGTAGTAGGCTGGAAGAAATGATATAAATTGATTGTAGGAAGCTAGACTATGGAATTAGTGTAGTTATGATGTAGTTAGTGGTATTGTGGATTTGGATAAGTGCAGTTTGAAGAGGAAGGCATCGAAAGAAAAAAAAAAGAATTACAATTTAATAATGGAGAAGATAAATTGATAAGGAGAAAATGATATGAAATGTTGTTTAATTCAAATAAACAATATTGTATGAATAAATCTTGGGTGAATATAATAAAATGACATTTATTTCAATTTTTAATGGTTGAAATAAATTTAAGATGGTTAAAAATAAATTTAACTACTTATTTGAGAATTTGGGTGGATAAATATCAATGGATTGTATTTATTATGGTTAATAAAAGGATATTGGTGATGTATACCAATAATCACCTTTTAATGTTTAATAATAAAAGTAAAAGAAGAAATAATTTGCCTAAACATGATGAACATGTATGTGAAATAAAGTATTATTTAATGAATTCGAATGTAGTTAGTGGGTACATTTGATTAAATCGAATAATTTGAACAGTATTGTGTTTGTTGCCAATATTGTCATTTTATTTAAATAAATATATATGAGAATGAAAATAATTGATCATGATAAATATGATTAAAAATGTGAGAAATAATTTAATAATGTCTAAACATGTATTTGTTTTGTTTGGGTGCATAACATCTTTTTATTCAATCAATTGTATTAAATTTGCAATTTATTTTGCAATTTATTCAATTTATTTTATGCATGCGGTACGGTTGAAGTACGGGCCTAGGATATGTTGAGACGGTTAGCGGGTTGTAGTAGTCGAGCAAGTTGAGCTAAATTTCTTTTATTCTATTCGTTCCAGTTGTTCTGAAATTTTGCTTTGACCGTAATTTTTAAATTCGCATACTTGGTATTTGGATCTTATAGATTTAAGTCAAGGCTTTGCATCCGCCGAAGTTTGATCGTGCTTTCCGTTTTTTTTTCCGAAGTAGATACCGTGTTTGATTTAGATCCACTGCAGCGTTTAAGGTGAGTATTCCTCACCAGACATATGTACATATATTTTGTGAATTATCGCAAGTGTATGTGTAAAATTTTTATTTAAATATTATCTGTCTGTAGTATAACGTAGAATGATGAATCCCATTTAAATTGACACCTCATCAGTTATTATCTGTTGTATTATTTCTGCAGTTATATTATATTATTGTTTATTTACTGCTTAAATCACCACTGCAAGTTCCCTGTTAAATTTAGATTGTTGTGGGCTGAAATGATAGGCCTAAATGATGATTACTGTGCTATTATTATGTTAACTGTTTAACTGTTAACTTGGGATTGCGGGTTTGAAATGATAGAACCCGGGGTTTGTAAATTACGGATTGAAATGATATAAATCCGTATCACTTGACCTAGGCTAGAAAACTATATACAGGCCCGTGGTCCTTATAATATTTTCTGAAATATTTAAAATTATTTTGGAAGTTAAATATTTGATTTAATATCTTTAAAGGATTTTATATTGATTTTGAATGAGTTATAAATGTTAATAAATAAATAAATAA
Organism: Allium cepa; assembly: GCA_030765085.1. Classification (NCBI taxonomy): domain Eukaryota; kingdom Viridiplantae; phylum Streptophyta; class Magnoliopsida; order Asparagales; family Amaryllidaceae; genus Allium; species Allium cepa. The sequence continues at coordinate 205,728,117 of CM060929.1, forward strand.
ATATTTGAATAAAATTTTGGAATATAACTTATTTTGGAAATTCTGGATTTTTGAAAGGATAAGATTTCAGTTAAGAAATATATATATAAGTTATATTTGGAAATATTTATTAAGTTAAACAATCTACTAAAGCATTTAAATGCTGTCTTTTGAAATTGGACTAGTTTTACCCGTAACTTTAGGTAGCATTTCCTAAGTGCTATAGAATCTGGAATTTGATTGTTTTGAAATTTAAGGAATTTGATAAATTATATTTATGTTTAAGTTTTGGAGACCTTTAAGATATGAGATTTATAACTGGATTTTTCTTAATAAATTTAAGATGAACATTCTAGTGTTAAGTAAATTTTGAAATTATTTAATGGCATAATTTTGGAGTTTTATCTATGGAATTTATGGGAATATTCAAGACGAAATAATAAACACTAATTTGTTGAAAGAAAAAAATATCCAACCTTAGTTTTGAATATTAATACTCCAATTGGATATATATATAGGAATTGAAATGGTCTTGGGAACATGAAGTGATATTTAAATTATGGTTTAAAATAAAGAAATATATTTGTAAAGCTATGTAAATTATCTTCTTTACAAAGTAACCATAAAGTTAAACCATTTATTCTATATACCGTTGAATGTCCAAACCATTGTGTTTGGAAGTTATGGTTTTAAAGTAAAATTTCCAAAATATTATGTTTTGAAGATATAATTTAAATATTTGGTTTCCAGATATTATAAATTTTAAGCAGTATGGTTTTTGGAAAAGAATTATACTTGAATATAACGGTATCATATTGTTTTGGGTTTTGAATGATATCGTGTTTATAGTTTGAAATAGAAATGTTTATTTTGGTTTTAAAGTATAAACTGTTTTAAAAGACCACGGTGTTATAATAACGATGGGTTGGCAAAGAGACCGGGATCGGATATGGACATACTCTCTGTCGATACCGAAAACCACTTTGACTAACCGTGTACGCGGTGGAGATTCCAGAATGAAGTAGGTTGGTGGCGACGTTTCCTGTAAGGTAAATACGTGGACCCGACTCCCTTGAGTTGGCATAAGGTGGCTAAAACAGGAGCGATCGACGGGTTAATGAGGTCATTCATCTGATCGGACACTCCTCTTCGATATTATACTATGACTTTGGATTGATTCAGTGGCCACTTCTATTTTGATTTGGGGAGTTGTTTCGAGGTGGGCGGTTGCTGCGGCTTCGCGTTACCATCGGCCCGGATGCGTAATTGGTATATCTACCCTGGCATTGCCTAGTTGTGCCGTGTCACCTACCATACCGCGCCTTGTACGAGTTTAGATTTCTCCCGTAGCCCGTGTGGTATCCTCTAGTTGCTTCCCGATCAGGAGGAGCTATGATATTGGATGGACTACTGGGACTATTACGTGTTAAGGTGGAAAATGTAAAGCCTTAATGCTATTTAAAAGTATGTTTATTTTATAAATAGACACTATTATAATAGCGCAATATACTACATAGTAAATAGTTTGACGGATCCTTAGAGGATGGGCGGTCCCAAGCATCCTGTAAGTTACTTGCTCTATATTACAGTACACTTGAATTAGCTTACATTATATAAGTATGTATGTCCTGACTCGAGTGTTATGTTTTATTTTTCGCTCGGGTCAGCCTAAGTTGCAGCTTCAATTTCTTCTCCGTAGCTAGGACACTCAGTAGATCATTCGCGCTGCTGGAAGTTGTTTCAGCCTTTATCTTTTCTGGAATTCAAGACTTTGAAGACTCTATCTCTATTTATGTCTTAAAATTTGTATTGAGGATTATAGACAATGTAAGTTCTGTTTTGTTGAAGTTATATCAGTGGCTTCATGAACCACTAAATTTTTAATTTCCGCTGCGAGATTCTGATATCTGTGTATGTGATTCTGTGATCTATTTATTGTATATTCTGAGTTTTGCCAAATTTATTCTACAACGCAGTATTTTGAACAATTCAAGTCCGACAATGTGCGGATGCGAATGGTTGAAAATATTGGGTCGTTACATTAAATCATCACAATGGTTGATTTTGGGGTAGTTTTTCAAACTTCCGGTTGACTGTTCCAAGCTTAGGGTTTTCAAACAGTGAGTTAGAATAATTCGCAAGTGAGAGATAATATACCACCTAGGTATGAATTTGTTGTGCGAGATTGTTATTTCATACAACTTCAAACTCATCGGAAATTATTATGCTTTTTTGTTATGTCATCAACTCAGTTGCCTTTTTTGTTGTATTAATTTTTTTTGTGACTGCGTTTGGGGATTTGTATGCATTTCCCCCTATTCCGTTGTTATGGTTTCCTTTTTTAACTATAATTTACAGGGGATAGAAGCTATGTACCACACCTGTATAAAGTCATGTTATTTGAAGTTATTTAACGGGCATTTTTGATAAATTTGGATTCATAAACTAATTTATGACTATACTTTAAACGATCGCGAAACAAATCTCTGTCAATTATACTTAATAATGATGCACCTATATTGTGCATGCTGTAAGTTTATGATTATAAATATGTGAAGCATCAACAAATTTCAAAATTACAAATGTCCTCTTTTAAAAGCATTTTGTTTTGTAATAATGTAATATGTCATAACTACAAAGTTCACTATTTGTTACTCATCAATGTATGATGTGTTGTTGTGTACTTTATTTACGTTGCAATTTGAATCATTCTACATTAGTTCCATCTGAATGAATTTTTGCCGATCACCATAATTTCATAAAATATAAACTAAAAGACTACTACAATTAGCATGGCTAAATATGGTTATGTAGAATGTGATAATCTTATTTTACAACAATGTATGGTCTTCAATTGAAAACATTACTTACTTTTCAAGTATTGTGTTCTAACAATAGAAGTTCAATTCCCTTATAAGTTTAGTGAACCATTTTTATGAATAATTTTACCTCTGTAATAATTTTACCTCTGTAATAATTTAATCTATATTTCAACATCTGTTGCTTTTGAACATGACTATAATAAATCTGTACCAAATCAAAGCATATGGAAAATAATAAACATTGGTTCAGGCTGTCCATATTTACCAACCTGCTAAATTATGTTTTGGATAGGAGAAATATCATACCATTTGCACTCTGGCAGAGGTTTTTTATTTCTTAAGCAGTTCATAATAATTTACTTATTTGTTGTTGTTTTTAGATGGTTCTATTTGTCACAGTTTTTAATTTGCTATCTTATTGTTTATTTGCAGATAACAACAACTAGATTGGTTTTGCAAATATCTTTGACTAAAAGGTTTGCAAGTTTGTAGGGAAAATTATCATATTGCTTATATTTTATTTTACAAGGTATGCCGAGGGGTTTAGCTTTCAGAGTGAAGAGGGGTTAGTGATTGAAGAGAATTCGAGAGTGGAGAGGAGATTTGTTAGTGAAGTGGAGAGGACATAGGGAAATTGGAAGTGATGGGAAAAGCAAAGTATGGAGGCCAATAATAAGAAGAGGGAAACAGGTAGAATATGACTGCCAAATTTTATTTTTCTCAAAGATTGCGGGCACACAAGCTATCGCAGACGTTAATGACCACTGATATACTTAACTATAGCAAGGCAGGTTTCAATGCCATTCTTGGTTGCAATTAATTAACCATTTTGTTGTAGTGATTAAAGCTAGTAGCTTGTCTTCTCTTTAGAAGAAACTCTACTAGTGTCGCATCCGCTATTGAATTTTCAGTGAAAATTATCTCAATTACTTATAGGAATAGCGAGCTTTATATGATAACATTATGATCATAAGTTGTTGGAGGAGTCAAATTTACTTTCAAGTGGTTATAGGAGTAGCGAGTTTTGTTTGTTATTAGTTGAACTGCAGTTCCATTCAAGCTAATAGCATGTCTAGGACTGAAGTTTCTTCTAAATGAAGTATTTTTATATGTGTTATATTAATCTTTATATGATAAAAATGTGATCATTGTAATAATTGGTTCAGTAGCTAATTCAGCTAATAATGTTTACATATAAAATTAGAGGGTAAATTCAGTCATATATTATCTTTTATTATTCCAGCAACTTATCCTACATAAATAAGATTGCTAGCTGACATATTATCTCTGTATATGACAAATTAAGTACAAAATAGTGAAATTCATAATAAAAAATGGTCATCTTAAAAAAGATATTTCAAAGCAATCTAAAGTATAAAATATAAATATGAATTTGTATATAGTCATAGGTACCCATATATTGACATTGTATACACTGAAGCATGTTGAAATCTTGAAATATAGCCTCAGTATTGATAAATGTAAAATAAAATTAAACAAAATTTTTAATTCAACTACCATCATGTAGGGGAAATAGGTAAAGAAATTAAAGGTTTTATTTTTTCTTTTTACTCCCACAAATTCATGTATCATACGCTATACAAACTATGGCAATTGAAAATGAAAATGTGACAGAAAATAATAAGAGTATATAATATTATTCCATTACATTAGAATAGAACTTTAAAATTAATGAAGCATGAGCATATATATAAGCATCAGAAAGGGAAATAAGTCATTCCTTGTATGCTTAATCGTCTTATATCTATTCTATATTTAATCTATTTTGTATTTAATAAAGCTGAAGGCTGGTCAACTTTTTTTCCTTTTTCTTACAATTTAAAGAAAATAATAAAGGATTCTCTGCGTTTTCAGGTAATAGCATCAATGCATAAGCAACTCAACGTCACAAACACAACGTTCCCATACTTAATTAATACCTCATTCCCCTTGCTTCTTCATATCAAATTAATTATCATTTGCTCTTCCCCTCTTTCCAGTGTCACCTACTCCATCTTCGAGTCCAAATTTCTCCCTGTCCAACATAGTAAATCCTAAATCTTGGCTTATGTAAATCTAGAAAGTCTCAAATTCATATGTAATAATCCTATTCTTTTTATTTGTTTTTAATTTCCATATTTTTCCAAATTTTTTCATTCTAAAATCATATATGATATTTTTAGTTAATTTAATTTCAATTGTAACTGATTAGGTTTTCACTAGATATGAGATGATATTCAAAAGCATGTTTTTGCCTGTCTTCTGCCAAAATAAGAGTCATGAACTCTATGAACTTGACTATCTAATGTTTCTTCATATTATTCATATTTTTTTGGCACTTGAGCTAATCTTTTGATTTATTTCACATATATATTGATTCCAAATATTCAATTATCTATGAAGTTTTCAGGATTTTGATCGTCTTGGATTCACTAATTTCGCGCTGATGCAAGATTCATGTTTTTTTACTAAAAAGTTCAATTCTGATCGGGTATTAGTGAATTTATTTAGTTCTGTTTTTCTTATCATTCTGAAACTAAAATGTAGCACGATTTCCGACTGTTGTACATTTGAATTTGTTTATTGTGAAGCAAGTATTGGACTCTTAGAATGTTCGAAATTACAATGTTATGGTGACCTTAATATCAAGAAAAAGCTGTTAAGATCTTCAGCTTGATAGATCATCTTCCAAGGAATTCATCAACATGTGTTTCTTATGATGATAGGAATGATAATGAGAGAGACAAGACGATGGAAGAGATCTCTAAAAAATGAACTATTCTATAAGTGAAAAGTAATAATAGCTCACTAGATGAGGTACACTTTACGTGAATTTGTAATAGCTTTTGTAATAGATGTATATGTAATGTGAAACAAAGACGACTTTATTGCTAACATCTTACAGTTTCATATCAACAAACCCTTAAACTATTATTAAATGCGAATGATGTAAATATTCGTTTTTGTTAAATGATTCTACCCAACTCTGATTAGATCCTAAACAAAATATATTCCATTATTGGAAGAAGGCAACATTTAGCCTTTATAATCCTACATTTAGGTGTGGAATTTGCAATTTTAAAATGTGTTATATTTCATATAGAGCACAAATATTCAGTATTCCATGTGATCTATTTTCCTAGGATCTTCTTATGTTCATTTCCTAGCTGTCCATCTACTACATAAGCTTAACCGAATTCCTCTTAATGGAAAAAAGGATGGGAAAAAAATTACAACTCTAGACATAACGGAATCATAGAATTAATTCGAGTTTTGGTTCCTGGGTCAAGAGTGAAGCGCGTGTGTATTTTTAAGTTTCAACAGTTTTTAAACTTAAGCTCTAAAAAAAAAGAAAAAAAAAAGAAACAGAAGAACTAAAAACAGAGGAAGAAGAAGAGAGGCAGGGGAGGGAACGCGAGAGAAGCTCTGGAAATCTCGAGTTTGCCCCGTGGTTTACTTCGGGTTGTTTTACTTCCAGATGCCTGCCAACTTTGTTAAAGTATATAGTTAGGTAAGTTAAGTATTGATCAAGGATAATGCTTATAAACCAGTTAATACATGATGGACTTTAATGTTTTATGGAAAACAAGAAGAGTAATTAAGTTAATTTCGAAGTAAATTAAGAATGTAATCAGTTTTATAAATAATTTAATAAGTAGTTCAAAATGTAATTGAATTTGTAATTAAAGATTTTAATGATAATCTTGTATAAAATCAATTGTAATGAAGAATTTAATTACTCATTTAAAGTTGATTAATTGACAAAGCGTAGTTAACGAATTAATTAAATAATTAATGATTGAAAGGTTAAGTTAATTAATAATTAATGATTAATTAAGCAATTAATAATAACTAAATATGTAATTGAGTTTTATAAATCAATAATTAAGATTATTGATTAATAATTAGTTAATTAAGTGAATAATTAATAAGTAAATAATGAATTGAAATAAGTTAATTAATTAATAATTAATTAAGCAAGAATAAAATATAATTTACTTTTGAGTATGCAATTAAGTTTAAACAAATCAAACTTGTTGACATAAATCAATGACTCTATTTGATTGCCTCAGATGTTTATTGATATCCTGTGATGTTCTGTGATATTCTAGATATATCTGTGATGATTGTGCATGATTTATCTGTATTAAATTGCTTTATGATTTATCTGATGTTTTTTATCTATGTTAAATTGCTATATGGATTCAATTGTTAAATTTAAACTGTTAAGTTAATTAGACAACTTGGACTTTAAAATGGCGTTTGGATTTCGATGAGACCGGGATCGGATTTGCTACATGACAGCGTGATAGGGGGTTCTCGCTTTGCGTTAGGTGGCGAACGGGAGACTCTTACCCCTACATGCCCCCGGGGATGGTTGCGAGTCGAGAGGCAGGCCGTAAAAGAAAATCCGAGGTATCACTGTGAGCCACAGCGGGGCTGGGATATTTGAAAAGCCTACCGGTCGTGAGCCGTTGCTGATGGTTGAAAAGCCTAGGACGTCACAGCTGGTATCAGAGCGTTAGGTTGAGCGAATACCTAAGCTCTGGAGTAATATTTATCTTGAGAGTGCGTATTTGTATTTTCACATAATTATATATATATACCTATCTAAACTTGTTGGGTTATCTGTCTAGGAGGCCAACATGAGTTTTGGAAGAAGAGGCAGAGTTAGGTCCAGTAGTTCAACTGATAATGGTCGAAGTCAAATTGCTAGAGTGGTTGTTAATCCAGTACCGCCTCAAGTTAATTTTGCAGCCTTATGTAAAGATTTTATCGATCTTGGAGGCCAACCATTTAAAGGTTTAGAATCGATAATTGAAGTTCTAGCCTGGTTACGTTCTTGTGAGCATATTTTTAAGAGGATGAGATTGTCGGATGATCAGAAAAGGGATATGGCATCGTGGCAATTGCAGGGAGGCACAGCAACATGGTGGGATGCAACAATTACAACTATTCCTGAGGAAGATATTTCATGGGAAATATTTAAGGAGTTATTTGAGGAGAAGTTTATGCCTACAGCAAGGAAAACTCTGTTGTACCAGGATTTTCTGAATTTGAAGCAGGAAAGCATGACCATTTCTGAGTATGAGACCAGATTCAACGAACTTTCGTGTTATGGATCAGGACTCATTGATACTCTCCTCAAGAAGAATGAAAAGTTTGTGCAAGGATTGAGGTCCGAATTCCAAAGTAAAATGACGGTGCTCTTGAAAGGAACATTTGTTGATTTAGATGATATGGCTTTGAGTTATGAAGATTTGATGAGCAAGAAATTGGAGGCAACAGTAGCAGTTTCGAGAGGGAATTCCGTTAACCCAAATAAAAGAAAGTTCAACCCACTTTGGAAAAGGCAAGTTAAGGGAAAGAAATCGGGAGGAAGCAATAACGGACCCCGTAAGTGTTATAATTGTCAACAAATTGGACATTTGGCAGATCAGTGTTCTCAAGGAAGATCTCAGCAACAGCAGTGTCAGAATGGTCCAGGATTGGCAGTAGTCCAGAGATCGTTATGTTTTAATTGTCGTCAGCCCGGTCATATGATTAAGAATTGTCCACTTTTGCATAGGACACTGTTGGGTAAAGTTTTTGCTTTGGAAGCAGGTTCATCTTCTTCTTCCAAAGGCAAAGGAGTTTTGGAAGGTACCTTACTCTTAAATGGAAAATATATTAAAGTGTTATTTGATTCAGGTGCATCTTTGTGTTTCATATCTTCAGAATCAGTAGAAAAGTTTTCTCTTAAACCTAGTACCGTGGATCGTCCCATTATTGTATCTAATCCTATTGGTGGAGCAACAAAATTGGATACGATATGTAAGGACTTGAAGCTTTCTTATTTGTCCCACAATTTCTCTTGTGACCCGTATGTGTTAAATTTTAAAGGATTTGACCTTATTTGGGAGTGGATTGGCTCGATAAGTATAAAGCAGTTCTGAATTGTGATGAGAGGACAGTTTCATTGGAGACTGATTTGGGTAGGATTGCCAAAGTGTCGTGCGATAGTTCTGGATTTCACTTGAGTAGTCTTTTGCGAGGAGTTGAGACTTCTCAAGAGAAAGTTGAAGAAATCGGTGTGGTACAAGATTTTTCTGATGTTTTTGAAGAAGTTAAATGTCTACCTCCACATCGAGAGATTGAGTTTCGTATTGATTTGATTCTAGGAGCAGTGCCGGTGATTCAGCCCAGTAGGAGAATGCCTCCTAGAGAGAGAGAAGTGTTGGTTAAGCAGACGCAAAATCTTTTGGAGAAGGGTTTGATTAGACCCAGTTTTTCTTGTTGGGCTCTGCTGCGGTGTTTGTCACCAAATCGAATGGTTCGCTAAGGTTTTGTGTTGATTATAGAGAATTGAACGAAGTGACCATTCGAAATAAATATCCTTTTCCTTGCATCGATGATCTTTTTGACCAGTTGCATGGAGCTTCTATCTTTTCTCAACTAGATCTAGCTTCAGGTTTCCATCAATTGAGTGTAGCTGAGGATAGTATTCCCTTGACAGCATTTAGGGGACCGAATTATTTTTATGAGTGGTTGGTTATGCCGTTCGGATTAACCAACGCACCAGCCTATTTTGTAGACCTCATGAAACGAGTCTTTAGAGATGTGTTGAATAAGTTTGTTTTGGTATTCATTGTTGATATTTTGGTCTACTCCAAATCGAAAAAGGAGCACAGGCATCATTTGAGGATTGTATTGGAGACTCTGAGGAAGCATGTGTTGAAGGCAAAGTTTGCAAAGTGTCATTTTTGGAAATCAGAAGTTAAATTTTTAGGGCACATTGTTTCTGGTGAAGGCATTTCCGTAGATCCAGCAAAGGTTGAAACTATTTTGCAATGGAAACGGCCGGAGACACCGACGGAAGTTCGCAGTTTTCTGGGTTTGGTTGGCTACTACAGAAAATTCATTAAGGATTATTCCAAAATTTCTTCACATCTGACCAAGCTGGCTAGGAAAGGAGCTAAATTCAAGTGGACACCTCAGTGCAAAGAAGCTTTTCAGGAATTGAAGACAAGGCTAACTAGTGCACTAGTACTTGTTATTCCGGACGGGAAGAGCAAATTTGAAGTATATACGGATGCATGTTTAGTTGGATTGGGTGCAGTTCTGATGAAGAACGGCAGAGTTATAGCGTATGTTAGTCGACAATTGAAGTCACATGAGAAAAACTATGCTACGCATGATCTAGAATTGTTAGCTATTGTTTTTGCTTTGAAGATATCGAGACATTATCTTTTGGGAGAAAAGTTTGAGTTATTCACGGATCATAAACCGTTGAAATATATTTTCTCTCAAAAAGATCTTAATTTGAGACAGCAGAGATGGGTCGAATTTTTGGCATCTTATGATCTGGATATTTTGTATACTCCGGGAAAAGCAAATGTCGTGGCTGATGCTCTTAGTAGAAATGTTGTTTTATCTCTTTTGGAAGTCATTCCATCTCTCCAAGAAAAGAACGTTGGTAAGCAAATGAAGGATAAATCTTTTGAGGAAATAATTCTTGGAACTAAGGATGGTCGGTATTCGGATTTCAAGATAGATGATCAGGGTATTCTAGGGATTAATGGTCGTTTGTGTGTGCCTAATATTGATGGACTGAGGCAAGAAGTTTTAGCTGAGTGTCATCGTTCCAAATTAAATATTCACCCGAGAATCTCGAAGATGTATAAAGATATGAGGAGAGTTTTCTGGTGGCCGAATATGAAGAAGGATGCAGCTGCTTTTGTTAATAGTTGTGCCATCGATTAGCAAGTGAAGGGAGATCAACAAAAGTCTGCAGGACTATTGCAACCTTTGGAAATTCCAGATTGGAAGTGGGAAATGATCTCGATAGACTTTATCGACGGTTTGCCTAGGACCAGGAAAGGAAATGAAGGAATATGGGTTATTGTAGATCGTTTAACGAAGAGTGCCCATTTTATTCCAGTTAAGGCGACTCGAACTGCAGTTTCTTTGGCAGAAATTTTCTTGAAGGAGATAGTTAGATTACATGGTGTTCCTGTTAGCATAGTAAGTGACCGTGATCCTATTTTCACTAGTAAATTCTGGGAAGCTCTACAATCAGCAATGGGAACAAGTTTGAGATTAAGTACAGCCTATCATCCTCAGACGGACGGACAAACGGAAAGGCTTAATCGTATTCTGGAAGATATGCTGCGAGCTTGTCTATTGGATTTTGGTGGATCATAGGAAGACCATCTTCATCTAGTGGAATTTTCCTATAATAACAGTTATCAAGCGAGTATTAAGATGGCTCCTTACGAAGCTCTGTATGGAAGACCGTGTAGATCCTCATCTTGTTGGATTGAATCGAATGATCGACTTGTACTTGGACCCGATCTTATTCGTGAAGCTTCTGCGAAGGTTGAGCTTATCAAGAAAAGGATGAAAGCTGCTCAAGATCGTCAGAAGAAATATGCAGATAAGAGACGAAGACCATTGGAATTTGAGATCATAGATTTAGTTTTCATCAAAGTTTCCCTAATCAAAGGTGCTATAAGATTCGGAAAGACGGGAAAATTTGCTCCAAGATATATTGGTCCATTCCGAGTGTTGGAAAGAATTGGAACTGTAGCCTACAGGATTGAATTACCAGAACATATGTCTGGGATTCACAATGTATTTCATGTGTCTCATTTAAGGAAATATATTCATGACCCATCATTAGTGATAGAACCAGTTGTTCAGGAGGATTTAGAAGTAGAACCCAACCTGACTGTGGTTAGAGACCTTGTTCAGATTGTAGATCATGACGAGAAGCAGCTCAGGAGCAAAGTGGTGAAACTCGTCAAGGTGCAATGGAGTGAAGATCGCAGAGATTGTACCTGGGAAACTCTTGATAGTTTTAGGAAAGCTTATCCTAATTTATGTCTGGATAGCTAGAAATGTTGTTAGAATTGACAGTTTGATTGTTTGTTTTGTATGGATGATATGTATGTTTAGATTGTTATTATTAAGTTTTTGAAATTAACTGTTGTTTAAATTTAGGGGACGAAATTCTTTTAAGGGGGTGGAATGTGACATCCCAGAATTTTGACCCCATTATTATCATAAGTTTTTGATCAAATTTAAATAAAATAAAATATTTTCTTTTGTAAATAAATAAGATGTTGGATATTTTTAGTTGTATATGGGTTATAAAAAAATTTATAATTTAAAAATGTAAACTGGACTCTTTTAACAATATTCAAAAATTAAATCTGTTTTATTTAATTAAATTAAAAATTATGTATGATTGAAATTTAATATTAGATATAAGAATGTGGTTAATAAAAAATAAGTACAATAATACAATTCTTTTCATATTAAATATAAATATAAAATACATAGGTGCAAATACATTACAAATCCAATATTGGAAAATTTAACTTTAAATGAAAATAAGATTTAAGTACCGTTTCTAACAATAGCTTTTATAACTAAAATAAAATAAGCTTATAAATATTTAACATGAGCTTCTATATAAATATAAATACTTATAAATATAGTTATAAACATGAGCTTCTATATATTTAACATAAATATAACATAAAAGTAGGATTACAAACATAAGTACAAAATATAATATGTATAAAATATAAATAAAAATGTAACTATGTTAAGATCAAATATCTTCAAACACAAATAACTTGTCTGCAAACATATGAAATTGGTCAAAATCAGTGTATAAATTTGTGTTCAAGATAATAAGACAATATAGAGTTAACAACAAACATTAATAATATGCTAGCATAAATAATAAAACAAAACCTGCAAGCAACATTTATCTATATGTTAACATAAGTATGTTTAAACAAAAATCTGCAAGTATGAAATATGAATACCTCTTAGTACAAATACACTGCAAATACCTTGTACCAAATGTTTGTGTCAGCAAACATTAATAGCATGTTAGCCTAAATGAAGACATAGGCATTTTAGTGGCACTACAATCTGTCAAATACATAATCTCCTAGCAGAAATATTTAATAGATCTCAGGTTTTAGTACAAAAATAAAATAAAATAAGGCAAGTTATTATGCCAAGCCAAAGCTTGTGCAAGAAGACAGCATTGGTTCAAAGTTATAAATATTTGTATACATCATTTTATCCCTTAGCTCATTTGTATCTGCAAAAGCAAAAGAAACTTCACAAACCTGATAAAACAAAAGAGAAGAAAATAAATAAACAAAATTTCAAGTTCAAATAAAGTCTGGAAGCAAAGAAAGGTTACAGGAATTTCAAAACTGCATATTATCAAGCTTAATCAAATTCATGCTACAGTTTTCTTCATCAAGCAACTAGCCTTTGTTTCAACAGTAAGCTATTTTGGTGAGTAAACATGTTTTTTTTAAATCTAACTTTTAGTATGTATTTCATGAAGTATTGTTATGATTTAAGTTCTGGAATGTTTGGCATAGTTCTATATGTTCTGCATCTTGATATTCTTACAGGTTTTAAATTTCTGTTGAGTCAAAGGAAGTAAAGAATAATTCATACTTTTATATAAAGTCATCTTATTTAATTAGTAATTTAACTAAATAAAAGTTGTTAAAGCTTCAGATTAAGGTTTGAAGTTGATTTTAAGATAGCTATATAATTTAAGCACTGGAAACTTAAACTTACAGTAAAAAGGTAAGTAATGATCAAAATTCGAGTTGCATAAATTGTAAATTCAAAGTTATATCTGGAAACAACATACTAAGTTATGATTTTTAAGACCCAAATTATATATTTTAGTGAACAAGTCTGGGAGCAGTTTGATAATAACCCATTTTTGCTTTTTTATGAATTTCAGATGATTCATTCAATAATTTTTGTTGAAATTCGACTTGAAGCTAGAGTAGTGTTGTGAGATCACCAGAAAATTGTTAAAATAATTTTTGAATGCAAGAATTGTTGTGGGGAATCAAAAATAGGGTTATGGGTTCTATGTTTTCGGGCTATGTTCATTTGAGGGTTGCGTCGTCGTGGCACCACCGAGTGCCATGAGACTTGAGAGGGTGCTCGAGCGTGGTATCGGCAAGGTTCGGCTGAAGCCACATCATCACAGAAGGTCGCAATAGCGAGAGCGAGGTGAATTTGTCAACTATGTTCATGTTACAGTTCGACTTTTAGGCATATTTTTGATTTTGGGGTGGTCGTGCATATCTGGGTCTGTATTTCAGGTAAGGGGAAGTGATGTGACTTGTTGGTGGTGTCGAGGTGCAGTAGCGCGGTGGTGGACCGACGTGCACGTGCACGGCGGTGGGGAAAGGGTCTAGGCAATTTCGACTCGTGTGAAACGCGAGTGAGTTAGCGTGTATACTTCGAGTTTTGGTTCCTAGGTCGAGAGTGAAGCACGTGTGTATTTTTAAGTTTCAACTGTTTTTAAACTTAAGCTCTAAAAAAAAGAAAAAGAAACAGAAGAATTAAAAACAGAGGAAGAAGAAGAGAGGCAAGGGAGGGAACGCGAGAGAAGCTCTGGAAATCTCGAGTTTGCCCCGTGGTTTACTTCGGGTTGTTTTACTTCCAGAAGCCTGCCAACTTTGTTAAAGTATATAGTTAGGTAAGTTAAGTATTGATCAAGGATAATGCTTATAAACCAGTTAATACATGATGGACTTTAAAGTTTTATAGAAAACAAGAAGAGTAATTAAGTTAATTTCGAAGTAAATTAAGAATGTAATCAGTTTTATAAATAATTTAATAAGTAGTTCAAAATGTAATTGAATTTGTAATTAAAGATTTTAATGATAATCTTGTATAAAATCAATTGTAATGAATAATTTAATTAATCATTTAAAGTTGATTAATTGACAAATCGTAGCTAACGAATTAATTAAATAATTAATGATTGAAAGGTTAAGTTAATTAATAATTAATGATTAATTAAGCAATTAATAATAATTAAATGTGTAATTGAGTTTTATAAATCAATAATTAAGATTATTGATTAATAATTAGTTAATTAAGTGAATAATTAATAAGTAATTAATGAATTGAAATAAGTTAATTAATTAATAATTAATTAAGCAAGAATCAAATATAATTTACTTTTGAGTATGCAATTAAGTTTAAACAAATCAAACTTGTTGATGTAAATCAATGACTCTATTTGATTGCCTCTGATGTTTATTGATATCCTGTGATGTTCTGTGATATTCTAGATATATCTGTGATGATTGTGCATGATTTATCTGTATTAAATTGCTTTATGATTTATCTGATGTTATTTATCTGTGTTAAATTGCTATATGGATTCAATTGTTAAATTTAAACTGTTAAGTTAATTAGACAACTTGGACTTTAAAATGGCGTTTGGATTTTGATGAGACCGGGATCGGATATCGATTTGATATTCCGAAAACCACATCGATCCAAATTAAACGTTAGGTTGTGTAATCTCAAGTGAAGATCGAGATGGTGTTTTTAGAATGCAAGGGTTATCGTCGTTAACTCTGAGGGTGATTCCAAAACGAGTGTAACGAGATAATGCCTTCGGTTTCGTTCGAACCCGGAACGAACTTGTATGGATTGAATGCTTTCAGCACATCATCAGGCAGACGATGAGCATTCTAAGAAATATGTTCTAAAAAGGTAAACGCAGCCTCAAGCCTCATCAACCGGGAATGGCTAAAACAGGGGATGTGCAGCAAGGTTAGGTGGGTCATGCCCAAGCAGGACGAGGTATACCCCTGTCTAGATGTCCCTTTTATTCGGCTGTGTGGGCGGTTGGTCTGCAGCCAACTGCGGGGTTATCTTGTTCGGGACTGTTCAGTAAGAAACGGTTCCGGCCTTGTGTTGCAGGGGAGTTAGGGTGGCTCCTCGGTACTGTGATCTAGGCCACGTACTGTGACGGGCGGTACCCCAGTAGCCCTGCCATTGTATGGGATCCAATTTCCAATAAGCGCCGTACGTTTTGATTGTGCCCAACTATGTTGAAATGTGAGATGTAAGCATTTTAGCTATTTCTGTATTTTACTTGAAAACCCTACACACTATTATAATATCATTGGATTTCATATAAAATGTTTTGGTCAGCGTAAGGTAAAAACTTACCCATATTTATGTGTGGGAAGTCTTACGTGATACATTTATTTTAAATGATTTTCAAAGTTAAACAACTTTAACCCGTTTACTCATACCAGATCCATGTCTGACCCGGAGTTTGTATTTTTTTTTCATAAACTCTCGGGTACCCAAATTTTTATGGGTAGCCAAGGGATTCAGGTTAGCTATGACGAATTCTGGAGGAGTTGGAGCAGGAGACCAGACGTATGTAGCTATCTATAGTTCCGCTGTGTTAGTTAGTTCATGATATTTGAGATGTATGTTTTGACAGATATGTATATGATAGTCATGTTGTATGAAATTGTATAACTCTGATGTATATAACTATGTAATAGTTATGTTGATATATTATATTTTATTCCATTCCGCTGTGAGATTCTGATGTTGTTATTCTTTCTTTTCTTTTCTATTTCTATCCCTTTCTTTCTTATTGATGGCACGTCTTCCTGGGCGTAGGAAGCCGGGTCGTCACAAGATTGTTAATAATTGAGTGTGTCGTGGAGTGGTAATTGCATTGTTTGCTCCATGGGACAACCTAGATTCAATTCGCAGCAAAGTGCAAAATTTTTGGTTATGTTACTTAAAATCTGGGCTAGGGCAACCAAATTACTTGGGCCGGCCCTCGTCACAAGCATTATTATCAAAACCGAATCCTGGTTTAACCAGTTAACCATTAGGCAATGTTTAAAACCTGTTAAATTAACGGTAATTAATAACTAAATTAACGTCATGAATAAAGTATGTAATTTTCCATTCACTAGATTGTTGTTCTGACCCCTCCTCATTACAACTCGCATATAGATTTAGTGGGACAAGTTACTGGTGCAAAGCTGGAATGGTTGTTGGTGAAGTCTTCTTATTCATGCTCGATGCCCATAAGGAAACTAGATATTTAAGGAACGCTATTGGTTCAAAGGTAGTAGCTTCAGTTGGCATTTATATTTTACTATATTTTTCTATTCCGCTGTAAGTTTATATTGATTACTTCTGATATACTTTTGTTTATTGCAGGTTACTAAAACTAACGATTTGTATCCCAATGGACTTGAGTTTCGATTTAATCAAAATTCGGACCTATTATGATGCAGGTTGTTACACAATGATTATCAAGATTCAAAGTGGAATAAGTCGTCTTCCGTATTGAGCCAATTGAAGACATAAAGCTCCTGTTTGACCGCCAACGCCATAAAAAATAAGACGAAGGAAAAGGCTATGAACGTTTTTATTCGAAAAATTAACCATAAACACACTTGAATCCAAAAATTTGAAAAATAAACCGAATCCGGTAACTGATTTAATAGAACTTGAAAAGTTGTAAGAGAAATAATCATATATTATTATTCAAAAGTTTACTTCACTCAAAGAAAAACATAAAATAAATTTTCAAGAGTTTTTATTGAGTATTTCGTCTTGTTTAAAAAAAAATTTGGCTTATTTTCTATATGTAAACATTGTTTTTATTATTTAACCAATTATAGAAGATACTGTAATATCATAAATTTTGCTAGTCTAATAGAATCTTGGCAAATACGGTTAAAACGATAATTGAATAAAATTATTTTACAAACCAAAGTTAAACTGATTTTATTTTGTAATCTAACTGGACTGATTGAAATGAACTGCTTCGGTTGGTTAATTCTGTTTTAACAGAGCATTTCTCAGCCTTTTAACCTATCACACGTAACAATTATCGATTTGATAAGATATATGTACTTATCTTCAACTCAAATTTATCTGGTCACAAGTTAGTTATCGCAAACCATTAAGTTATCATCAATCCTTATTTGTGCTTATAAATTTTTCGGCCATATGTAAATATTACCTTAATTATTAATCTTATAGATTCTACAATGAATGTATTTAAACTTAATTCTAAAGTCCACGGGTGCGGCGCAGTGGAAATGATGCTTGTGTTCTGGTAAAAAGACACAGGTTTGATTCCTACCATGTGGTTCCCTATCTTATATAAATTTACCAAGCGGTATGAGGTTTGGATTCGCGGACGGCTTTACTATACCCTTCTCAGGAGTTTATTGACCCGTCGTGTTCTTCTGGGTCTTCAAAAAAACAATAAAAAACATTTAGTTCCGAAAAAAAATCTAATTATCAACTTCCATGTGTGTTGGTTTCTAAAAGTTTAAAAAGTTAAAACAGTACGTTGCTAATGGATTTGCCATGTTTCTTAAAATGTCAACTTAGGATACCGGCACAAAGATGAAAATATATTAAATCTACATAAACTATTGAATAACTTAAAAAAGGTTAAATGGTAGCTTCAAATTCACAAAGTCTACAGGACATATTACGCAATCACCTCAAAACTTTAGCTATTTACATCGAAACTTCAGACCTACATCCTAATTCCTAAGCAAACTTCTTTGTTACTAATTACTAAAGTCAAAACGCATAATGCAATTTAACATTGATAAAGTGACGATCTTCAAATTCTTTTCATTTAAAATTTGGGTATTATTTCCACTTACAAATTCTATTCGTTTCAAATTGGTTCTTTCATGGTTTGAAGATGTCTCTTTATGGTTTTAAGGTCATTCTCCTTTTTTGATGTCTCCACCGACGTCGATGTTCGGCCTATCTCTACATCTTCCATATTGAATTGCGGAGTTATGTTCTTCTCAAGATTTCTGCAATGCATAGTTTCTTCTTGCACTTGAACATTTAACTTCTTAATCAATTTACCCATTTCGCAAGAATTTGGTGATCAAATAGTGGTTCATATTCCTGAGTTCAACTGTTAATAGAAGCATCACTTAATGTTAGACTGAAATTTGGTCTAATCTAATATGTTGTGGTCATGAAGAGTCAATGATACTTGAATAAGGCTTAAACGCTTATTCAAGTGTGCTATTGTTGAGTTCGCATGATGACATTATGCAATAGTAATTTGTCAGATTCCTTGGCTAAAAATTCACAAGTTCAAACATGACCAGCGACCATTGAAGTACCAAATTTGAGATTTTATTATGCACAAGATAGTAATGTAAATGAGTTGAAGATCAGTTCAGAATTCTTCCATATAGGGGATATATGCCTACTTATAGAGAACCTTAGCCCCCGGATTCATGACATGTGTCATTTGGGTGAAGTAAATGGTTATGTTTTGTTGATGTTGTTTGGAATGACATGTGGCACAATCTTTCTCTAGCTTCCCTATGATGGTGTGGCACAGTTAGTCAAATAGGAGAATGCCACGAACCAGTTGGTGTATTTTCAAAGCACGATAGCTCAGAATTTTCAACTTCTAATAGCTCGACCAACCAAGATGTGATAGCCCTGAAATATCAACATTCGGTAGTTTAATCAATCAACATGCGATAGCCCTGAAATATCAACATTCAGTATTTTAATCAATCAACATGCGATAGCCTTGAAATATCAAACTTCGATAGCTTAATCAGTCAACGTGTGATAGCCTTAACATATCAAACTTCGATAACTCAACTAAGTCAACATGCGATAACCCTAAAGTATCAACATTCGATAGCTTAATAAATGAGCATGTGGTAGCCTTGAAATATCAATCTTCGATAGCTCAACTAAGTCAACTTGTGATTGCCTTTAAATATCATCCTTTGATAGCTTAATAAATCAATGTGCGAAAGCCTTGAAATATAAACCTTTGATAGCTTAATCAATTAACATGCGACAAATTTTAAATGTCAACCTTCGATAGCTTAATCAATCAACATGTGATAGCCTTGAAATACCAACCTTCGGTAGCTCAACTAAGTCAGTATGCGATAGCCTTGAAATATCAACTTTTGATAGCTTAATCAATAAACATGCAATAGCCCTGAAATATCAACATCCGATAGCTCAATAAGTCAATACGCAATTGTTCTAAATCACCAACCCGCGATAGCTCCACCTTTAACTTTATCATGCATTGATTTAATTTGCATCAACTTTTGATAGATTCATTTGTCAATTTATGATTGCTTTGATCAACTCAACTTTTGATAGCCTTATTTATATTTAACTAGCAATTACTACATTATTCTTCAATTCACCAAGGCTCTTTTGCTTATCAACTTGTGATAGCCCTCTTTCATTAACTTGTGATGGTCCTACTCATATCATTCTACAGTAATTCTATTAATGTCAACTTGCCACGGCTTATTGCTATCAGCTTAACATAGCATGTTTCTTGTCAATTTGCGACAGGTTCGCTTCAATATGTGATGGCTAATCTCAATGTCTAATAGCCTTCATTCCTCCATTTTTGGTAGTTTCAAAGTGCAATTCACATCTTATCCATTTTTGGATATTTTGGATGTAACACTTGTCCCCTCTCCTATAAGAAGATTTAATATGCTTTAACTTAAGAAAACTTCTGTTCTTATTTTTTTTTCTCTTCTCGGGTTGTCAACCCTTGTTGTTGTGCTTTCCGTCATTGATCGTTTGTGCTCCTTGACATGTAATAACTTCTGGTCTCAGGAATCCTTATTTTTCAGCAAGTTGCTTTATTGAAGAGATTTTTCAACACATAGAGGTTTTTACAATATATATGTATTTGTAACAATCATTTTATTGAGAATGTTCCAAGGGGTGTACAAAAAGATTTACCCACCCCCTCCTTTAATGGAAAAAAAAATCTGTAGTTGCTCTCGTTTTTTCAGTGACCAATAATCGTTTTTTCACTACAACCCATTGAAAATGGTTTTTTCTGAACCATCATCGCCTTTTCTTATTTTTCAATAAGTTGTCGATGAATTTTGCTATGCATGAGGAGTAAAATTTCAAACCATTTTATTTTGGTGGAGTCTTCATAACAATTTTTTTCTAAGTGAAGTCATACTGAAATTTGCCTCACCCACATCAATTATGAAGTCACTTTAAAGTGTTGTTTCTAGAATGATCCATAACAACACATTTGTATCATTATACAAAATTACTAAATACTAATACTGCTAACCACATATTACAAAAGTCAAAGCAATATAAACGTAAAATGGGAAAAACATGGAGATTGTCGTTAATTCTTTTTCGATGTTGTAAATATGTTTCAGGCTTTAACCTGATATCGGATGAAATATGAACCCACAGCTATTGGGGGGTTTTCAACTTTTTTTGTTCGAGTCACTTCTTCCTCTAGTCATCTGCTACTTCTCCATGGTCTACCATTGTTACGTTCACTATCTACCATCGGTTGAGCTCGTATGGGTCTCACCGCCAGTTGTTTAAACTAGGGATAACAATTGAGTGGGTTAGGACCGGTTTTTATGCCCCAAACCTGCCCTGGGTTTTTCAAACACCGACTCAGACCCGTTCTGTAAATCTAGTGCGGATCAAGATTTTACTCGGAACCCGGAATCAGTTCGAGTCAGGATAGACCCGCCCCATCCCAAGACCCGATGAGACTTTATATGTTCATTCAGAATTGTATATTAATGTACATACATTTATTTATTTTATTTGTAAGAGACATTCACTAAATGATATTGAATATAAAGGATTAACAAATCATCATTATAGTAGTAAAGTGATTTTATGATATATCGGTAGTATGGGTCGGTTAGGGCGGGTAATTCAAGCCCCAACCCGACCGTAGATCCAGAGCTTCCAAGATCGGGTCATGGGTCCGCCGCTCCGACGACCCAATGGGACGGGTCCTAGCGGGTCAAAACTAGGGTTGGTCTACCAGTTTTAGACCTTAGATCCGTCTCATTGTCATCCCCAGTTTAAAACATGAAGCTAAAAATGAATAGGGTAGATAAAATAGTGAAGATGGTGATTTGTAATGCAATCAGGATGAACTTGAAAAAGAAAACAGTTTGTTTTTGTATGATCGAGAAAAAGAGAGCCAAATATTCGAGAATTGAGAGTTTTTATGTCTCTATTATGATCAATCCCACAATGTTACCTGATTAGTTTGAGTAGCAATATTTTAGGCGCTATTTGGTTTAATTTTGTTTTTTATGTTTTGCGTTTGCAACATTCAAAACAAAAGAATGAGGATAACGGAAAAAAATAAAAAATTTAGGCAATTACGACGACAGTGGAAGGATGATGGATGAGATGAAACGACGGTGAAAGTGATAATTATTTCTCAAAATACGAAATTTTTCATTTTATATGTCAGCGTTATTTTTCCAAAATTGTTGTTTTTTAAAAATACGTACATCGTGTATACGATTTTTGGAAAGAAACACAAAATTAAAAATACCAAACCAAACGGGAGTTTTTTCGACATTTTCTAGTTGCAAATTGGGCCTCATCGTCTCTTTATTATCCAATAACAAAGCGAGGTTTATGTCTAGTCATGTAAACACGATTGGTTTGCAGATTCCAAAATAAAAATGGAAAGGTATGCGAAGCGAAATTGGTTATCTTTAATTTTTGGAAAAGACAACGCATGCGAAAGTTCTTCAAAATCCACCGTCCTTTACGGTTGTTTTTAAAATACCACTTTCAACTCCTGGTATGGTTGAAGGACAAGATGTAGTGGTTTAACCATTTGATTTGATTTAAGATTTTGACAAAAAAGGTCGGATTATTTACTTCACTAGTTATTATAATAAAAAAATCGAGATCATTTTATCTCATAAAGTTAAACTCAGTTCATTTAAGCCTTCTTCCCTGAACGGGGAATTAACTTTCCGTAAACAAATTAAATTGTGGATATCTTCTATTTTTATCGTCTCCATTTTGTTCAAAATTTGTATAAATAAATTCAAATGAAACAGCAGAACAATTGGATCTGTGGCGCAATGGTAGCGTGTCAGACTCCAGATCAGAAGGTTGCATGTTCGATTCACGCCAGGTTCAAATATTTTCCCACCGTTTACTACTTCCCACCTGCCTCGATTCTGCTATTTTCCCCCCTTTTGCTACAAACAATTCTACCCACCACAATTATTTTCCCCCAATCTATAACATCGGCTTTTAAAATTCCAAAATGTCAAATTTTAGCCGAATCCTTAGCAAGGATCCAGATTACGGGCAAAAAAGGTTTCTTTTTCACCTGGAATCCTCTTGCGGCTTTGCAATTCCAACTTCGTTCGCTGTAAGTGCTGCTTTTCCCCTCTTTCTCTTACAGCTGCAGATTATGTGAAGAAGATTCAGTATTCATTTGCCACTGTTATTTTCTCTTCTGCCTTACCGCTGTTTCACCTTGAAAATTCCTTGATTAAACAATAAAAATACTTTTAGCAATATAAAATGATGAAGTAGGATAAAAATAAGATGCACTCAAATTATATATTCCTACAAAGATAGAACCCAATGAACGTAGAAAAATAACAAAAATGGAAAGACCAATTGAACCAAATAAAAGAATTTTACCTAAAATAGAAGGAAATATCTGAATATGCAGTGCGACTGCTTCTTCAATCGATTGTACCTAAATTCATCAGGAATGTCAACAAATAGTAGTTCCACTATCGCATCAAACAGAAAAGGATACAACGAACAGAAGGAAAACGATATTAAATTTCAACATATTTTTCAAGGACAATACCGACATATCAGGTTCAAAAACATCAAAAAAAAGTTCGAAGTAGCAAAAATCATACCAGAACTTGATCAATTTCTTGGTATTTTGGAGGAACTGAAAACGACTTCGAATGATAGCGGTTTGGCAGATTTGGACCCGATTATTGCTTATTTGAATGGCGCCATGGGGGCCGCTTTCCTTGCTGCCGTAATCCAAGTCCGCCTTAAGGGCGGAGAAGTCGCCCACGGTTGGAGATCCGTGTTTGTCTTGGAATATGGTTTTTCGATTTGAATTGAGTTAACGATTGAGGGAAATGAATGTTTAGGTTTGGATAAGAGGAAAGAGAAGGGAAAACGATTAAGAATGTTTAAGGGTAGAGGATACTGAAGAGGAGGAAAAAGGAAGAAGGGGGAAGACGTGATTGAAGAGTGGACGAAAGGTTGGAGTATAAGTAAGAAGCGGAGAGACGGAAACGAAGAGAAGGAAAAAAATGCGACGCTTCGTTTCACAAAATATTGAGGTCGCTTGTACGTACTTGAAATGAGACTCAATAATAATATAATAGCATAAATAATAATAACAGCACCAACAATTATCAGTTGAAGATAGATTCCCACATATTGGAATGTTTTGATGCTTTGATGCTCAATGTTTTCTGCAATGTTTTGACGCTCAATACTCCCCATAGAAACAAGATAAAAAAGAAGTACTTTAAACAATTGTCATTTACCCCTGTATCTAATAAGGCAAATTCATAGGACTCATTTTACTAATAGGCCTCCTAAGAAAACTTATTACAAAAATTGACGTCACCTGAAAACTTATACAAACATGGATACCTATTTCAGAGCAATATATGCCCATTTAATTTGAAACTGCAAATGATATCCATCTTAAAGGAGTACTTTAGACCGAGGCTCTAAAGGTATTTAGTTTGAATCTCAGATACATCAAAATTATAGTACTATCAGTTTCACCATTTTTTTACGAAAACATTTTTTTTGGATACCCAAGAGAACCCGGAAGGCCGGTAAACTCCTAAAGGTTTTTTTTGGCCAAAACGTTTTTTGAAAGAAAAAGTGAAATGGTTTGTTCTAGGTATACATGCATCGCATGGGCATGAGTACTGGAAACTAATAAAAATAGTGTTCGTGTCTGAAGGTTTCTTGATATTTTGATATGTTCACATCCATAGTAAAAAAAGGGTTGAGATTTCCTCATGGTCTTAGGCAAGAACAAGGGACCAAAAATAAATATATGTTACGTAGCCAATCATCAACATGAACAGCCAAAAAACCATTCATAACCAATATCCAAAATATAGAAAATAAAAAACAAATGATGATTGTTAACTAATCTACATATCACATCAACCAGACACTTCTTGTATTTTGAGTTGAGACTTATTCTTCCTGACCACACACCTTCCTCTCACAAGTGAGAAATTTGCAATATATATATATATAACAAACGTAAATAGGACTGAATTTAATGTTAAGTCTTAAGGGTTAAGATTTATTATTATTTCACAGCATACCTAACAGTGCAGTATACTGGCTCTTTGCATAATTTGTACAAACCTAGTGACGTATGAAGACTTTCGAAATTTAACAAGGAAATCCAGTACAAATTTGAGATTGTGTACATTAGTGATTATAAGCGGTAAGGCAGAAGAGAAAATAACAGTGGCAAATGAATACTGAATCTTCTTCACATAATCTGCAGCTGTAAGAGAAAGAGGGGAAAAGCAGCACTTACAGCAACAAAGTTGGAGTTGCAAAGCCGCAAGAGGTTTCCACGTGAAAAAGAAACCTTTTCTGCCCGTAATATGGATCCTTACTCAGATTTCGGCTAAAATTTGCCATTTTGGAATTTTAAAAGCTGATGTTATGGATTGGGGGAAAACAATTGTGGTGGGTAGAATTATTTGTAGCAAAAGGGGGGAAAATAGCAGAAGCGGGGTAGGTGGGAAGTAGTAAACGGTGGGAAAAAATTTGAACCTGACGTGAATCGAACATGCAACCTTCTGATCTAGAGTCAGACGCGCTACCATTGCGCCACAGATCCAACTGTTTTGTTGTTTCAATTGAATTTATTTATACAAATTTTGAACAAAATGGAGACGATAAAAATAGAAGATATCCACAATTTAATTTGTTTACGAAATGTCTTCATACGTAATAATAGCAGATGTATTTCACCTGGAATCCTGAGCATTTAATTTGTTTGCGGAAAATTTTATACAGTGGACTATATTACAAAGAGTAGGCTATCTGCCATTACAATAACTTAGCAAACTTTAAATTTTTGATTACAAACACTGCCCTTTAACATCGAATGCACACACATATATATGCTAGTACGTTCGGTTATTTGGTTTGCATAAACCGACATCTTCCATTCTTCTACGTCCTTATCAACAAGCTTTCCATCTTTTCTTCAGCAATAATTAAGCTTTTGTCACTTCATCATTTGTCTTTAGCCAACCATTTGCCATATTATTCCTTATCTTTAGCAATTATAATGCTTTTGTCACATCAGGTCATATCATATTTTGAAATAACATTACGTGTGTGAAATATTTGCTGGCATTATTTCATCCTTATCTTTATTAGATATTTTTGGCTAGAATATTATCCTATCTGCGGTGGACCTTCTAGAACGTGTCCAGGTGGAGGAAATCCTGGAGGCGGTGAAAATGGCATTTAATCCATAATGAAAGTTACAATACCTGGCTAGTGAAAATATACATATACTATCCAAACTCCATTAACCTTCTTTTTAATGCATCTCACATTGTGCCTTTGGCTTTTAGCATAAATCTTCCATTTCTCTTTGGTCTCTTCATGAACTTGTATCTGCAGACATGCTCATAAGCTCATCATCACTATCCGAATCCAATATGGCTTTGAGTTGTATTTTTAAATTTATTTTTGAGGAACTTGCCATTAATTCTTTTAGTAAGTCAGATAATTCCCTTTTAGGTGAATCTGGTATTTTTTACGGTTCATGGCTAATTAAACCCTTTTGTGGATAAATTGAATCTTTGAAAAATTCAAAATTTTCCCACCATTTGATTATATTCCTTCTTCCTAAATAAGGAATATTTTCAAATTTTATTTCAAACTTTTGCAAAGTTCTTGGAACAACAATGACATCCCATTTCATAATCCAAGGTACTTGATAAAGTGCTGCAAAAATGTAGATTATGATATTTCATGGAAATATTTATTCGAACAAATTCGTCATAAATATTTCTTATTTTTTGTGGTAAAATCACTGGATATAATCCAAAGTTTGAAAACCAAACTACAAACCAATTTGGAAAATTTGTGATATTTTGTGTTTTAAATTGAATAAACCAACTATGTTTTCTCTCCCTGTTTACATAAGAGAAAGCAAGCTCGTAAGTTTTAGTATAGTCAAAGTAGTTAAAATTTAATTTGTTCCTATAAGGATTTTTGGAATTTGTAATTAATTCTTTAGGTTTATATAAATCACTTTCCCATTGTTCTGGGGTAATTATTTTAATAATGATAGCCATTGAAAAAGCCCATTCTCCACCAGTTCTCATGGCGGATTCAAGTTGTACAGAACCTGTGTAGGTTAAAATTTCTTGGTAGAAATTAAAATCCTTTGGATAAAGGTATGGATCAGTAAATTTTTTTAAATATAAGGTCATAACCTCTCCTTCATATAAATGAATATATTTTTTCTCTACAGGAGATACTCATATGGTTGATGTTGGAATATATGGGTATAGGTATTCTCTTGTAGATGTAGATTTTATTGCCAACTCATAAGCATAGGCTCTGAGTTGTTCATCAACTGGAGTAGTCTTTAAACCTCTTCTCTAAGAATTTTTTTCATCCTTTTGAAAGGCCGACTTATAAGTCGTTATGGGCCGAGATAGTGCAGTTTTACTACTTTCTGCCTTTCCTTTGCCTTTATTCATTTTTTTCCCTGCAAAAATTCTCGAGTTAAGAAATCTGGTAACGCATTATCAGATCCTTTAATAAACTCAATATCAAAATCGAATACTGATAATATTGCTTACCATCTAGCAAATATTTGTTTTGATGCTATGTTTTTAACATCCTTTTATAAAATTTCTTTGGCAGACTTACAATCTACTCTTAGCAAGAACTTTTGATTTAATAAATCACTTTCAAATTTTTGCATACATAATACTATTGCTAATATTTCTTTTTTAATAGTAGAGTAATTAACTCTGGGTCCTTGCCAAATTCCCAAAGCAAATCTGACCATGGATTCTTTATTAGTGATTCTTTGTTTAAGAATACCACCATATTACAAAGAGATATTATATTGCAACCGCAGATGAATAGTACAAAATAGAACCTTAGTACAAAATAGTGCCTTCTCTCTTGGGCGTTTAAGCCTGAGCAAACCTAGCCTCTACCACCACCTGGCTCTAATACCAAACGACTTCGGACCTTCGTTCGCTCCTTGTTTGATGGAAAGATGTAAGATAACAGTAGTAGTTTTTGCAAGCGCGGATATTATATTACAGAGAGAGAGATTTATTTGAGGAAAAGAAAATTTTATTACTGTGGACTATATTACAAAGAGTAGGCTATCTGCCATTACAATAACTTAGCAATCTTTAAATTTTTGATTACAAACTCTCCTCTTTAACATCGAATACACACACGTTTATATACTAGTACATTCGGTTATTAGGTTCGCATAAACCGGCATCTTCCATTCTTCTGCATCCTTATCAACAAGCTTTCCATCTTTTCTTCAACAATAATTAAGCTTTTGTCACATCGTCATTTGTCTTTAGCCATCCATTTGCAACCTTATTCCTTATCTTTAGCAATTATAATGCTTTTCTCAAATCAGGTCATATCACCTTTTGAAATAACATTACGTGTATGAAATATTTGCTGGCATTATTTCATCCTTATCTTTATTAGATATTTTTGGCTAGAATTTTATCCTGTCTACGGAGGGCCTTCTGGAACGTGTCCAGGTGGAGGAAATTTTATAGGCGGTGAAAATGGTATTTCATCCATAATGAAAGTTACAATACTTGGCTGGTGAAAATATACATATACTATCCAGACTCCATTAACCTTCTTTTTAACGCATCTCACATTGTGCCTTTAGCTTTTAGCATATAATCTTCCATTTCTCCTTGGTCTCTTCGTGAACTTGGATCTGTAGACATGCTCATAAGCTCATCATCACTATCCAAATCCAATATGGGTTTGGGTTGTATTTTTAAATTTCTTTTTGAGGAACTTTCCATTAATTCTTTTTTTAAGTCGGATAATTCCCTTTTAGGTGAATCTGGTATTTTTTGCGGTTCATGGCTAATTAAACCCTTTTGTGAATAAATTGAATCTTTGAAAAATTCAAATTTATCCCACCACTTAATTAAAATCCTTCTTCCTAAATAAGGAATATTTTCAAATTCTATTTTAAACTTTTGTAAAGTTCTTGGAACAACAATGGCATCCCATTCATAATCCAGAGTACTTGATAAAGTGCTGCAAAATGTAGATTATGATATTTCATGGAAATATTTATTCGAACAAATTTGTCATAAATATTTCTTACTTTTTGTGGTAAAATCACTGCGTATAATCCAAAGTTTGAAAACCAAACTACAAAACCAATTTGAAAAATTTGTGATATTTTGAGTTTTAAATTGAATAAACCAACTATGTTTTATCTGCCTGTTTTCATAAGAGAAAGCAAGCTCCCAAGCTTTAATATAGTCAAAGTAGTTAAAATTTAATTTGTTCCTATAAGGATTTTTTGAATTTGTAATTAATTCTTGAGGTTTATATAAATCACTTTCCCATTGTTCTGGGGTAATTATTTTAACAATGCTGGCCTTTGAGAAAGCCCATTCTCCACCAGTTCTCATGGCGGATTCAAATTGTACAGAACCTGTGTAGGTTAAAATTTCTTGGTAGAAATTAAAATCCTTTGGATAAAGGTATGGATCAATAAAGTTTATTAAATAGAAGGTCATAACCTCTTCTGCAGATAAATGAATATATTTTTTCTCTACAGGAGACACCCATATGGTTGATTTTGGAATATACGGGTATAGGTATTCTCTTGTAGATGTAGACTTTATTTCCAACTCATAAGCATCGGCTCTGAGTTATTCATCAACTGGAGTATTCTTTAAGACCAATTCTCTAAGAATTTTTCATCCTTTTAAAATGCCGACTTATAAGTCGTTATGGGCCGAGATAGTGCAGTTTTACTACTTTCTGCCTTTTCTTTGCCTTTATTCATTTTTTCCCTGTAAAAATTCTCAAGTTAAGAAATCTGGTAACGCGTTATCAAATCCTTTAATAAACTCAATATCAAAATCGAATACTGATAATATTGCTTACCATCTAGCAAATATTTGTTTTGATGCTATGTTTTTAACATCCTTTTGTAAAATTTATTTGGCAGACTTACAATGTACTCCTAGCAAGAACTTTTGAGTTAATAAATCACTTTCAAATTTTTGCACACATAATACTATTGCTAATATTTCTTTTTTAACAGTAGAGTAATTAGCTCTGGGTCCTTGCCAAATTCCCAAAGTAAATCTGACTAAGGATTCTTTATTATTGATTTTTCGTTTAAGAATACCACCATATCCTTTATCTGATGCATCAGTTTCGACTATTTTGAGTGCATCAAGATTAGGAATTGCAAGACAAGGAATTTATTTTATTTTTGTTTTTATAATTATAACCACTTTAGTATGTTCCTCTACCCAAGAAGGTGGATTTTTCCTTAATCTTTCAAATAATGGTTTAGCATCATAAGCTAGTTCTTTGTAAAATTCAGAAACATATTTTAAGCTTCCTTAAAATCTTTGTAATTGATTTTTATCCTTAATTTTATTTGGAAATTTTTCTGCAAATATAATTGCTCTATCAGTTGGAAATATTGTTCCATCTTTTATAATATGTCCAAGAAATCTAATTTCTGTTTGAAAAAGCTTTATCTTTTTAGCTGATACAGCTAATCCAGCTCTTTTAGTGGCATTTATAAAAATATTTAAGTGTTTAAAATATTGGTCAGCTGATTCTGAAAATATAAGAACATCGTCAATATATACTATGGTAAATGCTGTATAAGCACTATAAATATCATTCATAATTTTCTGAAATTCTGAAGGGGCATTTTTTAACCTAAACGGCATTACATTCCATTCATAGTGGCCAAATGGAACAGTACATGCAGTTTATATCTATCTTCTTCTTTAATCTGAATTTGCCAAAATCCAGATTTCATATCAAATTTAGACATTACTTTGGTCGAATAAAGCCTTGCTAATAAATCC
The DNA here is from genome assembly GCA_030765085.1 of Allium cepa. NCBI lineage: Eukaryota > Viridiplantae > Streptophyta > Magnoliopsida > Asparagales > Amaryllidaceae > Allium > Allium cepa. Next base: position 205,758,727 of record CM060929.1, read on the forward strand.
TTTTTGTTAGGAATTGGATATCTAATCCATCTTAATGCTTTGTTCAAAGGTTTATAATTTATCGCTAGTCTTGGGACTCCTCTTTCTGTTTCTGCTGCATTTTCTACATAAAATGCTGAATAGCTCCATGGACTTTTAGATGGTCTAATAGGGCCTTTCTGTAGTAATTCTTCAATTTCCTTTTTACAAATTTCTAGATGTCTTTGAGACATGGCTATAGGTCTAGCTTTTGTTGGGATTTGACTTTCTTTAAAGTCTGGTTCATAAGGTAAACCTATTTCATGTTTTTTCCTCTACCAAAAGGCATTAGGAGTGTCTGCGCAAAAAGTTTTCTCAATATAATTTTGTAGATCTTTAATCTTTTGTCGTAAACTGGGTTGCAATAATTTTTCTTTTATTCTTTTGTAATTTGTCTCCTGAGATAAAGAGTTTATAAAATTCTCTTTTCTTTTAATACACTTTTGAACAATATCAATTTTATGATGTTGTGGTTGAGATACAAATTTAAATGTTAATTCTTGATTGTTAATAGTACTAGTAATTCCTTCTTTTGATATTTTTGTTATAGGATATAACAAATGTAAGAAGGGATTTCCTAGTATAACATTATGAGATAAATTTTTAACCATTATAAATGGCATTTCTAGACAAATGCCTTTATTGCAAACAGTTGTGTTTTGTAGCTTATAATTTACTAACAACTTTCTACCATCAGCAACATTTAGTATTTCAGTAGTTTTAGAAAAATATTTAGACGGTATTTGTGAGGACCCGCAAATCCGTACTCCTTGAATAGACACTATTCTCCATTGATTAACTCAAGCTGAACGGAAATGCGAATTCTCGGGGTTTTAAGAAAAAGAAAACGAAAAAAAGATAGAAGAAAAGAGAAAAGATAGAACATAACAGAAAGAAAACAACACAACAATATCAGAATCTCACAATCGCAGCGGAACAACATATAATAAATAAATGAATAATCTTTAAACAAAGAACTATATCAGTTATTACATTACATTACATTACATCATCAGAGTGTACAACTATCAAACAACAACAAACAGCGGAAAAGAAATACTATATACTAGTGAATACGCCATGCCATCCATCTTGCCTCCATCAACTCCTAAATTCCAGAATATCCAGATAAACCTGACCCTTGACTACCCATGTGGAAATTGGTGGGCACCCAGAGTTTAGGAAGGAAAACAATAAACTCCGAGTTGGTCATGTGACTGGTGTGAGAACTCAAAACAGTTTATCTTTTAAAAATAAAGAACAAGATAATTTTTAAAATAGATTCGCAATGCTTTTTAGAAAATGAGACTACCATAAGGCCTCCCGCACACACACGCAACGCAGAATCGGAGGAGATTTCTCCTTATGATAGTCAAAGATGCTTGATACGCATTAAAAAGAACATTTGATATTGTTACTAGTGCATAGTGTAGGAAAAAATCATTTCGAAAATAAAGATATAAATCTTAGCCAGCATAGGCATTTCGCACTTATGCCTACTCTAGCTACCATCCAAACAGTGGGGCGCCACCATAAGTGAATGATAGGTTCTACAACTAAAACCGTACAAGATCGTATTGTTTCTTTGGATTTCCAACAAATGGTCAGGCCAAGGAACTTCCCATTGCCACATGGGTACGCCTCTGGAAAGACGACCCGAGAACCAAACCGGATCTCTGCCAACACAAGGCTGGGTTACCTCTAATTGGTAAATACTGACACGAATATGTCATCCCCCGATCGTAACCGATCTATCCGAGGATCCTCGATTTCCAGCAACCACAAAGCAATAAATTTGCAGCAACAACATAGGTTAAGTATCTGGGCTCCATACCATAATACCACCTCTATCCAGAAGGAATGACATTAACTAAAGGGGTGCTACCCCCTAATAACCTTGCTGCATCCTTCCTGTTTTGACCATTTTCGGGGTGTGAGGTCCGATGAAGTCTCGTCCACAAAGCCACGCTTTATACAAAAGCTGTGCTTTGGGTCAACAAATGATCAAAGTAATGATCACCAAGATAAATGATCAAACAAATGATCATATCACAAATGATCAAACAATGATCATTTCACAGCAACACTCAGCATGTCACATTACCAAATTAGGAGTATATCACTAATAACCTTCAACTACATACCCTCTGAGCTCGTACGTCTCAGAGAAGGGCGCTAAGCTAAGAGAATAAATTCTCCGCCACCAACAGAAATATATTTGAAAGAAATCAGCTTTATATCTCAACTTGTAATGTCAGACATACAATCCATACAAGTCTGTTCCGAGCTCGAACAGAACTGAAGGCACTTACAAAGAAGTCCTTGCATTCCGGATAATTTCTAATCACGTTCGGACTTCCCGTCACTAAGGGTGATAAAACCTCTATATCGAAGATCAGCCGATGCAGAGCAACTCAACGGTAATCCTTCCATTTTCAAAAATATCCGGTCTTCAACACCGGCCATCAAATGCAATCCATTACGATGTATCACATATTCGGAATGGGTTATACGATCCGAAGGTCCTTTCCCGGCTAACCCGAATAGTGAGCGCTTATTTTAAAAAATAAGTGTGGCATTCAAATTCAAACAATCACAACAAATACGTATTTAAAGGTATATATTGATAGTCAGTTATTTAACTATCAATAGGCGTGTTCGAAATCACCAGATTCCAAATAATTTCCCAAATTATTTACTTTCCAAAAAATCTTTACAAGATATATATTTTTCACACTTCAACATTTGAATACAAATTTTCAAATCACTTTTCTCCTTTACCACTTTTGAAAACAAATTTCAATCATTTTCCTTATGTGAAATACTTTCATTTCAACATGGTTCATTTAAACCAATTAAATAAATCCTTACCGGTTTACTTTATATTTACGTTCCAAATCCGTAAATTAATTCCCACACTTCAAAAATAAATCAACGTTTATTTTAAACAAATTCCCCTTTTCATTTATAAATTCCATAGTAAGTTTACAATTCCAAAATATCTATGAATATACAATTTCCAAATTGATTTCTAATATTCATTTTCCATTATCTTTTAAAAGATAAAATCTCAAAATATTCACTTCATATTGGAAAACACTTCCATACTTATTTAATAATAAGTAATTCACAAATCCATTTATTTTCAAGACTTGGAAATCATTCAATATACTTAAATCGAAATTAAGTATATATTTCATTCTTTAAGAAAAACATTCACTTAAACACATTTATCTGGGCCAAAACGAATGTTGCGTAAAACATCGTTACGACAACCCAAAATCACTAGTATAGGGATTCGAAATTTAGATAGATATATAAATCCCAGTACTATATAAAACATTTCCTTTCGGAAACCATTTACTATAACAACAGTGTTATAGTCCACCATTTCCTTATTCCTCGAAAATGTCTATTTCAACAATAAATGTTGAAATCTATGGTTTCGATAGTTAATCCATTTTCAAAACATCTTTAAAACAATTAACTTCATTTGATAATATTCATTTTCCCAAAACATATCCATTTTGTTTAATAATATATTCAATGTCCAAAATCGTGAATATACTTCCTTTAATAAGCTATAATAATTAACTTATCAAAATAAGTCGTTTTTGGATTTACAAACAATGTCTATAAATTCCATTTCTATATTTTACAACAACTTCGTTTTATAAATCTCCTTTATTAACCCATTCTATTTATATTCCATTTACATGTCGAAATCTGGTTTATAAGTAAATTACTTATAATTCATTTATTCACAAATCCATTCTTTTATATCGACAATAATTTATAAATCAAAAATTCTTATTTACTTATGAATCTAGGTTCAAATTTTATTTTAACACCTAAAAAAACTCGTTTTATAATTTCTATATTTGAATTTATAAATATCAATTTTGTACAACTTTTATATAAATTGTTTATAATAATTCAAAAATCCCTATTTAAACTATTTTATAATTTATCAACTACTTATTTCAAAAATCACATTTCAGTTATATTTAGCAAAAATCATAATTTTAAAATATTAAAATTTTAACGTTTATTTTATTTAAGATGAATCAATTCAAAATTTGAATAAAACGTATAATTTCAAAAATCACTTTAAAAATCCCTTTAAAATCAAAATTGTTATTTTTAAACTTTAAAAATGGATCGGATGATGCAACATCACCAAATAGTCAATCACGACATCCAAATATCATATATCAATATGATAATCAACAAATATCACAATATCTGTAAATAAATTAATATAGTTGAAGAATCCAGTTGGATCCCTCCAACATGTTTCCCTGCATCCACAGATGTTGACACAATACCAATTTCGTTCCAATATGGAATTATCGTGGTATATAGGATTTAAAATATTATCCGCTTAATAGACGGCGCAATAGGGTCTCATCCGCTATATAATGCGGGAAATCAACTCCAAGTATATAAATAACACCAATTTCACTGTACTGTGAAATATTCGCGGTATATGTTTTTTAATAAATAACCTCTGTTTACTAATGGCGCATAATGTCTATTTTTAACAATCAATAGATAACAATCATCATTCAAACATACATTCAAGATATTTAAATCTAACTATTTAAAATTAAAATCGAAACCGATTCGATTGAGTGAGAAGTTCTCACCTTGATTTCAATTTCGTTTTCAGCTTTTATTTCGAATAAAGTTAAACGGACGTTTAATTTTACCCGAAATTTTTGCTAGATCCAAACGACTCCAATCCAATTCCGTAGCGTAGTGTTCGTCCATACAATTCCAACGCAACTGGTTTCGTGCGTTTTCGACCTCGTATGAAAAAGATATGAATTTTTAAACATTCACAATTTTTTTATTTATAAATTTACAACATAATTTTATATTTATAACCTAAACAGCTCTCGGCCCTTCAATCCAAACCCTTGAAATCTTGGTCGTGCTTTACATCTTCTTCCCCTTTTCATTTATACGCACGCGAACCCAACATGGCCGCCCACTAGAGTTTATTTTCGAGCCTCCAGCCTTCACTTCTATATCGATCAGGCACCTCCAGGTCGTAGCCCTCACTGTCGCGCATCACACCCCCAGGCCGGGCCCACTCGGTCGGCCTCGAACGACGTGCTTGAACGCACGGCTTTGAACGAAGATTGTCGCCAATCCACGCAATATAAATCGATCACCACCGTTCAGATTATAGAGGAGGATGTGCTCTTCCATTTTGTAGTTGAAGATTTTTGGTAAAAGTCGATGGATTAAGAGAGATCGAGGGGGAAAAAGATGAGATATCGGCCATTTATTTTATATGGAGGCGGCGGCCTGCAGTTTTTAACCTAGGGTTTAATTTCTCTTTACAAATATGAAAAATTAGGGGCTTTTATAGAAAATTCAGCGAACACTATTCATCCCGGAATTTCCGAACTCCAAACGAAGCAGGCGAGTTGGTGTTCCTATGGTTTACCCTGCGTTTCGAACACAATGGAATGTATTTCGGGAGCTAATTCGATCATCTGTGCGACTTATGGCAATAAACGTTCGATTTTAAATTAAATCGGTAAATCAAATTTCTAGGCTTTTTAGCTTGCCCCAGACAAACGGTAAATCCAATTGACACGAAATTTAAAACCATACAATAATATCACATTACGGATCCGATGAAACTAGTTTCGTCGAAATCCGAGACTGTTTAAAAAATGGCTATTTTAACTCGCCAAATTAATATTAGAACAATTTCGATGCATTTCGAGCTGCCACGGTCAAACGAAAACTCCGATTGCTACGAAAATTGAAATCCGATAATAACAAACTATTACGGATCCAATGGAACTAGTTTTGTCCAATTCTGAGACTGTTCAAAAATTGACTAATTTCACTAGTCGATTTAAATATTAAAATATTCAATTCTCACAAATTAACTTTTAATTTGATTTCAAAAGTTCTATATCATTGCTATAACTCCAATATGATAAAATAAAATTTTACAAATCATTTTCAATCATATTTAACCCAATTTTTAATTATTTCTGTATTTTAACATATTAAATTGTCGATTTAATTATTCAATTAAATCCAATTATTAGAAATAAAATTGTTCGACTTATAAATTTCACTTATTAATATCTAAAATCAATTAAATATTCAAATTTTAAATGACAAAAATTCTGGGTCGTTACAGACTTCCCCCTTAAAAGAATTTCGTCCTCGAAATTACTAAGTAAGAAAAAGTTACAGAATCTATTAACTTTCCCAAAATCCATGGTTAAGCTTCTTACAATAACTTTACTAAGTTTTCAAATCATACTTAGTTATCTTTTCAAAAACAACTACTATTGTTTAACTTTAATTCCAAATCAAAATTTTAGTTTTCGAAATTTTCCAAAAATTCCCAAATTTTTCTAACGCCTTAAATTTTCGGAAAAATTCGCCATAGTCTCCTTTGCGTGGCTCGATCCAAAAAAAAAGTGACAGTATATATATCACAAATATACATCTCATCAAGTGATGAGGCATACCGCATGGAAAAAAGTGTAAAAGTACGATATTTAATCCGAGATATGTACCTTATATATTATTAGCGATCATATACGGCTAATATAGCGCGAAAGCGAGCTCCAAAAGCGAAGCAAGCGCAATCCGCACCTACTAAACACTCAACAACAACATGAGAAACATGCATATATTAAAATAATACCAATATACATCATATAGCAACATAATAACTACATGTGCCAATATAGCAAATGCAATCAAAAGCAATAAATGCAACTACCAAATCAATATAAATTTACTTCTCATTAACATTTAATGAATTGGTTTTCATTTTAATCATATTTGATTCGTTTACATTGGATTTTCTAACATTCATTCATATTCAATTTCAATTAGTTTGCATTCACTAATTTACATTCAAGTTGGTTCACTTTCAATCTGAATTCAATTACATAGCTTTTGATTCCACTAATTCAATTTCATTAATACTTAATGAATTATACAAAATCAATTTACAACCATATAACAACCCAACCATAAACATCATAACCAAATTTCTAAATTTACATTCTATTTGGTTTAACGCTTTAAATTTCTATTAGTTGATATTAAATTGACTTACATTCAATTTATTCAAATAGCTTTTAATGAATTAATACTTACATCCATTATTTCATATCAATTATTTACATTCAATTGATTAACATCCTATCCATTTGTCAATTCAATTGTTAATTCTTTTAAGAATATAAATTTGAATTTCATTTAGATAACTCAAGTTCAAATTCTTAATGACTTCACTTCATTAATTCACTTATTAATTTACTTTGACACCAAAATCAACTTCATTCAACTTCACTTAAGTTATGTTCCATTTCGAACATCTTATCAAATCCAAATCAATTTATTTAACTTTCCTTTTGTTAATTTCAAATCACATGTCTTTGATGACAACTTAAATTTATTTCAACTTGGATTTTATTAATTTACTTATACTTACTTTAATTTAACTCCATCCTTTAAGTTAAATTTATTCTACCAAAATTCAAATTTGTATAAGTCATCAACTCATTTATCATTCCTATAAATATTTTAAATTGGATTCCAGAGTCTTTTCAACCTTTCAAAACCATTTTTTTGAAACCAATTCAATTATCCTTTGAATTTCCAAAACCAAATCCAAATTTTCCAAACAATGTTCATTTAAAACTACTTGGTAGCAATCCCTCTTTTGGAACCCGAAAATGAACACCAATGATGTCGCGATCATCATTGGAATTATTTTCCAGCGACCGAAAAGAGTTTAGAGCTTTAATTCTCCAAAATAATTTTCCAAAATATCAAATCCTTTCAAAACACTTCTCTGGAATTTTGTTTTCAGAATATAAATCACATTTATAAATCTTTTTCTCATATAATTTCACTTATTATATATAAGATTATTACCCAATTGTAAATTATTTTAATTATAACTTCATACTTATAATTCATTTACTTATAAAATTTATTCTTTTACAATATGTTTCATTCAACTTATTCAAACAACTTTTATTAACTTGCATATATCTTATATTTTCAACGACCAAACAATCAACTTATATACACTTTAATAATTCTGAAAAATTATCCCTTTATATATAAAATATACTCAATGCAAAATTATTTCATTTACCCCTTTAAAACAATATCGTGTCGGTTTATCTTCTTTAAGAGTTTAGAAACCCCTATCTACTATAGTTAGCTAGACTACATCGACCAGAATCTATAAACAATCAACCGATAAGTCAACACAATACAAAATAATTTATATTCACTAACAAATACGCTCTCATAGCTATTATTACACTCAAATTAATTCTAGAGTACTACTGACCCCATCTCTAATGAGTAATACCCAACAGAGCTAAGGTTGTCGCTTAACCATAAGCTCCGATACCAACTGTGAGGACCCGCAAATCCGTACTCCTTGAATAGACACTAATCTCCATTGATTAACTCAAGATGAACGGAAATGCGAATTCTCAGGGTTTTAAGAAAAAGAAAAAGAAAAAAAGATAGAAGAAAAGAGAAAAGATAGAACAGAACAGAAAGAAAACAGCACAACAATATGAGAATCTCACAATCGCAGCGGAACAACATATAATAAATAAATGAATAATTATATCAGTTATTACATTACATTACATCATCAGAGCGTACAACTATCAAACAACAACAAACAGCGGAAAAGAAATACTATGTACTAGTGAATACGCCATGCCATCCATCTTGCCTCCAGCAACTCCTAAATTCCAGAATATCCAGATAAACCTGACTCTTGACTGCCTGTGTGGAAATTGGTGGGCACCCAGAGTTTAGGAAGGAAAATAATAAACTCCAAGTCAGTCATGTGACTGGTGTGAGAACTCAAAACATTTTATCTTTTAAAAGAACGGGATAATTTTTAAAATAAATTCGCAATGCTTTTTAGAAAATGAGACTACCTAAGGCCTCCCGAACACACACAATGCAAACGTAGAATCAGAGGAGATTTCTCTTTATGATAGTCAAAGATGCTTGATACGCATTAAAAAGAACATTTGATATTATTACTAGTGCATAGTGTAGGAAAAAATCATTTCGAAAATAAAGATATAAATCTTCGCCAGCATAGGCATTTCGCACTTAAGCCTATTCTAGCTACCATCCAAACAGTGGGGCGCCACCAAAAGTGAATGATAGGTTCTACAACTAAAACCGTACAAGATCGTATTGTTTCTTTGGATTTCCAACAAATGGTCAGGCCAAGGAACTTCCCATTGCCACATGGGTACGCCTCTGGAAAGACGACCCGAGAACTAAACCGGATCTCTGCCAACACAAGGCCGGGTTACCCCTAACTGGGTAACTACTGACACGAATAAGTCATCCCCCGATCGTAACCGATCTATCCGAGGATCCTCGATTTCCAACAACTACAAAGCAATAAATTTGCAGCAACAACATATGTTAAGTAACTGGGCTCCATACCATGATACCACCTCTATTCAGAAGGAACGACATACACTAAACGGGTGCTACCCCCTAATAACCTTGCTGCATCCTTCTTGTTTTGACCATTTCCGGGGTGTGAGGTCCGACGAAGTCTCGTTCACAAATCCACGCTTTATACAAAAGCTGTGCTTTGGGTCAACAAATGATCAAAGTAATGATCACCAAGATAAATGATCAAACAAATGATCATGTCACAAATGATCAAACAATGATCATTTCACAGCAACACCCAGCATGTCACATTACCAAATTGGGAGTATATCACTAATAACCTTCAACTACATGACCTCTGAGCTCATACGTCTCAGAGAAGGGTGTTAAGCTAAGAGAATAAATTCTCCGCCACTAACAGAAATATATTTGAAAGAAATCAGCTTTATATCTCAACTTGTAATGTCAGACATACAATCCATACAAGTCTGTTCTGGGCTCGAACAGAACCGAAGGCACTTACAAAGAAGTCCTTGCATTCCCGATAATTTCTAATCACGTCCGGACTTCCCGTCACTAAGGGTGATAAAACCGCTATATCGGAGATCAGCCGATGCAGAGCAACTCAACGGTAATCCTTCCGTTTTCAAAAATATCCGGTCTTCAACACCGGTCATCAAATGCAATCTATTACGACGTATCACATATTCGGAATGGGTTATACGACCCCAAGGTCCTTCCCCGGCTAACCCGAATAGTGAGCGCTTATTTTAAAAAATAAGTGTGGCATTGAAATTCAAACAATCACAACAAATACCTATTTAAAGGTAAATATTGATAGTCGGTTATTTAACTATCAATAGGCGTGTTCAACATCACCAGATTCCAAATAATTTCCCAAATTATTTACTTTCCAAAATATCTTTACAAGATATATATTTTTCACACTTCAACATTTGAAAACAAATTTTCAAATCACTTTTCATCTTTACCACTTTTGAAAACAAATTTAAATCATTTTACTTATGCGAAATACTTTCATTTCAACATGGTTCATTTAAACCAATTAAATAAATCCTTACCGATTTACTTTATATTTACGTTCCAAATCCGTAAATTAATTCCCACACTTCAAAAATAAATCAACGTTTATTTTTAAACAAATTCCCCTTTTCATTTATAAATTCCATAGCAAATTTACAATTCTTAAATATCTATGAATATACAGTTTCCAAATTGATTTCTAATATTCATTTTCCATTATCTTTTAAAAGATAAAATCTCAAAATATTCACTTCATATTGGAAAACACATCCATACTTATTTAATAATAAGTAATTCACAAATCCATTTATTTTCAACACTTGGAAAACATTCAATATACTTAAATCGAAATTAAGTACATATTTCATTCTTTAAGGAAAACATTTACTTAAACACATTTATTTGGGCCAAAACAAATGTTGCGTAAAACATCGTTACGACAACCCAAAATCACTAGTATAGGGATTCGAAATTTAGATAGATATATAAATCCCAATACTATATAAAACATTTCCTTACGGAAACCATTTACTATAACAACAGTGTTATAGTCCACCATTTCCTTATTCCTCGAAAACGTCTATTTCAACAATAAATGTTGAAATCTATGGTTTCCATAGTTAATCCATTTTTAAAACATCTTTAAAACAATTAACTTCATTTGATAATATTCATTTTCCCAAAACATATCCATTTTGTTTAATAATATATTCACTGTCCAAAATCGTGAATATACTTCCTTTAATAAGCTATAATAATTAACTTATCAAAATAAGTCGTTTTCGGATTTATAAACAATGTCTATAAATTCCATTTCTATATTTTACAACAACTTCGTTTATAAATCTCCTTTATTAACCCATTCTATTTATATTCCATTTACATGTCGAAATCCGATTTATAAGTAAATTACTTATAATTCATTTATTCACAAATCCATTCTTTTATATCGACAATAATTTATAAATCCAAAATTCTTATTTACTTATGAATCTAGATTCAAACTTTATTTTAACACTTAAAAAAAACTCTTTTTATAATTTCTATATTTGAATTTATAAATATCAATTTTATACAACTTTTATATAAATTGTTTATAATAATTCAAAAATCCCTATTTAAACTGTCAACTACTTATTTCAAAAATCAAATTTTAGTTATATTTAGCAAAAATTAAAATTTTAAAATATTAAAATTTTAACGTTTAGTTTATTTAAGATGAATCAATTCAAAATTTGAATAAAACGTATAATTTCAAAAATCACTTTAAAAATCCCTTTAAAATCAAAATTGTTATTTTTAAACTTTAAAAATGGATCCGATGATGCAACAGCACCAAATAGTCAATCACGATATCCAAATATCATATATCAATATGATAATCAACAAATATCACAATATCTGTAAATAAATCAATATAGTTGAGGAATCCAGTTGATCCCTCCAACCTGTTTCCATGCATCCACAGATGTTAGCACAATACCAATTCCGTTCCAGTACGGAATTATCGCGGTATATAGGATTTAAAATATTATCTGCTTAATAGACGGCGCAATAGGGTCTCATCCTCTATATAATGCAGGAAATTAACTCCAAGTACATAAATAATACCAATTTCACTGTACTGCGAAATATTCGCGGTATATGTTTTTAATAAATAACCTCTGTTTACTAACGGTGCATAATGTCTATTTTTAACAATCAATAGATAACAATCATCATTCAAACATACATTCAAGAATTTTAAATCGAACTATTTAAAATTAAAATCGAAACCAATTCGATTGAGTGAGAAGTTCTCACCTTGATTTCAATTTCGTTTTCAGCTTTTATTTCGAATAAAATTAAACGGACGTTTAATTTTACCCGAAATTTTCGCTAGCTCCAAACGACTCCAATCTAATTCCATAGCGTAGTGTTTGTCCATACGATTCCAACGCAACTGGTTTCGTGCGTTTTCGACCTCGTATGAAAAAGATATGAATTTTTAAACATTCACGAATCTTTTTATTTATAAATTTACAACATAATTTTATATTTATAACCTAAACAGATCTCGGCCCTTCAATCCAAACCCTTGAAATCCTGGCCGTGCTTTACATCTTCTTCCCCTTTTCATTTATACGCACGCGAACCCAACATGGCCGCCCACTAGGGTTTATTTTCGAGCCTCCGGCCTTCACTTCTACATCGATCAGGCACCTCCAGGTCGTAGCCCTCACTGTCGCGCATCACCACCCCAGGCCGGCCCCACTCGGTCGCCAATTGGCCACGAACTACGTGCTTGAACGCACGGATTTGAACGAAGATTGCCGCCAATCCACGCAATATAAATCGATCACCACCGTTCAGATTATAGAGGAGGAAGTCGATGGATTAAGAGAGATCGAGGGGGAAAGAGATGAGATATCGGCCATTGATTTTATATGGAGGCGGCGGCCTTCAGTTTTTAACCTAGGGTTTAATTTCTCTTTGCAAATGTGAAAAACTGGGGGTTTTTTATAGAAAATTATCCCGGAATTTCCGAACTCCAAACGAAGCGTGCTAGTTGGCGTTCCTAAGGTTTACCCCGCATTCCGAACACAATGGAGCGTATTTCAGGAGCTAATTCGATCATCTGTGCGAGTTATGGAAATATATGTTCGATTTTAAATTAAATCGGTAAATCAAATTTCTAGGCGTTTTAGCTTGCCCCGGACAAACGGTAAATCCAATTGACACGAAATTTAAAACCGTACAATAATATCACATTACGGATCCAATGAAACTAGTTTCGTCAAAATCCGAGACTGTTTAGAAAATGACTATTTTAACTCGCCAAATTAATATTAAAACAATTTCGATGCGTTTCGAGCTGCCACGGTCAAACAAAAACTCCAATTGCTACGAAAATTGAAATCCGATAATTACAAACTATTGCGGATCCAGTGGAACTAGTTTCGTCCAATTCTGAGACTGTTCAAAAATTGACTAATTTCACTAGTCGATTTAAATATTAAAATATTCAATTTTCACAAATTAACTTTTAATTTGATTTGAAAAGTTCTATATCATTTCTATAACTCCAATATGATAAAATAAAATTTTACAAATCATTTTCAGTCATATTTAACCCAATTTTCAATTATTTCTGTATTTTAACATATTAAATTGTCGATTTAATTATTCAATTAAATCCAATTATTCGAAATAAAATTATTCGACTTATAAATTTCACTTATTTATATCTAAAATCAATTATATATTCAAATTTTAAATGACAAAAATTCTGGGTCGTTACAGAATTAACCCTTCATTAATGCAGTTTAAGTCTGCACCTGAATCTATCATTGCTATTGAAGTAAAATAATATTCTTTGTGGACTACAATAGTAACTTTAGTGTGCCATTTATGGGTGATTACCTTGTCAACATCATTAATAAATGTTAACGAGTTTAATTCTTCCTCTCCCGAAATATTGTTATTATTCTGGTTATCGTTCTTAGGGTTTATCTCTGTTAAAAACATTCTTTCTTTTAATTCTTTTATTTCTTGTTTAAGCATTTTAACTTCATGTTGTAATTCTGCAATTGTAGTTACAGTACTTACTGAGTTAATATTATTGGAAGTTTTAACTCTGTTTAATATATCTTTTAAACTATAAGTTTCTGTTTCTTTCAATTTTAGTTACTTTTCTCCTTTATGTGATTCCAAATATTTCTTTAACATATTTTTCTTTTCTTCTGGATTAGAAATTTTGTCTATGATGTCCAAAATAAATTTTTCTTCTTTTTTTAACATAAACAGTCCATTTGCTTTACATAAAGCTTTATAATAGTCACAATTTCCATCGCAACTATCAGATTCTGAATCGTTATCTGAATCATATTCATTTCAGTTTCTGAATCAATTTCTGTGATAACAGATAATTTTAATTTTTCTTTCTCTAAATCAGAGCTCGTTATAAATAATTTTGTGAGTGAATTTTTTAATTCTTCGTCTATTTCAAGATTTTTTTATTTTATTTTTTTATTTACACTTATTAGCATAGTGACCTGGTGTTTTACAATACCAACATATTGGAATTTTTCTTTTAGTAGGTTTATTTTGCTCTTTTCTTTTATAGGGTCTTTGTGATTTCCTTTTAGGAATTTTACTACTTTTTGCATAATTTTCATTTCGAAAATTTTTATTTTTATAAAATTTTCTCTTAGATGGTTTTCTAAATCTTCTTTCTTCATTGGTTGGTTTTTAGGTGATAAACTAAGTTGTTCACAGAAATCTCCTAGAATTCTTTTTCCATAAATTTTCTCCTTTTGGATTTGTTTATGTAATTTTATTTCATTACACAAATGAATTCCTTCTGCAACAACTTCTGCTACTAATTCTCCATAAGTATATGATTATAAGGAATAGTTCCATTATTTTTTGTTTTATTCGATTTTTAGCTCTTTCTAAAAAGAAATGAGGTAGTCCTGATAAGAACATTTCTTTCCAAAATTCATGATTACTATCACTTCTAGTAGATAGCTTAGAAAAATATACATCTCTATACCATCTGAACTGAGATAAATTCTGACATTTTAGATTCATTAATTGTTCTTGTGTTCTGTCTGTTTGAAGAGCAGTTGCTCCAATGAAATGTTTAGCTATTGTATATATTAGCGTATTTACGTAATCGGTTTGGGACATTCCATCTTCTAATTTTGTCGCAGTAAATATATGCGCTTTCGCTTCATTGGAAAGATGAAAATCCCACCAACCTTTTAGTTGTCCTGTAAATCTTTGTATAATAGCTTTTGCTATTCTATCGTCTGAATTATTTTTAATTAAAAATGCAGTAGCGTCCATAGTCATATAATTCAGACAACTTTATATTTGGTATTCTGAATAACCGTCTATATTCCATTCTACAATGGAGGTACCGTCAAAAGATACAGCTCCAAAATTGTTTTGTTCTTCAAATAAGAGGTCGAACGGTGTTGGTCTCGTATAATAAGGTTTACTATACGAGGTATTTCCATAATTAATTTTATTAATTTCAAAATTATTTTCTAGTTTATTTTGTTCTATATTTAAGAACATATTTTGTAAATTACTTACTTCTTCATCTTAATTATTATCAGATTCTAGTTCTGAAGTTTCTCTAGATTCCTTGCTTTCAATTATGGGTGCAACTTCCTTTTCACTAACGTTTAAGGCGTCTAACCTTTTCATTATTTCTTTCAACATTTCGGAGTTTTCTCCTGGTTTATCCATATTCATTTCTAAATTTTGTGCAGACCAGGGTTTGAATAAAACTTCATCTGTATCACAGAATTTTGTTTGATCTTTATTAGATCCTTGCTCAATTCTTGCAAATTGATTACCTATTAATTGTAATGTTAAATTTGTAAAATTATTCTGCTCAATAATAGCTTCAAATGTTCTATCTTTTCAATAAGGAGTAGCTACAATTTCTTCTTTATCAATTTTAACTGATATGTTTGCTTCTGGGAGATGTATGCTCCTAATTGTTTTTCCTGCTTTTGTTGTATACTCTTTATAAGCAGAATTTATATTGAAAACTGTTAATAAATCATCAAAATCTGGAAAACTGTCCTTTTGTTTTCCTATTTTGTAAGATTTTTCTATCATTATAAAGATATCATAACTTTCTGGTAAGTCATTTCCCATTTTATTTAAAAATAATTTATATTTTTTAATCCACATTTCTTGTTCCTTTTGATCTTTCATAAAGATTCATTTTCTTTTATTTTTATTTTCTTCTGAATAAAACTTTGTTTTTTCTTATTCTGAAAAAGGAAATTTGAACTCCTCATCAAGAGTTATGGTATTTATACCAAACACTGATTTATCCACATCATATCCCATATCTGAAGGTGTCAGCGATCTAGGATTTGATGGAGGAATTTCAACCCTATATTCAGGTTGACTAACTCCGTCCATTGTGTTTCTTACAATTACATTTTCCTTTTCAATTCTTAAAGGAGTAGCTTCAGCATTGCTGAATCTTGGTTCCTCTAATTTAGAGTTAGAACCTAATTTTAGGTGTGTGACTTTGTCTTTTGAAAATCAAATTTCGACGCCACCATCAGAATATTCTACAATTTTTTTTAGTTTTTTATTTTCTGCTTTAGTAGGTCCATTTGCTTCTTCAAGAAGCCAATTTTCTGGTAAATTTATCTCATTCCAGCTAATCGATTTGGGAATTACAACATTACTTTTACTGATATCTGTTATAAACAGTGTAGTTGTACCTTGATTTTTAATTGGTACATGTTTTGTATCAGTAATAATAGTATTCATTACTTTATAGCATATTCTATAAATAAGAATTACATTCTGTGTTCCTGGTTTCATATTAAAACCTTCAGTTTTTATGTCCAAACAAATAGACCGGAGTAAATTTGGATCGGATAAGGACATAGTAAAATTAGGAAAACATGAAAAATAAATTGGTCCATCGCATAATGTTGATTCAACAATTCCTAATAAGGAATCATGGAATTTATTATGTCTTTTATCTCTATCTGCAATAATAGCAGACGTATTTAGACCTAATCTTGTAGCTGGTTTTAAGGCGACATGAATTAATCCAACATGAATAAATTTATATTTTTCTTTATATAAATTTAAAAGCTTTTTTGAAAATAAAATAAATGAACTGTATCCTTCAGATAAAGGGATTGCCTGTTCAACCGTTTAATTATATAATCAGTTTTTGTAATGAAACTTCCAGTTTTCTTATAAATCTTTGAAGGTGAATAAGCCGGAATATTCCAATTGTTTAAACTAGATTCTAAATCTTCATTTATAGCAATTTCTTTATTTTTATTGTTAATTTCTCTGTCGAGATTATCTAGACCGTTATTATTATTATTATTTCTAAATGATAATGTTCTAGATAGTCTTTCCATATTATCTACCTTATCACTGTCAACGCTTTACGCAAAACTTCCCTAAACGCCTATTCACGGCAAACAAACGGGAAAAACACTGCTACACGACTTAAGGACAAAGTCTCGGGTTTCAAAGGCAAATAATAAGTAGGATTAGCTAGATTTTATCAGATAGAATTAAAATAATAACAGTTTGATAAAGTAGCACCGAAAAATTTCTACAGTAATTGTTAAGAAACGATGATGAATAGTACGGTGAATAGTAACGGTGAATAGCAACCACGGATGAATAGTACAAAATAGTACCTTAGTAAAAAATAGTACCTTCTCTCTTAGGCGTTTAAGCCTGAGCAAACCTAGCCTCTACCACCACCAGGCTCTGATGCCAAATGGCTTCGGACCTTTGTTTGCTCCTTATTCGATGGAAAGATGTAAGATAACAGTAGTAGTTTTCGCAAGCGCAGATATTATATTACAGAGAGAGATTTATTTGAGGAAAAGAAAATTTTATTACAGTGGACTATATTACAAAGAGTAGGCTATCTACCATTACAATAACTTAGCAAACTTTAAATTTTTGATTATAAACCCTGCCCTTTGACATCGAATGCACACACATATATATATACTAGCACATTCGGTTATTAGGTTTGCATAAACCGACATCTTCCATTCTTCTGCATCCTTATCAACAAGCTTTCCATCTTTTTTTCTGCAATAACTAAGCTTTTATCACATCATCATTTGTCTTTAGCCATCCATTTGCCACCTTATTTCTTTTCTTTAGCAACTATAATACTTTTGTCACATCAGGTCATATCACCTTTTGAAATAATATTACGTGCATGAAATATTTGCTGGCATTATTTCATCCTTATCTTTATTAGATATTTTTGGCTAGAATTTTATCCTGACTGCGGAGCGCCTTCTCGAATGTGTCCAGGTAGAGGAAATCCTGGAGGCGGTGAAAATGGTATTTCATCCATAATGGAAGTTACAATACCTGGCTGGTGAAAATATACATATACTATTCAGACTCCATAACCTTCTTTTTAACGCATCTCACATTGTGACTTTGGCTTTTAGCATATAATCTTCCATTTCTCCTTGGTCTCTTCATGAACTTGTATCTGTAGACATGCTCATAGGCTCATCAACACTGTCCGAATCCAACATGGCTTTGAGTTGTATTTTTAAGTTTCTTTTTGAGGAACTTGCCATTAATTCTTTTAGTAAGTCAGATAATTCCCTTTTAGGTGAATCTGGTATTTTATGTGGTTCATGGCTAATTAAACCCTTTTGTGAATAAATTGAATCTTTGAAAAATTCAAATTTATCCCACCATTTAATAAAAATACTTCTTCCTAAATAAGGAATATTTTCAAGTTTTATTTCAAACTTTTGTAAAGTTCTTGGAACAGCAATGACATCCCATTGCATAATCCAGGGTACTTGATAAAGTGCTGCAAAATGTAGATTATGACATTCCATGGAAATATTTATTCGAAAAAATTCGTCATAAATATTTCTTATTTTTTGTGGTAAAATTACTGGATATAATCCAAAGTTTGAAAACCAAACTACAAACCAATTTGGAAAATTTGTGATTTGAGTATTAAATTGAATAAACCAACTATGTTTTCTCTGCCTGTTTTCATAAGAGAAAGCAAGATCCCAAGCTTTAATATACTCATAGTAGTTAAAATTTAATTTATTCCTAGAAGGACTTTTTGAATTTGTAATTAATTCTTTAGGTTTATATAAACCACTTTCCCATTTTTCTGGGGTAATTATTTTAACAATGGTGGCCTTTGAGAAAGCCCATTCTCCACCAGTTGTCATGGCGGATTCAAATTGTACAGAACCTGTGTAGGTTAAAATTTCTTGGTAGAAATTAAAATCCTCTGGATAAAGTAATGGATCAGTAAAGTTTTTTAAATAGAAGGCCATAACCGCTTCTGCAGATAAATGAATATATTTTTTCTCTACAGGAGATGCCCATATGGTTGATGTTGGATTATACGGGCATAGGTATTCTCTTGTAGCTGTAGACTTTATTGCCAACTCATAAGCATCAGCTCTGAGTTGTTCATCAACTGGAGTAGTCTTTAAGACCTCTTCTCTAAGAATTTTTTCATCCTTCTGAAAGGCCGACTTATAAGTCGTTATGGGCCGAGATAGTGCAGTTTTACTGCTTTCTGCCTTTTCTTTGCATTTATTCATTTTTTCGCTATAAAAATTATCTAGTTAAGAAATTTGGTAACGCAATATCAGATCCTTTAATAAACTCAATATAAAAATCGAATAATGATAATATTTCTTGCTTTTTTGCGTTTCCTAAAATTATCTCGAGCTAAGTAGAATAAACGTTTGTTAACGGTCATGCATTTTACCGACCTTTGGATATGTAGACATGGGATCTACTAAGTTTGTGTTTTCAGTATGCAATGTTAATTTGTTGTTATGCATAGATTTGAAGATTTGTATGCACTTTCAGTCATATATACAGAAGATTGAGTTTCATATTTTGTTTTTTTATTTCTTGGTCGGAGAGCATACCCACAAGATAGGTTGAAATTCATCTAACCCGTATTTCCTTATAATACGATATTATTGCAGATTATCACGCCCTAATGTTCTAATATCAATTTAGTTGCATTTTCTACTAGCTTAAATCATCACCATGGTTGATTTTGGGCAGTTTTTCAAACTTTCGGTTGACTGTTCCAAGCTTAGGGTTTTCAAACAGTGAGTTAGAATAATTTGCAAGTGAGAGGTAATATATTACATAGGTATGAATTTGTTGTATGAGATTGTTATTTCATACAACTTCAAACTCATTGGAAATTATTATGCTTTTTTGTTATGTCGTCAGCTCTGCTTCCTTTTTTGTTGTATTAAATTTTTTTATGACTAATTTCGGGGATTTGTATGCATTCCCCCCTATTCCGTTGTTATGGTATCCTTTTTTAACTTTAGTAATTTATAATTGATAGAACCTATGTACCACGCCTGTATAAAGCCATGTTACACGATGTTATTTAACGTGCGTTTTTGATAAATTTGGATTCATAAACTAATTTATGACTATTCTTTAAACGATCGCAAAACAAATATTCGTCAATTATACTCAATAATGATGCACCTATATTGTGCATGCTGTAAGTTTATGGTTACAAATATGTGAAGCATCAACAAATTTCAAAATTACAAATATCCTCCTTTAAAGGCTTTTTGTTTTGTAATAATGTAATATGTCATAACTACAAAGTTCATTGTTTGTTGCTCATCAATGTATGATGTGTTGTTGTGTACTTTATTTACGTTGCAATTTGAATCATTCTACATTAGTTCCATTTGAATGAATTTTCGCCGATCACCATGATTTCATAATATATCAACTAAAAGACTACTACAATTAGCATGACTAAATATGGTTATGTAGAATGTGATAATCTTAATTTACAACAATGTATGGTCTACAATTGAAAACATTATTTAATTTTCAAGTATTGTGTTCTAACAATAGAAGTTCAATTCCCTTATAAGTTTAGTGAACCTTTTTTATGAACAATTTTACCTCTGTAAAAATTTAATCTATATGTGCAGTTCTCAATCTATAAGTGGTTCTACTGTCAACATTTGTTGCTTTTGAACGCGAGTACAATAAATATGTACCAAACCAAAGCATATGGAAAACAATAAACATTGGTTCAGGCTGTCCACATTTACCAACTTGATAAATTATGTTTTGGATAGAAGAAATATCATACCATTTAGTACAAAATAGTACATTCTCTCTAACCACTAATGAATAGTACAAATAGTACATTCTCTCTGGGGCGTTTAAACCTGAGCAAACCTATCCACTGCCACCACAGGGCTTTGATACCAAATGGCTTCGGACCTTCGTTTGCTCCTTGTTTGATGGAAAGATGTAAGATAATAGTAGTAGTTTTTGCAATCACAGGTATTGTATTACAGAGAGAGATTTATTTGAGGAAAAGAAAATTTTATTACAGTGGACTATATTACAAAGAGTAGGCTATCTACCATTACAATAACTTAGCAAACTTCAAATTTTTGATTACAAACTCTGATCTTTAACATCGAATACACACACATATATATACTAGTACATTAGGTTATTAGGTTTGCATAAACCGGCATCTTCAAGTCTTCTGCATCTTTATCAACAAGCTTTCCATCTTTTCTTCAGCAATAATTAAGCTTTGGTCACATCATCATTTGTTTTTAGCCATCCATTTGCCACCTTATTCCTTATCTTTAGCAATTATAATGCTTTTGTCACATCAGGTCATATCACCTTTTGAAATAACATTACGTGTATGATGTATTTGATGGCATTATTTCATCTTCATCTTTATTAAATATTTTTGGCTAGAATTTTATCCTGTCTGCGGAGGGCCTTCTGGAACGTGTCCAGGTGGAGGAAATCCTGGAGGCGGTGAAAATGGTATTTCATCCATAATGAAAGTTACAATACCTGGCTGGTGAAAATATACATATACTATCCAGACTCCATTAACCTTCTATGCCTTTGGATTTTGGCATATAATCTTCCATTTCTCCTTGGTCTCTTCATGAACTTGGATCTGTAGACATGCTAATAAGCTCATCATCACTATCCGAATTCAATATGGCTTTGAGTTGTATTTTTAAATTTCTTTTTGAGGAACTTTCCATTAATTCTTTTAGTAAGTCAGATAATTCCCTTTTAGGTGAATCTGGTATTTTTTGCAGTTCATGGCTAATTAAACCCTTTTGTGAATAAACTGAATCTTTGAAAAATTCAAATTTTGTCCCACCATTTAATTAAAATCCTTCTTTCTAAATAAGGAATATTTTCAAATTTTATTTCAAACTTTTGTAAAGTTCTCGGAACAGCAATGACATCCCATTTCATAATCAATGGTACTTGATAAAGTGTTGCAAAATGTAGATTATGACATTTCATGGAAATATTTATTCGAATAAATTCATCATAAATATTTCTTATTTTTTGTGGTAAAATTACTGGATATAATCCAAAGTTTGAAAACCAAACTACAAACCAATTTGGAAATTTTGTGATATTTTGAGTGTTAAACTGAATAAACCAACTATGTTTTCTCTGCCTGTTTTCATAAGAGAAAGAAAGCTCCCAAGCTTTAATATAGTCAAAGTAGTTAAAATTTAATTTGTTCCTATAAGGATTTTTTGAATTTGTAATTAATTCTTTAGGTTTACATAAACCACTTTACCATTGTTATGGGGTAATTATTTTAACAATGGTGGCCTTTGAGAAAGCCCATTCTCCACCAGTTCTCATGGCGGATTCAAATTGTACAGAACCTGTGTAGGTTAAAATTTCTTGGTAGAAATTAAAATCCTTTGGATAAAGTTATGGATCAGTAAAGTTTTTTAAATAAAAGATCATAACCTCTTCTGCAGATAAATGAATATATTATTTCTCTACAGGAGATACCCATATGGTTGATGTTGGAATATACAGGTATAGGTATTCTCTTGTAGACGTAGACTTTTTTGCCAACTCATAAGAATCAGCTCTGTGTTGTTCATCAACTGGAGTAGTCTTTAAGACATCTTCTTTAAGAATTTTTTCATCCTTCTGAAAGGCCAACTTATAAGTCATTATGGGCCGAGATAGTGCAGTTTTACTGCTTTTTGCCTTCTTTGCCTTTATTCATTATCACCATGTATAAATTCTCGAGTTAAGAAATCTGGTAACGCATTATCAGATCCTTTAATAAACTCAATATCAAAATCGAATACTGATAATATTGCTTGCCATCTAGCAAATATTTGTTTTGATGCTATGTTTTTAACATCCTTCTGTAAAATTTCTTTGGCAGACTTACAATCTACTCTTAGCAAGACCTTTTGATTTAATAAACCACTTTCAAATTTTTGCACACATAATACTATTGCTAATATTCTTTTTTAATAGTAGAGTAATTAACTCTAGGTCCTTGCCAAATTCTCGAAGTAAATCTGACTAAGGATTCTTTATTATTGATTCTTTGTTTAAGAATATCACTATATCCTTTATCTGATGCATCAGTTTCGACTATTTTGAGTGCATCAGGATTAGGAATTGCAAGACAAGGAATTTCTTTTATTTTTTCTTTTATTTTTTTAACCGCTTTAGTGTGTTCCTCTGTCCAAGCAGGTGGATTTTTCCTTAGTTTTTCAAATAATGGTTAAGCATCATAAGCTAAATCTTTATAAAATTCAAAAACATAGTTTACGCTTCCTAAAAATCTTTGTAATTGATTTTTATCCTTAATGTCATTTGAAAATTTTTCAACATATATAATTGCTCTATCAATAGGAAATATTGTTCCATCTTTTATAATATGTCCAAGAAATCTAATTTCTGTTCGAAAAAGCTTTATCTTTTTGGCTGATACAGCTAATCCAGCTCTCTTAGTTGCATTTATAAAAATATTTAAATGTTTAAAATGTTGGTCAACTGATTCTGAAAATATAAGAACATCGTCAATATATACTATGGTAAATGTTGTATAAGCACTATAAATATCATTCCTAATTTTTTGAAATTTTGAAGGGGCACTTTTTAACCCAAACAGCATTACATTCCATTCATAGTGGCCAAATGTAACAGTAAATGCAGTTTTATATCTATCTTCTTCTTTAATCTGAATTTGCCAAAATCCAGATTTCATATCAAATTTAGACATTACTTTGGCCGAATAAAGCCTTGATAATAAATCCTTTTTATTAGAAATTAGATATCTAATCCATCTTAATGCTTTGTTCAAAGGTTTATAATTTATCACTAGTCTTGGGACTCCTCTTTCTAGTTCTGCTGCATTTTCTACATAAAATGCTGAACAGCTCCATGGACTTTTAGATGGTGTAATAAGGACTTTCTGTAGTAATTCTTCAATTTCCTTTTTACAAATTTCAATATATCTTTGAGACATGGCTATAGGTCTAGCTTTTATTGGGATTTGACTTTCTTTAAAGTCTGGATCATAAAGTAAACCTATTTCATGTTTCTTCCTCTGCCGAAAGGCATTAAGAGTGTCTACACAAATAGTTTTCTCAATATAATTTTGTAGATCTTTAATCTTTTGTCGTAAAATGGGTTGGGATAATTTTTCATTTATTCTTTTGTAATTTATATCCTGAGATAAAGATTTTAGAAAATTGTCTTTTCTTTTAATACTTTTTTGAATAATATCAATTTTATGATGTAGTGGTTGAGATACAAATTTGAATGTTAATTCTTGATTATTAATAGTACTAGTAATTCCTTCTTTTGATATTTTGTTATAGATATAACAAATGTAAGAAGGGATTTCCTAGTATAACATTATGAGATAAATATTTAACCATTATAAATGGCATTTCAAGACAAATACCTTTATTACAAACAGTTGTGTTTTGTAGCTTATAATTAACTAAAAATTTTCTACCATCTGAAGCATTTAGTATCTCGGTAGTTTTAGAAAAATATTTTGAAGGTATCAACCCTTCATTAATGCAATTTAAGTCTGCACCTGAATCTATCATTGCTATTGTAGTAAAATAATATTCTTTGTGGACTACAATAGTGACTTTAGTGTTGCCATTTATGAGTGATTAGCTTGTCAACGGCATTGATAAATGTTAAGGAGTTTAATTCTTCCTATCCTAAAACATTGTTATTATTCTGGTTATCGTTCTTAGGGTTTATCTCTATTAAAGACATGCTTTCTTTTAATTCTTTTATTTCTTGTTAAGCATTTTAACTTCATGTTGTAATTCTGCAATTGTAGTTTTAGTACTTACTGGGTTAATATTATTAGAAGTTTTAACTCCGTTTAATATATCTTTTAAACTATAAGTTTCTGGTTCTTTTAATTCTAGTTTCTTTCCTCCATTATGTGATTCCAAATATTTCTTTAATTGTAACGACCCGCCGCTCTGACAGCCTCTAGTCGGTAATTAAACCAGCTAGAAACGTTCAAAATGACGGATTGTTAGTCAGTTTATAGAGTTTAAACAGAATTAGCCACAGAATCACAGAATAATCATAATATTATTCATAAATGAATTTTTCTTACATACATATATCAGAGTTTGTACAATGCATTAAGTTTTTATACAGCGGAATAATTTATTTACTATTAAGTACAAGAAAAATTTTCTAGAAAAACTTTAGTGGAGTGCTTTCCCCTCTCTCTCTAACTTCGCGGCCTGAAAATCTTCAAGCTGTAAAAATACTCGGTCTGACCCGAGCATTTATTGCAAACACAAAAACACTCGAGTCAGGATTAAATCTTAATTCAAGTAAATAAATTTGTAATGAACTGAATAAAATGGTAACAGAGATGACGAATCACATGAATCAATTTAATCTATTATGGATTTTCATATTAACAAGTTCAATTTTTAAAATATGTCAATCCTGTGTGGCTGCAGTACACACGTATATTAATACACATATGCACTGCCTCGCCAACACGTGTGCAAGCGCAAATCGGACAAATCACTGCAACAATATTTTTAAATGAAGTGCAACTACAAGATACAGTGAAGCATGTCATGGGTAAACAGTACAATGCCACTGCAGATATAAGGTCAAAGACCATATCACCTCGAAGTGCAACAGAGCTTACAGCAACAACTACAAGTTCAATATAACAAGCTACAACTGATGATCAAACAAAGGGATGCAGACCAAACTACAGTGCAACCGAGAAGCATACAACTATGTGTATACAAATGATCAGTGAGATAACCCAGGTACAACAATGCAATCAACACAGCAGCTCAAAGACAGAGTATATGCAAATGCATCAAACTCAGGTGGACATATCAAAATTTTGGAAATACAAAGCATTCAAATGAACACAGTAAGCTACATGATGATCTCAATATAGCAATGATAGAGTACATGCAAATGAAGATCACAAATGCAAGTGCAGAATCAATTTGGCACCAAACTGAACCCAACACCATAGGAACAAGATGAGACAGCAATAAATGAGGTTGCAAAGCCAAATTTTTAACAAAATGGCAAAGGTCAAGCTACTGACCAGTCACACAAATGCACACAGGCACTGTTACTACATAATGCCAGCAAAAAGGAGGTGAAAGCACAAAAATAAGGCAATGCAATGTGAACACTGTCCATCATACATATGAATCAATTTCATATGTACAACCAACACCCAACAATGCAACAGTGAACAACACCAGTAAAAAGGGTCACAAAGAAATGGTTCCAAAATGAAATGAACCAGAGAAATGCAACTTCAAGGCATGAATCCATAGTGAAACAGACCAAGTGACAACAATGCAGAGCTCCACCAGGCAAGATGATAACCCATATATATACATACAAGAATGCATATATATATATATACACACATGCCAGAAATCAAGAAGACGATGTAACTTCAAATGAAAACATATGGGTCAGTGCAACATGTGCAACTCAGTGAATTAGAGGCAACAAAAATCAGGCAACAGGAGCATATGGTGGTGCAGACTACAATTGATTGTAACAAAATAAACCAAATGCAACAGTCAACTCACTGAGTACATAGAAGTATGAAAGTGAAACTCAAGACAGATTTGATTTTTTTTTTTAAGGTAGCATCAAATTTAATATGAATAGATTTTCTTTAAAGATTAAAGCATAACATCAATTTTATAAGGAGGATTTAAATTTCAAAGAAAAATAGGTTTAGCCTATACTGTTTAAACAGAGGCATATACACAGATATACAAACATTCAAAAACATGAATGCACTGATACATTCAACATTCAGGCATATTTAACAACATTCCAGAACATCCTTTAAGCATATATATCAAATCAAAGAGTGTAGGCACATGAAAGTGGGTTTGCTCACTTGCAAAACTTGATGAACGGAGATGCTTACATACTTATTCATAGCCATGTATACAACATATTTTATACTTTTCAAATTATTTTAAAGTAGTGTTACTCACAGTGATTTGCAATGGACAGAGCTTTTTAATTAAACAGGCTTTGATTTTTTCTTTTCTTTTAAACTTAGAAATATTTTCAAATTTTGGTTTAAACTTAACAAACATATTTTGTTTAAGAATCATAGCCAAACAAGGATCAAACCAAAAGAAAATGAATTTTCCTTCTCTACCTGTACTCTGGACATTTTCAAAACAGAGAAACATTTTGATATTTCATTCACATGCAAGCAGATTTTTAAACAGGTGTACTTAGTTCAACAACATGCAAACATATTTATCATCGAGCTTCAAGTCATGCAACCAGATTCTAGTGAAAACAAGTTAGACTTTACTCACAGTATTATAATTTTTTTTCTAGCGAAAAAAAGTTAGACTTTACTCATAACAGAGGTGGCATATATATATATATACATATACACGAGCATGCATCCATCACAATATAAATAAATTCACATCCATCACATGCAGCAACAACAAAAACAAGCATCTTTCCTCATCAGTTAAAAGGTAAATCTTAATAGCATCTGTTCTCATTAGTTTAAAAACAAAATTGATAGCATCTGTTCTTATCAATTTAAATTAACATTTAAGTAGCATCTGTTCTCAACAGTCTAAATCCAAAAAATCCGAGCAATTGATAACGAATAACCCCCCAAATCATAGCATGCAACCAAGATTCAATTCAAACAAATATAAAAACTTGAATTAAAACCAATCGTGAGCAAAGAACTCACCTTTCACCGAATCGAAATGGCCGAAGAGTGTACTGAGCACAATTAACGAAGATCGAAGTTAAAGCCCTAATTGTTGAAGCACGGAATCGAAGAGGAGGACGAGCGAAGATTCGTGGCCGCCATTAATTTTTTTTCTTTCGTTTGATTACTGAAGGGTTTCGATTGAACGGGGAAAAGGAGTGGGGTATAAAAGAATAGGGAAGACGTGATTTTAGCGTGGGTTTTGGCATAGATTATGGCGTGAATTTTGGGATAGGGTTGCTGGTGAAAAATATCGTATCTTGGCTAGAGATCTTGTAATATATTTTTTTCATTTTTAAATTCAATTTGTTTTGTGTATATTTTGTTTACTTTGCTTTGTAAATTTTGTTGTTTGAATTTTTTTAACTATGTGTGTTTCTTTATTTATTTCGTATTGATTAAAATTTTATTCTATTTTATTTTAGTTAAAGAAAAATGTTATTTATAACTAAACATCGATTTATAAATTTACATAAATAATAATTCTCAAATCCAAATTATTATTCCTAGTCATTTGTTCAAATTTTAAATACCAATTCAATATTCAATTTCAAAGCTAAATTCAAATTCTATTCAACTTTTCACTAGATTAAATTCTAAAATTTAATCGCCAATTTATGCTGATATTTTGAAATTCACATCAAATCATCATTTTAAATATTTAAAATAAATTAAATGTTCACAAATTAAATTGTTCAAAATTCTGGGTTGTTACAATCTCCCCTACTTAAAAGAATTTCGTCCCGAAATTATAAGTTAGGAAAACGATAGCTAAAATCACACCGATATTTATATCCTACACAATTTTACCAAGTTTCAAACTCGCAAATAAATATAGGATTCATTCCATTTATTTTATCTCACTAATTTTGTTCATCAATTTTAATAATCAAGACACAAAAGTCTTTTACCAAAAATTTTTTTTGACTTACAAAACTCAGATTTTTAAACTTGAAATTTTTCATGCTAAATATTTGCACATTACATCTTTTCCAAAGCTGTATGCTTTCAAGATATTTAAAGATCTTCTTCCTTAATTCATTAAGTTAGAATTATGTAATTCTAATTTCAGATTATTGATTTTCTATTCAAAGTTTGAAAATACTTGATAACTCGAAGTTTAACAAGTCCATCGTCGTTCTCACAGACATTAGGCATACGTTGGTCAGGCGCAAGTCTAAAAATCTCCAAGTACTAAATATACTTGCTTCAACTCCCAGTGAAAATACTTTTTAAAAATTCTTTTAAAAATGGATTTGGAAAGCACGTTCCCTCATGGATCACAGTTTACCCGGCGGTTACGCTACTATCCCAGTAGAATCGCTTGTAACCTTAGATTTCTCATCTTTCTTGAATTTCGCCATGGTTGTCGCCTTAGATCGCGGTCCACACGGCGGTTACGCTACTATCCCAGTAGAATCGCTCGTGGCCGTAGGCATCACGCCCCTCGAATTACGCTTCGGTTTCTAGATCGCAGTTTACACGGCGGTTGCTCCACTATCCCAGTGGAATCGCTTGTAACTGTAGGCATCACGCCCCACGAATTACGCCAGCATCAATTCACCTAATCCCAAACACGATGATCCATCGTGGGGGATTCCAGTCAGTCCCAATGGACATTCCACTAATGGAAATTCTACGTAGCTACGATTTCCAATGGACACTCCACCGAGTTCCAATCACCTTCACAAATAATAAATGGAAGGTACATTTCCATATCCTCAGTTTTTAGAAAACATATGTCATATACATATAGTACTTCATTTCACATTTCGTACATATCATACCTATGTAAACCTACACAGGACTTTTCATAATAATGACTTTCCAAACTGATAGTTTTCGAATTATTAT
Source organism: Allium cepa (assembly GCA_030765085.1). Classification (NCBI taxonomy): domain Eukaryota; kingdom Viridiplantae; phylum Streptophyta; class Magnoliopsida; order Asparagales; family Amaryllidaceae; genus Allium; species Allium cepa. Next base: position 205,788,722 of record CM060929.1, read on the forward strand.
ATTCACATATATAAGTTACGAAAACTCAATTCACATTCATAACAAATAGAGGATTCCAAATTTTCCATCACGTTTAAAATTTTCCTATAAATCGATTTGAAAATTTAAGGTTATCTCAAACCTAATTCACATTCATAATCCAATTCATTATCGACTTCACATTCGATTTGGATTTCACGTTACATCGTCAATTCTCAACACATAATTGATGTCTATCGATATATAACCTCTAAGCTCGTATGTCTCAGAGAAGGGTGTTAAGCTAAAAGAATAAATTCTCCGCCACCACAGATATATATTTAATAGAGATCAAATGCTATGTCATCAATTCACAATGTTAGACATACAATCCCAATCGACTATCCAAAATTCAAAGCTCAACTTATATTGTTTTTGATGTCGAAGTTAAACTCAATTTAACTCAAGATTCTATCTTTTTGGAAAATATTCAAGTTGAACTGATTGTTCATATTTCTCAAAATAATATCTTTACAAGATATATAATTTTCCAACTTAGCCATTTGAAACCAATTTCAAATATTCATTTTTCAATTTATCTTTAAAAGATAAAATTTCAAACCTTTCATTTCATATTGGAAAACATTTCCATACTTATTTAATAATAAGTAATTCACAAGTTCATTTATTTTGAACTCTCGGAAAATATTCGATATACTTGAATCAAAATTAAGTATATATTCCATTCTTTAAGGAAATCATTCTTTTAAACACATTTATTTGAGTTAAAACGAATGTTGCGTAAAACATCGTTACGACAACTCAAAAGTCACTAGTATAGGGATTCGAATTTAAGATAGATATATAAATCCCAATACTATAAACAACATTTCCTTTCGGAAACCATTTACTATAACAATAATGTTATAGTCCACCATTTCCTTATTTCTTGAAAACGCCTATTTCAACAATGAATGTTGAAATCTATGTATTCGATACATAATGCATTTTAAAACATCTTTAAAACCATTAACTTTTTCAATTTCAACTTCAACTTAATTCATAGTTTGAATTCCTCATACTTTTCATAATATTAGTTTTAAACCAATTTCAAACTTTTCAATATTAAGTTTTTCACTTAATTTAATTTTCCGCACGTTTAAATTCAAATTCATCACTGAATTTATTAAACCTATAATGGATTATCATGTTGACAACTTCAAATTTGAAATCTAAATCTCATTTGAACTTTGCATTTACTTTCTATTTCAAAAATAATCAACTAGTTCTTTAGTAAGTCATTCATCAATTGGTTCCATTAGATCTATATTTCCATATTAACTATTTCATAATATCACTTCTCTAAAACATATCTGTTTTATTCAATAATATATTCACTGTCCAAAATCATGAATATACTTTGTCAACTAATTTCATCATTTCTTCAACTTATTTTTTATTTTTAAAGGGTTATCCACTGTCCAAAATCGTGAATATAACTCCTTTAATAACCTACAACAATTTACTTATCAAATTCAATTGATTTCGAATTTATAAACAATCTTTACAAATTCCATTTCTATTTATAAACTTCGATTTACAATCTTTTTATTAATTCAATTCAATTCAATTTATATAACTCAGTTATATACCAAAAGTTCATATTATAAGTTAAATACTTATAATCCATTTATTTATTAACTCGTTCTTCAAAACATTTGAAATTAATTCTCAAAAGAATTCAGAATCAAATTTCCAAGTTATAATTCAATAATGGATTTCGAATGAGAAACTATCGCAATCCTAAATTTAGAGAGGGGAATTTTCAAAAAAGATTTGAATTTTCAAAATACCTTTTATTTTTCAAAGAAACAATTTCATACTTCTTTAGATTTGAAAAACATTTTTCTTTAAAGTGGTTCTAGTAACTATTCATATTAAACATCATAAACTGAGCTTTGAGTAAACCAAAGCTCTGATACCACTTTTGTAACGACCCGCCGCTCTGACCGCCTCTAGTCGGTAATTAAACCAGCTAGAAACGTTCAAAATGACGGATTGTTAGTCAGTTTATAGAGTTTAAACAGAATTAGCCACAGAATCACAGAATAATCATAATATTATTCATAAATGAATTTTTCTTACATACATATATCAGAGTGTGTACAATGCATTAAGTTTTTATACAGCGAAATAATTTATTTACTATTAAGTACAAGAAAAATTTTCTAGAAAAACTTTAGTGGAGTGTTTTCCCCTCTCTCTCTAACTTCGCAGCCTGAAAATCTTCAAGCTGTAAAAATACTCGGTCTGACCCGAGCGTTTATTGCAAACACAAAAACACTCGAGTCAGGATTAAATCTTAATTCAAGTAAATAAATTTGTAATGAACTGAATAAAATGGTAACAGAGATGACGAATCACATGAATCAATTTAATCTATTATGGATTTTCATATTAACAAGTTCAATTTTTAAAATCTGTCAATCCTGTGTGGCTGCAGTACACACGTATGTTAATACACATGTGCACTGCCTCGCCAACACGTGTGCAAGCGCAAATCGGACAAATCACTGCAACAATATTTTTAAATGAAGTGCAACTACAAGATACAATGAAGCATGTCATGGGTAAACAGTACCATGCCACTGCAGATATAAGGTCAAAGACCATATCACATCGAAGTGCAACAGAGCTTACGGCAACAACTACAAGTTCAATATAACAAGCTACAACTGATGATCAAACAAAGGGATGCAGACCAAACTACAGTGCAACCGAGAAGCATACAACTATGTGTATACAAATGATCAGTGAGATAACCCAGGTACAACAATGCAATCAACACAGCAGCTCAAAGACAGAGTATATGCAAACGCATCAAACTCAGGTGGACATATCAACATTTTGGAAATACAAAGTATTCAAATGAACACAGTAAGCTACATGATGATCTCAATATAGCAATGACAGAGTACATGCAAATGAAGATCACAAATGCAAGTGCAGAATCAATTTGGCACCAAACTGAACCCAACACCATAGGAACAAGATGAGACAGCAATAAATGAGGTTGCAAAGCCAAATTTTCAACAAAATGGCAAAGGTCAAGCTACTGACCAGTCACACAAATGCACACAGGCACTCTTACTACATAATGCCAGCAAAAAGGAGGTGAAAGCACAAAAATAAGGCAATGCAATGTGAACATTGTCCATCATACATATGAATCAATTTCATATGTACAACCAACACCCAACAATGCAACAGTGAACAACACCAGTAAAAAGGGTCACAAAGAAATGGTTCCAAAATGAAATGAACCAGAGAAATGCAACTTCAAGGCATGAATCCATAGTGAAACAGACCAAGTGACAACAATGCAGAGCTCCACCAGGCAAGATGATAACCCATATATATACATACAAGAATGCATATATATATATATATATACATGCCAGAAATCAAGAAGACGATGTAACTTCAAATGAAAACATTTGGGTCAGTGCAACATGTGCAACTCAGTGAATTAGAGGCAACAAAAATCAGGCAACAGGAGCATATGGTGGTGCAGACTATAATTGATTGTAACAAAATAAACCAAATGCAACAGTCAACTCACTGATTACATAGAAGTATGACAGTGAAACTCAAGATAGATTTGAATTTTTTTTTTTAAGGTAGCATCAAATTTAATATGAACAGATTTTCTTTAAAGATTAAAGCATAACATCAATTTTATAAGGAGGATTTAAATTTCAAAGAAAAATAGGTTTAGCCTATACTGTTTAAACAGAGGCATATACACAGATATACAAACATTCAAAAACATGTATGCACTGATACATTCAACATTCAGGCATATTTAACAACATTCCAGAACATCCTTTAAGCATATATATCAAATCAAAGAGTGTAGGCACATGAAAGTGGGTTGCTCACTTGCAAAACTTGATGAACAGAGATGCTTACATACTTATTCATAGACATGTATACAACATATTTTATACTTTTCAAATTATTTTAAAGTAGTGTTACTCACAGTGATTTGCAATGGACGGAGCTTTTTAATTAAACAGGCTTTGATTTTTTTTTTCTTTTAAACTTAGAAATATTTTCAAGTTTTGGTTTAAACTTAACAAACATATTTTGTTTAAGAATCATAGCCAAACAAGGATCAAACCAAAAGAAAATGAATTTTCCTTCTCTACCTGTACTCTGCACATTTTCAAAACAGAGAAACATTTTGATATTTCATTCACATGCAAGCAGATTTTTAAACAAGTGTACTTAGTTCAACAACATGCAAACATATTTATCATCGAGCTTCAAGTCATGCAACTAGATTCTAGTGAAAACAAGTTAGACTTTACTCACAGTATTATAATTTTTTTTCTAGCGAAAAAAAGTTAGACTTTACTCATAACAGAGGTGGCATATATATATACATATACACGAGCATGCATCCATCACAATATAAATAAATTCACATCCATCACATGCGGCAACAACAAAAACAAGCATCTTTCCTCATCAGTTAAAAGGTAAATCTTAATAGCATCTGTTCTCATTAGTTTAAAAACAAAATTGATAGCATCTGTTCTTATCAATTTAAATTAACATTTATGTAGCATCTGTTCTCAACAGTCTAGATCCAAAAAATCCGAGCAATTGATAACGAATAACCCCCCAAATCATAGCATGCAACCAAGATTCAATTCAAACAAATATAAAAACTTGAATTAAAACCAATCGTGAGCAAAGAACTCACCTTTCACCGAATCGAAATGGCCGAAGAGTGTACTGAGCACAATTAACGAAGATCGAAGCTGAAGCCCTAATTGTTGAAGCACGGAATCGAAGAGGAGGACGAGCGAAGATTCGTGGCCGCCATTAAATTTTTTTCTTTCGTTTGATTACTGAAGGGTTTCGATTGAATGGGGAAAATGAGTGGGGTATAAAAGAATAGGGAAGACGTGATTTTAGCGTGGGTTTTGGCATAGATTATGGCGTGAATTTTGGGATAGGGTTGCTGGTGAAAAATATCGTATCTTGGCTAGAGATCTTGTAATATTTTTTTTTCATTTTTAAATTCAATTTGTTTTGTGTATATTTTCTTTACTTTGTTTTGTAAATTTTGTTGTTTGAATTTTTTTAACTATGTGTGTTTCTTTATTTATTTCGTATTGATTAAAATTTTATTCTATTTTATTTTAGTTAAAGAAAAATGTTATTTATAACTAAACATCGATTTATAAATTTACATAAATAATAATTCTCAAATCCAAATTATTATGCCTAGTCATTTGTTTAAATTTTAAATACCAATTCAATATATAATTTCAAAGCTAAATTCAAATTCTATTCAACTTTTCACTAGATTAAATTCTAAAATTTAATCGCCAGTTTATGCTGATAATTTGAAATTCACGTCAAATCATCATTTTAAATATTTAAAATAAATTAAATATTCACAAATTAAATTGTTCAAAATTCTGGGTTGTTACATTAACATATTTTTCTTTTCTTCTGGATCAGAAATTTTGTTTGTGATGTCGAGAATAAAATTTTCTTATTTTGTTATCATAAACAGTCCATTTGCTTTACATAAAGCTTTATAATAGCCATAATTTCCATCGCAACCATCAGATTCTTAATCGTTATCTGAATCATATTCATTTTCAGTTTCTGAATTAATTCTGAGATGACAGATAATTTTAAATTTTCTTTCTCTGAATCATAGCTCGATATATATAATTTTTGAATGAATTTTTTAGTTCTTCGTCTATTTCAAGATTATTTATTTTGTTTTTCAATTTACACTTATTAGCATAGTGTCCTGGTGTTTTACATTTCCAACATATTGGAAATTTTCTTTTAGTAGGTTCATTTTGCTCTTTTCTTTTATAGGGTCTTTGTGATTTCCTTTTAGGAATTTTACTACTTTCTGCATAATTTTCTTTTCGAATTTTTTTATTTTTATGAAATTTTCTCTTAGATGGTTTTCTAAATCTTCTTTCTTCATTGGTTGGCATTATAGGTGATAAACCAAGTTGTTCATAGAAATCTCCTAGAATTCTTTCTTCATAAATTTTCTCCTTTTGGATTTGTTTATGTAATTTTATTTCATTACATAAATGAATTCCTTCTGCAACAACTTCTGCTGCTAATTCTCCATATGTATATTGATTATAAGGAATAGTTCCAATATTTTTTTGTTTTATTCGATTTTTAACTCTTTCTGAAAAGAAATAAGGTAGTCCTGATAAGAACTTTTCTTTCCGAAATTCATGATTACTATCACTTCTAGTAAATTACTTAGAAAAATATACATCTTTATACCATATAAACTGAGATACATTTTGACATTTTAGATTCATTAATTGTTCTTGTGTTCTGTTTGTTTGAAGAGCAGTTGCTCCAATGAAATGTTTAGCTATTGTACATATTAGTGTATTTACGCAATCGGTTTTGGGCATTCCATCTTCTAATTTTTTTGCAGTAAATATATGCGCATTCGTTTCATTGGAAAGATGAAAATCCTACCAACCTTTTAGTTGTCCAGTAAATCCTTATACAATAGCTTTTGCTATTCTATCGTCTGAATTATGTTTTATAATTAAACATGAAGTAGCGTACATCGTCATATAATTCAGAAAAGTTTGTATTTGGTATTCTGAATAATCGTCTATATTCCATTCTACCATGGAGGTACCGTCAAAAGATACAGCTCCATAATTTTTTTGCTCTTCAAATGAGAGGTCGACCGGTGTTAGTCTCGTATAATAAGGTTTACTATACGAGGTATTTCCATAATTAATTTTATTAATTTCAAAATTATTTTCTAGTTTATTTTGTTCTATATTTAAGAACATATATTGTAAATTACTTACTTCTTCATCTAATTATTATCAGATTCTAGCTCTGAAGTTTCTCTAGGTTCCTTGCTTTAATTTATGGGTGCAACTTCCTTTTCACTAACTTTTAAGGCGTCTAACCTTTTCATTATTTCTTTCAACATTTCGGAGTTTTCTCCTGGTTTATCCATATTCATTTCTAAATTTTGTGCGGACCAGGGTTTGAATAAAACTTCATATGTATCACAAAATTTTGTTTGATCTTTATTAGATCCTTGCTCAATTCGTGTAAGTTGATTAACTGTTGATTGTAATGTTAAATTAGAAAATTATTCTGCTCAATAATAGCTTCAAATGTTTTATCCTTTCTATAAGGAGTAACTACAATTTCTTCTTTATCAATTTTAACTGATAAGTTTGCTTCTGCGGGATGTATACTCCTAATAGTTTTTCCTGCTTTTGCTGTATACTCTTTATAAGCAGAATTTATATTGAAAACTGTTAATAAATCATCAAAATCTGGAAAACTATCCTTTTGTTTTCCTATTTTGTAAGATTTTTCTATCATTATAAAGATATCATAATTTTCTGGTAAGTCATTTCCTATTTTATTTAAAAATAATTTATATTTTTTAATCCACATTTCTTGTTCCTTTTGATCTTTCATAAAGAACCACTTTCTTTTATATTTATTTTCTTCTGAATAAAACTTTGTTTTTTCATATTCTAAAAAAGGAAATTTGAACTCTTCATCCAAAGTTATGGTATTTATACCAAACACTGATTTATCCTCATCATATCCCATATCTGAAGGTGTCGGTGACCTGGGATTTGATGGAGGAATTTCAACCCTATATTCAAGTTGACTAACTCCGTCCATTGTGTTTCTTACAATTACATTTTCCTTTTCTATTCTTAAAGGAGTAGCTTCAGCATTGCTGAATCTTGGTTCCTCTAATTTAGAGTTAGAACCTAATTCTAGGTGTGTAACTCTGTCTTTTGAAAATCTCACTTCGACGTCACCATCGGCATATTCAACAATTTCTTTTAATTTTTAATTTTCTACTTTAGTAGGTTCATTTGCTTCTTCAAGAAGCCTTTTTTTGGTAAATTTATCTCATTCCAGAAAATCGATTCGGGAATTACAATATTACTTTTACTGATGTCTGTTATAAACAATGTAGTTGTACCTTGATTTTTAATTGGTATATGTTTTGTATCAGTAATAATAGTATTCATTACTTTATAGCATATTCTATGAATAAGAATTACATTCTGTGTTCCTGGTTTCATATTATAATCTTCAGTTTTTATGTCCAAACAAATAGACTGGAGTAAATTTGGATCGGACAAGGACATAGTAAAATTAGGAAAACATGAAAAATAAATTGGTCCATCACATAATGTTGATTAAACTATTCCTATTAAGGAATCATGGAATTTATTATGTCTTTTATCTCTAACTACAATAACAGTAGACGTATTTAGACCTAATCTTGTAGCTGGTTTTAAGGCGACATGAATTAATCCAACATGAATAAATTTATATTTTTCTTTATGTAAATGTAAAAGCTTTTTTGAAAATAAACTAAATGAACTGTATCCTTCAGATAAAGGGATTGCCTGTTCAACCGTTTTAATTATATAATCGGTTTTTGTAATAAAACTTCCAGTTTTCTTATAAATCTTTGAAGGCGAATAAGCCGGAATATTCCAATTGTTTAAACTAGATTCTAAATCTTCATTTATAGTAATTTCTTTATTTTTATAGAGAATTTCTCTGTCTAGATTATCTAGACCGTTATTATTATTATTTGATAATGCTCTAGATAGTCTTTCCATATTATCTACCTTATCACTGTCAACGATTTACGCAAAACTTCCTTAAACGCATATTCACTGCAAACAAACAGGAAAGACATTGTTACAAGATTTAAGGACAAAGTACCGGGTTTCAAAGGCAAATAATAAGTAGGATTAGCAAGATTTTATCAGATAGAATTAAAATAATAACAGTTTGATAAACTAGCACCGAAAAATTTCTACAGTAACTGTTAAGAAATGATGATGAATAGTACGGTGAATAGTGACGGTAAATAGTAATCACGGATGAATAGTACAAAATATTACCTCCTCTCTAACTTAGAAAACAAATTAAATTGTGGATATCTTCTATTTTTATCGTCTCCATTTTGCTCAAAATTTGTATAAATAAATTCAATTGAAACAGGAGAACAATTGGATCTGTGGCGCAATGGTAACGCGTCTGACCCCAGATCAGAACGTTGCGTGTTCGATTCACGTTAGGTTCAAATTTTTTCCCACCGTTTACTACTTCCCACCAGCCTCGCTTCTGCTATTTTTCCCCCCTTTTGCTACAAATAATTCTACCCACCACAATTGTTTTCCCTTAATCTATAACATCAGCTTTTAAAATTCCAAAATGTCAAATTTTAGATGAATCCTGAGCAAGGATCCAGATTACGGGCAGAAAAGGTTTCTTTTTCACCTAGAATCCTCTTGCGGCTTTGCAACTCCAACTTTGTTCGCTGTAAGTGCTGCTTTCCCCCTCTTTCTCTTACAGCTGCAGATTATGTGAAGAAGATTCAGTATTCATTTGCCACTGTTATTTTCTCTTCTGCCTCACCGCTTATTATCACTAATGTACACAATCTCAAATTTGTACTGGATTTCCTTGTTAAATTTTGAAAGTCTTCATGCGTCGCTAGGTTTGTACAAATTATGCAAAGAGCCAGTACACTGCACTGTTAGGTATGCTGTGAAATAATAATAAATCTTAACCCTTAAGACTTAACATTAGATCCAGTCCTCTTTACGTTTGCTATATATATATTATAAATTTCTCACTTGTGAGAAGAAGGTGTGTCGTCAGGAAGAATAAGTCTCAACTCAAAATACACGAAGTATCTGGTTGATGTGATATGTAGATTAGTTAACAATCATCATTTGTTTTTTATTTTCTATATTTTGGATATTGGTTATGAATGGTTTTTTGGCTGTTCATGTTGATGATTGGCTACGTAACATATATTTATTTTTGGCCCCTTGTTCTTGCCTAAGACCATGAGGATATCTCAACCCCTTTTTTACTGTGGATGTGAACATGTCAAAATATCAAGAAACATTCAGACACGAACACTACTTCTATTAGTTTCCAGTACTCATGCCCATGCGATACATGTATACCTAGAAAAAACCATTTCACTTTTTCTTTCAAAAAACGTTTTGGCAAAAAAAAACCTTCAGGAGTTTACCGGCCTGCCGGGTTCTCCTGGGTATCCAAAAAAAATGTTTTGGTAAAAAAATGGTGAAACTGATAGTAATATAATCTTGATGCATCTGAGATTCAAACTAAAGACCATTAGAGCCTCCGTCTAAAGTACTCCTTTAAGATGGATATCATTTGCAGTTTCAAATTAAATGGGCATATATTGCTCTGAAATTGATATCCACATTTGTATAAGTTTTCAGGTGACGTCAATTCTTGCAATAAGTTTTCTTAGGAGGCCTATTAGTAAAATGAGTCCTATGAATTTGTCTTATTAGATACAGGGGTAAATGACAACTGTTCAAAGTACTTTTTTTTAATCTTGTTTCTGCGGGGAGTATTCAGCATCAAAACATTACAGAAAACATTGAGCATCAAAACATCAAAACATTCCAATATGTGGGAATCTATCTTCAACTGATAATTAATGCTGCTGTTATTATTATTTATACTATTATATTATTATTGAGTCTCGTTTCAAGTGCGTACAAGCAACCTCAATATTTTGTGAAACGAAGCATCGCATTTTTTTCCTTCTCTTCGTTTCCATCTCTCCGCTTCTTGCTTATACTCCAACCTTTCGTCGACTCTTCAACCGTGTCTTCCCCCTTCTTCTTTTTTCCTCCTCTTCAATATCCTCTAACCCTAAACATTCTTAATCGTTTTTCCTTCTGTTGCCTCTTATCCAAACCTAAACATTCATTTCCCTCAATCGTTAACTCAATTCAAATTGAGAAACCATATCCCAAGACAAACACGGATCTCCAACCGTGGGCGAATTCTCCGCCCTTAAGGCGGACTTGGATTACGACAGCATGGAAAGCGGCCCCCATGGCGCCATTCAAATAAGCAATAATCGGCTCCAAATCTGCCAAACCGCTATCGTTTGAAGACGTTTTTAGTTCCTCCAAAATACCAAGAAATAGATCGAGTTCTGGTATGAAACTTTTTTTATGTTTTCGAACCTGATATGTCAGTATTGTCCTTGAAAATTGTACTGAAATTTAATATCGTTTTCCTTCTGTTCGTTGTATCCTTTTTTGTTTGATGCAGTAATGGAACTACTATTTGTTGACATTCCTGATGAATTTAGGTACAATCTGATTGAAGAAGTAGTCGCACTGCATATTCAGATATTTCCTTCTATTTTAGGTAAAATTCCTTTATTTGGTTCAATTAATCTTTCCATTTGTGTTATTTTTCTATGTTCATTGGGTTCTATCTTTGCAGGAATATATAATTTGATTGCTTCTTATTTTTATCCTACTTCATCATTTTATATTGCTAAAAGTATTTTTATTGTTTAATCATGGAATTTTCAAGGTGAAACAACTTGGTTTTGTATCTTTTTCCCTTGTTTAGTTACTATTTAAATTGACTTTTTGATTTTCTATAGATAATGGAATTTTGTATGTACATTTCTAAAAGGCTGCTTAGATTTAATTACATCGGTTGGATCTGGTTACAATTTGGTATGCTATTTTTACATGTTGGATGAAACTCCTACCTAAGGTATTTCACCCTAGTTTAGATTATATTTTTTCTCATGTTTTGCTACTGCTTGATTAGAATTTGTAGTTTTGTCATAAATAATAAAATCAAATATGTACATTTCCAACAAGCTACTTGGATTTAATTAGAACGGCTAACTCTATTTTCCCGTTTGGTATGTTGTTTTTATGTTGTAAAGTTTATATATCATAAATCATTTTATTTAACCGAAGTAGCTGATCCATCCGTATATTTATTTATTTATACCTATGTAAGCAGCAATGTGATTTTTGTATTATCTTTTACAATAACTTTACTAATACACTAGCATAAGTGCAGCAACATACATACATTATAAAACAACAATAAAAAAAACAGAACGTTTCTGAGGAAAAAACTACTTTGTGCTGATAACATAAAACAGATCTCTTCTCTTTATACTTATTATATATGTATTTTATAGTCCATCGTGAAATAAATTGTTATAATTTGATGAGATTACAGGGTAGACATTAACAGGATGTGGTTAACATATAAAATTTATATCTATTGATTTGGTTGCTTAATCATGGGTTGTTCTTGCAAACTCATGAAAACCAGCGATGAATACAAATTATCATTAGCAGTAATTGAGGCCTAATCAATGGCGCATAACTTCCTATAACCAATGCCTTTACCACATGTATTACACCCATTATATTTTTGCTCATACACACACTAGCTATCATGGTTCTTCGAAAAAATTCATAATCAATGTAGAACCAAACCAATTCCTTTTGTACCTAAAACTAATAGTAAATAATGAAACAAACTTTGTTAATCCATATTATAATGCATACACAAGAGAACCACATGGCACCCAAATGAGGTTGCTTTTGAACACACAATTAATTAGGTAAAGATACAAAAATATGTTGATTTGACAAAGTAATTGCTAGAAATTATTTGTTTCCATTAATGGGAGCAATTATTTGTTTCCATTCGTGTCCATTATTTTAGAAGTTAAACCACTTCTTTCTCGCTGCTTCCATTAGACTAATTATACATTAGTTGGGTTTCTGACCTTTTTTCATTCACTCTGTTATGATTAGTATGCATTTGTAATTAAACATGGCATGTCAACCATAGGGAATGTATATCAATACCATGCCGGTTATTGCTCCTTCCACTTTTTTTGTATTTTTTATGACAATGATGTCCAAAATGCTTAGCTACTATTTAAACCTAAAATAATACATTAATCAGCATGATGTCAACAACCACGAATGTGCATTCTAATATACTATAGCACCCTATACATGATCCTAACTATGACTGTACGTTATGATATACAACAGTATCTTATATGTGATTGAGTTTAATGGAAAATCAATGCTCTATTTGGTTTGGAGATAACTAATTCAACACTTCAGATTGTCTTCACTCTTCCTGGATCATAAAAAATGTGTTGGATTCAAATGAGGCTTATGACTTTACCTAATACTTTACAAAAGAACTGAGGTTGACTGGACTTGGATGTGAATTACACTTCTCTGGATTCAAGCTAAACACTCTTTTTTACAATCTATCTATTACTTAAATAGGAAAGGATAAACCAACACAATTATATGATGACATTTGTCCTAATTCAGAAATACCGTTTTCTATTATCAAAAATATATCAATATTCAGTAAATGCTAATGTTTTCTTTCTTTCCCCCCAATCACCGTTATCCCTTTTAATTATGCTTCTAGCAACTCTCTAATATTCTAATCGTCGCTCTAAACACAGTGTTCCACCTTGTGTCTCTCTACCTGTCAAGTAATCCTATCATAGTTATGACCACATCCATGATCAACATTCCTTACTTTAACCATGAATTTGAAAAATAGGGTAGAAAAAATTCGACATCGTTGTCCAATTTTTAGATTTCGAGGATTAAGCGGATTACCGTCATCATGCTCTGTCGCATCGCTGCATCATCACCCACCATCGTCAACCGCAAGCCTTGCGCAACCGATCCTTTCCTACATTTCTTTACCACTACTATAGTGGGAACTTTATCACCCAGGAAAACCATCCTTGGCAGCAAATTACTATTCAGGTTAGCCATTCTATACAACTCATATTTGGGATTTTGTTCAGATTTGAACACATGGTGGAAACTATGTACGTTTGAATCCATAATTTCAGTGTCAATTGTTTCAATCTATTGTCACGAATGTTTTTTTTCTTCAATTTTACAAATATGGATAAATATGAAGACATTGTTGCTTAGGTTTGTTTGCTTTGATAATTTGATGATCTTTTGTGCCAGTAAGTTTCAGTTTCCAACTAATTTATTTCACATGTCATGCATTTCATAACTTATATATTTTCCATAGATAAATTTAGGTATGCTGTTGAAATTGGTTGCCTCAACTATTGAATCAAGATTATATAAACCCTTAGTCGTAAAATAATTTCATTACTTTTTATGGTTGCTTTGGTATATATTCCTCTGTTATCTTAAATCCAATACACCTATACAAATAATCAACTTTCCTATGTTTGTAACAGTGTACGATTGAGGCATATTAAATTATAATGCGATAAATTTTAGTGCCCACATTTACAAAAATGATATCATGTATGGTAGACATAATTTTTTTTGCGTTTCCTAAAATTTTCTCGAGCTAAGTAGAATAAACGTTTGTTAACGGTCATGCATTTTACTGACCTTTTCATATGTAGACATGGGATGTACTAAGTTTGTGTTTTCAATATGCAATGTTAATTTGATGTTATGCTTTGAAGATTTGTATGCACTTTTAGTCATGTATACAGAAGATTGAGTTTCATATTTTGTTTTTTTATTTCTTGGTCGGAGAGCACACCCACAAGATAGGTTGAAATTCATTTAACCCTTATTTCCTTATAATGCGATATTATTGCAGATTATCACGCCCTAATGTTCTAATATCAATTTAGTTGCATTTTCTACTAGCTTAAATCATCACCATGGTTGATTTTAGGGCAGTTTTTCAAACTTTCGTTTGACTGTTCCAAGCTTAGGGTTTTCAAACAGTGAGTTAGAATAATTGGCAAGTGAGAGGTAATATGTCACATAAGTATGAATTTGTTATGCGAGATTGTTATTTCATACAACTTCAAACTCATTGGAAATTATTATGCTTTTTTGTTATGTCATCAACTCAGCTGCCTTTTTTGTTGTATTAAATTTTTTTGTGACTACTTTTGGGGATTTGTATGCATGTCCCCCTATTCCGTTGTTATGGTCTCCTTTTTTAACTTTAGTAATTTATAGCTGATAGATCCTATGCACCACACCTGTATAAAGCCTTGTTACACGATGTTATTTAACGTGCATTTTTGATAAATTTGGATTCATAAACTAATTTATGACTATACTTTAAACGACCGCAAAACAAATATTCATCAATTATACTCAATAATGATGCACCTATATTGTGCATGCTGTAAGTTTATGATTGCAAACATGTGAAGCATCGACAAATTTCAAAATTACAAATATCCTCCTTTAAAGACAATTTTGTTTTGTAATAATGTAATATGTCATAAATACAAAGTTCTCTGTTTGTTGCTCATCAATGTATGATGTGTTGCTGTGTACTTTATTTACGTTGCAATTTGAATCATTCTACATTAGTTCCATTTGAATGAATTTTTGCCGATCACCATGATTTCATAAAATAACAACTAAAAGACTACTACAATTAGCATGACTAAATATGGTTATGTAGAATGTGATAATCTTATTTTACAATAATGTATGGTCTTCAATTGAAAACATTACTTAATTTTCAAGTATTGTGTTCTAAAAATAGAAGTTCAATTCCCTTATAAGTTTAGTGAACCATTTTTATAAACAATTTTACCTCTGTAAAAATTTAATCTATTTGTGCAGTTCTCAGTCTATAAGCGGTTCTGCTGTCAACATCTGTTGCTTTTGAACGCGAGTATAATAAATCTGTACCAAACCAAAGCATATGGAAAACAATAAACATTGGTTCAGGCTGTCCATATTTACCAACCGGATAAATTATGTTTTGGATAGAAAAATATCATACCATTTGCACTCTGGCTGAGGTTTTTATTTCTTAAGCAGTTCATAATAATTTACTTATTTGTTGTTGTTTTTAGATGGTTCTATCTGCCACAGTTTTAATTAGCTATCTTATTGTTTTATTTGCAGACCACAACAACTAGATTGGTTTTGCAAATATCTTTGACTAAAAGGTTTGCAAGTTTGTAGGGAAAGTTATCATATTGCTTATATTTTATTTTACAAGGTATGCCAAGGGGTTTCATGGTAAATAAAGTTCTAGGATAATATATGTAATTATTGGTTAGTGATTACGTAATGGTGGATGTAGACAATCAAGTACTTGAAAATGATTGTCGTATTCTCTTATTTGAATTAAGCTAAAGCTTATATTCAATGCACACATAGTGGTTAAAAAGAAAATGTAGTTTACATGTAATATACTAACAAACCATTTTAATACCCAAATTTTATAAACTGTAATTTTGGATAAATATTTTGTATTTTCCAACTTATTTAGTATGCACATAGTGGATTTTTTAATACCACAATGCACAGATTCCATGTGTATTCCAACTGTTTCACGGATTAGTTTAATATTGTATTGTATAGTTATTATGTTCAACGACTTAATAGGCCATAAAATGCACTAAATACATTCCTACTTTCATATTATACGACTGATTTTTAATACTTACCTGCTTCAGGTTTAATCCAAATTAGTTACACAGTACTACGCTTCTACTATTGACGCAGCTGCATATGTTTGATCCTGCACCTTAGGAAGTTTTGAGCAAATTGGTGTCTATAATTTCATTAATACCCTACTACGTTTTAATGGTAGCATTTCTTTTAACCTACATATGGCACGCTTGGATTATATGCTTCGCTATTCAAACTATTAGCTACATGAAAAGTTTATGGTATCAATTATGTTAAAACCCTTTTATTAATTTATGTACTGTAAACTTAATGATTAAACATTTAGCCATCAAAACTTAACTTAACATCTATAGCTATGTTGAAATTCAAGATATTTTGAAATGAAACAAGAATAATATACAAACTTATTACTCATAGTTAAATCATTAAATGCAAATATTCCATCAATACTCATATTTGTTTGGTTAAAGGAATTTCATTTTTGTTTACCTGAACCTCTAAATCTTTCTAGGTAAAAAAAAGTATTGTTCCTTAAATCATTATTTTCTATTAACATATTGCTGTTTTCGACTACTGATTATTATAATCCTAAATAAAGATTTAACTACAGTGTTTACTATTTTATAACATTTAATATTATGATTCATAAATAAATTATTACATGCTAATATTGTAATGCTACTCCTGTTTATGTTTGCCTTGCCAATTCTCTTTAATACCAACATTACCATTAGTATTACCATTTCCATACGTATCTTCCCAGTTATTAATTTTAATTCCTACTTTTAATGGGAATCTACCAACAATCTATTTCTAGAAAAGATTTCCACAATTACCTAAGACCCAGTGAAGGATAATTCTGACTATCATATGCTCCTCTAAACATATCAACAGATAATTAGACAACAACAAATTATACTACTCAATATTTGAATAAAATCTTGTTATATGCAACCTATGTTGAATACCTCCATATGCATATGGTTATGAAATTGTGGATAAAAACCGAGAATTGAATAGCCTCTTCTTCTTTATCCTATTCATGGGGAAGGACATATTAATATGCATGTCAACTTACTACTTTCGTTAGTTTCAAGATTATTAGGTAGTGTATGGTTTGTTAATTTTAGTTTTGGGTTTTCGTCCATAAAAATATGCACAAGACGCATATATTGTTGTATTACTAGTTTCTGGTCAAGTGATACGGATATTTATCATTTCAATCCACAAATTTAAAAAAATGCGGTTGTATATCATTTCAACCCGCAATCCCAAATGAAATGAGAATGCATAGTACCTTGCAGTTTATATAATATAGAACACACCATCCATTCACCCAATATCAATCATCAACCAATTTTATTTCAATCACCATCAATTTAAACAAACATCAATAGAGCATATAAAATATAACAGGTATCAACGAACAATTTATATTCAAAACAAAAATAAATAAATAACTGTTTAACTAGCATTTTATATGCAAAATAAATAAATTTTAACTGTCAGTTTATATGCAATAAAAAAATTAATTAACAGTTAAATTAAATAAATGCGATTTAACCGAGATGATGAAAAAAATATGCAAAATAGTCATAAATAAATTTCTACTCATATCTTAAATCAATTTAACAAACATAAGAAAACTTGGAAGTTGTGAGTGGGTTAAAACACTCACCTTTTGAATTTAAATTGAATTTAAATCCAATTTAAACCCAAAAATTAGACAGTCTCCAAATTCATCCAAACCAGTGTCAACAGATCCGGAATTTTATTACGATCCTAACAAAAA
Source organism: Allium cepa (assembly GCA_030765085.1). NCBI lineage: Eukaryota > Viridiplantae > Streptophyta > Magnoliopsida > Asparagales > Amaryllidaceae > Allium > Allium cepa. The sequence continues at coordinate 205,806,818 of CM060929.1, forward strand.
AAAATCGCGCGTAAATAAGACTACCAATTGAATTAGGAATTTAAATAAAATAAAAATAAATAAACAACATACTCATGCCACGTCATCCACTACTATTCACCTTTCCTTCGTAAGTTACAATTTCAACTTCCTTTTTATTTCCTTTATAACTTAGCCTTAAATGTCTTACCTGAATTAGTGGTTTCAATTATTAATTACTTACCTTTCATTTCACTACAATAATTGAAACAATTAATTAATGGAAATTTAAGAATTTAATACCGTTTAAAATTTCAATTTATTTTAAAACAATAGATAAATATATTCTTACAACTTATATATCTCTAATTATATTTAAAACAATTCAAAATTTATATATTTTTAAAAAACGAATCTGCATTAGGACTACTACAGTGGCCTTCCCCCTTCGAAACTCGAAAATGAATGTAACGACCCGAAATTTTCACAACCGAAAATTCCAGATAGTTATGAAAAAGAAGAAAGAGATAGAAGAAGAAAAACAAAAACATCAACAACTCACATTCGCAGCGGATAAAATATAATAATAAATAGTAACAGTTTACAAAGGAATATTATATCTGTCGATTACATTTAATATACATCACAGTTTCACATACATTCAGTCACTGATCATATACAAATAATGTATCTGATATATAATAATATACTGCAGCGGAAAATACTCCATACGTACTTGTCATCCAGCTCGTCTCCTGAGCTCCAGAATGTACCTACCTGAAAATCTGTAATACTCGGTCTGACCCGAGCATTACACCAAAGTAACACCCGGGTCAGGCTGGAAACCAGCGTGAGTAAACCCAACTAACATGGAATACCAAAGAAATCAACTTACATAAACCCGGGGTAACATATATCAGTTTAACAAATTCGCAATTTTCTATAGACAACACTTATTCCACACATCAATTTCTAGGTACCAAACTTAGATATAATAATCCAATTTACTTAAATCACTTCATTTCAGCCTATTGATTTCACAAATCAATTTATCAAAATTCGAAGTGGTTTCGGGTATTATCCAATACCCGACCCCGACCTCTTCGAATCTCATGTCATCCTAATCCAAATTATTCAAATGAAATACACAACATTTCATATCAGAGATATCAACTCATTTCAAAGCAACCAATACCAACAATCATTCATAAGCAAAGCTTAATCACATACAATTCAATACAATTTATTCTAATTAAATTTCATGGTCCGTTGCTCGGATTCCTTCATTAATTAATTCCAAACCAATTAATCACTCATCCATTCACTATCCATTCATTTTAATTAATCACCCTGGATTAATTATGTTGCAATTACATTCAAGTAATTATCTTTAACTAATTTCACGATATTAATTATTCTTAACCCCACATCAATAAGAAATCTTAATTACTTCATAAATTAATTAACTATATTAATTACATTAATCCTTAACTACTTATATTAATTAATTTCTCATAAGTCGCTTATTGGGATTAATTCATCTTAAATTACACCCTTAATTATATAAATTATGAATTCCAATTATATTTCCATTATCCTAATCCAATTAAATTCCATTAATCAAATCATGATATTAATCACTCTCAAACAATCTCAACATGTATTTAAGCATCTTTTATTTACTTCATTAAATAAATTATCTACTCTTTAGTTAATTATCTTATTTACCCTTTGATTTCTTCCGCAAAGTAATTATATTCCATTAATTTCATTAGGCAATTACTTGCCACTCTATTCAATTATTATTCTGAATTACTTACTCTTCATAAATTAACTCAAAACTTAATTAATTTGTTCAAACCATTCATTACTAAATTAATTAACCTAATCGCTAATTATTTTTAATTAATTAATTATCTATTTTAATTACCTTACTAATTTAATGGATCTCAAACCATCATATCCTTATTAACATAAAAATGAAAACAATTCTTATTTATGATTTAAGTTTAAACAACTTAAAACCCTAATACTTCAAGTCAAACCTCAATTAACTCGAGATCCAACCAAAACAAAGTCACATCATCATCAATGCACATCCAATCAATTTAAGCACTCGACCAATTATTTAAATTTAACCATTTAAATAAAAATCCAGAAACGTGAGGTTTACTCACCTTTGATTTGTTTTGCGTAGTCCATTCCCATCCGGCTTGTTTCCCTTTCAGATTCAAACCTAAATCGCCGTAGCAGCCACCCTATCTTCTCGGACTTTGAAGAGTTTCCCCTTTGCAACCGCCTCGACTTCTCCACCGTTGAAGCCCCCATCCACGCCACTATAAGTCTATGCCCTAACCATCGATACAGTCCCAAACTCCATGCGGTTGCGAGTGCCTCGAATCCCACGCAATCATCAACTCGAGCACGTGACAACTAAGCCCTAGCCACTGACCGACCCATGCGACGACACACGGCTTCGAGCCCTCGAACGAGCATTATCCAAATCGAAGTCGAAATTTATGGAATCACGAGCCCTAAACAAAACCGTACTCGAGTCAATCTCGATTATGTGTTCCTCGAACGCGGCTTCAGTTACAAATCCACGTATCTTCTTCTTCCCTAACTGAGTTGACAATGCGATGCTGCTTCTATGAGGGATCGACGTCGAGGACGAACAGGGCCGAGAGAGAGAGAGAGAAAGGCGCGACGCCATTTTAACTCGACTTCCCCCTTTTTTTATTAAACATTCGATTTTATCATCTGTATATGGGAAATAGAGGGAGGGACGGGGAGAAGATAAGGATTTGGGGAGGCTTCCAATGTACGCTGGTTTGATAAAAATATCTCTGACAAGTCTTCCTTTAATTTTATTATATTGTAAAATTTCCAAACGTCTCGACAAGCATAACGCGAAACTCCAGACTCCGTATCGAAAATGCCGACAGGTGTTTATAAGGTCTTACCCGCATTCCGAATATAATGGAACATGAGTCGGAGGCTAATTTGATCGTATGCGCGAGTTACAGAAATAAACAATCGATTTTAAATTAAATCGATTAAAATAGTTCTACGCGTTTCGAACTGCCAGTGTGACGCCCCACCTCTATACCCACGCTAGCCAAGAACACTCCGGAGTAGTGCTGTCAACAAGCACGGAGAATAAGGCTGTTGAGGAGCGACCATCCATGTAATTGCTTATCACACGGTGGCTATAAATAATCTTCGGAAACAAACATAGAAATAATCATATCACAAATCAGTCACAGATATCCATATCACAAATGCGGAAGAAGATATGAATATATAACTAACACATGAAAGTGTACATCAGAGTAGTGGTCAATAAGATCCACGATAATACAAAAGAATAGCAACACGTGCTATACAAAAGAATACAACTATGAGTCTATATCTCAAGTGTATACAACAAAAACTGCTAATCTAAACAGTTAGCCAAAAGTCAGAGTGATGAATCCCTGGGAAGAAGTCAAGCAGAAGCACCTGTAACATCTCGGTCTGACCCGAGTATTATTTAAGAAAATAACAAACGGGTCAGTCTAGCTATAAATATCAGATGACATGATATAACATAAAAGATATGGCATAAACATAAACATCCATAACGACATACCACTATAAGTATGTAAATAATGATCAACAGAAGATCAATCAATAAGAGATAATCAATATCACAAGAATCTTCTCAAAGATTCGGAAAGGGCATCATACCCCAAACTTGTACTCATAACAAGTCAATGACATAAATTCTAGAAATCAATGCAAGAAGTCCAGAAATCATAGAAAAGAGAAAGAGGCCTATCACATGACGGTCCGAAGACCAAGGGGAGCTACCCCACATGTGTGAATGGAATCACACAGATTAAGGTCCAGACTAACCAAAAAGCAAAAAGGTATGTGTGAGTGGAATCACACAAGTGGTGTCTAGTCTAACCTCGCAACAAGAGACATCGCACAGTTGCTAGTCTAAATCATCAGAATGATCGTCATGATCAACGAGAAGTGTCAATTACACTAAGCTAGTAAATATAGAAGTTTAGCTTCATGTCCCATAACCACCTGCTTAACTTAAATATTTACGAACAAACTGTAAATCTTCACTAATAAAATTGTCACAAGAGGTTCAATCGAACAAGTCCAAGAATTAATCGATGAAGTGAACGCAAGCGTTTCATACCACTTGTTTTACTAAGTCGTTTAATTAGATTTCTCATCCGAGTGAGGTAAAGGTTTGTATATACTAATAGATTGGAAAACGGTTTAAGAAAAGAGCTTTGTTATTTAAAATAGAGTTGAAATTGTTTGTTAAAAGAGTTTTGATATTTACTACTAGTATTGAAACCTTTATATTATAAAGTGACAAAACACAGAAGCAATTGTAGAAACAATCAGTCACAAAAATCGCATACGGAGATGTGAATAAAATCCAAGGAAATCAGCTCAATGTTTTTCAGATAAGATCCCCTACGGAGGGGGGTCCAGGGGGGGTGGCAACCCCCCAAGGTGGGGGTGCGGGGGCAACGCCACCGCTTACGGGGTTCGACCTAAGTGAAGACAAGCGGCCTACGACCTAAAGCAAAATGAGGTCTAACGACCTAAGGGTTCACGCGGCCTAACACAATGGCCGAGCGACCTAACTGGAGTTAAGGGAGGCAAGCGACTTAAGGTCCAACGACCTATGACTCAAGCAAGCCGAGCGACCTAGTGTGGAGGGGTCGAGCGACTTAAGGAAGGCGAACGACCTAAGGTCTAACGACCTACGACTTAACAGAGTCGAGCGACCTAAGGTCTAAAGACCTACGACTTAACAGAGTCGAGCGACCTAAGGTAAATGGTCCAACGACCTAACTCGAACGACTTATCTGGAGCTTAAGTCGGAGACGACCTACGAGATAAACCAGGCCGACTTAGTGGACGAGCGACCTAAGGTAAATGGTCCAACTACCTAACTCGAACGACTTATCAGGAGCTTAGGTCGGAGACGACCTACGAGATAAACCAGGCCGACTTAGTGGACGAGCGACCTAAGGTTTGCCTAGAGATTATAGGTCAGAAACGACCTAAGACTTAAAGCTTAACTCGCGAGCGACCTACGGCTTAAGGCCTAACCCGTGAGCGACCTACGACTTAAGGCTTAACTCGTGAGCGACCTAATTCCGAAGTGCCAATTCTTCCAGAACGACCTAAAGTTAACTCGTGAACGACTCACGACCCATGGACGAACGACTTAACTCCGAACGACCTAAAAATGGCCAGAACGACCTAAGTGCAGAAAATTCACCAAAACGCTAAAAATTGGAGTTTTTCGCCAATCCAATCCAAACCAAATGCTAACATGCATGCAAAAATGATAGGGAATCATTCCCAACAGTTCAATATAGTTATAGGCTAGAATTGTGAGATAAAAATCTCACCTTTGCACCAAATATCAATGAAAATGAAGTTTTAAGCAAGCAAGAATCAATCCTTCTTCTATCTAAGCACAAGAAGCTTGAATCCAATGTCTTCTTCTTGGATTTGGAGCAGAAAGATGGATTGCAATTGAATTTGAGTTTTGGAACTTTAATTTCCCATTCCCTCCACCATTAATGCCAAAGCTTGATTAGTTAGGAAATTTATGAAGAGTGAGGAGAAGAGGGTTGGAACTTGGGCTTAATAGGCTAAACTAACCCAAAGTCCAAAGCGGGAAAAGTTAGTGAAATTTCACTAACTCCAAACCAATCGATGTTTATACTTAAAAAAAGTTGTAAACGACATTTCGAACTCAATGGAAGTGGTCTCGAGTCCTAATTTGACCGTTTGCAAAAAGTAGCTTTTCGGACCAAAATCCGATTAACGAGTTAATATTTAAATAAAATATTTAAATACAAACTCGATAAATATGTGGGTTGTTACAGCCAGGGTCAAACGACAACTCTGATTGCTACGAAAATTGAAATCTGATAATAACTAACTATTACGGATCCAATGGAATTGGTTTCGTCAAATTCTGAGACTGTGCCTCGGAAGGCTATTTTTAAATTCAATTTAAACGATATGTTATTAAAATTGAACAAATCAGCCTTAAATTAAATTTCAACCATTCTATTATTTCCAGTATCATCATTATAAATTTTAAAGCCTTCAAATTATTTTAAACAGGCATAGAAATTTCAAATTCGACAATTTACCCAATTTCAATTATTGAATTCAATATTTAAACTATATAATTCAATGATTTAATTATCAAGTTAATATTGATATCATGAATTCAAGTTAAAATTAACTTTGAAATATTTTAAAATCAATTAATTATTCCAATTTAATTTGTTAAAAATTATGGGTCGTCACATTCCTTCCCTCTTAAAAGAATTTCGTCCCCGAAATTACTAGTTAGGAAGAATGGAACCATACCCGTTTATCGTTATTTATTTATTTTTATTTTTTTTCCAAAACTCACAATTCAACATCCTACCAACTATCTTTTATTCAAGACCCACTATCACCCTATCCAACTTCTCAAACCTTCTATAGTTTCAACCAATACCCTTTCTGCTCAATAATCTAAATTTCAATTTAAAACCAAATCTTGAATTATCAAAATTTTCTCAAAAAATTTCTAACTCTCTAAATTTTCGAAATTTTTTGCCACCGTCTCCTTTGCGCGGCTAGCTTGGTACGATTACAAAAGGCCTCTACGGGCTCCCAATTCCAAAAGAAAACAAAAGCCAAGTGGCTACATCAAAAACCCAATCCAAATTCATCCAGAAATTTAAATACATACCTCTTTGTCGGGCAATTCACATTTATCTTTTGGAATCAAATCCAACTTTCCTTTCCCTTTTTAATACCTGCATATCTTGTTTAGTAACAATATTTAATCGTAACTTACAAATCATTTTATACATTCTCTTATATAGGTTTTCATATTTACTTCTATTCAAATTCGTTCTTCTCGTTTTAATATGAATTCAATTTATTTTCGATTTCTAATATTGAGTTTTATCTTTCATTTAAACTGGTTCATATTAATTTCATTTACTAGTTTACTTAAATTTCCAATTTGAAATTGTTTTTTCATTAACCAAATTTTTTCAAAAATTTTCTAACTCCCAAAATTTTCAGAAAATTTTGGCAGAGTCTCCTTTGTACGGAGGAGCTTTTGCAATTTGACAAGAGATATAAATATATATACATCGACCCACCCGGTCGAAAAAAGCAAAAACAGTTCATATTTCCTACTTTTATTGCGTAGGCGTACCTTATTTAGCATTTTAAGCAAGCAGCTTATTTATTTTAGCAATTAGTGTCATCCAAATCCAGCCAAACGGCCTTCAGTTACCTGTACTTACTCAATTCAAATATGTAAGTGCCATATATATAGAAAATTTATTAGCATATCACTTACTTTCAATAGCTAAACACATGCATTACGTACACAACAAGTGCCAAACGCTTCCCATAAGCGATTCATATGATTTTAAAGCTTATTCAATTTGTTTTCAACCAAATTATATGCCATTCCATCCAATTTGAATGGCTTACGACTCAATTGCTTACATTCCATTGATTTTTAATCCAAACAAGTTCATATTCACTTCAAATGATTCAGAATTAAATTTATTTAATCTCTATTAACTCATAGAATTTAATTACTTTGGTTTACGCCAAACAACAATTATTGTTAGATTATAACTATTTTAAATTAACCATTCATTGCCTTTCATTTCATTTCTGCAATTGTTTCATTCAAAACAATTTATTAAACTTGGCACATCCAATACTTATAAATTCATAACCATTTCCCAAATTAATTCAATCCAAGTTTTTATTGAATGGGCTTTCACTCTTATCTGAAGCCAAGCTTCCATAAATTTTAAACTTAAGTGGATTTACTTAATTTATTCCAACATTAAACTTAAGTCTACTTCTATTGATTCTCATTTAATCAAATTCCATTGAATTTAGCCTGATAATCCAATTCCAATCACATCTTTGATTTAGTTTTTTTTTAATTCTATCAGACTTCATTCATTTACTATTTAATGCCATTAACTCATTTTATATTTCACTTTCTTAATTCATTTGCGAACTTATTTTATTTATACAAAACCATTCTTAATTTATTTCTACTTACCTGGGTTTTGTTTGCAACCCAGCCATTTCTATTATTATTCACTTCCATTTCATATGACCACCCTTCTCTTATATCCAATTTACTTGCAAATTTCATTAAATATTATTCAAATTACCTTTGAATTTTATTTGTAATTCAAACCATCACATTTCTCAATCCAACACTATTTTTTTTACAACATCTCTTCTTATTTAATTTATTGTCAAATCCAAGTCGAATTCTATTAACAATTCGAATTCACTTCCAAATTCCATTATTGACTTACCATCCATTTACTTACCCAAGTTAAATTTTATTAACATACTTAATCAAACAATTATTTAACCAAATTAGCTTACTTTCCACTTCTAAATCAATATTCGATTTTAATTACAAATTCACTTCATTAAAATTACAGTTTGGGTTTTCTTGATTTCCCCAAAATTCCAACATCTTTATTTACAAAAATGTAGAAATGCTTTTAAATTCACATCATACTTAATAGAATAGCTCTTTATAAAAATACTTTTATAACTCGGTGTCTCAACCAGTCCATCCTTGTTCTCACAGAAATTCAATCATACGTTGATCAGGCGTAGGACTGAAAATCTATAAGTACTTGGTAAACCCGTTTTCAACACCTAGTGAAATACTTGGAAAATAATTTTATTGAAAATATAGAAAAACAGTTTTTGAAAATAGAGGAAATATCTTTGGTGAGAATGCTCTGGAAATCATCACCCCCATCCATGGTCACAGTTACATACCAGGGTTACGTTGCAGTCACAATAAAAGTCCACGTAACTGCAGGCTCTCCGCGGCCTCTCGATTACGCCATGGATCTCACACACAACATATCACAGTTACATCCAGGGTTACGTTGCAGTCACAACAAAAGTCCAAGTAACTGCAGGCTCTCCACGGCCTCTGATTTTCGCTGTCGAAATGAAACCTCTCCACTCCTACATAGGTCGCAGTCTGCAGATATAAAATCAAATGCAGACTGTTGGCTCTCAGCGGCACACACGACTTTCGCTATGTTATACCATAGGTCGCAGTCTACCGATATAAAATCAAACGCAGACTATTGGCTCTCAGCGGCAAACACGACTCCCACTATGGTATACACTACTCATAATCCTCAGTAACTAGTTTTGTCTGGACTCCTCACAGGATCAACTTTATAACCCCCCTTGGGCTCAAGGCAGCACCACCCAGTGGCACTCCTGAGAAGTTCATTTCAAGGGAGCGCCTTTTTCCCCAAAGCCATCATCAAAACAATTTTATACTATACACATATAGTATCTTCAAATCATACACCTAGTATGATATTATACAAAGCTCCTTTACACAAAATCGATTATCCCAAAATCGATAATTCTCAAACTAGGCTTTCCAATTTCAATATTGATTTACCCAAAAATCAAAAGCCTTTCCAAATCTAAAGGTTCGCAAAACCTTTTCCAAAATCCTTATAAGATCCTTTATATATATGTAGATATATATAATTTTTAAAACTTTGGATCATTTCTAACTTGTATAAAATCCTTTTATACTTCAAACACTTTCAAAAAAATCCATCAGAGTGAGATACACTCACTTATTCCCATTTTCCCTTAATCCCCATTTGGATTATCACTTCAATTCTTATCTCAGTTGGGTATTAAATCAATAACAGTTTGAACTTCGACCAATTTATAAAATAGCTTGAAATTTTTTAAAAATAGATAAGTAGGCGAAAAATAAGTTTGCAAAATAGCTATAAAATAGGTAACTAACTGTAAAAGAGTTAACAAATAGTCGAATAGTTTCAAAAATTGTGGATAATTGCAAAATAGTTGTAAAATAGAAATTAGTTTGTGAAATAGTTGAAAAATAGTAATTAGTTTAGTTAACAGTTGAAAAATGGTTAAATAGCCCCAAAAATAATCGTAAACAAGTATATAAAATAATTTGGCTTTAAGAAAGAGAGGTTGCGTATATTTAATAGCTTAGAAAAATAAGTTTATATCAAAACAATTTATATTGAAAATAGTCAAGAGCCAACTGTTCACCTTCCCAACAATTCAATTTAAATCTTCATTTAAATTGACCCAATTCCAATTCAAATAACTCCAAATTCCATTGAACTTAATTACCCCCAATTCAAGTTGAATCAACCGTGATTCCTCTCCCAACTTAAATCAGATCCATTTAATTTTAATCCTGTTCAAATTTAATTATAATTTCAAATTATTCCAATCAATTTGAATTATTATCCATTTAACCCATTTCAATTCAAATTATTTCAAAATAATCCAACTTAATTTCCCATTCAAATTTTAAAACTTATACATCTTCAATCACCAATCCACTTAATTCAAACCAAATTCAATTTTGAACTAATTCAATTGAAATCTTGAATTTAAACTATCTCGAATTATATAAATTCGAGTTAAACCCTCAAAGGTTGGTTTAACCATTTAAACCAAATTAACCTTTATTAAAAGTTTTTAATCAATTTAATTTCTGAGTTTAATTCTTAAAATTCCATTTAAATCACTTTTATCTATGTATTTCAAGGTTCAATACAATTTTATTTGTTTTCAAAACTTAATTTATTATTCAATTTTATCTTCCAGTTTGAAGCCAGTTCTTAAACAAGTTTACTTTACAATTCAATTATTCTAATTTATTTTATTTATACAATTCCATTCTCAAATTAAAGATTTTTATTAACAATAGGATAATATTATCCAATTTATTTTAAAATGTCCATCCATTTTCAATTTTTAAATCTCAAACCCGTTTTTGAGATTACACAAACTACTAATTCAAATTAACCATTTAACTTTCCAAGTTAAATTCCAATTTCATCTTGAAATTTCCAATCCTGGTTGCTTTTTCCACCCTTATTTAACTTTCCCAAAGTTAAATTCCAATTTACTTAATCCAATCAACCTTACTCAAATTCGAATTCTCACTTCAAATTTCAAAATTCTTTCCCTCTTATAAGTTCAAACTTATATCACTTTAGGTTTTTACATCACACTTAGGGAAAAATCAAAACTCAACCTCTTAGAGTTTACTTCCAATTACCTTTGATATCATGTACATCCATACATACATACATATTTATTTCTTGGCCCTCCCAGCCATATTTTAAAATTTTAAACCACCTTTGGTTTTAAATTCAAGTCCAAGCTTCAAACAACCATTGTTTGCAACAAGTCTCATTTCCTTTTTATATTATTCTTATTTCTATAAATTCAAGATTAAATTTCAGTTTGAATCCCATTTCCAACATACATTTATTTAAAGCTTTCAAATAATTTAATTCCTGAATGCTAAATTTAGGATTTCATTTTCAATTGATTATATTTCGATTTGGGTGTATTATATTACTTTTAAATTTTAATTCCAATAATTTCACACCCAAACACCTTAATATGTATTAGAAGGAAATATTGCTTTATACCTCAAAATATATTATTATTATTTTATATAAAATCATTTTAAACCTTTATATAAGAAAATAACAAGTACGCGCTCATATAAATATACACTCAACTCATTCTAGAGTACTACGGACTCTATTAAATGAGTAATTTCCACCAGAGCCAAGGTTCTCGCTTAACCTTCCGGCTCTGATACCAAATGTAACGACCCGAAATTTTCACACTCGAAAATTCCAGATAGTTATGAAAAAGAAGAAAGAGATAGAAGAAGAAAAATAAAAACATCAAAAACTCACATTCGCAGCGGATAAAATATAATAATAAATAATAACAGTTTACAAAGGAATATTATATCTGTCGATTACATTTAATATACATCAGAGTTTCACATACATTCAGTCACTGATCATATACAAATCATGTATCTGATATATAATAATATACTGCAGCGGAAAATACTCCATACGTACTTGTCATCCAGCTCATCTCCTGAGCTCCAGAACGTACCTACCTGAAAATCTGTAATACTCGGTCTGACCCGAGCATTACACCAAAGTAACACCCGGGTCAGGCTGGAAACCAGCATGAGTAACCCAACTAACATGGAATACCAAAGAAATCAACTTACATAAACCCGGGTAACATATATCAGTTTAACAAATTCGTAATTTGCTATAGACAACACTTATTCCACACATCAATTTCTAGGTACCAAACTTAGGTAAAATAATCCAATTTACTTAAATCACTTCATTTCAGCCTATTGATTTCACAAATCAATTTATCAAAATTCGAAGTGGTTTCGGGTATTACCCAATTCCTGACCCCGGCCTCTTCGAATCTCATGTCATCCTAATCCAACTTATTCAAATGAAATACACAACATTTCATATCAGAGATATCAACTCATTTCAAAGCAACCAATACCAACAATCATTCATAAGCAAAGCTTAATCACATACAATTCAATACAATTTATTCTAATTAAATTTCAAGGTCCGTTGCTCGGATTGCTTCATTAATTAATTCCAAACCAATTAATCACTCATCCATTCACTATCCATTCATCTTAATTAATCACCCTGGATTAATTATGTTGCAATTACATTCAAGTAATTATCTTTAACTAATTTCATGATATTAATTATTCTTAACCCAACATCAATAAGAAATCTTAATTACTTCATAAATTAATTAACTATATTAATTACATTAATCCTTAACTACTTATATTAATTAATTTCTCATATGTCACTTATTGGGATTAATTCATCTTAAATTACAACCTTAATTATATAAATTATGAATTCCAATTATATTTCCATTATCCTAATCCAATTAAATTCCATTAATCAAATCATGATATTAATCACTCTCAAACAATCTCGACATGTATTAACTATCTTTTATTTACTTCATTAAATAAATTACTTACTCTTTAGTTAATTATCTTATTTACCCTTTGATTTCTTCCGCAAAGTAATTATATTCCATTAATTTCATTAGACAATTACTTGCCACTCTATTCAATTATTATTCTGAATTACTTACTCTTCATAAATTAACTCAAAACTTAATTAATTTGTTCAAACCATTCATTACTAAATTAATTAACCTAATCGCTAATTATTTTTAATTAATTAATTATCTGTTTTAATTACCTTACTAATTTAATGGATCTCAAACCGTCAAATCATTATTAACATTAAAATGAAAACAATTCTTATTTATGATTTAAGTTTAAACAACTTAAAACCCCAATACTTCAAGTCAAACCTCAATTAACTCGAGATCCAATCAAAACAAAGTCACATCATCATCAATGCACATCCAATCAATTTAAGCACTCAACTAATTATTTAAATTTAACCATTTAAATAAAAATCCAGAAACGTGAGGTTTACTCACCTTTGATTTGTTTTTCGCAATCCATTCCCATCCGGCTTGTTTCCCTTTCAGATTCAAACCTAAATCGCCGTAGCAGCCACCCTATCTTCTCAGACTTTGAAGAGTTTCCCTTTTGCAACCGCCTCGACTTCTCCACCGTTGAAGCCCCAATCCATGCCACTATAAGTCTATGCCCTAACCATCGACACAGTCCCAAAATCCATGCGGTTGTGTGTGCCTCGAATCCCACGCGATCATCAACTCGAGCGCGCGACAACTAAGCCCTAGCCACTGACCGACCCATGCGACGACACACGGCTTCGAGCCCTCGAATGAGCATTATCCAAATCGAAGTCGAATTTTCTGGAATCACGAGCCCTAAACAAAACCGTACTCGAGTCAATCTCGATTATGTGTTCCTCGAATGCGTCTTCAGTTACAAATCCACGTATCTTCTTCTTCCCTAACTGAGTTGACAACGCGATGCTGCTTCTATGAGTGATCGACGTCGAAGACGAACTGGGCCGAGAGAGAGAGAGAGAGGCGCGACGCCATTTTAACTCGACTTCCCCCCTTCTTCTTTTTTTAACTCGACTTCCCCCCTTCTTCTTGTTTTTAAACGTTCGATTTTATTATCTGTGTATGGGAAATAGAGGGAGGGACGGGGAGAAGATAAGGATTTGGGGAGGCATCCAATGTACGCTAGTTTGATAAAAATATCGCTGACAAGTGTTCCTTTAATTTTATTATATTGTAAAATTTCCAAACGTCTCGACAAGCATAACGCGAAACTCCGGACTCCGTATCGAACATGCCGACATGTGTTTGTAAGGTCTTACCCGCATTCCGAATCCAATGGAACATGATTCGAAGGCTAATTTGATCGTATGCGCGAGTTACAGAAAGAAACGATTGATTTTAAATTAAACCGATTAAAATAGTTCTACGCGTTTCGAACTGCCAGGGTCAAACGACAACTCCGATTGCTACGAAAATTGAAATCCGATAATAACTAACTATTACGGATCCAATGGAACTGGTTTCGTCAAATTCCGAGACTGTGCCTCAGAAGGCTATTTTTAAATTCAATTTAAACGATATATTATTAAAATTGAACAATCACCCTTAAATTAAATTTCAACCATTCTATTATTTCCAGTATCATCATTATAAATTTTAAAGCCTTCAAATTATTTTAAACAGGCTTATAAATTTCAAATTCGACAATTTACCCAATTTCAATTATTGAATTCAACATTTAAACTATATAATTCAATGATTTAATTATCAAGTAAATATTGATATCATGAATTCAAGTTAAAATTAACTTTGAAGTATTTCAAAATCAATTAATTATTCCAATTTAATTTGTTAAAAATTCTGGGTCGTCACAATGAAAGTCGATGATGCGGCCGCCATCGTCGAAATTATTTTCCAACGACAGAGAGGAAAGTACAAAACTTATGTTCTCTAAAATCTTCTTTGAAACAATTCTTTCGAATTATAATAAATATTTATATCAGAAAGCACTTATAAACAATATTATTATATTCCAAAATTTATTCGAAAGAAATTTCAAAATCCCGGATCTTAAGTTCTAAATTTCCCAAATTTCATTTATTTTATTTTTCAATCCTATTTCTATTATTCTTTATACACTTTATTACCTAACAACCAATCTGTTGCAGCTAAATACATATATCATTTGAAATTTTTTATTTTATATAGAAAATATAATAGGCAACATTATTTCATTCACCTATATTAAAACAAATATTATGTCGGTCTCTCCTATTAAGTGTTTAGAAATTCCTATTGATGTCATAACGTCCCATGCACCAACCAGAATTTATAAATACAAAACGGAACAGATTAACACAATATTAAAACCTTTTTATAACACTAACAAATATGCTCTCTCATATATATACACTCTGCGACTCCCATCAGGTATTACTACTCTATTAGTAAAGAGTCAAACCCCACAAAGCTAAGGTTTATTGCCAAAAGATGAAGATTCGGATGAAGAAGATCTAGCATTTATTGCCAAAAATTTCAAAAAGTTCTTGAAATTCCAAAAAAATAACAAAAATAATGGAAAAAGGAATTTTCCAAACAAACCATCATCCGTAGTTCTAGAATGTTTCAATTGTCATAAGAAAGGTCATATTCAGAAGGAATGCCCAGAATTAAAGAAGAAATATTTCAAAGGCAGAAAAGACAAGAAAAAGAAAGCATTTTCAGTAACATGGGATGATTCAGACACTTCTTCATCATAAAATAATAGTGACAGTGAAAACGAGCAGGCAAATGTCTGCATCATGGCTACTGAAAACGAGGTTAGTGATTTTACTTTTGATGATATGATTGAGATAAATTCGGAGCTTGTTGACACTCTAAAAAATCTCAAAAGAAAATATAAGGAGACTCGTGAATATCAAAACAAAGCAGAATTGGAAAGAGATATGCTTAGAGATGAAAAGAAAATATTAGAGGAAGAACTTGAAAAATTACAAGAATCACTCTCTAATATCAATTCTCAACTCACTCTTTTGAGTCAAGAAATTAAAACTCAAAAAGAGAAGAATGATGCTCTTGTTTCTGAAAATCATGAACTAAAAACAAAAATAAAATTGATAGAATTAGATAATACTAGTCTCAAAACTAAGTTAGAAAGCATCACCAAAAATATTTCAAACTTTAATAAAGGAAGAGAAACATTATCAAAAATTATTGATAACTCTCAATCTGTGTCAAGTAAGAAAGGGATAGGATATGTTAAGAAAACAACAGCTCCATCTAAAAAGAAAATTAGGAGAAATATTAACCCTACTAAAGTTCAGACAAAAAGGAATTCTTACTCAAAAACCATAAAAGTTTGGGTTCCTAAAACAAACAACAGTTTGATTAGAAAGAAATATATAAACACCTTTTTACAAACTGTTCATAAAAATAATGATTATATTTTTAAATGGGATGCTGAGCCCCCTTGGGTTTGGTTTCCTAAGATTTAACTCTTAGGACCCTATTAAAAAGGTGGGTACCAATACTATATTATATTTTTTGTAGGTCCCACTCAAGAAAAGAGGAAAATGGATACTCGACAGTGGTTGCTCAAAACATATGAAATGAGACAAAGTATGCTATCAAATATTATTTACACAGATGGAGGCTCCGTCACATTTGGAGACAAATCTAAAGGATATATCATCGGCAAAGGCGATGTGAGCAACAATGGTATTTCTAATTTACCTCTTATTTCAAATGTTTTACTTATCAAAAATTTAAAACATAATTTACTTGGTATCAGCCAATTGTGTGACAAAGGATTCAAAATCACTTTTTCTTAAAACAAATGTAGTATTTTGATCAAGATCAAAATCTTATCGTTGAAGGAAATAGAGATAGAAATATCTATGTTCTGAATATGAAAATAAAACGTAATTCAGATATGTGTTTAATAGCCAAAGAAAATGATCCTTGGTTATAGCACAAACGATTCTGTCATATTAATTTCCAAACTATAAATAAGCTTTCTAAAAATGATTTAGTAAAAGGTCTACCAAAAATGAATTTTAAAATAGATCATATTTGTGATGCATGTCAGTTAGGAAAATTAACTAAATCATCTTTTAAATCTAAAAAGGTTATTTCAACATTACAACCACTTGAATTAGTACATATGGTTTTATTTGGACCAACACAAGTACAATCCATTAATCACAGTAGATATGTGTTTGTAATTGTTGATGATTTTCAAGATATACTTGGACTATTTTTATGAAAAATAAAAGTGATACTTTTGATAATTTTAAATCATTTGTCAAAAGAATTCAAAATTTTAAAGGTTTGAAAATCAAAAACATAAGAAGTGATCATGGAGGTGAATTCGAAAATGAAGCCTTTGAACATTTCTGTAAGAAAAAAGGAATATTCCATAATTTTTCTTTTCCTAGAACTCCACAACAAAATAGGGTTGTAGAACGTAAAAATAGAACCTTACAAGAATGTGCAAGGACTTTGTTAAGTGGAAGTACGTTACCAAAACATTTTTGGGCTGAAGCAGTTGCTACAGCTTGTTATGTTTTGAATCGTGTTTCTATTCGACCACTAACTAAGAATACACCTTATGAACTTCTTAATGGACGAAAACCAAATATTTCCTATTTTAAAGTTTTCGGTTCAAAATGTTTTATGTTAAACACAAAAGATCAGCTTGGTAAATTTGATCAAAAATCCGATGAAGGAATCTTTTTAGGATATTCGGATCGTAGCAAAACTTATCGAATTTATAATAAAAGAACAAATATCATCGAAGAAACTCTTCATGTATATTTTGATGAAAATTTTAAACCAACTCCAAGTATAATAGATGATGAAGATTTCCTTGATAATACCACAAAAACAGAAACTACAACGTTGAAATTTACGAAAACATTGCTCATAATAACAATGAATTAAGATCTCCACCTAGAGTATTAAGAGATCATCCTTCTATTAATGTTATTGGAGAACTAAATTCATCTGTTAGGACAAGAAGTCAATTAAATCAAATGGGTCATGTAGCTTTTCTTTCTCATATTGAACCTAAAAATATTAAAGAAGCATCTACTGATGAAAACTGGTTAATCGCTATGCAAGAAGAACTAAACCAATTCGAAAGAAATGACATTTGGGATTTAGTTCCACGACCTAGTGACCAATCAGTTATTGGTACAAAATGGGTTTTCAAAAATAAAGCAGATGAACAAGGAAATATTACTAGAAATAAAGCTAGATTATTGCTCAAGGTAATAATCAAGAGGAAGGAATTGACTATGAAGAAACGTTTGCTACAGTCGCTAGACTAGAAGCAATACGAATCTTACTAGCATTTGCATGTTTTCATAACTTTAAATTATATCAATTGGATGTCAAAAGTGATTTTTTAAATGGTTTTATAAAAGAAAATGTTTATGTTGAACAACCTCCATTATTTATACATGAACAATTTCCTTACCATGTCTATAAACTCAAAAAGGCTTTATGGTTTAAAACAAGCACCTCGTGCTTGGTACGATCGTCTTAAAAGTTATTTACTAAATTCTGGTTTTGAAATTGGAAAGTTTGATCAAACTCTTTTTATTAAAAGAAACAAGCACGATATTTTAATTATCCAAATATATGTTGACGATATAATTTTTGGATCTACAAATGAAAAGCTTTGTCAAGAATTTTCTAAGTTAATGACAAATGGATTTGAAATGTCACATCTGGGCGAGTTAAATTATTTTCTTGGTTTACAAATAAAACAACTAGAAAATGGTATTTTTATTAATCAAGAAAAATATTATAACAATCTAATTAAATGCTTTGGTATGGAAAATACTTCTACCAAACCAACTCCTACGAGTACAACCATACATCTTGATAAAGATGAAAATGGAAAAAGTATTGACCAAAAATTATATCGAAGTATGATTGGATCTTTACTATATTTAACAGCTAGTAGACCTGACATAATGATGAGTGTTTGTTTGTGTGCACGATTTCAAGCAGATCCCAAAGAATCACATTTAAGAGCAGTGAAATGCATATTACGGTATGTTAATAAAACCAAGGACTTTGGACTATTCTATCCAAAGGAATGTCCTTTTGAATTAGCATCATATAGTGATGCTGATTTTGGAGGAAGTCGGACAGATAGAAAAAGTACAAGTAGGATTTGTCATTTTATTGGACGATCTCTTATATCTTGGTTTAGTAAGAAACAAAACCGTGTTTCATTATCGACATGTGAAGCAGAATATATTTCTCCCGCCCTGGCATGTGCTCAAGTTATATACATGCAACAAACACTACAAGATTTTGGTTTTAACTTAACTAAATCAACTATTTACTGTGATAATTCTAGTGCTATTAATTTATCTAAAAATCCTGTTAATCACTCACGAACAAAACACATTGACATTAGTCATCATTTTCATCGTGATAATATTGAAAAGAATTTGATAAATCTAGAATTTGTTTCCTCCGATAAACAATTGGCAGATATATTTACAAAACCTTTAAACGAAAATACTTTTGTTAATTTAAGACGAAAGCTTGGTGTTACTTCATTTAAAAATTTATAATTATAATTATATATACAGGAAAATAGGCATAGGGAAAAAGTTTCAAAAAAATTTAGTCTCAAGGACAGCAAGTTTGTTTTTTCGTCTGAAGGACACTTTATAGTGTAAACAGAAAATGATAGTTGCAACTATCATTCTGTGATTTACACTATACAGTGTCCTTCAGACCAAAAAACAAACTTGCTGTCCCTCAGACTAAATTTTTTTGCAACTTCTTCCTTGTGCCTAAAAACCCCTTATATATATATATATATTTGTAGCTTCTAATAACGCATCTTTGCAAAATAAAAAAAATTTACGACTCTAGCAGGACTTGAATTCATAACCACTCCTATGTTTTCAAATACTTCTTACTGTTTGAGCTATGATTGTTTCTTGTTTTATGTAGAAGATTGGTTCTATTTATTCTGAAATTTTTCGTTCAAAAAAAAATCACAAAATAATATAGCCACCAGGACTTGAACCTGGGTCTTTTAGCAGGTAACTCCATAGCTTACCAGTTATGCTATGATTACATTTTCTGCCGAGTTATATGGTTCATACATTCTTAACCATATATCTTTCTTATCCTTAAATTATTCTGCCCCACTATTTTTTTAATTTTAATCTCTGGTTATTAACTTTTGAAGGTCTATAACCATTCATTCAAAGCTCATATTCAATTATATAAACTACCTCTTCTTAGTTATTAATCATCATTACAAATTTTTTTACAAAATATTTACAAACTATAATCTTCTCAGTGGCCTCTCAAAACTCTCATGATTCCTCTAACTCAAAATTATCTTTCGCTACTCCAACCTTCTCAAGTAACTATCATTCATCCAGTAGCTCGACTCCAACATTGCCAACTCCTACCCGCATTCATGAACCAGGAAGATATCACACCGGTTTTTCACCAAAACCAAAAAGGTCTCGAAGGTCGTTGTTTCTTTCTCCAAAATCAAAAACAAAAAATGATGAAATCCATCACTATCAATAGGAGCAAGTCAATTTACAAAGAGAATTTTTTTACGAACAGCGGATGAATTCAAATCGTCTAAGCCTTATTGAATCTATTGCACTTAAGTTTTGTGGCAAATCATCTAAGAACGATGTTGTTCAACCTTCAACATCCCGTCAGGAAAATTCATCCGACTGGAATAACTGGGAACAATCTCCAACTCAACCTCCGGCATCTCCAAACTCATGGGAACGCCAAAATTATTGGTCTCCTTTGCAACCTCTTGTTGAGCATACCAAGGTTGAACCACAAGAATGCTCTCCAAAAACTCCAAAATAATTATCATTTCTTGTATATTATTGTTCCTGATTATTTGTATTTTATTTATATATTTGATTCTTTATAAAAAAAATTGTTTTCCTAGCTTCATTCAATTTTTACTTCCAGTCAGTCGACTGAAAATAAAGGTCATTCGACTGAATGTAGGTTTCCAAAACTCTCAAGAAACCAGTCAGTCGACTGACCTACCACGTTCAGTCGACTGGCTGTTGAAGTTTTTTGCAAATAACATCAGCCGACTGAATGTTTTTACCAGTCGACTGGCTGTGTGACAACTGCCTTTCCTTCCCTATTTACTTACCTAATTCCCAAATTTCACTTTACTCTTCTCAGTTTTTCACCCAAACCTATTTCGCCCAAAACCCTAATTTCCCAATCACCCTCAATTTTTCCACTAAAAACTCAATCAAATGGCTCCTCCAAAACGTCAAAGACAAAGTTCTTCTTCCGTCGATCCTACTGATGCCCAAATTGCTAAATGGCTATACAATGATGTGGCTGTAACAAGATGGCATAAAATGAAAAACTCAACGATCTTTGAAGGTTCTTTCATGGTCTACAGCGATTTCACGGCTTATGGTTTACAGAACTTATGCGTCGATCCGGATTGGAATCTTTACTTGACTTGAATGCCAATTCTCTCAAGATCAACCACCTCATGGTAAAATTATTCTATGCTAATTTAAATCTTCCTCGCCAACGTCCATCAAATAGGGATGATTGTGTTTGGAGTTTAGTGTGTGGTCAATAAGTATTCTTCTCCTTAGGTCAAATGGCACACATACTTCAAACTCCCAATCATGGCATTCCACTAGATGATGTCGAATGTAATATTCGATAAAGAGATCGAATTGACGGAAAAAAATCTATTCTCCTTCGACCAAAAGCTAGAATTCTTCACAAAGCTTTAATGCGGAGTATTCTTCCAAGGACAGAGTCTTATGAACTTATCTACCCAGAAAATTTTAAAGCTTTATATGCGATATGGGGAAGAATTCAAGTAAATTGGCTACGACGAATATTGGATGAGTTTCTCTCTTTCAACAACGGTAACATGAGAACAATTTATTTTGGTGAATATATAATGTGATTGCTTTTAAATATGGGAACACCTCAATCGGAATCCAAAACTTCTTCCGTTGGAGTTATCAACATTCGCACAATAAGCCTCATGAAACTACCTTCAGCTCCTCCGACATTTACCTCCTATGAAGAATGGAGTCAGCAACACCAACGTCAATCAGGCGGAACAATTATTCAAGAACGAACGTTTCATCTCGAAGAAGATGACGATATTCGTCTTGCACAATCAGCTCGTTTGCGAGAATCCGTCGAGATCCTTTCTAGAAATCAACAAATATTAGGATCTCGTTTAAAGAAAGTTGATAAAAAATTAGACAAAGTAAATGGATTCTTTTCTATCCTATGCGATGCAATTTCATGTTCGTCTTCCACAACTGCTTCTTCAATAGCACACGGTAAACGTCCAGAACCAAGATTAACATGGTCAACTTCCAAAGAACATACTAGTAGTGATACTAGTGGAACAGGAAGCGGTGCTCATGGAACTTCTAGACCCGGAAAAGAGCCTGTACAAGAGGAAGATGAGTAGGTGCTTTTCATAAGCAAGTTGGATATGAATTATTTATCTCTCTATTGACAATTTAAACATATGAAACTCTATTGCAACTTATTTATTGAGACTTGTACTAAATAGTCTCTCTTTTATATATTTCTGCACTTTTATTTTATATTTTTGTTTACTATATCTCCTTTTTGTCGATGACAAAGGGGGAGAAAAAGTATGTGCACTAACATATTTGATGCAGGAAAAAGATATCATACATTCATGGGGAGAAATATTTTTTCTCCAACATATATACAGGTTGTCATCAATCAAAAAGGGGAAGAATGTTGTATTACTAGTTTTGATTCATGACAAGACAGTTCAGAAACTAAAGAAGACAACAGAGAATCTCTAGGTTTAAAGTAACTTTTATAGATATTGAGTCTTAGACATATGTTAAAATCAATCCTCAAGTTTTCGATTTTAAAATTTTTCTTTACAAATCAGAATTCACCGTGTAATTTATGCACAGCCAGTCGACTGACTGTTCTTGCCAGTCGACTGACTGTGCATATGCACAGCAGTGAACACTGTTCATAATTTTGAAATGGCAAATATTTTAAATTTTTAAATATTCAAACACCAGTCGACTGACCCAATATACCAGTCGACTGAACCAGCTTCAACTGCAAAATTTCTGAAAGGACACCTTCTTCCATGAAAGGATGCACTGCATGAATAGATATCTCTCTTGGCTAAAACTTTTCACTAAGAGTTGCATCTCTCTGAAAACTATATATATGAATTATCACTCACTCATAATCACCAATTTCCTGATTTTAATTCTCTATATTCTCTCTTGTGATTACTCTAGTGCATTCATACTCTCCATTGCTTTGAATCTTTGAATTATATTATATATACTTTGATTCTTAGCAATATTCTTCCTTTCAAATCTTCACATACTCATTATATTCTTGAGGAATTGATTATAGAAAGTTTGTAATCTTAATAAACAAATCGGTGTTATCAAGAACACATTAAGTCAACTACATTGTACATTGTTAAAGTCCTGTTCTGCTGCTGAGGTAAGGGAAAATCCTCTTCTGCTGCTGAGGCAAAAATCATGTTCTGCTGCTCAGGTGTTGTTTACCTATTTCTCCGGGTTAAGAGAGGGTGTGTTAGTTAAAGCTAGAAGTTAGTCCGAAACTGGACGTAGGACAGTGCTCCGAACCAGTATAAAATCTCTGGTGTCATTTTACTTACTGCATTTATATTTCGCGTTATTTACTATCTATACTCTATATTACTATTTATCCATATTATACGGTCCTATACACGTTCATATATATTACCGAAAATGATCAATTTAGAAAACGAAGTTAACATACGAAATAGAAATTTTTGGACATAACAATTTATATTATTATTTTGCTAGCTTCCTAAGCTTATTAATTGCAGGTTTGGACTTCCTATTTAATTTAGCATCTTCTTCACCAATGACCTCAAGCTCAGCCATGAAATGTTCAACTATTAAAGCAATTTCAGCAGGTGACTTCTCATTTTTCTTCTTTTTCTTTCCCTTTTTAAAGAGATTACTACATCATCATCATCCTCACCTTCTTCTACATAAAAAAATGATAACACTAATTTTTTTAAAAGGCTTTAGTCCAGATAGAATGGGACAACTAAGATAATGTGACTGTAGCAGTGGCTATAGTTTGGGTTTTTCTTTCTTTTTTCGTATTATTTTCTGCATATACACCCAAATGGATTTGAATCACCTATCTGGTGGAAAATTATAGTAGATACACACCCTTCCTTTGTGGACTAAAAAATCCAAATATAAATAGATAGGAGAAGTTATGTCCGTCTCCATTTGTATTTGAAATAATCCTAGAATAGAATGATCAGTCAATCGGCACAACTGCTTTAAATTTGTTTTCTTTAATTTACTACTTCTGTATATAGGATAATTATGTTTATTACTACTGTATAGGATAAAAAATTCGACCCATTATGTTGCTTGGTCCCTCAATGATTTACTTACAAATGACATTTTATATTCCTTTTTTCAACTAAGGAGCTTTCATATTTGTAATGAAAACTAACATTAATTCTACTTTTGTACATGTGTTTGATTATCGGTACTAAAATATTTACAGCCATGTCTTGATATTCCTATTACAATTTCATATTGTGCTATGTTAATAATCATTAAGTCAATCATCATGTGACTTTATAAATGTATATTGATTCTTATATGTAAGTTGGGAGTATAACAAAAGAAATACAAGTTGACAAGTTGAGTATTTTTATTTTTGTATGCCAAATCCAAGGCTATGCAATCGATCTCATGACTAGCTTGAAACTGGTTTAAGAAACCTTTTATTCATGCTATTTTTCTTCCAACCAATGAATCCTTGAAATAATAATCACGCTTTACTACTGGTCTGATATGAGTTGTTTTCTGTGCATTGGACTTAAATCTACATCAGATTGATGAATACAATATTATCAGACTGCCCCGTGTTAGGGTCATACTCATTAGTCATATTCATTAAACCATGGATGAATTTAATCTTTTTTCCTATTCAAGAGCTTTGTTTTTGAGGGAAAATAGCTACTACGCTATTTTTGTTTTAATATTCCATTTATAGTACGTTTTTTAATGGACTGTGTCTGAAGTTTTGGAAAGTAACATCATTTCCTTTAATTTTGACATCACCAAACACAAAGTCAACTAAAATTGTGAAGTTCATTATTTTGTAATTCATGGGAGAAGTTTGTAACTTTTTGCAGATTGGTTTTGGAATGGGAAGTTATGGGTTTGTCCGAAGTGAGTGCTCGTTATTTTATAATGGTTCACTGAAAAATGATGATACCATAATTGTTAGAAAAAGATGCAAAGTTTTTTCTTTCTTTCTTAGCTTGAATATTTATTTTGTAATTAGTTGTTAAATAGTTCTTTAGCTAACAAATGAGCTAACTAGTACTTTACATGGCCATATATTCGACATAGCCCTTATTTTTTGCCCTATATTTTCTGTCTTCTACTTGATTTTAGGTGAATTTTCCAAGTAAATCTATATTTGGTATTGTATGTTTACTGGACAAAAATATGAAATTAAACCTTGCCCTTCTGTTTCCCAGTTTCCAAATTTATGTTTAATGCATTTATTATAGTTGCTTATTTTAAGCTTCATTGGTGTTGTCATTTAACAACCAAGCACAAACAATGTCAAATAAAAAATGTACTTAACTAAAAATTTTCACTAACATTTATGGTTCTTCATAGTTAAATGATAATAAAAAAATTTGAAAATAAATTGTTTAAATTAAATTTATGTACCACCATGGTACTACAGTTCATATAAGTCAGTGGAGAACTTCAGTCAAATTGAATATTGAGGACTTGAGATAAATATCTGATCATGATAGATGCAAGGATAATTAGTTTACAATATTGCATATTTGGTATCATGTTAATATGAGGTAAAGCTTTTGGAAGCATTAATTCTTTTTTTCTTCCAACTTTCCGGATTCCCCATCATCTTAGTTTGATCCCTTCATTTCAAATGAAATTTGGTAATTCCGTTGTCATGCATATTCTTACACTTTGTTTTCAATATATATTATAATTTTTATGCCTCGAACAAGCCTAAAATGTTAGCAAAAAAATATAGTTAGTTTAAACTTTAGTTATAAAGGATTAATTCTATTAACATTAATTCTCATCATTATTTCTGTTCTCGACTTTTCAACTTTATGACTAATCTATAGTCAGCCCTCAAATGTTGTCATCAAGGTAGTGCTTCATATTGAATATTAGTTGATACTTAATCTATGCTACCACCAAGCATGGGAAAAAAATTATATATTGCTCCTATAGTTTTTTATTCACTTATTTTCATTTGTTAAAAAATAAGTTAATAATGATATATGCAAAATTCAAATGGGTAAGCTTAGACTACTTATTCCATTTACATATCCGATTATGTCTCTAAGTTTGAACTTTAAATGATTCCATACAAACTAAATGGTATGGACATTTTTTGGACAACTTCAAAGATTAGGTTGTTGTATGTCAATCAATCAAGGGAAGGATCAAATTTTTTATTACCTATTAGTATCATGATCTTCACACGGATTTTATGAAAGTTGATCCATCTACGCAAGTATCACAGTACTCCTTTTTGTAGAATAAGTGTAAAATGTGTGAGTTCTTTAGACTAAATTGAAAAGATAATTTTCAACAGAATTTGCATGTAACTCAAACCATCCTGTGTGCAGCAACCTTATGAGCAGAAAAGAACTAACCAGCCTCCTTGCAATGTTATAGTTGATGTTTTCATCAACTGTATTCTACCAAAAAATTAGTGTTTTTGCACTTATTTCGTCAAAAACAGCTGTCTTTAGCACAGTCCACTGTATTAATTTAAGTTAAGCATGGAAGTTATGAAATGCTAGCATGTAGTTTTGTACCTCTACGTAATCCATTTCAATTTCTGAACATTCGTTGCCTGTGCAGGTCATCTGTGCGTTTTTCGGGGAAATCTTCTCTCTGTTGAACCAAGTGCCAAACAGTCAAAAATGAGTGAAAGTTGTCTGTCATCACAAGGGTTGGAGGGATAAATACACATTGAAGCAGAATAAAGTATGAAATATCTTTATCTTTAACATGTGGTTTTGATACTTTCCTAATTTTTTTACCTGACCATACACTTTTCAAGATAACTGCAAAAATTAGTTGATGTTTTCATCAACTGTATTCTACCAAAAAATTAGTGTTTTTGCACTTATTTTGTCAAAAACAACTGTCTTTAGCACAGTCCACTGTATTAATTTAAGCATGGAAGTTATGAAATGTTAGCATGTTGTTTTGTACCTCTATGTAATCCATTTCAATTTGTAAACAATTATTGCCTGTGCAGGTCGTCTGTTCGTTGTTACTGCAAAAATATCACGACTAAGAATCAAGATTTTAACAAATATTACCACATATTTTTACTCTGAACAGTAGTTTGTAAATTAGTTTGCAATTTCAAATTTATACCCTTACACAAGCAAATGTGCTATCAAAGAGTTGAGTACTCCAAATTCTAGCCATAACAGATAATTATAGACAATAAATATATTTGTATAAATGTCTATTTCATTTCCTAATTTTAGGTCCATGCTTTGCTTTTTCACTATGTACTTCAAAAGCACCAAAGAAAAATACCAGCGATAAAAGATCGATTTGAAAAGTTATTTTCACACATAACATAAAAGATAATTTTTTATTATCCTTTTGAGCCAATTCAAAAATACCACACACTGCCCCTGCAAATGTTTTACAGACTTCAAAAATAACATACCGTCCCTGCAAAAATTGTTTTACTACATACAACTATTATAAAGGACATGTGATATTTTTTCATTGACTTTATAATAACATGCTGTCTCAGTCATTCATGTGGAATACATCGCCTGTCTTGGCAAAACCTGTCAGCCAACTTGCACCTTTTGTAAAAAACTACTGTGCATCAGATTATAGCCTGAATTCAACAAATATTATGTACTGTCATTACACCTTCTTTCTTAGTAAAGTTCACACCCAACATACCCATGTTGTAACATACTGATGTGCAACAACTTAGACCTCAATTATCAATACAACTTTCTATACTTCATTCGATTACTACCTTGCTGCTACACTTTGCTACTTACTACATACAATAATGGACCAACTATTTTGTCTTCGCTTTTATATTGACAACAATACATCTGTGTGTAGGAATAGCTGAAGCAACCACTTTTCAACTGCTTAGGATAGGAACAGTTCTTGGGACATATTCAGCACAAAGGAGAAAATGCTGCAAGGTTCAATATAAGCTAGAAAAAAAATATGTGCTGCACCGATTTGTTTGGAATCTTCAGCAAACTTTTTTTCAAAACCATTGTTGCCTTTTCCACGCTATGCTTTTAACTTCTATCTATGTTCCGCATAAATATTTATGTACCTATGTTGACGTGCGAATACATGAAAAAGTATATAGATTCTATGTGTCTGTTATCTTAGAAATCAAACTCTTATTCTTTGATATAGACATGTTCGTCTTCATAATCTATTCATACAACATAACTTTGACGGCTGATTATACTTTTGGGTTCATTGCCAAACTGAGCAATTTATGCTTTCCATTTTTTATTTTATTTAAAGAAACGGTAAAAAAATAAAAAAAATCAAATTCGGTTCCAATCACATATTTTAGTACCAACAGTAAGTTGTACATCAAATAACAAGCCACCTTGGCGTTTAATTGCTTGGTTCGCCAACAGTACAATGCTTCCATGTCACATATTGATGGGGCACTGGTAGGTTTAAAGTTTAAATATAGCATATGGTCACCAAGACTCAATGAATTTAAAATTTAAACATTGAATGATATCTAAAAATAAAATTTAAAAAAAAATGGTGCATGCAGTCAGTTGGGCATATCCTAATATTTTTACTAACTTGCATTCATTTTTATGTATATTATCCAGCTAGCTGTCTTTATGTATGTGCTGAAATTGCAGGTTACGGGCAATATACTCTGCAGTTGAAAGCTATGAAATATACAACTGCATCCACTTACGAAAATCATTGATTTAATGCAGGATAACAACGATTGCCAATGTCCGATGCGTTTGTCAAGCAACGCAACCATAAAATATACAATGCAAATTTTCTTTACTTATATTGTTCAATTCCATGTGTGAAGCACATGTTCATACTATTTATTATTATTATTTACATTATAATGAAGGTGATCTCAAATAAGTTATCATACTTATGTATTGAGCAATGCATGCGTGATTGTTGAATTAGTGGAAGAATTGGTTTCAGAGTCAGTCTAAGCTTTCATCTACTCACTGTAATAACTCCTGAAAGGCTAAAATGTCTTATCAAGTATGACAAACAGGTACAAGTAATTCACAACTAAAAAGTTGTTACTGAAGTTAAATTTAGATATTTGCATTTAAATCCATCTTTGCACTATGGTGGTAATATGTGTTTATGTACTTTTATTTTCCATGTTTAGGTAATGTGTGTTTATGTACTTTTTTTCCCATGTTTAGGTATCATACCACTTGTCGATATTGTTGTTTGCTTTAATATGTCTCTGCTAATCTAACATCATAGTTCTTACTTATCTTGATATATTGTTATAGTTTATATTGATTGGAAATATTTTCTAGAAGGTTTTACTGAAAACTTTTAATAGTTCAAAATATTGTATATACTTGTATGATCTATCATCCGCTGCATGAGGCAGAACAATTAGAACATCTTTCTTTTCTATTTTTATTTTGTTAATCACATAATGCTCAACGTAGGACCTTTCTCACTGTAAACATGTTGAAGCTTTGGTCAAGCATTGAATGCTATGATAATTAGCTCAACATATGGTTTTCCTACAAGCATTGCTGCAATATTTGAATCAAGCCATGAAAAAATGCTTGTGGTCATGCTTGTCAGGTATGTATTAATGAATTGACAACTTTGAATGATAGCTTGGCTGGCCTTGAAAGAATCAAGAAACATGTATAGCTAACTTAAAGTAATAATTTATGTAACTTGAAAAAGGTGGACGGATACCTATACTAAAACTCATTACATTAGACATGATGATTGCAACAATGAAAAAGTATTTTATAAAATTCAAAAAGTGTCAACAAGGAATTTCAGATGGATTATGCTGCACAAACGTTTGCCTTCTTATGTAAAATTATAGTAGATGTCTAAGTATAAAGCTAATAGGCTATCATATGCAAGTGAAATTTCACCACACCATATCTATATATGGAGCATTATTGTCTTTGTGGTACATCGGTATCTTTATAATTTATCTTATATTTATATTTCTAGCAATAGTTAATAGATCCAGTAACACCTAGGATTTTTAATGAAAATAATTAATCAACTTAAAATAGTATTTTGATAATATCACACTAATATGGGTCCGTGCTTCACACACAAACTGTTTGTATTATCCTAAACAGAAAGCAAGGGCGTTTTTATAATTTCAAAAAGACACCGAGTAATTTAGTTTAATGAATTTTCTTTATTAGTAGTAGAGATAAAATAAGGAATACAATTCTTACAAATTGAGAAATTTGAAAAATCAGACTTCACCATCGCATGGAAAATATTTTGTACCCTAAATTCATATATAAAACGGTAAACATGAATGTCGGATGAAGGAGAAATAGATCGTTTACTAAAACACTATAACAACCCGATATTTTCAGCCATTTGCATCCGTACATGTCGGATTTGAATTGCTCAAAACACCGGATTGTAATAAAAATTTGAAGCAAATAAAATCATTACAGAATCACAGACACAGAATATCAGAATAACTCGCAGTGGAAATAAAATATCATAGTAATTCATGAAGCTACTATAACAAAGTCTCAAAAAATACATAATATCAGTTTGAAACAAATCATATAGAAATTCCAAATACATAGAAGTCACAATGCAAGAGCTGAAATAGAATAACTGAAAGTGGAAGATATAAATAACCAGATAAGTAGAATCTCCAATGGTTTCTAGCTCCAGAAAGAGAAATCCAAAGCTAAGCTGTGAATACTCAGGCTGACCGAGCGTAAAGCAAAACACAAAACACTCGAGCCAGGACATACATACTTATACAATGTAAACCAACTCAAGTAAACTGTAATAAATGTAAGTAACTTAAAGGATGCTTGGGATTGCCCTATGTCTGCCACCTCGCGCTCCACAGCATCGCACGCCACGAACCCCATGTTGCCGCGAATTCCCCAGATCTGCCGCCTCGATTTGAATGGCCCCAACATGCTCGACCTCTTGAACTATTCGCGAAATGATGCTCGCGATTTAAGTCGCCGAACCCCTCTGCCTTGCTTGCCCCGGTTATGGTGATGAGAGCGCTTCGATTAGCTTTGAAGTTCAAATCAGATTCGAATGGGAAAGAATGCGGCGATTTTTTTCTTCTGTAGATCTAGACTTTGAATTAAAAAGGAGAAAGGTCTCGGCTCTTTTGTTTGATAGGAGGAGATGTAAGTTTATAACAGGAGGTAGCATGCTTGAATAAGAAGAAGGGGACAGGATTTAACGTGCCTGCACACTAGCTATAGTGCTTGAGAGGAGACAAAAGATGATGTTGGAAAAAGTTTTGATGTGAATAAAATTTCAGCTGATGTTGACTAGTATTTAAATATTAAATTCAAATTCAAATGTCTCAATAAATACAACTTAAAATATTATCCTCCTATCGAGGCATACCGCTAGGCGTTTATAAAGTTTTGTCCGTATTTCGAACACAATGGAACGTGTTTCGAAGCCCAGTTCAGTCCTATGTGAAAGATAGCTTTTTTGGACCAGTTAAAATATCGAATTTTCGATTTAAATTCCAACGCGTTTATTGACCGTATGGTCACACGACAACTCCGAATGCTACGGAAATTGAAATCCGATAATAATACAGTATTACGGATCCAATGGAACTGGTTTCGTCGAATCCGAGACTGTGCCTCGAAAAGCTATTTTTAATATCGATTTAAACGATAAAATACAAAACTGAAAAAAACATTTCCAAATTAAATTCTGAAGCTCCCATTATCTTCAGTATCATCAATGTAAATTTTCTTAGCCATCAAATTATTTTTAACAAGCTGAAAATTGAAAATTCAAATTTTTACCCATCATTAACAAATTAAATTCAATAATTTAATTGCCAAATTTAAATTTATTTTGAAATCCAAGCTAAGCCATCATTCAAATATTTTAAACTAATTCAATATTTTCAATTTAAATTGTCCAAAATTTAGGGTCGTCACAAAGATCATTTGACTGCACATAGAAGGTTCCTTGTTTCTACATATGATGAGTT
The DNA here is from genome assembly GCA_030765085.1 of Allium cepa. Taxonomy (NCBI): domain Eukaryota; kingdom Viridiplantae; phylum Streptophyta; class Magnoliopsida; order Asparagales; family Amaryllidaceae; genus Allium; species Allium cepa. Next base: position 205,839,080 of record CM060929.1, read on the forward strand.
CTAGAGAAGGTACAAAACCATGAATCCTAAATTATGCCACCATTACGAGGTTATTTAAGTTGGACTACCTTGCCACTTATATAATGATCTGGAGTTCAATAAAAATATTAACACTAGAAAAAATGCCGATGAAATGGTAGATATTCTGATATCTATCACCTTCAAAGCGCTAAATGACAAATACAAAATCCAGGGAAATCAAGATTGGGTTATAGAGCTTGATTCATCTACCGAAGAAAAGTTCTCTCGACATGTGATCATTCGTATCCCAAATATTGCCTTCAAAGGCAACTCACATGCTGGAGCATTCATCTCTGAGGTATGCTCATGTATAATAAATTTAAGAGTAAGTGATCCACAGTTTGAAAAACTGTATATCAAGAAAGATTCAGGCTCATCAGACAATACGGAGCGTCTTTTCGTTGATACTGGAGTTTATACCCGTAATTGTTGTTTTCGTCTTCCTTTCTCATCAATAGCAGGGAAGAATGCTTTACTCCTGCCAAGCGGACGCTTTGCATGTAAGAATCTGAATGAGGAACAAGTGTTTATCAAATCACTTATTTGCAGAATAGATGCTGATTTTGATAAGCTATTAGAGCGTAAAATGGATCTGGACTTTTGCAAAATTCTTCATTTTAAATCTGAGAGAAATGATAATATCACCTACACCAAGGGAGATAAGTCATTACATGTTTATAGTAGCAATATACCGAAGTCCTATTGTCCAGGAAAATATCCTTTTCCAGCTTTGGATGATAAAATTTCATCTTTTGCCTCTCATGGAAATGTTTTAGGTAAAATCAGAAGGTGGTACTAGTTTTCTGCACATGGCTACATAATTTATAGCATGTCCAAAAGTCGATATTGTGAACGAATTGGAAGAGAACATAAAAGTAATCATGTTATGTACATTGTTGATTTCCAAAGGGTTGGCTACTATCAGAAATGCTATGACCCCGATTGTAGAGGCTATCGATCTCCAGTGCGCCCAGTACCATAGGATGTATTGTCAAATTGTTATGATATTGTGAATCAAGAAGGCAAGCCTGTCTAGAACCAATGCATCTGTCAAATGAAATATTAACTACATAATCACTTCAGTCTATGTTGCTTTTGTGTATTGTTAACTAACAAGTGCTTACACAACTGATTTTAATTTTGATAATGAAATTCTAGTAATTGATAATGAATTTGTAATGGCTAATGTTTGTAATGCTCTGTTAAAAAGATAAAAGCATTTTTGTTTTATTGACAGTATGTTGTATCACATTTTTGACAGTTCCACGTATGCTCTGTTCAAAAGGCTATACATAACAACATCACTTTTATTGACAGTATGTTTCGGGTAGCAATATGCTAGTCATACTTATCTCCAGTTGTTCTGTTTGATTTGTATTCCTAGTGCTGTGCGTGAAACTCGTGAATTAACAAATGATTTTGTTTGAATGAGGATATATAAGATCTCACTGCGGATTTGGATTATGCTATTAAAACTTCTCCTATTTGTACCATTTTTATTTTGTTCTAGCGACCAACGTCAGGGCTGGAGTGAATGAATAGAAAATACTATATCTTAAAAATAGACATAATAACTACAGTAACATATAATAAAAAATACCATGCATAAGAATTAAAAAGATATATCAATTTATCTTTTTTAACAGAACTAACAATATTGTATTCCAAATAACAGTTAAACATAAACAACTGCATACAAACAAAAGTAATCAAAATCATATCATAACCAATTCAACATATGCAATTATCCAAATATTCAACTCAAAGTATTCATAAAACATCCAAGCATTCATAGAACAACCAATCAAATACATTGGACTAAAACAATCAACTCAATTATTCAACTCAAATTATTCATAGAACAACCAATCAAATACATTAGACTAAAACAATGAAATCAATTATTCAAAGAATACCCCCTTCTATTATGTCCTAGTTTTTTTACACTTTCCATATCCGTTTTTCTTAGCTTGAAAATCAGCACCTTCAATCCTATTCATCCTAGGCCTACCAGCTCCACGAACAGGCTTAGGAGGAAAAACAATAGATGATTCTTCAGCTTCAATTGCTTCCTTATCAATAGTTGGAATATGATTGATCAAATGTGAATACGAAGCTCGATAATACTCAACAGTAAAGTAATTGTTAATATATTCATAAATAGAATTTCTGGTTAAAGAAATACATTTTAAAGCATGCGCACAAGGAAAATCTATCACTTTCCATTGATTGCAACTGCAAATGCGGTTTTTAAGATCAACCTTTTGAGATGTTGGAGAATGAACTTCAAAAATATACCTACAAAATGTCAAATTAAAAACAGTTAAAATATATAAGCAGATTGCATCTCCAAAAAAAGGATTACTAGCACTATATATATTCTTTCTAATCTATCTAATAAATAAGACCCAATTCATGTGCATTGAACAAATAGTGAAAAATAAGACTCATAAACCAAAACAAATAACAAAGGTCATACTATTCATATTCTTAAAGATCACGGACTAATGCATCATACTCCTATGCACAACATTAGTTTTTACCATAACAAAATCTCAAAAATAAAACATTACAATGATACTTGCTTTATATTACTTGGTCCTTACATTATTCATATTATCACGAGCCTCAATGCAGACAAAGAGAAAATATGAAGCAAGTGACACCAACAAAATGAAATCATAACACAGGCTACAAAGCAAGTTGAAAAAAGATAAATGCATTTATCATTTTTCGAAAACTGTGAACGTAATGTAAAAAATATAAATACATACCTAGATGATTTAGAAACACTCCACCCAAATCCTTCTTCCTTCAATTTCAACAAACGAGCTTCCATTTTTGGACATAGCACACTAGTCCACTTTGATGCCTCTTCTCTACGATTAGACATTTGCATCATAAGTTTTACCCTAATTCCATTAAGACAAGCAGTAACAGGCAAACTTCTTTCATCCAAAATCCAAGAACTAAAACTCTCAGCTACATTCGACTTATTTTCACCATATCGCTTCCCCAGAAAAAAAATCTGCACAATGATCGTACGGTTTATCATTCAAGTACTATATAACTTTGGCACCTCTAATTTCTTTGTACTTGGACATAGCTTTTTCAAACTCATGATGATTAGAAGCTATAGCACAATGCTCAAGTAAATGAGCTACCCAAATACCCCTTCCGCTTTTCACAATGCTAGCAATATTATTTTGCATATGATGCAAACAATAAGAATGGTGACTATTTGGAAATTTGTTTGGAATACTTAACAATAAACCCCAGTGTCTATCACTTAAAAAGGTAATATTCTATCACAATCGAGAGCATTCTTTATGTATTTTAAAAACCAACTCCAACATTCTTCATTTTCTTTGGGAACAAGAGCCATTGCTAATAGGAAAAAACTTGGACAAAAAACAAAAAATAATAATTCATTGTTTGTGTATTACATTTGAAACAACAAAATGCACTATATTTGAAACAATATTATCTAATAGTAGACAATCACATGAACATTATGCCCTCGGCCTGAATAAAAAAGGAAAAATAAATTTCCTAGAGGCAATTCATCCTTTTTTTTTTCTAAAAAATTTTCTGCTTGAAAGCGTAGTCGACGCAGAAAGGTTAGAAATTGCAAAGATATGATACATAATTCATGCATAGAATACAAAGAATTATATTCGAACTTCTAAAACATATATGCTTTTATCTTTTCTATATGCTGTTTAAATCGTTTGTATACCTTACGTAAGAACTTCAAATAAAGAGAAAAATGATAAATATGTTTAACATGTAGTAGTATCTATGATATATAAGTAACGCTTAATATGTTATTTAATTCTTTATCTAAAAAGATAAATGCATTTATCTTTTTTAACTCCTGTATACAGTAATATTTTTTACATCAAATCAAATAACATTAAACTTTTACAGTGTTTGTTTTGGATCAAATTTACAATAACAAAGAGCATGGTTGTACATTGAACAATTGTACCTACTTCGTAACTAGTGCAAACAGTACAAAGTAAATACAACAGAAACAAAGAAGATCAAAATCAGTACCTTGATTCCCATTTTTTGCAGTGGCATCCATCAAAATACCACTTCGCCCTTTCAAAAAGGTAGCATCTAAAAACACCATAGGACGACAATAGCTAAATCCAAATATACATGCCTCATAACATACAAAAACTCTCTCAAATTGATTTGTGTCAGAATCCACATCCATACTTGAATAACTATTCGGGCTATTCTTTCGAATGCTTTTAAATACCAAACTAATTCATTGTAAGATTTATTTTCATCACCGTAAATATCATTCATAGCCAATTTCTTACCCTTATGAGCAAAGTAATAGCTTAGCTCCACATCATAATCTCTTCTAAAAATTTTAATGATATCCTTGGTTTTTCTTTTTGGCTCATCACGAATTTGATTGACGATTAAACTTTTCACAAGATCACTATTAATAGTTGGACTACCAAGCGAACGAAATCCACCACCACAAGTATGAATCAGGTGAATGTTTTTAACAAACAGTTGGTCCAATTGCTTCAGTTTGTAAGAAGCATGAATCCTAAAAGGACAACTAGCTACAGCACATCGAACTGTCAAACGTTCTTTACAATTCTTAATATATTGTACTTTAAACCCGTTCTTCAAACAGTAAGCATTAACTATTCTACGGAATCCAATAGCAGAATCAAACTGTTGACCAACCCCAGTAAAAAATCCCATATTTGAATTCTTCTTCAACAACTCATGTAAATCCTTTTGTTGAGTAAAACTAGAATCTAAATCATCATCATAACCTAACATATTGTTACTTGACTCACCACCAACTACTGAACCAGACATGCTACTTTCGCCAACAAAATTATCCATCGAATCATTCTTCAACCGTAGAAAAAATACCAAAAATTCTTCCTTTTTAAACCAAGACAAATACAATACAGCTTGAAGATCACTATCCGTTTCAACAAAGGTAGTCTTTGATTCTCGAATATAAAAAATATCAAAACATAATGGACTAAAATTATTCCACTTCTCCCAAATCCTATTCCTAACAAAAGAAATAGAAGCATCCAATCCAAAACGAGCACTAAAACAATTGTTATTGAAATCAAACACAACTATAACAGATGAATAACACCTGCAAAAAAATGTAAACAAAAAAAATAACTATGTGAAACTGATCTTAATTAAAAATTAATAGAATAAAATACGACGCCACAATTCATTTTCTATCCCACTTTTCGAAAAAAGATAAAACAATTTATCTTTTACAGATCACAAATCACCAAGAACTAAAGAATAAACAACATCAACTAATATTATTTCAGATCCAATTTCATACCCAAAGTGAGTACAAACAGAATTGACTGACATAACTGTTTTGATTTCTCAAACCAAATATGAAGTGATATCTAAATACTAAAATCATAATCTAAAATGAATGATGCAACCAGGCTAAATACACAGCGCTTGTGTTACTAGAATAAAAGAATACCATTCAGAAGACATTATTCCAACTACATCAAACAAAACATTCCTCCACTAGAACAAACCGCCTCCCTTGATAAGAATATACAATAACATCATGAACATCATAAAACATCGAGTTGAGAATGAAAAACACCAAATAAAATCGAGACTCACCAAAGAACAAGCAATCCAATAGAGAAAATCGATTAGCCTATCCAAATAAAGAAAATCGCCTCACGATTTCCCGCAATTAAAGTCGAATTTGATTTGAGAAGAAACTAACGCCTAATTTTTACAACAAAAATCAACGACCGCTTTGATTGCACAAGAAACCACTGCCTAATTTCCACGATCGGTAGATCTCAGAAGATACGTTGTTTGAGAAGATGAAGACGCACGCCGTAAATATTTGTCTTGGAAAATAATAATTTCAAACCCGTGTCGTAGAAAAAAATTGGGCTGTATAATTAGGCCCTTCCCACCAATTTCCGCTTTGCAAATATATGCATATTTCTAATTTTGTTGACAAAAATAAGAGATAAAGCATGCTGGTTTCGAATTGACGTGTTAAGCAAAAAGATCCAAACATGTATTTCTCGAATAACATGATAAACAACAAGTGGTATATAAAATTTCGCTAAATGAAAGATCACAACTAACCTCTTATTTTTGTAAGATTCTTTATGCAGAAGTTGGCAATAAAAATACGGATAGGAAGCAAATTGTTTGCTCTTCTGTTTTGGTCACTTCTTATACATGAAAGGAGGTTTAGGAAGCAACATTATTACCTAAAAATACAAAGAGAAAAATATACTGAAACAACACAACAATGAAATAAGCAAACAATGCAAAAAATGTAGTTGATGTTTAAAGATTGTATAACCAAACAGTTAAAACACTTATTCCAGCAACAACCGTTTTTTGCCAATAAAAGTCCAATGACAGCAAATGTTGATTTCATAGTGCAAAGCGTTGGGCTAACATCTAGGAATTCAAATGTTATCGAACAACTGAAAAAAAACCTAACCATGTATTGAAATCAACTCAAATTGATAAATCAATTTTACGTAGATTGAAATCAACTCAAATATACCTTACTGATCCAAATCAATTTTCTCACAAATTGGAATCGACTCAAACTGATAATACTTACCGATAAAAAATGAATTACCTACAAATTTATGTGACAAAAAATTATGGAATATAGCGGATTGACTTGCAAGTAGAAGGTGGGAGTCCCTACATGGTCGACGATTGAAGTGCGTCCATGGAAGTGCAGTAGGATTGTTGCGGAGAGCTAGGGTTATCTAGGACAGTCAACTTCGCGCTTGGTAGACAAATAGAGCTTGGTCAAATGTTGAAATCGTGCTTCAGCTTCGTTGAGGGATCGAGCTTGGTCGAGGAATAGAGCTTTGTTGCAGAATTGTGCCTATGAAGCCTTGAATCGTGCGTCGTTGCGGAATCGTGCTTCGGCTTCATGGAAGAATCGGCGTCATTGAAGAATCACACGGTGAGGGAATATAGTGAGCGGCAGAATCGAGCTTTCAGAGTGAAGAGAGGTTAGCGATTGAAGAGAATCGAGAGTGGAGAGGAGATTTATTAGTGAAGTAGAGAGGATTTAGGGAAATTGGAAGTGAAGGGAAAAGCAAAGTATGGCGGCCGAATAATAAGAAGAGGGAAACAGGTAGAATACGACCGTCAAAAATTTATTTTTCTCAAAGATTGCGGGCACACAAACAATCGTAGATGTTAATGACCACTGATATACTTAACTATAGCAAGGCAGGTTTCAATTCCATCCTTGGTTGTAATTAATTGACCATTTTATTATAGTGAATAAAGCGAGTAGCTTGTCTTCTCTTTAGAAGAAACTCTACTAGCGTCGCATCCGCTATTGAATTTTCAGTGAAAATTATCTCCAATTAGTTATAGGAATAGCAAACTTTATATGATAACATTATGATCATGAGTAGTTGTAGGAGTCAAATTTACTTTCAAGTAGTTATTGTAGCAGCGAGTTTTGTTTGTTATTAATTGAACTGCAGTTCCATTGAAGCTAATAGCATGTCTAGGACTAAATTTTCTTCTAAATGAAGTATTTTTCTATGCGTTATATTATTCTTTATATGATAAAAACGTGATCATTGTAATAATTGGTTCAGTAGCTGATTCAACTAATAATGTTTACATATAAAATTAGAGGGTAAATTCAGGCATATATTATCTTTTATTATTCCAGCAACTTATCCTACATAAATAAGATTGCTAGCTGACATATTATCTCTGTATATGACAAATTAACTAAAAATAGTGAAATTCATAATAAAATGGTCATCTTAAAAAAGATATTTCAAAGCAATCTAAAGTATAAAATATAAATATGAATTTGTATATAGTCGTAGGTACCCATATATAGACATTGTATACACTTAAGCATGTTGAAATCTTGAAATATAGCCTTAGTATTGATAAATGTAAAATAAAATTAAACAAAATTTTTAATTCAACTACCATCATGTGGGGAAAATAGGTAAAGAAATTAAAGGTTTTATTTTTGCTTTTTACTCCCATAAATTCATGTATCATACGCTATATAAAGCATGGCATTTGAAAATGAAAATGTGACAGAAAATAATAAGAGTATATAATATTATTCCATTACATTAGAATAGAACTTTAAAATTAATGAAGCATGAGCATAGATATAAGCATTAGAAAGGGAAATAAGTCATTCCCTGTATGCTTAATCATCTTATATCTATTCTATATTTAATCTATTTTGTATTTAATAAAGCTGAAGGCTGGTCAACTTTTTTTCCTTTTTCTTACAATTTAGAGAAAATAATACTGGATTCTCTGCGTTTTCAGGTAATAGCATCAATGCATAAGCAACTCAACGTCACAAACACAACGTTCCCATACTTGATTAATACCTCATTCCCCTTGCTTCTTCATATCAAATTAATTATCATTTTCTCTTCACCTCTTTCCAGCGTCACTGATGCACATAACACGGCTGCAGATATAGAGGAGAGTAATTCAAGGCCCAAACGAATCATCCGTGCACCCAGAAGATATTTGAATTGAAAAGCAGGACTAGGGAGAATGCAAGTTGTTGAGAGAGTTGGTACATTTTCTTTTATTTTCTTCAATGCAATTTCTGTTACTGTATTTCTTCATTGCCTACAAGTTTGTTAAAAAGTTATGGTGTAATATCCCGGAATTTCTAGGAGTTTAAAACGTTGGTAATCTCTTATTTAAATTATTTAAAATTGATAAAATTGTTATTTTCTCAGATAATTAACCAAGTAATATTTTAATTATGGTTATGAATTGATTTTAAAATAGGATTGATTATTTTATTTGTGTAGATAAAATTCTGAATTGATTTATTGTTTTCAAAATTTATAAGTATGTTTAAAATGCATTTATATCTGTGTATTTTAAATTTGATTTCAAAATAGAATATATTATTTGTTAATAATAATAAGCTTATTTAAAAATTGATATCCATTTATTTAAAGTGATTTTGGATTTGGTTTTCATGTTTGACTTTAATTTGAATACAAATTTGAATTCAAAGATATACATGCATCTTAAAATATAAATAATAATATGATTTGATTTTAAATATATGAATAATGTTTTTAATTTAAAATAAGATTTGTTCTATATAAATTTGATTTGTATTTAATTTTTTTAAAATAAATGAAAGGCTTTTGAAATAATATTTTAAAGCAAGTTGAAATATTGTATATAGCTTTATTTAAACTTTGGTTGATTTTTACTATATGTTCTTTTCAAAAATTGTACTTATAAAAATTAGCATACATTTATAAATATATAAGCATGTGTTTATTTGATATTTAATAAGAAAAGCATTTTTAAAATTTAGAAAACATGTTTGTTAATTGGGAAAATAATTTTAAAAGTCTTTTGAATTTTCTTTTTAAAACAAATACATAAGAAGTAACAAGTGTTTAATTTTAAAACACTATTTTAACAAGTGTTAAGTAAAGAGACAAGTGTCCTTTTTCTTTTTAAATTTTCTTTTCAATTTATTAAATCTGAAACTTACCAATACAATCACCATTTCCAACATCTTCTTTTTCTTTAGTAACTTTTGTTCATTCCTGAAATGAAGCCTCCTCAAGAATCAAAACTGAAAATTTGTTTCCTGCAAATTTTCCTAAATCTGTCACCTTCTTTTTAAAAAATTCAAACAACCCAGAAATGTGTTGAAACCTGTAACCTTTCCAAAAGCCTGAAACATTCTTCTCATTTTCAAAAGCCAGCAGTTGTTTTTTTCAAAACAAAACCTACATTTCCAATACCTGTAACCTCTATCAAGTGTGCATGCAAGAAATCTGGTCAAAGAAAAGAAAAAAAAAAAGTTTTCAAACTGTTCTTAGCAAATTCCAGTTCCAGTGTCCAAGTTTTCAAAGCATTACAAAATTTCAAAACAAGGAAATATCTTCAGATTTGCATCCTGAAGCAAGCACTCCAGTTTTATAAGTCACAGCCATTTCAAAACAAAATTCAAGCATAGCAAGTTTCAAAATGCAAACATGAAGCATTTCTGTTTCAAAGGCTTCCTGTTCTTTTACAAGTTCTCTGCTTTCTACAGAAAAAGGTGAGTAAACATTTTTACTAAAAATTTAAGTAGTTAATTATCTATTGCATGTGAGTTTTGTGATGATGTTTATTTTATATATATGGATATGAATATGCAATATGTTTTGGTTATGCTTGGAACTGTGCATGTCTGGTTTCATTGTCCTTTCTGTTTTGCTTACTGTAGGACTTGAGTTAAAAATCAAAACTTCAAGCTCATTCTATTTAAATAACTGTTAGGTCTTAGATTTAAACAAAATAGATTAGCTTAAGTTTAAACTAAGAACAAAATAGAACTTGGTTTCTGGAAATTTAAATTCATCTGGAAATGAACAATACAGTAACAAATTATTATCAATGATTGAAATCAAATGTTAAATTATATTGATTCAAGCTTATATCTTGAATCATCACTGAAAGTTAGGAATTTCAAAATCAAAATTTCAATTTTTAGTAGAGTATAATATGTGTAATTGGGGTTTTAGTGAAATCTGGGTTTTTGCCAAATTCTGTTGATCTATGAAATTGGGTTGCTTGAGATTGTTGATGGAGCTAGGTGAAGCATTGAGGAGTATGGTAAAAATGATGGATGAATGTATAAATCACTGTGAAGTGTGATTTTGCTGGAGATTGATTTTAAACCTAGTTTTGGTTCTTGCTGTAAAATGAACCACTGACCTTCTTATGGTGAATCGAGCTTAAAGGGGATTTGGGTGAAGGATGTGCGGTGAGTTAGCAAGCCATGGCCGGAGGGGTGGCGATTATAGATGGTCGGAGCCGACGGTTCAGGGGATTTTTCTGATGATGTTTGGTTTCAGCAGCCATGAGCATACTCGATTTTGAATCGAGGTAAGAGTTGAAGATCTTTAGGTCGTAGATGCTTGTGGGATGGAAGTGCGATTTGTCGATGGGTTCGACGTTGGTCGGAAGGGTTCCGGCACTGGTGCAGGTTGCACGGAGGAGGATGGTGTCTGCAGTTTGGGTTTTGTTTTGTGTTTCTGGAATTAGTGGGGAAAGGAGGGAAGATGACTCGGGGAAGGACTCGTGTATTTTGGTAGTGGCTCGGGGTTAAACCCGTGTTGATCTAAGCATGGTTGTGCAGTAATTAACTGTTTTAGTTTAAACAGTTTTAGTTTAAACAGTTTTAAGGATTTGAAACCCAGATTTAAGTGATGTCAAACATTTCAAATTTAAATAAAATAAGTTTTAAACTTCAAGAAAGCTTTAAGTTAAATTTAAAGTATTTGATTTTTGAAATTGAATTGTTTTTATAAATAAACTTGTATAATGTTTGAATATCTTTAAGTTAAATCTTAACATCATATTAAATCTTATTTTGAAATATATAAAAGAGAATATTAAGTAAAGGTTTATTTAAATTAATTTGTGGAAATAATTTATCAATTAACAAATAAAGATTAAGATAATTTATTAACTTGAATTAGGAATTGTTAAGTTAATGATTAAAGAAATTAATTAATGATTTCTTTATTTTTATTTAATTTAATTTATGAATTAAGTTAAATAAAGATTTCTAAAGATTTATTTAAGATAATTATTTTATCTTAAATAATGATTAAGTATTAATAGTTTGTAATTAGTTAGTTAATTAAAGAAGTTTAAGTTAACTAATTAATTTAATTATTATTTTAAAAAGGGTTTAACTAAGTAGTTAATTAAGTTTAATTAATTATTTAATTAACTATTAATTAAGTTGATGATTTAATTAATGATAAAGGATTAATTAAATTTTAATTACTTATTAATTAAGTAATTAAGAGTTAATGAAAATAGTAATTAATTAATTAATTAAGGATTTATTTAGTTTAAATGAGTTTCCTTAATTAATAATTAAAGGATTATTAATTTATAATGAAAGTTAATTAAGAATTAATTAACTGTTTTATTTAGGTTAATTAATTATAATTAAGAATTAATTCATTGTAATTATGGATAAATTAATTTGTAATTAAGATTGTTAATTAATAATTAAGTTTATTAATTAATGATTAAGAGTTAATTAATTAGTTAATTAAGTTTAATTAATTAATTATAAAAGGAATTAGTAATTAATTACTTTTGATTAAAGAATTGATTAATAATTAAGGTTTATTAATTAATAATTGAAGATAATTAATCTGATAACTGAAGATTAATTTGGTTAACGAGTAATTGAAGGATGAATTACTCGATTATGTTTTATGAGATGATTGAAATCAAGTAGGTTAATTAATTTGTTAATTAATTAAATAGGATTACTTGATAAAAGATTAAGTATGTTTACTTAATAAGTTTTGATAAGGTAAATTATTTAAGATAAGTAATTGATTAATTACAGAGGTAATTGAGATAAGGTAATTACTGATTTGGGAAGTAATTTTTAATGAGTAATTACTTGTTAGAGTAATTAAAGGTTTATTACTTGGTGTAATAAATCAATGAATTTATAAAGTAATTAAAAGTAATTAAGAAGTAATTAATAATAATTAATTACTGTATTTAAGTGATTAATTAAAAGCAATTAATCTAAGTATGATTAATTAAGGTTCATTAATTGATATGATTAATGAGAATAATTAGGATTAATTACTTTATTAAGAATTAATTAATCAAGGTTGATTTATTGGAATGATGATTAATTGATTGGTTTAATTAATGGTTAATTAAGCAAGATTTATTTTGATGAAGGTAATTAATTTAATTAATTTTAAATTAATTAAGTAGTTAGATAATTAATTTAATTCACTTTAAATTAATTAGAGATAGTTAATTTAATTCAGTTTAAATTAATTATGTTATGGTTTGAGTTAATCATTGCTTATGAATGATTGGATGACATTGATTGTCTTGAATGCTGTGTGATCTCAGTAATGAGATAAGTATGGTTGTGTGATATGAATGCTTGGTTGAATTGTGATTATCAATTTGGATGTTGATATATGGATTATCTAGTATGATATTGGTATTGTGGATTACCTGTTATTTGATGATGTTGATTATCTATTGTGGCCTGTGAATTATCTATTCTATGTATATATAGATAGTTGAATTTAATTGTTTTAAAACCTTTAAAACAACTTGGACTTAAAAGACACGCTTTGGATTTCGATGAGACCGGGATCGGGTTTCCATATTTGGATATCCGAAAACCACATCGATTCCAAATTAACGTTAGGTCGTTAATCTAAGTGGAGCAAGTGAAGACTCGAGGTGTAAGGACTATAAGTCAATATAACTCTGTGGGTGATTCCGTAATGAGTTTGACGAAATAGTACTTATAGATTCGAGATGGAGATTTAGAGTGCAAGGGTTATTGTCGTTAACTCTGAGGGTGATTCCAAAACGAGTGTAACGAGATAATGCCTTCGGTTTCGTTCGAACCCGGAACGGACTTGTATGGATTGAATGCTTTCAGCACATCGTCAGGTGGACGATGAGCATTCTAAGTGATGTGTTCATTAAAGGTAATCGTAGCCTCAAGCCTCATCAACCGGGAATGGCTAAAACAGGGGAGGTGCGCCAAAGCTTCGTGGGTAGCCCCCACTTGAGAGTAAGATTTACCCCTGTCTAGAGTCCCTTTTATTTCGGCTGTGTGGGACGGTTGAATAGCTACAACCGTCGGGGTTGTCTTATTTGGAACCATTCAGTAAGGAATGGGTCCGGCTTTGTGTAGCAGGGGAGTTAGGGTGGCTCCTCGGTACGGTGATCTAGGCCACGTACTGTGACGGGCGGTACCCCAGTAGCCCTGCCATTGTATGGAATCCAAAATCCAATAAGTGCCAACGGTTTTGATTGTATTACCCACTTTTGTGGCTAGTAGCTGGAATTTAATAGATGTAACAATTTCGGCTATTTCATATTTATTTGAAAACCCTAGACACTATTATAATATCACAGAATTTCTTATCAAATGTTTTGGTTAGCGTAAGGTAAAAACTTTTCCATGTTTATGTGTGGGAAGTCTTACGTGATACCTTTTCTTTCAAAAGATTTTTAAAGTTAAGCAACTTTAACCGTTTACTCACACCAGACCCATGTCTGACCCGGAGTTTATTCTGTTTTTCTTAAACTCTTGGGTACTCAAATTTTTACGAGTAGCCAAGGGATTCAGGTTAGGTTTTTAAGTTGGCTTGACGAATTCTGAAGGAGCAATGGAGCAGGAGGCTTCTGCGTATAGCTATAGAGTATTCCGCTGTGTGTTCTCTGATATGTTGATGTTTTTGAGTTGTATTGAGTTGTATAACTAGACAGGTGTTTATAACTGTCTAGTATGAGTTGATTATGCTGTGTAACTCTGATGTATATGATACTATGTAGAGTATTATGTGATTAATATAATTTATTCGTTCCGCTGTTTAGATTCTGATGTGTTGTTTCTTTCTTCTTCTCTATCTTTTCTCTTTTCTATCCCTTTCTTTCTTAAAGATGATGCGATTTTCCGGGAGTGGAAAGTCGGGTCGTTTCACTTGGTATCAGAGCTTTAGGTTGAGTGAATACCTAGGCTCTGAAGTGTATCTTTCTTTAGGGAGCATTAGGTTGAGTGAATACCTAGGCTCTGTAGTGGTGTCTTTCTTGAGAGAGCGTATTTGTAATTTTATTATATATATATATATATATATATATTTGTTCTACCTATTTGTTGGATTACCTGTTCGGGTTTTCCAATATAAGTTATAAAGGTAGATGGGGTAGTAGTATGTGTAACACGACTACCAATGGTTGGAATTGGAATGTTTGAGGTTGGAAGTGTATTTGTCGAGACGGTATTAGGTTGGTCTCAAGTAATCTTTGTAGTTTGGAGTAAGACTTCATTTGATCTCTTAAGGAAACCTGTTAAGGTTCGAAGTTCATCTTTGAAGTGTAAGTTTATTTGCGCTCGTGTGAGCGGATTTTTGAAAATTGAATCTGTTGGTTGGACAGAAGTAAGTGAGGGTATTTTGATACCACAGGAAGTAATAGCTGCGTGATGAGATGCAGTGACTATGGATGTCTCTGAAGATGTTTTCTTTCGAAGCAAGTTTAATGAAGTGTGTTTGCTTCGGTGTTGTAGCTGAGTTCAGTAGGGTGTATGTGTTTAGTTAGAGGTCCGAGTTTCTCAAAGAACTCTGGATAAGAAGTCTTTGGCATCTGTGTTAGCAGGGCAGTTTGGGGGTGTTCTCGGTGTTGGCAAGAGATCTTTTTGGTTTAGCAGTTTTCTGGAATGGAGTTTAGAAGCAGATTAGTGGACCCGTTTCTTCGATGGGTTGGCTAATTAAGTTTAAACTGTTCTGATTAGTGGAGAGAGAACAGTATCTTGGATATTGGATTGGCTGATCGCAAAAGTGACTTGCGATGGTTTGGTGATTATCTTAGATAGTCTTTGCTTGGATTTGTGGCATATCTAGAGGATGAAGGAGTTTTGGGATTGCTGAAGATTTTTCTGGATATATCTTCAGGGAAGTTATAGATTTTACCCGCATTGGAGTTTGAATTCTGAATCGACTTGATGTCAGGAGTGCTACCGGTGATTCAGTTGGATAGAAGATTGTTTCCAAGGATTGATTGTTGGGTGAAGCGGCTCTGTATTTCTTGGGACTCATGTTGAACCTTTTTATTGGGATGTACTGTTCAGTCTGCATTTTCATCTGCTCCAGATCAGAGTTGTGCAGCGGAAGCATGGTGGCTGTTATTCTTAAGTAGAAGCAACTGGATGTTGCAGTATTTTGGATTAGAGAGTTTCTATTGGAATATTCAGAATTTGACGCAAGTTGGCGAGTGATTCTATTCTTTCTTTTATAGATGGGAGAAGTTGTTTTCTACTATTGATAGTATAATTTGGTTTTGATTTTTGGATTGATCTTGTGAGGATCAGATGGTGAGTTGATCCAGTTGTTTGTAGAAGTATCAGCAAGGGTTGAGCTGATCAGGAAGGATCTGTAGGCAGTCCGGATCATCCAGTAAGTTTTGAGGCTTAGTAGCGGAAGAATTTGGAATTCGAAGTTGGAGACTTCGATGTTGTTGAGATTTTCTCGGGTAAAGGGAGCATTAAGATATTGGTAAGATTTGAGGTGATCTCCGAGGTATTGGATTCTTCTAAGTTTTGTTGAGATCAGTGCTTTGGTTTGTAGAGTTGAATTGCCATTTGGAAATCTGGAATTCAATATATTTCACGTGTCTCTGAGGGAGAACGTGTATTGGTCCATCACTGGTTTTAAGATCAGTAGTTCTATGAGTTTTGGTTGTTGATCAGACTTGTCTATGGTCTGGTATCATGGGTAGATTATAGATCTAGCTGAGTGGGAACTCAGTAGCTTATAAGTATAGCTAGTTTGGATTTAGTAGAGCGAGTATCCCTGTGTCTGTACTGGGGAAACTCGAGAAATTTAGGAAGCTTATCCGGGTCTGTGTCCGGATAGCTAGTGTCAATTATTTGTTTGAATTGGTTGTTTGCTTGATTAGGTATGGCTGTTATGTATGTTTGAATTGGTGGAAAATAAAATTTAAACATTGGATTATCTTTGTTTTAAATTTCGAGGACGAAATTCTGTTAAGGGGGGAGGATTGTAATATCCCGGAATTTCTAGGAGTTTAAAACGTTGGTAATCTCTTATTTAAATTATTTAAAATTGATAAAATTGTTATTTTCTCAGATAATTAACCAAGTAATATTTTAATTATGGTTATGAATTGATTTTAAAATAGGATTGATTATTTTATTTGTGTAGATAAAATTCTGAATTGATTTATTGTTTTCAAAATTTATAAGTATGTTTAAAATGCATTTATATCTGTGTATTTTAAATTTGATTTCAAAATAGAATATATTATTTGTTAATAATAATAAGCTTATTTAAAAATTGATATCCATTTATTTAAAGTGATTTTGGATTTGGTTTTCATGTTTGACTTTAATTTGAATACAAATTTGAATTCAAAGATATACATGCATCTTAAAATATAAATAATAATATGATTTGATTTTAAATATATGAATAATGTTTTTAATTTAAAATAAGATTTGTTCTATATAAATTTGATTTGTATTTAATTTTTTTAAAATAAATGAAAGGCTTTTGAAATAATATTTTAAAGCAAGTTGAAATATTGTATATAGCTTTATTTAAACTTTGGTTGATTTTTACTATATGTTCTTTTCAAAAATTGTACTTATAAAAATTAGCATACATTTATAAATATATAAGCATGTGTTTATTTGATATTTAATAAGAAAAGCATTTTTAAAATTTAGAAAACATGTTTGTTAATTGGGAAAATAATTTTAAAAGTCTTTTGAATTTTCTTTTTAAAACAAATACATAAGAAGTAACAAGTGTTTAATTTTAAAACACTATTTTAACAAGTGTTAAGTAAAGAGACAAGTGTCCTTTTTCTTTTTAAATTTTCTTTTCAATTTATTAAATCTGAAACTTACCAATACAATCACCATTTCCAACATCTTCTTTTTCTTTAGTAACTTTTGTTCATTCCTGAAATGAAGCCTCCTCAAGAATCAAAACTGAAAATTTGTTTCCTGCAAATTTTCCTAAATCTGTCACCTTCTTTTTAAAAAATTCAAACAACCCAGAAATGTGTTGAAACCTGTAACCTTTCCAAAAGCCTGAAACATTCTTCTCATTTTCAAAAGCCAGCAGTTGTTTTTTTCAAAACAAAACCTACATTTCCAATACCTGTAACCTCTATCAAGTGTGCATGCAAGAAATCTGGTCAAAGAAAAGAAAAAAAAAAAGTTTTCAAACTGTTCTTAGCAAATTCCAGTTCCAGTGTCCAAGTTTTCAAAGCATTACAAAATTTCAAAACAAGGAAATATCTTCAGATTTGCATCCTGAAGCAAGCACTCCAGTTTTATAAGTCACAGCCATTTCAAAACAAAATTCAAGCATAGCAAGTTTCAAAATGCAAACATGAAGCATTTCTGTTTCAAAGGCTTCCTGTTCTTTTACAAGTTCTCTTCTTTCTACAGAAAAAGGTGAGTAAACATTTTTACTAAAAATTTAAGTAGTTAATTATCTATTGCATGTGAGTTTTGTGATGATGTTTATTTTATATATATGGATATGAATATGCAATATGTTTTGGTTATGCTTGGAACTGTGCATGTCTGGTTTCATTGTCCTTTCTGTTTTGCTTACTGTAGGACTTGAGTTAAAAATCAAAACTTCAAGCTCATTCTATTTAAATAACTGTTAGGTCTTAGATTTAAACAAAATAGATTAGCTTAAGTTTAAACTAAGAACAAAATAGAACTTGGTTTCTGGAAATTTAAATTCATCTGGAAATGAACAATACAGTAACAAATTATTATCAATGATTGAAATCAAATGTTAAATTATATTGATTCAAGCTTATATCTTGAATCATCACTGAAAGTTAGGAATTTCAAAATCAAAATTTCAATTTTTAGTAGAGTATAATATGTGTAATTGGGGTTTTAGTGAAATCTGGGTTTTTGCCAAATTCTGTTGATCTATGAAATTGGGTTGCTTGAGATTGTTGATGGAGCTAGGTGAAGCATTGAGGAGTATGGTAAAAATGATGGATGAATGTATAAATCACTGTGAAGTGTGATTTTGCTGGAGATTGATTTTAAACCTAGTTTTGGTTCTTGCTGTAAAATGAACCACTGACCTTCTTATGGTGAATCGAGCTTAAAGGGGATTTGGGTGAAGGATGTGCGGTGAGTTAGCAAGCCATGGCCGGAGGGGTGGCGATTATAGATGGTCGGAGCCGACGGTTCAGGGGATTTTTCTGATGATGTTTGGTTTCAGCAGCCATGAGCATACTCGATTTTGAATCGAGGTAAGAGTTGAAGATCTTTAGGTCGTAGATGCTTGTGGGATGGAAGTGCGATTTGTCGATGGGTTCGACGTTGGTCGGAAGGGTTCCGGCACTGGTGCAGGTTGCACGGAGGAGGATGGTGTCTGCAGTTTGGGTTTTGTTTTGTGTTTCTGGAATTAGTGGGGAAAGGAGGGAAGATGACTCGGGGAAGGACTCGTGTATTTTGGTAGTGGCTCGGGGTTAAACCCGTGTTGATCTAAGCATGGTTGTGCAGTAATTAACTGTTTTAGTTTAAACAGTTTTAGTTTAAACAGTTTTAAGGATTTGAAACCCAGATTTAAGTGATGTCAAACATTTCAAATTTAAATAAAATAAGTTTTAAACTTCAAGAAAGCTTTAAGTTAAATTTAAAGTATTTGATTTTTGAAATTGAATTGTTTTTATAAATAAACTTGTATAATGTTTGAATATCTTTAAGTTAAATCTTAACATCATATTAAATCTTATTTTGAAATATATAAAAGAGAATATTAAGTAAAGGTTTATTTAAATTAATTTGTGGAAATAATTTATCAATTAACAAATAAAGATTAAGATAATTTATTAACTTGAATTAGGAATTGTTAAGTTAATGATTAAAGAAATTAATTAATGATTTCTTTATTTTTATTTAATTTAATTTATGAATTAAGTTAAATAAAGATTTCTAAAGATTTATTTAAGATAATTATTTTATCTTAAATAATGATTAAGTATTAATAGTTTGTAATTAGTTAGTTAATTAAAGAAGTTTAAGTTAACTAATTAATTTAATTATTATTTTAAAAAGGGTTTAACTAAGTAGTTAATTAAGTTTAATTAATTATTTAATTAACTATTAATTAAGTTGATGATTTAATTAATGATAAAGGATTAATTAAATTTTAATTACTTATTAATTAAGTAATTAAGAGTTAATGAAAATAGTAATTAATTAATTAATTAAGGATTTATTTAGTTTAAATGAGTTTCCTTAATTAATAATTAAAGGATTATTAATTTATAATGAAAGTTAATTAAGAATTAATTAACTGTTTTATTTAGGTTAATTAATTATAATTAAGAATTAATTCATTGTAATTATGGATAAATTAATTTGTAATTAAGATTGTTAATTAATAATTAAGTTTATTAATTAATGATTAAGAGTTAATTAATTAGTTAATTAAGTTTAATTAATTAATTATAAAAGGAATTAGTAATTAATTACTTTTGATTAAAGAATTGATTAATAATTAAGGTTTATTAATTAATAATTGAAGATAATTAATCTGATAACTGAAGATTAATTTGGTTAACGAGTAATTGAAGGATGAATTACTCGATTATGTTTTATGAGATGATTGAAATCAAGTAGGTTAATTAATTTGTTAATTAATTAAATAGGATTACTTGATAAAAGATTAAGTATGTTTACTTAATAAGTTTTGATAAGGTAAATTATTTAAGATAAGTAATTGATTAATTACAGAGGTAATTGAGATAAGGTAATTACTGATTTGGGAAGTAATTTTTAATGAGTAATTACTTGTTAGAGTAATTAAAGGTTTATTACTTGGTGTAATAAATCAATGAATTTATAAAGTAATTAAAAGTAATTAAGAAGTAATTAATAATAATTAATTACTGTATTTAAGTGATTAATTAAAAGCAATTAATCTAAGTATGATTAATTAAGGTTCATTAATTGATATGATTAATGAGAATAATTAGGATTAATTACTTTATTAAGAATTAATTAATCAAGGTTGATTTATTGGAATGATGATTAATTGATTGGTTTAATTAATGGTTAATTAAGCAAGATTTATTTTGATGAAGGTAATTAATTTAATTAATTTTAAATTAATTAAGTAGTTAGATAATTAATTTAATTCACTTTAAATTAATTAGAGATAGTTAATTTAATTCAGTTTAAATTAATTATGTTATGGTTTGAGTTAATCATTGCTTATGAATGATTGGATGACATTGATTGTCTTGAATGCTGTGTGATCTCAGTAATGAGATAAGTATGGTTGTGTGATATGAATGCTTGGTTGAATTGTGATTATCAATTTGGATGTTGATATATGGATTATCTAGTATGATATTGGTATTGTGGATTACCTGTTATTTGATGATGTTGATTATCTATTGTGGCCTGTGAATTATCTATTCTATGTATATATAGATAGTTGAATTTAATTGTTTTAAAACCTTTAAAACAACTTGGACTTAAAAGACACGCTTTGGATTTCGATGAGACCGGGATCGGGTTTCCATATTTGGATATCCGAAAACCACATCGATTCCAAATTAACGTTAGGTCGTTAATCTAAGTGGAGCAAGTGAAGACTCGAGGTGTAAGGACTATAAGTCAATATAACTCTGTGGGTGATTCCGTAATGAGTTTGACGAAATAGTACTTATAGATTCGAGATGGAGATTTAGAGTGCAAGGGTTATTGTCGTTAACTCTGAGGGTGATTCCAAAACGAGTGTAACGAGATAATGCCTTCGGTTTCGTTCGAACCCGGAACGGACTTGTATGGATTGAATGCTTTCAGCACATCGTCAGGTGGACGATGAGCATTCTAAGTGATGTGTTCATTAAAGGTAATCGTAGCCTCAAGCCTCATCAACCGGGAATGGCTAAAACAGGGGAGGTGCGCCAAAGCTTCGTGGGTAGCCCCCACTTGAGAGTAAGATTTACCCCTGTCTAGAGTCCCTTTTATTTCGGCTGTGTGGGACGGTTGAATAGCTACAACCGTCGGGGTTGTCTTATTTGGAACCATTCAGTAAGGAATGG
This sequence comes from Allium cepa, assembly GCA_030765085.1. Lineage (NCBI taxonomy): Eukaryota > Viridiplantae > Streptophyta > Magnoliopsida > Asparagales > Amaryllidaceae > Allium > Allium cepa. Next base: position 205,860,800 of record CM060929.1, read on the forward strand.
GTCCGGCTTTGTGTAGCAGGGGAGTTAGGGTGGCTCCTCGGTACGGTGATCTAGGCCACGTACTGTGACGGGCGGTACCCCAGTAGCCCTGCCATTGTATGGAATCCAAAATCCAATAAGTGCCAACGGTTTTGATTGTATTACCCACTTTTGTGGCTAGTAGCTGGAATTTAATAGATGTAACAATTTCGGCTATTTCATATTTATTTGAAAACCCTAGACACTATTATAATATCACAGAATTTCTTATCAAATGTTTTGGTTAGCGTAAGGTAAAAACTTTTCCATGTTTATGTGTGGGAAGTCTTACGTGATACCTTTTCTTTCAAAAGATTTTTAAAGTTAAGCAACTTTAACCGTTTACTCACACCAGACCCATGTCTGACCCGGAGTTTATTCTGTTTTTCTTAAACTCTTGGGTACTCAAATTTTTACGAGTAGCCAAGGGATTCAGGTTAGGTTTTTAAGTTGGCTTGACGAATTCTGAAGGAGCAATGGAGCAGGAGGCTTCTGCGTATAGCTATAGAGTATTCCGCTGTGTGTTCTCTGATATGTTGATGTTTTTGAGTTGTATTGAGTTGTATAACTAGACAGGTGTTTATAACTGTCTAGTATGAGTTGATTATGCTGTGTAACTCTGATGTATATGATACTATGTAGAGTATTATGTGATTAATATAATTTATTCGTTCCGCTGTTTAGATTCTGATGTGTTGTTTCTTTCTTCTTCTCTATCTTTTCTCTTTTCTATCCCTTTCTTTCTTAAAGATGATGCGATTTTCCGGGAGTGGAAAGTCGGGTCGTTTCATATGGTCCCCTATAGGACACATAGGACAAGTTGTTATGAAATAATGCTATATATGTAACGACCCAGAATTTTGGGCAATAAAAATTTAATAATCTGCATAAATAATTTAATTGGTTTGATAATTTTTCTTTATAATTTTAATTTAAACTGATAATTGTGATAAATATCTTTCTGACAATTTAAAATAGATAAGCTTTATTTTTCAAAGCTAATGCAATTTTATTCTATTTATAATATATACATTTGATATATATTGTGAATAGGGGATCTTTTGTTTCAAATTAAAGATTGAGTTTTGTAAATTGTAATATATATGTTTGTATATGTTATAATTTGAAATTTGTTTTGAAATTTAATTTAACCAATTGATAATTTATAATGAATGAATATTGTAGATTGAAGCTTTGTTTTAGAATCAATGTTTTCAAAAATTAATTTAAAAATTAAGTCATTTAAAATGTAAGATAATTGTTATTTTTAAATATGATAGTTTATAAAGGAAATTAATCAATGTTTTGTTTTAATTTGTTTTCTTTAAAATTTTCAAATTAAAATGGTTTATTTTACATATGATAGTTAAAAAGGATTTAAATAAAGTGTTGTTTTTGTTTCCTTTTATAATTCTTAATATAAATAGTTATAAATGTATATGTATAAATGTTTTAGATTTTTAAAACACAAGTATAAAGATTCATTTATATTATAATTAGTTTTAGCATATTTTCTTTTAAGGGCAAACTTATATTTATTTATAAAGTAAATTTAATTAGTAAGTTATGTTCACATTTAAAACTAAGTAAAATTAATTAAAAAGACTTAAGAACATGTGTAAACATGTTAACTTCCTTAATAAACACATGTAAGTTAATTAAGTAATAAAGTGACAAGTGTCTTTATTTTGAATTTCATTTTCTTTAATTTTAATAAATATTTTAAGAAGAAACTTGTTTCTTCATAACACTTTCATTACTTTGTTTCAACTTAATTCAAAACAAAAATTTATTCTCAAAATCTAAATTTAAACCATAAAGCAAAAATCAAAAACAAAATTAAATCCAAAGCTCAGGCAGAAATCTTTTTCAACCTGAATCTGCAAATTCAAAATTGGAATCAAATTTCAAACCTGCAAATTTACAATCTGCAATCAACAGTTTCAACTGCAAGTTTAAAACAACCAATTGAAACATGCAAGTTTTTCTTCAAAAAAGTAAATCAAAGCTTGTTCTGTTCTCTGCTCTGCAAAACAGGTGAGTAACTGAAATTTTAAAAACAGTTTTTAAATCCTGGATTTTTATGTTGTTCTTGTGATGAAATCATGATGATGTATCTGGATTCTTGGATTTAATCGATGTATGTTGGTGTTTGAATGATTGATAATAGTGAGATGCCTGCAGTAATCATAAAATATATGTTCTGTATATTTATAACAGTTCAATTGCCATAGTAGGTGCAATAACAAGATTTTGAACTCGAATTGACCTTTGAATTATAAACAGAAGTTGTTTGTAATCATATAACTATTCATCTAAAAATAATTATAAGTTTCTAAAATAAAATATTTGCTCAGAAATTTCATAACTACAGTAAAAATCAAATTGGGTCAAAAATTTATGGATTTAAACTTTAATTTTGATTGCATAATGGGAATGGTAATAGGAAATCATGATTTTTAATACTAGTATCATGATTTTTAGTTAGTTAATTTGAGAGAATTTTTAGTTTGAAGGCTTTTGAAGTTTTGTGTGATTTCAGAAGATTTACTTGGTGATTTAAGCTTGGATTTCGACCGAAGTTTGTATGTATTCTTTTGATCTTGGGAAAAATACAGAATATTTTTTTTAAGTAGTGGATTGAAGGGAATTGCAGAAACTAGGGTTTAGGCATTTAGTTTGTTCGGCTTGATTTCCGAGATGATTTCGTCGTGAGTAGTGAACCGGAGTTGATCGCGATTGGGAATTGTGGGGGCTAGAGGTCTTGGCTTTGGATGATGGTGATGGCGAGTTCAACGGCGGCGAGTTCGTCGGCCGAGGGTGGGTTTTGGATAGTGACAGCTGCAGTTGCTTTCGAGCGTAATGATCATATTTCGATTCGAATGGTTGTTGTTCGATTTGGGTGCCGGGTCAAAGTCGCGTGCGTGTGAGTGATCGTTGGCAATGTTCGCGATGCTCAACGGCGGCCGGTGGTGTTGTGCTTGGTGCACGGTGTATGCTCGTGTGCACTGAGAAATGGAGTTGGGGAAGTTTGTTGGAGAAGATGTATTAAGGCTCGGGGAAACATTCGTGTGGGTCGCGTGATCTACTCGAAGACAAAGGCATATGGTTTGCTTCGGGGAAAGCACGGAAGGGTTGAGTGTTTTACTCGAGCTTTTTGGCGTAGTATTTTCCAGTGGTACTGTTTAAAATATAAGTTTTCTAATTTAAACTTATTGAATAAATTTAGATCAAGTATTAAGTTATAAACAAGTTTTCAAATAAATGAAATCATGGCCTTTGAAGCAAAGTTATTAATCTTTTAAAAAGTGTAAATTGAAATTATTTTAAATAAACTGTTAAAAATATTTTCTTTTAAAAATAATTATCTTAATTAAAAAATTGAAATTTAATTAAAGCAGTGTTTTGAATTTAAATAGTGAACCAAAGTTTTAAAATAAATTTCTAAGTAATGTTTAAAACTAAGTTCAATTTATATTGTAAATAAATAGGTTTGAAATTAGATAATTTATAATGTTTAAATTTGGAAATTTGTTTCTAAATACTTTATTTCCAAAAGTAAATTATAATTATGTAAACCAAATTTGGATAACTTTGTCTTTAAGGTTAAAAAGATCTGATTAATTTCAAACAATTTATTTATGAAGATGAATATGGTTAAATTATTATTATATGAACTTAAGAATACTTAATATAAATATGATTTGTTAATAAGTAAAGATTAATTAAGAATAATGTTTTCTTAATTAATTAAGGATTTTCAAATATAAGATGTTAATTAATGGTTTAATTAATTTTAAAAATTAGTTAATTGTTTATTTAATTTTAAATAATCACTTAATTATGGATTAATTAAGTTTAATTACTAATGAAGTAATTAATGGTTAATAATTGAATGTAATTAAGAGAGTAATTGCTTATGGAAGTAATTAAAGTGGAAGTGATTAATGAATAATCACATGATGTTATTAATTAAGAGATTAATTAATATAATTAATTTGAAGTCAATTAATTATGGAGTAATTAATTAATTAAAGTATTAAGAATTATTTAAGGATGGGTTAATTAAGAAAGTAATTAAGATTTATTAATGAAGTAATTAGAGATAATTACTTATGTAAGTAATTAAGAGTTAATTACTTAATTATTTAGTTAATTAATTAATGTGATTAATATTAATGAATGTGATTAATTTAGGATTAATTACTAAGTGTAATTAATTAAAATCGAAATTAATCAATAAAGTAATTAATTAAGGATTATTTAGTAATATAATTGATTAATAAATACTTAATGAAGTAATTAAATATTTATTAATTAGATTAATTAATCAAGGATAATATAATTAATTAAGAAGTTAATTAATTAAGAAAGGTGATTACAAATTGTTAATTACTGTTTATGAATTAATGAGATGATTAATTATAAGTTAATTATTTAATTAATTAAAGGAATTATTAATTAATAAGGATCATTATATAGTTAGTAAATTAATCAAGGTTGATTAATAAAAGTAATTTATTTAAGTATGATTAATCAATTGTAATTAATTAAGGTTTAATGTAATTAATTATAGTTAATTAATAAATAAAGGATCATTAATTATTTTAATTAATGATAGTAATTAAAGGATAATTACTGAATATGGTTAAAGATAATTACTTGAATGTAATTAAAGGATAATTAATCAAAGGAAGATCAATTAAAGGAAATCACTAGAGATGATTAATTTATTTTATTTGGAATAATAATAAATGAAGAAGGATTGTGGTAATTCAATTGATTAAGAGATAATCAATTCTGTTCTAGATGTTTGATTAATATTGGTTGATTGATTAATATTGGTTAATTGATTGATATTGGATGATCAATATTTGGAAATTGGTATTGGATGATTGGTTGATATTGGATGTTTGATATTGGTTTGATACTGGATGATTTGGATATATATGTTGTGTGATATGCTGCTTTGTGAAGATGAATATTGATATGAATTATCTCTTGTGATAATACGATTCATCTATTTGTTTATTTCATCCTGAACATGAGTTTAAACTGTTTAAACCCTTTAAACCCTTAAGTACAACTTGGACATTAAATCGGCGTTTGGTTTCGGTGAGACCTGGATCGGGTTTCCATATTTGGAATCCGAAAACCACATCGATTCCAATTAAACGTTAGGTCGTTAATCCAAGTGGAGCAAGTGAAGACTCGAGGTGTAAGGGCTATACGTCAGTATAACTCCGTGGGTGATTCCGTAATGAGTTTGACGGAATAGTGCTTATAGATTCGAGATGGCGAATCAGAGTGCAAGGGCTATGGTCGTTGACTCTGAGGGTGATTCCTATAATGAGTGCAACGAGATAGTGCCTTCGGTTTCGTTCGAACCCAGAACGAACTTGTATGGATTGAATGCTTTCAGAACATCGTCAGGTGGACGATGAGCATTCTAAGATAGATGTGTTCTATAAAGGTAATCGCAGCCTCAAGCCTCATCAACCGGGAATGGCTAAAACAGGGGAGTTGCAGCAAGGCTTCGTGGGTAGCCCCCACTTGAGAGTGAGATTTACCCCTCTCTAGAGGTTCCTTTCTATTTCGGCTTAGTGTGTGGTTGGTCACGCCAACTACGGGGTGGTCTTGTTCGGGACTGTCCAGTAAGGGATGGTTCCGGCCTTGTGTTGCAGGGGAGCGGGCGTACTCCTCGGTACGTTGATCTAGGCCACGTATTGTGACGGGCGGTACCCCAGTAGCCCGGCCATTGATGGAAACCCATTCTTCCTACGAGACCCTACGGTTTTGATTGTATTACCCACTTTTGTGGCTAGTAGTTGGAATTTAATCATGTAACAATTTCGGCTATTTCGTATTTACTTGAAAACCCTAGACATTATTATAATATCACCGGATTTCCTATTAAATGTTTTGGTTAGCGTAAGGAAAAAACTTTTCCATCTTTATGTGTAGGAAGTCTTATGTGATACCCTTTCTTTTCAAGGTTTTTCTTAAGTTAAGCAATTTTAACCCGTTTACTCACACCAGACCCCTGTCTGACCCGAGTGTTTATTTTCTGTTTTATTAAACTCTTGGGTACTCATATTATGTATGAGTAGTCAAGTGATTCAGGTTAGCTTGATGAATTTTGGAGGAGATATGGAGCAGGAGGCTTCGACGTGTAGATATATATCGATTCCGCTGTGTTTGTTTAGTTTCTGTTTCTGTTGTACTTGAATTGTATAGTTAGACAGAAGTTTATAACTGTCTAATCTGTGTTATTTAAGTTGTGTACTCTGATGTAATGTGAAACTATGTAATATTTTAAGTGATATATTATATTTCATTCGTTCCGCTGTGAGTTCTCTGATGTTGTTCTGTTTCTTCTTTCTCTTTCTTTTCTTTTTCTATCCCTTTCTTTCTTCAAGATGATGCGATTTCCTGGAGATAGGAAGTCAGGTCGTCGCAGTTTGGTATCAGAGCATTAGGCTGAGTGAATACCTAGGCTCTGGAGTGGTGTCTTTCTTGAGAGAGCGTACTTGTAATTTTTATATATAACTATATATTTATATATCTATATCTACCTAATTTGTTGGGCTATCTGTTCGGATTTTCCAACATAAGTTATAGAGGCAGATAGCGGAGTAGTGGTATGTTTGTAACACGACTACCACTGATGGAAGAGGTCCATATGTTGAGGTTGGAAGTATTTGTCGAGACTGTAGACCTAATACCGTCTCGAGTAAGATTTGTTGTTTGGAGTAAGGATTTCTCTAATATCCGAAGGAAATCTTTTGAAGATTCGGGTTTATCTTTGAAGTGTAAGTTTGGATTTTCGCTCAGGTGAGCGAATTTTCTTAAGTTGGATTTGTTGGTAGTGCCGAAGAGAGTGATGGTATCTTGATAACTGTGTGATGAGAGGCAGTATCTATTGGATATTTTCAGAAGATGTTTTCTTTTGAAGCAGTTTTAGAAGAGGTTGAGGAGCAGTCTTTGCCTGCTACAGGTAAGACTCGTCTGTGTAGAAGTTGTCTGGATCTTTAGCATGGAGGTTGGCTGTTTTGGAATATGAGACTAAGTTCTATAAGTTATTTGCTTTGGCATGGTCTCATTTGTTATTCCCTAAGGAAAGCGAGATGTGGATGCTTGGTTTGGAGTCCGAGTTTCTTGAGAGGTTGTCTGCCATCTCGGGGTGCCGTCGTGTGGATTGTTGGTGGTTTTGGGTTTTGGAGAAGCCTTTGGATTTGAAGTCTTTTGGTTAGCTGTGGTAGCAGTGCAACTCAAAGTGTTCGATGTGCTGTCAAGGAGATCTTTTGGCTTTTCTGTATCATCGAGGTAGAGTTTGGAAGCAGGAGTGTTGGTTGTTTCTCTGGTGGTTCAGAAATCTTTGTGGTTCTTCGACCAGCAGTCTGGGCTGATGATGGAAGTTTTCTTGAAGGGTTAACCTTGTTTGGAAAAGTTTAAAGCTGTTCTAATTGGTAAAGAGAGGACAATTTCTTTGGAATCCGAACTAGGTAGGATCGCAAAAGTGACTTGCGATTAGATTAGAAGTTATCTTGGGTGATCTGTTGTTTGAGGCTGGGGGTTCTCATGTGGATAGGAGCTGCTGGAGTAATCTGAAGTTTGTCTGCATATGGAGTTGAGTTCCATATTGTTTGGTTTCAGAAGTGATTTTGGAAGTTAGCCTGATAGTACGATGGTTTTTGGAAAGGAGAGTTGGTATAGCAGCTCAGTATTATTTTTGGAATTGGACTGATCCAGCTTTTGGAATAGGATTCTGTTTTGGGGTTGTGTGACCAAGTCAGATGAGTCACTCATATTTTGATGGATTTGATGAACAAGGTTTCCGAATTTAGTGGATAAGTTTGTATTCGTGTTCATCAGCAGTACTCTTATCTATTTCGAAATCAGAGTGGTGCAGCGGAAGCGAGGTAGCAGCTGTGCAGGGAAGGAAGTAAGTTCTGTTTGCTATTGCTTGAGTAGTAGAGCTTGTGTTTTGAATTTCGACAGATTTTGGAAGACTTTTCTGTTGAATAGGATCCATAAACTATTTGTTTTGGTTTAGTTGTTTCTGGAAGTATTAGCATAGATTGAGCTGATCATGAAGAATATTGGCAGCCCAGGAATATCTGTTGAGTTATTCAGATAAGGGATAAGTAGTTTTGGAATTCGAAGTTGGAGACTTCAGTGTTGTTAAGATTTCTTTGGTTAAGAGAACAGATATTGGATAAGATTGGTTGGTTAGTGCTGAGGCATTTGAGATTTCTTATTTTTGTTTTGATAGGATGAGATAGAATGGCCAATTTGGATATCTGGAATTCATTATGTATCACGTATCTCTGAGGAAATACGTGTATGATTCATTGATTGGTTGTTGAATCTATAGTTCAGTTGGAGTTGGATGTTGAGCTGGATTTGGGAGTAATCTAATGTTCTTTTCAGTTTGATGGATCTGGAGATGAGTGGAGCTCTAGATTTTGGTAGTGTAGTTGATTTGTTGGCTTTTGTAGAATGAGTCTCCCGGTGATTTATACTTGGGAAACTCGAGATAGTTTTAGAGATTTATTCTGATTAGTGTCAGAATAATTAGTTTGTTTATGTGATTGATTGCTTTGGTTGTTAGTTACTGGATGTTAGGAATGCTTTGTTATTTGAAATTAAAATCTACACTGGATTATTAAATTACGTTTACTTTTAAATTTCGGGGACGAAATTCTTTTAAGGGGGGAGAATTGTAACGACCCAGAATTTTGGGCAATAACAATTTAATAATCTGCATAAATAATTTAATTGGTTTGATAATTTTTCTTTATAATTTTAATTTAAACTGATAATTGTGATAAATATCTTTCTGACAATTTAAAATAGATAAGATTTATTTTTCAAAGCTAATGCAATTTTATTCTATTTATAATATATACATTTGATATATATTGTGAATAGGGGATCTTTTGTTTCAAATTAAAGATTGAGTTTTGCAAATTGTAATATAAATGTTTGTATATGTTATAATTTGAAATTTGTTTTGAAATTTAATTTAATCAATTGATAATTTATAACGAATGAATATTGTAGATTGAAGCTTTGTTTTAGAATCAATGTTTTCAAAAATTAATTTAAAAATTAAGTCATTTTAAATGTAAGATAATTGTTATTTTTAAATATGATAGTTTATAAAGGAAATTAATCAATGTTTTGTTTTAATTTGTTTTCTTTAAAATTTTCAAATTAAAATGGTTTATTTCACATATGATAGTTAAAAAGGATTTAAATAAAGTGTTGTTTTGTTTCCTTTTATAATTCTTAATATAAATAGTTATAAATGTATATGTATAAATGTTTTAGATTTTTAAAACACACGTATAAAGATTCATTTATATTATAATTAGTTTTAGCATATTTTCTTTTAAGGGCAAACTTATATTTATTTATAAAGTAAATTTAATTAGTAAGTTATGTTCACATTTAAAACTAAGTAAAATTAATTAAAAAGACTAAAGAACATGTGTAAACATGTTAACTTCCTTAATAAACACATGTAAGTTAATTAAGTAATAAAGTGACAAGTGTCTTTATTTTGAATTTCATTTTCTTTAATTTTAATAAATATTTTAAGAAGAAAACTAGTTTCTTCATAACACTTTCATTACTTTGTTTCAACTTAATTCAAAACAGAAATTTATTCTCAAAATCTGAATTTAAACCATAAAGCAAAAATCAAAAACAAAATTAAATCCAAAGCTCAGGAAGAAATCTTTTTCAACCTGAATCTGCAAATTCAAAATTGGAATCAAATTTCAAACCTGCAAATTTACAATCTACAATCAACAGTTTCAACTGCAAGTTTAAAACAACCAATTGAAACATGCAAGTTTTTCTTCAACAAAGTAAATCAAAGCTTGTTCTGTTCTCTGCTCTGCAAAACAGGCGAGTAAATGAAATTTTAAAAAACAGTTTTTAAATCCTGGATTTTTATGTTGTTCTTGTGATGAAATCATGATGATATATCTGGATTCTTGGATTTAATCGATGTATGTTGGTGTTTGAATGATTGATAATAGTGAGATGCCTGCAGTAATCATAAAATATATGTTCTGTATATTTATAACAGTTCAATTGCCATAATAGGTGTAATAACAAGATTTTGAACTCGAATTGACCTTTGAATTATAAACAGAAGTTGTTTGTAATCATATAACTTTTCATCTAAAAATAATTATAAGTTTCTAAAATAAAATATTTGCTCAGAAATTTCATAACTGCAGTAAAAATCAAATTGGGTCAAAAATTTATGGATTTAAACTTTAATTTTGATTGCATAATGGGAATGGCAATAGGAAATCATGATTTTTAGTACTAGTATCATGATTTTTAGTTAGTTAATTAGAGAATTTTTAGTCTGAAGGCTTTTGAAGTTTTGTGTGATTTCGGAAGATTTACCTGGTGATTTAAGCTTGGATTTCGACCGAAGTTTGTATGTATTCTTTAGATCTTGGGAAAAATACAGAATATTTTTTTTAAGTAGTGGATTGAAGGGAATTGCAGAAACTAGGGTTTAGGCATTTAGTTTGTTCGGCTTGATTTCCGAGATGATTTCGTTGTGAGTAGTGAATCGGAGTTGATCGCGATAGGGAATTGTGGGAGCTAGAGGTCTTGGCTTTGGATGATGGTGATGGCGAGTTCAACGGCGGCGAGTTCGTCGGCCGAGGGTGGGTTTTGGATAGTGACAGCTGCAGTTGCTTTCGAGCGTAGTGATCATATTTCGATTCGAATGGTTGTTGTTCGATTTGGGTGCCGGGTCAAAGTCGCGTGCATGCGAGTGATCGTTGGCAATGTTCGCGATGCTCAACGGAGGCCGGTGGTGTTGTGCTTGGTGCACGGTGTATGCTCGTGTGCACTGAGAAATGGAGTTGGGGAATTTTGTTGGAGAAGATGTATTAAGGCTCGGGGAAATATTCGTGTGGGTCGCGTGATCTACTCGAAGACAAAGGCATCTGGTTTGCTTCGGGGAAAGCACGGAAGGGTTGAGTGTTTTACTCGAGCTTTTTGGCGTAGTATTTTCCGGTGGTACTGTTTAAAATATAAGTTTTCTAATTTAAACTTATTGAATAAATTTAGATCAAGTATTAAGTTATAAACAAGTTTTCAAATAAATGAAATCATGGCCTTTGAAGCAAAGTTATTAATCTTTTAAAAAGTGTAAATTGAAATTATTTTAAACAAACTGTTAAAAATATTTTCTTTTAAAAATAATTATCTTAATTAAAAAATAGAAATTTAATTAAAGCAGTGTTTTGAATTTAAATAGTGAACCAAAGTTTTAAAATAAATTTCTAAGTAATGTTTAAAACTAAGTTCAATTTATATTGTAAATAAATAGGTTTGAAATTAGATAATTTATAATGTTTAAATTTGGAAATTTGTTTCTAAATACTTTATTTCCAAAAATAAATTGTAATTATGCAAACCAAATTTGGATAACTTTGTCTTTAAGGTTAAGAAGTTTTGATTAATTTCAAACAATTTATTTATGAAGATGAATATGGTTAAATTATTATTATATGAACTTAAGAATATTTAATATAAATATGATTTGTTAATAAGTAAAGATTAATTAAGAATAATGTTTTCTTAATTAATTAAGGATTTTTAAATATAAGATGTTAATTAATGGTTTAACTAATTTTAAATAATTAGTTAATTATTAATTTAATTTTAAATAATCATTTAATTATGGATTAATTAAGTTTAATTACTAATGAAGTAATTAATGGTTAATAATTGAATGTAATTAAGAGAGTAATTGCTTATGGAAGTAATTAAAGTGGAAGTGATTAATGAATAATCACATGATGTTATTAACTAAGAGATTAATTAATATAATTAATTTGAAGTCAATTAGTTATGGAGTAATTAATTAATTAGAGTATTAAGAATTATTTAAGGATGGGTTAATTAATAAAGTAATTAAGATTTATTAATGAAGTAATTAGAGATAATTACTTATGTAAGTAATTAAGAGTTAATTACTTAATTATTTAGTTAATTAATTAATGTGATTAATATTAATGAATGTGATTAATTTAGGATTAATTACTAAGTGTAATTAATTAAAATCGAAATTAATCAATAAAGTAATTAATTAAGGATTATTTATTAATATAATTGATTAATAAATACTTAATGAAGTAATTAAATATTTATTAATTAGATTAATTAATCAAGGATAATATAATTAATTAAGAAGTTAATTAATTAAGAAAGGTGATTACAAATTGTTAATTACTGTTTATGAATTAATGAGATGATTAATTATAAGTTAATTATTTAATTAATTAAAGGAATTATTAATTAATAAGGATCATTATATAGTTAGTAAATTAATCAAGGTTGATTAATAAAAGTAATTTATTTAAGTATGATTAATCAATTGTAATTAATTAAGGTTTAATGTAATTAATTATAGTTAATTAATAAATAAAGGATCATTAATTATTTTAATTAATGATAGTAATTAAAGGATAATTACTGAATATGGTTAAAGATAATTACTTGAATGTAATTAAAGGATAATTAATCAAAGGAAGATCAATTAAAGGAAATCACTAGAGATGATTAATTTATTTTATTTGGAATAATAATAAATGAAGAAGGATTGTGGTAATTCAATTGATTAAGAGATAATCAATTCTGTTCTAGATGTTTGATTAATATTGGTTGATTGATTAATATTGGTTAATTGATTGATATTGGATGATCAATATTTGGAAATTGGTATTGGATGATTGGTTTGATACTGGATGATTTGGATATATATGTTGTGTGATATGCTGCTTTGTGAAGATGCATATTGATATGAATTATCTCTTGTGATAATATGATTCATCTATTTGTTTATTTCATCCTGAACATGAGTTTAAACTGTTTAAACCCTTAAGTGCAACTTGGACATTAAAATGGCGTTTGGTTTCGATGAGACCTGGATCGGGTTTCCATATTTGGAATCCGAAAACCACATCGATTCCAATTAAACGTTAGGTCGTTAATCCAAGTGGAGCAAGCGAAGACTCGAGGTGCAAGGGCTATACGTCAGTATAACTCTGTGGGTGATTCCGTAATGAGTTTGACGGAATAGTGCTTATAGATTCGAGATGGCGAATCAGAGTGCAAGGGCTATGGTCGTTGACTCTGATGGTGATTCCAATAATGAGTGCAACGAGATAGTGCCTTCGGTTTCGTTCGAACCCGCAATGAACTTGTATGGATTGAATGCTTTCAGAACATCGTCAGGTGGACGATGAGCATTCTAAGGTAGATGTGTTCCATAAAGGCAATCGCAGCCTCAAGCCTCATCAACCGGGAATGGCTAAAACAGGGGAGGTGCAGCAAGGCTTCGTGGGTAGCCCCCACTTAAGAGTGAGATTTACCCCCGTCCAGAGGTCCCTTTCTATTTCGGCTTAGTGTGTGGTTGGTCGCGCCAACTACGTGGTGGTCTTGTTCAGGACTGTCCAGTAAGGGATGGTTCCGGCATTGTGTTGCAGTGGAGCGGGCGTACTCCTCGGTACGTTGATCTAGGCCACGTACTGTGACGGGCGGTACCCCAATAGCCCTGCCATTGATGGAAATCCATTCGTCCTACGAGACCCTACGGTTTTGATTGTATTACCCACTTTTGTGGCTAGTAGCTGTAATTTAATCATGTAACAATTTCGGCTATTTCTTATTTACTTGAAAACCCTTGACATTATTATAATATCACTGGATTGTTTATCAAATGTTTTGGTTAGCGTAAGGGAAAAACTTTTCCATGTTTATGTGTGGGAAGTCTTACGTGATACCCTTTCTTTTCAAGGTTTTTCTTAAGTTAAGCAATTTTAACCCGTTTACTCACACCAGACCCCTGTCTGACCGAGTGTTTATTTTCTGTTTTATTAAACTCTTGGGTACTCATATTATGTATGAGTAGTCAAGTGATTCAGGTTAGCTTGACGAATTCTGGAGGAGATATGGACCACGAGGCTTCGACGTGTAGATATATATTGATTCCGCTGTGTTTGTTTAGTATCTGTTTCTGTTGTACTTGAATTGTATAGTTAGACAGAAGTTTATAGCTGTCTAATCTGTGTTGTTTAAGTTGTGTACTCTTATGTAATGTGAAACTATGTAATATTTTAAGTGATATATTATATTTCATTCGTTCCGCTGTGAGTTCTCTGATGTTGTTCTGTTTCTTCTTTCTCTTTCTTTTCTTTTTCTATCCCTTTCTTTTTTCAAGATGATGCGATTTCCTGGAGATAGGAAGTCGGGTCGTCGCAATATAAGGATGTAAGGAATATGGTACCGTAAGAAAGAAAATTTTCATTTTCCATTCTTGTTCTGTACTATTTCTTCTTTTTCTTGCTATTTTCTCCCTTCCTGTCATCTGCTGCTGTGAGCACCCTATCATTTTGGTGCTTTAACTTCTGATCTCCCCTCCCTTCCTCCTAAAATATCCAAAAAAAAATTCCTCACCATGACCAAGGTTGATGAAGCTCTCCAACAACTCTCCCAACACCAAGAAACCATCACCTTTTTCCGAGAAACCCAAACTACCCAAAGCTCCATGCTAGAAAACCAACATGCCGAAATCATCGACATCAAAACTATCCTTCAAGACATCAACAAATCCATTGCCGAACTCAATCGACGATTAGACAACCTGTCACCTTCTTCTCCAAATAACCACACATCAACTACATACAACCCATCACCCAATACACGACAGCCACCTCTCCTATTAACCCCAACACCCACTCGACCACCCAAATGTACCTTAACCTCGTTCGATGGATCTAACCCACACGATTGGTTATTTCAAGCCGATCGGTTCTTCGCCTGTTACTCTACACCGGAAGATCAACGAGTGGACCTTGAAAGCTTCCACATGCAAGGCCAAGCACTCTCATGGTTTCAATGGATGCACCATAACAAACAAATCTCAACTTGAATGGCATTAACAAGGGCAATCAACCAACGCTTTGGTCCACCCACCTTCCTCAATCCCCAAGCCACATTATTCAAACTCAAACAAATTTCCACTGTTGAAAACTATCAATCCACCTTCGAAACACTATGCAATCGTATCACCACTCTAACACCCGAATCCATCCTTCACTGCGTCATTTCCGGAAATCCATATCCAAAACGACCTATACCTCCTTAAACCCACGACTATAGCCGATGCCATTGAAGGAGCAAAACTTGTTGAAAGAAAATACAGTGACCATACAAAATCGCCATACACTAAATATCCAACCTCACAATTCCAGAAACCACAAAATACGCCTCCAGCCACTCAGTCAAATCACCAAACACCTCACCTGCAACCAACAAAACCAAATATCCCAATAAAAAAATATCCCAATCCGAGATGAATGAACGGAAGCAACAAGGGTTGTGTTTCAATTGTGATGAGAAGTATAGTTTTGGCCGCCGTTGCAAGCCCACACACATCTTAATGTTACTACCAGAAATTAATTTCGATGATTCTCCTTCCAACGGCAACCTAGACCCATTACCCATCTACGATGACCACCTTGACCAAACCGAAACCCAAAAAACCACCCAAGAAATATCATTCCACGCTTTAACCGGCTCCAATCACCCATGAGCAATTCAACTACCAGCAACCACAAACGGAAACCCCATTTCAATCCTTGTCGACACCGGCTCCACCCACAATTACATTCACCCAAAGGAAGCAAAATTTATGGGACTTAAATCGGACTCATCCACCTCTTTCGTCGTTACCGTGGGAAACAGCGACAATCTGCATAGTTCAGGAAGCTGCTATGGCGTCGACGTCGACATACAGGGAACCACTTCACCATCGATTTTCACTTGTTGGAGATTTCAGGATCTGACGCTGTTTGTGGCATACACTGGCTCGAAACATTAGGGCCGATAATAGTTGATCACAAAAAGCTCACGATGGCTTTTATTTGCAATAATCAGCCCGTTACCTTAACTGGGATGGGCCAAAATTAGCAGGCTGCACCAATCTTGGTTCATTAACTCAAAAGGCTGGAACAAACTTCCTCTATCTCAAGTTTCCTCTACTTAGAAATGCGGCCCACAACACCAATATCCATACCCAACCAAACGAACAGTAATGACCCACTCCTTCACAAACTTTTATCCTCCTATCCACACATATTTTCCAATCACACCGAACTTCCACCAACCCGTAACTTAAATCACCACATCAACCTCACTCCTAATTCACAACCCGTAAACATAAAACCACAACGTTAACCATATTATCAAAAAACGAGATTGAACGACAAGTTCAGGAAATGCTTAACTCCAAGCTAATTCAACCTTCAACTGCCCATTTTCTTCACCCGTCCTACTAGTTGAAAAAAAGATGGATCATGACGATTTTGCATGGATTATAGAGCCTTAAATGCCATCACTATAAAAGACCGTTTTCCCATTCCAATGGTCGATGAACTGTTAGATGAGCTTTATGGTGCAATGTTCTTCTCCAAGCTTGATCTTCGAAGCGGATATTTTCAAATCCGAGTACACCCACCAGACATTCCGAAAACGGCATTCCTTAAACATGAAGGGCATTATGAATTTGTCATAATGCCATTTGGGCTACCTAACACTCCATCCACATTTCAAGCCACAATGAACAATATCTTCAAACCATAGTTAAGAAAATTTGTTCTCGTTTTTTTGACGACATCCTCGTTTATAGCCCATCATGGACCTCTCACCTAGACCATCTCCACATAACCCTAGACATTTTATACCACCATAAATGTTTTGCCAACATCACCAAATGTCACTTCGGGCTTACTGAGCTTAATTTTTTAGGCCACACTATTTCAGCTAAAGGCGTTCAAGTAGACCCGTCAAAAATCAACGACATGATCAACTGGCCAATTCCAAATTCAGCAACAGCAGTTCGGGGTTTTTGGGACTGACCGGATATTATCGTCGTTTTATTCACCAATATGCATCCATCGCTGCATCGTTAATAGACCTACTAAAAAATGATAAGTTCACGTGGACCACGAAGGCCCGACAGGCCTTCGAATCACTCAAATGGGAGGTTTCCCACACGCCTACTTTATCCCTCCCAAATTTTACACAACCGTTCGTGGTCACTACAGATGCTTCAGCAATGGCAGTGGGTGTCGTACTCTCCTAATCCAAACATCCGATCGCCTTTTTCAGTCTCAAACTACCTCCTCGCCTCCAAAAAGCATCGGCCTATTCACGCGAGATGTTCGCTATTACCTCTTCCGTGAAAAAATGGCGTCACTACCTGTTGGGGCGCCCTTTTCAGATCCTCATCTACCACAAAAGTCTCCACGAACTCACCACTCAATCAATTCAGACCCCCGAGCAACAGAAATGGCTGACAAAATTGCTAGGCTTCGATTTTACAATTCATTATCATCCAGGGAAGCAAAATGAAGTGGCCGACGCTTTATCCCGATTCACCGAGGAGGCAACCATGGCTTCTATCTCCGGCCCAACCTTTCCACTTCTCGCAGAGATCCGCACTACTTTGCACAACGACTCGAAAGCTCAACCACTGATTACTCAATTAAAATCAGGTATATGCTCTAACCCTAAAATTCAATTTCGCAATGATTTGTTATTTTGGAGATCTCGAATTTATGCTCCTGTCGATTGTGATTTACAAAATAAAATCATTGCTGAGTTGCACAATTCAAAAATGGGGGGTCATTTCGAAATTAAAGCCACCATTGCTCGAGTTGCCAGTAATTGTTTTTGGCCAAAACTACCTCTGTCAGTTCAAAAATTTGTGAAAGAATGCCACGCATGCCTTCAAACCAAACCCGACAACACTCCATACAAAGGCCTTCTTCAACCACTACCAATCCCCAACCAAATATGGGAAGATATCGCTATGGATTTTATCACAAACCTCCCATCGTCCACTGGAAAAACTGCAATTTGGGTAATCGTCGATCGACAATCTAAATACGCCCACTTCTGTGCCCTACCCACATCAGTTTCAGCCCAACAGTAAGCTGCACATTTTATTCAGGAGTATGTACGGCTGCATGGCTTTCCACGATCCATTGTTTCCGATTGAGACCGCATATTCACTAGCCACTTTTGGAAAGAATTATTTCGCCTCCATGAAACAAAACTGCAAATGAGTAGTGCTTACCATCCACAAACCGACGGGCAATCCGAAGTAGTAAATCGCTGCCTCGAGACTTATTTACGTGCACTCGTCGGTGACATACCAACCAAATGGACAAAGTGCTTACCATGGGCTGAATGGTGGTACAACACCAACAAACACACATCTCTCAGCCTACCTCCGTTCCAAGTTGTTTACGGCCGTCCACCACCTACCATATCAAACTATATACTGAGCAGCATACATATTCCAGACCTTGAAACTTGGGCTGTTTCTTGGGATAAACTTCTACACATTATCAAATCAAACCTACAAAAAGCTCAATCTCATATGAGGAGTCTCGCCGACCAACACCGCAGCGACAAACAGTTCAATGTCGGTTCTTGGGTATTTGTTTAGCTCCAACCATATCGCCGAGCTTCGCTCCGCAATAATCACTATAAACTGCCCAAAAAGTACCTCCCAAATCACCGAACGTATAGGACCGGTTGCCTACAAGCTTCTCCTACCACCTGACCCCCACATTCATCTAGTCTTCCACGTCTCCCTCCTCAAGTTCTGCCCTACCCTTCCACAACACCAACACTACCCCCACTACCTTATAACCATGACCTTGAGGACAAGGTCGATCTCGAAGAGGTGGGCAATGATGCACATAACACGGCTGTAGATACAGAGAAGAGTAATTCAAGGCCCAAACGAATCATCCGTGCACCCAGAAGATATTTGGATTGAAAAGCAGCACTGGGGAGAATGCAAGTTGTTGAGAAAGTTGGTGCATTTTCTTTTATTTTCTTCAATGCAGTTTCTGTTACTGTATTTCTTTATTGCCTACAAGTTTGTTAAAAATTTATGGTCCCCTATAGGACACGTAGGACAAGTTGTTATGAAATAATGCTATATAAGGATGTAAGGAATATGGTACCGTAAGAAATAAAATTTTCATTTCCCATTCTTGTTCACTACTATTTCTTCTTCTTCTTGCTATTTTCTCCCTTCCTGTCATCTACTGCTGTGAGCACCTTATCAGTCACCTACTCCATCTTCGAGTCCAAATTTCTCCCTGTCCAGCATAGTAAATCCTAAATCTTAGCCTATCTAAATCTAGAAAGTCTGAAATTAAAATGTAACAATCCTATTCTTTTTATTTTTTTTTAGTTTCCATATTTTTCCTAATATTTTCATTCTAAAATCATATATGATACTTTTAGATAATTTAATGTAAATTGTACCTGATTAGGTTTTCACCAGATATGAGATGATATTCAAAAGCATGTTTTTACCTGTCTTCTGGCAAAACAAGAGTCATGAACTCTACAAACTTGACTATCTAATGTTTCTTTATATTATTCAAATTTTTTTGGCACATGAGCTAATCTTTTGATTTATTTCACATGTATATTGATTCCAAATATTCAATTGTCTATGAAGTTTTTAGGATTTTGATCATCTTGGATTCACTGATTTCGCGCTCATGCTAGATTCATGTTTTTTTACTAAAAAGTTCAATTTTCTTCTGATCTGGTAATAGTTAATCTATTTAATTCTGTTTTTCTTATCATTCTGAAACTAAACTGTAGCTTGATTACAGACTTTTGTATAATAGAATTTGTTTACCATGAAGCAAGTATTGGATTCTTATAATGTTCTAAATTATAATGCTACAATATGGTGACCTTAATATAAAGAAAAAGCTCTTAAGATCTTTAGTTTGATAGATCATCTTCCAAGGAATTCATCAACACGTGTTTCTTATGATGATAGGAATGATGATGAGAGGGACAAGACGATGGAAGAGATCTTTGAAAAATGAACTATTCTATAAGTGAAAAGTAATAATAGCTCACTAGATGAGGTACACTTTACGTGAATTTGTAATAGCTTTTGTAATAGATGTATATGTAATGTGAAACAAAGACGACTTAATTGCTAATATCTTATAGTTTCATATCAACAAACCCTTTAGACTATTGTTAAATGCGAATAATGTAAATATTCATTTTTGTTAAATGATTCTACCCAACTTTGATGAGATCTTGAACAAAATATATTCCATTATTGGAAGAAGGCAACATTTAACCTTTACAATCCTACATTTAGGTGTGGAGTTTGTAAATTTAAAATGTGTTATACTTCGTATAGAACACAAATATTCAGTATCCCGTGTGATTTATTTTCCTACGATCTTCTTATGTTCATTTCCTAGTTGTCCATCTACTACGTAAGCTTAACCGAATTCCGCTTAATGGAAAAATGGATGGGAACAAAATTACAGCTCTAGACATAATGGAATCATAGAATGGATTGAATCATCTTCTTTTCCTCACAGCCTACATAAGCCTAAAGTCACAAGCATGATTATCAAAACAGAATCCTGGTTTAACCCGTTAACCATCAGCCAATGTTTAAAACCCATGAAATTATCTGTAATTAATAACTAAATTAACATCATGAATAAAGTATGTAATTTTCCATTCACCAAAATGTTATTCTGACCCCCTCTTCATTACAACTCACATATAGATTTAAAGGGACAAGTTACTGGTGCAAAGATGGAATGGTTGTTGGCGAAGTCTTCTTGTTCATGCTCGGTGCTCATAAGGCAACTAGACATTCAAGGAAAGCTATTTATTCAAAGGTAGTAGCCTCAATCGTTATTTATGTTTTATTATAATTTTCTATTTTGTTGTGAGTTTATATTGATCACTTCTTATATACTTATGTTTATTACATGTTATTAAAACTAAGGATTTGTACCCCGATGGACTTGAGTTTTGATTTAATCGAAATTCGGACCCGTTAAGATGCAGGTTATTACACGGTGATTATCAAGATTCAAAGTGGAATAAAGTCGTCTACTGTGTTGAGCCAATTGAAGACATAAAGCTCATGTTTGACCGCCAATGCCATAAAAAATAAGACGAAGGAAAAGGCTATGAACGTTTTTACTCGAAAAATTAACCACAAACACACTTGAATGAGCAAATAATATCAACAACCCAATTAAGCACATCTATCAAATGGGAAATACTGAGAAAAATGATTATATATGGGCAATTCCCAACGTCGCGTTGCATGTAACATTCCGCCTTTTTGCACGATTTAAACAGACACACGTGCCAATTCAAACCATACGTAAGGGCGGATTGTTATGGGATAAATAAGAAAACAGAGAAAGAAACAGAATCTCACAGCGGAAGAATAAAATATAATAATCAAATATACAGTTCATAAATCTGTTTACAAAAACTTTTGATTTATTTATACAATACATATCAGAGTACACATACCATATAACAATTCAGCGGAACAATATGAGTGTAGTGAAACCATATTATCTATAGTAATAATAATAAAATCTTCGTCCTCTTCCTCCGGAAATAAAATCTTCAATCCTGAAACGCTCGGACTGACCCGAGCGAATTTGGAAAGACAAAAACACTCGAGTCAGAACTAAAAGATTTTATGTGAGTTACATTAACAGAAATAAATATGAGTGCAGCAACTCAAGAGATGCTCGGGATTTACATCTCCTAAGGATCCGTTAAACTATTTACTATGTAGTATATTGCGCTATTATAATAGTGTCTAATTGTAAAATAAACTTACTTTCAAATAGCGTTAAGGCTTTACATTTTCCACCTTAACACATTTATATATTCCCATAGTCTATACAGTACCGTAATCTCCCCCGTACTGGGCGTCGTCAGAGGGCACTCCATAGGTATGGTACAAAACAAAATCGTATAAGGCGCGCTAGGGTAGGTGACACGGCATAATTAGGCAATGCCAGGGTAGATATACCAATTGCTATCCGGGCTGGTGGAAACGCGCAGCGCGCAGCTACCGCCCACCTCGAACAAACACCCCCAAAATCAAAGAAATCAATAGTGGCCACCGAATCAATCCAAAGTCAGAGTATAGTATCGAAGGAGTGCGTTCGATCAGAGGAATGACCTCATTGGCCCGAGAATTGCTCCTGTTTTAGCCACCTTATGCCAACTCACAGGAGTCGGGTCCGCGTATTTACCTTGCAGGAAACGCCTCCACCAACCTACGTCATTCTGGAATCTCCACCGCGTACACTGTTGTTAAAGTGGTTTTCGGAGTTGGCAGAGAGTATGACAATTTCCGATCTCGGTATCTTCAACAACCAAACGTTATTATAACACCGCGGTCCTTTAAAATAATTTATACTTTTAAAACCAGAATATAATATCCATTTCAAAACCATATAAATATGATATCATTTCCTTTCAAAACCCAAAACAATATGATATCATCTTTATTTTCCAATATATTCTATCCAAAAATCATAGTGGTTTCAAAGTAAAATATTTAGAAATCAAAACTCTGGAATATAATATTTCCAAATTATACTATCTTGAAAATCATAACTTTGAAACAAATTTCCATCTCTCAAATGGTTAAATATTAAATTTCCTCTATAGAACAAAATAGCTTCTTTACATTTCACAAATCAATTCCAAATATCGATTTAAACTTCCAAATACCATTTTTAACTCTTATGTTACAAAGCTTTAAATATTTCACCATTTCGAAAACAAACTCATTTAACAAACCCATATATATCAAATTCAATTACTTATTATTTAGACTTGAAATGTATACTTAATGAATTCAATATAATTTAAGTAAAACCTTTAACTTCACATAATTAGAAAATCTTTCAATTTATTAAACTTGATATATTCATTTAAATCAGCCTGATATTCATTTAAATCACTTTACACAAAAATCAAGTTATAAAAATCATATCCTTTAAAAAAATTAATTTTTATTAAATTTCAATTTAACTTAATATTCATCTCCCAAATCTTATTCTCATTTAAGTCATAAAAACTCCAGAAATTAAATTTTAAATAAATGCTTAATCGTATTTGATCTTAAAAATCAAACTTTATTTTATACTTCAAATCAAATTTATACAAAGCTTAAACCCGAAAATTACTATATATATATATAAATTACTAATTCAATATCCCATAAACCATATATATATATAGCTTTACAAAACCATAAAACATTCCAAAATATATTTTATATATATACCGCGGTACCTGTATAAAATTTTCTACCCTATGGTCAAGTGATACGAATGTTTATCATTTCAATCCGCAATTTAAAATAAAATGCGGTTGTATATCATTTCAAAACGCAATCCCGAATGAATGAAATGCATAGCAACTTGCAATTAATAAAATAAATCATCCATTTATCCATCAAATCATACATCCATTTATAACAGTCATCATCCAATTTCAAACAATCATCAATATATAACAGGTGATAAATAATGGTATCAATTATCAGTTTTTTTCTCAAAATAAATTTAATAACTGTTAATTGGCAGTTTATATGCAAAAATAAACTTAAACTTAACTGGCAGTTAATATGAAATAAATAAATTCTAACTGTCAAATTTATATGCAATAAATAAATAAATTTATAGTTATATTAAATAAATGCGTTTAAACAGAAATAGTGAATAAAACATGCCATACAGTCATCAAAAAAAAATTCTACCCATATCTAAAATTAATTTAACAAACAAAAGAAATTTTAGAAATTGTGAGTGGGTTAAAACACTCACCTTTTGAATTTAAATCGAATTTAAATTCAATTTAAACTCAAAAATTCGACGGTCTCCGAATTGGTTCAAACCAGCGTCTACAGATTTGGAATTTAATTACGATCCTAACAAAAACAATCTCGCGTGAATCGGACTACGCATGAGAAAGTTACTCGAAAATTTCGATTGAAACAAAAATTAAATAAAACAAAATAAACAAATATACCCCATCACCATGCCACATCACAGGCCACGTCCTTCTTCTCAAATTCGAGCACGCTACAGCACCAATAAAAAAAACGGACAGTACCAACAGATTACGCTTTTCGAGAATTATGACATATAATTTTTCTGGAATTTTTAGAGGAGTTTGAAATATATTTTTTTATTTTTTTTTATTTTTTTTATTTTGGACTGTAATTGGATCTAGAAATTTTGCAGCCATTGGAAGAGAAGAAGTTGAAGAAAAGAACACACAGAGAGAAATGAAGATAGATGGAGGCTAGGGTTTACACAGCCTATAAATAGACAAAGTGAAATAGGATAGGTGGGCACGAATCATAAATACGCAAAAACGGTTGTTGGCCCACCAGAATATTTTATATTAATTGGATACGTTACGGATTAGTAAATAAATTAATTTCTTCCTCATACATTTACATTGAATTTTAAATGTATTTACGAATGTAAATTTAGATGCTTCATTTATAAGTTTCAATATAAACTCACAATTTCATTAAATTCCAAATTCATAGATAAGTTTCCATTTTCAACTAAATTTCTAAATTACCGTAATAATTATCTTAGATTTTTATTCATTCTCAATAGATTTAACTATTGTAAATTGACTAAGTTTTCATACTATGAAAATCCACATTTCTATGTATATATACATTTGAATTCCCTACTAAAATATTTTATTTATATTTTGCAATTACTTCCAATCCTTTTTTTTTTGCATCGCACTGTTACTTAAATAAATAGCCTATACCAACACTAATTATCATTAATTTGAAAACGGGTTACCAAATTTTGGATTTTATTAATAATTATTATTTATTACTTCATTGTTTATTCAAATTTAGACAATTTAAGATGTTTCTTAAATGTTGAGTACATTATTAACTTCAGCGTAAAACTTCAATTTTATTTTATCTACAAATTATAAATTAACTTTGCAGAAATCCTTTAGTTGACCTTTCATTTAATTATCCTATCTATTGGTATCCCATAGATGGAATTCCTAAAACATCTCCGAATTCCAACTTTAATTTCAATCACATAAAATGTTCTATTCAGTTTCCAATAAATTCAATAAATTCAAATTATCATGTTCTAAATCCAAATGAATTCATATATCCTGCCTTCCATTCTTTTAATCTAACTAATTGTCATTAATTTGAATAAAGTTTACGTTATTTCCACCTATAAGCTACAAATAACAACGAATGTTGCATTTGATTTAGATTCTAAATAAATTGATGGGTAATAATTAATAATTCTCACTATTGCCCGATTTATTCCCATTCATGCTTAAATTACCACCAAACAATCATTAAATTTACCTATCTTTTATTGATTCCATAAAATCCATTTTCCCTGAGTTAGTTACGGAATTTATCAAATTCCAATTTCGCAATCACCTTAAATACATAAATTGGTATTGCATTAACATTTAAATTTATTAGCTTATGTCAACACTATTAACATTAATTGCAATGTATTACCAATTTTAGTCACTACCCTAACTACTAACTCATATTAACCTACATTATTCCCAAGAATTTCATTGGTTTTTCTTATATTAAATTTATCAACCTTATTAAGTAAAGTTTTTTTTTAAAAACAATTAATAAAATTCCCTTTAATATATACAACTTAGCAATCTATTAAGCATGGTATTATATTTCACGTAAATGTACATTTAATTACATTTATTACAATGTTATCCAAATAAATTGAATGATCTAAGTATATAACTCCTAATATCCACCCATCTTGCCTTAATCCCAAATAACATACAAATTAAACTACCCCTAATTTCAATTAACCCTATCATTACTTTATATATTCCAAACAAATAAATTATAATAGGTTAATTGAATCAGATTTACAATCCAACTTTAATTATTTGCAAATTTTGCCAGTTTGGACCACTTGGTAAATTCAGAATCCTTTAACAACTTCCTACGTTAATTTATTTTTGAATAATCCCAAAATTTTCAATATTAAAGTACAAATCCAATTTATCAAAAATTAAAACTTAAATTTCAAGGAATTTATTTATTTATTTAGGTTTAGATCCCGTTATTCACTAAAATTGGTTGGTATTTATTTCATTCGCCTCTTTAATTGTACGTAAATTTCTCATAAATACACCTAAAATTTCATTTAATTCCAACTGCTTCCTAATTTCCATTTCTACGTCTTAACACGCTCTATATTAAACTTCTAGACATTGTATTACTTATCATATTAATGTAACCTTTATCTAGTGTATTAACATTTATTTCAATTCAAATTCTATCAACCAATTAAACATATGACCTATTACTATTGCTTACAAATCAAAATATTAATTGCACCCATTGTCATCTTCTGAATGGAATTAGTCTTTATTTCAAAACTTATCTAAATTTACATTGAGACCATATTTAATCCTCTTCGATAATATTAATCCTCAATTTATTAAATGGAATCAATATATCTTACATAACATGTTTTACGCATAAATTTTTAATTAATATTATTTCAACTTATTCCCCATATTCTCAATAATTACCTAACATAAATCTACGCTTATTTTATTCTACGTTCACACTTCCGTTACTCTCAAATCAATAAGTAACGTTCATATAAATAAATGTTATGTCAGTTTCCTATTTATTGCGATATTTTTATTTATTTATTACCGCATAACTTTACTTATTTTCTTCCGATCACTTTAAAATTAATCGTTAAAGTAACGCTTATCAATACGCATCAAATTATTTACCAAATTAAAAGGTTTTGATTTTTTTAACAAATTAATTGACAGATTAATTAGGTAATGTATACGAATTGTTATTATACCCATAAATTTACACTTAACTAATTAAATGCTTTACCTATATTCTCTATCTTCCCATTATATTCAAGTACAATACTTACACCAATTTTTATTGAAAAATTTATTCATATTACAAACAATGGCTTAAAGTACCATTGTTAAATTAGCGTTCAATATATGTTTATCACCTTTTATTATTTCTACTAAATTTTTATTACAAAATTCTATTAAATAAATTAAATCGTCAAAATTTACGGGTCGTTACACTCTCCCCCACTCAAAACTTTTCGTCCCCGAAAAGGAAAAAGAGAAGGGAAAAGAAGGATTTAGAATCTACATATGTTATTCAAAACATTACCTTATAAACAACTAAATTTACAATATCTGTTACTTTTCTTAAAATATACAAATTTACAACATTATCTTTTTATACTTAAATTTATTAGAGTTTGGAGAACATTTCAAAATATTTCTAAGTCCAAAAATTAAATATCTAAGTAGTTCAAATCACTAATCATCCAAATTAATACAACAACCATCAATTTCCTCGAACAACATACATACAATTACAAAACAACCATACAATCACATAATCAAATAGTTGTTTGGGTTCAAACTAGAAATTGTACGGAATGAAAAATAACTATCAAGTGCATCATTTACTCAACAGTCTTAGATGGAACAAAATAGATTATTTATTCATCCAACAACTTCAAATTTCCTTACCCAACTAACCATAAATCAAACAATAACATTCAAACCAGCAACCAAACTAACTTATTATAAATTTCATGCTTTAGTTGTTTGATTTCCCTTTGTGTTTATATAGTGATTTTTTTCTCATTCACATTTACTTATCAAAGGTTTGCTCATTCATTTTTACTTATTGCTTACAATTATTCAATTCCATTAACTCAGGTCATGCTGGTTCCTTATATTTTGTTATAATTATTCATTCATTTATAATAGTATGTCCTTGTTTATTTACTTTAATTCCTTAAGTTTTATAATCATCTATCTATCATGCTTACCTTTATCTATATTTACTCGGTAAAATTTCAATTATATCTTAAGTTATTGAATACAGCAAATTCATTGAATGCTTCATTACCTACTATTACTTGTACAAATTTCTACTACATTTCTTATTAAACATTTCAACTTTTTATATTTGGTAAATTATATATGTTAAAGAAAATGCAAATGAACTTATACAAGTTTTATCTCATCTTTTAATTAAATTTAATGTTCAACAATATTACTCTTTATCTCATATGTTACAAATTTCAAATTTCCCTTTATAACTTTGCATTAAATCTCTTACCTAAATTAGAGGTTTCAATTTATTAATCACTTACCTTTTATTTCACTACAATAATTGAAACAATTAATTAATGGAAATTTAAGAATTAAATACCGGGTTAAATTTTAAATTATTTTGAAATATTAGATAAATATATTCTTCTAACCTATATACCTCTAATTTTATTTAAAACAATTAAAAATTTATATCTTTTTCGAAAATGAATCTGCAGTAGAACTACTAAAGTGGACTTTCCCCTTCGAAACTCGAAAATGAAAGTTGATGATGCGGCCGCCATCACCGAAATTATTTTCCAGCGACAAAGAGGAAAGTACAAAACTTATTTTCTCAAAAATCTTCTTTAAAACGATTCTTCCAAATTATGTTAAATATTTGTATCAGAAAATACTTATAAACAAAATTATTAATATATTTCAAAATCATTCAAAAGAAAAACCCCGGACTTAAGTTCTAAATTTCCAAATT
Organism: Allium cepa; assembly: GCA_030765085.1. NCBI lineage: Eukaryota > Viridiplantae > Streptophyta > Magnoliopsida > Asparagales > Amaryllidaceae > Allium > Allium cepa. Next base: position 205,889,412 of record CM060929.1, read on the forward strand.
TCATTTATCTTATTTTTCAATCTTATTTCTATTATTATTTACACTTTATTGCCTAACAATCAATCTATTGCAGCCAAATACAAATATCAATTGAAATTTTTTATTTTATATATAAAAATATAATAGGCAAAAATTTTTCATTCACCTATATTAAAAACAAATATTATGTCGGTATGTCCTATTAAGTGTTTAGAAATCCCTATTGATGTCATAGCGTCCCATGCACCAACCAGAATTTATAAATACGAAACGGAACAAATTAACACAATATTAAAACCTTTTTTATAACAATAACAAATACGCTCTCTCATATATACACTCGGTGACTCCCATAGGGTATTACTACCCTATTAATAAAGAGTCAAACCCCACAAAGCCAAGATTTATCGCTAAACCAAAGCTCTGATACCAACTGTAACATCCCGCCTTTTTGCACGATTTAAACAGACACACGTGCCAATTCAAACCATACGTAAGGGCGGATTGTTATGGGATAAATAAGAAAACAGAGAAAGAAACAGAATCTCATAGCGGAAGGATAAAATATAATAATCAAATATACAGTTCATAAATCTGTTTACAAAAACCTTTGATTTATTTATACAATATATATCAGAGTACACATACCATATAACAATGCAGCGGAACAATATGAGTGTAGTGAAACCATATTATCTATAGTAATAATAATAAAATCTTCGTCTTCTTCCTCTGGAAATAAATCTTCAATCCTGAAACGCTCAGACTGACCCGAGCGAATTTGGAAAGACAAAAACACTCAAGTCGGAACTAAAAGATCTTATGTGAGTTACATTAACAGAAATAAATATGAGTGCAGTAACTCAAGAGATGCTCGGGATTTACATCTCCTAAGGATCCGTTAAACTATTTACTATGTAGTATATTGCGCTATTATAATAGTGTCAAATTGTAAAATAAACTTACTTTTAAATAGCGTTAAGGCTTTACATTTTCCACCTTAAGACATTTATATATTCCCATAGTCTATACAGTACCGTAATCTCCCCTGTACTGGGTGTCGTCAGAGGGCACTCCATAGGTATGGTACAAAAAAAAATCGTATAAGGCGTGCTAGGGTAGGTGACACGGCACAACTAGGCAATGCCAGGGTAAATATACCAATTGCTATCCGGGCTGGTGGAAACGCGCAGCGCGCAGCTACCGCCCACCTCGAACAAACACCCCCAAAATCAAAGAAATCAACAGTGGCCACCGAATCAATCCAAAGTCAGAGTATAGTATCAAAGGAGTGCGTTCGATCAGAGGAAAGACCTCATTGGCCCGAGAATCGCTCCTGTTTTAGCCACCTTATGCCAACTCACGGGAGTCGGGTCCACGTATTTACCTTGCAGGAAACGCCTCCACCAACCTACTTCATTCTGGAATCTCCACCGCGTACACGGTTGTTAAAGTGGTTTTCAGAGTTGGTAGAGAGTATTACAACTTCCGATCTCGGTCTCTTCAACAACCAAACGTTATTATAACACCACGGTCCTTTAAAATAATTTATACTTTTAAAACCAGAATATAATATCCATTTCAAAACCATATAAATATGATATCATTTCCTTTTAAAACCCAAAACAATATGATATCATCTTTATTTTCCAATATATTATTTCCAAAAATCATAGCGGTTTCAAAGTAAAATATTTAGAAATCAAAACTCTGGAATATAATATTTACAAATTATACTATCTTGAAAATCATAACTTTGAAACAAATTTCCATCTCTCAAATGGTTAAATATTAAATTTCCTTTATAAAACAAAATAGCTTCTTTACATTTCACAAATCAATTCCAAATATCGATTTAAACTTCCAAATACCATTTTTAATTCTTATGTTACAAAGCTTTAAATATTTCACCATTTCAAAAACAAACTCATTTGACAAACCCATATATATCAAATTCAATTACTTATTATTTAGACTTGAAATGTTTACTTAATGAATTCAATATAATTTAAGTAAAACCTTTAACTTCACATAATTGGAAAATCTTTCAATTTATTAAACTTGATATATTCATTTAAATCAACCTGATATTCATTTAAATCACTTTACACAAAAATCAAGTTATAAAAATCATGTCCTTTAAAAAAATTAATTTTTATTAAATTTCAATTTAACTTAATATTCATCTTCCAAATCTTATTCTCATTTAAGTCATAAAAACTCCAGAAATTAGATTTTAAATAAATGCTTAATCGTATTTGATCTTAAAAATCAAACTTTATTTTATACTTCAAATCAAATTTATACAAAGCTTAAACTCGAAAATTGCTATATATATAAATAACTAATTCAATATCCCATAAACCATATATATATAGCTTTACAAAACCATAAAACATTCCAAAATATTTTATATATATATACCGCGGTGCCTGTATAAAGTTTTCTACCCTATGGTCAAGTGATACGGATGTTTATCATTTCAATCCGCAATTTAAAATAAAATGCGGTTGTATATCATTTCAAACCGCAATCCCAAATGAATGAAATGCATAACAACTTGCAATTAATAAAATAAATCATACATCCATCTATCAAATCATACATCCATTTATAACAGTCATCATCTAATTTCAAACAATCATCAATATATAACAGGTGATAAATAATTGTATCAATTATCAGTTTTTTTCTCAAAATAAATTTAATAACTGTTAATTGGCAGTTTATATGCAAAAATAAACGTAAACTTAACTGGCATTTAATATGAAATAAATAAATTCTAACTGTCAAATTTATATGCAATAAATAAATAAATTTACAGTTATATTAAATAAATGCGTTTAAATAGAAATAGTGAATAAAACATGCCAAACAGTCGTAAAAAAAAAATCTACCCATATCTAAAATTAATTTAACAAACACAAGAAATTTTAGAAATTGTGAGTGGGTTAAAACACTTACCTTTTGAATTTAAATCGAATTTAAATTCAATTTAAACTCAAAAATTCGACGGTCTCCGAATTGGTTCAAACCAGCGTCAACAGATCTGGAATTTAATTACGATCCTAACAAAAAAAATCTCGCGTGAACCGGACTACGTATGAGAAAGTTATTCGAAAATTTCGATTGAAACAAAAATTAAATAAAACAAAATAAACAAATATACCCCATCAACATGCCACGTCACAGGCCACGTCCTTCTTCTCAAATTCGAGCACGCTACAGCACCAATAAAAAAACGGACAGTACCAACAGATTACACTCTTCGAGAATTATGACATATAATTTTTTGGAATTTTTAGAGGAGTTTGAAATATATTTTTTTTTATTTTTTTTTATTTTGGACTGTAATTGGATCTAGAAATTTTGCAGCCATTGGAAGAGAAGAAGTTGAAGAAAAGAACACACAGAGAGAAATGAAGATAGATGGAGGCTAGGGTTTACACAGCCTATAAATAGACAAAGTGAAATAGGATAGGTGGGCACGAATCATAAACGCGCAAAAACGGTTGTTGGCCCACCAGAATATTTTATATTAGTTGGATACGTTACGGATTAGTAAATAAATTAATTTCTTCCTCAGACATTTACATTGACTTTTAAACGTATTTACAAATGTAAATTTAGATGCTTCATTTATAAGTTTCAATATAAATTCACAATTTCATTAAATTCCAAATTCATAGATAAGTTTCCATTTTCAACTAAATTTCTAAATTACCGTAATAATTATCTTAGATTTTTATTCATTCTCAATAGATTTAACTATTGTAAATTGACTAACTTTTCATACTATAAAAATCCACATTTCTATGTATATATACATTTGAATTCCCTACTAAAATATTTAGTTTATATTTCGCAATTACTTCCAATCCATTTTTTTTTTGCATCGCACTGTTACTTAAATAAATAGCCTATACCAACACTAATTATCATTAATTTGAAAATGGGTTACCAAATTTTGGATTTTATCAATAATTATTATTTATTACTACATTGTTTATTCAAATTTAGACAATTTAAGATGTTTCTTAAATGTTGAGTACATTATTAACTTCAGCGTAAAACTTCAATTTTATTTTATCTACAAATTATAAATTAACTTTGCAGAAATCCTTTAGTTGACCTTTCATTTAATTATCCTATCTATTGGTATCCCATAGATGGGAATTCCTAAAACATCTCCGAATTCCAACTTTAATTTCAATCACATAAAATGTTCTATTCAGTTTCCAATAAATTCAATAAATTCAAATTATCATGTTCTAAATCCAAATGAATTCATATATCCTGCCTTCCATTCTTTTAATCTAACTAATTGTCATTAATTTGAATAAAGTTTACGTTATTTCCACCTATAAGCTACAAATAACAACGAATGTTGCATTTGATTTAGATTCTAAATAAATTGATGGGTAATAATTAATAATTCTCACTATTGCCCGATTTATTCCCATTCATGCTTAAATTACCACCAAACAATCATTAAATTTACCTATCTATTATTGATTCCATAAAATCTATTTGCCCCGAGTTAGTTACTGCATTTATCAAATTCCAATTTCGCAATCACCTTAAATACATAAATTGGTATTGCATTAACATTTAAATTTATTAGCTTATGTCAACACTATTAACATTAATTGCAATGTATTTCCAATTTAGCCACTACCCTAACTACTAACTCATATTAACCTACATTATTCCCAAGAATTTCATTGGTTTTTCTTATATTAAATTTATCAACCATATTAATTAAGGTTTTTTTTTAAAAACAATTAATAAAATTCCCTTTAATATATACAACTTAGCAATCTATTAAGCATGGTATTATATTTCACGTAAATGTACATTTAATTACATTTATTACAATGTTATCCAAATAAATTGAATGATCTAAGTATATAACTCCTAAGATCCACCCATCTTGTCTTAATCCCAAATAACATACAAATTAAACTACCCTTAATTTCAATTAACCCTATCATTACTTTTTATATTCCAAACAAATAAATTAATAATAGGTTAATTGAATCAGATTTACAATCCAACTTTAATTATTTGCAAATTTTGCCAGTTTGGACCACTTGGTAAATTCAGAATCCTTTAACAACTTCCTACATTAATTTATTTTTGAATAATCCCAAAATTTTTAATATTAAAGTACAAATCCAATTTATCAAATATTAAAACTTAAATTTCAAGGAATTTATTTATTTAGGTTTAGATCCCGTTATTCACTAAAATTGGTTGGAATTTATTTCATTCGCCTCTTTAATTGTACGTAAATTTCTCATAAATACACCTAAAATTTCATTTAATTCCAACTGCTTCCTAATTTCCATTTCTACGTCTTAACACAGTCTATATTAAACTCCTAGACACTGTATTACTTATCATATTTATGTAACCTTTATCTAGTGTATTAGCATTTATTTCAATTCAAATACTATCAACCAATTAAACATGTAACCTATTACTATTGCTTACAAATCAAAATATTGCACTCATTGTCATCTTCTGAATGAAATTAGTCTTTATTTCAAAACTTATCTAAATTTACATTGAGACCATATTTAATCCTCTTCGATAATATTAATCCTCAATTTATTAAATGGAATCAATATATCTTACATAACATGTTTTACGCATAAATTTTTAATTAATATTATTACAACTTATTCCCCATATTCTCAATAATTACCTAACATAAATCTACGCTTATTTTATTCTACGTTCACACTTCCGTTACTCTCAAATCAATAAGTAACGTTCATATAAATAAATGTTATGTCAGTTTCCTATTTATTGCGGTATATTTATTTATTACTGCATAACTTTACTTATTTTCTTCCCATCACTTTAAAATTAATCGTTAAAGTAACGCTTATCAATACGCATCAAATTATTTACCAAATTAAAAGGTTTTGATTTTTTTAACAAATTAATTGACAGATTAATTAGGTAATGTATACGAATTGTTATTATACCCATAAATTTACACTTAACTAATTAAATGCCTTACCTATATTCTCTATCTTCCCATTATATTCAGGTACAATACTTACACCAATTTTTTATTGAAAAATTTATTCATATTACAAACAAACGCTTAAATTACCATTGTTAAATTAGCGTTCAATATATATTTATCACCTTTTATTATTTCTACTAAATTTTTATTACAAAATTCTATTAAATAAATTAAATCGTCGAAATTTACGGGTCGTTACATTGCAAAATTAGGGGATGCGGGACCAATTTTTAATAATTCATTGACTTCCTTTTCCACTGTAGTACACGCACTATGCTGTATTTACTTCGTCGCCCATTTTATAGAACAATAATTGAACAACAACTTAATTAGGAATCTAAAAAGCTACAATTCAGAATATAATAACCATGAAGTATCACTGAAGATATATTTCAAATGTATTTCTGAACAACATGCTTTCCATATTAATTTGAAATACTTTGGAAATTATTCATAGGTAACCTTATAATAAAGTTATGTTTGTAACATAACCATATATATGAAAATGGATATATGCTTCGATGCATGAACATAGTTTAAATCATTCATATTGTATAAGCTTGAGTATATTAAGTTAATATAATAACTGAAAAGTACAGATTCCATCCATTTTATCGATTAAATTATCAAAACCTTAAACCACATATTGGCACCATTCGACTCACAATTTGATCATGGTAACTGTGGTACGAAGTCTCGATTGAAGTGGACCTCAACAATTTATTAGTGATCATATACGTTGACGCCATTCTTCTAAAATGTCTTACATAATTGCATGCTCTTCATGTTGTTAGGTTGTCAATGTTGTCAATGGTGCAATTTATTAGTGATCGTATACTTGCGATCGCCATTAAATATCATCCTTTGATAGCTTAATAAATCAATGTGCGAAAGCGTTGAAATATAAACCTTTGATAGCTTAATCAATCAACATGCGAAAAATTTTAAATGTCAACCTTCGATAGCTTAATCAATCAACATGTGATAGCCTTGAAATACCAAACTTCCATAGCTCAACTAAGTCGGTATGAGATAGCCCTAAATTATCAACTTTTGATAGCTTAATCAATAAACATGCAGTAGCCCTTAAATATCAACATTCGATAGCTCAATAAGTCAATATGCAATTGTTTTAAATCACAACCCACGATAGCTCTACCTTTAACTTTATCATGCCTTGATTTAATTTGCATCAACTTTTGATAGCTTCATTTGTCAATTTACGATTTCTTTAATCAACTCAACTTTTGATAGCCTTATTTATATTCAACTAGCAATTACTACGTTATTCTTCAGTTCACCAAGGCTCTTTTGCTTATCAACTTGTGATACCCCTCTTTCATTAACTTGCGATGGTACTACTCATATCATTCTACAGTAGTTATATAATGTCAACTTGCCATGGTTTATTGCTATCAGCTTACCATAGCATGTTTCTTGCCAATTTACGACAGATCCGCTTCAATATGTGATGACTAATCTCAATGTCTAATAGCCTGTATTCCTCAGTTTGTGGTAGGTTCAAAGTGCAATCTTTTTCACATTGTAACAACCCTGGTTTTGGAGATTTCCTGTGAATTAAAATAAATTGGGAATTTAAATTGTTTAATTGGGATAAATAATAAATTTTGAATTTAAAATGAGAAAATAAAGTTCGGAACTCTATTTTATTTTCTTAGGTTAATAATAAATGGAAAATGGATTTTTATTTGGAGAAAATGCAAGGATTTTATTAATTATTGCCAATTACTTCTTTTAATAATTTTTAAGGAAGTAATTGATTTTTAAACATTGTTTATTTAGATAAAAAGATGGAATTTGGGTTAAAAATGTGTTTTGATTACAGATATAAGGCTAAAATAGTTTTTTTATATTTTTCTACGCAAGGAAATAATTTTTGTTGAATTTTAGAAGTTAAAAACAAGGAATTATGAATTTATTTGATGTAAATTGGGTATTTTTGTAAATTTGGGGTTTTTAATAATAAAAATATTTTAAATTTAAAATAATATTTTGATATGATAGGAAATATTTTATTTCATATGTATGTTAGTTTACATAATTGTTTATGTAAAACTTTAAAAGTGAACGTAATTTATTTTGTATAATAATATACATATTTGTGCATTTGTTAAGTGTTGTATTAATTTGCTTAGGTTTTTTTTTCTTTTTATTTGGGTCTAAGCCCACTTAGCCTAAGCCTAAAGGAAGAAATGAGAAACTAATTACTGTACGCTCATTTTCTTCCTCCTGTAAACATTCAGAAACCAGAAGAAAAAAAACCCAACTTCATCTTCCTCAATCTATAGCTTTTAAAACTCAAATTTCTTCAATTCAAGCTGAGCTCTTTATCAATTTAAAGTGAAATTCACAGGTAATCATATTCCAAAACCTAAATACTCACATCCAATTTTAGTTTAGAGAGGATTGTCTGTTAATTGTCTCTTCTTGTTTGCATGTTTCTATTTTCTCCTCTTTTAGGTTTCAAACTCCAAATCAAGGCCAAAGTTTCCTACTTTGCTTGATAAATCCCCTAATTTGCTGCAAATAAATCTTAAAGTGAGTTTAAACACTCACTATTCTAGTTTACTCAAATTTTCATGTTTGTTTTTGGTTGTGTTAGATGAATCTTTGGTTGAATTTGTGAATTAGAAAGATGATTTTGGGGTTTCTATGCTTGCTGAAAATGAATTAGAAAAATGCACAGAAGTAAAATAGTGATATCATGCAAGCTTCTAATCCGTTTGAGCTCATTCTTTTTGTATTAGAAACTAGACTCAAGGAGAAACAATTTCCCTTTTGGTTGCATTTCGATTTATGGAAGTTTGATAGACCTGAAATAGAATTGAAAGTAAAAGTGCAACACTATCCTTAAAGAAAATTTCTCGAGTTTATACCTGTAATATATTTTGCCATGTCTTTTACATTTCTTATCCAAATTGGATAATTTTATATGTCCTGGAAAGCCTATAAATTTTTCTACAAGTTTCATGTTTTGATTTTTATGAAATTTTAAAGCTAAGTTAGTCAAAATTGCACTTCTTTCTTGCCATCCCGAGAGCAAAGTGACAGTTTTGTAATTTTAGACCTGAGAAATAAAATCATCATAACTTTTTACTCGATTGTCCAAATAAGGTGAATCTTTTTCTGTCTTTTAGCTTTTGAAATTATCTTCAACATTTATGTTTTATACTTTATCAAATTCTGGAATCTACAGGGTCAAAATGGCTCTTTAAGCCGCAGCCCTGTTGTTATGCACATTGTTCAGAGTTTTATAATTTTAGATCTGAGAAATAAAATCATCATAACTTTTGACTCGGTAGTTCAAATAAGGTGATTCTTTTTATGTCTTTTATATTTTGCAATTTTCTTCAACTTTTGTGTTTTATGATTTGTCAAATTCCGGGATCTACAGGGTCAAAATGGCTCTTTAAGTCGCAGCTCTATTGTTATGCACATTGTTCACAGTTTTGTAATTTTATACCTGCGAATTAGAACTGCCATAACTTTTGACTCGAATGTCCGAATTAGTTGATTATTTTTCTTACTTCAAGCTATGGCAATTATCTCCAACTTTTATGTTTTATGTTTTCCCAAATTTTGTGTTCAAAAGTGGCAAACTGGCAAAACAAGCTGCAGGCCTGAGTTCTTTTGCAATGTTTGTGCATTTTCCATTTAACTGTTTTTTTTTGAATTCGATGATTTCGAGCATTTTTTTTTCAAGATGGATCTGAAAGGCTAACTCCTACTAATATAAAAGCCGACATTAATGTCGATTCGCACTACGAATTGACGGTTTCATTTGGATTTTATCGTATGGTAATTTTATTAATTTTCATCGATTTTTGCTGTTTTTGTGCACGTGTTTTCTAAACCATTTTCGAAATGATTTTCAAAATGGTAACGCTTTCAAATTAAATGTTTTACAAAAATTTATAATTATTTTATATATATAATACACACTTTTATAGTATTCGAACGTATGAGAAAGAGAATTAAACGATTTAGTAAAACACGTGGTATGGGACATGTGCTTTTACTATTTCGGTTAATTTCGGACTTGTACGATCGAAGCTAATTGAGTTTAATGATTCTGAGGTGTTTTGCCATTTTATGGCGTATTTTGAGTTTTACAATTCCTATTTATTGGAATTATTTAAGATGACCAATATTTGGAAAGTATTATGGTTTGAGATCTACTATGTAGGAGTTTGATCGATGAGAACCGTCATGATGTTTTATTTACTTGCCAATGGCATAAGGCAAGTCTTGAGTTTATGATTTCATATTTTGAGATTTATGGTTTATGAGAAACCATCATGATGTTTTTCACTTGTCGATAAGATGAGACAAGTTATGATTCCATTTAATACTTATTGATGAGATGAGACAAGTATGGTATCTCTTTATCACTTGCCAATAAGACTAGGCGAGATATAATTTTCTGATTTTTATGATGTTTTTAGTGTGACATCGACTAACGGCTAGTAAACCGCTAAGTGCGAATGTGTGGTATGGGACACACCTTAACACTTTTCGGGTTACTATCCGTGAGTTTGTGACACATTCACGATGTTTACCTAACAGAACTGCTTTGAGAGGTGTCAGCGACCTTGTCATGAGGACGAACTGCTTTGGAGGTGTTAGCGACCTTGTTAGGGATGACAAAATGGCTTGGAAATGTGTCAGCGACCTTATCATAAGGACGAACTGCTTTGGAAAGGTGTCAGCGACCTTGTCATGAGGACGAACTGCTTCGGAAGGTGTTAGCGACCTTGTCTAAGGCTTCGGCCGTCTGAGTTTAGCATGTCCAGCATTGCTTCGGCATTGTATTCAGGGATATGGCCAGTCCGGGTTTTCTGAGTTTTGAATTCGCCGTTTTTGGCGCATTAGTGTTAAGATTTTCTGAGTTTTGAACATGCATCGAATTCTTTATTGAGTTTGAGATTTTATGAGTTTGAACTCATATCGAGTTCCATGAGTTTTTATGATTGAGATGTATGTGTGAGATTTAGCCACCTTGGCCTACTTATGAGTTTGAGATCTCACATTCTTATCGAGTTGTCTTGTGTTGCTTTCATGACTTCTATTTGTGATTGAGATGAGTTTTCTCCTTTTTGGAGTAATGGTTCATCGAACCATTTGAGTTTTGCTTGAGTTTTATATGAGTTGATTTGAGTTCATTATGGGTTATCGCTAATGATATGAGGCACTTGTGTTTTATTTGAGTATTGAGTTTGAATTACCTCTTTCGAGGTATTTAGTCACTTAGGTAGCGTTTGTTACTTAAGTATTGAGCAATGAGTTATCTAATCCTTCTCCTCATTTGAGAAGAAGTATCACTATATCCATTCTGCTTCATATTATCGATATTGACTGATTTGTGTAGCTAGACTGACCCGTGTATTTATACTCGGGTCAGACCGAGTTGTTTCAGGTATCATCTATTGGACTTAGCTTGAAGTTGGTGTTGGATATCATCTCTTCTTTCGCTTGAGTAGTTTTTTTCTTTCGCATACTCTGATGTTTTTTTTTACATTTGATTTGATGTATATGGTGTGGTCGAGTACCTCCTTTATTGTATTCATATTGTATTGTTCTAAACATGTATCAATGTATATGTATATATATGATATCGATTACTGTTCTGTGATGTGCTTTACATTTAGTTATTGTATTTTGTTCTGATTGATCCGTCAACCACCTATAGTTTTGGATTAAACATTTACTGTGTATGTCGATCCATTGAGTTAGAAAAGAAATATTATATTGCATTTATCGACGTATTCAGTAGATGTTTAAGACAAAGTTATAGATGGTCACCCTTAACCAGCCTTATTCTCCGCTTTAGTAGACGAAGTTACTCGTTAATTCTCATTACTAAGGTGGGTCTCGGGGTGGGGCGTTACAGCTTGGTATCAGAGCTGTGGTCAGAACAAAGTAGAATAAACACAGAACAATACGTATATCATGATACGTCGAAGTACAATACGAGTGAATCATTGTCCTTTATTCGAGCTTGTTTTCGAATCGTGCTTTGATTCTTTTTCGAGAATTGTGATATGTTGAGATGGAATATGTCTAGGAATATATATTGTATTCCATAGTATTTTAATGTTATCTTATCTTATGAATAATCTTATTTGGGATTATTCCATTCTTATTTTTATCGATGCGAGTGAGTTCGTATCGATGAAGCTTATTGATTCCTTAGAGTATTCTTGTTGTGTTCCTTTGAGAGTTGTGAATCGTATTGAGGGGATCCACAATGATTTGCTCGTTGTGAGCATTCTGAGGTTTCTATTTGATGTTGCTTTTGTGAATATTTGTTTGTTACTCACAATCTTACGATGCGTTTGATTTGAGATGGATTGACTTATTTGATATTAAGTCCAATCCTTAGTTTTATACGATCCTATTGTATATTTAGGTTTCCTATTTTGGTTGGTTTATTATTTCTATCACCTTGGAATGTTAATGATGATTCCGAAGTTTCTGAATTCACTCTTGAGTATCGAGATGTTGATGACATCTAATTCCAGTCAAGGTGACGTTGTTGATTTTTGATGAGTCCGTTTGGGTTTGATATCCAATCGGGCAATCGAGTTTTAAATTAACCTTGTTCCTGGCTGTTAGCCTTCGGCCATCCTGCCACTAGGACATCCACTAAGGAAAGAGTAAGTCTTTGGATTATGCGAGTTTGATTGAGTTTATCATTTGTTTCTTTGAATTATCCTTTTCGGATAATCAATTAGTGTTATTCTTTGTAGCATTACGTTGTTTGAAGTAATGATTTGTTGTTTAGGTGCTTCTTCTCCTTCGAGAAGAATATCTTGCTTATCCTGTATCTTGATGATTTTTGGGAGTCGCTCGTGACATCATAAGATTGATGAACGCACTCTATCTCCTTCTATTGATTTAGAGAATCGAGTATTCTGGGAATATCTCGATGCATTCTCTTAAGGTTCTTTAGTTTGAGTTTTGAAGCTATATAAATATGAGTTTTAAATAGGAATTTGAGCTTTGAGTTATTTAAAAAAAAATCAAAGAATGTTTTGAGAATATATTTATATGACTAGTATTCTTTCTTAGAAATAATTTGAGAGTATTGGGTTATCCATCAGGTAGTTAAGAGCTTTGGTCGATATGTCTGATCAACATTATCGATAGGAATCTCCTAAATGCTATGATGAGGCAATCAAACACGATGATTTGGGTTTTAAAGATTGAGATTAAGAAAATAATAATTTGAGATTAAATATTAAATTTATTTTTGAATGGTAATTGCAACAATTGATTTTAGAGATGAGTAATAGAGTGGCGAGGCAGTTTTGATCGTTCGGTCAACTCTGCAGCCAACAGATATATATTTATTTTTTAAAAACTCAATAGCAAGACAATGCCATTTATTTATTTTTAAATTATAAAGACGAGAATATAAATGAGATTATTTTTGAGCTGTACTTTATTGGAAGTATATTTTGAGATTTTAAAATATATATTATATGTTGGATATTTTAAGGAAAGATTATAATAAGAGATTTAAACCCTTAATTTATTTTAAAGGATATTATTATGGGTTTACAAAATTATTTGGAAATTAATTTTGAAGTAAGAGAAGAAATTGAATTTTAACTTTGAGTATTAAATTACTTACTAAGTAATATAGTAAAGAGTTTGAGAAATTTTCAAATGTTGAAAATTGAGATTTAAAAATTTAGAAGATGTTGAGATTTATAATTCTGAATATCTTGGATTAAAAGATAATTCGATCTTATATCCTTGTTCTTGAGCATATTCTATCTTTGAGCTATTATCAACGACGTGCATTTCTCGCGGTCATTCGAGTTTGGTGGCCTTGTGAGAAGCTATCTCGTGATTTATCTATCTTGTCTATTGTGTCTACATGTTGTGAGGATGTTCTTTCCGTATATTTATGCGGAAAATCTTATTGATGATCTTCTTTATTGCTTAGAGTTTGGGTTTATGTGAGTTTGACCCCGACTCTATTCGTAGAATTTTTCTAAAATCAATCAATTTCGATTGATTAATTGTTGAGCATCTTATTGAGTTTGATTCGAAGACGGGACATCTTCGAAATTCTTTCAAGATACTTGGAAATTTCGATGGTTTGCCAATCATTATATTAGCATTTAATGGGCCATTGGATTAACCAAGTGAGTTTTTCCTTGTTTCTCTCTACCGTTCTATGTTGAGAGTACGAATGGTTTGAGTTTCGAGTTGGTCTTTTATCCTTTATCGATTGAATTTTTGTGTTGTTTACGGCTCTTTTTCTAGAAAATTGCGATGACGCTCATCGCAATTTTTGTAAGGAGGGGAGTCTGTAACAACCCTGGTTTTGGAGATTTCCTGTGAATTAAAATAAATTGGGAATTTAAATTGTTTAATTGGGATAAATAATAAATTTTGAATTTAAAATGAGAAAATAAAGTTCGGAACTATATTTTATTTTCTTAGGGTAATAATAAATGGAAAATGGATTTTTATTTGGAGAAAATGCAAGGATTTTATTAATTATTGCCAATTACTTCTTTTAATAATTTTTAAGGAAGTAATTGATTTTTAGACGTTGTTAATTTAGATAAAAAGATGGAATTTGGGTTAAAAATGTGTTTTGATTACAGATATGAGGCTAAAATAGTTTTTTTATATTTTTCTACGCAAGAAAATAATTTTTGTTGAATTTTAGAAGTTAAAAATAAGGAATTATGAATATATTTGATGTAAATTGGGTATTTTTGTAAATTTGGGGTTTTTAATAATAAAAATATTTTAAATTTAAAATAATCTTTTGATATGTTAGGAAATATTTTATTTCATATGTATGTTAGTTTACATAATTGTTTATGTAAAACTTTAAAAGTGAACGTAATTTATTTTGTATAATAATATACATATTTGTGCATTTGTTAAGTGTTGTATTAATTTGCTTAGGGTTTTTTTTCTTTTATTTGGGTCCAAGCCCACTTATCCTAAGTCTAAAGGAAGAAATGAGAAATTAATTACTGTACGCTCATTTTCTTCCTCCTGTAAACATTCATAAACCAGAAGAAAAAAAACCCAACTTCATCTTCCTTAATCTATAGCTTTTAAAACTCAAATTTCTTCAATTCAAGCTGAGCTCTTTATAAATCTAAAGTGAAATTCACAGGTAATCATATTCCAAAACCTAAATACTCACATCAAATTTAAGTTTAAAGAGGATTGTCTGTTAATCGTCTCTTCTTGTTTGCATGTTTCTATTTTCTCCTCTTTTAGGTTTCAAACTCCAAATCAAGGCCAAAGTTTCCTACTTTGCTTGATAAATCCCCTAATTTGCTGCAAATAAATCTTAAAGTGAGTTTAAACACTCACTATTCTAGTTTACTCAAATTTTCATGTTTGTTTTTGGTTGTATTAGATGAATCTTTGGTTGAATTTGTGAATTAGAAAGATGATTTTGGGGTTTCTATGCTTGCTGAAAATGAATTAGAAAAATGCACAGAAGTAAAATAGTGATATCATGCAAGCTTCTAATCTATTTGAGCTCATTCTTTTTGGATTATAAACTAGACTCAAGGAGAAAGTATTTCACTTTTGGTTGCATTTCGATTTATGGAAGTTTGATAGACCTGAAATAGATTTGAAAGTAAACGTGCAACACTGTCCTTAAAGAAAATTTCTTGAGTTTATACCTGTAATATATTTTGCCATGTCTTTTACATTTCTTATCCAAATTGGATAATTTTATATGTTCTAGAAAGCCTATAAATTTTTCTACAAGTTTCATGTTTTGAGCTTTATGAAATTTTAATGTTATGTTAGCAAAATTGCACTTCTTTCTTACTATCCCGAGAGCAAAGTGACAGTTTTGTAATTTTAGACCTGATAAATAAAATCATCATAACTTTTGACTCGATTGTCCAAATAAGGTGAATCTTTTTCTATCTTTTAGCTTTTGCAATTATCTTCAACTTCTATGTTTTATACTTTATCAAATTCTGGGATCTACAGGGTCAAAACGGCTCTTTAAGCCACAACCCTGTTGTTATGCACATTGTTCAGAGTTTTGTAATTTTAGATTTGAGAAATAAAATCATCATAACTTTTATATTTTGCAATTATCTTCAAATTTTGTGTTTTATGATTTGCCAAATTCGGGGATCTACAGGGTCAAAATGGCTCTTTAAGTCGCAGCTCTGTTGTTATGCACATTGTTCACAGTTTTGTAATTTTATACATGCGAATTAGAACTGCCATAACTTTGGACTCGAATGTCCGAATTAGTTGATTTTTTTCTGTCTTCAATCTATGGAAATTATCTCCAACTTTTACGTTTTATGTTTTCTCAAATTTTGAGTTCAAAAGTGGCAAACTGGCAAAACAAGCCGCAGGCCTGAGTTCTTTTGCAATGTTTGTGCATTTTCCGTTTAGTTGTTTTTTTTTGAATTCGATGATTTCGAGCATTTTGTTTTTCAAGATGGAACTAAAAGGCTAACTCCTACTAATATAAAAGCCGACATTAATGTCGATTCGCACTACGAATTGACGGTTTCATTTGGATTTTATCATATGGTAATTTTATTAATTTTCATCGATTTTTGCTGTTTCTGTGCACGTGTTTTCTAAACCACATTCGAAATGATTTTCAAAATGGTAAGGCTTTCAAATTAAATGTTTTACAAAAATTTATAATTATTTTATATATATAATACACACTTTTATAGTATTCGAACGTATGAGAAAAAGAATTAAACGATTTAGTAAAACACGTGGTATGGGACATGTGCGTTTACTATTTCGGTTAATTTCATACTTGTACGATCGAAGCTAATTGAGTTTAATGATTCTGAGATGTTTTGCCATTTTATGGCGTATTTTGAGTTTTACAATTCCTATTTATTGGAATTATTTAAGATGACCAATATTTGGAAAGTATTATGCTTTGAGATCTACTATGTAGGAGTTTGATCGATGAGAACCGTCATGATGTTTTATTTACTTGCCAATGGCATAAGGCAAGTCTTGAGTTTATGATTTCATATTTTGAGATTTATGGTTTATGAGAAACCATCATGATGTTTTTCACTTGTTGATGAGATGAGACAAGTTATGATGCCATTTAATACTTATCGATGAGATGAGACAAGTATGGTATCTCTTTATCACTTGCCAATAAGACTAGGCGAGATATAATTTTCTGATTTTTATGATGTTTTTAGTGTGACATCGACTAACGGCTAGTAAACCGCTAAGTGCGAATTTGTGGTATGGGACACACGTTAACACTTTTCGGGTTCCTATCCGTGAGCTTGTGACACATTCATGATGTTTACCTAACAGAACTGCTTTGAGAGGTGTCAACGACCTTGTTAGGGATGACAAAATGGCTTGGAAAGGTGTCAGCGACCTTGTCATGAGGACGAACTGCTTTGGAAAGGTGTCGGCGACCTTGTCGTGAGGATGAACTATTTTGGAAGGTGTTAGCGACCTTGTCTAAGGCTTCGACCGTCTGGGTTTAGCACGTGCAGCATTGCTTCGGCATTGTATTCAGGGATATGGCCAATCCGGGTTTTCTGAGTTTTGAATTCGCCGTTTTTGGCGCATTAGTGTTAAGATTTTTTGAATTTTGAAAATGCATCGAATTCTTTATTGAGTTTGAGATTTTATGAGTTTGAACTCATATCGAGTTCCATGAGTTTTTATGATTGAGATGTATGTGTGAGATTTAGCCACCTTGGCCTACTTATGAGTTAGAGATCTACATTCTAATGGAGTTGTCTTGTGTTGCTTTTATGACTTCTATTTGTTATTGAGATGAGTTTTCTCCTTTTTGAAGTAATGGTTCATCGAACCATTTGAGTTTTGCTTGAGTTTTATATGAGTTGATTTGAGTTCATTATGGGTTATCGCTAATGATATGAGACACTTGTGTTTTATTTGAGTATTGAGTTTGAATTACCTCTTTCGAGGTATTTAGTCACTTAGGTAGCGTTTGTTACTTAAGTATTGAGCAATGAGTTATCTAATCCTTCTCCTCATTCGAGAAGAAGTATCACTATATCCATTCTACTTCATATTATCGATACTGACTGATTTGTGTAGCTAGACTGACCCGTGTATTTATACTCGGGTCAGACCGAGTTGTTTCAGGTATCACTATTGGACTTAGCTTGAAGTTGGTGTTGGATATCATCTCTTCTTTCGCTTGAGTAGTTTATTTCTTCCGCATACTCTGATGTTTTTTTTTACATTTGATTTGATGTATATGGTGTGGTCGAGTACCTCCTTTATTGTATTCATATTGTATTGTTCTAAACATGTATCAATGTATATGTATATATATATGATATCGATTACTATTCTGTGATGTGCTTTACATTTAGTTATTGTATTTTGTTCTGATAGATCCGTCAACCACCTATAGTTTTGGATTAAACATTTATTGTGTATGTCGATCCATTGAGTTAGAAAAGAAATATTATATTGCATTTATCGACGTATTCAGTAGATGTTTAAGACAAAGTTATAGATGGTCGTCCTTAACCAGCCCTATTCTCCGCTTTAGTAGACGGAATTACTCGTTAATTCTCTTTACTAAGGTGGGTCTTGAGGTGGGGCGTTACACACATCTTGTCCATTTTTGGATATTTTGGATGTAACACTTGTCCCCTCTCCTGTAAGAAGATTTAATATGCTTTAACTTAAGAAAACTTCTGTTCTTATTTTTTTTTCTCTTCTCGTGTTGTCAACCTTCTAGTTGTGCTTTCCATCATTGTTCGTTTGTGCTCCTTGACATGTAATAACTTCTCATCTCAAGAATCTTGATTTTTCAACAAGTTGCTTTATTGAAGAGATTTTTCAACACATAGAGGTTTTTACAATATATTTATATTTGTAACAATCATTTTATTGAAAATGTTCTAAGGGGTGTACAAAAAGATTTACCCACCCCCTCCCCCAATGGAAAAAAAATCCGTAGTTGCTCTCGTTTTTTAAGTGACCAATTATCGTTTTTTCACTAGAACCCATTGAAAATGGTTTTTGCTGAACCATCATGGCTTTTTCTTATTTTTCAATAAGTTATTGATGAATTTTGCTATGCATGAGGAGTAAAATTGCAAACCATTTAATTTTGGTGGAGTCTTCATAACAGTTTTTTCTAGGAAAAGTCATACTAAAATTTGCCTCACCCACATCAATTATGAAGTCCCTTTAAAGTGTTGTTTCTAGAATGATCCATAACAACACATTTGTATGCATTATACAAAATTAATAAATACTAATATTGCTAACCATATATTACAAAAGTCATAGCAATATAAACGTAAAAAGGGCAAAACATGGAGATTGTCGTTGTTTCTTTTTCGATGTTGTAAATATGTCTCAGGCTTTAACCCGATTATCGAATGAAATATGAACCCACAGCTGTTGGGGTTTTCAATTTTTTTTGTTTGAATCACTTCTTCCTCTAGTCATTTGCTGCTTCTCCGAGGTCTACCATTATTACGTTGACTATCTATCATCGGTTGAGCTCGTACGGGTCTCACCGCCAGCTGTTTAAAATAGGGATGACAATTGAGCGGGTTAGGACCGATTTTTCATGCCCTAAACCTGCCCTGGGTTTTTCAAACACTGACTTAGACCCGTTCTGTAGATTCAGTGCGGATAAAGACTTTTACTCGAAACCCGGAACTGGTTCGAGTCAGGATAGACCCGCCCCGTCCTAAGACCCGATGAGACTTTATATGTTCATTCAAAATTGTATATTAATGTACATATATTTATTTATTTTATTTGTAAGAGACATTCGATAAATGATATTGGATATAAAGGTTTAACAAATCATCATCATAGTAGTAAAGTGATTTGATGATATATCAGTAGTATGTGTAGGGTTAGGACGGGTCATTCAAGCCCCAATCCGACCGTAGATCCGGAGCTTCCAAGAGCGGGTCATGGGTCCAACCGCTTCGACGATCCAATGGACGGGTCTTAGTGGGTCAAAACTAGGGTTGGTCTACCAGTTTTAGACCTTAGATCCATCCCATTGTCATCCCTAGTTTAAAACACGAAGCTAAAAATTAATAGGATAGATAAAATAGTGAAGAGGGTGATTTGTAATGCAATCAGGATGAACTTGAAAAAGAAAACAATTTGTTTTTGTATGATCGAGAAAAGGAGAGCCAGACATTCGAGAATTGAGAGTTTCTATGTCTCTGTTATGATCAATCCCCCAATGATTCCTGATTAGTTTGAGTAGCAATATTTTAGGCGCTATCTGTTTTAATTTTGTGCTTTATGTTTTGCATTCTCAACATTCAAAACAATAGAACGTGGATAACGGAAGAAAAATTAAAAATTTAGGCAATTACGACAACAGCGGAAGGACGACAGATGCGATGAAGCGACGGTGAAAGTGATAATTATTTCTCAAAATACGAAATTTTTCATTTTATATGTCAGCATTATTTTTCGAAATTGTTGTTTTTTTAAAAATACGTACATCGTGCATACGATTTTTGGACGAAAACACAAAATTAAAAATACCGAACCAAACGGGAGTTTTTTCGACATTTTCTAGTTGCAAACTGGGCCTCGTCGTCTCTTTATTATCCAATAACAAATCGAGTTTTAAGTCTAGTCGTGTAAAGACGATTGGTTTGCAGATTCCAAAATAAAAATGGAATGGTATGCGAAGCGAAATTGGTTATCTTTAATTTTTGGAAAAGACGATGCGTGCGAAAGTTCTTCAAAATCCACCGTCCTTTACGGTTGTTTTTAAAATACCACAGTCAACGCCTGGGATGGTTGAAGGACAAGATGTAGTGGTTCAAACTTTAGATTTGATTTAAGATTTTGACAAAAACAGTCGAATTATTTACTTCACTAGTTATAATTATCCAAAAAATCAAGATCGTTTTATATCATTACGTTAATCTCAGTGCATTTAATCCTTCTTCCCTAAACATGGAATTAACTTTCTGTAAACAAATTAAATCGTGGATATCTTCTATTTTTATCGTCTCCATTTTGCTCAAAATTTGTACAAATAAATTCAATTGAAATAATTGATCAATTGGATCTGTGGCGCAATGGTAGCGCGTCTGACTCCAGATAAGAAGGTTGCGTGTTCGATTCACGTCAGGTTTAAAACTTTTATATCGTCCTTTTACACCTCCCCGACTGCCACGCTACTGCTATTTTTTCCCCTTTCGCTATAATTAATTCTACTCACCATAATTGTTTTCCCCAATCTATAATATCGGCTTTTAAAATTCCAAAATGTCAAATTTTAGCCGAATCCTAAGCAAGGATCCAGATTACGGACAGAAAAGGTTTCTTTTTCACCTGGAATCCACTTGTGACTTTGCAAATCAAACTTTGTTCGCTGTAAGCGATGCTTTTCCCCTCTTTCTCTTACAGCTGCATATTATGTGAAGAAGATTTAGTATTCATTTGCCACAGTTATTTTCTCTTCCGCCTTACCGCTTATAATCACTAACGTACACAATCTCAAATTTGTGCTGGATTTCCTTGTTAAATTTCGAAAGCCTTGATACGTCGCTAGGTTTGTACAAATTATGCAAAGAGCCAATATAATGCACTGTTAGGTCTGCTGTGAAATAATAATAAATCTTAACCCTTAAGGCTTAACGTTTTATTCAGTCCTCTTTATGTTTGCTATTTATATTGCAAATTTCTCACTTGTGAGAGGAAGGTGTGTGGTTTATGTCCTTATTATACATTAGTAAGACAGGAAGAATAAGTCTCAACTCAGAATACACGAAGTGTCTGGTTGATGTGGTATGTAGATTATTTAACGATCATCGTTTGTTCTTTATTTTCTATATTTTGGATATTGGTTGTGAATGGTTTTTTTGGCTGTTCATGTTGATGATTAGCTATGTAACATATGTTTAATTTAGGCCCCTTGTTCTTGCCTATGACCATGAGGCAATCTCAACCCTTTTTTTTTACTGTGGATGTGAATACGTCAAAATATTGAGAAACCTTCAGACACGAACATTAGTTTCTAGTACTCATGTCCATGCGATGCATGTATACCTAGAAAAACCATTTCACTTTTTCTTTCAAAAAAGGTTTTGGTAAAAAAATGGCGAAACTGATAGTAATATAATTTTGATGCATCTGAAATTCAAACTAAAGATCTTTAGTGCCTCCGTCTAAAGTACTCCTTTAAGATGGATATCATTTGCAGTTTCAAATTAAATAGGCATATATTGCTCTGAAATTGGTATCCATGTTTGTATATGTTTTCAGGTGATGTCTATTCTTGCAATAAGGTTTCTTAGGAAGCCTATTAGTAAAATGAGTCCTATGAATTTGTCTAATTAGATGCAGGGGTAATTGACAACTGTTTAAAGTACTTTTTTTAATCTTGTTTCTGTGGGGAGTATTGAGCATCAAAACATTACATAAAACATTGAGCATCAAAACATCAAAACATTCCAATACGGTGGAATCCATCTTCAACTGATAATTGTTGCTGCTTTTATTGTTATTTATACTATTATATTATTATTGAGTCTCATTTCAAGTGCGTACAAGCAACCTCAATATTTTGTGAAACGAAGCGTTGCATTTTTTCTCCTCTTCGTTTACATCTCTCCGCTTCTTGCTTATACTACAACCATTCTTCAACTCTTCAATCGCGTCTTCCCCCTTCTTCCTTTTTCCTCCTCTTCAATACCCTCTAACCCTAAACATTCTTAATCGTTTTCCCTTCTCTTGCCTCTTATCCAAACCTAAACATTCATTTCCCTCAATCGTTGACTTAATTCAAATCGAGAAACCAGATCCTAAGACAAACACGGATCTCCAACCGTGGGCGACTTCTCCGCCCTTAAGGTGGACTTGGATTACGGCAGCAAGGAAAGCGGCCCCCATGGCGCCATTCAAACCAGCAATAATTGGGTCCAAATCTACCAAATCGCTATCGTTCGAAGACGTTTTCAGTTCCTCTAAAATACCAAGAAATAGATCAAGTTCTGGTATATTTTTTGCTACTTCGAACTTTTTTTGATGTTTTCGAACCTGATATGTCAGTATTGTCCTTGAAAATTGTATTGAAATTTAATATCGTTTTCCTTCTGTTTGTTGTATCCTTTTCTGTTTGATGAAGTGGTGGAACTACTATTTGTTGACACTCCCGATGAATTTAGGTACAATCTGATTGAAGAAGCAGTCGCACTGTGTATTCAGATATTTCCTTCTATTTTAGGTAAAATCCTTTTATTTGGTTCAATTGGTCTTTCCATTTGTGTTATTTTTCTATGTTCATTGGGTTCTATCTTTGCAGGAATATATAATTTGAATGCTTCTTATTTTTAGCCTACTTCATCGTTTTATATTGCTAAAAGTATTTTTATTGTTTAATCAAGGAATTTTCAAGGTGAAACAGCTTGGTTTTGGATCTTTTTCCCATGTTTAGTTACTATTTACATTTATTTTTTGATCTGGTATAGATAATGAAATTTACATATACATTTCTATAAGGCTGCTTAGATTTAATTACATCGGTTGGATCTGTTTACAATTTGGTATGCTATTTTTATATGTTGGATGAAACTCCTACCTAAGGTATTTCACCCTGGTTTAGATTATATTTTTGCTCATGTTTTGCTACTGCTTGATTAGAATTTGTGGTTTTGTCATAAATAATAAAATCAAATATGTACATATATAACAAGCTACTTGGATTTAATTACAATGGCTAACTCTATTTGCCAGTTTGGTATGTTGTTTTTTTGTTGTAAAATTTATATATCATAAATCTTTTTATTTAACCGAAGTAACTGATCTATCCGTATATTTATTTGTTTATTTATTTATACCTATGCAAGCAGCAACGTGATTTTTTATATTATCTTTTACCATAACTTTACTAATACAATAGCATAAGTGCAGCAACATACATACATTATAAAACAACAATAGTAAAAAAACACCATGTTTCTGAGAAAAAATTACTATGCTGATAACATAAAACAGACCTCTTCTCTTTATAATTATTATATATGTATTTTATAGTCCATCATGAAATAAATTGTGATAATTTGATGGGATTACTGGGTAGACAATAACAGGATGTGGTTTACATATAAAATTTATATCTATTGATTTGGTTGCTTAATCATGAGTTGTTCTTGCAAACTCATGAAAACCAGCGATGAATACAAATTATCATTGGCAGTAACTGAGGCCTAATCAATGGCATATAACTTCCTATAGCCAATGCCTTTACCACACATGTATTACACCGATCATATTTTTGCTCATATACACACTAGCTATCATGGTTCTTCGGAAAAATTCATAATCAATGTAGAACCAAACCAATTCCTTTTGTACCTAAAAATAATAGTAAATAAAAACAAACTTTGTTAATCCATATTATAATGCATTTATAATGCATACGCAAGAGAACCACATGGCACCCAAATGATGTTGCTTTTGAACACATAATTAATTAGGTAAAGATACAAAAATATGTCGATTTGACAAAGTAATTGCTAGGAATTATTTGTTTCCAATAATGGGAGCAATTATTTGTTTCCATTCGTGTCCAGTTTTTTCAGAAGTTATACCATTTCTTTCTCGCTGCTTCCATTAGATTAATTATACATTAGTTGGGTTTCTGACCTTTTTACATTCACTCTGTTATGATTAGTATGTATTTGTAATTAAACATGGAAGTCAACCATAGGGAATGTATATCAATACCATGCTGGTTATTGCTCCTTCCACTTTTTTGTATTATTTATGACAATGATGCCAAAATGCATAGCTACTATTTAAACCTAAAATAATACATTAATCGACATGATGTCAACAACCACGAATGTGCATTCTAATATACTATAGTATCCTATACATGATCCTAACTATGACTGTGCGTTATATATGTGATTGAGTTTAATGGAAAATCAACGCTCTATTTGGTTTGGAGATAACTAATTCAACACTCCAGATTGTCTTCACTCTTCCTGGATCATAAAAAATGTGTTGGATTCAAATAAGGCTTGTGACTTTACCTAATACTTTACAAAAGAACTGAGGTTGACTGGACTTGGGTGTGAATTACACTTCTTTGGATTCAAGCTAATAGCATGTCTGGGACTGAAGTTGTAGGAGCAACGAGTTTAGTTTGTTATTAGTTGAACTGCAGTTCCATTGAAGCTAATAGCAAGTCTAGGACTAAAGTTTCTTCTAAATGAAGTATTTTTCTATGCGTTGTATTAATCTTTATATGATAAAAATGTGATCATTGTAATAATTGGTTCAGTAGCTAATTCAGCTAATAATGTTTACATATAAAATTAGAGGGTAAATTCACTCATATATTATCTTTTATTATTTCAGCAACTCATCCTACATAAATAAGATTGCTAGCTGACATATTACCTCTGTATATGACAAATTAACTACAAAATAGTGAAATCATAATAAAAAATGGTCATCTTAAAAAAGATATTTCAAAGCAATCTAAAGTATAAAATATAAATATGAATTTGTATATAGTCATAGGTACCCATATATAGACATTGTATACACTGAAGCATGTTGAAATCTTGAAATATAGCCTTAGTATTGGTAAATGTAAAATAAAATTAAACAATTTTTTTAATTCAACTACCATTATGTAGGGAAAATAGGTAAAGAAATTAAAGGTTTTATTTTTGCTTTTTACTCCCACAAATTCATGTATCTTACGCTATATAAACTATGGCAATTGAAAATGAAAATGTGACAGAAAATAATAAGAGTATATAATATTATTCCATTACATTAGAATAGAACTTTAAAATTAATGAAGCATGAGCATAGATATAAGCATTAGAAAGGGAAATAAGTCTGTCCTTGTATGCTTAATCGTCTTATATCCATTCTATATTTAATCTATTTTGTATTTAATAAAGCTAAAGGCTGGTCAACTTTTTTTCCTTTTTCTTACAATTTAGAGAAAATAATACTGGATTCTCTGCGTTTTTAGGTAATAGCATCAATGCATAAGCAACTCAACGTCACAAACACAATGTTCCCATACTTGATTAATACCTCATTCCCCTTGCTTCTTCATATCAAATTAATTATCATTTGCTCTTCACCTCTTTCCAATGTCAACTACTCCATCTTCGAGTCCAAATTTATCCCTGTCCAGGATTGTAAATCCTAAATCTTGGCCTATGTAAATCTACAAAGTCTCGAATTCAAATGTAATAATCCTATTCTTTTTATTTGTTTTTAATTCCATATTTTTCCTAATTTTTTCATTCTGAAATCATATATGATATTTTTCGATAATTTAGTTTCAATTGTACCTGATTAGGTTTTCACCAGATATGAGATGATATTCAAAAGCATGTTTTTGCCTGTCTTCTAGCAAAATAAGAGTCATGAACTCTACGAACTTTGATTATATAATGTTTCTTCATATTATTCATATTTTTTTGGCACTTGAGCTAATCTTTTGATTTATTTCACATACATATATTGATTCCAAATATTCAATTGTCTATGAAGTTTTCAGGATTTTGATCATCTTGGATTCACTAATTTCGCACTGATGCTAGATTCATGTTTTTTTACTGAAAAGTTCAATTCTGATCTGGTAATAGTAAATCTATTTAGTTCTGTTTTTCTTATCATTCTGAAACTAAAATGTAGCACGATTTCAGACTGTTGTACATTAGAATTTGTTTATTGTGAAGCAAGTATTGGACTCTTAGAATGTTCAAAATTACAATGCTATGATGACCTTAATATCAAGAAAGATCTCTTAAGATCTTTAGTTTGATAGATCATCTTCCAAGGAATTCATCAACACGTGTTTCTTATGATGATAGGAATGATGATGAGAGGGACAAGACGATGGAAGAATCTCTGAAAAATGAACAATTCTATAAGTGAAAAGTAATAATAGCTCACTAGATGAGGTACACTTTACGTGAATTTGTAATAGCTTTTGTAATAGATGTATATGTAATGTGAAACAAAGATGACTTAATTGTTAAGATCTTACAGTTTCATATCAACAAACCCTTTAGATAATTGTTAAATGCGAATGATGTAAATATTCATTTTTGTTAAATGATTCTACCCAACTTTGATTAGATCCTAAACAAAATATATTCCATTATTGGAAGAAGGCAACATTTAGCCTTTATAGTCCTACATTTTGGTGCGGAATTTGCAATTTTAAAATGTGTTTATTTCATATAGAGCAAAAATATTCAGTATTCCGTGTGATTTATTTTCCTAGGATCTTCTTATGTTCATTTCAAAGCTCTCCATCTACTACATAAGCTTAACTGAATTCCGCTTAATGGAAAAAAGGATGGGAACAAAATTACAACTCTAGCAAAGTGCAAATTGTGGTGGTGGTTGTTTAGCATTTTGTGAATATAAAAATATTTTGTTGAAGATTGTTAATAATTGAGTGTGTCGTGGAGTGGTAATTGCATTGTTTCCTCAATGGGGCAACCTAGGTTCAATTCCCAGCAAAGTGCAAATTGTTTTGTTATGTTACTCTAAATCTGGGCTAGGGCAACCAAATTACTTGGGCCGACCCTCGTCACAAGCATTATTATCAAAACCCGATCCTGGCTTAACCAGTTAACCATCAGCCAATGTTTAAAACCTGTTAAATTAACGGTAATTAATAACTAAATTAATGTCATGAATAAAGTATGTAATTTTCCATTCACCATATTGTTGTTCTGACCCCTCCTCATTGCAACTCACATATAGATTTAGAGGGACAAGTTACTGGTGCAAAGCTGGAATGGTTGTTGGTCAAGTCTTCTTATTCATGCTCGATGCCCATAAGGCAACTTGATATTCAAGGAACGTTATTGGTTCAAAGGTAGTAGCTTCAGTCGGTATTTATATTTTACTATATTTTTCTATTCCGTTGTAAGTTTATATTGATCACTTCTGATATACTTTTGCTTATTACAGGTTACTAAAACTAACGATTTGTATCTCGATGGACTTGAGATTCGATTTAATCAAAATTCGGACCTATTATGATGCAGGTTGTTAGATAGTGATTATCAAGATTCAAAGTGGAATAAGTTCGTCTTCCGTATTGAGCCAATTGAAGACATAAAGCTCCTGTTTGACCGCCAACGCCATAAAAAATAAGACGAAGGAAAGGCCATGAATGTTTTTATTCGAAAAATTAACCACAAACACACTTGAATGAGCCAATAATATCAACACCCCAATTAAGCACATCTGTCTAATGGGGGAAATACTGATAAAAATGTTATATATGAGAAATTTCCAACGTCCTATTGCAAAATTAAGGGACGCGGGACTAATCTTTAATAACTCATTGACTTCCTTTTCCACTATTGTAAACGTACTATGCTATAATTACTTCGTCGCCCATTTTATAGCACAGTAATTGTACTATAACTTAATTAGGAATCTAGAAAAATACAATTCAGAATCTAATAACCATAAAGTATCACTGAAGATATATTTCAAATGTATTTCTAAACAACATGCTTTTCATATTAATTTGAAATACTTTGGAATTATTCATAGGTAACCTTACAATAAAGTTATGTTTGTAACGTAACCATATATATGAAAATGGATATATGCTTGGGTACTTGAACATTGTTTAAATCATTCATATTGTATAAGCTTGAGCATATTAAGTTAATATAATAACCGAAAAGCACACATTCCATCCATTTTATCGATTAAATTATCAAAACCTTTAACCCCATATTGGCACCATTCGACTCACAATTTGATCATGGTAATTGTGGTACGAAGTGTCGATTGAAGTGGACTTCAACAATTTATTAGCGATCATACGCATTGATGCCATTCTTCTAAAATGTCTTACATAATTGCATGTTCTTCATATTGTCAGTGGTGCAATGATGAGAGTAAACCTGTTTAGGGGTGAATGTTCAGTCGGTATGGTTGGTTTGTGAAAAAAAACTTCAAATCATATTGAAATCCAAAAATTTGAAAAATAAACCGAATCTGGTAACTGATTTAATCGAACTTGAAAAGTTGTAAGAGAAATAATCATATATTATTATTCAAAAGTTTACTTTACTCAAAGAAAAACATAAAATAAATTTTCAAGAGTTTTTATTGAGTATTTCGTTTTGTTTAAAAGAAAATTTGGCCAATTTTCTATAGGTAAAATTGTTTTTATTATTTAACCAATTATAGAAGATACTGTAATATCATAAATTTTGGTAGTCTAATAGAATCTTGGCTAATTCGGTTAAAACGATAATTGAATAAAATTATTTTATAAACCAAAGTTAAACCTATTTTATTTTGTAATCTAACTGGACCGATTGAAATGAACTGCTTCGGTTGGTTAATGTTGTTTTAACAGAGCATTCTCAGCCTTTTAACCTAACAATTATCGATTTGATAAGATATATGTACTTATCTTCAACTCAAATTTATCTGGACACTAGTTAGTTATCGCAAACCATTAAGTTATCATCAATCCTTAATTGTGCTAACAAATTTTTCGGCTATATGTAAATATTACCTTAATTAGTAATCCTATAGCTTCTACTGTTTCTTTAAACTTAATTCTAAAGTCCATCGGTGCGGCGCATTGGAAAAGAGGCTTGTGTTCTGGTAAAAAGATCCAGGTTTGATTCCTACCATGTGCTTCCCTATCCTATATAAATTTACCAAGAGGTATAAGGTTTGGATTCACGGACGGCTTTACTATATCCTCCTTGTTTGCGCCAAAATTGGTCACAAACCCCGATGAATGTGAAAGCACCAGTGTTGGAATATAAATCCGTAATATCCAAACACAAATCACAGATCTTAAGTAGCAAAATAATAAATGTAAACAAGAATGCACGATTTATAGTGGTTCGGCTATCTCTGGCCTACGTCCACTTTAAAGGTTTTTCCTTTTATTGATGTTCTTCGCTGATTACAATCGATTACAGCGGATTACAATGAATTGTATTTCTGAAATTCAAGTACAACGGTGGTTGTTGTGTGCAAAGTAGAGCCTTGGTGGAGTCTTGATGCTTCAGAGTCTTGATTTTTGCCAAAGAGAATCCGATCCCTTTCCTGAATGACCTGGGGCTCTATTTATAGGCGTAGGAGGCTGATATTTCTCCTAGAAATCAGGTAGACCGCTTCCAGTACGTGAGGGGGCCCACATGGCCGAAACCTGGAGATCCGGGCCCACATTGGGATCGATTCGACCCTTGGTTCGAATCGATCAAGAAATCGTCCAATCGTGATGAAACTTGGCGTGGACATTCTTCTCTGTATATGCAAGCTCCTGTGAAAATTTCGTGACATTTGGATAAGTAGATTGAGAGATATTATCGATTCAAGTTGAAGATTTTCGTTTTCTTGGGTTGTTCGAATCGATTCGTTCGAACCCATTGGTTCGGATCGATACGTTGGCGCATGGAGTCGATAACATGGTGCGCATACTCCGGGTCAACCCCTCTTTTCCTCCGAGTATTCTGGATCACATCCCTGGGTTTTTGGCCGCTTTGACTTGGTGGCTTCGAGTGTTGGATTCGAAGGTTCGTTACCTTCGAATCGATGGAACCAGTCTTCCTTCGAATCGATCCAAATGTATTACTAAGATCGATTCGAAGCTGCTTCATCGTGGGGATTCGAAGGAACGGATTCGATGCCAGGTGCACTCATGGAGTCGAAACAGGGGTGTCTTGGATGGATTCGAAGGAAGGTAGTACGAGGATGGGTTCGAAGTAGATGGGGTCGAAGCTGATGGATTCGAAGTAGGCGCTGACTGATGGATTCGAACGACACTTCTTCCTATGGATTCGAACATGGTGTTTGCTCTGATGGGTTCGAAATAGATGGGTTCAAACAGGGGTATTCTATCGATTCGAACCGAGCAAGGTTTGTTTCCATCAAATTGAATCCATCATAACTTGGTCATACGAACTCGGATTGACTTGAAATTTGAGGTGCGGACTTCTATGAGCTTTCTTGTCGTGTCCCATCAATTGTGGCCCGTTCCGGACTAGGACAGAATTCATTGATATCCATGGTTATCCTGCAATGCATGGTTGATATTTATGAATAGTAACCATTGACTTTTAGTAATTTTTGGATATCTCAACTTTGCCAAAAGTTGGGATAACACTTTGCCCCCCAAAACATGTCTTTTTGTAAAAGGTATGTTTTGAACGGTCTCTAATCAAGTGTAATAAGTTCATGTTTCATTCATAGCTGCAGTATTATCAATCAAGTTTATGGCTGTTCGAAGCCGAATCAGCATTCGTGAAGTTCCGTAGTTTCTCCGGACTATTAATGGCTACTCTGAACCCGTACTAAGTCCATTCTAGACTTAGTGATTGAATAGAAAGATCCTATTGCACTCTGGCGTTGCCTTCTATCCCTGCACTCTGGTCCCAGTTAGGACGTATAGCGATGTCATGGTCGTTCTAGACCGATCATAGCCTCTCCGGGCTCTTGCTGGATCCCATCCCGTCACTCTCTAGTGAAGGGGAAACAACGATAAGTGAGTCGATCCTGTCGCTCTCCGGCGAAGCGACTCACTTCTTGCACTCCGGTTCAAAGCAGTTGAACATTAAGCGATGTCATGACCTGAATCATCGGCCGATCATAGTGTCTCCGGACTCTTGTCGGATCCCATCCTGTCACTCTTTGGTGAAGGGGAAACAACGATAAGTGAGTTGATCCTGTCGCTCTCCGGCGAAGCAACTCACTTCTTGCCTCACGGACTTACCTCTCCGGGTAAAGGCAATCTTGTTTATTTTGAAATTTAATGTTCATCCTTTGACTCTCCGATCAAAAGGTTTATTGCAAGAAGTTCTAATTTATTTGTTTAATATTCAAGTTCTAGATGTTCAATCTCAAACATCAGAGAAGAAAAAACTAAACATTGCCTCTCCGGGCATATCTCCATCTCAGAGCATGCCTAGGGATCTCTCCGGTTCCCGTACATGTGTAAGTGGGGTAACCGTTTATTCTGAAAATAAATCTAAATAAAATTATTTGACCGAAGTCCAAATCCTGGACTTGGCCCTTGCCATCTTCAATCAGTTGATGACGAGTCGTGATCCCGATCCAGGATCGTTCCTGTTAGGTGGAGGCGGTAGTTGTTCAAGCCTTGTCGCTGCTGTCCGTTCTCTGACAAATTGCGGCAATCTACCACTCCTGGCATGTTCTTCCACCTCATCCTTTAGGTGACGGCATTCATCTGTAGTGTGCCCATCCAGCTCATGGAATAGGCAATATTTTCCAGTCCTGCACTCCCACTCAGTGGGATCCCTTATAGGTGGCTTTCGATAGGGGAGTTGCCCCCGAGTTTCAGTGTAGATTCTTTCTAAGCCTGCAGTCAGATCGGTGTACTGCCTGAATCTTGGTTCTCGGAATTTCTTCCGTTTATCAGGACCATCGTGTCTGTCATCCTGTTTCCTTTTTCCCTTGTCCGCTCCGGACTGTTCTCTGGAGGTTCCTACGCTTTGTGTGGTATTTATTTCACGACTCTCGGCTCGTGATTCTTCTAACCGAATGAACTTTTCAGCTTTATGAAAGAATTCTCCAAGATCTTGCGGTGGATCTTTAGTTAGAGAATCCTTAAATTTGGTGCCTTCCGCGACTCCTGCCACCGCCGCCATTAAAATAATTGATGGATCCGAGCGATCTACAGAAGTCACTGTCACGTTGAATCTTAACAGAAAATCTTTTATGGACTCTCCGGCCCTCTGCTTGATTGATGCTAAGGTCATCACACTCTTGGGTCGTGTCACGTGGACCCTAAACTGTCTCATGAAGCAATCTACAAGCTCGCTCCATGTTCCGATCGATCCAGTCTCTAGTTGTCTGAACCATGATGAAGCTAAATCTGTCAAATATAGAGGGAAGCATCGTGCCATCACTTCCTCGGATGCCCCCAGCACTTCCATGTGCCTAATATATCTTGTAATATGCATGGTCGGGTCTGATCTCCCATCATATGGTTCTAGCGCTGGTAGTTTGAACTTTGGAGGGTTCCTTGCGTTTCAGATGTTTAGAGTGAATGGACTCCGACTAACTTCTTCTAGGCCTCCGCTAGGCAATCCTCCTCTCATGATTCGTCGCATCAGGCCAATCATTCTCTCGTCTCCGTCTAGGGGTTGGCCCTTCGTCAAATTCCTGTCTTGCCCCCCGAGCCTTGAAGGGAATTCTGGTACGTATTCTTCTGGTAGCTCGTTAGCATAGGCATTGGCTCCAGTCTGTTGAGCTCCGTCTGTTGGTCTTCCAGTATTGGACCCTGAGGGTCTGCCCCCAAGGCCTTGCTGACCACCTTCAACTCCTGTATTCTGGCCTTGAGCCTGTCCTTCATTTGCTTCTGCAACCCTGATTCCTTGTCCCGTACTCATAGCTGTCGTAGTTGGTCGAAGGTTTTGCATATTCGCCGCCCTCATCTGCTCGAGGAAATTCTGCAGCATCTCCTGTTGACTCTCCATTATGCTTTCGCTTAATGATTTAGCCATGGCTTCCATCTCGTCTCTGGTGATGTAAACGGAAGCTTGTCCTTCTCCAGATCCGGAGGATGCTTCTTGGCTTCCTCCTTGTTGGCTCCTATCAATCCTCTGTCTTGTTTGTCGAGTCATTGTCTCTGAATTGGAAGTCTTCGAACTCTTGAATCTGAACTCTGAATGTAGCGGGTGCTAGTCCTTCTCAGTGGAAGCACCAAAGTGTTTGCGCCAAAATTGGTCACAAACCCCGATGAATGTGAAAGCACCAGTGTTGGAATATAAATCCGTAATATCCAAACACAAATCACAGATCTTAAGTAGCAAAATAATAAATGTAAACAAGAACGCACGATTTATAGTGGTTCGGCTATCTCTGGCCTACGTCCACTTTAAAGGTTTTTCCTTTTATTGATGTTCTTCGCTGATTACAATCGATTACAGCGGATTACAATGAATTGTATTTCTGAAATTCAAGTACAACGGTGGTTGTTGTGTGCAAAGTAGAGCCTTGGTGGAGTCTTGATGCTTCAGAGTCTTGATTTTTGCCAAAGAGAATCCGATCCCTTTCCTGAATGACCTGGGGCTCTATTTATAGGCGTAGGAGGCTGATATTTCTCCTAGAAATCAGGTAGACCACTTCCAGTACGTGAGGGGGCCCACATGGCCGAAATCTGGAGATCCGGGCCCACATTGGGATCGATTCGACCCTTGGTTCGAATCGATCAAGAAATCGTCCAATCGTGATGAAACTTGGCGTGGACATTCTTCTCTGTATATGCAAGCTCCTGTGAAAATTTCGTGATATTTGGATAAGTAGATTGAGAGATATGATCGATTCAAGTTGAAGATTTTCGTTTTCTTGGGTTGTTCGAATCGATTCGTTCGAACCCATTGGTTCGGATCGATACGTTGGCGCGTGGAGTCGATAACGTGGTGCGCATACTCCGGGTCAACCCCTCTTTTCCTCCGAGTATCCTGGATCACATCCCTGGGTTTTTGGCCGCTTTGACTTGGTGGCTTCGAGTGTTGGATTCGAAGGTTCGTTACCTTCGAATCGATGGAACCAGTCTTCCTTCGAATCGATCCAAATGTATTACTGAGATCGATTCGAAGCTGCTTCATCGTGGGGATTCGAAGGAACGGATTCGATGCCAGGTGCACTCATGGAGTCGAAACAGGGGTGTCTTGGATGGATTCGAAGGAAGGTAGTTCGAGGATGGGTTCGAAGTAGATGGGGTCGAAGCTGATGGATTCGAAGCAGGCGCTGACTGATGGATTCGAACGACACTTCTTCCTATGGATTCGAACATGGTGTTTGCTCTGATGGGTTCGAAATAGATGGGTTCGAACAGGGGTATTTTATCGATTCGAACCGAGCAAGGTTTGTTTCCATCAAATTGAATCCATCATAACTTGGTCATACGAACTCGGATTGACTTGAAATTTGAGGTGCGTACTTCTATGAGCTTTCTTGTCGTGTCCCATCAATTGTGGCCCATTCCGGACTCGGACAGAATTCATTGATATCCATGGTTATCCTGCAATGCATGGTTGATATTTATGAATAGTAACCATTGACTTTTAGTAATTTTTGGATATCTCAACTTTGCCAAAAGTTGGGATAACACTCCTCAGGAGTTTACTGACCCGCCATGTTCTTCTTGGTTTTCAAAGAAACAAAAAAAACATTTAATTCTGAAAAAAATTCTAATTATCAACTTCCTTGTATGTTGGTTTCTAAAAGTTTTAAAAAGTTAAAACAGTACGTTGCTAATGGATTTGCCATGTTTCTTAAAATGTCAACTTAGGATACTAGCACAAAGATGAAAATATATTAAATAAACATAAACTATTGAATAACTTAAAAAGGGTTAAATGGTAGTTTCAAATTCACAAAGTCTACAGGACATATTACGCAATCACCTAAAAACTTTAGCTGTTTACATCGAAATTTCAGACCTACATCCTAATTCCTAAGCAAACTTCTTTGTTACTAATTACTAAAGTCAAAATGCATAATGCAATTTAACATTGATAAAGTGACGATCTACAAATTCTTTTCATTTAAAATTTGGGTATTATTTCCACTTACAAATTCTATACGTTTCAAATTGGTTCTTTCATGGTATCTGTGACGACCCGTAAATCCGTACCCCTTGAATATACACTAATCTCCATAGATTAATTCAAGATGAACAGAAATACGAATTATCAATGTTTAAGAAAAAGAAAGAGAGAGAAGAAGAGAGGAAAGATAGAAAATAGAGAGGAATGAAAATAGAAAATAGAACGGAACAGAACAGAAAACAACAGAACAATAACAGAATCTCACAATTCATAGCGGAACAACATATAATAAATAAATGAATAATCTTTAAACAAAGAACTATATCAATTATTACATTTTATACATTACATAATATCATCAGAGTGTACAATAATATACAACAACAAATAGTGCAGCGGAAAAAAAATACTATATACTAGTAATTACGCCATGCCATCCAGCTAGCCTCCAGCAACTCCAGAATATCCAGAATATCCTAATAAACCTTAACTCTTGACTGCCCGTGTGGAAATTGGTGGGCATCCAGAGTTTAGGAAGGAAAACAATAAACTCCGAGTCAGTCATGTGACTGGTGTGGGAACTCAAAACAGTTTATTTATCTTTAAAATCAAAATAGAGGAATATTTTTAAAGTCAATTCGCAATGCTTTTAAAAATGAGACTACCATAAGACCTCCCGCCACACACACAATGCAAACGCAGACTTGGAGGAGATTTCTTCTTATGTTAGTCAAAGATGCTTGATACGCATTAAAAAGAAACATTTGATATTATTATTAGTGCATAGTGTAGGAAAAATTCATTTCGAAAGTAGAATATAAATCTTAGCCAGCATAGGTACCATTATATTATGCTACTATAGCTACCTCCTGAGGAAGCAGGTTCTACAACTAAAACCGTACAAGTCTCGTATTGTTTCTTTAGATTTCCAACGAATGATCAGGCCAAGGAACTTCCCATTGCCACATGAGAATGCCTCTGGATGGACATCCCCGAGAACCAAACCGGATCTCTACCAACACAAGGCCGGGTTACCCCTAACTGAGTAACAACTGACTGAATATGCCATCCCCTGGTCCTTTGGGACCTTTCAACCGAGCGCTCGCAATCAATTCACACAATCATAAAGTGTTTTCAACATGAGTAAGTATCTGGGCTCCATACCATGATACCACCCTTTTCCAGAAGGAAATGCACATATCCTAAAGGGCGCTACCCCTCATAACCTTGCTGCATCTTTCCTGTTTTGACCATTCACGGGGTGTGAGGCTCGACGAAGTCACGTCCACAAAAACGTATTTATACAAAAGCCATGCTTTGGGTCAACAAATGATCATAGAAATGATCACCAAGATAGACGATCAAATAAACGATCCTATCACAAATAATCAACACAATGATCATTTAACAGCAACACTCAGCATGTCACATTACCAAATTGGGAATATATCGCTGATAACATTCAACTACATAACCTCTGAGCTCGTACGTCTCAGAGAAGGGTGTTAAGCTAAAAGAATAAATTCTCCGCCACCAACAGAAATATATTTGAATGAAATCTGCTTTATATCTCAATTTGTAACGTCAGACATACAATCCATACAAGTCTGTTCTGGGCTCGAACAAAACCGAAGGCACTTACAAAGAAGTCCTTGCAATCCGGATATTCACAATCCTGATCGGATTTCCCATCACATATGGAGAACTCAATACCGGAGCAACTCGGTGCAGAGTCAATCGACAGGTCATCCTATCACTCTCGCAAATACCGGGTCTTCAACACCGATCTTCAAATGCAATTCATAACGACGTATCACATATTCGGAATGGGTTATACGACCCCATGGTCCTTTCCCGGTTAACCCGAATAGTGAGCGCTTATTCAAAAATAAGTGTGGCATTCAAATTCAAAACAAATCACATCAAATACCCATTCAAAGGGAAATATTGATAGTCGGTTATTGAACTATCAATGGATATGCACACATCACCAGTTTCCAAATAATTTCCAAATTATTTATTTTCCAAAATATATTTACAAGATAAATAATTTCAACACTTCAAAAATAAATCAATATTTATTTTTAAACAAATTCCACTTTCTCATATAATTCCATAACGAATTTTTATTTCAAAATATCCATGCATATGATTTCAATTATTCATTTCAATTTATCTTCAAAAAGATAAATTCTCAAAACGTTTTATTTCACATTGGAAAAACATTTCCATACTTATTTATTCATAAGTAATTCACAAATTTTATTTATTTTCAACCTTTGGAAAATATTCAATATACTTAAATCGAGATTAAGTATATATTTCATTCTTTAAGGAAATCATTCTCTTAAACATATTTATTTGGGCCAAAACGAATGTTACGTAAAACATCGTTACGACAACCCAAAATCTCTAGTATAGGGATTTGAAATTAAAATAGATATATAAATCCCAATACTATACAAAACATTTCCTTTCGGAAATCATTCACTATAACAACAGTGTTATAGTCCACCATTTCCTTCTATTTCTCGAAAACGTTTATTTCAACAATGAATGTTGAAATCTATGGTTTCGAATCTCAATGCATTTAAAACATCGTTTGATCGTTTTAATTCTATTTAAAACATAAAATCTAATCACTTTCTTTAACATATTATTCACTATTCAAAAACGTGAATATACTACATTAATCTAACTTTCATCACTTCTATTCATTTTATTTCAAAGGATTATTCACAGTCAAAAATGTGAATATAACTTCATTAATATGTTTCAACAATTTACTTATCAAAATAAGTCGTTTGCGGATTTATAAAACAACGTTTATAAATTCCTTTTCTATTTGTTTTATAACTACTTCCTTTTATAAATCTCCTTTATTAACATATCTCAATTCATATCTCATGATATACTAGAAATTCATATTATAAGTGAAACACTTATAATTTATTCGTTTACAAGAATCGTTCTTTTAAACATCCCAATTTATAAATCTTATAATTTACAAGATTCATTTATTTACCCAAATCTAGTCTTTTAATAACTTTACAAATTTTATAAACCTACTGCTTATAAAATTCGATTTATAACTTCACCATTTATAATTCTATAAATTTCATTCATTTATGAAATTCATTCACAATTTATTCTAACACTTATAAAACTCGTTTTATAACTCAAATATTTTTAATTTATAAATTATCAATTTGTAAATCTTATATAAATCAATTTATACTATTATTTTAAAACATCTTTAATCCCCTTTATAATTCCATCATTCTGATTTATAAAATAATTAAATTTCATAAATTCTATTTTTAAACTTTTCACAATAAATTCTAAAATTCCGATTTAACTATTTTATAAAATCATTAGCATCGTATTCTCAAAAATCAGTTTTTAACTATATTTCTCAAAAATCATAATTTTTATATAACATTAAAATTATACGTTTATTTATTTAAAATGGATCAATTCCAAAAATATTTTATAAACGTATACTTTCAAAAATCACTTTAAAATCATTTTAAAATTCCAAAATTT
Source organism: Allium cepa (assembly GCA_030765085.1). Taxonomy (NCBI): domain Eukaryota; kingdom Viridiplantae; phylum Streptophyta; class Magnoliopsida; order Asparagales; family Amaryllidaceae; genus Allium; species Allium cepa. Next base: position 205,928,553 of record CM060929.1, read on the forward strand.
GGTCCAATGATTCTACACACCAAATAGTCAATCACGACTACAAATACATCATATATCGATATGATAATCCATCAAATATCAAAATATCTGAAATCAAATAAATACTGTTGAGGAATCCAGTTGGATCCCTCCAACCTGTTTTCCTGCATCCACAAACATTAGCACAATACCAATTTCGCTCCAGTACGAAATTATCGCGGTATATGGGATTTAAATACTATCCGCTTAATAGACGGCGCAATAGGGTCTCATCCGCTAAACAAATGCGGGAAATCAATAACTCCAATATATACATATGCCAATATATATATATATATATATATATATATATTGCTATTATATATAATACCAATTTCACTGTTTATGAAATATTCGCGGTATATGTTTTTAATAAATAACATCCGCTTACTAACGGCGCATAATGTCTATTTTAACAATCAATAGATAACAATCATCATTCAAACATGCATTCAAATATTTTATATCTAACTATTTAAAATAAAATCGAAACTAATTCGATTGAGTGAGAAGTTCTCACCTTGATTTTAATTCCGTTTTAGCGATTTATTTCAAATAAAATTAAACGGACGTTTAATTTTACCCAAAATTCTCACTAACTCCAAACGACTCCAATCCAATTCAATCGCGTAGTGCTCGTCCATACAATTCCAATGCAACTGGTTTCGCGCGTTTTCGACCTCGTATGAAAAAGTTATGCATTTTATAAGTTTATACGAGTTTATTTATAACAATTTACAACATTTTAATTAAATTTAAACCTTCATTCAATATAGGCCGTAGGATCCAACACCTCCCTCATCTACACCGTGCGCACCAACATCTCCTTCATACGCGTTTACAGGCAAACAATCGTGCCATAGAACCCATCAACACCTAATTAGGTTTTAAATTTGCAACTCCTTCGCTCGATTACAATTCGATCCAAGAACACCACCACGCGCGCCTCCCCTCACTCCACCCACGGCCCAAGTGCGGCCACGTGCGGCCCCCCCCATCTGCACGCAGTTCGAGGCCGAACGCGCGCGCTTCCTCCCCATTTTCTGGCCACCACACTGCTCGAAACTCGATCACCACCGGTCATCATGAAGCTCTCACTGCCGTCTACAATTCTCTAGTTGAAAGTTTGTTGCAATACTTCACGGATTTGAAGAGATTTGAGGGAGAAGAGTTGACAATTCTGGCCGTTCGTTTGAGGGGTGGCGGCTAGGGTTTTGATTTTTTTTTTTTTTAATTTATGAAGGGGAGGGTGTCTATTTATAGAATTTCGAACGAACACTATTCATCCGGGAATTCCAAACTCCGATTTACGCGCCGAAACTGACGTTCCTAAGGTTTATCCCGCGTTCCGGACACAATGGATTGGTATCGAAAGCTAATTCGATCATCTGTGCGAGTTATGGCTACAAACGTTCAATTTAAATTAAACCGATTTAAATCGATTTCTAGGCGTTTTAATTTGTACCGGACAAACGGTAAATCCAATTGACTTGAAATTTGAAACCTTACAATAATATCACATTACGGATCCGATGAAACTGGTTTCGTCGGAATCCGAGACTTTTTGAAAAATGGCTATTTTAACTCGCCAAATTAAAATTAAAAACAATTCGATGCGTTTCGAGCTGCCACGCTCAAACGATAACTCCGATTGATACGAAAATTGAAATCCAGTAACAACTAACTATTACGGATCCAATGGAACTAGTTTCGTTCAATTCTGAGACTGTTCAAAAATTGGCTATTTTACAGTCGATAATTAAATATTAAAATATTCAATTTTCACAAATTAACTCTTAATTCGATTTTAAAAGTTCTAAAATATCATTCTAACTCCAATATGATAAAATAAAATTTTACAAATCATTTTCAATCATATTTAACCCAATTTTCAATTATTTCCATAATTTAACATATTAAATTATCGATTTAATTATTCAATTAAATCCAATTATTCAAAATAAAATTTATTCGACTTATAAATTTCACTTATTAATATTTAAAATTAATTAAATATTCAAATTTTAATAAATTAAAATTCTGGGTCGTTACAATCTTCCCCCCTTAAAAGAATTTCGTCCTCGAAATTATTAAATAAGAAAAGTTACAGAATCTATCAACTTTTCAAAATCCATAGTCAAACTTCTTATAATACTTTACTAAGTTTTCAAATCATACTTAGTTATCTTTTCAAAAACAATTACTATTGTTTAACTTTCAATTCCAATCAAAGTTAATAGTTTTCAAAACTTTCCAATTTTCTCAAATTTTTTCTAACGCCTTAAATTTCCGGAAAAATTCGCCATAGCCTCCTTTGCGTGGCTCGATCCGAAAAAAAATGACAGTATATATATCACAAATATACATCTCATCAAGTAATGAGGCATCCCGAAGGTAAAAAGTATAAAAGTACGGTATGTAATCCGAGATATGTACCTTATATTTTATTAGCGAGCATATATGGCTAATATAGCGCGAAAGCGAGCTCCAAATGCGAAGCAAACGCGATCCGCACCTACTAAACACTCGACAAACAACATGAGAACATGCATATATGACAATAGTATCGATATACAACATATAGCAACATAATAACTATATATGCCAACATAGCAAATGCAAACAAACAACAAATGCAAACATCAACCAACTATCATTCGTAACCAATAAATATTCATTTATATTCTCATTAATATTCAATGAAATGGTTTTCAATTTAATCACATTCGATTCATTAACAGTGGATGTTTTTACAACATTTATTTTCAATTAGTTTATATTTACTAATTCATATTCAAGTTGGTTCACTTCCAATTCAAATTCAAATTTATTTTAGATTCATTTAACTTCCAATTGAGTTTCAATTACTTTAGCTTCCAATTTCATTAACTCAATTTCATTAATACTTAATGAATTATATATATAATCAACTAACAATCATATATCAACCAATGTATATTAATTACAACCAAATTCCTTTACTTATATTCATTTAATTATTCAACTTCCAATTACATTAGATTTTTAATGAATTACACTTACATTTTTTTTTCATACCAACTTTATTTACATTTAATTGATTAACATTTAATCCATTAATTCAATTCAATTATAAAGTTGAATTTCATTACATAACTCAAGTTCATATTTATCACTTAACTTTATTATTTTACTTTGATGCCGAAATCAACTTCATTCAACATCTCTTAAGTTATATTTCATTTTATAAACATCAATTGTTTTTACATAACTTAAATTCCTACTTATAAAACAATTCAAATTTCAATTCTAAAGTAAATTTCCATTTAACTTTAAATTCATTTTTATTTTCAACTCATATTCATAAATATATTCATATAGTTTCACTTTTCATATATATAAGTTTATTTCACAATTGTAAATCACATTAATTATAATTCAATTCTTATAATTCTTTTTGCTTATACAATTATCCTTTTACTTAGATTATTCAAACAACTAAACAATCAACTTATATACACTTTAATAATTCTGAAAAATTATTTCTTCATATACAAAATATAATCAAGGCAAAATTATTTCATTTACCCAATTTAAAACAATATTGTGTCGAATTGTTCTGTACAAGTGTTTAGAGATCCCTATCAACACCGTTAATTACTCGTATTAGCCAGAATCTATATACCACTCAACAAACCAATCATCACAATATAAAACAATTTTATATTCACCAACAAATACGCTCTCATAGCTGTTCTTACACTCAAACTCATTCTAGAGTACTGCTGACTCTATCTCTAATGAGTAATACCCAACAGAACCATGGTTGTCGCTTAACCATATGCTCTGATACCACCTGTGACGACCCGTAAATCCGTACCCTTTGAATATACACTAATCTCCATAGATTAATTCAAGATGAACAGAAATACGAATTATCAATGTTTAAGAAAAAGAAAGAGAGAGAAGAAGAGAGGAAAGATAGAAAATAGAGAGGAAAGAAAATAGAAAATAGAACGGAACAGAACAGAAAACAACAGAACAATAACAGAATCTCACAATTCGTAGCGGAACAACATATAATAAATAAATGAATAATCTTTAAACAAAGAACTATATCAATTATTACATTTTATACATTACATAATATCATCAAAGTGTACAACAATATACAACAACAAATAGTGCAGCGGAAAAAAATACTATATACTAGTAATTACGCCATGCCATCCAGCTAGCCTCCAACAACTCCAGAATATCCAGAATATCCTAATAAACCTTAACTCTTGACTGCCCGTGTGGAAATTGGTGGGCATCCAGAGTTTAGGAAGGAAAACAATAAACTCCGAGTCAGTCATGTGACTGGTGTGGGAACTCAAAACAGTTTATTTATCTTTAAAATCAAAATAGAGGAATATTTTTAAAGTCAATTCGCAATGCTTTTAAAAATGAGACTACCATAAGACCTCCCGCCACACACACAATGCAAACGTAGACTTGGAGGAGATTTCTTCTTATGTTAGTCAAAGATGCTTGATACGCATTAAAAAGAAACATTTGATATTATTATTAGTGCATAGTGTAGGAAAAATTCATTTCGAAAGTAGAATATAAATCTTAGCCAGCATAGGTACCATTATATTATGCTACTATAGCTACCTCCTGAGGAAGCAGGTTCTACAACTAAAACCGTACAAAGTCTCGTATTGTTTCTTTGGATTTCCAACGAACGATCAGGCCAAGGAACTTCCCATTGCCACATGAGAATGCCTCTGGATGGACATCCCCGAGAACCAAACCGGATCTCTACCAACACAAGGCCGGGTTACCCCTAACTGAGTAACAACTGACTGAATATGCCATCCCCTGGTCCTTTGGGACCTTTCAACCGAGCGCTCGCAATCAATTCACACAATCATAAAGTGTTTTCAACATGAGTAAGTATCTGGGCTCCATACCATGATACCACCCTTTTCCAGAAGGAAATGCACATATCCTAAAGGGCGCTACCCCTCATAACCTTGCTGCATCTTTCCTGTTTTGACCATTCACGGGGTGTGAGGCTCGACGAAGTCACGTCCACAAAAATGTATTTATACAAAAGCCATGCTTTGGGTCAACAAATGATCATAGAAATGATCACCAAGATAGACGATCAAATAAACGATCCTATCACAAATAATCAACACAATGATCATTTAACAGCAACACTCAGCATGTCACATTACCAAATTGGGAATATATCGCTGATAACATTCAACTACATAACCTCTGAGCTCGTACGTCCCAGAGAAGGGTGTTAAGCTAAAAGAATAAATTCTCCGCCACCAACAGAAATATATTTGAATGAAATCTGCTTTATATCTCAATTTGTAACGTCAGACATACAATCCATACAAGTCTGTTCCGGGCTCGAACAAAACCGAAGGCACTTACAAAGAAGTCCTTGCAATCCGGATATTCACAGTCCTGATCGGATTTCCCATCACATATGGAGAACTCAATACCGGAGCAACTCGGTGCAGAGTCAATCGACAGGTCATCCTATCACTCTCGCAAATAGCGGGTCTTCAACACCGATCTTCAAATGCAATTCATAATGACGTATCACATATTCGGAATCGGTTATACGACCCCATGGTCCTTTCCCGGTTAACCCGAATAGTGAGCGCTTATTCAAAAATAAGTGTGGCATTCAAATTCAAAACAAATCACATCAAATACCCATTCAAAGGGAAATATTGATAGTCGGTTATTGAACTATCAATGGATATGCACACATCACCAGTTTCCAAATAATTTCCAAATTATTTATTTTCCAAAATATATTTACAAGATAAATAATTTCAACACTTCAAAAATAAATCAATATTTATTTTTAAACAAATTCCACTTTCTCATATAATTCCATAACGAATTTATATTTCAAAATATCCATGCATATGATTTCAATTATTCATTTCAATTTATCTTCAAAAAGATAAATTCTCAAAACGTTTCATTTCACATTGGAAAAACATTTCCATACTTATTTATTCATAAGTAATTCACAAATTTTATTTATTTTCAACCTTTGGAAAATATTCAATATACTTAAATCGAGATTAAGTATATATTTCATTCTTTAAGGAAATCATTCTCTTAAACATATTTATTTAGGCCAAAACGAATGTTACGTAAAACATCGTTACGACAACCCAAAATCTCTAGTGTTAAAATAGATATATAAATCCCAATACTATACAAAACATTTCGTTTCGGAAATCATTTACTATAACAACAGTGTTGTAGTCCACCATTTCCTTCTATTTCTCGAAAATGTTTATTTCAACAATGAATGTTGAAATCTATGGTTTCGAATCTCAATGCATTTAAAACATCGTTAGATCGTTTTAATTCTATTTAAAACATAAAATCTAATCACTTTCTTTAACATATTATTCACTATTCAAAAACGTGAATATACTACATTAATCTAACTTTCATCACTTCTATTCATTTTATTTCAAAGGATTATTCACAGTCAAAAATGTGAATATAACTTCATTAATAGGTTTCAACAATTTACTTATCAAAATAAGTCGTTTGCGGATTTATAAAACAACGTTTATAAATTCCTTTTCTATTTGTTTTATAACTATTTCCTTTTATAAATCTCCTTTATTAACATATCTCAATTCATATCTCATGATATACTAGAAATTCATATTATAAGTGAAACACTTATAATTTATTCGTTTACAAGAATCGTTCTTTTAAACATCCCAATTTGTAAATCTTATAATTTACAAGATTCATTTATTTACCCAAATCTAGTCTTTTAATAACTTTACAAATTTTATAAACCTACTGCTTATAAAATTCGATTTATAACTTCACGTTTATAATTCTATAAATTTCATTCATTTATGAAATTCATTCACAATTTATTCTAACACTTATAAAACTCGTATTATAACTCAAATATTTTTAATTTATAAATTATCAATTTGTAAGTCTTATATAAATCAATTTATACTATTATTTTAAAACATCTTTAATTCCCTTTATAATTCCATCATTCTGATTTATAAAATAATTAAATTTCATAAATTCTATTTTTAAACTTTTCACAATAAATTCTAAAATTCCGATTTAACTATTTTATAAAATCATTAGCAGCATATTCTCAAAAATCAGTTTTTAACTATATTTCTCAAAAATCATAATTTTTATATAACATTAAAATTATACGTTTATTTATTTAAAATGGATCAATTCCAAAAATATTTTATAAACGTATACTTTCAAAAATCACTTTAAAATCATTTTAAAATTCCAAAATTTGGTCCAATGATGCTACACACCAAATAGTCAATCACGACTACAACGACATCATATATCGATTTGATAATCCATCAAATATCAAAATATCTGAAATCAAATAAATACTGTTGAGGAATCCAGTTGGATCCCTCCAACCTGTTTTCCTGCATCCACAAACATTAGCACAATACCAATTTCGCTCCAGTACGAAATTATCGCGGTATATGGGATTTAAATACTATCCGCTTAATAGACGGCGCAATAGGGTCTCATCCACTAAACAAATGCGGGAAATCAATAACTCCAATATATACATATGCCAATATATATATATATATATATATATATTGCTATTATATATAATACCAATTTCACTGTTTATGAAATATTCGCGGTATATGTTTTTAATAAATAACATCCGCTTACTAACGGCGCATAATGTCTATTTTAACAATCAATAGATAACAATCATCATTCAAACATGCATTCAAATATTTTAAATCTAACTATTTAAAATAAAATCGAAACTGATTCGATTGAGTGAGAAGTTCTCACCTTGATTTTAATTTCGTTTTAGCGATTTATTTCGAATAAAATTAAACGGACGTTTAATTTTACCCGAAATTCTCACTAACTCCAAACGACTCCAATCCAATTCCATCGCGTAGTGCTCGTCCATACGATTCCAACGCAACTGGTTTCGCGCGTTTTCGACCTCGTATGAAAAAGTTATGCATTTTATAAGTTTATACGAGTTTATTTATAACAATTTACAACATTTTAATTAAATTTAAACCTTCATTCAATATAGGCTGTAGGATCCAACACCTCCCTCATCTGCACCGTGCGCACCATCATCTCCTTCATACGCGTTTACAGGCAAACAATCGTGCCATAGAACCCATCAACACCTAATTAGGTTTTAAATTTGCAACTCCTTCGCTCGATTACAATTCGATCCAAGAACACCACCACGCGCGCCTCCCCTCACTCCACCCACGGCCCAAGTGCGGCCACGTGTGGCCCCCCCTCCCCCATCTGCACGCAGTTCGAGGCCGAACGCGTGCGCTTCCTCCCCATTTTCTGGCCACCACACTGCTCGAAACTCGATCACCACCGGTCATCATGAAGCTCTCACTGCCGTCTACAATTCTCTAGTTGAAAGTTTGTTGCAATACTTCACGGATTTGAAGAGATTTGAGGGAGAAGAGTTGACAATTCTGGCCGTTCGTTTTAGGGGTGGCGGCTAGGGTTTTGATTTTTTTTTTTTTTTTTAATTTATGAAGGGGAGGGTGTCTATTTATAGAATTTCGAACGAACACTATTCATCCGAGAATTCCAAACTCCGATTTACGCACCGAAACTGACGTTCCTAAGGTTTATCCCGCGTTCCGGACACAATAGAACAGGTTTCGAAAGCTAATTCGATCATCTGTGCGAGTTATGGCTACAAATGTTCAATTTAAATTAAACCGATTTAAATCGATTTCTAGGCGTTTAAATTTGTACCGGACAAACGGTAAATCCAATTGACTTGAAATTTGAAACCTTACAATAATATCACATTATGGATCCGATGAAACTGATTTCGTCGGAATCCGAGACTTTTTGAAAAATGGCTATTTTAACTCGCCAAATTAAAATTAAAAACAATTCGATGCGTTTCGAGCTGCCACGCTCAAACGATAACTCCGATTGACACGAAAATTGAAATCCAGTAATAACTAACTATTACGGATCCAATAGAACTAGTTTCGTTCAATTCTGAGACTGTTCAAAAATTGGCTATTTTACAGTCGATAATTAAATATTAAAATATTCAATTTTCACAAATTAACTCTTAATTCGATTTTAAAAGTTCTAAAATATCATTCTAACTCCAATATGATAAAATAAAATTTTACAAATCATTTTCAATCATATTTAACCCAATTTTCAATTATTTCCATAATTTAACATATTAAATTATCGATTTAATTATTCAATTAAATCTAATTATTCAAAATAAAATTTATTCGACTTGTAAATTTCACTTATTAATATTTAAAATTAATTAAATATTCAAATTTTAATAAATTAAAATTCTGGGTCGTTACAGTATAAAGATGTCTCTTTATGGTTTTAAGGTCATTCTCCTTTTTTGATGTCTCCACCGACGTCGTTGCTCGGCCTATCTCTACATTTCCATATTGAATTGCGGAGTTATGTTCTTCTCAAGATTTCTGCAATGCACAGTTTCTTCTTACACTTGAACATTTACCTTCTTAATCGATTTACCCATTTCGCAAGAATTTGTGATCAAATAGGGGTTAATATTCCTAAGTTCAACTGTTAATGGAAGCACCACTTAATGTTAGACTGAAATTTGGTCTAATCTAATATGTTGTGGTCATGAAGAGTCAATGATACTTGAATAAGGCTTAAACGCTTATTCAAGTGTGCTATTGTTGAGTTCACATGATGAAATTATGCAATAGTAATTTGTCAGATTCCTTGACTAAAAAGTCACAAGTTCGAACATGACCAACGACCATTAAAAGTACCAAATTTGAGCTTTTATTATGCATAAGATAAAAATGTAAATGAGATGAAGATCAGTTTAGAATTCTTCCATATAGGGGATACGTGCCTACTTATAGAGAACCTTAGCCCCCGGATTCATGACATGTGTCATTTGGGTATAGTAAATGGTTATGTTTTGTTGATGTTGTTTGGAATGACATGTGGCACAATCTATCTCTAGCTTCCCTATGATGGTGTGGCACAGTTAGTCTAATAGGAGAATGCCACGAGATAGTTGGTGTATTTTCAAAGCGCTATAGCTCAGAATATTCAACTTCTAATAGCTCGACCAATCAACATGTGATAGCCCTGAAATATCAACATTCGGTAGTTTAATCAATCAACATGCGATAGCCCTGAAATATCAACATTCGGTATTTTAATCAATCAACATGCGATAGCCTTGAAATATCAAACTTCGATAGCTTAATCAGTCAACGTGTGATAGCCTTAATATATCAAACTTCGATAACTCAACTAAGTCAACATGCGATAACCCTAAAGTATCAACATTCGATAGCTTAATAAATGAGCGTGCGGTAGCCTTGAAATATCAACCTTCGATAGCTCAACTAAGTCAACTTGTGATCGCCTTTAAATATCATCCTTTGATAGCTTAATAAATCAATGTGCGAAAGCCTTGAAATATAAACCTTTGATAGCTTGACAAATTTTGAATGTCAACCTTCGATAGCTTAATCAATCAACATGTGATAGCCTTGAAATACCAACCTTCCATATCTCAACTAAGTCAGTATGCGATAGCCCCAAAATATCAACTTTATATAGCTTAATCAGTAAACATGCAATAGCCCTGAAATATCAACATTCGATAGCTCAATAAGTCAATACGCAATTGTTCTAAATCACCAGCTCGCGATAGCTCCACCTTTAACTTTATCATGCATTGATTTAATTTGCATCAACTTTTGATAGCGTCATTTGTCAATTTACGATTGCTTTGATCAACTAAACTTTTGATAGCCTTATTATATTCAACCAGCAATTACTACATTATTCTTGAATTCACCAAGGCTCTTTTTCTTATCAACTTGTGATTGCCCTCTTTCATTAACTTGCGATGGTCCTACTCATATCATTCTACAGTAGTTCTATAATGTCAACTTGCCACGGCTTATTGCTATCAGCTTACCATAGCATGTTCCTTGTCAATCTGCGACAGTTTCGCTTCAATATGTGATGGCTAATCTCAATGTCTAATAGCCTTTATTCCTCAATTTGTGGTAGTTTCAAAGTGCAATATTTTTCACATATTGTCCATTTTTGGATATTTTGGATGTAACACTTGTCCCCTCTCCTGTAAGAAGATTTAATATGATTTAACTTAAGAAAACTTCTGTTCTTATTTTTTTCCTCTTCTCGGGTTGTCAACCCTTGTTGTTATGCTTTCCGTCATTGATCGTTTGTGCTCCATGACATGTAATAACTTCTGGTCTCAAGAATCTTGATTTTTCAGCAAGTTGCTTTATTGAAGAGATTTTCAACACTTAGAGGTTTTTACAATATATTTATATTTGTAATAATCATTTTATTGAAAATGTTCTAAGGGGTGTACAAAAAGATTTACCCACCCCCCTCCCCTAATGGAAAAAAATCTGTAGTTGCTCTCGTTTTTTGGTGACCAATTATCGTTTTTTCACTAGAACCCATTGAAAATGGTTTTTACTGAACCATCATCGCCTTTTCTTATTTTCCAATAACTTGTCAATGAATTTTGCTATGCATGAGGAGTAAAATTTCAAACCATTTTATTTTGGTGGAGTCTTCATAACAGTTTCTTTGTCTAGGTGAAGTCATACTAAAATTTGCCTCACCCACATCAATTATGAAGTCACTTTAAAGTGTTGTTTCTTGAATGATCCATAACAACACATTTGTATGCATTATACAAAATTACTAAATACTAATATTGCTAACCATATATTACAAAAGTCATAGCAATATAAACGTGAAAAGAAAAAATATGGAGATTGTCGTTAATTCTTTTTCGATGTTGTAAATATGTTTTAGGCTTTAACCCGATTATCGGATGAAATATGAACCCATAGCTATTGGGGGTTTTCAACTTTTTTATTTGAATCACTTCTTCCTCTAGTCATCTGCTGCTTCTCCAAGGTCTACCATTATTACGTTGACTATTTATCATCGGTTGGGCTCGTATGGGTCTGACCGCTAGTTGTTTAAACTAGGGATAACAATTGAGCGGGTTAGGACCGGTTTTTCATGCCCCAAACCCGCCCTGGGTTTTTCAAACACTGACTAAAACCCGTTTTGTAGATCTAGTGCGGATCAAGATTTTTACTTGGATCCCGGAACCGGTTCGAGTGAGGATAGACCCGCCCCATCCCAAGACCCGAAGAGAATTTATATGTTCATTCAGAATTGTATATTAATGTACATGTATTTAATTTATTTTATTTGTAAGAGACATTCTCTAAATGATATTGAATATAAAGGATTAACAAATCATCATTAAGTAGTAAAGTGATTTTATGATATATCAGTAGTATGAGTTGGTTAGGGCGGGTCATTCAAGCCCCAACCCGAACGTAGATCCGGAGCTTCCAAGAGCGGGTCATGGGTCCACCCGCTCCAACGACCTAATGGGACGGGTATTAGCAGGTCAAAACTAGGGTTGGTCTACCAGTTTTAGACCTCAGAACTGTCCCATTGTCATCCCTAGTTTAAAACATGAAGCTAAAAATGAATAGGGTAGATAAAATAGTGAAGAGGGTGATTTGTAATGCAATCAGGATGAACTTGAAAAAGAAAACAGTTTGTTTTTGTATGATCGAGAAAAGGAGAGCCAAACATTCGAGAATTTACAGTTTTTATGTCTCTGTTATGATCAATCCCGTAATGATACCTGATTAGTTTGAGTAGCAATATTTTAGGCTCTATTTGGTTAAATTTTGTGTTTTATGTTTTGCATTTGCAACATTCAAAACAAAAGAACGAGGATAACGGAAGAAAATTAAAAATTTAGGCAATTATGATGACAGCGGAAGGACGGCGGATGCGATGAAGCGACGGTGAAAGTGATAATTATTTCTCAAAATACGAAAATTTTCATTTTATATGTCAGCGTTATTTTTTTCGAAATTGTTGTTTTTTAAAAATATGTACATCGTGTATACGATTGTTGGAAAGAAACACAAAATTAAAAATACCAAACCAAATGGGAGTTTTTTCGACATTTTCTAGTTGCAAACTGGGCCTCATCATCTCTTTATTATCCAATAACAAAGCGAGTTTTATGTCTAGTCGCGTAAAGACGATTGATTTGCAGATTCCAAAATAAAAATGGAAAGGTATGCGAAGCGAAATTGGTTATCTTTAATTTTTGGAAAAGACAATGCGTGCGAAAGTTCTTCAAAATCCACCATCCTTTACGGTTGTTTTTAAAATACCACTGTCAACTCCTGGTATGGTTGAAGGACAAGATGTAGTGGTATAACCTTTAGATTTGATTTAAGATTTTGACAAAAAAGGTCAGATTATTTACTTCACTAGTTACCATAATCAAAAAAATCGAGATCGTTTTATCTCATTACGTTAATCTCAGTTCATTTAATCCTTCTTCCATGAACGTGGAATTAACTTTCCGTAAACAAATTAAATTGTGGATATCTTCTACTTTTATCGTCTCCATTTTGTTCAAAATTTATATAAATAAATTCAATTGAAATAGCAGAACCATTGGATCTGTGGCGCAATGGTAGCGCGTCTGACTCCAGATCAGAAGGTTGCGTGTTCGATTCACGTCAGGTTCAACTTTTTTCCCACCGTTTACTACTTCCCACCTGCCTCGCTTCTGCTATTCCCCCACCCCCTTTGCTACAAATAATTATACCCACCACAATTATTTTCCCCCAATCTATAACATTAGCTTTTAAAATTCCAAAATGTTAAATTTTAGCCGATTCTTAAGCAAGGATCCAGATTATGGGCAGAAAAGGTTTCTTTTTCACCTGGAATCCTCTTGCGGCTTTGCAACTCCAACTTTGTTCGCTATAAGTGCTGCTTTTCTCCTCTTTCTCTTACAACTGCAGATTATATGAAGAAGATTCAGTATTCATTTGCCACTGTTATTTTCTCTTCTGCCTTACCGCTGTTTCACCTTGAAAATTCCTTGATTAAACAATAAAAATACTCTTAGCAATATAAAATGATGAAGTAGGATAAAAATAAGAAGCATTCAAATGATATATTCCTGCAAAGATAGAACCCAATGAACATAGAATAATAACACAAATGGAAAGACCATTGAACCAAATAAAAGAATTTTACCTAAAATAGAAGGAAATATACGAATACGCATTGCGGCTGCTTCTTCAATCGGATTGTACCTAAATTCATCAGGAATGTCAACAAATAGTAGTTCCACTACTGCATCAAATAGAAAAGGATACAATGAACAGAAGGAAAACAATATTAAATTTCAATACAATTTTCAAGGACAATACTGACATATCAGGTTCAAAAACATTTAAAAAAGGTCGAAGTAGCTAAAAATCATATCAAAACTTAATCTATTTCTTGGTATTTTGGAGGAACTGAAAACGTCTTCGAACGATAGCGGTTTGGCAGATTTGGACCCGATTATTGCTTATTTGAATGGCGCCAACGGGGCCGCTTTCCTTGCTGCCGTAATCCAAGTCCGCCTTAAGGGCGGAGAAGTCGCCCACGGTTAGTGTTAACGCTGAAATTTGAACGCTAACACCCCGGTGTGTGAAGTGTAGTTGTGAAAGCACCACCCGATAGATCGGGAAAGAATTATAAGCAAGTAATAGCGGAAAAGCAGTAAACAACAGCAATTTTATAGTGGTTCGGCTTATGGGTATAGCCTACGTCCACTTTAAGTACTTTTATTGATGATCACGTTACAAGTTGATACAAATCTTCTCAAGTACAATACACTTTGAATTACAAAAGACTTAGAACAAGTAGCTCAAACTTCGATGTTGACAAAAATCTTCAAATCCATGGTGGATGTAGATGATTTCTTTATGAAGTTCTTTTAGACGTTCTTTGAATCTCAAAAGCTTTAAGTGTTGAAGTAGTCTGGAATTCGGCAGAGTAATGGCGCTTGAAATTGATCGACCAAAAGTCCCCTTAATGTTGGAGGTAGGTTGGTATTTATAGGCAAAGATCTTGGACCTAAGCTAAGTCGTAACCGGTTCTGAATCGCCCCCGACCCAGCTAAGTCGTGGCCGACTTATGGGAGCACCACTATGATCTAGCTGAGTTGATCTTTCTTCGCTGAATTTGCACAAGTCCAAAGTCGTCACCGGGTCAAGCCAGGTCGCAGGTCGTTCCCTCTCTCTGATGCATGGCCTCCGACTTAAATGGGAAGTGCATGCTCAAATAGGTCGTTGCCGATTTAATGAATTGACGAGCTAAACGTGAACTAACTCCCTTGCCCAGGTCGCGCACATCCTAGCACAGACCATGAGTCGGTCACGACACAAGTGTAAGTCGTGAACTTGTTCCACTCAGTTAGGTCGGTAAACATGTTAAGTCCTTAAGTCGGATCGAATTAGGTCGGCAACTTCATTAGGCAGTTAGGTCGGCACCATGTTAAGTCGGATCCTTTGTTATTTCTTGAGTCGTTAGGCCAGTTCCTTCTGAAGCACTAGGTCGGCATCTATGTGAAGGCATTGGGTCGGCATGCTCCTTAACCAGTTAAGTCGGTATCGATTTAAGTCGGCCACCTTGTTAATCAGTTAGGTCGGCTATCCCTTTAAGTCCTGAGTCGGCGCCATCTCCACATACTGGACCACTGAGTCGTAACCGAGGCAGGGTTAACATTTGCCCCTCGAAGTATACGCCTTGGGATTAAGTCGTGTGCTTCGATTCCTTTTAACTCGGTCACTCTTAGGTCGGTAAGTCGTGAACGACTTATCAGCTAACTCGTGTATGATGACCCGTATCATTTCACTTCAGAATATAAGCCGGCCTCCTTCAACCTTCTTCGTCACTTATTCATTCACTCAATTTCGATTCTGCCATTAAAATTCTCCTGAGTTCTTTAAGGCGATTCCATCCTACCTGATCACCAGTAATTCCTACTATTCATTGCGTAAGTGATTCTACTCCTCCCTTGATTGTAGATTACCTTCGGTTCTCAAACTTTATCGCTTGAATTCGAACGGCCTCCTTGCATGATGCTTCATCACGAATTCTATCATATTTGCCGTTGATGAAACTCAGGTTGCTCGATTAAAAGTTCGATGAAATAATGAAAGTGGCTCGTCGTCTTAGGCTAATCGTTTGAGATTACCATGCGACAAATTTATGATAACTTCGAACTGATTTAGTGGACGGTCCGGCAGCAGGTAATGGTATGAATGGAATAGGGGTTTTTGCTGGTGGAGGAGCGGTTAGCGGGCTAATGGGTTGAGTGGAGTGAGGTATTGGTTTAGACGCGACCCAGTGATTTTAGGTGACTCATCTTTTGGCCGATTCAAATCATAAATCATGACCGTGTTAGTGCTTGAGTGAGACCCACCGACCTACCATTCTGCCGATCTAAGCTTTAAACCGTGGCCGAGATAATGCCAGAAAGAAGCTTACCGATCTAAACTTTAAAGCTTGAATCGTGACCGAGCTAACACTTGAGAAATTCCTGCCTTTTGAACCAGAGCTTGCGACCTAGGGGAACGAGTTGCCAAGTTAAACTATTTAGACCTTGACCTGCTACCGACTTAGCTTTATCTTGCAAAAGAATTTTAAACCGTAGCCGAGTTAGTACTTGAGCTTCAGACATGTTATCATTTAGGAGCATGGGCCTACTTTGAGCATTTGCCTTGAGCTAAAGAACTAAATTTTCTGAATTTTTGAACTTTAAACTTGCCTGAATCTCCTTGTATTATGCCGCATTAACTTATAAGCTGCTAACCTGCTAAAAATAACAAACAAAGAGAACCAAGGCGAAAATACTGCCATTGACTGCCCACGTCAGATGTCAGATTAGTCAAGACAAAACAAACAACTTAATTATATTGCATGAAATGTTTGCGAATCAATCAATTAGGGTTAAGCATTAGTGCAAAGTATCAACAATCTGAACTGATTTGTCTGCACCAACATCTTACTTGCATATTTAGGCTTAAAACAATAATCCCTGAATTTCATAACTAACAAATGTTTGCTAGTTTTTATTCCAGTTATATTTGTTTACCGCTTGATTGATTCTACACAACAATTCATACACTTTAGGAAACGTGCACCTTCATGTTTGAATACCCAGTTGTTTATGTAGAATGACTTCCCATCGAGAAGAAGAAGTGGTAACTCAAGAAGAAGAAACTTTCCCGACAACAGTTCCGATAGAGAATCCTCCGGAAAGAACTTCGACTATTCTATCTTTGAGAACATTTATTCAGCTGCGCACTCAATTTGGCTTTGCTGAAAATGATGTCCTATTCCCTGGGTCAAATGATACTGCTGATAATCCTCCCCATGGTTTCGTTGCAGTCAACCGCCACATGTGCTTAAGTGGGGCGATTCCTCCTTTTAATGACTTCCTTCGAACTCTTCTTCTCCGGTTGACAATCTCTCCATTTCAACTTCATCCTAATGGTTATGCCATCTTGATGGGGTTGTGTGTTTTGTTTAGAAGAACTCTTGATCGCCTACCGAGTTTTGAAGAAATTCGTTATCTGTGCTCGTTTACAAAGAGTAAAGATCATCCTTCACTCATTATTGTGAGAAGTGCTAGAAACCGCAAGCTCCTTTCCGATCTCACTGAAAGTGTTCATGGATTTTTGAACCAGTTTTTGCTCGCTGTCCTCCAAGGTTTTATGCCATCTGGAGAATAGGAAGTAAGACTAGTGTTTCCATTTTTTCGTTTTTTGAAACTTTTTTCGAGATCCGAACTTTCAGTTGCTAACTTCATTCTTTGCTCTTTTCAGCACTTCCTCTCCCTTCTAGAGATCCGATTCATAAACAAGTTTTTGAGAGGTTGAGTGCCGTGGCTGCGGAAGAAAGGAGCATAAAATTTCTGCTGAAGGATGAATTTTTACACCAATACGGGCTTCTACACGCTTCTCGTTCTACGCATGCTCATGAAGTTCCAACAGAAGTTCCCGATTCTCCGATGAAAACTCCTGACGCCCCGGTTACTGTCGAACAACTCACATCAAAAGAGTCTAATATTGAAGCTTCATTGGTGAAGTGTTCCACTCCTACCGACATTATGGGGTCATCTAGTAAGACGGTGCTTGCTCCGATCGAGGAAGAAGAAGAACCTTCACGGCCTCTCGGGGGATTAGCTGATGTAGGAATTGAGAAAACAAGTCCCACCAAGCATGATGGTGACGATGTTTATGAGGGGTTGAGCGACATAATAGTGACTTCGCAGGAGCTTTTTAGAGATGACGTATCTAAAACTATCTCTCCTGTAATTGAGGCGACGTCTCTTCTTCGACAAACACCAACACAAACATCAACTCCTCATACCCAAGCTATCATCACCTCTGCACCAAAGAGTGGTTTGTAGCTTAATGCGTGTAGCTTGCACATCACACAACACTTAGGATTTTCCAGCACATTTATGCACTTATCTTCTTATACTTTAAAGATTTCTAAAGCTTATCTTTTCTTATTTCAGATTCTTCAATGACACGCGGCGGATCATATTATCAGGATTTCCAACGCTACGGGGGGCGTGGCCAATATAATTATGGGCGCTACTTCGCCTCCTATAGAGAGTCTGACGAAGAGAGGGCTGCTCGAAAGGCTCGTGAAAGGAGGGATGCAGAAGAGCGTTATGACAGAAGGGATAGGGATGAGCACCACGATTCTTCGCAGAGAGGTGATGATTCTCACAAAAGGAAATCTCACGATGACCGAGGAAAAGGTCACGTAGTTGAAGGTTCAGGCAAACGAGCCCAATATGGTGAGAGACATGCTTCCACTACTCCCGAAAAGCCTACTGCCCCTGCCCCTCTTGACATTCCTTCCGACTCTCCTGCTCTCAGGAAGGAAGACATCCAGACAATAATAAGCAGGCCTAAATTTCAAGTGGGACCGGGCCCAGCCACTTTACAAAGTCGTTTTCCGCAGTGGTGTTTAAAGGGTGTGAGGTTCGATCTCGACCTGGTCCCTATTGACAAGCCTGCTATGCTACGAAATCTTGACGCCGTTAAACTTGATATCGAGAGGATGTCAAACTGGCAGAAGCTTGTTGATGAGCTTCAACGAGTTAACCGCGCCAACTTAGAGGCTATGCTCACCATGGAAAACGATAAGGCTGAGTGGCAAAAGGTCCTTGAGCAGCATGATACCGAAATGAGAAGCATTACTTCCTACAACGAGGAGCTCGAAGCAAAGGTTGAGAAGTTGAAAGATGAGCTTGCTGCTTCCTCTACTTCATACTCTCAAAAAGAAGAAGTGCTTCTCAGACAAGTAAGAGATGCTCATGCCAGTCAGAGGGACGCCGAAGACAGGCTCGAGGCACAAAAAAGAATCAGTGAAGGCTATGTCTCTGATATTGCTGAGCTTCGAAAGAAAAACAACTCCCAGGAGGCGGAGATACAAATGCTTAAGCTTCAGCTTGCCAAAACTGAAAGGGAGCGCGATGAGGCTGTCGCCGGCAAAATCGCAGCCGAAGAATCTCATGAGGCGACCAAAAACAGCTTCGGCTCAACATTATTCGACTTCTACTTGCATAGCGTCTTGGGGCGTGGAAGCCTCGCCTTTCTTGGTCCCAAGTATGAGATCACTTTAGCTGAAGTGTGGGAGGCCGCCCTCGATATGCTTGGTGCTGAAGGTGCTGGTTATGACGAGTCAGCCCTGGAAAGGCATTATTTTGATGAAGACACTCGCGCTGCTCTCGCCAGGGGAAAGGAACAACTTGCCAAACTAAGAACCGAAGTGACGGAAGGGGACCAGCTGGGGAAAACCACTTCAACTACTCTAGTCCAGCCACCTTCTTCGTCTGAAGTCGACATTATTGGTTCCAGTTCCCATCTCGCATCTCCCACCAAAGTTACCGCTGATATTACAAGCACACAAGGCGGAGACGAGGGTGAAGAGAGCGCTGATGCGCAAGCTTATGAAGTCGATATCAGGAAACCAGCTTCTCCAGGTAACTTCACTGTTAATCTCGCTACTGTCAATTCTGCTCAAGCGGGTTACTCGTTTATTTCGCATGAGTTTCACGAGCTCCTTGGCTATTTTCTCAACCTTGACGAGCCTTCATCTCCTCTCTTTACTGACTTTAACCTTTTTTCTTCTGTAGAGAAAGTACCAAGCACTGCTCAAACTTCTACTCCTCTGGTCATCCTTCCTTCATCTCTTCAGGCGGTGCCTCCTTCTGCCTCGCAACCTGGATCACAGGAGGAACAAATAGAGGCTCTTCACGGCTTGGATGATCCCATCGCTTCGCAAGAGCAGAAAGATGAGAGACCTGAGGGAGGTGACATATCCCCGGAACGGACTCCTTCTGACGACATTGTTCTATCAAAACTTGTCACTCCGGGGAGTGAGTCTTCCTCACAAAGGAGAGAGAAGCGTGGGACATCAAAGAGGAGGGGGAAGAAAATCACCGCCACTGAAGAGGAGCCGGAAGTTGAACCGGTTACACCTACCTCTCCTACTTCCCTTATACCCACTGGCCGACCTGGAAAGCTGGTCATTCGACCGGGTAAAGGGTCCAAAGGAGGGAAGAAGAAGTGAAGATTTTAGCTTTTTGTCTTTTATATGAACTGGCCGAGAGTTGTGCGGGTATCGGCCCCCGCTTTTATTTTGAAAACCTGTATCTGCATTATAGTTGAATAAAATGATTCTTCGTTTGTACAAACTTCTGTTTGAATTTGAGAATGCATTTACTATTTATTTTTGCACAAGTTTATTTATATGATATTGCAGCGGGCTTATGGTATGTTGTTTGAGTATTACTTTACTGATGCAGCTATGCTACTATACCATGTTGCCCCCATACCTTAAGCGTGCTGCAATATTTTATACTTCGAGGGGACTTGCACTCTTATTTGTTAAAGAATAATTATTTTATTCTTTAAAGAAAATTTTTATAGAGTACAACTCCCTTCGTATAAGTTTTTACGCTTTGTCGTTCGAAGAAATCACTTTTTTCTTTTGCTTATGTGCATATTTTACCAAGTGAATTCCTCTATGTGGTAAAGCGAACCTCTGAAGGGTACTTTAACTTCTTTTCTTTTTTCTTTTTTTTTTTTTTTTACGATCATTTTCCATAGTAGGCAAATTACTTTTCCTTTGAAAGTTAAAGTACGCTTTTGATGAGGATTTTTTTTATATATATATAGAAAGTTGTACCTCTGAGGAGGGATTTTTCACGTTTCAACACTTGGAAGTTTTATTTCAATCTCGGTGAAACGTGTACCTCCAAAGAGTTATGCCTTAGAAATCCTTTTCACGTTTCAACACTTGGAAGTTTTATTTCAATCTCGGTGAAACGTGGGTTTCCGAAGAGGTCTTTCTTCTTAATTGTGTCCCCGGGAGGGGGTTGTACCTCTGAGGAGGGATTTCTCACGTTCCAACACTTGGAAGTTTTATTTCAATCTTGGTGAAACGTGTACCCCCAAAGAGTTGTGCCTTTGAAGAAAGCCTTTTCACGTTTCAACACTTGGAAGTTTTATTTCAATCTTGGTGAAACGTGTACCCCCAAAGAGTTGTGCCTTTGAAGAAAGCCTTTTCACGTTTCAACACTTGGAAGTTTTATTTCAATCTCGGCGAAACGTGGGCTTTCAGGAAGGTCTTTCTTCTTGCTTGCATTTCAACTCTGGTGAAGTGTAATTCCGAAGAGCGGCTGTTACACTTCAACTCCTGGTGAAATGTGCCCCCGAAGAGGTCTTTATTTTGTTTGCATTTCAACTCTGGTGAAGTGTAATTCCGAAGAGCGGTTGTTACACTTCAACTCCTGGTGAAATGTGCCCCCGAAGAGGTCTTTATTTTGTTTGCATTTCAACTCTGGTGAAGTGTAATTCCGAAGAGCGGCTGTTACACTTCAACTCTTGGTGAAATGTGCCCCAGAGATGGTTTACATTGCCTGGAAGTTACTCTCTCATGGTTGGTGGGTCATGACTCCTCCAATCTTTTTTGTTGAGTAGAGAACTTTCTTTTTTGTGGCATATGTCCCATTAGAGGTCTTTGTCCTCCGAAGAGTTGTGCCTCCGAAGAGGAGCATTTTGCCTCCGAAGAGGGCTTTGGTCTCTGAGGAGAAGCATTCGGTCCCCGTAGAGAAGCATTTCGCCTCCGAAGAGGGCTTTGGTCTCTGAGGAGAAGCATTCGATCCCCGTAGAGAAGCATTTCGCCTCCGAAGAGGGCTTTCGTCTCTGAGGAGAAGCATTCGGTCTCCGTAGAGAAGCTTTTTGCCTCCGAAGAGGGCTTTGGTCTCTGAGGAGAAGCATTCGGTCTCCGTAGAGAAGCATTTTGCCTCCGAAGAGGGCTTTGGTCTCTGAGGAGAAGCATTCGGTCTCCGTAGAGAAGCTTTTTGCCTTCGAAGAGGGCTTTGGTCTCTGAGGAGAAGCATTCGGTCTCCGTAGAGAAGCATTTTGCCTCCGAAGAGGGCTTTTCACATTTCATCTCACGGGAGTATGTTGACCGGTTGTGGTGAAATGCGTGCCCCTAAGTAGGGTTATTGTCAGGAAGTTTGGAGTTTCCTTTTCTCGGTTGGATGGATTCTCGGGAGTGTGTCGACCGGTAACTCCACGACTTTGTAACGAGAAAGACGCCTTTTTTCGGTGAAGCCCGCTTGAGGTCTTTATCCTCTGAGGAGTTATGCCTTCAAAGAGGGCTTGTGCTTCTGAAATATTCTTTTTGCTGGCTGACGCTTGCTCTCGCATGTCTCTTTGCCGTTGATTCGTGTTGACAATCCCCATTGCTTCGCAAGTGTCACCACTTTCAGCTGCCAGGCCTCTCCCTTACCCAAAGGAGTATATTTTATAGTTAAGCAAATTGGTGGTGGCAGATATAGGTTCTTTAACTTGTTGTTTGTTTGTTCAAACATTTGTAGTTAGCTATATATGATCTGCTTCTATCCACCTTGCTTACTTTTGTTTGAAGTTCTCCTTTTGTAGGATTTGAATATGGGAATTTTGAATGGCTCAGTGCTTGACTGCTGGATGATGTCGCGGATCGCTTGGTCTCGTGACTGGTAAGCTTTGTTTTTATGGTCTGCATTATTAAATCGTTTTTTTTTTAGTAACACGATTAACGTATTTCATATGCCGAAATAAAACAAAGCAGTTTATAATAGTAGGGAACATAAGAATTATAGTGGTTTAGCCGAAACCGGGCCTATATCCACTTTATAGCTTTTATTGATGATCACGTTACAAGTTGATACAAATCTTCTCAAGTACAATACACTTTGAATTACAAAAGACTTAGAACAAGTAGCTCAAACTTCGATGTTGACAAAAATCTTCAAATCCATGGTGGATGTAGATGATTTCTTTATGAAGTTCTTTTAGACGTTCTTTGAATCTCAAAAGCTTTAAGTGTTGAAGTAGTCTGGAATTCGGCAGAGTAATGGCGCTTGAAATTGATCGACCAAAAGTCCCCTTAATGTTGGAGGTAGGTTGGTATTTATAGGCAAAGATCTTGGACCTAAGCTAAGTCGTAACCGGTTCTGAATCGCCCCCGACCCAGCTAAGTCGTGGCCGACTTATGGGAGCACCACTATGATCTAGCTGAGTTGATCTTTCTTCGCTGAATTTGCACAAGTCCAAAGTCGTCACCGGGTCAAGCCAGGTCGTAGGTCGTTCCCTCTCTCTGATGCATGGCCTCCGACTTAAATGGGAAGTGCATGCTCAAATAGGTCGTTGCCGATTTAATGAATTTACGAGCTAAACGTGAACTAACTCCCTTGCCCAGGTCGCGCACATCCTAGCACAGACCATGAGTCGGTCACGACACAAGTGTAAGTCGTGAACTTGTTCCACTCAGTTAGGTCGGTAAACATGTTAAGTCCTTAAGTCGGATCGAATTAGGTCGGCAACTTCATTAGGCAGTTAGGTCGGCACCATGTTAAGTCGGATCCTTTGTTATTTCTTGAGTCGTTAGGCCAGTTCCTTCTGAAGCACTAGGTCGGCATCTATGTGAAGGCATTGGGTCGGCATGCTCCTTAACCAGTTAAGTCGGTATCGATTTAAGTCGGCCACCTTGTTAATCAGTTAGGTCGGCTATCCCTTTAAGTCCTGAGTCGGCGCCATCTCCACATACTGGACCACTGAGTCGTAACCGAGGCAGGGTTAACAGTTAGAGATCCGTGTTTGTCTTGTGATATGGTTGCTCGATTTGAATTGAGTTAACGATTGAGGGAAATGAATGTTTAGGTTTGGATAAGAGGCAAGAGAAGGGAAAACGATTAAGAATGTTTAGGTTAGAGGATATTGAAGAGGAGGAAAATGGAAGAATGGGGAAGACGCAATTGAAGAGTCGACGAAAGGTTGGAGTATAAGCAAGAAGCGGAGAGATGGAAACGAAGAGAAGGAAAAAAAATGCGACGCTTTGTTTCACAAAATATTGAGGTTGCTTGTACGCACTTGAAATGAGACCCAATAATAATATAATAGTATAAATAATAATAACAGCAACAACAATTATCAGTTGAAGATAGATTCCCACATATTGGAATGTTTTTATATTTTGATGCTCAATGTTTTCTGTAATGTTGTGATGCTCAATACTCCCCACAGAAACAAGATTAAAAAAAAGTACTTTAAACAGTTGTCATGTACCCCTGTATCTAATAAGACAAATTCATAGGACTCATTTTACTAATAGGCCTCCTAAGAAAACTTGTTGCAAGAATTGACGTCACCTAGAAACTTATACAAACACGGATATCAATTTTAGAGCAATATATGCCTATTTAATTTGAAACTGCAAATGATATCCATCTTAAAGGAGTACTTTAGACGGAGGCTCTAAAGGTCTTTAGTTTGAATCTCAGATGCATCAAAACTATATTACTATCAGTTTCACCATTTTTTTACCAAAACATTTTTTTGGATACCCAGGAGAACCCGGTAGACCGGTAAACTCTTGAAGTTTTTTTTTGCCAAAACGTTTTTTGAAAGAAAAAGTGAAATGGTTTTTTCTAGGTATACATGCATCACATGGGCATGAGTACTGGAAACTAATAAAAGTAGTGTTCGTGTCTGAAGGTTTCTTGATATTTTGACATGTTCACATCCACAGTAAAAGAAGGGTTGAGATTTCCTCATGGTCTTAGGCAAGAACAAGGGGCCAAAAATAAATATTTCTTATATAGCCAATCATCAACATGAAAAGCCAAAAACACCATTCATAACCAATATCCAAAATATAGAAAATAAAAAACAAATGATGATTATAACTAATCTACATATCACATCAACCAGACACTTCGTATATTTTGAGTTGAAACTTATTCTTCCTGACCACACACCTTCCTCTCACAAGTGAGAAATATGCAATATATATATATATATATATATATATATATATATATATATAGAAAATGTAAAGAGTACTGAATCAAATGTTAAGCCTTAAGGGTTAAGATTTATTATTATTTCACAGCATACCTAACAGTGCAGTATACTGGCTCTTTGCAATATTTGTACAAACCTAGCGACGTATGAATACTTCCGAAATTTAACAAGGAAATCTAGTACACATTTGGGATTGTGTACATTAGTGATTATAAGCGGTAAGGCAGAAGAGAAAATAACAATGGCAAATCTTCTTCACATAATCTGCAGCTGCAAGAGAAAGAGGGGAAAAGTAGCACTTACAGCGAACAAAGTTGGAGTTGCAAAGCCGCAAGAGGATTCCAGGTGAAAAAGAAACCTTTTCTGCCCGTAATCTGGATCCTTGCTCAGGATTCGGCTAAAATTTGACATTTTGGAATTTTAAAAGCCGATGTTATAGATTGGGGGAAAACAATTGTGGTGGGTAGAATTATTTGTAGCAAAAGGGGGGAAAATAGCAGAAGCGGGGCAGGTGGGACGTAGTAAACGGTGAGAAAAAATTTGAACTGACGTGAATCGAACATGCAACCTTCTGATCTGGAGTCAGACGCGCTACCATTGCGCCACAGATCCAATTGTTCTGCTATTTCAATTGAATTTATTTATACAAATTTTGAACAAAATGGAGATGATAAAAATAGAAGATATCCACAATTTAATTTGTTTACGGAAAGTCTTCATACGTAATAATAATAGACGTATTTCACCTGGAATCCTGAGCATTTAATTTGTTTACGGAAAATTTTATTATAGTGGACTATATTTCAAAGAGTAGGCTATCCGCCATTACAATAACTTAGCAAACTTTAAATTTTTGATTACAAACTCTACCCTTTAACATTGAATACACACACACATATATATATATACTAGTACATTTGGTTATTAGGTTTGCATAAACCGACATCTTCCATTCTTCTGCATCCTTATCAACAAGCTTTCCATTTTTTCTTCAGCAATAATTAAGCTTTTGCCACATCATCATTTGTCTTTAGCCATCCATTTGCCACCTTATTCCTTATCTTTAGCAATTATAATGCTTTTCTCACATCAGGCCGTATCACCTTTTGAAATAACATTACGTGTATGAAATATTTGCTGCCATTATTTCATTCTTGTCTTTATTAGATATTTTTGGCTAGAGTTTTATCCTGTTTACGGAGGGCCTTCTGGAACGTGTCCAGGTGGAGGAAATCCTGGAGGCGGTGAAAATGGTATGTCATCCATAATGAAAGTTACAATACCTGGCTGGTGAAAATATACATATACCATCCAGACTCCATTAAACTTCTTTTTAACGCATCTCACATTCTGCCTTTGGCTTTTAGCATAAATCTTCCATTTCTCCTTGGTCTCTTTATGAACTTTGATCTGTAGACATGCTCATAAGCTCATCATCACTATCCGAATCCAATATGGCTTTGAGTTGTATTTTTAAATTTCCTTTTGAGGAATTTTGCCATTAATTCTTTTAGTAAGTCAGATAATTCCCTTTTAAGTGAATTTGGTATTTTTTGCGGTTCATGGCTAATTAAATCCTTTTGTGAATAAATTGAATCTTTGAAAAATTCAAATTTATCCCACCATTTGATTAAAATCCTTCTTCCTAAATAAGGAATATTTCAAATTTTATTCAAACTTTTGTAAAGTTCTTGGAACAACAATGACATCCCATTTCAAAATCTAAGGTACTTGATAAAGTGCTGCAAAATGTAAATTATGATATTTCATGGAAATATTTATTCGAACAAATTCGTCATAAATATTTCTTATTTTTTGTGGTAAAATCACTGGATATAATCCAAATTTTGAAAACCAAACTACAAACCAATTTGAAAAATTAGTGATATTTTGAGTTTTAAATTGAATAAACAACCTATGTTTTCTCTATCTGTTTTCATAAGAGAAAGCAAGCTCCCAAGCTTTAATATACTCAAAGTAGTTAAAATTTAATTTGTTCCTATAAGGATTTTTTGAATTTGTAATTAATTCTTTAGGTTTATATAAATCACTTTCCCATTGTTCTCTGGTAATTATTTTAACAATGGTAGCCTTTGTGAAAGCTCATTCTCCACCAGTTCTCATGGCGGATTCAAATTGAACAGAACCCGTGTAGGTTAAAATTTCTTGGTAGAAATTAAAATCCTTTGGATAAAGGTATGGATCAGTAAAAAATTTTAAATACAAAGTCATAACCTCTTCTGCATATAAATGAATATATTTTTTCTCTACAGGAGGTACCCATATGGTTGATGTTGGAATATACGGGTGCAGGTATTCTCTTGTAGATGTAGACTTTATTGCCAACTCATGAGCATCAGCTCTGTGTTGTTCGTCAACTGGAGTTAGGGCTGTCAATTTCCTACACGACCCGAAACACGACCCGAAACCCGCACGGAAATTAACAGGTTAACCAGACCCATTTATTTGGCGGGTCATTTTCGGGTCAACCCGAATTTGACCCGTTTATAAACGGGTGGGTTTCGGGTTGACCCGCTAACCCGAAACTGACCCGTTAACAACCCGTTTATACAGTATATAGGTTGAGCTGACCCGTTTACGACCCGCTCCGACCCGCTCCGACCCGTTTATGACCCGTTTGTACCTTATACGGGTTGACCCAACCCGTTTACGACCCGTTCTGACCCATTTACGACCCAATTATACCTTATACGGGTTGACCCGACCCGTTTACGACCCATTTACATCTTATACGGGTTGACCTGACCCATTTACGACCCGACCCGACTCGACCCGTTTATAATCGGGTTACACGGGTTGGGTCGGGTCAACCCGTTTATAAACGGGTCGGGTTCGGGTTGAGCTTTTTTGACCCGTTTAATAAGCGGGTTGACCCGACCCATTTAAAATCAACCGGAACCCGACTTGACCCGACCCAAACCCGACCCGACCCAACCCATTGACAGCCCTAACTGGAGTAGTCTTTAAGACCTCTTCCCTAAGAATTTTCTTCATCCTTCTGAAAGGCCGACTTATAAGTCGTTACGGGCCGAGATAGTGCAGTTTTACTGCTTTCTGCCTTTTCTTTGCCTTTATTCATTTTTTTCCTATAAAAATTCTCAAGTTAAGAAATCTGGTAATGCATTATCAGATCCTTTAATAAACTCAATATCAAAATTGAATACTGGTAATATTGTTTGCCATCTAGCAAGTATTTGATTTAATGTTATGTTTTTAACATCCTCTTGTAAAATTTCTTTGGCAGACTTACAATTTACTCTTAGTAAGAACTTTTGATTTAATAAATCACTTTCAAATTTTTGCACATGTAATACTATTGCTAATATTTATTTTTTAATAGTAGAGTAATTAACTCTGGGTCCTTGCCAAATTCCCGAAGTAAATCTGACTATGGATTCTTTATTAGTGATTCTTTGTTTAAGAATATTACCATATTACAGAGAGATATTATATTGCAACCACGGATGAATAGTATAAAATAGTACCTTAGTACAAAATAGTACTTTCTCTCTTGGGCGTTTAAGTCTGAGCAAACATAGCCTCTACCACCACCTGGCTCTGATACCAAACGGCTTCGGACCTTCGTTTTCTCATTGTTTGATGGAAAGATGTAAGATAACAGTGGTAGATTTTGCAAGCGCAGATATTATATTACAAAGAGAGATTTATTTGAGAAAAATAAAATTTTATTACAGTGAACTATATTACAAAGAGTAGGCTATCTGCCATTACAATAACTTAGCAAACTTTAAATTTTTGATTACAAACTCTCCTCTATAACATCGAATACACACACATATATATACTAGTCATTCGGTTATTAGGTTTGCATAAACTGGCATCTTCCATTCTTCTGCATCCTTATCAACAAGCTTTCCATCTTTTCTTCAGCAATAATTAAGCTTTTGTCACATCATCATTTGTCTTTAGCCATCCATTTGCCACCTTATTCCTTATCTTTAGCAATTATAATGCTTTTCTCACATCAGGCCGTATCACCTTTTGAAATAACATTACGTGTATGAAATATTTGCTGCCATTATTTAATCCTTATCTTTATTAGATATTTTTGGCTAGAATTTTATCCTGTTTGCGGAGGGCCTTCTGGAACGTGTCCAGGTGGAGGAAATCCTGGAGGCGGTGAAAATGGTATTTCATCCATAATGAAAGTTACAATACATGGCTGTTGAAAATATACATATACTATCCAGACTCCATTAACCTTCTTTTTAACGCATCTCACATTGTGCCTTTGGCTTTTAGCATAAATCTTCCATTTCTCCTTGGTCTCTTCATGAACTTGGATCTGTAGACATGCTTATAGGCTCATCATCACTATCCGAATCCAATATGGCTTTAAGTTGTATTTTTAAATTTCCTTTTGAGGAACTTGCCATTAGTTCTTTTAGTAAGTCAGATAATTCCCTTTTAGGTGAATCTGTTATTTTTTGCAGTTCATGGCAAATTAAGCCCTTTTGTGAATAAATTGAATCTTTGAAAAATTCAAATTTATCCCACTATTTAATTAAAATCCATCTTCCTAAATAAGGAATATTTTCAAATTTTATTTCAAACTATTATAAAGTTCTTGGAATAACAATAACATCCCATTTCATAATCCATGGTACTTGATAAAGTGCTGCAAAATGTAGATTATGATATTTCATGGAAATATTTATTCGAACAAATTCGTCATAAATATTTCTTATTTTTTGTGGTAAAATCACTGGATATAATCCAAAGTTTGAAAACCAAACTACAAACAAATTTGGAAAATTTGTGATATTTTGAGTTTTAAATTGAATAAACCAACTATGTTTTCTCTGCTTGTTTTCATAAGAGAAAGCAAGCTCCCAAGCTTTAATATAGTCAAAGTAGTTAAAATTTAATTTGTTCCTATAAGGATTTTTAGAATTTATAATTAATTCTTTAGGTTTATATAAATCACTTTCCTATTGTTCTGGGGTAATTATTTTAACAATGGTGGCCATTGAGAAAGCCCATTCTCCACCAGTTCCCATGGCGGATTCAAATTGTATAGAAACCGTGTAGGTTAAAATTTCTTGGTAGAAATTAGAATCCTTTGTATAAAGGTATGGATTAATAAAGTTTTTTAAATAGGCGGTCATAACCTCTTCTGCAGATAAATAAATATATATTTTTCTCTACAGGAGATACCTATATGGTTGATGTTGGAATATACGGGTATAGGTATTCTCTTCTAGATGTAGACTTTATTGCCAACTCATAAGCATCAGCTCTGAGTTGTTCATCAACTAGAGTAGTCTTTAAGACCACTTCTCTAAGAATTTTTTCATCCTTAGGCCGACTTATAAGTCGTTATGGGCCGAGATAGTGTAGTTTTACTGCTTTCTGCCTTTTCTTTGCCTTATTCATTTTTTTCCTGTAAAAATTCTCGATTAAGAAATCTGATAACACATTATCAGATCCTTTAACAAACTCAATATCAAAATCGAATACTGATAATATTGCTTGCCATCTTGCAAATATTTGTTTTGATGCTATGTTTTTAACATCCTGTTATAAAATTTCTTTGGCAGACTACAATCTACTCTTAGCAAGAACTTTTGGTTTAATAAATCACTTTCAAATTTTTGCACACATAATACTATTGCTAATATTTATTTTTTAACAGTAGAGTAATTAACTTTGGGTCCTTGTCAAATTCCCGAAGTAAATCTGACTAAGGATTCTTTATTATTGATTCTTTGTTTAAGTGTAACGACCCAGAAATTTTAATAATTTAAAATTCGAATATTTAATTAATTTTAAATATTAATAAGTGAATTTTTAAGTCAAATAAATTTTTATTTGAATTATTGGATTTAATTGGATAATTAAATCGATAATTTAATATGTTAAATTATGGAAATAATAAAAAAATTGAGTTAAAAATGATTGTAAATAATTTGAAAAATTTTATTTAATCATACTGGAGTTATAGAAATATTTTAGAACTTTTAAAATCGAATTAAAATATTCAATTTTGTAACAAACGCGGATTTTCGTTCTTCGGAAATCCGACATCGACACTCACTTTATCGACTGCCGAGAAATCAAAGGCCGAAAACCGAGATGTTATGGGTTTTAAAAAAAATTTAAGAAAAGAAAAGAAAAGAAGAGAAAAGATAGAAAATAGAGAGAAAAGAAAATAGAAAAGAGAACAGAAAATTTTAAAATAGAAGAAAATAGAAGATAGGAAATTTTAAAAATAGAACGGGACAGAAGGAAACAACAGAACAACATTTGAATCTCACAATTCGCAGCGGAACAACATATAATAATAAATGAATAATCTTTAAACAAAGAACTATATCAGTTATTACATTACATCACATTTCATTACATCATATCATCAGAGTGTACAACAACATACAACAATAAACTCCAAGCGGAAAAGAAATACTATATAAACTAGTAATACGCCATGCCATCCAGCTTGCCTCCAGCAACTCCAGAATATCCAGAATATCCTGATAAACCTAACTCTTAACTGCCCGTGTGGAAATTGGTGGGCACCCAGAGTTTAGGAAGGAAAACAATAAACTCCGAGTCAGTCATGTGACTGGTGTGAGAACTCAAAACAGTTTATTTATCTTTAAAATCAAAATAGAGGAATATTTTTAATCAATTCGCAATGCTTTTAAAAATGAGACTACCATAAGGCCTCCCGCACACACACACATGCAAACGCAGAATCGGAGGAGATTTCTCCTTATGATAGCCAAAGATGCTTGATACGCATTTAAAATAACATTTGATATTATTATTAGTGCATAATGTATAACAAATCCTTTCGAAAGTAGAATATAAATCTTAGCCAGCATAGGTACCATTATATTATGCCTACTAATAGCTACCATATTAAATGGCAGGTTCTACAACTAATACCGTACAAGTCACGTATTGTTTCTTTGGATTTCCAACAAATGGTCAGGCCAAGGAACTTCCCATTGCCACTGAGAATGCCTCTGGATGGACATCCCCGAGAACCAAACCGGATCTCAACCAACACAAGGCCGGGTTACTCCTAACTGAGTAACAACTGACCGAATATGCCATCCCCCGGTCCTTTGGGACCTTTATCAACCGAGCGCTCTCTAATCAATTCACACAATCATAACAAAGTGTTTTCAACATGAGTAAGTATCTGGGCTCCATACCATGATACCACCCTTTTCCAGAAGGAAATGGACACATCCTAAAGGGTGCTACCCCTCATAACCTTGCTGCTTCTTTCCTGTTTTGACCATTCACGGGGTGTGAGGCTCGACGAATTCACGTCCACAAAAACATACTTTAAACAAAAGCCATGCTTTGGGTCAACAAATGATCAACACAATGATCACAAGGATAGACGATCAAATAAACGATCCTATCACAAATAATCAACACAATGATCATTTCAGCATCACTCAGCATGTCACATTACCAAACTGGGAATATATCGCTGATAACTTCAACTATATAACCTTTGAGCTCGTACGTCTCAAAGAAGGGTGTTAAGCAAAGAATAAATTCTCCGCCACCAACAGAAATATATTTGAATGAAATCGGCTTTATATCTCAAATTGTAATGTCAGACATACAATCCATACAAGTCTGTTCCGGGATCGAACAGAACCGAAGGCACTTCTTACGAAGCCCTTGCAATACGGGTATTCACAATCCCGATCGAATTTCCCATCACTTAGGAGATCTCAATACCAGGAGCTACCCAGTGCAGAGACAATCGATAGGTCATCCTATCGTAAGCTATTGGGCTATGTGATGGGGGGTTCTCGCTTCGCGGTTAGGTGGCGAACGGGAGACTCTTACTCCCACACATCCTCTTTTAGGGGGTTGGTTAGGCGTAAGCTGTGACAGTCGAGAGGCTGGCCGTAAAAGCAAGTTTGGGATACCAGTGTAAGCCACGGTGGGGCTGGGATGGTTGAAAAGCCTACCGGTTGTGACCGCCGACGGTACGTTCTTTACAGTTGGT
Source organism: Allium cepa (assembly GCA_030765085.1). Classification (NCBI taxonomy): domain Eukaryota; kingdom Viridiplantae; phylum Streptophyta; class Magnoliopsida; order Asparagales; family Amaryllidaceae; genus Allium; species Allium cepa. Next base: position 205,961,928 of record CM060929.1, read on the forward strand.
ATCAGAGCTTATGGTTAAGCGATAACCATGGTTCTGTAGGGTATTACTCGTTAGAGATAGAGTCAGCAGTACTCTAGAATGAGTTTGAGTGTAATAATAGCTATGAGAGCGTATTTGTTAGTGAATATAAAATTGTTTTATATTGTGATGATTGGTTTATTGAGTGGTATATGAACTTTCGTCAGCGTGGTCCGCAAGACTATGCCGAAGGGGTTTCTAAACACTTGAATAGAACAATTCGACACGATATTGTTTTTAAAATTGGGTAAATGAAATAATTTTACCTTGATTATATTTTTATATATAAAGGAATAATTTTTCAGAATTATTAAAGTATGTATAAGTTGATTGTTAAGTTGTTTGAATAATCTAAATAAAAGAAGAATTGTATAAGTAAAAGAATTATAAGCATTGAATTATAATTAAAGTGAATTACAATTGTGAAATAAACTTATATATATAAGAAGTTAATATATTTATGAATGTGAGTTGTGAATAAAGGTGAATTTAAAGTTAAATGGAAGTATAACTTAAGTGTTGTTGAATGGAATTGATATTGGTATCGAAGTAAATGATCAAGTGAGTTAAATGAATATGAACTTGAGCTATATAAATGAAATTCAACTTTTGAAATTGAATTGAATTAATGGAATGAATGTTAATCAATTGAATGTGAATTAAGTAGATATGAAATAATGAATGAAAGTAAGCAAAGTAATTTGGTTGTAATTAATATACATTGGTTGTTATATGATTGTTGATTGATTGCATATAATTCATTAAGTGGTAATGAAATTGAAAGCTATGTAATTGAATTCAAATTGAAAGTAAATAAATTTGAATAAAATTGAATGTGAATTGGATTTAATTAGTAAATGTTAACTAATTGAATTGAGAATGAATGTTGATAAAATCCAATGTGAATGAATCAAATGTGATTTAAAGTGAAAACCAATTCATTGAAAATTAATGAGAATATGAATGAAAATTCATTTGATTATGGATGGTAGTTGGTTGATGTTTGCATTTGTTGTTTTGAATACATTGCTTATGTGACATATGTAGTTGTTATGTTGCAATATGTTGTATATTGAGATTATTTGCATATGTGCATGTTCTCATGTTGTTTGTTGAGTTTAGTAGGTGCGGATCGCGTTTGCTTCGCATTTGGAGTTCGCTTTAGCGCTATATTAGCCGTATATGCTTGCTAATAAAATATAAGGTACATATCTCGGATTAAATATCGTACTTTTACACTTTTTTCCCTTCGGGATGCCTCATTACTTGATGAGATGTATATTTGTGATATATATACTGTCATTTTTTTTTTTCGGATCGAGCCGCGCAAAGGAGACTATGGCGAATTTTTCCGGAAATTTAAGGCGTTAGAAAAATTTTGAGAAAATTGGGAAAATTTTGGAAAACTTTAACTTTGTTTTGGAGTTGAAAGTTAAACAATAGTAGTTGTTTTTGAAAAGATAACTAAGTATGATTTGAAAACTTAGTAAAGTATGGTAATAAGTTTAATTATAAATTTTGGGAAAATTAATAGATTCTGTAATTTTCTTACTTGTAATTTCGAGGACGAAATTCTTTTAAGGGGGAAAGATTGTAACGACCCAGAAATTTTAATAATTTAAAATTCGAATATTTAATTAATTTTAAATATTAATAAGTGAATTTTTAAGTCAAATAAATTTTTATTTGAATTATTGGATTTAATTGGATAATTAAATCGATAATTTAATATGTTAAATTATGGAAATAATAAAAAAATTGAGTTAAAAATGATTGTAAATAATTTGAAAAAATTTATTTAATCATACTGGAGTTATAGAAATATTTTAGAACTTTTAAAATCGAATTAAAAGTTAATTTGTGAAAATTGAATATTTTAATATTTAATAATTGACTGTAAAATAGCCAATTTTTGAACAGTCTCAGAATTGAACGAAACCAGTTTCATTGGATCCGTAATAGTTAGTTATTACCGGATTTCAATTTTCGTGTCAATCGGAGCTATCGTTTGATCGTGGCAGCTCGAAACGCATCGAATCGTTTTTAATTTAAATTTGGCGAGTCAAAATAGCCATTTTTCAAAAAGTCTCGGATTTCGACGAAACCAGTTTCATCGGATCCGTAATGTGATATTATTGTAAGGTTTCAAATTTCAAGTCAATTGGATTTACCGTTTGTCCGGTACAAATTAAAACGCCTAGAAATCGTTTAAATCGGTTTAATTCAAATTGAACGTTTTCAGCCATAACTCGCACATACTTCCGAATTAGCTTCCGAAACCTGTTCCATTGTGTCCGGAACGCGGGATAAACCCTAGGTACGCTGGTTACGGCGTCTAAATCGGAGTTCGGAATTCCCGGGATGAATAGTGTTTACGCTTGCTCGTTCCTTATAAATAGCACCCCCCACTTGAAAAAAAAAAAAAAGAAATAAAAACCCTAGTTACAAAACACGGCCTCCAGTATAGGGTTCAATGGCCAATATTGTTCCAATTTCTCCTCTTAATTTCTCTTGATCTATGAATAATTAGCAAATGTGTTTAACTGTAAAGTGGTAGAGCGTCTCGAGCTCTTCGAATCCATACGGGAGTGATCGTTTTTAGAGACGCGATGGGGGAGGTGTAGGGCCGCGTATGGCCGTGGTTCACGCACGAATTTCCACGCCTATGGTAGGCCGAGCTTCACTTGAAGGTGGGCGGTGGTAGAGTATGTGATGGGCTTCGGAGGGGAGGCACTTGATCGAGGTGGAGATGGACGTAGAGGGCGCGGCTATAAACCCTAAAATGTGTATATGGGTTCGGCTTTTAACCTGAGGGACGCGCGAGTGAAAGAGGAAGAAGGGGAGGGGTTTGCACGCACGGCTATGATGGAGGGGTTCATGATCTAACGGCCCATGTTAGTTGGCATAAAAAAAAATTATTAAAGTTTAAATTGTAATTTATATATTAAAACTCGTGTAAACTTCAAAATACCATAACTTTTTCATACGAGGTCGAAAAAATGCAAACCCAGTTGCGTTGGAATCGTATGGACGAGCACTACGCGATGGAGTTGGTTTGAAGTCGTTTGGAGTTAGTGAGAATTTCGGGTAAAATTAAACGCGCGTTTAATTTTATTCGAAATAAAAGCTTAAACGGAAATTAAAATCAAGGTGAGAATTTCTCACTCAATCGAATGGATTTCGATTTTATTTTAAATAGTTAGATTTAAAATATTTGAATGCATGTTTGAATGATAATTAATATCTATTGATTGTTAAAATAGACATTATGCGCCGTTAGTAAGCGGATGTTATTTAATATAAACATATACCGCGAATATTTCATAAACAGTGAAATTGGTATTATATATATAATATCAATATATATATATTGGCATATGTATATATTGCAGTTGATTGATTTCCCGCATTTTTTGTTTAGCGGATGAGACCCTATTACGCCGTTATTAAGCGGATAATATTTATTAAGAACATATACCGCGATAATTTCGTACTGGAGCGAAATTGGTATTGTGCTAATGTTTTTGGATGCAGGAAACAGGTTGGAGGGATCCAACTGGATTCCTCAACAATATTTATTTTATTTCAGATATTTTGATATTTGATGGATTATCATATCGATATATGATATCGTTGTGGTCGTGATTGACTATTTGATGTGTAGCATCATTGGACCCAGATTTTGGGATTTTAAAATGATTTTAAAAGTGATTTTGAAATATACTTTATTTTTGGAATTGATCCATTATAAATAAATAAACGTTATAATTTTTAAAGTTATAAAAATTATGGTTTTTGTGAAATATAGTTAAAAAGCTGATTTTTAGAAATACGATTAAAAGTCGATTTTTGAGAAATATGAACCAATGATTTTATAAAATAGTTTAAACTGGATTCTTGAGTTTATTATTAGAAGTTTGAATATAAGATTTATAAAATTTGATTATTTTATAAATCAAGAGAACGGTGAAATTTTAAAGGAATTAATGACGTTTAAAAGAATAATATAAATTAATTTATATTAAGAGATTTATAAATGGATATTTATAAATTGAAATATGGACGTTATAAAACGAGTTTTTATAAGTGTTTGAATGTAGTGAAAATGAATTTCCTAAATGAATGAAATTTATGAAATTTTAACCTGTGAAGTTATAAATGAAATTTATAAATAGTAAGATTTATAAATTTGTGAAGTTAATTGAAGAATAGATTTGGTTAAATAAATGAATCTTATAAGTTATAAGATTTATAATTATGAAGTTTAAAGAATGATTTTATAAAAAAATCGTTTTATAAGTAATTAACTTATAATATGAACTTTTAGTCTATAATTGAATTATAAACTGAATAGATAAATAAAAGGATTTATAAAAAAGGAAGTTTTTATAAATAAATAGAAAAGGAATTTATAAACGTTGTTTTATAAATTCGCAAATGACTTATTTTGACAAGTTAATTGTTATAACTTAGAAATGGAGTTATATTCACATTTTTTAATAGTGAATAATCCTTTGAATTAAAATGAATAAAAGGATGAGATTTGTTAACGAAGTTTATTCACATTTTTGAATAGTGAATAACACGTTAAAGGAATTGTTTTGAATGTGATGTTTTAAATAGAATTAAAACAATCTAACGATGTTTTTAAACATGTTGAGATTCGAAACCATAGATTTCAACATTTATTGTTGAAATAGATGTTTCGAGAAATGAAAGGAGATGATGGACTATAACACTGTTGTTATAGTAAATGATTTCCGAAAGGAAATGTTTTGTATAGTATTGGGATTTATATATCTATTTTAATTTCGAATCCCTATACTAGTGAATTTGGGTTGTCGTAACGATGTTTTACGCAACATTCGTTTTGGCCCAAATAAATATGTTAAGTGAATGATTTCCTTAAAGAATGAAATATATACTTAATTCGATTTAAGTATATTGAATATTTTCTAAGTGTTGAAAATAAAAAGATTTGTGAAATACTTATGAATGAATAAGTATGAAATTGTTTTCCAATATGAAGTGGATAATTAGAATTTATCTTTTTAAAGATAAATTGACATGAATAATGGAAATCATATACATGGATATTTTGAAATATAAATTCATTATGGAATTTATATGTGAAAAGTGGAATTTGTTTAAAAATAAATATTGATTTATTTTTAAAGTGTTGAAATTATATATCTTGTAAAGATATTTTGGAAAAATAAATAATTTGGAAAATTATTTGGAATCTGGTGATGTATGCATATCAATTGATAGTTCAATAACCGACTATCAATCTTTCCCTTTGAATGGGTATTTGATGTGAATTGATTGAATGTGAATGCTACACTTATTTTTGAATAAGCGCTCACTATTCGGGTTAACCGGGAAAGGACCATGGGGTCGTATAACCCATTCCGAATATGTGATACGTCGTTATGAATTGCATTTGAAGATCGGTGTTGAAGACCGAGTATTTGTGAAAGCGATAGGATGACCTATCGATTGTCTCTGCACTGGGTAGCTCCTGGTATTGAGATCTCCTAAGTGATGGGAAATTCGATCGGGATTGTGAATACCCGTATTGCAAGGGCTTCGTAAGAAGTGCCTTCGGTTCTGTTCGATCCCGGAACAGACTTGTATGGATTGTATGTCTGACATTACAATTTGAGATATAAAGCCGATTTCATTCAAATATATTTCTGTTGGTGGCGGAGAATTTATTCTTTGCTTAACACCCTTCTTTGAGACGTACGAGCTCAAAGGTTATATAGTTGAAGTTATCAGCGATATATTCCCAGTTTGGTAATGTGACATGCTGAGTGATGCTGAAATGATCATTGTGTTGATTATTTGTGATAGGATCGTTTATTTGATCGTCTATCCTTGTGATCATTGTGTTGATCATTTGTTGACCCAAAGCATGGCTTTTGTTTAAAGTATGTTTTTGTGGACGTGAATTCGTCGAGCCTCACACCCCGTGAATGGTCAAAACAGGAAAGAAGCAGCAAGGTTATGAGGGGTAGCACCCTTTAGGATGTGTCCATTTCCTTCTGGAAAAGGGTGGTATCATGGTATGGAGCCCAGATACTTACTCATGTTGAAAACACTTTGTTATGATTGTGTGAATTGATTAGAGAGCGCTCGGTTGATAAAGGTCCCAAAGGACCGGGGGATGGCATATTCGGTCAGTTGTTACTCAGTTAGGAGTAACCCGGCCTTGTGTTGGTTGAGATCCGGTTTGGTTCTCGGGGATGTCCATCCAGAGGCATTCTCAGTGGCAATGGGAAGTTCCTTGGCCTGACCATTTGTTGGAAATCCAAAGAAACAATACGTGACTTGTACGGTATTAGTTGTAGAACCTGCCATTTAATATGGTAGCTATTAGTAGGCATAATATAATGGTACCTATGCTGGCTAAGATTTATATTCTACTTTCGAAAGGATTTGTTATACATTATGCACTAATAATAATATCAAATGTTATTTTAAATGCGTATCAAGCATCTTTGGCTATCATAAGGAGAAATCTCCTCCGATTCTGCGTTTGCATGTGTGTGTGTGCGGGAGGCCTTATGGTAGTCTCATTTTTAAAAGCATTGCGAATTGATTAAAAATATTCCTCTATTTTGATTTTAAAGATAAATAAACTGTTTTGAGTTCTCACACCAGTCACATGACTGACTCGGAGTTTATTGTTTTCCTTCCTAAACTCTGGGTGCCCACCAATTTCCACACGGGCAGTTAAGAGTTAGGTTTATCAGGATATTCTGGATATTCTGGAGTTGCTGGAGGCAAGCTGGATGGCATGGCGTATTACTAGTTTATATAGTATTTCTTTTCCGCTTGGAGTTTATTGTTGTATGTTGTTGTACACTCTGATGATATGATGTAATGAAATGTGATGTAATGTAATAACTGATATAGTTCTTTGTTTAAAGATTATTCATTTATTATTATATGTTGTTCCGCTGCGAATTGTGAGATTCAAATGTTGTTCTGTTGTTTCCTTCTGTCCCGTTCTATTTTTAAAATTTCCTATCTTCTATTTTCTTCTATTTTAAAATTTTCTGTTCTCTTTTCTATTTTCTTTTCTCTCTATTTTCTATCTTTTCTCTTCTTTTCTTTTCTTTTCTTAAATTTTTTTTAAAACCCATAACATCTCGGTTTTCGGCCTTTGATTTCTCGGCAGTCGATAAAGTGAGTGTCGATGTCGGATTTCCGAAGAACGAAAATCCGCGTTTGTTACATTAAGAATACCACCATATCCTTTATTTGATGCATTAGTTTCGACTATTTGGGAATTACAACATTACTTTTACTGATGTCTGTTATAAACAGTGTAGTTGTACCTTGATTGTTAATTGGTATATGTTTTGTATCAGTAATAATAGTATTCATTACTTTATAGCATATTCTATAAATAAGAATTACATTCTATGTTCCTGGTTTCATATTAAAACCTTCAGTTTCTATGTCCAAACAAATATGCTAGAGTAAATTTAGATCAGACAAGGACATAGTAAAATTAGAAAAACATGAAAAATAAATTGGTCCATCACATAATGTTGATTCAACTATTCCTAATAAGGAATCATGGAATTTATTATGTCTTTTATCTCTAACTGCAATAATAGCAGACGTATTTAGACCTAATCTTGTAGCTGGTTTTAAGGCGACTTGAATTTATCCAACATGAATAAATTTATATTTTTCTTTATGTAAATTTAAAAGCTTTTTTGAAAATAAACTAAATTAACTGTATCCTTCAGATAAAGGGATTGCCTGTTCAACCGTTTTAATTATATAATCAGTTTTTGTAATAAAACTTCCAGATTTCTTATAAATCTTTGAAGGCGAATAAGCCGGAATATTCCAAATGTTTAAACTAGATTCTAAATCTTCATTTATAGTAATTTCTTTATTTTTACTGAGAAATTTTTTGTCAAGATTATCTAGACCGTTATTATTATTACTTCTAAATGATAATGCTCTAGATAGTCTTTCCATATTATCTACCTTGTCACTATCAATGATTTACGCAAAACTTCCCTAAACGCCTATTCACGGCAAACAAACGGGAAAAACACTGCTACGCGACTTAAGGACAAAGTCCCGGGTTTCAAAGGAAAATAATAAGTAGGATTAGCCAGATTTTATCAGATGGAATTAAAATAATAACATTTTGATAAACTAGCGCCGAAAAATTTCTACCGTAATTGTTAAAAAACGATGATGAATAGTACGGTGAATAGTAACCACGAATGAATAGTACAAAATAGTACCTTCTCTCTTGGGCGTTTAAGCCTGAGCAAACATAGCCTCTACCACCATTGGGCTCTGATACCAAATGGCTTCGGACCTTCGTTTTCTCCCTGTTTGATGGAAAGATGTCAGATAATAGTAGTAGTTTTTGTAAGCTCAGATATTATATTACAGAGAGAGATTTATTTGAGGAAAAGAAAATTTTATTACAGTGGACTATATTACAAAGAGTAGGCTATCTGCCATTACAATAACTTAGCAAACTTTAATCTTTTGATTACAAACTCTGCTCTTTAACATCGAGTACACACATGTATATACTAGTACATTCGGTTATTAGGTTTGCATAAACCGGCATCTTCCATTCTTCTGCATCTTTGTCAATAAGCTTTCCATCTTTTCTTCAGCAATAATTAAGCTTTTGTCACATCATCATTTGTCTTTGGCCATCCATTTGCCACCTTATTCCTTATCTTTAGCAATTATAATGCTTTTCTGACATTAGATCATATCACCTTTTGAAATAACATTACGTGTATGTAATATTTGCAGGCATTATTTCATCCTTATCTTTATTAGATATTTTTGGCTAGAATTTCATCCTGTCTGCGGAGAGCCTTCTGGAATGTGTCCAGGTGGAGGAAATCATGGAGGCGATGAAAATGGCATTTCATCCATAATGAAAGTTACAAAACCCGGCTGGTGAAAATATACATATACTATTCAGACTCCATTAACCTTCTTTTTAACGCATCTCACATTGTGCCTTTGGCTTTTAGCATATAATCTTCCATTTCTCCTTGGTCTCTACATGAACTTGGATCTGTAGACATGCTCATAGGCTCATCATCACTATCCGAATCCAGTATGGCTTTGAGTTGTATTTTTAAATTTCTTTTTGAGGAACTTGCCATTAATTCTTTTAGTAAGTCAGATAATTCCCTTTTAGGTGAATCTGGTATTTTTTGCGGTTCATGGCTAATTAAACCCTTTTGTGAATAAATTGAATCATTAAAAAATTCAAATTTATCCTACCATTTAATTCAAACCCTTCTTCCTAAATAAGGAATATTTTCAAATTTTATTTCAAACTTTTGTAAAGTTCTTGAACAACAACGACATCCCATTTCATAATCCAGGATACTTGATAAAGTGCTGTAAAATGTAGATAATGATATTTCATGGAAATATTTATTCGAACAAATTCGTTATAAATATTTCTTACTCTTTGTGGTAAAATCACTGGATATAATCCAAAGTTTGAAAACCAAACTGCAAACAAATTTGGAAAATTTGTGATATTTTGAGTTGTAAATTGAACCAACCAACTATGTTTTCTCTGCCTGTTTTCATAAGAGAAAGCAAGCTCCCAAGCTTTAACATAGTCAAAGTAGTTGTAACATCCCAGAAATTTTGAATTTAAAAATTTGGTAATTTGAAATGTAAATTCGAGAAATTAAAAAGAAATAAAATATTGAAATAAAATTACATAGTTATTTAGTGTTAATAGAAATAAAAAAAATTGTTAAAGTAAGTTATGACGAAATTATAAAATTTAATAACATAACAAATAATTAAACATATGAACAAATAAACAAATAATTAAACATATGAACAAATAAACAAATAATTAAACATATGAACAAATGAACAAATAATTAAACAAATGAATCAAATGAGTATGTTACTAAATCAAACCAGGTAAGTGTAAGAAACTAAAACAAAACATAACATGCTGAAATTATGCAAAGTAACATGCTTCATTTAATGCTAGTATTAAATGCTATTTACTCCTTTGCATGTACAAAAGCATTTCAGCTGAGATTTGGTTTGTAGGTCAACAAACAAAGATATAGAAAAAAATGTACTTATAAAATATAACTAAACAAGAACATGCTGCAAATAGGAAAAAGAGGAAACCTGAACATTCCATTTTCATACTTTCATTAAATGCCATCACCATTAGCAAGGAAGCATAACTGCATTAAATACAAGCAACATACTTTCATTTAATGGTTTTACTGCACAAGCCATAAAAACAGTTTTGATTTACCTTTATACCATAAAACATTGTACCTGCCTACCTCCTTATATACATGGCAGTTGCCTTAGTTTATACGTTCAATAAATTTTTGCAAAGATCAGAAATTAAAAAGAAAAGGGAAACATTACTTTATATTTCAAAGTGAAAATAAATTACTGAAGAAAGAAGAACAGAGGAAATTCAAACTGCAGTTGCAAAATAGTCTCTGCTCATCCATTATACAGGTGAGTAAACATGATTGTAAAGGATATTAAGTTTATTTAAAAACAGTTTAAACTTCCATCATAACTGTTTTATTCATATTACAGTATGATGATATACCAGTCATGCTCTGTGTCATTCATGCAGGGATTACATATGTTTTTAAAAAAACTGAAGTTTATTTGTTTTAAATCACTAACAAGCTATGATTTTTCACATAATCAAGTTGGTTAAACCATGAAACAAGATTTTGCCAGTTTATTGAAATATACAGTGGATTATCACCACTGTAACTTTGGTTATAGGTAATCAAGAAGAAATTGGATAAATTCAAGTATTATAAAAAGCTAATCCAAGTTAATAGCTTAAATTCTTACTACAAATCATGATTTTTACAACAGAAATGAAGATTTCTAGTTGGGTATATACAGAGCAGTTCGAGCATGAACACATATCGTTTTCTTTGAATTTCTGGTTATAAATCAAATTATAAAGGCTGAAAATTTATTTGTGGCAAGCTCGAACATCAGAGACTTCGAGAAAATCATCAAAGGAATTTTTCATTGCGTGAAATTTGAATACGAGATCGTTTTAGGGTTTTAGTTCCAGTTTTGAACGTGCTTAGCAAAAAGAGGATTTTGCCCTCTTGAGTAGACCGAGCTTCACGATGACTTGAGGAATGATAGCTTGGGGTGTTGTCGAACTATGGACGGAGTTGTTGGGTTTCTGGCGGCGTCAGGCGTCGTGGCGAGGCGTTGACAGGGACGAGTGGTGGTTCCAGTTTGTGTTACAGGTTGCGAGCTCGAACTCAATTTCGAATTGGAGATGATAAAGGAATTTAGGTGATCGGGGATTGAACTAGGGAGGATTTTTGACTTACTCATCGATGCAGCGACGCCTGAAGATCATCCACGGCGTCGTGCACGTATACGTGCACGAATTGATGACCTGGAAAAATTTGATTACCTGAAGCATTTCAGGTTTGCACTCGTGTGGGTTGACTCGAAGTTTTGATCGAGGAAATAGGGCAGAAACTCGAAGGGCGAATCGAGTGGCTTCAGGGTTGTATCGGGATGAAATTTGAACTTAAACAAATTTTGAAAATTTTTATTTACACGGGTAGCATGGGGTTGAAACTCGAAGCAGGGAGCATTTGAGCTCGGGCGTGACTCGGGGGAGCCTCGGGTTGTCCACTTGAAACAATATATTCAATTTGAAATTTGTCGAAAACTTAAGTTTAAACAATTTTTATAAGCATTCTTTATAAAATGATGATTGTTAATGGAATGTGAAGTTAAATCAAACAATGATTAAATAATTTATGATTTATAATTACTTTGTAATTAATAATAATAAATAAATAAAAGCAATCAAAATTTAAGTTGTAAATTAAGAATCGTTAATTTGATAATTTAAGTTGATTGAAAAAAGAAAAAAAATCGATAGTTACATTAAGATAATTTATTAAGGAATAATAAATTAATATGGTCAATTGAGATTTAATTAAATTGTAATTATAAATAATAAATCATCGATTTAAAGTAATCAAGAAAAAAAAATATTTATATGGTTAATTTATTAAATCCCATTCACTTTGATTGGAAACGATTAACTATCGCTGTGGACTATATTGATATCTTTGTTCTGTTTGTGATTCTGTATGATCTAATTGCCATGTTATTGCACTGTGATTATGATTTGTTCTGTATTGATGTAAAAACCCTGTTTCCCGTAAAACGGCATTTTAAACTTCGATGCGACAGGGAATCGGATTTCAGTTGGTTATCCGAAACCCACATCGAACCTGTGAATATTTTTGAATGACATCCACATGTTTTAAAATTTGACACTCACTATTCGAATTAGCCGGGAAAGGACCTTTGTGTCGTATAACCCATTTCGAATATGTGATTCGACGTTATGGATAGCAATTGAAGACCGGTGTTGAAGACCGGGTATTTGCGAGAGCGATAGGATAACCTGTCGATTGACTCTGCACCGAGTTGCTCCGGTATAGAGTTCTCCATATGTGATGGGGAATCCGATCAGGATTGTGGATATCCGGATTGCAAGGACTTCTTTGGAAGTGCCTTCGGTTCTGTTCGAGCCCGGAACAGACTTGTATGGATTGTATGTCTGACATTACAAATTGAGATATAAAGCTGATTTCTTTCAAATATATTTCTGTTGGTGGCGGAGAATTTATTCTCTTAGCTTAACACCCTTCTTTAAGACGTACGAGCTCAGAGGTTATATAGTTGAAGGTTATCAGCAATATATTCCCAATTTGGTAATGTGACATGCTGAGTGTTGCCGTGAAATGATCATTGTGTTGATCATTTGTGATAGGATCATTCGTTTGATCGTCTATCTTGGTGATCATTTCTATGATCATTTGTTGACCCAAAGAACAGCTTTTGTATAAAGCGTGGCTTTGTGGACGAGACTTCGTCGGACCTCACACCACGAAATGGTCGAAACAGGAAAGATGCGGCAAGGTTATTGGGGGTAGCACCCCTTAGGGTATGTGCATTTCCTTCTGGATAGAAGTGGTATCATGGTATGGAGCCCAGATACTTAACTTATGTTGATATCGCAGATATATATATATATATATATATATATATATATATATATATATATATATGATTTTGTGATTTTTTGCTGGGGCCCCGGTTAAAGGTTGGTTACGACCGGGAGATGGCATACTCGTGTCAGTAGTTACCCAGTTAGGGGTAACCCGGCCTTGTGTTGGCAGAGATCCGGTTTGGTTCTCGGGGACGTCCTTCCAGAGGCGTTCTCATGTGGCAATGGGAAGTTCCTTGGCCTGACCATTTGTTGGAAATCCAAAGAAACAATACAAAACCCTGTACGGTTTTAGTTGTATAACCTGTCATGCAGCGTGGCGGTAACCTGCCACAAAACATGGTAGCTATAGTGGCATACGATAATGGTTGTATGTTGGCTAGGATTAATATTCTATTTTCGAAATGATTTACTTCACTATGCACTAGTATAATATCAAAGAATTCTTTTCCTCGTACCAAGCATATTTAACTATCATAAGAAGAAATCTCCTCCAATTCTGCGTTTGCATTGTGTGTGTGGCGGGAGGTCTTATGGTAGTTCCATTTCTAAAAGCATTCCGAAAATTCTTTTATAAATCTTGTTTTTATCTAAATGCAACTATTTTTGTTTACTCATACCAGTCCCATGACTGATCCGAAGTTTATTGTATTCTTTCCTAAACTCTCGGTGCCCATTATTTCCACACGGGCAGCCTAGTAGCAGGTTTTTGTATTTTGGAGTAGCAGTATTTTGGAGCTCTCATCTTGGAGCTATCTTAGGAGCTTTTGGAGATTACAGGTGTTTAGCTTTTGGGAGTTCGTAATCATCTCTCGCATTTGAGAACTTTTGGATATATGTTCACTGTTGTATTATCATGATGTTGTATTTGGAGTTGTAGTGTATGTATTATGTACTCTGTTGCAGTAAGGATATTATGTTGATGTTGTAACAGTGATGTTATTTATGATATTGATTCTGTTCCGCTGTTTTATATTCATCTAATTGTTGTTATAAGCTCCGGCGATGCAAATTTGGTGTTGTTTATCGAACATTGAGTTTGGGTCGTCACAAGTGGTATCAGAGCTGTTGGTTGAGTAAGAACTTTAGCTACGGAGTATAACACATTAGATGGCTCATTAGAGATAGGGTGAAGTATATCCTAGAATGAGTATAACCAAGACTGAAACTTTAAATTTTCTTAGTCTATTTCTTTTTACTGCTGATATTCCTTAAGATATCTCGTATGTATATCTAAATCAATTTTCTTACTAATCTCAGATAGTGAAAATGAGTGGACGCAGAAGAAGAGCTAGGTGTCAAGGCAATGCTGCAGCACCTAATCAAATTCCCCCAGCTGCAGAAGCAGTAATAGAAATTCAGCAGCAGCCGGACTTGGCTGATTTATATAAGAAGTTCGAAAAGCTTGGTGGCAAACCGTTCATTGGCAAGGAGTCAATTATTGACGCTCAAGCTTGGGTAAGATCGTGTGAAAAGATTTTTAAAGGGCTAATACTGCAGGATGAGCAGAAAAGACTTATAGCTTCTTGGCAACTCCAAGGAGAAGCTTCAGCTTGGTGGGAAACCATCATTATAGATGAACCCGAGGAAGAATTTACTTGGGATCGTTTTAAAGAAGTGTTTGAGAAACGTTACATGCCATCGGCGGGAGTTTCCAGAATGTATCAGGAATTTCTGGATTTGAAGCAAGGAAGTTTGTCGTTTGAAGAATATTTGAATAAATTCAGCGAACTATCTCGGTTTGGCCCAGAATTGCTAAATACACCTCTTAAGAAAAACGAAATGTTTATCCGTGGTATGAACCAGAAATATCATGAAAGAATGACGGGCCATGTTAAAGAATCTTTTTCGGATTTAGTAGATATGGGTTACAGATACGCTACCCTTGATATACAAGAAGCAATTGTGGAGAAAGGTAATTCAAGTAGTCAAAATTATAAAAAGCGGAAATTCAGAGGCAAGAAACCTTGGCAAGGCAATGAGAAGAAGAGAAGCATTCAAGGAAGCGCAACAGAAAATGTCACTTGTTACAACTGCAAAGAGAAAGGCCACTATTCAAATGACTGCCCAAAACCGAAGAAGCCAGCTAAAGAATGCTACAATTGTCATCAACCGGGACATTTAGTTAAAGATTGCCCGGTGATGAAGCCAACGCAGGTGGCAAAAGTTTATGCGATAAAGAAGGACCCCTCATCTTCAAAAGCTGATAAAGGGAAAAGTGTTTTGGAAGGTAACCTTACTATTAATAATAGAACTGTTAGAGTTTTATTTGATACAGGAGCTTCACATAGCTTTATCTCCCAACAAACCGTAAATGAATTAGGACTTGAAACTAAATTTGCTAACGATCTTATTTGCGTGAAAAATCGGGTTGGAGGTCCCGCAAATCTTTGTTCATATTGTAAGAGAGTTCCTATTTCATATGCTAGCTATAAATTTCCTATCAACCTCTTTGTCCTCGAATTTAATGAATTTGAAATCTTACTCGGTATGAACTGTTTATCAAGATACGAAGCTATATTGGAGTGTAGTAGTCGGACAGTTTTAATCAAAACAAGTTTTGGAAATTTTATTGAAATCTCTTGTGAGAATCCAAGTCCAAGGAGAGATAGGTTGATGTATACTTTGGGAAATCTTGAACCCACTTTGCAGTCTATACCTGTTGTTCGGAATTTTTCCGACGTATTTGAAGAAGTGAAATCTTTACCTCCTCATCGAGAAATAGAATTCCGAATTGATCTTGTACCTAATACTCGTCCTGTTGTTCACGCAAGTCGCAGGATGGCACCCAGGGAAAAGATTGAATTGGTTCATCAAACTGATGAGCTACGAGCAAAAGGATTAATTCGACCAAGTGTTTCTTAATGGGGTTCAACCGTCGTATTTGTTGCTAAATCAGACGGATCTTTGAGATTGTGTGTAGATTACCGTGATCTAAATAAACAAACTATCAAGAATAAATTCCCTCTACCAAGAATTGATGATCTATTCGATCAACTTCATGGCGCTCATTTCTTTTCAAAAATGGATCTAGCCCAAGGATTCCATCAACTACGAATCGCCGAAGATTGTGTACATCTGACCGCTTTCAGAGGTCCGAATATGTTCTATGAATGGTTAGTTATGCCTTTCGGGCTAACCAATGCTCCAGCATACTTCGTAGATCTTATGACTCGTGTGTTTCGGGAAGTTCTGAATAAATTTGTGCTTGTATTCATTGATGATATTTTGATCTATTCTAAGACTAAAGAAGAGCATGCCGAGCATCTTAAAATCGTATTGGAAATATTGAGGAGAAATGTTCTATTTGCAAAATTTTCCAAATGCCACTTCTGGGTCAATGAAGTCAAATTCCTTGGCCATATTGTTAATGAAGAAGGAATTTTGGTACATCCTAGCAAAATTTCCGCTATTCTTGATTGGAAACAACCCACTACTCCAAGAGAAGTTCGAAGCTTTTTGGGTTTAGCAGGCTATTACCGAAAATTCGTTCAAGATTTTTCTAAGTTGGCTAGTCCGCTGACTAAGTTAACAATGAAAAATGCAAAGTTCATTTGGACTCCAGAATGTAAAGAAGTTTTTCAAGAGTTGAAAAAGAGATTGACCACTGCTCCTGTTCTCACTATTGTTAATGGGAACCAAGGCTTATCTGTCTATACTGATGCATGTGGTGAAGGGGTAGGTGCAATATTAATGCAAAATGGAAAGGTGGTTGCCTACGCGAGTAGACAATTACGTCCGCATGAGAAAAACTACCCGACGCACGATTTGGAACTTTTGGCTGTTGTTTTCGCTTTGAAAATATGGTGACATTATCTTCTGGGTAAGAATCTTTTCAGCTTTCTTAACAATTTATGAACTAGCTTAACCAAAGAAATATATCTAATAAACTCTCTTTGTTTTAGGTGAAAAATTCGAATTATTCACCGACCATAAATCTTTGAAATATCTTTTCACCCAGAAGGATCTGAATCTGCGACAACAACGTTGGTTGGAATTTCTGGCATCATATGACCTAGATATCCAATATACTCCGGGAAAAGCCAATGTGGTTGCGGATGCTTTAAGCAGAAGACATGCTGTTCTCGCATATCTTGTTATCACTCCTACTCTCCTTGAGAAGATCGCGAGCAAACAAACCGAAGACAAGTTTCTTCGAGAAATGCGTAGAAGAATAGATCGGGGAGAGGATACTACTTTTGAAATAGATAATAGAGAAGTTATAAGATTAAAAGGCAGGATTTGTGTCCCTGACATTCCAGAACTGAAACATGAAGTATTGGATGAATGCCACAAGTCCAAATTCAACATCCATCCAGGAGTCAATAAAATGTATCGAGATGTTAAAAGAACATTCTGATGGAAAACGATGAAGAGAGACATATCTATTTATGTGAATCGCTGTGCTACTTGTCAGCAAATCAAGAGGGACCAAAAGAAAGTGGCCGGTTTACTTCAACCTTTGGAAGTACCGAAATGGAAGTGGGATCAGGTATCGATGGATTTCTTCGACGGATTGCCACGAACCAAGAAAGGCAATGAAGCGATTTGGGTTATTGTGGATCGTCTAACCAAAAATGCTCATTTCATTCCAGTTAAATCTACTCGGACTGCGGCAAGCTTGGTAGGTATATATATAAAAGAAATTGTTCGCCTCCATGGTATTCCCAGTAGTATAGTGAGTGATCGTGATCCGATCTTCACTAGTAGATTTTGGGAAGCATTTCAGGACGCATTGGGAACGAAATTAAATTTCAGCACTGCTTATCACCCACAATCTGATGGGCAGACTGAAAGGGTCAATCGAATTTTAGAAGACCTACTGCGTGCTTGTGTTCATGATTTTGGTGGTTCTTGGGAGGACCATTTGCATCTGGTTGAATTCTCTTATAACAACAGTTATCAGGCCAGTATAGAAATGGCTCCTTTCGAAGCTTTATATGGTCGTCCGTGTCAATCACCTACATGCTGGATCGAATCAGGTGATAGACTTGTTCTTGGACCGGATATGATAAAAGAAGCCACTGAGAAGGTAGACTTTATTCGAAAGAAGTTATTAACTGCCCAAAGCCGTCAGAAGAGCTATTATGACCGACGAAGGAGAAATTTGGAATTTCAAGTTGGAGATTCTGTATTCCTGAAAGTATCTCCGATGCGGGGTGTATTGAGATTCGAGAAAACTGGAAATTTGGCACCGCGTTATATTGGTCCTTTTCCTATTCTGGAAAGGATTGGTTCTCTAGCATATAGAGTGCAGTTACCCAGCTGGTTGTCTGGCGTACATGATGTGTTCCATATTTCTAACCTTCGGAAATATGTGCACGATCCAGATGATATTATTGAAGAAGCTGCTCAGCAGGATCTAGAAATCACTCCTAACTTAGCAGTTAGAAGGGAACCGATAAAAATTGTTGATCGTGATGAGAAGCGATTAAGAAACAAGATTGTGAAATTGGTCAAAGTTAAATGGAGTGGCGATCTAAAGGACTGTACTTGGGAGACCGAAGATAATATGAAGAAATCATATCCCAAATGCAGAATTGACATATCGATTTAAACTGTAAGTCATTTCCTTATTTATAAATTCGTCTATTCTTTGTTTACGTTTCTCTCTCTTTCAATTTCGAGGACGAAATTTTCTTAAGGAGGGGATATTGTAACATCCCGAAAATTTTGAATTTAAAAATTTGGTAATTTTAAATGTAAATTCGAGAAATTAAAAAGAAATAAAATATTGAAATAAAATTACATAGTTATTTAATGTTAATAGAAATAAAAAAAATTGTTAAAGTAAGTTATGATGTATAAAATTTAATAACATAACAAATAATTAAACATATGAACAAATAAACAAATAATTAAACATATGAACAAATAAACAAATAATTAAACATATGAACAAATGAACAAATAATTAAACAAATGAATCAAATGAGTATGTTACTAAATCAAACCAGGTAAGTGTAAGAAACTAAAACAAAACATAACATGCTGAAATTATGCAAAGTAACATGCTTCATTTAATGCTAGTATTAAATGCTATTTACTCCTTTGCATGTACAAAAGCATTTCAGCTGAGATTTGGTTTGTAGGTCAACAAACAAAGATATAGAAAAAAATGTACTTATAAAATATAACTAAACAAGAACATGCTGCAAATAGGAAAAAGTGGAAACCTGAACATTCCATTTTCATACTTTCATTAAATGCCATCACCTTTAGCAAAGAAGCATAACTGCATTAAATACAAGCAACATACTTTCATTTAATGGTTTTACTGCACAAGCCATAAAAACAGTTTTGATTTACCTTTATACCATAAAACATTGTACCTGCCTACCTCCTTATATACATGGCAATTGCCTTAGTTTATACGTTCAACAAATTTTTGCAAAGATCAGAAATTAAAAAGAAAAGGGAAACATTACTTTATATTTCAAAGTGAAAATAAATTACTGAAGAAAGAAGAACAGAGAAAATTCAAACTGCAGTTGCAAAATAGTCTCTGCTCATCCATTATACAGGTGAGTAAACATGATTGTAAAGGATATTAAGTTTATTTAAAAACAGTTTGAACTTCCATCATAACTGTTTTATTCATATTACAGTATGATGATTAACCAGTCATGCTCTGTGTCATTCATGCAGGGATTACATATGTTTTTAAAAAAACTGAAGTCTATTTGTTTTAAATCACTAACAAGCTATGATTTTTCACATAATCAAGTTGGTTAAACCACGAAACAAGATTTTGCCAGTTTATTGAAATATACAGTGGATTATCACCACTGTAACTTTGGTTACAGGTAATCAAAAAGAAATTGGATAAATTCAAGTATCATAAAAAGCTAATTCAAGTTAATAGCTTAAATTCTTACTACAAATCATGATTTTTACAACAGAAATGAAGATTTCTAGTTGGGTATATACAGAACAGTTCGAGCATGAACACATATCGTTTTCTTTGAATTTCTGGTTATAAATCAAATTATAAAGGCTGAAAATTTATTTGTGGCAAGCACGAACATCAGAGACTTCGAGAAAATTATCATAGGAATTTTTCATTGCGTGAAATTTGAATACGAGATCGTTTTAGGGTTTTAGTTCCAGTTTTGAACGTGCTTAGCAAAAAGAGGATTTCGCCCTCTTGAGTTGACTGAGCTTCACGATGACTTGAGGAATGATAGCTTGGGGTGTTGTCGAACTATGGACGGAGTTGCTGGGTTTCTGGCGGCGTCAGGCGTCGTGGCGAGGCGTTGACAGGGACGAGTGGCGGTTCCAGTTTGTGTTACAGGTTGCGAGCTCGAACTCAATTTCGAATTCGAGATGATAAAGGAATTTAGGTGATCGGGGATTGAACTAGGGAGGATTTTTGACTTACTCATCGATGCAGCGACGCCTGAAGATCATCCACGGCGTCGTGCACGTATACGTGCACGAATTGATGACCTGGAAAAATTTGATTACCTGAAGCATTTCAGGTTTGCACTCATGTGGGTTGACTCGAAGTTTTGATCGGGGAAATAGGGCAGAAACTCGAAGGGGGAATCGAGTGGCTTCAGGGTTGTATCGGGATGAAATTTGAACTTAGACAAATTTTGAAAAATTTTATTTACACGGGTAGCATGGGGTTGAAACTCGAAGCAGGGAGCATTTGAGCTCGGGCGTGACTCGGGGGAGCCTCGGGTTGGCCACCTGAAACAATGTATTCAGTTTAAATTTGTCGAAAACTTAAGTATAAACAATTTTTATAAGCATTCTTTATAAAATGATGATTGTTAATGGAATGTGAAGTTAAACCAAACAATGATTAAATAATTTATGATTTATAATTACTTTGTAATTAATAATAATAAATAAATAAAAGCAATTAAACTTTAAGTTGTAAATTAAGAATCGTTAATTTGATAATTTAAGTTGATTGAAACTCGCCAAATTAATATTAAAACAATTTCGATGCGTTTCGAGCTGCCACGGTCAAACGACAACTTCGATTGCTACGAAAATTGAAATCCGATAATAACAAACTATTACGGATCCAATGGAATTAGTTTCGTCCAATTCTGAGACTGTTCGAAAAATGGTTAATTTCACTAGTCGATTTAAATATTAAAATATTCAATTTTCACAAATTAACTTTTAATTCGATTTTAAGAGTTCTAAAACATCAATCTAACTCTAATATGATATAATAAAATTTTCCAAATCATTTTTTTAATCATTTTAAACCCAATTTACAATTATTTCCGTAAATTCAACTATTAAATAATCGATTTAATTATCAAATTAAATCCAATACTCGAAAAATAAATTATTCGACCTATTAATTTCACTTGTTAATATTTAAATTCAATTAAATATACAAATTTAAATTATCAAAAATTCTGGGTCGTTACAAACTCCCCCACTTAAAAGAATTTCGGCCTCGAAATTACCAAGTAAGAAAAAGTTACATAATTCATTAACTTTCAAAAATCCATAGTTAAACTTCTTACAATAACTTACTAAGTTTTAAAAATTTTACTTAGTTAACTTTAAAAACAAAACTATATTGTTTAACTTTCAACTTCAAACCAAATCTATAGTTTTCAAAAATTTCCAATTTTCTCAAAAATTTTCTAACACCCTAAATTTTCGGAAAAATTCGCCAGTCTCCTTTGCGCGGCTCGATCCGAAAAAAAATGATAGTATATATATCACAAATATACATCTCATCAAATGATGAGGCATCCCACAGGGAAAAAGTGTAAAATTACGATATTTAATCCGAGATATGTACCTTATTTATTATTAGCGAGCGTATACGGCTAATATAGCGCGAAAGCGAGCTCCAAATGCGAAGCAAACGCGATCCGCACCTACTAACACTCAACAAACAGATGAGAAACATGTATATAGACAATAGTATCAATATACAACATATAGCAACATAATAACTATATATGTCAATATAGCAAATGCAACAAAACAACAAATGCAACCACCAAAATCAATATAAATTTTACTTCTCAATATATTCATTGAATTGGTTTTCCAATTGATTCATTAACATTGGAATTTACTAACATTCATTCTCAATTCAATTAGATAACATTATCTAATTTACATTGAAGTTGGTTCATTTCCAAATCAAATTTCAATTCCATTCAAGTTCATTTTCTTCCAAGTTGGATTTAATTACTTTAGCTTCTAATTTTGCTAATTCAATTTCATTAACACTTAATGAATTTATATACAATCAATCAACAATCAAATAACAACCAATGTTTATCCAACACAACCAAATTTATTAAATTTACAGTCAGTTTGGTTCAACATATTTAATTCCAATTGGATCATATTAAATTGACTTTCATTCAATTTATTCAACTTCCAATAACATTAGCTTTTAATGAATTAACATTTTGATCCATCATCCCATATCAATTTTTATTTACATTCAATTGATTTACATTCCATTTATTAGTTAAATCCATTAGTTCAATTCAATTGCTAATTCCTTTAACAATATAAACTTGAATTTCATTCATATAACTCAAGTTCAAATTCTTAATGACTTCACTTCATTAATTCACTTATTAATTTATGTCGACACCAAAATCAACTTTATTCAACATCACTTAAGTTATATTCAATTCCAACATCATTTATTTCATTTTAACTTAAGTTTCCACTTGTAAATCCAGTTTAAATTTCAATTCTAAAGTAAATTCTGTTTAACCTTTACCAAAGCTAAATTTATCAACTCATATTATAAGTTCAAAATTTATCTCACTTATATTCATTAATTTACAATTTGGATCTTTATTGATTTACTTATACTTACTTTAATTTAACTCCATCATTTAAATTAAATATATTCTATCAAAATTCAAATTGTATAAGTTATCAACTCATTTATCATTCTCATAAATATTTTAAATAGGATAATAAAGTCTTTTCAACCTTTCAAAAACCATTTTTTTTGAAATCAATTCAAGTTACCTTCTGAATTTCCCAAACCAAATCCAAATTTTCCAAACAACTTTCTTTTAAACAATTTGGCAGCAATCCCTCTTTTGGAAACCCGAAAATGAACACCGATGATGTCATGATCATCGTCGGAATTATTTTCAAACGACCGAAAAGAGTTTAGAGCTTTAATTTCTCCAAAATAATTTTCCTAAAATATCAAATCTTTTCAAAACACTTCTCTAGAATTTTATTTTCATATTATAAATCACATTTATAAATCTTTTACTTATATAATTTCAGTTCTTATATATATATATAAGATTATTTCACAATTGTAAATTACATTAATTATAATTTCACACTTATAATCTATTTGTTTATGCAATTCATTTTTTTGTCAACTGTTGTTTTTATTTAACTTATTCAACAACCAAACAATCAATTATATACTTTAAAATTCTGAAAAATTATTCTTTTATATATAAAATATAATCAAGGTAAAATTATTTCATTTACCCAATTTAAAACAATACTGTGTCGAATTGTTCTATTCAAGTGTTTAGAGATCCCTATCAACAACGTTAATTACTCGTGTTGACCAAAATCCATATACCACTCAACAAACAAATCATCACAATATAAAACAATTTATGTTCACTAACAAATACGCGCTCATATCTATTATTACACCCAAACTCATTCTAGAGTACTACTGACTCTATCTCTAATGAGTAATACCCAACAGAGCCATGGTTGTCGCTTAACCATATGCTCTGATACCAAATGTAACATTTGCGAATTTTCGTCGCTCGAAAACCGACATTAATACGTCTACTGTATCAACTGCCGAGCAATCGAAAGCTGGAAAACCGTACCGTTAGGGTTGAAGAAGAAGAAAAGGATAGAATAAGAGAGAAAAGGATAGAACAGAACAGAAAGAACAATAAAACAATATCAGAATCTCACAATTCGCAGCGGAACAACATATAATAGGTAAATGAATATCATTAAACAAAGAACTATATCAGTTATTACATTTCATCGTATTACATTACATTACATCATCAGAGTGTACAACAACAAACAACAATAAACAGCTGAAAGGAAATACTATATACTAATAATACGCCATGCCATCCAGCTTGCCTCCAGCAACTCCTGAATTTCTAGAACATCTTGATAACCTGACTCTTGACTGCCCATGTGGAAATTGGTGGGCACCCAGAGTTTAGGAAGGAAAACAATAAACTCCGAGTCAGTCATGTGACTGGTGTGAGGACTAAAACGGTTTATTTTTCTTTAAAATAAAGAATAGGATAATTTTAAAATAGATTCGCAATGCTTTTTTTAAAAAATGAGACTACCATAAGGCCTCCCGCACACACACACACACAATGCAAATGCAGAATCAGAGGAGATTTCTCCTTATGATAGTCAAAGATGCTTGATACGCATTAAAAAGAAACATTTGATATTATTAGTAGTGCATAGTGTAGGGAAAATCATTTCGAAAGTAAAGATATAAATCTTAGCCAACATACGACCATTATCGTATGCCTACTATAGCTATCATGTTCAATAGCAGGTTACCGCCACATTCCATGGTAGGTTATACAACTAAATCCGTACAAGATCGTATTGTTTCTTTGTATTTCCAACAAATGTTCAGGCCAAGGAACTTCCCATTGCCACATGGGTACGCCTCTGGAAAGACGATCTGAGAACCAAACCGGATCTCTGCCAACACAAGGCCGGGTTACCCCTAACTGGGTAACTACTGACACGAATATGACATCCCCCGATCGTAACCGATCTATCCGAGGATCCTCGATTTCCAACAACCACAAAATTTGCAGCGACAACATAGGTTAAATATCTGGGATCCATACCATGATACCACCTCTATCCAGAAGGAATGACATACACTAAAGGGGCGCTACCCCCTAATAACCTTGCCGCATCCTTCCTGTTTTGACCATTTCCGGGGTGTGAGGTCCGACGAAGTCTCGTCCACAAAGCCACGCTTTATACAAAAGCTGTGCTTTGGGTCAACAAATGATCAAAGTAATGATCACTAAGATAAATGATCAAACAAATGATCATATCACAAATGATCAAACAATGATCATTTCACAGCAACACTCAGCATGCCACACCACCAAATTGGGAGTATATCACTAATAACCTTCAACTACATAACCTCTGAGCTCGTACGTCTCAGAGAAGGGTGTTAAGCTAAGAGAATAAATTCTCCGCCACCAACAGAAATATATTTGAAAGAAATCAGCTTTATATCTCAACTTGTAATGTCAGACATACAATCCATACAAGTTTGTTCCGGGCTCGAACAGAACCGAAGGCACTTCCAAATAAGTCCTTGCATTACGAATAATTTCTAATCATGCTTGGACTTCCCGTCACTAAGGGTGATAAAACCTCTATATCGGAGATCAGCCGATGCAGAGTAACTCAACGGTAATCCTTCTGTTTTCAAAAATATCCGGTCTTCAACACTGGTCATCAAATGCAATCCATTACGACGTATCACATATTTGGAATGGGTTATACGACCACAAGGTCCTTTCCCGGCTAACCCGAATAGTGGGCGCTTATTCAAAAATAAGTGTAGCTATGACGACCCGCCCCTCCTCTACCAGAAAGACGTATCATCAATTAAGAAAGAAAGAGATGAGAAATAGAAAGAAAGAGAAAGAAAGAACAACAACATCAGAATCTCACAGCGGAACGGAACAAAATATAATATATCACATAAATATTACATAGTTTAATACATCAATCAGAGTTATACAGATCATACATCACATACTAGGCAGTTATAAGCTGCTGTCTAGTTAATACAACTCAATACAATATGACTCAGAGATACTAACACAGCGGAACTATGTATATATCTACAACGCTGAAGCCTCCTGCTCCATTGCTCCTCCAGAATTCGTCAAATCTAACCTGAATCCCTTGGCTACCCGTAAAAATTTGGGTACCCGAGAGTTTATGAAAACAAAAAAAATAAACTCCGGGTCAGACATGGGTCTGGTATGAGTAAACGGTTTAAAGTTGCTTAACTTTGAAAAACATTTGAAACTAAAGGTATCACGTAAGACTCCCCACAAATAAATACGGGTAAATTTTTACCTTACGCTAACCAAAGCATTTCATAGGAAATCCAGTGATATTATAATAGTGTCTAGGGTTTTCAAGTAAATAGAAAATAGCCGAAATTGTTACATCTATTAAATTCCAGCTACTAGCCACGAAAGTGGGTAATACAAATCAAAACCGTAGAGTCTCGTAGGGAAAATGGATTTCCAACAATGGCAGGGCTACTGGGGTACCGCCCGTCACAGTACGGGGCCTAGATCACCGTACCGAGGATTACTCCCTTCATCCCCTGCAACACAAGGCCGGAACCATTCCTTACTGAACAGTCCCGAACAAGATAAACCCCCGCGGTTCTAGCTAGCAACCGCCCACACAGCCGAAATAAAAAGGGACATCTAGACATGGGAAATATCTTGTCCTGCTTGGGCATGACCCACCTAACCTTGCTGCATCTCCCCTGTTTTAGCCATTCCCGGTTGATGAGGCTTGAGGCTGCGATTACCTTTAAAGAACATATCACTTAGAATGCTCATCGTCCGCCTGACGATGTGCAGAAAGCATTCAATCCATACAAGTTCGTTCCGGGTTCGAACGAAACCGAAGGCATTATCTCGTTACACTCATTTTGGAATCTCCCTCAGAGTTAACGACGATAACCCTTGCATTCTGAAAACACCATCTCGATCTTCTTTTCAGGATTCACGACCTAACGTTTAAATTGGATCGATGTGGTTTTCGGAGAATCAAGTTTGATTCTTCCGATCCCGGTCTCATCGAATCCAACCGCCATTTTAAGGGCCAAGTTGTCTATTTAACTTATCAGTTTAATTAAATATCAGAATTAACATAACAAATAGATGGATCATACACAGTTATCACAGATATCCATAATATATCACAACACATCACAGAAAAATCATCAAACGTATATTAAAGTCAATCAAACAGAATCATCAATGCATATCATACAGTTTGGATTTACTTTACATAATTGATTGCTTAAGAATAAACTATTTTATTTTATTTACTTAACGAATAATTGATTAGCTTATTAATGATCAATTAATTACTCATTTAATCATAAATTTTGAATTTATTAATTATCAAATCTTTAATTAATTATTTAATTAAATAACTTCTATTCATTAACTGTTACTTGATTACTCAGTTAATTAGTTTATTCTTAATTATCAATTAATAACTTACTTATTAAAAATTAATTACAAATTACTTTAATTAACCAATTATTATTAATTTAATTAATTAATCTTTAATTAATCACTTAAATTAATTATCATTTGTTTAATTAACTTTTAAGTGATATGTTAACATTGCTTAAGATTTAAATTGATTTAACATATGATTAAATTTTTATTTCAAAATCAACTTAAAGTTATCAATTTAAAATTCAAGTATAAATTTAATCAACATTCTAACTACTTAAATACATTTCTAAATTAAGTTTAAATTAACTTAAGAATTCATCTTAATAAGTGTAAGAAACAAAATCATACAACTCTTAATCAGTTATTAACAACATTCATTATATAAGACATGCTGTTATTTAAATTAAAAAAAAAACCTGTTTTAAACTTTTACAACAGATTTTAGAACCTGCTTCGGGTCCGACCCGTCCCTTACCCAGTTCAACTCCGAGAAAACTCACCTCCTTCCCTTCCCTGTTTCTTACTCTTTTGTTTCTCTTTTTTTTAAGTTTTAAGCTGTTAACATAATAATACACACACACGACTCAAAAACTTCCCAGAGGAACAACTCAAAGAAACACGCAAACATACTCGAGATTCACTCGAAACAACACACAGCGACTCTTCTCCGCCGCCGTGCACGTGCACGGCGGTCCACCACCGCGCCAACGCCTCGTGAATCCACCCACAAATCACAAGGCTTCCACTCGCACGAAAACACCACCTAGCTTAACTCGAAACTCACGAAATCAAAATATGACTGTAAAGTTGAACTGTAAAACGAGCACAGTTGGTAAAAACCCTCGTCCTTGCTATCGCGACAACCAGAGACAAAGTGGCTTCGGCCGTAACCTGCCATCAACGTCATCAACCCCTCCCCAAATATCATAGCACTCGGTGGTACTTCGGCATCGAAAACAACCAACGAACTGAACCCAAAACACAGTACCCATAACCCCTAATGTTGATCAATTCTCAAAAATCTTGCATTCAAAATTTTTTTTAACAATTTTCTAGTGTTCTTGGATCCATATTCAAGCTTCATGATGAATTTCAACAACTAAAATTGTTTGAATCATTAGGATTTCTAAAAATGCATTTTTGGTTCACTAACCAACTGCTCTCAAAATTATTAACTAAAAATTATAATCTTTATCTTAAAAATCATATTTTTATGTGTAGTTTCAATATACAATTTCAGGTTTATGATTCGAGTTATTCGAATTTTGATCTTATTTTTATTTTTTTACTGTAAATTGGTGTTTACAGTAACTATCTCTCACAGTCACTAAAAAAACTTATTCCAAACTAATCTTTAGCATAAACAAAAAATTTGATTAGTTTAGTTACTAATTATAGGAAATGATTTTATATATAAGAAGTATGATATATCCTCTGTTTTCTTTGCCTCAGCAAAAATGAAACCTGGGAGAACATAGTATTCAGTACTCATAGTAAATAGCAAGCATTCCAGAACTTCAAATCACTCATTACAATTTTTCTTCATGAACTACATATTAAAAGTTAGTTTTAAAATAAGTTTACTCACCAGAAAACTCTTTTGAACAGAAAGCTCTGATGTTTTCTTTTGAAACCTGGAGCTGAAATGGTTTTTAATCACTGTTTTTATCATTGATGAATTGAGATGGGGTTTGTTCATTTCCTTTGTTTTATACAGTTTCCTTATATGATTGTTGAACGAACCATGACTAGAAAAGATAAATGGTCTCACATATATATAGAAGACAACAAATTGTAAAGAAGGTAGGTAGTAACTAGCCAAACATTTTCCCCCACCTGACAGATTTAGTGTATAGATTTGTAAATATTTGCATAAATCGAAAAGTAGGCTGAGTTGATAGCATCTATTACTTAGGTTTCTAAAGATGTTTACATAAAATAATTATGTTTGCTGACATATACATTGCAGGTCAAAGGCTTATGAATGAAGCTTCATGTATAAAGATATTTGCAGTTTTTTTTTCTTTTGTGTTTGTACTAATATGCTGCTGGAAAACTTTGTTCTGTCTTTGAATTTGTATACACTAATTAATATTGGCTGACACAAACATTTTGTATAAGATATCTCAGGTTTTGTTTGTATTAACATGTTTTATTTGCTGTGAATTCTTGGCCTATGTATGAAGCTTTGGTTATAAAGATATTTTGTTTTGTTACTAGATTATTATTTTTTTCTTAACTTCAAGTCTGAATCTGTAGCATACATATTTGTATGGAGATATGTATTTTATTATTATTTTTATTTTTATTTTTGCAGGTAAATGTTGGCTGAGATGGAAGCAATTTAAATGTTATGTTTCTTCAGCTAACAATATTTTAATTACGCACAATATATATGATTCACTTATTTATACTCATCTTTGTATTTATTTCCATTTATATTTTAGCTATAAGTAATAAACTTATATTCATGAGTTTACTTATTTGTTTATATTTATATTTTTATAAATACTAATATTTTGTATTGAACATTATCATCAATTTATATTTTATATCTGATATTTTCTATTTTGGTCATAAATATTTGAATTAGAGTCATAAGTTATATTTATACTTATTCTCATTTTTATGGTTCATTTGTATTTATTTACATTTATATTTATATTGCTAGAATTAAATTTTAAATTTCAAAAATTATCAAGCATATGTATTCATTTAACAAATGTTAACAATGTATAGTATTTTAATTTAATGAGTTAAATTTTATTAATAAGATTGTTAAGAAACTTATTTTAGAATTTCAAACATTATTATCTATGTGTATTATTTCATACTAAATATAAATAATGTAAAGTATTTTAAGTAATTATATAAGATAGATTTTTATTGTGAATATTATTGAAATACTTATTTCAATTTTCCAGATCAATCTCCTTTTAAAATACAGTTTATATAAATATATGGCAATATTTCAAAAATCATATTCATTTAAATATGAACAATTCACATTCTATATTTAATTAGATTAAACATTTATTAACATAACCGAGGCCGAAATCCAGTGTCGTTACATTCTTCCCCCCTTAAAAGAATTTCGTCCCCGAAATTTTAAACAAAGGTATTTTAAAAGCTATTATTCCATCCATTTAAACATACATATTATTCATACATTAGCAGGCAACCAATCACTCTATTCAAACAAACATCACTAGTTATCCGAACATAAATCCGGATAAGCTTTCCTAAAATTATCGAGAGTTTGTCTCTCGATGATCAATAATCCAAACCGGATTCCTGACCACAATTAAATTCGACGCAACTTCCAATTTCCTGAATTACTGGTTTAACAATTAATGATGAATCATGAACAAATTTCCTGAGATATATGGGATACACAATAAATTCCAGACATCCATTCTGGAAATTAAATTCTGAAATCCACAGTATTAACTCTTTCCAAATTTATTGACTTCTTTACAGAATTCCAATATTTATTTTAAATCAAGCCCGTACGATGTACATATAACATTCGTACGTAATATCAAATCCGATCGCTCGATCACACAATTTCATTTCCGAACTAGTATCGTCCACCCGACTTCTTAGTGCGGACTCAGAACTGGTTTCTTGATCAGAAACTGTCATTCTCCTTGCATAGTCACAACTATGATAGAAAATTTCCAGCATCAATCAAAATCCAAATCCATTGGTTCGTCGTCGAAAATCGAGTGAAACATCCTAATTCGGATCGATATAACTATCTCGAAATTCTGTGCTCGAATCTGGATCTAATTGCTACGTGAATAAAATCATATACGTATATCCTACGTATTTATATTCATGATTATCGACCATATCAATTTCTTTTATTCACATTATTTTGATTCTATCCATTTGGAATAATTTTCTCAATATCAAATTTTACTTAAGAATTTCACCATTCATTTCTTAAGCTTAATACAAGCATTATATATACTTTTATATTATTACTCTGCCACTTTAGCCTTTATATTTTCTTATTTAAATCTGAATTATCAATTCCATATGAATTCAATTTTCTTAACTCTGAAAATTGAACCTTTATTGACTATCTCCATTTATAACTGATTCCTATTATTATTTTTAAATTAGTTTCATTCATTAGTTTACTTTAAATTTTCAATTTGAAATTGTTTTGTTGCTCAATTATTTTATAGTAAACTCTGAAAATTTTTGACAAAGTCTCCATTTGCCTAGCATTACATATTTCCATAAGCACATATGTATAGTTTCAACACTTAGTACAATTACTTCCATCAACACTTAGTACAATTACTTCCATCAACACTTAGTACAATTACTTCCATCCAATTTTCAAATCATTCCTTAAAGTGATTTTCACTTACTTGCTTAGACATATAATCCATTTGAGCAAAACAAACTCATATTCAAAATCATCCTATTTTGCTTCCAATAATTTATAGAATTTATCTAATTCTCATTTACTTCAAACAACCCATTTCCATATGCAATTCAACAATATTATTGTGAATAGATAATCACTTAAGCTTATAACAAATTTTAAATTGATTCCAATTCAATTTATACTTGATTCCACCCCAATTAAATTATTCACAACCTTACCATTGCATTTCCTTTCATTTCAACAGGTTTGGTTCCAGACCATTTTATTAAAATTCGACAACCAATATTTAAATAATCATCTCCCAATTAGCTTAAGTCATTTATTTTCTTCAAACAGTTCTACCCAATAACTTAAGTTTATTCTATTTCACCAATTTTTCATTCAAATCTTTGATTTGATTTTCTTTAATCAAATCCCAATTATTTACTGATTTATTTGATTAGTTTATTCTTTTATCCATCCTTAAATCTTAATTTACATTAACAATTCATTATTGAATTTATAATAAAGTCATTCAATTTATGCTTGAATTAGATTTGTTTACAACTTATTCCAATTCTATTTTAATCCAATTCAATACTTACTTTGGTTCACAATTTACTTATTTACATAAGAATTTTATTTCATTCAATTTGGTCTATAACTCGACTGAATTCATTCAAATTCAGTTTTATTCTAACTCAACTTCAGTTAAATTTATCTACTTATCATTCTTTTAAATTTATTTCTCAATATATGAGCTCAAAACTTATTTATCCACTTAACAACTTATATTACTCATTTGGGTCTTTTCATCTTATAATCATAATTTCAGATTATATATATATATATATATATATATATATATATATATATAGCACTTACTGTCTTAAGGTATAAATTTTCACCTTACAATCACAATCATTTTTCCTTTAAATTTTATATCCAATTTAGTTCAATTTGAACTTCAATTCCATTTAACTTAACTCAGGTTAAGCTTCAATATGTTTCCCTATTTTCATTTACTTAAGTTAAATTTTAATACCGGGATCAAAATTCCCGATTTCTTCTTATTAATATCAAATTTACTATATAAGTTCAATAGTTTATTTATTCAAACCCTTCACATTATTAAATAGAATTTTCTTAACATTCAATTTCCCGGTTTTCATTTCCAAAATCATTTTAAAATGATACTACACATATATCCACCTGGTATATCAAATCAAATATTCAAATTCCAAACACTTGTTTTCACCAAAACAATTTTCCCTTTGAAGTTTCTGAAACAACTTGGATACCCAACAAGCCCAAACAATATCATAACCAACTACCCTGGCAGCAATCCATCACTTTAGATACTCGAAAATGAATACTGATGATGTGGCCATCATCATCAGGATTATTTTCCAGCGACTGAAGTGAGTTCAGTGCTTCCTTACTTCCACAAATTTTTCCCAAAACAATTTCCATTCAACAATATTTTCCAAAACAAAATTTCATTATTCCCTTCAAATCTTTGGAAAACATTTCAAACATTCCCAAGATTTTTAAATTCCCAAATTCCTTTGTTTAAATTCATTTAAACACTTTTCAAATTCCCGGGACTTAAATTATGGTTTAATCAAATTTTAACTATATTCCTTTTTATTTAAAATCATTCTTAAATAATTTTATTTGGTTATAAACCACTCACCTTTAAATTTTGATTGTACTATTAACAATCAAACATCCAAGTATATATAGTTATTTCAGAAAAATATTTCTTTTATATTAAAATATAATTTTGTGTAAAATTATTTCATTTACCCTACCTTAAAAAACAATACTGTGTCGAATTGCTCTATTTGAGTGTTTAGAAACTCCTTCGATACAGTTTTCGAGGCTGTACCGACGAAGGTTCATATACCACTCAATAAATCAATCAACGCAATATAAAACAACTTTATATTCACTAACAAATACGCGCTCATATCTATTAATACACTCAAACTCATTTTTAGAGTTCTACTGACTCTATTTTATGAGTAATCGCTACCAGAGCCAAGGTTATCACCAACCTATGCTCTGATACCAACTGTGACGACCCGCCCCTCCTCTAACAGAAAGACGTATCATCAATTAAGAAAGAAAGGGATGAGAAATAGAAAGAAAGAGAAAGAAAGAACAAGAACATCAGAATCTCACAGCGGAATGGAACAAAATATAATATATCACATAAATATTACATAGTTTAATACATCAATCAGAGTTATACAGATCATACATCACATACTCGGCAGTTATAAACTCCTGTCTAGTTAATACAACTCAATACAATATGACTCAGAGATACTAACACAGCGGAACTATGTATATATCTACAACGCTGAAGCCTCCTGCTCCATTGCTCCTCCAGAATTCGTCAAATCTAACCTGAATCCCTTGGCTACCCGTAAAAATTTAGGTACCTGAGAGTTTATGAAAACAAAAAAAACAAAAAAACTCCGGGTCAGACATGGGTCTGGTATGAGTAAACGGTTTAAAGTTGCTTAACTTTGAAAAACATTTGAAGACTCCCCACAAATAGATACGGGTAAGTTTTTACCTTACGCTAACCAAAACATTTCATAGGAAATCCAGTGGTATTATAATAGTGTCTAGGGTTTTCAAGTAAATAGAAAATAGCCGAAATTGTTACATCTATTAAATTCCAGCTACTAGCCATGAAAGTGGGTAATACAAATCAAAACCGTAGAGCCTCGTAGGGAAAATGGATTTCCAACAATGGCAGGGCTACTAGGGTACCGCCCGTCACAGTACGGGGCCTAGATCACCGTACCGAGGATTACTCCCTTCATCCCCTGCAACACAAGGCCGGTACCATTCCTTACTGAACAGTCCCGAACAAGATAAACCCCCGCGGTTCTAGCTAGCAACCGCCCACACTGCCGAAATAAAAAGGGACATCTAGACAGGGGAAATATCTTGTCCTGCTTGGGCATGACCCACCTAACCTTGCTGCATCTCCCCTGTTTTAGCCATTCCCGGTTGATGAGGCTTGAGGCTGCGATTACCTTTAAAGAACATATCACTTAGAATGCTCATCGTCCGCCTGACGATGTGCTGAAAGCATTCAATCCATACAAGTTCGTTCCGGGTTCGAGCGAAACCGAAGGCATTATCTCGTTACACTCATTTTGGAATCACCCTCAGAGTTAACGACGATAACCCTTGCATTCTGAAAACACCATCTCGATCTTCTTTTCAGGATTCACGACCTAACGTTTAAATTGGATCGATGTGGTTTTCGGAGAATCAAGTTTGATTCTTCCGATCTCGGTCTCATCGAATCCAACCGCCATTTTAAGGGCCAAGTTGTCTATTTAACTTATCAGTTTAATTAAATATCAGAATTAACATAACAGATAGATGGATCATACACAGTTATCACAGATATCCATAATATATCACAACACATCACAGAAAAATCATCAAACAGATATTAAAGTCAATCAAACAGAATCATCAATGCATACCATACAGTTTGGATTTACTTTACTTAATTGATTGCTTAAGAATAAACTATTTTAATTTTTTTACTTAATGAATAATTGCTTAGCTTATTAATGATCAATTAATTACTCATTTAATCATAAATTTTGAATTTATTAATTATCAAATCTTTAATTAATTATTTAATTAAATAACTTCTATTCATTAACTGTTACTTGATTACTCAGTTAATTAGTTTACTCTTAATTATCAATTAATAACTTACTTATTAAAAATTAATTAAAAATTACTTTAATTAACCAATTATTATTAATTTAATTAATTAATCTTTAATTAATCACTTAAATTAATTATCATTTGTTTAATTAACTTTTAAGTGATATGTTAACATTGCTTAAGATTTAAATTGATTTAACATATGATTAAATTTTTATTTCAAAATCAACTTAAAGTTATCAATTTAAAATTCAAGTATAAATTTAATCAACATTCTAACTACTTAAATACATTTCTAAATTAAGTTTAAATTAACTTAAGAATTCATCTTAATAAGTGTAAGTAACAAAATCATACAACTCTTAATCAGTTATTAACAACATTCATTATATAAGACCTTCTGTTATTTAAATTTAAAAAAAAACCTTTTTTAAACTTTTACAACAGATTTTAGAATCTGCTTCGGGTCCGATCCGTCCCTTATCCAGTTCAACTTCGAGAAAACTCACCTCCTTTCCTTCCCTGTTTCTTACTCTTCTGTTTCTCTTTTTTTTTTTAAGTTTTAAGCTGTTAACATAATAATACACACACGCGACTCAAAAACTTCCCAGAGGAACAACTCGAAGAAACACGCAAACATACTCGAGATTCACTCAAAACAACACACAGCGACTCTTCTCCGCCGCCGTGCATGTGCACGGCGGTCCACCACCGCACCAACGCCTCGTGAATCCACCCACAAATCACAAGGCTTCCACTCGCACGAAAACACCACCTAGCTCAACTCGAAACTCACGAAATCAAAATATGACTGTAATGTTGAACTGTAAAACGAGCACAGTTGGTAAAAACCCTCGTCCTTGCTATCGCGACAACTAGAGACAAAGTGGCTTCGGCCGTAACCAGCCATCAACGTCCTCAACCCCTCCCCAAAATATCATAGCACTCGGTGGTACTTCGGTATCGAAAACAACCAACGAACTGAACCCAAAACACAGTCCCCATAAACCCTAAAGTTGATCACTTCTCAAAAATCTTGCATTCGAATTTTTTTTTTAACAATTTTCTAGTGTTCTTGGATCCATATTCAAGCTTCATGTTGAATTTCAACAACTAAAATTGTTTGAATCATCAGGATTTCTAAAAATGCATTTTTGGTTCACTAACCAACTGCTCTCAAAATTGTTAACTAAAAATTATAATCTTTATCTTAAAAATCATATTTTTAAGTGTAGTTTCAATATACAATTTCAGGTTTATGACTCGAGTTATTCGAATTTTGATCTTATTTTTATTTTTTTACTGTAAATTGGTGTTTACAGTAACTATCTCTCACAGTCACTAGAAAAACTTATTCCAAACTAATCTTTAGCATAAACAAAAAATTTGATTAGTTTAGTTACTAATTATAGGAAATGATTTTATATATAAGAAGTATGATATATCCTCTGTTTTCTTTGCCTCAGCAAAAATGAAACCTGGGAGAACATAGTATTCAGTACTCACAGTAAATAGCAAGCATTCCAGAACTTCAAATCATTCACTACCAGTTTTCTTCATGAACTACATATTAAAAGTTAGTTTTAAAATAAGTTTACTCACTAGATAACTCTTTTGAACAGAAAGCTCTGATGTTTTCTTTTGAAACCTGGAGCTGAAATGGTTTTTAATCACTGTTTTTATCATTGATGAATTAAGATGGGGTTAGTTCATTTCCTTTGTTTTATACAGTTTCCTTATATGATTGTTGAATGAACCATGACTAGAAAAGATAAATGGTCTCACATATATATAGAAGACAACAAATTGTAAAGAAGGTAGGTAGTAACTAGCCAAACATTTTCCCCCACCTGACAGATTTAGTGCATAGATTTGTAAATATTTGCATAAACCAAAAAGTAGGCTGAGTTGATAGCATCTAGTACTTAGGTTTCTAAAGATATTTACATAAAATAATTATGTTTGCTGACATATGCATTGCAGGTCAAAGGCTTATGAATGAAGCTTCATGTATAAAGATATTTGCAGTATTTTTCTTTTTTCTTTTGTGTTTGTACTAATATGCTGCTGGAAAACTTTGTTTTGTCTTTGAATTTGTATACACTAATTAATATTGGCTGACACAAATATTTTGTATAAGATATCTCAGGTTTTGTTTGTATTAACATGTTTTATTTGCTGTGAATTCTTGGCCTATGTATGAAGCTTTCGTTATAAAGATATTTTGTTTTGTTACTAAATTATTATTATTTTCTTAACTTCAAGTCTGAATCTGTAGCATACATATTTGTATGGAGATATGTATTTTATTTTTATTTTTATTTTTATTTTTGCAGGTAAATGTTGGCTGAGATGGAAGCAATTTAAATGTTATGTTTCTTCAGCTAACAATATTTTAATTACGCACAATATATATGATTCACTTATTTATACTCATCTTTGTATTTATTTCCATTTATA
The DNA here is from genome assembly GCA_030765085.1 of Allium cepa. NCBI lineage: Eukaryota > Viridiplantae > Streptophyta > Magnoliopsida > Asparagales > Amaryllidaceae > Allium > Allium cepa. The sequence continues at coordinate 205,999,831 of CM060929.1, forward strand.
TTTTAGCTATAAATAATAAACTTATATTCATGAGTTACTTATTTGTTTATATTTATATTTTTATAAATATTAATATTTTGTATTGAACATTATCATCAATTTATATTTTATATCTGATATTTTCTATTTTGGTCATAAATATTTGAATTAGAGTCATAAGTTATATTTATACTTATTCTCATTTTTATGGTTCATTTGTATTTATTTACATTTATATTTATATTGCTAGAATTAAATTTTAAATTTCAAACATTATCAAGCATATGTATTCATTTAACAAATGTTAACAATGTATAGCATTTTAATTTAACGAGTTAAATTTTATTAATAAGATTGTTAAGAAACTTATTTTAGAATTTCAAACATTATTATCTATGTGTATTATTTCATACTAAATATAAATAATGTAAAGTATTTTAAGTAATTATGTAAGATAGATTTTTATTGTGAATATTATTGAAATACTTATTTCAATTTTCCAGATCAATATCCTTTTAAAATACAGTTTATATAAATATATGGCAATATTTCAAAAATCATATTCATTTAAATATGAACAATTCACATTCTATATTTAATTAGATTAAACATTTATTAACATAACCGGGGCCGAAATCCAGGGTCGTTACAGTGGCATTCAAATTCAAGCAAATCACAACAAATACCTATTTAAAGGTGAATATTGATAGTCGGATTATTTAACTATCAATAAGTGTGTTCAACATCACCAAATTCCAAATAATTTCCTAAATTATTTACTTTCCAAAATATCTTTACTAGATATATGTTTTCCACACTTCAACATTTGAAAACAATTTCAAATCACTTTTCACCTTCACCACTTTTGAAAACAATTTTCAATCATTTTCCTTACGCGGAAATACTTTCATTTCAACATGGTTCATTTAAACCAATTAAATAAATCCTAACCGATTTACTTTATATTTACGTTCCAAATCCGTAAATTAATTCCCACACTTCAAAAATAAATCAACGTTTATTTTTAAACAAATTCCCCTTTTCATTTATAAATTCCATAGTGAATTTACATTCCAAAATATTTATGAATACATTATTCCCAAATCGATTCCTAAAATTCATTTTCAATTTGTCTTCAAAAAGATAAATTCTCAAAACGTTTCATCTCACATTGGAAAAACATTTCCATGCTTATCTAATAATAAGTAATTCACAAATCCATTTATTTTCAACACTTGGAAAATATTTAATATACTTAAACCGAAATTAAGTATATATTTCATTCTTTAAGGAAATCATTCTCTTAAACATATTTATTTAGGCCAAAACGAATGTTGCGCAAAACATCGTTATGACAACCCAAAATCACTGGTATAGGGATTCGAAATTTAGATAGATATATAAATCCCAATACTATACAAAAACATTTCCTTTCGGAAATCATTTACTATAACAACAGTGTTATAGTCCATCATTTCCTTCTATTTCTCGAAAACGTCTATTTCAACAATAAGTGTTGAAATCTATGTATTCGATTCATAATACATTTTAGAACATCGTTAAAACGATTAACTTCATTTTATAATATTCATTTTCCCAAGCATATCCATTTTATTTGATAATATATTCACTGCCCAAAATCGTGAGTATACTTCCTTAACCAATTTCAACTTTCAATTTATCAAATTCCATTGATTTCGAATTTATAAACAATGTCTATAAATTCCATTTCTATTTATAAGCTTCGGTTTATAAATCTCCTTTATTAATCCAATTTATATTTCGTTTATATGCCGAATCTAACTTATAAGTAAATTACTTATAATCCATTTATTCATAAATCCATTCTTTTATATCATCATTTGTTTATAAATCTAAAATTCTTATTTACTTATAAAACTAAGTACAACTTTATGTTAACACTTATAAAAGCTCGTTTTATAATTCCAATATCTTTAACTTATAAAATATAAATTTTATAAATCTTTTATATAAACCGTTTATAATAATTCAAAATCTCAATTTAAATAAACCAATCTCTTTATTAATTCACAAAACGTTATTTAAAACTTATATAACTCCATAATTACACTCAAGTATTATTTTCCCAAAAATATAACTTTTATAACCATAAAATTGAAATGTTTATTTATTTTAACAATTCAAAATTAAATAAAACGTATACTTTCAAAAATCACTTTAAAAATTCTTTTAAAAAACCAAAATCATTATTTTAAAACTTCAAAAATGGATCCGATGATGCAACAACACCAAATAGTCAATCACGACATCCAAATATCATATATCGATATGATAATCCACAAATATCATAATATCTGTAAATAAATCAATACAGTTGAGGAATCCAGTTGGATCCCTCCAACCTGCTTCCCTGCATCCACAAACATTAGCACAATACCAATTCCATTTCAGTACGGAATTATCGCGGTATATGGGATTTATAAAATATTATCCGCTTAATAGACGGCGCAATAGGGTCTCATCCGCTATATAATGCGGGAAATCAATTCCAATATATACATATGCCAATATATATATATATATATATATTGTTATATATAGATATATCCTATTATATCTAATATTACAACCAAACAGCAATCAATAACTGCAATCATCATTCAAACATACATTCAAGAAATTTTAAATCTAACTATTTAAAATTTAAATCGAAACTGTTTGATTGAGTGAGAAGTTCTCACCTTGCTTTCAATTCTGTTCCAGTGTTTTATTTCGAATAAAATTAAACGCGCGTTTAATTTTACCCGAAATTTTAACTCCAAGCGACTCTAATCCAGCTCCATTGCGAAGAGCTCGTCGAAACGATTCCAACGCAAAAAGTTTCCTAATTTTTCGATCTCGTATGAACAAGTTATAGCATTACGAAGTTATACGAATTAAATAAAATTAACTTTTACAATTCTTTTTATTATTTTTCCATACTTTCAATCTTGGCCGTTGATTTTGTCTTTGAGATATCTCGGCCGCGTACGCATCATCTTCTCACGCGCGCATACTCCCTCCAGGTAACGAACGAACAAACCCAAATCACGTCCCAAAACCCTAATCGACGCACGAACAACGGAGCATTTGGCGATGATCAGGCAGCGCCATCTTGAAGCCCTCCACAAAACCTTACTTCGGCTGTCACCACGACGAACTCGGCCTCGTCTATGCTTGGGAAAACATGCACGACTGCAGCCCATATACGGCTATTTTGACAACGACCCGTAACTCCGTTTTCGATCACAGCCGTTGAAAACAAAGATCTCATCGCCCTCTTCGATGTTGTAGTTGGAAGTTTTTCTTAATTGTTCATGGATCGAGAGATAATTGAGGAAGAAGATGGCGATTTTCTGGCCGTTCAGAACAATAGTGGCGGCTACTGAACCTAAACCCTAGCCTTATTTTTTTCTACTTTTGTGAATAAAGGGGGCTATTTATAGAAAATATCGAACACTATTCATTCCGGAATTTCCAAACACCGATTTACGCGCGGTGATCAGCGTTTCTAGGGTTCATCCCACGTTCCGGACACAATGAAATAGGTTGCGGAAGCTAATTCAATCATCTGTGCGAGATATGGCAATAAACGATCGATTTAAAATTAAATCAATTAAACCGATTTCTAGGCGTTTTCGCTTGCCCCGGACAAACGGTAAATCTGATTGACTTGAAATTTGAAAGCTTACAATAACATCACATTACGGATCCGATGAAACTGGTTTCGTTGAAATCCGAGACTTTTTGAAAAATGAGTATTTTAACTCGCCAAATTAATATTAAAACAATTTCGATGCGTTTCGAGCTGCCACGGTCAAACGACAACTTCGATTACTACGAAAATTGAAATCTGATAATAACAAACTATTACGGATCCAATGGAACTAGTTTCGTCCAATTCTGAGACTGTTCGAAAAATGGCTAATTTCACTAGTCGATTTAAATATTAAAATATTCAATTTTCACAAATTAACTTTTAATTCGATTTTAAGAGTTCTAAAACATCAATCTAACTCTAATATGATATAATAAAATTTTCCAAATCATTTTTTTAATCATTTTAAACCCAATTTACAATTATTTCCGTAAATTCAACTATTAAATAATCGATTTAATTATCAAATTAAATCCAATACTCGAAAAATAAATTATTCGACTTATTAATTTCACTTGTTAATATTTAAATTCAATTAAATATACAAATTTAAATTATCAAAAATTCTGGGTCGTTACAAACTCCCCCACTTAAAAGAATTTCGGCCTCGAAATTACCAAGTAAGAAAAAGTTACAGAATTCATTAACTTTCAAAAATCCATAGTTAAACTTCTTACAATAACTTACTAAGTTTTCAAAATTTTACTTAGTTATCTTTCAAAACAAAACTATATTGTTTAACTTTCAACTCCAAACCAAATCTATAGTTTTCAAAATTTTCCAATTTTCTCAAAAAATTTCTAACACCCTAGATTTTCGGAAAAATTAGCCATAGTCCCTTTTGCGCGGCTCGATCCGAAAAAAAAATGACAGTATATATATCACAAATATACATCTCATCAAGTGATGAGGCATCCCACAGGGAAAAAAGTGTAAAAGTATGATATTTTAATCCGAGATATGTACCTTATTTATTATTAGCGAGCGTATACGGCTAATACAGTGCGAAAGCGAGCTCCAAATGCGAGGCAAACACGATCCGCACCTACTAAACACTCAACAAACAGATGAGAAACATGTATATAGACAATAGTATCAATATACAACAGATAGCAACATAATAACTATATATGTCAATATAGCAAATGCAACAAAACAACAAATGCAACCACCAAAATCAATATAAATTTTACTTCTCATTAATATTCATTGAATTGGTTTTCCAATTAATTCATTAACATTGGAATTTACTAACATTCACTCTCAATTCAATTAGATAACATTCACTAATTTACATTGAAGTTGGTTCATATCCAAATCAAATTTCAATTCTATTCAAGTTCATTTTCTTCCAAGTTGGATTTAATAACTTTAGCTTCTAATTTTGCTAACTCAATTTCATTAACACTTAATGAATTTATATACAATCAATCAACAATCAAATAACAACCAATGTTTATCCAACACAACCAAATTTATTAAATTTACAGTCAATTTGGTTCAACACATTTAATTCCAATTGGATCATATTAAATTGACTTTCATTCAATTTATTCAACTTCCAATAACATTAGCTTTTAATGAATTAACATTTTCATCCATTATCCCATATCAATTTTTATTTACATTCGATTGATTTACATTCCATTTATTAGTTAAATTCATTAGTTCAATTCAGTTGCTAATTCCTTTAACAATATAAAGTTGAATTTCATTAATATAACTCAAGTTCAAATTCTTAATGACTTCACTTCATTAATTCACTTATTAATTTATTTCGACACCAAAATCAACTTTATTCAACATCACTTAAGTTATATCCAATTCCAACATCATTTATTTCAATTTAACTTAAGTTTCCACTTATAAATCCAATTTAAATTTCAATTCTAAAATAAATTCTATTTAACCTTTACCAAAGCTAAATTTATTAACTCATATTACAAGTTCAAAACTTATCTCACTTATATTCATTAATTTACAGTTTGGATCTTTATTGATTTACTTATACTTACTTTAATTTAACTCCATCATTTAAATTAAATTTATTCTATCAAAATTCAAATTGTATAAGTTATCAACTCATTTATCATTCCCATAAATATTTTAAATAGGATTCCAAAGTCTTTTCAACCTTTCAAAAACCATTTTTTTTAAATCAATTCAAATTACCTTTTGAATTTCCAAAACCAAATCCAAATTTTCCAAACAACTTTCTTTTAAACAATTTGGCAGCAATCCCTCTTTTGGAAACCCGAAAATGAACACCGATGATGTCATGATCATCATCGGAATTATTTTCCAGCGACCGAAAAGAGAATAGTTCTTTAATTTCTCGAAAATAATTTTCCCAAAAAATCAAATCTTTTCTAAACACTTCTCGGGAATTTTATTTTCAGATTATAAATCACATTTATAAATCTTTTACTTATATAATTTCACTTCTTATATATATAAGATTATTTCACAATTGTAAATTACATTTATTATAATTTCACACTTATAATCCATTTGTTTATGCAATTCATTTTTTTGTCAACTGTTGTTTTTATTTAACTTATTCAACAACCAAACAATCAATTATATACTTTAAAATTCTAAAAAATTATTCTTTTATATATAAAATACAATCAAGGTAAAATTATTTCATTTATCCAATTTGAAACAATACTGTGTCGAATTGTTCTATTCAAGTGTTTAGAGATCCCTATCAACAACGTTAATTACTCGTGTTGACCAAAATCCATATACTACTCAACAAACCAATCATCACAATATAAAACAATTTATATTCACTAACAAATATACGCCCATATCTATTATTACACTCAAACTCATTCTAGAGTACTACTGACTCTATCTCTAATGAGTAATACCCAACAGAGCCATGGTTGTCGCTTAACCATATGCTCTGATACCAAATGTAACGTTTTCGATTTTTCGTCGCTCGAAAACCGACATTAATACGTCTACTGTATCTACTGCCGAGCAATCGAATGCCGGAAAACCGTACCGTTAGGGTTGAAGAAGAAGAAAAAGATAGAATAAGAGAGAAAAAGATAGAACAGAACAGAAAGAACAATAAAACAATATCAGAATCTCACAATTCGCAGCGGAACAACATATAATAGGTAGATGAATATCATTAAACAAAGAACTATATCAGTTATTACATTTCATCATATTACATTACATTACATCATCAGAGTGTACAACAACAAACTACAATAAACAGCGGAAAGGAAATACTATATACTAATAATACGCCATGCCATCCAGCTTGCCTCCAGCAACTCCTGAATTTCCAGAACATCCTGATAACCTGACTCTTGACTGCCCGTGTGGAAATTGGTGGGCACCCAGAGTTTAGGAAGGAAAACAATAAACTCCGAGTCAGTCATGTGACTGATGTGAGAACTAAAACAGTTAATTTTTCTTTAAAATAAAGAATAGGATAATTTCAAAATAGATTCGCAATGCTTTTTTTTAAAAATGAGACTACCATAATGCCTCCCGCAGACACACACAATGCAAACGCAGAATCGGAGGAGATTTATCCTTATCATAGTCAAAGATGCTTGATACGCATTAAAAAGAAACATTTGATATTATTACTAGTGCATAGTGTAGGGAAAATCATTTCGAAAGTAAAGATATAAATCTTAGCCAACATACGACCATTATCGTATGCCTACTATAGCTACCATGTTCAATAGCAGGTTACCGCCACATTCCATGGCAGGTTATACAACTAAATCCGTACAAGATCGTATTGTTTCTTTGGATTTCCAACAATTGGTCAGGCCAAGGAACTTCCCATTGCCACATGGGTACGCCTCTGAAAAGACGACCCGAGAACCAAACCAGATCTCTGCCAACACAAGGTCGGGTTACCCCTAACTGGGTAACTACTGACACGAATATGTCATCCCCCGATCGTAACCGATCTATCCGAGGATCCTCGATTTCCAACAACCACAAAATTTGCAGCAACAACATAGGTTAAATATCCGGGCTCCATACCATGATACCACCTCTATCCAGAAGGAATGACATACACTAAAGGGGCGCTACCCCCTAATAACCTTGCCGCATCCTTCCTGTTTTGACCATTTCCGGGGTGTGAGGTCCGATGAAGTCTCGTCCACAAAGCCACGCTTTATACAAAAGCTGTGCTTTGGGTCAACAAATGATCAGTAATGATCACTAAGATAAATGATCAAACAAATGATCATATCACGAATGATCAAACAATGATCATTTCACAGCAACACTCAGCATGCCACACTACCAAATTGTGAGTATATCACTAATAACCTTCAATACATAACCTCTGAGCTCGTACGTCTCAGAGAAGGGTGTTAAGCTAAGAGGATAAATTCTCTGCCACCAACAGAAATATATTTGAAAGAAATCAGCTTTATATCTCAACTTGTAATGTCAGACATACAATCCATACAAGTCTGTTCCGGGCTCGAACAGAACCGAAGGCACTTCCAAAGAAGTCCTTGCATTTCGGATAATTTCTAATCACGTCCAGACTTCCCGTCACTAAGGGCGATAAAATCTCTATATCGGAGATCAGCCGATGCAGAGTAACTCAACGGTAATCCTTCCGTTTTCAAAAATATCTGGTCTTCAACACTGGTCATCAAATGCAATCCATTACGACGTATCACATATTCGGAATGGGTTATACGACCCCAAGGTCCTTTCCCGGCTAACCCGAATAGTGAGCGCTTATTCAAAAATAAGTGTGGCATTCAAATTCAAGCAAATCAGAACAAATACCTATTTAAAGGTAAATATTGATAGTCAGATCGTTTAACTATCAATAAGTGTGTAACGACCCAGAATTTTATTTAATTAAAATTTGAATATTTAATTAATTTTAAATATTTATAAGTGAATTTATAAGTCAAATAAATTTTTATTTGATTTATTGGATTTAATTGGATAATTAAATCGATAACTTAATATGTTAAATTATGGAAATAATAAAAAATTGAGTTAAATATGATTGAAAATAATTTGAAAATTTTTATTTAATCATACTGGAATTATAGAAATATTTTAGAACTTTTAAAATCGAATTAAAAGTTAATTTGTGAAAATTGAATATTTTAATATTTAATAATCGACTGTAAAATAGCCAATTTTTGAACAGTCTCAGAATTGAACGAAACCAGTTTCATTGGATCCGTAATAGTTAGTTATTGCCGGATTTCAATTTTCGTGTCAATCGGAGTTATCGTTTGATCGTGGCAGCTCGAAACGCATCGAATTATTTTTAATTTAAATTTAGCGAGTCAAAATAGCCATTTTTCAAAAAGTCTCGGATTTCGATGAAACCAGTTTCATCGGATCCGTAATGTGATATTATTGTAAGGTTTCAAATTTCAAGTCAATTGGATTTACCGTTTGTCCGGTACAAATTAAAACGCCTAGAAATCGACTTAAATCGGTTTAATTTAAATTAAGCGTTTTCAGCCATAACTCGCACATACTTCCGAATTAGCTTCCGAAACCTGTTCCATTGTGTCCGGAACGCGGGATAAACCCTAGGTACGCTTGTTACGGCGTCTAAATCAGAGTTCGGAATTCCCGGGATGAATAGTGTTTACGCTTGCTCGTTCCTTATAAATAGACCTAAAATCTAAAAAAAAAAAAAAAGAAAAAGAAAAACCCTAGCTAATATTTGCAGCCGCCTCCTATTCATCCATGGCCAAAATCTTCTTGCATTCACCCCTCAAAAAAACTTAAAATCCAAGCATCGAATCGAAAATCCTTCAACTGGAAAAACGTGGAGCGCTTCGAGATGCTTCAATCCAACGGCTGAGATCTGAAATGATGAAGTATGAGGGCTTCAAGGGGCTTGCGTTCGGCAGTTGTTTCGTCTCGTCGTGCGTGCGCAGGGGGTAGCCGAGTTCCATGAGCTTCTGGCCGAAGGTGGAGCATGCGGAGGCGAACGAAATGGCACTTCCTGATCGACAAATTGTCGAGCGAGGAGGTGATAAAGTTGAGCCCTAGTTCGTGAGGTAATGGGTTTCGTTCGCGTGCAAGGTTTCTGGAGGGGGAGACAACGCGTGGGGGGGAAGCAATTCACGGTCGTGATGGAGTTTTGCCTGGATCTCACGGCTATGTTTTAGCTAGGTTTAAAAATAAATTAGTTAATGTTGTATTTAGTTAATTAAAAATCGTGTAATCTTATAAAATCAATAACTTTTTCATACGAGGTCGAAAAAATGCAAACTCAGTTGCGTTGGAATCGTATGGACGAGCACTACACGATGGAGTTGGTTTGGAGTCGTTTGGAGTTAGTGAGAATTTCGGGTAAAATTAAACGTGCGTTTAATTTTATTCGAAATAAAAGCTTAAACGGAATTTAAAACCAAGGTGAGAATTTCTCACTCAATCGAATAAGTTTCGATTTTATTTTAAATAGTTAGATTTAAAATATTTGAATGCATGTTTGAATGATGACTGTAAATTATTGATTGTTAAAATAGACATTATGCGCCGTTATTAAGCGGATGTTATTTATAAAAACATATACCGCGAATATTTCATAAACAGTGAAATTGGTATTATATATAATATCAATATATATATATTGGCATATGTATATATTGCAGTTATTGATTTCCCGCATTTTTTGTTTAGCGGATGAGACCCTATTACGCCGTTAGTAAGCGGATAATATTTAATAAGAACATATACCGCGATAATTTCGTACTGGAGCGAAATTGGTATTGTGCTAATGTTTTTGGATGCAGGAAACAGGTTGGAGGGATCCAACTGGATTCCTCAACAGTATTTATTTTATTTCAGATATTTTGATATTTGATGGATTATCATATTGATATATGATATCGTTGTTAGTCGTGATTGACTATTTGGTGTGTAGCATCATTGGACCCAGATTTTGGGATTTTAAAATGATTTTAAAAGTGATTTTGAAAATATACTATATTTTTGGATTTGATCCATTATAAATAAATAAACGTTATAATTTTTAAAGTTATAAAAATTATGGTTTTTGTGAAATATAGTTAAAAAGCTGATTTTTAGAAATACGATTAAAAGTCGATTTTTTGAGAAATATGAACTAATGATTTTATAAAATAATTTAGATTGGATTTTTGAATATATGATAAAAGTTTAAATATAGGATTTATAAAATTTGATTATTTTATAAATCGAAATGATGAAATTATAAAGGAAATTAAAGACGTTTTAGAATAATAATATAAACTGATTTATATTAAGAGATTTATAAATGGATATTTATAAATTGAAATATAGACATTATAAACGAGTTTTTATAAGTGTTTGAATGTAGTGAAAATGAATTTCATAATAGAATGAAATTTATAGAATTATATAACGGTGAAGTTATAAATGGAATTTTATAAACAATAGGTTTATAAAATTTGTAAAGTTCAAAGGAACGATTTTTGCAAATAAATAAATTATAAGTGTTGACTTATAATTTGGACTTTTGGTTTATAATTAAGATTATAAATCGAATAGGTAAATAAAGAAGATTTATAAAGGAAGTTGTTATGAAATAAATGGAAATGGAATTTATAAACGTTGTTTTATAAATTCGCAAACGACTTATTTTGATAAGTTAATTGTTATAACTTATAAATGGAGTTATATTCACGTTTTTAAACAGTGAATAATCCTTTAAAATAAAATGAATAGAAAGGATGAAATTTGTTAATGAAGTATATTCACGTTTTTGAATAGTGAATAATACGTTAAAGAAAATGTATTGAATGTGAATGTTTTAAACAGAATTAAAACGATCTAACGATGTTTTAAAGGTGTTGAGATTCGAAACCATAGATTTCAACATTTATTGTTGAAATAGACGTTTTCGAAAAATAAAAGGAAATGGTGGACTATAACACTGTTGTTATAGTAAATAATTTCCAAAAGAAAATCTTTAGTATAGTATTGGGATTTATATATCTATTTAATTTCGAATCCCTATACTAGTGATTTTGGGTTGTTGTAACGATGTTTTACGCAACATTCGTTTTGGCCCAAATAAAAATGTTTAAGAGAATGATTTCCCTTAAAGAATGAAATATATACTTAATTCGATTTAAGTATATTAAATATTTTCCAAGTGTTGAAAATAAAAGAGATTTGTGAATTGCTTATGAGTAAATAAGTATGGAAACGTTTTCCAATATGAAGTGAATATTTAGAATTTATCTTTTTGAGGATAAATTGAAATGGATAATTGAAATCGTATATGCATTGATATTTTGAAATATAAATCCATTATGGAATTTATATGAGAAAGAGGAACTTGTTAAAAATAAATATTGATTTATTTTTGAAGTGTTGAAATTATATATCTAGTAAAGATATTTTGGGAAAATAAATAATTTGGAAAATTATTTGGAATCTGTTGATGTATGCATATCCATTGATAGTTCAATAGCCGACTATCAATATTTCCCTTTGAATGGGTAATTGATGTGATTTGATTGAACTTGAATGCACACTTATTTTTGAATAAGCGCTCACTATTCGGGTTAACCGGGAAAGGACCATGGGGTCGTATAACCCACTCCGAATATGTGATACGTCGTTGTGAATCGCATTTGAAGATCGGTGTTGAAGACCCGGTATTTGCGAGAGTGATAGGATGAACTATCGATTGACTCTGCACCGAGTTGCTCCGGTATTGAGTTCTCCATATGTGATGGTGAATCCGATCAGGATTGTGAATATCCGGATTGCAAGGACTTCTTTGAAAGTGCCTTCGGTTTTGTTCGAGCCCGGAACAAACTTGTATGGATTGTATGTCTGACATTACAAGTTGAGATATAAAGCCGATTTCTTTCAAATATATTTCTGTTGGTGGCGGAGAATTTATTCTTTGCTTAACACCCTTCTTTGAGACGTACGAGCTCAAAGGTTATATAGTTGAAGTTATCAGCAATATATCCCATTTTGGTAATGTGACATGCTGAGTGATGCTGAAATGATCATTGTGTTGATTATTTGTGATAGGATCATTTATTTGATCGTCTATCTTAGTGATCATTGTGTTGATCATTTATTGACCCAAAGCATGGCTTTTGTATAAAGTATGTTTTTGTGGACGTGAATTCGTCGAGCCTCACATCCCGGAAATGGTCAAAACAGGAAAGATGCGGCAAGGTTATTAGGGGTTGCTGTAGCTCCCCTTAGGGTATGTGCATTTCCTTCTGGAAAAGGGTGGTATCATGGTATGGAGCCCAGATACTTACTCATGTTGAAAACACTCTATTTATTATGGTGTGATGTTGGATATCGAGCGCTCGGTTGAAAAGGTCCTAAAGGACCGGGGAATGGCGTGCTCGTGTCAGTAGTTACCCAGTTAGGGGTAACCCGGCCTTGTGTTGGCAGAGATCCGGTTTGGTTCTCGGGGATGTCTTTCCAGAGGCATTCTCAGTGGCAATGGGAAGTTCCTTGGCCTGACCATTTGTTGGAAATCAAATTCCCAATACGAAACTTTTACGGTATTAGTTGTAGAACCTGCTATTCACTTATGGTGGTCACCACTGTTTGGATAGTAGCTATAGTAGGCATAGTTCGAAATGTCTATGTTGGCTAAGATTTATATTCTACTTTCGAAATATTTCTCTACACTATGCACTAGTAATAATATCAAATGTTATTTTAAATGCGTATCAAGCATCTTTGACTATCATAAGGAGAAATCTCCTCCGATTCTGCGTTTGCATTGTGTGTGTGTGCGGGAGGCCTTATGGTAGTCTCATTTTTAAAAGCATTGCGAATTGAATTTAAAAATATTCCTCTACTTTGATTTTAAAGATAAATAAACTGTTTTGAGTTCTCACACCAGTCACATGACTGACTTGGAGTTTATTGTTTTCCTTCCTAAACTCTGGGTGCCCACCAATTTCCACACGGGCAGTTAAGAGTTAGGTTTATCAGGATATTCTGGAGTTGCTGGAGGCAAGCTGGATGGCATGGCGTATTACTAGTTTATATAGTATTTCTTTTTCCGCTGCACTGTTTGTTGTTGTATGATGTTGTACACTCTGATGATATGATGTAATGTAATGTATAAAATGTAATAACAGATATAGTTCTTTGTTTAAAGATTATTCATTTATTATTATATGTTGTTCCGCTGCGAATTGTGAGATTCTGATGTTGTTCTGTTGTTTCCTTTCTGTTCGTTCTATTTTTAAAATTCTTCTATCTTCTCTTCTCTCTTCTTTCTTTTCTTTTCTTTTTTAAAACCCATAACATCTCGTGTTTTCGGCCTTCGATTTCTCGGCAGTCGACAAAGTGAGTGTCGATGTCGGATTTCCGGAGAACGAAAATCCCCGTTTGTTACATTTGGTATCGGAGCTGATGGTTAAGCGACAACCATGGTTCTGTAGGGTATTACTCGTTAGAGATAGAGTCAGCAGTACTCTAGAATGAGTTTGAGTGTAATAATAGATATGAGAGCGTATTTGTTAGTGAATATAAAAATTGTTTTATATTGTGATGATTGGTTTATTGAGTGGCATATGAACTTTCGTCAGCGTGGTCCGCAAGACTATGCCGAAGGGGTTTCTAAACGCTTGAATAGAACAATTCGGCACAGTATTGTTTTAATTGGGTAAATGAAATAATTTTGCCTTGATTATATTTTATATATAAAGGAATAATTTTTCAGAATTATTAAAGTGTATATAAGTTGATTGTTAGGTTGTTTGAATAATCTAAATAAAGAGTAATTGCATAAGCAAATGAATTATAAGAATAGAATTATAATTAAAGTGATTTACAATTGTGAAATAAACTTATATATACAAGAAGTAAAACTATATGAATATGAATTGTAAATAAAAATGAATATGACTTAAGAGTTATATAAATGAAATTCAACTTTGTAATTGAATTGAATTAATGGATTAAATGTTAATCAATTAAATGTAAATTTAAGTTGATATAAAATAATGAACATAAGTGTTAATTCATTAAAATTCAAATGTTATTAGAAGTTGAATAAATTGAATGAGAATGAATATAAGCAAAGGAATTTGGTTGTAAAGAATATACTTTGGTTGTTATATGATTGTTAGTTGATTGTATATAATTCATTAAGTAGTTAATGAAATTGAAAGCTAAAGTAAATTGAATTCAAATTAGAAGTAAATAAATTTGAATAGAATTGAATGTGAATGGGATTTAATTAGTGAATGTTAACAAATTTAAACTAATTGAATTGAGAATGAATGTTGATAAAATCCAATATGAATGAATCAAATGTGATTAAGTTGAAAACCAATTCATTAAATATCAATAAGAATATGAATGAATATTATTGGTTATGGATGTTAGTTGGATGTAGTTGGTTGATGGTTGAATGTATGTTGCTTTAGTTGCATTTGCTATGTGACATATATATAGTTATCATGTTGCTATATGTTGTATATTGAGATTATTGCCTATATGCATGTTCTCATGTTGTTTGTTGAGTTTAGTAGGTGCGGATCGCGTTTGCTTCGCATTTGGAGCTCGCTTTTGCGCTATATTAGCCGTATATGCTTGCTAATAAAGTATAAGGTACATATCTCGGATTAAATACAGTACTTTTACACTTTTTTTCCCTTCGGGATGCCTCATTACTTGATGAGATGTATATTTGTGATATATATACTGTCATTTTTTTTTTCGGATCGAGCCGCGCAAAGGAGACTATGGCGAATTTTTCCGAAAATTTAAGGCGTTAGAAAATTTTGAGAAAAATTTGGAAAATTTTGAAAACTTTAACTTTGATTTTGGAGTTGAAAGTTAAACAATAGTAGTTGTTTTTGAAAAGATAACTAAGTATGATTTGAAAACTTAATAAAGTATTGTAAGGAATTTAATTATGAATTTTGGAAAAATAAATAGATTATGTAACTTTCTTACTTGTTAATTTCGAGGACGAAATTCTTTTAAGTGGGAAAGATTGTAACGACCCAGAATTTTATTTAATTAAAATTTGAATATTTAATTAATTTTAAATATTTATAAGTGAATTTATAAGTCAAATAAATTTTTATTTGATTTATTGGATTTAATTGGATAATTAAATCGATAACTTAATATGTTAAATTATGGAAATAATAAAAAATTGAGTTAAATATGATTGAAAATAATTTGAAAATTTTTATTTAATCATACTGGAATTATAGAAATATTTTAGAACTTTTAAAATCGAATTAAAAGTTAATTTGTGAAAATTGAATATTTTAATATTTAATAATCGACTGTAAAATAGCCAATTTTTGAACAGTCTCAGAATTGAACGAAACCAGTTTCATTGGATCCGTAATAGTTAGTTATTGCCGGATTTCAATTTTCGTGTCAATCGGAGTTATCGTTTGATCGTGGCAGCTCGAAACGCATCGAATTATTTTTAATTTAAATTTGGCGAGTCAAAATAGCCATTTTTCAAAAAGTCTCGGATTTCGATGAAACCAGTTTCATCGGATCCGTAATGTGATATTATTGTAAGGTTTCAAATTTCAAGTCAATTGGATTTACCGTTTGTCCGGTACAAATTAAAACGCCTAGAAATCGACTTAAATCGGTTTAATTTAAATTAAGCGTTTTCAGCCATAACTCGCACATACTTCCGAATTAGCTTCCGAAACCTGTTCCATTGTGTCCGGAACGCGGGATAAACCCTAGGTACGCTGGTTACGGCGTCTAAATCAGAGTTCGGAATTCCCGGGATGAATAGTGTTTACGCTTGCTCGTTCCTTATAAATAGACCTAAAATCTAAAATAAAAAAAAAAAAAAAAAAAAAGAAAAACCCTAGCTAATATTTGCAGCCGCCTCCTATTCATCCATGGCCAAAATCTTCTTGCATTCACCCCTCAAAAAAACTTAAAATCCAAGCATCGAATCGAAAATCCTTCAACTGGAAAAACGTGGAGCGCTTCGAGATGCTTCAATCCAACGGCTGAGATCTGAAATGATGAAGTATGAGGGCTTCAAGGGGCTTGCGTTCGGCAGTTGTTTCGTCTCGTCGTGCGTGCGCAGGGGGTAGCCGAGTTCCATGAGCTTCTGGCCGAAGGTGGAGCATGCGGAGGCGAACGAAATGGCACTTCCTGATCGACAAATTGTCGAGCGAGGAGGTGATAAAGTTGAGCCCTAGTTCGTGAGGTAATGGGTTTCGTTCGCGTGCAAGGTTTCTGGAGGGGGAGACAACGCGTGGGGGGGAAGCAATTCACGGTCGTGATGGAGTTTTGCCTGGATCTCACGGCTATGTTTTAGCTAGGTTTAAAAATAAATTAGTTAATGTTGTATTTAGTTAATTAAAAATCGTGTAATCTTATAAAATCAATAACTTTTTCATACGAGGTCGAAAAAATGCAAACTCAGTTGCGTTGGAATCGTATGGACGAGCACTACACGATGGAGTTGGTTTGGAGTCGTTTGGAGTTAGTGAGAATTTCGGGTAAAATTAAACGCGCGTTTAATTTTATTCGAAATAAAAGCTTAAACGGAATTTAAAACCAAGGTGAGAATTTCTCACTCAATCGAATAAGTTTCGATTTTATTTTAAATAGTTAGATTTAAAATATTTGAATGCATGTTTGAATGATGACTGTAAATTATTGATTGTTAAAATAGACATTATGCGCCGTTATTAAGCGGATGTTATTTATAAAAACATATACCGCGAATATTTCATAAACAGTGAAATTGGTATTATATATAATATCAATATATATATATTGGCATATGTATATATTGCAGTTATTGATTTCCCGCATTTTTTGTTTAGCGGATGAGACCCTATTACGCCGTTAGTAAGCGGATAATATTTAATAAGAACATATACCGCGATAATTTCGTACTGGAGCGAAATTGGTATTGTGCTAATGTTTTTGGATGCAGGAAACAGGTTGGAGGGATCCAACTGGATTCCTCAACAGTATTTATTTTATTTCAGATATTTTGATATTTGATGGATTATCATATTGATATATGATATCGTTGTTAGTCGTGATTGACTATTTGGTGTGTAGCATCATTGGACCCAGATTTTGGGATTTTAAAATGATTTTAAAAGTGATTTTGAAAATATACTATATTTTTGGATTTGATCCATTATAAATAAATAAACGTTATAATTTTTAAAGTTATAAAAATTATGGTTTTTGTGAAATATAGTTAAAAAGCTGATTTTTAGAAATACGATTAAAAGTCGATTTTTTGAGAAATATGAACTAATGATTTTATAAAATAATTTAGATTGGATTTTTGAATATATGATAAAAGTTTAAATATAGGATTTATAAAATTTGATTATTTTATAAATCGAAATGATGAAATTATAAAGGAAATTAAAGACGTTTTAGAATAATAATATAAACTGATTTATATTAAGAGATTTATAAATGGATATTTATAAATTGAAATATAGACATTATAAACGAGTTTTTATAAGTGTTTGAATGTAGTGAAAATGAATTTCATAATAGAATGAAATTTATAGAATTATATAACGGTGAAGTTATAAATGGAATTTTATAAACAATAGGTTTATAAAATTTGTAAAGTTCAAAGGAACGATTTTTGCAAATAAATAAATTATAAGTGTTGACTTATAATTTGGACTTTTGGTTTATAATTAAGATTATAAATCGAATAGGTAAATAAAGAAGATTTATAAAGGAAGTTGTTATGAAATAAATGGAAATGGAATTTATAAACGTTGTTTTATAAATTCGCAAACGACTTATTTTGATAAGTTAATTGTTATAACTTATAAATGGAGTTATATTCACGTTTTTAAACAGTGAATAATCCTTTAAAATAAAATGAATAGAAAGGATGAAATTTGTTAATGAAGTATATTCACGTTTTTGAATAGTGAATAATACGTTAAAGAAAATGTATTGAATGTGAATGTTTTAAACAGAATTAAAACGATCTAACGATGTTTTAAAGGTGTTGAGATTCGAAACCATAGATTTCAACATTTATTGTTGAAATAGACGTTTTCGAAAAATAAAAGGAAATGGTGGACTATAACACTGTTGTTATAGTAAATAATTTCCGAAAGAAAATGTTTAGTATAGTATTGGGATTTATATATCTATTTAATTTCGAATCCCTATACTAGTGATTTTGGGTTGTTGTAACGATGTTTTACGCAACATTCGTTTTGGCCCAAATAAAAATGTTTAAGAGAATGATTTCCCTTAAAGAATGAAATATATACTTAATTCGATTTAAGTATATTAAATATTTTCTAAGTGTTGAAAATAAAAGAGATTTGTGAATTGCTTATGAGTAAATAAGTATGGAAACGTTTTCCAATATGAAGTGAATATTTAGAATTTATCTTTTTGAGGATAAATTGAAATGGATAATTGAAATCGTATATGCATTGATATTTTGAAATATAAATCCATTATGGAATTTATATGAGAAAGAGGAACTTGTTAAAAATAAATATTGATTTATTTTTGAAGTGTTGAAATTATATATCTAGTAAAGATATTTTGGGAAAATAAATAATTTGGAAAATTATTTGGAATCTGGTGATGTATGCATATCCATTGATAGTTCAATAGCCGACTATCAATATTTCCCTTTGAATGGGTAATTGATGTGATTTGATTGAATTTGAATGCACACTTATTTTTGAATAAGCGCTCACTATTCGGGTTAACCGGGAAAGGACCATGGGGTCGTATAACCCACTCCGAATATGTGATACGTCGTTGTGAATCGCATTTGAAGATCGGTGTTGAAGACCCGGTATTTGCGAGAGTGATAGGATGAACTATCGATTGACTCTGCACCGAGTTGCTCCGGTATTGAGTTCTCCATATGTGATGGTGAATCCGATCAGGATTGTGAATATCCGGATTGCAAGGACTTCTTTGTAAGTGCCTTCGGTTTTGTTCGAGCCCGGAACAAACTTGTATGGATTGTATGTCTGACATTACAAGTTGAGATATAAAGCCGATTTCTTTCAAATATATTTCTGTTGGTGGCGGAGAATTTATTCTTTGCTTAACACCCTTCTTTGAGACGTACGAGCTCAAAGGTTATATAGTTGAAGTTATCAGCAATATATCCCATTTTGGTAATGTGACATGCTGAGTGATGCTGAAATGATCATTGTGTTGATTATTTGTGATAGGATCATTTATTTGATCGTCTATCTTAGTGATCATTGTGTTGATCATTTATTGACCCAAAGCATGGCTTTTGTATAAAGTATGTTTTTGTGGACGTGAATTCGTCGAGCCTCACATCCCGGAAATGGTCAAAACAGGAAAGATGCGGCAAGGTTATTAGGGGTTGCTGTAGCTCCCCTTAGGGTATGTGCATTTCCTTCTGGAAAAGGGTGGTATCATGGTATGGAGCCCAGATACTTACTCATGTTGAAAACACTCTATTTATTATGGTGTGATGTTGGATATCGAGCGCTCGGTTGAAAAGGTCCTAAAGGACCGGGGAATGGCGTGCTCGTGTCAGTAGTTACCCAGTTAGGGGTAACCCGGCCTTGTGTTGGCAGAGATCCGGTTTGGTTCTCGGGGATGTCTTTCCAGAGGCATTCTCAGTGGCAATGGGAAGTTCCTTGGCCTGACCATTTGTTGGAAATCAAATTCCCAATACGAAACTTTTACGGTATTAGTTGTAGAACCTGCTATTCACTTATGGTGGTCACCACTGTTTGGATAGTAGCTATAGTAGGCATAGTTCGAAATGTCTATGTTGGCTAAGATTTATATTCTACTTTCGAAATATTTCTCTACACTATGCACTAGTAATAATATCAAATGTTATTTTAAATGCGTATCAAGCATCTTTGACTATCATAAGGAGAAATCTCCTCCGATTCTGCGTTTGCATTGTGTGTGTGTGCGGGAGGCCTTATGGTAGTCTCATTTTTAAAAGCATTGCGAATTGAATTTAAAAATATTCCTCTACTTTGATTTTAAAGATAAATAAACTGTTTTGAGTTCTCACACCAGTCACATGACTGACTTGGAGTTTATTGTTTTCCTTCCTAAACTCTGGGTGCCCACCAATTTCCACACGGGCAGTTAAGAGTTAGGTTTATCAGGATATTCTGGATATTCTGGAGTTGCTGGAGGCAAGCTGGATGGCATGGCGTATTACTAGTTTATATAGTATTTCTTTTTCCGCTGCACTGTTTGTTGTTGTATGATGTTGTACACTCTGATGATATGATGTAATGTAATGTATAAAATGTAATAACAGATATAGTTCTTTGTTTAAAGATTATTCATTTATTATTATATGTTGTTCCGCTGCGAATTGTGAGATTCTGATGTTGTTCTGTTGTTTCCTTTCTGTTCGTTCTATTTTTAAAATTCTTCTATCTTCTCTTCTCTCTTCTTTCTTTTCTTTTCTTTTTTAAAACCCATAACATCTCGTGTTTTCGGCCTTCGATTTCTCGGCAGTCGACAAAGTGAGTGTCGATGTCGGATTTCCGGAGAACGAAAATCCCCGTTCGTTACAAAGTGTGTTCAACATCACCAAATTCCAAATAATTTCCCAAATTATTTACTTTCCAAAATATCTTTACTAGATATATGTTTTCCACACTTCAACATTTGAAAACAATTTCAAATCACTTTTCACCTTTACCACTTTTGAAAACAATTTTCAATCATTTTCCTTACGCGGAAATACTTTCATTTCAACATGGTTTATTTAAACCAATTAAATAAATCCTTACCGATTTACTTTATATTTACGTTCCAAATCCGTAAATTAATTCCCACACTTCAAAAATAAATCAACGTTTATTATTAAACAAATTCCCCTTTTCATTTATAAATTCCATAGTGAATTTACATTCCAAAATATTTATGAATACATGATTCCCAAATCGATTCCTAATATTCATTTTCAATTTGTCTTCAAAAAGATAAATTCTCAAAACGTTTCATCTCACATTGGAAAAACATTTCCATGCTTATCTAATAATAAGTAATTCACAAATCCATTTATTTTCAACACTTGGAAAATATTCAATATACTTAAACCGAAATTAAGTATATATTTCATTCTTTAAGGAAATCATTCTCTTAAACATATTTATTTAGGCCAAAACGAATGTTGCACAAAACATCGTTACGACAAACCAAAATCACTAGTATAGGGATTCGAAATTTAGATAGATGTATAAATCCCAATACTATACAAAAACATTTCCTTTCGGAAATCATTTACTATAACAACAGTGTTATAGTCCATCATTTCCTTCTATTTCTCGAAAACGTCTATTTCAACAATAAGTGTTGAAATCTATGTATTCGATTCATAATACATTTTAAAACATCGTTAAAACGATTAACTTCATTTTATAATATTCATTTTCCCAAGCATATCCATTTTATTTGATAATATATTCACTGTCCAAAATCGTGAGTATGCTTCCTTAACTAATTTCAACTTTCAATATATCAAATTCCATTGATTTTGAATTTATAAACAATGTCTATAAATTCCATTTCTATTTATAAGCTTCGGTTTATAAATCTCCTTTATTAATCCAATTTATATTTCGTTTATATGTCGAATCTAACTTATAAGTAAATTACTTATAATCCATTTATTCACAAATCCATTCTTTCATATCATCATTTGTTTGTAAATCTAAAATTCTTATTTACTTATAAAACTAAGTACAACTTTATTTTAACACTTATAAAAGCTCGTTTTATAATTCCAATATCTTTAACTTATAAAATATAAATTTTATAAATCTTTTATATAAACCGTTTATAATAATTCAAAAATCTCAATTTAAATAAACCAATCTCTTTATTAATTTACAAAACATTATTTAAAACTTTTATAACTCCAAAATTACACTCAAGTATTATTTTCCCAAAAATATAACTTTTATAACCATAAAATTAAAATGTTTATTTATTTTAACAATTCAAAATTAAATAAAACGTATACTTTCAAAGATCACTTTAAAAATTCTTTTAAAAAACCAAAATCATTATTTTAAAACTTCAAAAATGGATCCGATGATGCAACAGCACCAAATAGTCAATCACGACATCCAAATATCATATATCGATATGATAATCAACAAATATCACAATATCCGTAAATAAATCAATACAGTTGAGGAATCCAGTTGGATCCCTCCAACCTGTTTCCCTGCATCCACAAACATTAGAACAATACCAATTCCGTTCCAGTACGGAATTATCGCGGTATATGGGATTTATAAAATATTATCCGCTTAATAGACGGCGCAGTAGGGTCTCATCCGCTATATAATGCAGGAAATCAATTCCAATATATACATATGCCAATATATATACACACATATATATATATTGTTATATATAGATATATCCTATTATAGCTAATATTACAACCAAACAGCAATCAATATCTGCAATCATCATTCAAACATACATTCAAGAAATTTTAAATCTAACTATTTAAAATTTAAATCGAAACTGTTCGATTGAGTGAGATGTTCTCACCTTGCTTTCAATTCTGTTCCAGCGTTTTATTTCGAACAAAATTAAACGCGCGTTTAATTTTACCCAAAATTTTCACTAACTCCAAACGACTCCAATCCAGCTCCATTGCGAAGAGCTTGTCGAAACGATTCCAACGCAAAAAGTTTCGTAATTTTTCGACCTCGTATGAACAAGTTATAGCATTACAAAGTTATACGAATTAAATAAAATTAACTTTTACAATTCTTTTTATTATTTTTCCATACTTTCAATCTTGGCCATTGATTCTGTCTTTGAGATATCTCGGCCGCGTACGCATCATCTTCCCACGCGCGCATACTCCCGCCAGGTAACGAACGAACAAACCCAAATCACGTTCCAAAACCCTAATCGACACACGAACTACGGAGCATTTGGCGATGATCAGGCAGCGCCATCTCGAAGCCCTCCACAAAAGCTACCTTCCACACGACGAACTCGGCCTCGTCTATGCCTGGGAAAATGTGCACGACTGCAGCCCATACACGGCTATTTTGACAATGATCCGTAACTCCGTTTTCGATCACAGCCGTTGAAAACAAAGATCACATCGCCCGCTTCGATGTTGTAGTTGGAAGTTTTTCTTAATTGTTCATGGATCGAGAGATAATTGAGGAAGAAGATGGCGATTTTATGGCCATTCAGAACAATAGTGGCGGCTACTGAACCTAAACCCTAGCCTCATTTTTTTTTACTTTTGTGAATAAAGGGGGCTATTTATAGAAAATATCGAACACTATTCATTCCGGAATTTCCAAACTCCGATTTTCGTGCGGAGACCGACGTTTCTAGTGTTTATCCCACGTTCCGGACACAATGGAATAGGTTTTGGAAGCTAATTCGATCATCTGTGCGAGATATGGCAATAAACGATCGATTTAAAATTAAATCGATTAAACCGATTTCTAGGCGTTTTCGCTTGCCCCGGACAAACGGTAAATCCGATTGACTTGAAATTTGAAACATTACAATAATATCGCATTACGGATCCGACGAAACTTGTTTCGTCGAAATCCGAGACTTTTTGAAAAATGAGTATTTTAACTCGCCAAATTAATATTAAAACAATTTCGATTCGTTTCGAGCTGCCACGGTCAAACGACAAATTCGATTGCTACGAAAATTGAAATCCGATAATAACAAACTATTACGGATCCAATGGAACTAGTTTCGTCCAATTCTGAGACTGTTCGGAAAAAGGCTAATTTCACTAGTCGATTTAAATATTAAAATATTCAATTTTCACAAATTAACTTTTAATTCGATTTTAAGAGTTCTAAAACATCAATCTAACTCTAATATGATATAATAAAATTTTACAAATCATTTTTTTAATCATTTTAAACCCAATTTACAATTATTTCCGTAAATTCAATTTTAAATAATCAATTTAATTATCAAATTAAATCCAATACTCAAAAAATAAATTATTCGACTTATTAATTTCACTTGTTAATATTTAAATTCAATTAAATATACAAATTTAAATTATCAAAAATTCTGGGTCGTTACAAGCTCCTCCCCTTAAGAGAATTTCGTCCTCGAAATTACCAAGTAAGAAAAAGTTACAGAATTCATTAACTTTCAAAAATCCATAGTTAAATTTCTTACAATAGCTTACTAAGTTCTCAAAATTTTACTTCGTTATCTTTCAAAACAAAACTATATCATTTAACTTTCAACTCCAAACCAAATCTATAGTTTTCAAAATTTTCCAATTTTCTCAAAAAATTTGTAACACCCTAAATTTTCGAAAAAATTCGCCATAGTCTCCTTTGCGCGGCTCGATCCGGAAAAAAATGACAGTATATATATCACAAATATACATCTCATCAAGTGATGAGGCATCCCACAGGGAAAAAAGTGTAAAAGTACGATATTTAATCCGAGATATGTACCTTATTTATTATTAGCGAGCGTATACGGCTAATATAGCGCGAAAGCGAGCTCCAAATGCGAATCAAACGCGATCCACACCTACTAAACACTCAACAAACAGATGAGAAACATGTATATAGACAATAGTATCAATATACAACATATAGCAACATAATAACTATATATGTCAATATAGCAAATGCAACAAAACAACAAATGCAACCACCAAAATCAATATAAATTTTACTTCTCATTAATATTCATTGAATTGGTTTTCCAATTGATTCATTAACATTGGAATTTACTAACATTCATTCTCAATTCAATTAGATAACATTCACTAATTTACATTGAAGTTGGTTCATTTCCAAATCAAATTTCAGTTCTATTCAAGTTCATTTTCTTCCAAGTTGGATTTAATTACTTTAGCTTCTAATTTTGCTAATTCAATTTCATTAACACTTAATGAATTTATGTACAATCAATCAACAATCAAATAACAACCAATGTTTATCCAACACAACCAAATTTATTAAATTTACAATCAATTTGGTTCAACACATTTAATTCCAATTGGATCATATTAAATTGACTTTCATTCAATTTATTCAACTTCCAATAACATTAGCTTTTAATGAATTAACATTTTCATCCATTATCCCATATCAATTTTTATTTACATTCAATTGATTTACATTCTATTTATTATTTAAATTCATTAGTTCAATTCAATTGCTAATTCCTTTAACAATATAAAGTTGAATTTCATTCATATAACTCAAGTTCAAATTCTTAATGACTTCACTTCATTAATTCACTTATTAATTTATTTGACACCAAAATCCACTTTATTCAACATCACTTAAGTTATATTCAATTCCAACATCATTTATTTCAATTTAACTTAAGTTTCCACTTATAAATCCAATTTCAATTTCAATTCTAAAGTAAATTCTATTTAACCTTTACCAAAGCTAAATTTATTAACTCATATTATAAGTTTAAAACTTATATCACTTATATTCACTAATTTACAATTTGGATCTTTATTGATTTACTTATACTTACTTTAATTTAACTCCATCATTTAAATTAAATTTATTCTATCAAAATTTAAATTGTATAAGTTATCAACTCATTTATCATTCCCATAAATATTTTAAATAGGATTCCAAAGTCTTTTCAACCTTTCAAAAACCATTTTTTTTAAATCAATTCAAATTACCTTCTGAATTTCCAAAACCAAATCCAAATTTTCCAAACAACTTTCTTTTAAACAATTTGGCAGCAATCCCTCTTTTGGAAACCCGAAAATGAACACCGATGATGTCATGATCATCATCGGAATTATTTTCCAGCGACCGAAAAGAGTTTAGAGCTTTAATTTCTCCAAAATAATTTTCCCAAAATATCAAATCTTTTCATAACACTTCTCTGGAATTTTATTTTCAGATTATAAATCACATTTATAAATCTTTTACTTATATAATTTCACTTCTTATATATATATAAGATTATTTCACGATTGTAATTTACATTTATTATAATTTCACACTTATAATCTATTTGTTTATGCAATTCATTTTTTTGTCAACTGTTGTTTTTATTTAACTTATTCAACAACCAAACAATCAATTATATACTTTAAAATTCTAAAAAATTGTTCTTTTATATATAAAATATAATCAAGGTAAAATTATTTCATTTACCCAATTTAAAACAATACTGTGTCGAATTGTTCTATTCAAGTGTTTAGAGATCCCTATCAACAACGTTAATTACTCGTGTTGACCAAAATCCATATACCACTCAACAAACCAATCATCGTAATATAAAACAATTTATATTCACTAACAAATACGCGCTCGTATCTATTATTACACTCAAACTCATTCTAGAGTACTACTGACTCTATCTCTAATGAGTAATACCCAACAGAGCCATGGTTTTCGCTTAACCATATGCTCTGATAGCAAATGTAATGTTTTCTATATTTCGTCGCTCGAAAACCGACATTAATACGTCTACTGTATCAACTGCCGAGCAATCAAATGCCGGAAAACCGTACCGTTAGGGATGAAGAAGAAGAAAGAGATAGAATAAGAGAGAGAAAGATAGAATAGAACAAAAAGAACAATAAAACAATATCAGAATCTCACAATTCGCAGCGGAACAACATATAATAGGTAAATGAATATCATTAAACAAAGAACTATATGTAACGACCCCGGATTTTTATGAATTTAAATTGATAATTTAAATGAATTTTTGAATTAAAATTTGTAAAAAAATTGATTTTTAAATGATGCCAGTTTCCCCGATCTCAAATAAAAAAATGTGTTAAATTACTTGAATTTAAATCTTATATAAGTGGTTTGAAAAATAAATATTAAAATATATACATTGACACAAGTACGAAATGAATAAATAAGTGAATTGTTAATTTATTATTGATGGTTAAAAATATATATAATAAATACAAAGTATAAGTGTGTGAACCAGAAAATAGGAAGTAGGACAACAAGTATATGTTTAAGTATAGAAACATAAAGTAAAAGTAAGCAAAGTAAAACAAAACTAAAGCAATGTACAATAGCATGTTAAGGAAAAAAATAAAATAAACATAAACAAACAAAGTAAATACAAACAAATATAAAAGTTTTAGTATGCAAAGAAAAATAAAATAAAATAAGAGCAAATAAAAGTATTCAAACAAAAGAAATAACATGCAAAGTAGAAACCACATATTTATAAAATTATGTAAAATATAAAACAAAAGAAAGAAACAAAATAGAATATATTGGTACCTATATAAGTTAAAGTTATAACCAATAACAAAACAAATATATAAGTATGCAATTCAAATATAATGCAATGAAACAAACCAAAGTATAGTTGTACACAGGGAAATATGGACAAAGCAATTAATGCAAGATATCTCTAGCCACCAGAGGAAGATCTGCATAGTTGGTAAAGCAAGAAAGAGAAATACATAAGTCTAAGCTAGCAAATAAGATAAGCATGTACACAACAAACAATTAATGCAACATGCCTCCAATATAATTCAACCATGCTTAGTACTAGACAATATATTATCCTTTTGTACTAATTTTATATCACCTGTGCAAGCATACTTCAGCCATGCTTTGTATTGTTCAAACCATACATCACCTGTAACTCATTTATATACATTAATCTCCCATTTCAAACTGAGAAACAAAAAAAGAATGTGAAACATCATTTCAAACTTAAACAAGTTCAACCTTAAAACAATAATACAAATCCAGATCTTCTGGATTCAAAATATTTTCCAGGCCCAAGCAAAACCTCTCCTCTGTTTATTTCTTCTGAGATAGGTGAGTAAAACTTACACTTCAAAGCTTTAAGTTAATTAAAAACATTACAAGATCCAGTGATAATATAGTCGGTATATGTTTGGTTTTAAATATAGATTCTGTGTTTGTTTTGTGACATTTTGTTATTCTCTGTGGAAGTTACAGGGTCAAAAATATTCAATCCAGACTCAAAATATAATCATTAATTTTTGTTAGGCTTAAAATCATCAATAATCAAGTTTGTTTAAACTTAGATTTCGGCATAAAATTTTGTTTTGTGCATAATGATGAAGAACAGGTTGTGTAAACCCAGTTTTACAGGAAATAGTCCAACATATGATGAATTCAGATAGTTTTAAACATGGATTCATTTGTACAATTTGAATAAGTATACAAAGTGATGATTTTTAAAAGCAATATGATGATTTTAACTTAAGTAACTTAAGAGCAGTTCGAAATTTAACCAAATTTACATTTTTTCTAATTTTCGGCAAACGATCCAATAATAATAATTGAAATTTGGTTTAAAGCTTGTATGAACCTCGGTGACGATAAGAAAAATGCAAAAAAAATTATTCAATGCGAGGATTTTAGGGTCGATTCGAATATAGGGTTAGGTTTGAGTTTTATCTGGGGTCTGTTAAAACGTAATTTTCGTCACCGTGACTTGATCGAGCTTCTCGCAGTTCTGGGAGGTGGTAGGGAAGAGTATGGCCATGATGTGGACGGAGTTTCATCGCCTCCATGGGTCGGGGTTGGTCGAACGTGACGTTTTTCTGGAGAGTATTCAAGCTTTGGTTCGAGCTTCAGGTGAATTTTCGATTTCGACTGTTATTCGAAATAATGGGTTTCGATTTCGAGTTGTAGGTCAAATCGTGGTTTGTTGATGGTGTCGCCGGAGGTAGGATCGTCGTTGACGATCTGTGCACGTGCACGACGTTGGTCGTGTGTTAGAGAACGTTGCTTCGAGGCAACTCGAAGTGGAGCTCGGGATTTTCGTGGCTTGACTCGAGTTATTGCGTGAGTGTTCGTGCCTTATTGTTTTTTTTACTTAACAGTTTAAAAAAAAAAGTGGAAGAAAGGATAAAGAGAGGAGGGAAGAAGATAGGATCAGGGAAGGGGGGAAGGAGTTGCGTGAAGACAGGGGAGAGACTCGGGAAAATTCTTGTGTGGTTCGAATTTTGCTCGAAGCAAATAGAAGGGGGGCTCGAGTAAAAGTTGTTGCGGGGTTTTTTTTTACCTGAAACTTTTTTGGTTTGGGAAATTTAAAAAAAAAGAAAAAAAAATTTAAATTTTAAACCAAGATTTTTAAAGCTGAATTCAAATTAGAATGTTAATGTAAATTCAAGTTGAATGTAGAGTTTAGTTTGAACATAAATAAGTTTTAAATTTAAATTGTTTTAATAACTTAAAAGCAATTCAAAATATATTAAAGAAATTTGAAATGGAGTTGAAATTTTAAATGAAAAATTTAAGCAAGTTGAAACTAAAAGTTTAAATTTAAATTTAAATCTGAATTAAAGATAATTTGAATCCTAATTCAGAAATCAAAGAAGTTTTAATAAATGAAATTGTTTAAATTTGCTTTGTGATGATAATTAAAACATTAGTTAGAAAATGTTTTAAAATTGAATTAGTAAAGATAAAATGATATGCATTCATTAAATTAGTTCAGGTGAATGATTGATTAATTTATTTAATCAAGAAATTAAGATTTGAGTTAAATTAATTAAGGTAAATTAATTTGTAAATAAGATTCATTAGTTTAATAAAGAGTTGTCTTTTAAACAAATGCTTGAGGTTATTTAATCAAGTAATTAAGATTTATTAAGTTACAGTTTAGAACTTAATAAATTAAATAATCAGTGATTAAATATAAGATTTTTAAGGTTAATTAAATGTTAATTAACAATAATTAAATTGAGTTTAATTACTTAAGAATAGTAATTAAATAATTATGAATAGTTAATGAGGATCATTTACTCGAAATTTATTTGATAATAAATGTGAAAAGAATGATTCGTAGAAATTTAATCTGACTTAAATTTAACAGATAATTAAATTAATCCTATTTATGGATGTTTGGATTTTATTGGATGATAAACTATTTGATATCCCTGATTTGTGATGCTTTGTGATACATCCTGATTTATGTTGTGATCTGTAATTTACTTATTTGTGATATATATCTGTGATCTGTGAATAAACGATAAGCGTTATAGTTAATACCGCTTATCAACTATATTTATGTATTCTGATCTGTGATGATTGAATGCTGTTGCACTATTGTGTTAAAACCCTTGGACCACACCATACACACACAATGATGGATTTCACGAGGAAATCAGTTAAGTCACAGATATTTGAAATAGTTTTAGATTTGAATTTTTAAATTCAAATGTTTTGGAAATGGAATCGGAATAAATGTGAAAAGCTTTTGGAATGGAAATTTATTTTAAATTACTTGATTAAGTTTGGAATTTAAATAATTTGATTTAAATTTGAATTCAAAAGTAGGAATTGAATTCTATAATTTGAAACTAAGGATTAATGATATTATACTAGTCATTATGAGTTAAACCATTTTAAAAGTATAATTTTGAGAATTTGGATTTAACCAAAGAACTTTAACTCGTATAAATGAATCAGATTTCCAAAATGAAAACTGTTGTTTTCAAATGATAAACACTTCTAGATAAGTACTGAGATTCCAGTTAATTAGGGGAATTTCAAGATTGAATAGAGAAATGATTTTCCTAAGTTATGAATGAATTCTTTTTGAAAACTATGAATTAAATCTGTTTATTTTTAACAGATTTAAATTGATGATTTATTTAAATCAAATTGAAATGAAATTGTTTTGAAGGCTATAAGTTAAATCTTTGATTTAAAGATTTAACGAGTTAATCAAATTGAAATGAAAATTGATTTGGAAAATCTATGAATGAATCTTTTGTTTAAAAGATTAAAATGTGAAAATTGTTTAAACCGTTAAAGGTTGTGAAAATGAAATCTTTTGTTTAAAAGATTTGAAATGGTAATTGGATTAAACCATTTAAAAGAAAGTTTTGAATTATTAAGTTGTGACTTAATTGAAATCCCAATATCCATATGTTTTTGAACTATTTCGCTCACTATTCGGTTTAGCCGGGAGAGGTCCTTTGTGTCATATATCCCATTCCGAATATGTGATTCGTCGTTATGGATAGCATTTGAAGACCGGTGGTGAAGACCGGGTATTTGCCAAAGCGATAGGATGACCTATCGATTGTTTCTGCACCGAGTCGCGCCGGTATAGAAACTCCCTAAGTGATGGGAAAATCCGATCGGGATTGTGAATATCCGGATTGCAAGGACTTCTTTGTAAGTGCCTTCGGTTCTGTTCGAGCCCGGAACAGACTTGTATGGATAGTATGTCTGACATTACAAATTGAGATATAAAGCTGATTTCTTTCAAATATATTTCTGTTGGTGGCGAAGAATTTATTCTTTTAGCTTAACACCCTTCTCTGAGACGTACGAGCTCAGAGGTTATATAGTTGAAGTTATCAGCAATATACTCCCAATTTGGTAATGTGACATGCTGAGTGTTGCTGTGAAATGATCATTGTGTTGATTATTTGTGATAGGATCATTTATTTGATCGTCTATCCTGGTGATCATTTCTATGATCATTTGTTGACCCAAAGCATGGCTTTTGTATAAAGTATGTTTTTGTGGACGTGACTTCGTCGAGCCTTACACCCCGTGAATGGTCAAAACAGGAAAGAAGCAGCAAGGTTATGAGGGGTAGCGCCCTTTAGGATGTGTGCATTTCCTTCTGGAAAAGGGTGGTATCATGGTATGGAGCCCAGATACTTACTCATGTTGAAAACACTTTATGATTGTGTGAATTGATTAAGAGATCTCGGATAAAGGTCCCAAAGGACCGGGGGATGGCATATTCGGTCAGTTGTTACTCAGTTAGGGGTAACCCGGCCTTGTGTTGGTAGAGATCCGGTTTGGTTCTCGGGGATGTCCATCCAGAGGCATTCTCATGTGGCAATGGGAAGTTCCTTGGCCTGATCATTCGTTGAAAATCCAAAGAAACAATACGATCTTGTACGGTATTAGTTGTAGAACTTATCATTCACTTATGGTGGCGCCCCACTGTTTGGATGGTAGCTATAGTAGGCATACGATAATGGTCGTATGTTGGCTAAGATTTATATTCTACTTTCGAAATGAATTTTTTCTACACTATGCACTAGTAATAATATCAAAATTTATTTCTTTTAATGCGTATCAAGCATCTTTGACTATCATAAGGAGAAATCTCCTCCGATTCCGCGTTTGCATTGTGTGTGTGTGCGGGAGGCCTTATGGTAGTCTCATTTTTAAAAAGCATTGCGAATTGACTTTGAAAATCTTTTGTTGAATGTTTTAAAAGATAAACTGTTTTTGTTGCTCACACCAGTCCCACGACTGATCCAGAGTTTATTGTTTCTTTCCTAAACTCTGGGTGCTCATTATTTTCTACACGAGAAGTCTAGAGTTGGGTTTTTCAGATAGTTAGATATAGTGGATTATCTGGAGTTAGTTCAGTCTTTGGATCGCACCAGTCTTGCTGAGCTTGGTGCATCGTTATTGGGGGTTCGAGCTATTGCTGGATTGATTCTTGGAAATGGAGTTGCAGTTATTTCTGGAGTTCTTCCTTGAAGACTATCTTAGAGTTATTTGTTTCGCTGCTAGATGTTATCTATCGTTTTCTTTTCCGCTGCTGTTTTATTGTATCATATCTCTGATGTATATTGATATCTATTGGATCATCTGTTGTATCAGATAATGTATCAAAGCTGTATATCACTGTATTATTCTTTTATTCCGCTGAGTTGTTTACTTAATGATTGTTATAAGCTCCGGCGAATCGGATTTGAACGGTCGAATCTATGGCATTCAAATACGATATGAAGTATGGATGTCGATTTTCGAGCGGGCAAAAATCGATCTCGTTACACTATATCAGTTATTACATTTCATCATATTACATTACATTACATCATCAGAGTGTACAACAACAAACAATAATAAACAGCGAAAAGGAAATACTATATACTAATAATACGCCATGCCATCCAGCTTTCCTCCAGCAACTCCCGAATTTCCAGAACATCCTGATAACCTGACTCTTGACTGCCCGTGTGGAAATTGGCGGGCACCCAGAGTTTAGGAAGGAAAACAATAAACTCTGAGTCAGTCATGTGACTGGTGTGAGAACTAAAACAGTTAATTTTTCTTTAAAATAAAGAATAGGATAATTTCAAAATAGATTCGCAATGCTTTTTTTAAAAAATGAGACTACCATAATGCCTCCCGCACACACACGCAATGCAAACGCAGAATCAGAGGAGATTTCTCCTTATGATAGTCAAAGATGCTTGATACGCATTAAAAAGAAACATTTGATATTATTACTAGTGCATAGTGTAGGGAAAATCATTTCGAAAGTAAAGATATAAATCTTAGCCAACATACTACCATTATCGTATGCCTACTATAGCTACCATGTTCAATAGCAGGTTGCCGCCACATTCCATGGCAGGTTATACAACTAAATCCGTACAAGATCGTATTGTTTCTTTGGATTTCCAACAAATGGTCAGGCCAAGGAACTTCCCATTGCCACATGGGTACGCCTCTGGAAAGATGACCCGAGAACCAAACCGGATCTCTGCCAACACAAGGCCGGGTTACCCTTAATTGGGTAACTACTTACACGAATATGTCATCCCCCGATCGTAACCGATCTATCCGAGGATCCTCGATTTCCAACAACCACAAAATTTGCAGCAACAACATAGGTTAAATATCTAGGCTCCATACCATGATACCACCTCAATCCAGAAGGAATGACATACACTAAAGAGGCGCTACCCCCTAATAACCTTGCCGCATCCTTCCTGTTTTGACCATTTCCGGGGTGTGAGGTCTGATGAAGTCTCGTCCACAAAGCCACGCTTTATACAAAAGCTGTGCTTTGGGTTAACAAATGATCAAAGTAATGATCACTAAGATAAATGATCAAACAAATGATCATATCACAAATGGTCAAACAATGATCATTTCACAGCAACACTCAGCATGCCACACTACCAAATTCGGAGTATATCACTAATAACCTTCAACTACATAACCTATGAGCTCGTACGTCTCAGAGAAGGGTGTTAAGCTAAGAGAATAAATTCTCCGCCACCAACAGAAATATATTTGAAAGAAAACAGCTTTATATCTCAACTTGTAATGTCAGACATACAATCCATACAAGTCTGTTCCGGGCTCGAACAGAACCGAAGGCACTTCCAAAGAAGTCCTTGCATTCCGGATAATTTCTAATCATGTCCGGACTTCCCGTCACTAAGGGTGAAAAAACCTCTATATCGGAGATCAGCCGATGCAGAGTAACTCAACGGTAATCCTTCTGTTTTCAAAAATATCCGGTCTTCAACACCGGTCAACAAATGCAATCCATTACGACGTATCACATATTCGGAATGGGTTATACGACCCCAAGGTCCTTTCCCGGCTAACCCGAATAGTGAGCGCTTATTCAAAAATAAGCGTGGCATTCAAATTCAAGCAAATCACAACAAATACCTATTTAAAGGTAAATATTGATAGTCAGATTGTTTAACTATCAATAAGTGTGTTCAACATCACCAAATTCCAAATAATTTCCCAAATTATTTACTTTCCAAAATATCTTTAGTTGATATATGTTTTCCACACTTCAACATTTGAAAACAATTTCAAATCACTTTTCACCTTTACCACTTTTGAAAACAATTTTTAATCATTTTCCTTACGCGGAAATACTTTTATTTCAACATGGTTCATTTAAACCAATTAAATAAATCCTTACCGATTTACTTTATATTTACGTTCCAAATCCGTAAATTAATTCCCACACTTCAAAAATAAATCAACGTTTATTTTTAAACAAATTCCCCTTTTCATTTATAAATTCCATAGTGAATTTACATTCCAAAATATTTATGAATATATGATTCCCAAATCGATTTCTAATATTCATTTTCAATTTGTCTTCAAAAAGATAAATTCTCAAAACTATTCATCTCACATTGGAAAAACATTTCCATACTTATCTAATAATAAGTAATTCACAAATCCATTTAATTTCAACACTTGGAAAATATTCAATATACTTAAACCGAAATTAAGTATATATTTCATTCTTTAAGGAAATCATTCTCTTAAACATATTTATTTAGGCCAAAACGAATGTTGCGCAAAACATTGTTACGACAACCCAAAATCACTGGTATAGGGATTCGAAATTTAGATAGATATATAAATCCAAATACTATATAAAAACATTTCCTTTCGGAAATCATTTACTATAACAACAGTGTTATAGTCCATCATTTCCTTCTATTTCTCGAAAACGTCTATTTCAACAATAAATGTTGAAATCTATGTATCGATTCATAATACATTTTAAAACATCGTTAAAACGATTAACTTCATTTTATAATATTCATTTTCCCAAGCATATCCATTTTATTTGATAATATATTCACTATCCAAACTCGTGAATATACTTCCTT
Organism: Allium cepa; assembly: GCA_030765085.1. Taxonomy (NCBI): domain Eukaryota; kingdom Viridiplantae; phylum Streptophyta; class Magnoliopsida; order Asparagales; family Amaryllidaceae; genus Allium; species Allium cepa. Next base: position 206,035,854 of record CM060929.1, read on the forward strand.
AACCAATTCAACTTTCAATTTATCAAATTCCATTGATTTCGAATTTATAAACAATGTCTATAAATTCCATTTCTATTTATAAGCTTCGGTTTATAAATCTCCTTTATTAATCCAATTTATATTTCGTTTATATGCCGAATCTAACTTATAAGTAAATTACTTATAATCCATTTATTCACAAATTCGTTCTTTTATATCATCATTTTTTTATAAATCTAAAATTCTTATTTACTTATAAAACTAAGTACAACTTTATTTTAACACTTATAAAAGCTCGTTTTATAATTCCAATATCTTTAACTTATAAAATATAAATTTTATAAATCTTTTATATAAACCATTTATAATAATTCAAAAATCTCAATTCAAATAAACCAATCTCTTTATTAATTTACAAAACGTTATTTAAAACTTTTATAACTCCAAAATTACACTCAAGTATTATTTTCCCAAAAATATAACTTTTATAACCATAAAATTAAAATGTTTATTTATTTTAACAATTCAAAATTAAATAAAACGTATAATTTCAAAAATCACTTTAAAAATTCTTTTAAAAAACCAAAATCATTATTTTAAAACTTCAAAAATGGATCCGATGATGCAACAGCACCAAATAGTCAAACACGACATCCAAATATCATATATCGATATGATAATCAACAAATATCACAATATCTGTAAATAAATCAATACAGTTGAGGAATCCAGTTGGATCCCTCCAACCTGTTTCTCTGCATCCACAAACATTAGAACAATACCAATTCCGTTCCAGTACGGAATTATCGCGGTATATGGGATTTATAAAATATTATCCGCTTAATAGACGGCGCAGAAGGGTCTCATCCGCTATATAATGCGGGAAATCAATTCCAATATATACATATGCCAATATATATATATATATATATATATATATATATATTGTTATATATAGATATATCCTATTATATCTAATATTACAGCCAAACAGCAATCAATAACTGCAATCATCATTCAAACATACATTCAAGAAATTTTAAATCTAACTATTTAAAATTGAAATCGAAACTGTTCGATTGAGTGAGAAGTTCTCACCTTGCTTTCAATTCTGTTCCAGCGTTTTATTTCGAATAAAATTAAACGCGCGTTTAATTTTACCCGAATTTTTCACTAATTCCAAACGACTCCAATACAGCTCTATTGCGAAGCGCTCGTTGAAACGATTCCAACACAAAAAGTTTCGTAATTTTTCGACCTCGTATGAACAAGTTATAGCATTACAAAGTTATACGAATTAAATAAAATTAACTTTTACAATTCTTTTTATTATTTTTCCATACTTTCAATCTTGGCCGTTGATTTTGTCTTTGAGATATCTCGGCTGCGTACGCATCAACTTCTCATGCGCGCATGCTCCCTCCAGGTAACGAACGAACAAACCCAAATCACGTCCCAAAACCCTAATCGACGCACGAACTACGGAGCATTTGGCGATGATCAGGCAGCGCCATCTCGAAGCCCTCCACAAAAGCTACCTTCGGCTGCCACCACGACGAACTCGGCCTCGTCTATGTCTGGGAAAACTTGCGCGACTACAGCCCATACACGGCTATTTTGACAACGATCCGTAACTCCGTTTTCTATCACAGCCGTTGAAAACAAAGATCTCATCGCCCTCTTCGATGTTGTAGTTGGAAGTTTTTCTTAATTGTTCATGGATCGAGAGATAATTGTGGAAGAAGATGGGGATTTTCTGGCCGTTCAGAACAATAGTGGCGGTTACTGAACCTAAACCATAGCCTTATTATTATTTTTTTACTTTTGCGAATAAAGGGGGGCTATTTATAGAAAATATCGAACACTATTCATTCCGGAATTTCCAAACTCCGACTTACGCGCGGTGACTGGCGTTTCTAGGGTTTATCCCGCGTTCCGGACACAATGGAATAAGTTTCGGAAGTTAATTCGATCATCTGTGCGAGATATGGCAATAAACGATCGATTTAAAATTAAATCGATTAAACCGATTTCTAGGCGTTTTCGCTTGCCACGGACAAACGGTAAATCCGATTGACTTGAAATTTAAAACCTTACAATAATATCACATTACGGATCCGATGAAACTGGTTTCGTCGAAATCCGAGACTTTTTGAAAAATGTGTATTTTAACTCGCTAAATTAATATTAAAACAATTTCGATGTGTTTCGAGCTGCCACGGTCAAACGACAACTTCGATTGCTACGAAAATTGAAACCCGATGATAACAAACTATTACGGATCCAATGGAACTAGTTTCGTCCAATTTTGAGACTGTTCGAAAAATGGCTAACTTCACTAGTTGATTTAAATATTAAAATATTCAATTTTCACAAATTAACTTTTAATTCGATTTTAAGAGTTCTAAAACATCAATCTAACTCTAATATGATATAATAAAATTTTCCAAATCATTTTTTAATGATTTTAAACCCAATTTACAATTATTTCCGTAAATTCAACTATTAAATAATCGATTTAATTATCAAATTAAATCCAATACTCGAAAAATAAATTATTCGACTTATTAATTTCACTTGTTAATATTTAAATTCAATTAAATATACAAATTTAAATTATCAAAAATTCAGGGTCGTTACATTATCTCTATTAAAGACATTCTTTCTTTTAATTCCTTTATTTCTTGTTTAAGCATTTTAACTTCATGCTGTAATTCTGCAATTGTAGTTTCAGTACTTACAGGGTTAATATTGTTGGAAGTTTTAACTCTGTTTAATATATCTTTTAAACTATAAGTTTCTTTTCTCCTTTATGTGGTTCCAAATATTTCTTTAACATACTTCTGGATCAGAAATTTTGTCTATGATGTCCAGAATAAAATTTTCTTCTTTTGTTAACATAAACAATCCATTTGCTTTACATAAAGCTTTATAATAGTCACAATTTCCATCGCAACTATCAGATTCAGAATCGTTATGTGAATCATATTCATTTCCAGTTTCTGAATCAATTTCTGTGATAACAGGTAATTTTAAATTTTCTTTCTTTGAATCAGAGCTCGATATAAATAATTTTGTGAATGAATTTTTTAATTCTTCGTCTATTTCAAGATTATTTATTTTATTCTTTAATTTACACTTATTAGCATATCGACCCGGTGTTTTACATTTCCAACATATTTGAATTTTTCTTTTAGTAGGTTTATTTTGCTCTTTTCTTTTATAGGGTCTTTGTGATTTCCTTTCAGGAATTTTACTACTTTCTGCATAATTTTCTGTTCGAAAATTTTTATTTTTATAAAATTTTCTCTTAGATGGTTTTCTAGATCTTCTTTCTTCATTGGTTGGTTTAAAAGGTGTTAAACCAAGTTGTTCACGGAAATCTCCTAGAATTCTTTTTCCATAAATTTTCTCCTTTTGGACTTGTTTATGTAATTTTATTTCATTATATAAATGAATTCCTTCTGCAACAACTTCTGCTGCTAGTTCTCCATAAATATATCGACTATAAGGAACAGTTTCAATATTTTTTGTTTTATTCGATTTTCAACTCTTTCGAAAAGAAATGAGGTAGTCTTGATAAGAACTTTTCTTTCCAAAATTCATGATTACTATCACTTCTAGTAAATAGCTTAGAAAAATATACATCTTTATACCATCTGAACTGAGATAAATTCTGACATTTTAGATTCGTTAATTGTTCTTGTGTTCTGTCTGTTTGAAGAACAGTTGCTCCAATGAAATATTTAGCTATGGTATATATTAGCGTATTTACGCAATCGGTTTTGGACATTCCATCTTCTAATTTTGTCGCAGTAAATATATGCGCTTTCACTTCATTGGAAAGATGAAAATCCCACAAACCTTTTAGTTGTCTTGTAAATCCTTGTACGATAGCTTTTGCTATTCTATCGTCTAAATTATTTGTAACTAAACATGCAGTAGCGTACATCATCATATAATTCAAACAAGTTTTTATTTGGTATTCTGAATAACCGTCTATATTCCATTCTATAATGGAGGTACCTTCAAAAGATACAGCTCCATAACTGTTTCGTTCTTCAAATAAGAGGTCGACCGGTGTTGGCCTCATATAATAAGGTTTACTATATGAGGTATTTCCATAATTAATTTTATTAATTTCAAAATTATTTTCTACTTTATTTTGTTCTACATTCAAGAACATATTTTTTAAATTACTTACTTCTTCATATGAATTATTATCGGATTCTAGTTCTGAAGTTTCTCTAGATTCCTTGTTTCAATTATGGGTGCAACTTCCTTTTCACTAACGTTTAAGGCGTCTAACCTTTTCATTATTTCTTTCAACATTTCGTAGTTTCCCCCTGGTTTATCCATATTCATTTCTAAATTTTGTGCAGACCAGGGTTTGAATAAAACTTCATCTGTATCACAGATTTTAGTTTGATCTTTAACTGATCCTTGCTCAATTCTTGTAAGTTGATTACCTATTGATTGTAATGTTAAATTTGTAAAATTATTCTGCGTAATAATAGCTTCAAATGTTCTATCTTTTCTATAAGGAGTAGCTACAATTTCTTCTTTATCAATTTTAATTGATACGTTTGATTCCGGGGATGTATACTCCTAATAGTTTTTCCTGCTTTTGTTGTATACTCTTCATAAGCAGAATTTATATTGAAAACTGTTAATAAATCATCAAAATCTGGAAAACTGTCCTTCTGTTTTCCTATTTTGTAAGATTTTTCTATCATTATAAACATATCATAATTTTCTGATAAGTCATTTCCTATTTTAATTAAAAATAATTTATATTTTTTAAACCTCATTTCTTGTTCCTTTTGATCTTTCATAAAGAACCATTTCTTTTATATTTATTTTCTTCTGAATAAAGCTTTGTTTTTTTAGATTCTGAAAAAGGAAATTTGAACTCTTCATCAAGAATTATGGTATTTATACCAAACACTGATTTATCCTCATCATATACCATATCTGAAGGTGTCGGCGACTTGGGATTTGATGGAGGAATTTCAACCCTATATTCAGGTTGACTAACTCTGTCCATTGTGTTTCTTACAATTACATTTTCTTTTCTATTCTTAAAGGAGTAGCTTCAACATTGCTGAATCTTGGTTCCTCTAATTTAGAGTTAGAAATTAATTTTAGGTATGCGACTCTGTCTTTTGAAAATCTAATTTCGACATCACCATCAGAATATGAAACAATTTCTTTTAATTTTTTATTTTCTACTTTAGTAGGTTCATTTGCTTCTTCAAGAAGCCATTTTTCTGGTAAATTTATCTCATTCCAGCTAATCGATTTGGGAATTACAACATTACTTTTACTGATGTCTTTTATAAACAGTGTAGTTGTACCTTGATTTTTAATTGGTATATGTTTTGTGTCAATAATAATATAATGAATTACTTTATAGCATATCCTATAAATAAGAATTACATTCTGTGTTCCTGATTTCATATTAAAACCTTCAGTTTTTATGTCTAAACAAATAAACTGGAGTAAATTTGGATCGGATAAGGACATAGTAAAATTAGGAAAACATGAAAAATAAATTGGTCCATCACATAATGTTGATTCCACTATTCCTAATAAGGAATCATGGAATTTATTATGTCTTTTATCTCTAACTGCAATAATAGCAAACGTATTTAGACCTAATCTTGTAGCTGGTTTTAAGGCGACTTGAATTAATCCAACACGAATAAATTTATATTTTTCTTTACGTAAATTTAAAAGCTTTTTTGAAAATAAACTAAATGAACTGTATCCTTCAGATAAAGGGATTGCCTGTTCAACCATTTTAATTATATAATCGGCTTTTGTAATAAAACTTCTAGTTTTTTATAAATCTTTGAAGGCGAATAAGCCAGAATATTCCAATTGTTTAAACTAGATTCTAAATCTTCATTTATAGTAATTTCTTTATTTTTACTGAGAATTTCTCTGTCTAGATTATCTAGACCGTTATTATTATGTCTAAATGATAATGCTTTAGATAGTCTTTTCATTTTATCTACCTTATCGATGTCAACGCTTTACGCAAAACTTCCCTAAACGCCTATTCGTGACAAACAAACGGGAAAAACACTGCTACGTGACTTAAGGACAAAGTCCCGGGTTTCAAAGGCAAATAATAAGTAGGATTAGCTAGATTTTATCAGATAGAATTAAAATAATAACAGTTTGATGCACCGAAAAATTTCTATGGTAATTGTTAAGAAACGATGATGAAAAGTACGGTGAATAGTAACCACGGATGAATAGTACAAAATAGTAACTTAGTACAAAATAGTACCTTCTCTCTTGGGCGTTTAAGCCTGAGCAAACCTAGCCACTACCTCCACCGGGCTCTGATACCAAACGGCTTCGCCCGGGTTTGAACTGGAGACCTTAGTACAAAATAGTACCTTAGTACAAAATAGTACTTTCTCTCTAAGGCGCGTAAGCCTGAGCAAACCTAGCATCTACCACCACCTGGCTCTGATACCAAACGGCTTCGGACCTTCATTTGCTCCTTGTTTGATGGAAAGATGTAAGATAACAGTAGCAGTTTTTGCAAGCACAGATATTATATTACAGAGAGAGATTTATTTGAGGAAAAGAAAATTTTATTACAATGGACTATATTACAAAGAGTAGGCTATCTGCCATTAAATAACTTAAAAAACTTTAAATTTTTGATTACAAACTCTACCCTTTAACATCGAAAACACACACATATATATACTAGGACATTCAGTTGTTAGGTTTGCATAAACCGGCATCTTCCACTCTTCTGCATCCTTATCAACAAGCTTTCCATCTATTCTTCAGCAATAATTAAGCTTTTTTCACATCATCATTTGTCTTTAGCCATCCATTTGCCATCTTATTCCTTATCTTTAGCAATTATAATACTTTTGTCACATCAGGTCATATCACCTTTTGAAATAACATTACGTGTGTGAAATATTTGCTGGCATTATTTCATCATTATCTTTATTAGATATTTTTGGTTAGAATTTTATCCTGTCTGCGGAGGGCGTTTTGGAACGTGTCCAAGTGGAGGAAATCCTTCTTTTTAACGCATCTCACATTGTGCCTTTGGCTTTTAGCATATAATCTTCCATTTTTCCTTGGTCGCTTCATGAACTTGGATCTATAGACATGCTCATAAGCTCATCATCACTATCCAAATCCAATATAGCTTTGAGTTGTATTTTTAAATTTCTTTTTGAGGAACTTGCCATTAATTCTTTTAATAAGTCATATAATTCCCTTTTAAGCGAATGCGGTATTTTTTGCAGTTCATGGCAAATTAAACCCTTTTGTGAATAAATTGAATCTTTGAAAAATTCAAATTTATCACATCATTTAATTAAAATCATTCTTCCTAAATAAGGAATATTTTCAAATTTTATTTCAAACTTTTGTAAAGTTTTAGGAACAACAATGACATCCCATTTCATAATCCAAGGTACTTGATAAAGTGCTGCAAAATGTAGATTATGATATTTCATGGAAATATTTATTCGAACAAATTCGTCATAAATATTTCTTATTTTTTGTGGTAAAATCACTGGATATAATCCAAAGTTTGAAAGCCAAACTACAAACCAATTTGAAAATTTTGTGATATTTTGAGTTTTAAATTGAATAAACCAACTATGTTTTCTCTGCCCGTTTTCATAAGAGAAAGCAAGCTCCCAAGCTTTAATATAGTCAAAGTAGTTAATATTTAATTCGTTCCTATAAGGATTTTTCGAATTTGTAATTAATTCTTTAGGTTTATATAAATCACTTTCCCATTGTTCTGGGGTAATTATTTTAACAATGTTGGCCTTTGAGAAAGCTCATTCTCCACCAGTTCCCATGGTAGATTCAAATTGTACAGAACCCGTGTAGGTTAAATTTCTTGGTAGAAATTAAAATCCTTTGGATAAAGGTATGGATCAGTAAAGTTTTTTAAACAGAAGGTCATAACCTCTTCTATAGATAAATGAATATATTTTTTCTCTACAAGAGATACCCATATGGTTGATGTTGGAATATACGGGTATAGGTATTCTCTTGTAGATGTAGACTTTATTGCCAACTCATAAGCATCAGCTCTGAGATGTTCATTAACTGGAGTAGTCTTTAAGACCTCTTCTCTAAAAGAAAATTCATCCTTCTAAAAGGCCAACTTATAAGTCGTTATGGGCCGAGATAGTGCAGTTTTACTGCTTTCTGCCTTTTCTATGCCTTTATTCATTTTTACCCTGTAAAAATTCTCGAGTTAAGAAATCTGGTAACACTTTATCAAATCCTTTAAAAAAACTCAACATCAAAATCGAATACTGATAATATTGCTTGCCATCTAGCAAGTATTTCTTTTGATGCTATGTTTTTAACATCGTTTTGTAAAATTTCTTTGGCAGACTTACAATCTACTCTTAGCAAGAACTTTTGATTTAATAAATCACTTTCAAATTTTTACACACATAATACTATTGCTAATATTTCTTTTTAACAGTAGAGTAATCAACTCTGGTTCATTGCCAAATTCCCGAAGTAAATCTGACTAAGGATTCTTTATAATATTTTCTTTGTTTACGAATACCACCATATCCTTTATCTTATGGATCGGTTTAGACTATTTTGATGCATCAGGATTAGGAATTGCAAGACAAGGAATTTCTTTTATTTTATCTTTTATTTTTATAACCGCTTTAGTATGTTCCTCTGTCCAAGCAGGTGGATTTTTCCTTAATCTTTCAAGTAATGGTTTAGCATCATAAGCTAGATCTTTATAAAATTCGAAAACATAGTTTAAGCTTCCTAAAAATCTTTGTAATTGATTTTTATCCTTAATTTCATTTGGAAATTTTTTTGCAAATATAATTGCTCTATCAATAGAAAATATTGTTCCATCTTTTATAATATGTCCAAAAAATCTAATTTCTGTTTGAAAAAGCTTTATCTTTTTAGCTGATACAGCTAATCCAGCTCTTTTAGTGGCATTTATAAAAATATTTAAGTGTTTAAAATGTTGGTCAACTGATTCTGAGAATATAAGAACATCGTCAATATATACGATGGTAAATGCTGTATAAGCACTATAAATATCATTCATAATTTTTTGAAATTCTGAAGGGGCATTTTTTTAACCCAAACGGCATTACATTCCATTCATAGTGGCCAAATGGAACAGTAAATGCAGTTTTATATATCTCTTCTTCTTTAATCTGAATTTGCCAAAATCCAGATTTCATATCAAATTTAGACATTACTTTGGCCAAATAAAGCCTTGCTAATAAATCCATTTTATTAGGAATTGGATATCTAATCCATCTTAATGTTTTGTTCAAAGGTTTATAATTTATCACTAGTCTTGGGGCTCCTTTTTCTAGTTCTGCTGCATTTTCTACATAAAATGCTGAACAGCTCCATGGAATTTTAGACCGTCTAATAAGGCCTTTCTGTAGTAATTCTTCAATTTCCTTTTTACAAATTTCTAGATGTCTTTGAGACATGGCTATAGGTCTAGCTTTTGTTGGGATTTGACTTTCTTTAAAGTCTGGTTCGTAGGGCAAACCTATTTCAAGTATTTTCCTCTACCAAAAGGCATTAGGAGTGTCTGCACAAATAGTTTTCTCAATATAATTTTGTAGATCTTTAATCTTTTGTTGTAAACTCGGTTGCAATAATTTTTCTTTTATTCTTTTGTAATTTATCTCCTGAGATAAGGAGTTTAGAAAATTCTCTCTTCGTTTACTACTTTTTTGAATAATATCAATTTTATGATGTTGTGGTTGAGATACAAATTTTAATGTTAATTCTTGATTATTAATAGCACTAGTAATTCCTTCTTTTGATATTTTTGTTATATATAGCAAATGTAAGAAGGGATTTCCTAATATAACATTATGAGATAAATTTTTAACCATTATAAATGGCATATCTAGACAAATACATTTATTACAAACAGCTATATTTTTTAGCTTATAATTAACTACCAATTTTCTACCATCTGCAGCATTTAGTATCTCGGTAGTTTTAGAAAAATATTTTGAAGGTACCAACCCTTCATTAATGCAATTTAAGTCTGCACCTGAATCTAGCTATTGTAGTAAAATAATATTCGTTTTGGACTACTATAGTAACTTTAATGTGCCATTTATGGGTGATTACCTTATCAACAACATTAATAAATGTTAAAGAGTTTAATTCTTCCACTCCTAAAATATTGTTATTATTCTGGTTATCGTTCTTAGGGTTTATCTCTATTAAAGACATTCTTTCTTTTAATTCTTTTATTTCTTATTTAAGCATTTTAACTTCATGCTGTAATTCTGCAATTGTAGTTTCAGTACTTACTGGGTTAATATTATTAGAAGTTTTAACTCTGTTTAATATAGCTTTTAAACTATAAGTTTCTGGTTCTTTTAATTTTAGTTTCTTTTCTCCTTTATGTGATTCCAAATATTTCTTTAACATATTTTCTTTTCTTCTGGATCAGAAATTTTTTCTATGATGTCCATAATAAAATTTTCTTCTTTTGTTAACATAAACAGTCCATTTGCTTTACATAAAGCTTTATAATAGTCACAATTTCCATCGCAACTTTCAGATTCTGAATCGTTATCTGAATCATATTCATTTTCAGTTTCTGAATAATTTCAGTGATAAGTGATAATTTTAAATTTTCTTCCTCTGAATTAGAGCTCGATATAAATAATTTTGTGAATGAATTTTTTAATTCTTCGTCTATTTCCAGAATATTTATTTTATTTTTTAATTTACACTTATTAGCATAGTGACCTGGTGTTTTACATTTCCAACATATTGGAATTTTTCTTTTAGTAGGTTTATTTTGCTCTTTTCTTTTACAGGGTCTTTGAGAATTCCTTTTAGGAATTTTACTACTTTCTGCATAATTTTCTTTTCAAAATTTTTTATTTTTATAAAATTTTCTCTTATATGGTTTTCTAAATCTTCTTTCTTCATTGGTTGGTTTTATAGGTGATAAACTAAGTTGTTCACAGAAATCTCCTAGAATTCTTTTTCCATAAATTTTCTCATTTTGAATTTGTTTATGTAATTTTATTTCATTACATAAATGAATTCCTTCTACAACAACTTCTGCTACTAATTCTCCATAAATATATTGATTATAAGGAATAGTTCCATTATTTTTTCGTTTTATTTGATTTTTAACTCCATCTGAAAAGAAATGAGGTAGTCCTGATAAGAACTTTTCTTTCCAAAATTCATGATTACTATCACTTCTAGTAAATAGCTTAGAAAAATGTACATCTTTATACCATCTGAACTGAGATAAATTCAGACATTTTAGATTCATTAATTATTCTTCTGTTCTGTCTGTTTGAAAAGCAGTTGCTCCGATGAAATGTTTAGCTTTGTATATATTAGCATATTTACGCAATCGGTTTTGGGCATTCCATCTTCTAGTTTTGTCGCAGCAAATATATGCGCTTTTGCTTCATTGGAAAGATGAAAATCCCACCAACCTTTTAGTTGTCCTGTAAATCCTTGTACCATAGCTTTTGCTATTCTATTGTCTGAATTATTTTTAATTAAACATGCAGTAGCGTACATCGTCATATAATTCAGACAAGTTTGTATTTGGTATTCTGAATAACAGTTTACATTCCATTCTACAATGGAGGTACCGTCAAAGGATACAACTCCATAATTATTTTGTTCTTCAAATAAGAGGTCGACCGGTGTTGGTCTCGTATAATAAGGTTTACTATACGTGGTATTTCCATAATTAATTTTATTAATTTCAAAATTATTTTCTGGTTTATTTTGTTCTATATTTATGAACATATTTTGTAAATTACTTACTTCTTCATCTGAATGATTATCAGATTCTAGTTCTGAAGTTTCTCTAGATTCCTTGCTTTCAATTATGGGTGCAACTTCCTTCACTAACGTTTAAGGCGTCTAACCTTTTCATTATTTCTTTCAACATTTCGGAGTTTACTCCTGGTTTATCCATATCCATTTCTAAATTTTGTGTAGACCAAGATTTGAATAAAACTTCATCTGTATCATAGAATTTTGTTTGATCTTTATTAGATCCTTGCTCAATTCTTGTAAGTTGATTACCTATTGATTGTAATGTTAAATTTGTAAAATTATTCTACTCAATAATAGCTTCAAATGTTCTATCTTTTCTATAAGGAGTGGCTACAATTTCATCTTTATCTATTTTAACTAATAAGTTTGCTTCCGGGGGATGTATACTCCTAATAATTTTTCATGCTTTTGTTGTATACTCTTTATAAGCAGAATTTATATTGAAAACTATTAATAAATCATCAAAATCTGGAAAACTGTCCTTTGTTTTCCTATTTTGTAAGATTTTTCTATCATTATAAAGATATCATAATTTTCTGGTAACTCATTTCCCATTTTATTTAAAAATAATTTATATTTTTTAATCCACATTTCTTGTTCCTTTTGATCTTTCATAAAGAACCATTTTCTTTTATATTTATTTTCTTCTGAATAAAACTTTTTTTTTCAGATTCTGAAAAAGGAAATTTGAACTCTTCATCAAGTGTTATGGTATTTAAACCAAACACTGATTTATTCTCATCATATCCCATATCTGAAGGTGTCGGCGATCTGGGATTTGATGGAGAAATTTCAACCCTATATTCAGGTTGACTAACTCCGTCCATTGTGTTTCTTACAATTACATTTTCATTTTCTATTCTTAAAGGAGTAGCTTCAACATTGCTGAACTTGGTTCCTCTAATTTAGAGTTAGAACCTAATTTTAGGTGTGGAACTCTGTCTTTTGAAAATCTAATTTTGACATCACCATCAGAATATTCAACAATTTCTTTTAATTTTTTATTTTCTACTTTAGTAGGTTCATTTGCTTCTTCAAGAAGCCATTTTTCTGGTAAATTTATCTCATTCCAGCTAATCGATTTGGGAATTACAACATTACTTTTACCGATGTCTGTTATAAACAGTGTAGTTGTACCTTGATTTTTAATTGGTATATGTTTTGTATCAGTAATAATAGTATTCATTACTTTATAGCATATTCTATAAATAAGAATTACATTCCGTGTTCCTGATTTCATATTAAAATCTTCAGTTTTTATGTCCAAACAAATAGACTGGAGTAAATTTGGATCGGACAAGGACATAGTAAAATTAGGAAAACATGAAAAATAAATTGGTCCAACACATAATGTTGACTCAACTATTCCTAATAAGGAATCATGGAATTTGTTATGTCTTTTATCTCTAACTGCAATAATAGTAGACGTATTTAGACCTAATCTTGTAGCTGGTTTTAAGGCGGCTTGAATTAATCCAACATGAATTTTTCTTTATGTAAATTTGAAAGCTTTTTTGAAAATAAACTAAATGAACTGTATCCTACAGATAAAGGGATTGCATGTTCAACCGTTTTAATTATATAATCAGTTTTTGTAATAAAACTTCCAGTTTTCTTATAAATCTTTGAAGGCGAATAAGCCGGAATATTCCAATTGTTTAAACTAGATTCTAAATTTTCATTTATAGTAATTTCTTTATTTTACTGAGAATTTCTCTGTCTAGATTATTTGGACCGTTATTATTATTATTTCTAAATGATAATGCTCTAGATAGTCTTTTCATATTATCTACCTTATCACTGTCAACGATTTATGCAAAACTTCCCTAAACGCCTATTCACGGCAAACAAAAGGGAAAAACACTGCTACGCGACTTAAGGACAAAGTCCCGGGTTTCAAAGGCAAATAATAAGTAGGATTAGCAAGATTTTATCAGATAGAATTAAAATAGTAACAGTTTGATAAACTAGCATCGAAAAATTTCTACAGTAATTGCTAAGAAACGATGATGAATAGCATGGTGAATAGTGACGATGAATAGTAACCACGGATAAATAGTACAAAACAGTACCTTCTCTCTAACTTGGCAAACAAATTATGTTGTGGATATCATTTATTTTTATCGTCTCCATTTTTTTCAAAATTTGTATAAATAAATTCAATTGAAATAGCAGAATGATTGGATCTGTGGCGCAATGGTAGCGCGTCTGACTCCAGATCAGAAGGTTGCGTGTTCGATTCACATCAGGTTCAAATTTTTTCCCACCGTTTACTACTTCCCACTTGACCCGCTTCTGCTATTTTCCCCCCTTTTGCTACAAATAATTCTACCCACCACAATTGTTTTCCCCCAATCTATAATGTCATCTTTTAAAAATCTAAAAATGTCAAATTTTAGCCGAATCATGAGCAAGGATCCAGATTACGGGCAGAAAAGGTTTCTTTTTCACCTGGAATCCTCTTGCGGCTTTGCAACTCCAACATTGTTCGCTGTAAGTGCTGCTTTTCCCCTCTTTCTCTTACAGCTGCAGATTATGTGAAGAAGATTCAGTATTCATTTGCCACTGTTATTTTCTCTTCTGCCTTACCGCTTATAATCATTAATGTACACAATCTCAAATTTGTACTGGATTTCCTTGTTAAATTTCGGAAGTCTTCATACATCGCTAGGTTTGTACAAATTATGCAAAGAGCCAGTATACTGCAATGTTAGGTATGCTGCGAAATAATAATAAATCTGAACCCTTAAGACTTAACATTAGATTCAGTCCTCTTTACGTTTGCTATATATATATTGCAAATTTCTCACTTGTGAGAGGAAGGTGTGTGGTCAGGAAGAATAAGTCTCAACTCAAAATACACGAAGTGTTTGGTTGATGTGATATGTAGATTAGTTAACAATCATCATTAGTTTTTTATTTTCTATATTTTGGATATTGGTTATGTATGGGTTTTTTGGCTGTTCGTGTTGATGATTGACTACGTAACGTATATTTATTTTTGGCCCCTTGTTCTTGCCTAAGACCATGAGGAAATCTCAACCCTTTTTTTACTGTGGATGTGAACATGTCAAAATATCAAGAAACCTTCAGACACGAGCACTACTTTTATTAGTTTTCAGTACTCATGCCCATGCGATACATGTATAACTAGAAAAAACCATTTCACTTTTTCTTTCAAAAAACGTTTTGGAAAAAAAAAACCTTCAAGAGTTTACCGGCCTACCGGGTTCTCCTAGGTATCCAAAAAAAATGTTTTGGTAAAAAAATGGTGAACTAATAGTAATATAATTTTGATGCATCTGAGATTCAAACTAAAGACCTTTAGAGCCTCCATCTAACGTACTCCTTTAAGATGGATATCATTTGCAGTTTCAAATTAAATGGGCATATATTGCTCTGAAATTGATATCCATGTTTGTATAAGTTTTCAGGTGACGTCAATTCTTGCAATATGTTTTCTTAGGAGGCCTATAAGTAAAATGAGTCCTATGAATTTGTCTTATGTAACGACCCGAAATTTTCGAAGCCGAAAATTCCAGATAGTAATGAAAAAGAAGAAAGAGATAGATGAAGAAGAACAGAAACATCAACAACTCTCATTCGCAACGGATAAAATATAATAATAAATAATAATAGCTTTCAAAGGAATATTATATATGCCGATCACATTTAATATACATCAGAGTTTCACATTATATACAGTCACTGAATATTTACAATTATCATGACTCAGATTAACAATAATATAAATACAGCAGAAAACTCTGTACGATATCGCCATCCAGCTCGTTTCCTGAGCTCCTGAACGTACCTACCTGAAAATCTTTAATACTCGGTCTGACCCGAGCGTTACATCAAAGTAACACCCGGGTCAGGCTGGAAACCAGCGTGAGTAAACTCAACTAACATGGAATACTCAAACAAACATCCAATATAAACCCGGGGTAACTTATATCAATTTAATCAATTCACAATTTACTATAAGCAATGCTTATCTCCCATATAAATTTCTAAGTATCAAACTTAGACAAGCAATCCAATTTATTTCATCCTATTATTTTTTTTCAAATCAATTTATAAAAATTCGAAGTGGTTTCGTATATTTCCCGATCCCCGACTCCGGTTGCTTCGAAACTCATGTTATTCTGACCCAAGTTATTCAAATGAAATACACAACATTCCATATCAGAGATATCAACTCATTCAGAGCATCCAATGCCATTCAATCACCCATATGTAAAGCTTACATACAAAGCAATTCAATTGATTCTAATTGAATTTCAAACCACATTCATTTAGATTCCTTCATTCAATATTAATTAATTCCAAAAGAATAAATCAATCATCCCCTCATAATTCATCTTGATTAATCACCCTAGGTTAATTATTCTTCCATTACCTCCAAGTAATTATTTTTAATTAAATTCACGATATTAATTATTCTTAACCAAATCAAGAAGAAATCTTAATTTCTTCATGAATTACCCAACTTGTCAATTACGTTAACCCTTAATCACTTACGTTTATTAACTTTTTACAAGTCATTTGTCATGAATTAATCAATCTTAATTAACCGGTCTTTGATTCACATCATTAAACCTCTAATTTAATTTTATTAATTAAACCCTTAATATTAATCATTGAAACCTTGCTTACAACTAATAATTAGTTTCACTCCAGTAACTTATCACTTCCTAAATATCCATCTATAATTTACTACTTGTGTGCTTGTTTAAAGGATAGTTAATTTCTCTAATTAACCTCCTGATGAATTTACTTTCAAATGCTTCTACTAAGAACTTACCCTTCTCATCAATTTCACCAAGTAAATTTAAATCCGAATTACTTCATTTATTATCCATCCATTAATTTATCACATCCAGAAATTTCAAGTATCACTAATTACCTCACTAAGTAACCTTGCTTTATAAATTACATAAAGTAATTATATCTATCAAATTCCACAATTGATTATTCTTAATTAATTAGTAAAATTAATTACCTTAAATTAATCACTTAAATACAAGTTAATTCGTTAATTAATTCTTAATTTCAAACTATTTAACGTCCAATTACATCGTCGAGTCACGGACCTTAACTAAATTTATCTTTAATTACTTGAATAACAAATTCTCACTCCTCGATTAACAATTTAGACTTCTTTAGTTACATTTCATAATAGTAACTGACTTACTAATTAATTCCAAGATACATTTAAAATGTTTCTTCAAATTAATTTAAATTTAACTTTGTAATTTTCAAATTCAAACAGCACTTAAATCTTGCGGATCATAGATTACTCACCTTGGTCCTCACTGCCAAACTCTACTCCTCCCTCACCATGGCTTCGGCCCAAAGCACCCCCTTGTCGCCTTCGAGTCTACCCATGCCTTGAAACAACTCCAAATCTAGCCGCAGCCCTCATTCTCGAGCCCAGTATCACACGAGCCTCACTCGAACCCTACAGCCACACGAACCCCTTCCATCCTGAACGACTCCTTCGGCATCACCACGTCCTGCCGCGCCCTGCCTTCGCCTTCATACGCGAGTTCGTCGAACACGGCCTCCCCCCTTTTCCGCCTTGATCGATCGCAAGTCTCAACCCTAATTTGAATCCCCAAATTGAGTCGCCGCTCCCCTACCCCAGTGCGCCGCCTTACCCTCGCGCGCGAGCTAAGATTCGAGTCGTTTATTGAAGGCCGCCTTCGGCCATTTTTTCTTTTTTTTTCGAGAATTCGTGCCTATGGGTTGAAAATTTAGCGAGAGTGGTTAAGGTATAGGTTTAGAAAAACTTCCTGCGTACGCTATTATATAAAAAAAAATCTCTGACCAAAAGTACTTTTAATTTTATTATATTATAAAATTGCAAACGTCTCGTTAAACATAACACGAAATTCCGAACCCCGTAACTGACATGCCGCCAGGCGATTATAAGGTTTTACCCGCGTTTTGAACACTATGGAACGTGTATCGAAGGCTAATTTGAACGTATGCGCGAGTTACGGAAATAAACGATCAAATTTAAATTAAATCGATAAAAATAGTTCTACGCGTTTCGAGCTGCCAGGGTCAACCGACAACTCCGATTTCTTCAAAAATTGAAATCCGATAATAACTAACTATTACGGATCCAATGGAACTGGTTTCGTCGAATTCCGAGACTGTGCCTCGGAAGGCTATTTTTAAATTCCAGTTTAAACGATATAATTTCAAAACTGAATAAATTACCTTTAAATTAAATTTCAAACATTCTATTATTTTCAATATCATCATTATAAATTTTATAAGCCTCCAAATTAATTGAAACAGGCTTAAATCTTAGATTCAACAATTTTTTACCCAATTTCAATAATTAAATTCAATTCTTAAACCATATAATTCAATGATTTAATTATCAAATAAATATTGATATCTGAAATTCAAGTTAAAATTAACTTTAAATATTTAAAATCGATTAACTATTCCAATTTAAATTGCTAAAAATTCCGGGTCGTCACATTCCTCCCCCCTTAAAAGAATTTCGTCCCCGAAATTACTAGTTAGGAAGAATGGACCAATCCCTTTTACCTTCTCTCCAAAACCAACAGGTTTATCAGCTTGCCCAAATATCTTTTATTAAAGATTCACTATTACTTCAACTAACTTCCAAAACCTTCCATGGTTTCCAACAATCCCTTTTCACCCAATCGTTTAAATTTCAATTCAAAACCAAATTTTGAATTCTCAAAATTTTTCTAACTCCCTAAATTTCCGAAATTTTTTGCCAGCGTCTCCTTTGCGCGGCTAGCTCGGTACTACTACAAAAGGCCTCTACGGGCTCCCAAATTCCAAAAGAAAACAAAAGCCAAGTGGCTACATCAAAAACCCAATCCAATTTCATTCAGAAATTTTAAATACATACCTTTTTGTCGAGCAATTCAAATTTATCTTCTGATATCAAATCCAATTTTCTTTTCCCCTTTATAACACCTGCATATTCTATTTAACAACAATATCCAATCGAAATCTTTCAAATCATTGTATACATTTTCTTACAGAAGCCTTCACATTACTTCTATTCAACTTAGCTTCCACCATTTCATATGAATTCAATTTATTTTCGATTTCTAATATGGAGTTATATCTTTCATTTAAACTGATTCATATTAGTTTCATTTACTAGTTTATTTTAAGTTTCCCATTTGAAATTGTTTTGTCGTTAACCAAAATTTTCGAAAAATTTTCTAACCCCCAAAGTTTTCGAAATTTTTTGGCAGAGTCTCCTTTGTACGGAGGAGCTTTTGCAATTTGACAATAGATATAAATATGTATACATCGACCCACACGGTCGGAAAAAGCAAAAACAGTTCATATTTCCTATTTTTATTGCCTAGGCGTACCTTATTTTGCATTTTAAGCAAGCTGCTTACTAATTTTAGCAATTAGCATACCCCAAATCTAGCCAAACGGCTTCCCTGTACCTGTACTTACTCAATTTAAATACGTAAGTGTCATGCATAGGAAATCTATTAACATTTCACTTACTTTTAGTAGCTAAACACAAGCATTACATAAATAACAAGCACCAAACACTTCCAATAAGCAATCTATATGTTTTAAAGCAATCTAATTGTTTCCAACCAAATTTATATGCCTTTTCATTCAATTTTAACGGTTTACACACAATTACTTGCATTCAACTCATTTTAAGCGAAACAATCTCGTATTCACTTCAATTGATTCAAAATTAATTATATTTGCATCTTCTAACTCATAGAATTTAATTAAATCTCGTTTACGTCAAACAATAATCATTTCCACACAATCTGATGATATTCATGTGAATACATAGTTACTTATGTTTAATAACCAATTTAAATTGATTCCGACTCAATTTTATTTAATTCCATTCCATTTTAATTTATTCACAATCATTTTATTTAGCTCGACACATTCCATTCTTGTATACTACTAGCCATTCTCAAATTAATTCAATCCAAGCTTTATTTAATGGGCTTTCACTCTGATTCGAAGCCAAACTTCCATAATTTTAAGCTTAAATTAATTTACTTCAATTTATTCCAACATTAAACTTAGGTTTGCCTCTATTTGATTCTCATTTAAGCAACTTCCATTAAATTTAGTTAACTTATCCATTTTAAATTTTGATTCTAAATTCACCTTCACAATTTCCAAAATAATGTCCAACCACCTACTTATCTCATTTATACTTTAAATTAATATACCACCAAATTTAAGTTCAGTCTGATAATCTTATTCCAATCACAATTTTGATTTAGTTTTTATTCTATCAGACTTCATCCATTTATTATTTAACTCAATAAACCCATTTAAAATTTTTAATTGCTTACTTAATTTTTTATCGAATTTATTTTATTAATACAAGGCCACTCTCAATTTATTTCTATTCACTTGGATTTTGCTTTGCAACTCAAACTATTTCTATTATAATCACTTCTCTTATATCCAATCTACTTGCAAATCTCATTAAATATTATTCAAATCACCCTTGAATTTTATTTATGATTCAAACCATCACATTTCTTTTTCAATCCAACCCTATTTTATTTTTACAACATCTCTTCTAATTTATTTCATTACTAAATCCAAGTCGAGTTCTGTTTACAATTTGAATTCATTTCCAAACTCCATTATTAATTTACAATCCATTTATTAACCAAAGTTATATTTTATTAACATACTCCATTAAATAATTTATCTAGCTGATTAGCCTCCCTCCAACTTAATTTACAAAAATCACTTCATTAAATTTTCCTGAGTTCAGTTTTGTTTTATAATTCTAGTTTGGATTCCCTTTTTACTTGAAGATTTAGAAATGCCTTAAATTCGGATAATACAATTAAAATAGCTTTTTATAAAATATTTCTCATAACTCGATGTCTCAACCAGTCCATTCTTGTTCTCACAGAAATTCAATCATACGTTGATCAGGCGTAGGACTGAAAATCTATAAGTACTTGGCAAACTCGTTTTCAACATCCAGTGAAAATACTTGGAAAATAATTTTATTGGAAATATAGAAAACAGTTTTGAAAATAGAGGAAATGTTTTTTTTAGTGAGGATGCTCTGGAAATCATCACCCCCATTCCATGGTCACAGTTACATACCAGGGTTACGTTGCAGTCACAACAAAAGTCCATGTAACTGCAGGCTCTCCGCGGCACTCTCGATTACGCCATGGAACCCACACAACAGATCACAGTTACATCCAGGGTTACGTTGCAGTCACAACAAAAGTCCATGTAACTGTTGGCTCTCCGCGGCCTCTGATCTCACTATCAAAATGAAACTTCTCCACTCCTACATAGGTCGCAGTCTACCGAGATAAACTCAAACGCAGACTGTTGGCTCTCAGCGGCACACACGACTTTCGCAATGTTACCATAGGTCGCAGTTACATCCTGGGTTATGTTGCAGTCACAACAAAAGTCCGTGTAACTGTTGGCTCTCCACGGCACACACGACTTACTCTATGGTAAACTCAACTCATAATCCTCAAGAACTAGTTTTGTCCGGACTCCTCACAGGATCAACTTTAGAACCCCCCTTGGGGCTCAAGGCAGCACCTCCCGGTGGCACTCCTGAGAAGTCCATTCCAAGGGAGCGTCTTTTTCCCCAGAGCTATCATCAAAACACTTTATACTATACACATATAGTATCTTTCAAATCATACACCTAGTATGAATTTTATCAAAGCTCCTTTACACAAAATCGATTATCCCAAAATCGATAATTCTTCAAACTAGGCTTTCCAAATTCAATATTGATTCTACCCAAAAATCAAAAGCCTTTCCAAATCCAAAGGTTCCCAAAACCTTTTTCAAAATTCTCATAAGGTCCTTTATATATACAGATATATAGAATTTTTAAAAACTTGGATCACTTTAAACTCATATAAAATTCCTTTTATACTTCAAACACTTCCAAAATCCTTTTTCTTCCCACAATAGATTCAACAAGGGAAGAATATACAACAAAGATATAACTTTGTTTACCTAAAATCAAATATTCACATTTGATTACTCTTTCCAATATCAATTCCTTTCTATTCACATTCACTTAAATTTCCATTCACTTATTCACATTTGCCTTAATCCCCATTTGGATTATCACCTAAATTCTTATCCCAGTTGGGTATTTAATCAATAACAGTTTGAACTCCGACCAGTTTATATTTAGGAAATAGCTTGCAATTTTGAAAAATAGATAAATAGTTGAAAAATAATCAATAGTTTGCAAAATAGTTGAAGAATAATTGACTAATTGTAAAAGAGTTGGAAAATAGTTAAATAGTTATAGAAATCTTAGATAATTGCGAAATAGTTGTAAAATGGAAATTAATTCGTAACTTTGTTGAAAATTAGTAATTAGTATATAAAACAGTTGTAAAATAGGTAAAGAGTTCCAAAAGTAGTGGCAAAACCAGTATAAAATAGTTTAGGTTTTAAAAAGAAAGTTGTATAGTAAATAGATAAGAAAATAGATTTAAAACTATTCATATTAAAACAATTTACATTGAAAATGGTCTAGAGTCAAAACTATTCACTTCCCCAACAATCCAATTTAAATTTCCACTCCATTTAAATTAACCCAATCCCAATTTAATTAACTCCAATTTCCATTGGACTTGATTCATTCCCTATTCAAATTGAATTGATTCTCAACTCCCTTCTAACTTCAAATCAAATTCCATTTGATCTTTAAATTTGTACAACTTTAAATATAATTTAAATTTTACATCTTCTATTTATAATCAATTACATTCACATTTTACTTTTTACTCAGAATTACACATTTTATTTAGCCAATATATTTTTATTATTCCATAAACATTTAATCAAGATTCCAGAGTTTAAACAAATTTCCAAAATTTCAATATCACCTTAGAATGCAACTATATCCAAAATTCTTTGGCAAATTCAATTATCCCTTTGAATTTCAAAATCAAACCCAATTCACAAACTATCCCAATTTAAAACAATTTGGTAGCAATTTCTCTTTTAGAAACTCGAAAATAACATCGATGATGCTGCAGTCATTACCGACGTTATTTTCCAGTGACCGAAAGAGTTCAATGCTTTTATTTCTTTGAAAACATTTCCAAATATTTTTAATTTCAAATCTTCCAGATTTCCAATTCAACACCAAAAATATTTACGAAATAATACTATTATTTCTCCAAAACCTTTGGAAACCACTTCCAAATTCAAAGGAATTTCTAAATTTTTCCCAAAAATTCCAAATTCCCCATCCATCCAATTCATATTTAAACATTACTCTGGAATTTCATCTCACTTTATTTTCAAATATTCTCCGGAATTCTATTTCAACTTATAATCTCATTTATTTATGAAGTTTATTTCATCTTATAAATTACATTTATAATCTATATTTCAATCTCCATTTGTTATATAAGTTCATTCTCAATTCTGGTTATAAGTTTCAATTTGGTCGTATTTTATATTACTTCTTAATTTAATTGTATTAATTTAACAACCAATCATCTAGATATTCCTTAGAAGGAAATATTGCTATATATATCAAAATATATATTTTTATATAAAATCATTAAAAATCTTTATAAGCAAATAACAAGTACGCTCTCATATATATATACACACTCAACTCATTCTAGAGTACTACGGACTCTATTCAATGAGTAATTCCCACCAGAGCCAAGGTTCCCGCTTAACCTTCAGCTCTGGTACCAAATGTAACGACCCGAAATTTTCGAAGCCGAAAATTCCAGATAGTTATGAAAAAGAAGAAAGAGATAGAAGAAGAAGAACAGAAACATCAACAACTCACATTCGCAGCGTATAAAATATAATAATAAATAATAATAGCTTTCAAAGGAATATTACATATGCCGATCACATTTAATATACATCAGAGTTTCACATTATATACACTCACTGAATATTTACAATTATCATGACTCAGATTAACAATAATATAAATACAGCGGAAAACTCTATACGATATCGCTATCCAGCTCGTCTCCTAAGCTCCAGAACGTACCTACCAGAAAATCTGTAATACTCAGTCTGACCCGAGCATTACATCAAAGTAACACCCGGGTCAGGCTGGAAACCAGCGTGAGTAAACTCAACTAACATGGAATACTCAAACAAACATCCAATATAAACCCGGGGTAACTTATATCAATTTAATCAATTCACAATTTACTATAAGCAATGCTTATCTCCCATATAAATTTCTAAGTATCAAACTTAGACAAGCAATCCAATTTATTTCAGCCTATTTATTTTTTTTCAAATCAATTTATAAAAATTCAAAGTGGTTTCTTATATTTCCCGATACCCGACTCCGGTTACTTCGAAACTCATGTTATTCTGACCCAAGTTATTCAAATGAAATACACAACATTCCATATCAGAGATATCAACTCATTCAGAGCATCCAATGCCATTCAATCACCCATATGTAAAGCTTACATACAAAGCAATTCAATTGATTCTAATTGAATTTCAAACCACATTCATTTAGATTCCTTCATTCAATGTTAATTAATTCCAAAACAATAAATCAATCATCCCCTCATAATTCATCATGATTAATCACCCTAGGTTAATTATTCATCCATTACCTCCAAGTAATTATTTTTAATTAAATTCACGATATTAATTATTCTTAACCAAATCAAGAAGAAATCTTAATTTCTTCATGAATTACCCAACTTGTCAATTACGTTAACCCTTAATCACTTACGTTTATTAACTTTTTACAAGTCATTTGTCATGAATTAATCAATCTTAATTAACCGGTCTTTGATTCACATCATTAAACCTCTAATTTAATTTTATTAATTAAACCCTTAATATTAATCATTGAAACCTTGCTTACTACTAATAATTAGTTTCACTCCAGTAACTTATCATTTCCTAAATATCCATCTATAATTTAATACTTGTGTGCTTGTTTAAAGGATAGTTAATTTCTCTAATTAACCTCATGATAAATTTACTTTCAATTGCTTCTACTAAGAACTTACCCTTCTCATCAATTTCACCAAGTAAATTTAAATCCGAATTACTTCATTTATTATCCATCCATTAATTTATCACATCCAGAAATTTCAAGTATCACTAATTACCTCACTAAGTAACCTTGCTTTATAAATTACATAAAGTAATTATATCTATCAAATTCCACAATTGATTATTCTTAATTAATTAGTAAAATTAATTACCTTAAATTAATCACTTAAATACAAGTTAATTCGTTAATTAATTCTTAATTTCAAACTATTTAACATCTAATTACATCGTCGAGTCACGGACCTTAACTAAATTTATCTTTAATTACTTGAATAACAAATTCTCACTCCTCGATTAACAATTTAGACTTCTTTAGTTACATTTCATAATAGTAACTGACTTACTGATTATTTCCAAGATACATTTAA
Source organism: Allium cepa (assembly GCA_030765085.1). Lineage (NCBI taxonomy): Eukaryota > Viridiplantae > Streptophyta > Magnoliopsida > Asparagales > Amaryllidaceae > Allium > Allium cepa. Next base: position 206,061,137 of record CM060929.1, read on the forward strand.
AATGTTTCTTCAAATTCATTTAAACTTAACTTTGTAATTTTCAAATTCAAACAGCACTTAAATCTTGCGGATCAGAGATTACTCACCTTGGTCCTCACTGCCAAACTCTGCTCCTCCCTCACCATTGCTTCGGCCCAAAGCACCCCCTTGTCTCCTTCGAGTCTACCCATGCCTTGAAACAACTCCAAATCTAGTCACAGCCCTCATTCTCGGGCCCAGTATCACACGAGCCTCACTCGAACCCTACAGCCACACGAACCCCTTCCATCCTGAACGACTCCTTCGGCATCACCACGTCGTGCCGCGCCCTGCCTTCGCCTTCATACGCGAGTTCGTCGAACACGGCCTCCCCCCTTTTCTGCCTCGATCAATCGCAAGTCTCAACCCTAATTCGAATCCCCAAATTGAGTCGCCGCTCCCCTACCCCAGTGCGCCGCCTTACCCTCGCGCGCGAGCTAAGATTCGAGTCGTTTATTGAAGGTCAGCTTTGGCCATTTTTTTTTTCGAGAATTCGTGCCTACGGGTTGAAAATTTAGCGAGAGTGGTTAAGGTATAGGTTTAGAAAAACTTCCTGCGTAAGCTATTATATAAAAAGAAATCTCTGACCAAAAGTACTTTTAATTTTATTATATTATAAAACTTGCAAACGTCTCGTTAAACATAACGCGAAATTCCGAACCCCGTAACTGACATGCCGCCAGGAGATTATAAGGTTTTACCCGCGTTCTGAACACTATGGAACCTGTATCGAAGGCTAATTTGAACGTATGTGCGAGTTACGGAAATAAACGATCAAATTTAAATTAAATCGATTAAAATAGTTATACGCGTTTCGAGCTGCCAGGGTCAACCGACAACTCCGATTTCTTCGAAAATTAAAATCCGATAATAACTAACTATTACGGATCCAATGAAACTGGTTTCGTCGAATTCCGAGACTGTGCCTCGGAAGGCTATTTTTAAATTCCAATTTAAACGATATAAGTTCAAAACTGAATAAATTACCTTTAAATTAAATTTCAAACATTCTATTATTTTCAATATCATCATTATAAATTTTATAAACCTCCAAATTAATTGAAACAGGCTTAAATCTTAGATTCAACAATTTTTTTACCCAATTTCAATAATTAAATTCAATTCTTAAACCATATAATTCAATGATTTAATTATCAAATAAATATTGATATCTGGAATTCAAGTTAAAATTAACTTTAAATATTTAAAATCAATTAACTATTCCAATTTAAATTGCTAAAAATTCCGGGTCGTCACATCTTATTAGATACAAGGGTAAATGACAGCTATTTTCTATTATCAAAAATTTATCAATATTCAGTAAATGCTAACGTTTTCTTTCTTCCCCCCAATCACCGTTATCCCTTTTTAATTATGCTTCTAGCAACTCCCTAATATCCTAATCGTCGCTCTAAACACTATGTTCCACCTTGTGTCTCTCTACCTGTCGAGTAATCCTACCATAGTTATGTCCACATCCATGATCAACATTCCTATGAATTTGAAAAATAGGGTAGAAAAACTTCAACATCGTTGTCCAATTTTTAGATTTCGAGGATTAAGCAGATTGCCGCCATCATACTCTGTCGCATCGCTGCATCATCACCCACCATCATCAACCGCAAGCCTTGTGCAACTGATCTTTTCCTACATTTCTTTACCACTACTGTAGTGGGAACTTTATCACCAAGGAAAGCCATCCTTGGCAGCAAATTACTATTCAGGTTAGCCATTCTACAACTCATATTTGGGATTTTGTTCAAATTTGAACACATAGTGGGAACTATGTACGTTTGAATCCATAATTTCAGTGTTTGTTGTTTCAATCAATTGTCATGAATGTTTTGTTTTTCAATTTTAATAATATGGATAATTATGAAAACATTGTTGCTTAGGTTTGTTTGCTTTGATAATTTGATGATCTTTTGTGCCAGTAAGTTTCAGTTTCCAACTAATTTATTTCGCATGTCATGCATTTCATAACTTATAGATTTTGCATAGATAAATTTAGGCATGCTGTTGAAATTGGTTGCCTCAACTATTGAATCAAGATTATATAAACCCTTAGTTGTAAAATAATTTCATTACTTTTTATGGTTGCTTTGGTATGTGTTCCTACGTTATCTTAAATCCAATACACCTGTACAGATAATCAACTTTCCTATGTTTGTAACAGTGTACGATCGAGGCATATTAAAGTATAATGCGATAAATTTTAGTACCCACATTTAAAAAATTGATATCATGTATGGTAGACATAATTTTTTTTTACGTTTCCTAAAATTTCTCGAGCTAAGTAGAATAAACGTTTGTTAATGGTCATGCATTTTACTGACCTTTTGATATGTAGACATGGGATGTATTAAGTTTGTGTTTTCAATATGCAATGTTAATTTGATGTTATGCGTAGATTTGAAGATTTGTATGCACTTTCAGTCATGTATACAGAAGATTGAGTTTCATATTTTGTTTTTTTATTTCTTGGTCGGAGAGAATACCCACAAGATAGGTTGAAATACATTTAACCCTTATTTCCTTATAATACGGTATTATTACAGATTATCACGCCCTAATATTCTAATATCAATTTAGTTGCATTTCCTACTAGCTTAAATCATCACCATGGTTGATTTTGGGGCAGTTTTTCAAACTTCCGGTTAACTGTTCCAAGCTTAGGTTTTCAAACAGTGAGTTAGAATAATTTGCAAGTGAGAGGTAATATATCACATTGGTATGAATTTCTTGTGCGAGATTGTTATTTCATACAACTTCAAACACATTGGAAATTAATATGCTTTTTTGTTATGTCATCAACTCAGTTGCCTTTTTTGTTGTATTAAATTTTTGTGTGACTTCTTTTGTGGATTTGTATGCATTTCCCCCCTATTCCGTTGTTATGGTTTCCTTTTTTAACTTTAGTAATTTACAGCTGATAGACCTATGTACCACACCTGTATAAAGCCATGTTACACGATGTTATTTAACGTGCATTTTTGATAAATTTGGATTCGTAAACTAATTTATGACTATACTTTAAATGATCACAAAACAAATATTCGTCAATTATACTCAATAATGATGCACCTATATTGTGCATGCTGTAAGTTTATGATTACAAATATGTGAAGCATCGACAAATTTCAAAATTACAAATATCCTCCTTTAAAGGCATTTTTGTTTTGTAATAATGTAATATGCCATAACTACAAAGTTCACTGTTTGTTGCTCATCAATGTATGATGTGTTGTTGTGCACTTTATTTACGTTGCAATTTGAATCATTCAACATTAGTTCCATTTGAATGAATTTTTGCCGATCACCATGATTTCATAAAATATCAACTAAAAGACTACTACAATTAGCATGACTAAATATGGTTATGTAGAATGTGATAATCTTATTTTACAATAATGTATGGTCTTCAATCGAAAACATTACTTAATTTTCAAGTATTGTGTTCTAACAATAGAAGTTCAATTCCCTCATAAGTTTGGTAAATCATTTTTATGAACAATTTTACCTCTGTAAAAATTTAATCTATATGTGCAGTTCTCAGTCTATAAGTGGTTCAACTGTCAACATCTGTTGCTTTTGAACGCGAGTATAATAAATCTGTACCAAACCAAAGCATGTGGAAAACAATAAACATTGGATCACGCTGTCCATATTTACCAACCTGATAAATTATGTTTTGGATGGAAGAAATATCATACCATTTGCACTCTGGCTGAGGTTTTTATTTCTTAAGCAGTTCATAATAATTTACTTATTTGTTGTTGTTTTTAGATGGTTCTCTCTATCACAGTTTCAATTAGGTATCTTAGTGTTTTATTTGCAGATCACAACAACTAGATTGGTTTTGCAAATATCTTGGACTAAAAGTTTTGCAAGTTTGTAGAGAAAATTATCATATTGCTTATATTTTATTTTACAAGTTATGCCTAGTGGTTTCATGGTAATTATAGTTCTTGGATAATATATGTAATTATTGGTTAATGATTACTAATGGTGGATGTAGACAATCAAGTACTTGAAAATGATTGTCGTATTCTCTTATTTGAATTAAGCTAAAGCTTATATTCAATACATGCATAGTGATTAAAAAGAAAACATAGTTTACATGTAATATACTAACAAACCATTTTAATACCCAAATTTTATAAACTGTAATTTTGGATGAATATTTTTTATTTTCCAACTTATTTAGTATGCGTATAGTGGATTTTTTAATACCACAATGCACAGATTCCATGTGTATTCCAAACGTTTCACGGATTAGTTTTATTTTGTACTATATAGTTATTATGTTCAATGACTTAATAGGTCATAAAATGCACTAAATACATTCCTACTTTCATATTATACGACTGATTTTTAATACTTACCTGCTTCAGGTTTAATCCAAATTAGTTGCACAGTACTACGCTTTTACTATTGACGCAGTTGCATATGTTTGATCCTGCACCTTAGGAAGTTTTGAGCAAATTGGTGTCTATAATTTCATTAATACCCTATTGTTAACGCTAAAATGTGAACGCTAACACCCCGGTGTGTAAAGTGTAGTTGTGAAAGCACCACCCGATAGATCGGGAAAGAATTACAAGCAAGTAATAGCAGAAAAGCAGTAAACAACAACGATTTTATAGTGGTTCGGCTTAAGGGTATAGCCTACGTCCACTCTAAGTACTTTTATTAATAATCCCGTTACAAACTGATACAATTCTTCTCAAGTACAATACACTTCAAGTTACAAGTGATTTGGAACAAGTCTTAAGCTTCAATGTCGATTAAAGTTCTTAGATTCATGTTGAAGATGTGTGGTTTCTTCTTGAATTTCTTTGATGTATTCCTCTAATCTTGGAAGCTCTAAGTGTTGATGAAGTTCTCAATGCAGCAAGGTAACGGTGTGTGAAGAGAATGTGCCAAAAGTCCCCTTGAAGTTGGAAGTGGTTGTCTATTTATAGGCGTGATTTTCTGGGCAGAATTCTCCAAGTGTTAGGTCGTCTTCGACCTAAAGTAGGTCGTAGGTCGGCAACGACCTAATAGTATGGGATCATTTTCTAAGCCTTGGGTCGTGGATGACCTATCATAGGTCGTAGGTCGTCTTCGAACTAAGGAGATCCGGCTTTCCTTTTTTATGAATGAGCGCATCCTTTTTTCTACAAGTTCTAGGTCGTATGCGACCTTACTAGCAGCGGCACAGAAAGGGCGGCCTTCCAATACAATGTCCTTAGGTCGTGAGCGACCTACCTTAGGTCGTGTGAGCTCTATAGGTCGCGGCGTCTCCTTAAATCGTTAGGTTGCGAAGTCTTTAAACCGCTAGGTCGCGGCCTTCCTTAGGTCGCTGAGAACCGTTAGGTCGCGGCCTTCCTTAGGTCGCTGAGAACCGTTAGGTCGCGGCCTTCCTTAGGTCGCTGAGAACCGTTAGGTCGCGGCCTTTCTTAGGTCGCTGAGAACCGCTAGGTCGCTACTTTCCATAGATCATAGGTCGTGACGGTGCTTAAATCTTTAGGTCGCATAGTTGCTTTATGGAGTTAGGTCGTGCCCTTTCTTAAATTGCTAGGTCGCGTGTTAGGTCGCTGATGAAGAGTAGTTAACATTTGCCCCTCGAAGTATGGGCCTATGACATGGGTCGCGTGCTTCGACTCGACTTAGCTAGGTCGTGAGCGACCTAACACTTGTATCACGCGTGCCTATTTTCCTTCCCATTTTTACCTCATATAAATATGTTAAGTCGTTTTAATTCTTCTTCACCTCATTGCTCTGACCTCCTACCGCCACTAACGATTTTCTGAACTCCAAAAGGCGAATTCAAGTTCAATCATTCACCGATTCATCCTTGCTACCAAATTACGTAAGTGCCTTCGGTTTCTCTCCATTCCACGATCATCGTTGAATCCCAAGCTCTAACCTCCGAACCCCAAATCAATTTTGTACGCCATGCTCCACTTTGAGCCGCGTTGTGATCGATTTTTGATTGTCAGTGATTATTGTTGTTGCAGCGATTCACGAACGCACAATAATGAATTTGATTTATGATAGATAGGAGGTATTTTGAGTCGATTTTCAAATGGTTTAGTGGTATAGAAAGATGATGAATCTCATGAATAGGATGATGGATTTAAGTGTAGTGGATAGCGGGTTATAGGGTCCGATGAAGCATTGCGTGGAGAGGAAGTTATTGACCCAGTGAATGTGAGCGATTCAAGACAACTCGCGATCTAAGAACACCTGCGACCTAAGGAGTAGTCTCGACCTACACTAGGTCGCTGAACGACCTAAGACTATCCATGAGCTAAGAGCTATACTTAGCCAGGACCTGCGCGACCTAACTTTCTTGCGACATAGACTCTAGGTCGTGGCCGAGCTAACACTGTATTGGAATGCCTCATCCTTTACTTTGCACAGCACGACTTAAGAAGGCTTCGACCTATGCTAGGTCGCTGGACGACCTATGACTTGTGAAATTCTATGAAGACTTGGTTGAATTGAACTGGATTGTTTAATCTCGAATTCTGTTGCGCTTTGTTGTAGATTATCTCTAACGCTAATAACCTGTTAAACATAATATTTGCAGAAAACTGGGACGAATATACTGCCATTGACTGCCCACATCAAATGACAGATTAGTCGATAAAGAGTAATCAACTTACATGAACTGTGTGAACGAAATGCTGCGAACTAAAGAATTCAAGTGAAGTATTAAAGCAAAACTAAAACATCCAATTAAAGCCGATTCGTTTGCATTAACACTACACTTGAATTTTATATTAACAAGTCCTGAAATCTCACAATCGACGAATTGTCAACTAGCTTAATTTCAGTTATGTTTGCTTTCTGTTTTTGTTAGTTCTGCACAACACTTCACACTTTTTAGGAAACGTGCACCTTTTCATCTGAATCATCCAGTTGCTTATGTAGAATGACGTCTCAACAAGAACAAGAAGAGATGATAGAATATGCCGAAGGGACTTTCCCGATTGCTATTCCATTAGAAAACTCTCCAGAAAGAACTCCTACTCTTCTGAAACAGCGGACACTTAATCAATTATGCGTTCAATTTGGCATTGCCGAGGCAGAAGTTTTACTTCCTGGACCAAATGATTTCGCTGATAGACCGCCTTATGGTTTTATTGCTATAAATCGCCAAATGTGCTTAAGTGGAGCAATTCCTCCTTTTAATGAATTTCTTCGACAAACCTTTCTCCGATTGACGATCTCTCCTTTCCAGTTGCACCCCAATGGCTATGCCATTTTGATGGGATTGTGCGTTTTGTTCAGGAGGACTCTTGACCGTCTTCCGAGTTTCGAGGAGATTTGTTACTTGTGTACTTTTGCAAAAAACAAGGACCACCCTTCAATTGTACTTGTAAGAGGTGCGAGGAACCGCAAGCTTATTTTAGATTTGCCAGAGAGTGCACATGGCTTCCTGAATCAATACTTCTACGTTCGTTGCCCCGCAGAATTTTACGCTGACTGGAGAGTAGGAAGTGAGATCTTTTTTCCTTCATTCTTCAATTTTACTCTAAGTCTTTCACGTTTCGTATTGCCAAGTGCTGATTCCATTTCTTATCTTTACAGCACTTCCTCCCCCATCTAGGGACCTAAGCCATAAGGCGATGTTTGAGAGATTGAGCGCTGTCCCGGCTGAAGAGAGGAGCGTTAAATTTCTATTAACGGATGAATTTCTTCATCAGTTCGGGCTTCTACATATTTCTCGTTCAATTCAAGCTCATGAAGCTCCAACGGAAGTTCCTGACTCTCCAGTGACAATTCCTGATGCCCCGGTCTCTACTGGAGAACACATACAAGGAGAAATTTCTATAAAAACTTCACTAATAAAGTGTTCTGTTCCAAGAGATGACATGGGGCCATCAATAAAACCCGCGCTTGCCCCCATAATTGAAGAAGAAGAGGAGCCCCCTTCCCAAACCAGGAAGAGTGCCGACAAAGGAGCTGATGGAGGGAATCAGGTTGGGCATGATGGTGATGACGTCTTTGGGGATTTAAGTGACATAATTGTCACTTCCCAAGAGCTCTTTAAAGATGACCCTGCCTGCGGCAAAACTGTACCCCCGATGATTGAAGCGACATCTGCCCTCCAACAGACTCCAACTCCTTTATCTCAAGAATTGTCACCGACAGTGAAACCTATCACTTCCCCCCAACTGAGGAGTGGTTCGTTAGTCCAACGCGAGTAGTTTGCACTTCACACACAACTAAGGATTTTTCAGCACATTTATGCACTTATCTTCTTATACTTTAAAGATTTCTAAAGCTTGTATTTTCTTATTTCAGATCCTTCAATGACACGCGGCGGATCATATTATCAGGACTTCCAACGCTACGGGGGGCGTGGTCAATATAATTATGGGCGCTACTTCACCTCCTATAGAGAGTCTGACGAAGAGAGGGCTGCTCGAAAGGCTCGTGAAAGGAGGGATGAAGAAGAGCGTCGTGAAAGAAGGGAGAGAGAAGAGCGCCATGATTCTTGGCAAAAAGGCGATGACTCCCACAAGAGAAAATCTCATGACGATCGAGGAAAAGGTCACATGGGTGAAGACTTAAGCAAACGAGCCCGTCACAGTGAAAAGCAGGCCTCTACTACTCCTGAGAAAGTTACTACTCCTGCTTCGCTCGACATTCCTTCTGACTCTCCCGCTCTTGGGAAATCAGACATTCAAACGATAATTAGCGGGCCCAAATTTCAAGTTGGACCGGGTCCTGCCACTCTGCAGAGCCGGTTTCCTCAATGGTGCCTTAAGGGAGTGAGGTTCGACCTAGACTTGGTCCCCATCGACAAGTCTGCCATGCTAAGAAATCTCGACGCCGTCAAACTTGATATCGAGAGAATGTCAAACTGGCAGAAGCTTGTCGATGAGCTTCAAAGAGTTAACCGTGCCAACATAGAGGCCATGCTTACCATGGAAAACGATAAGGCCGAATGGCAAAAGGTCGTTGAGCAACACGACACCGAAATGAGGAACATTGCTTCTTACAATGAGGAGCTTGAAGCAAAAGTCGAGGAATTGAAACATGAGCTTGCTGCTTCCTCCACTTCCTATTCTGAAAAAGAAGAAGTGCTCCTGAAACAAGTGAGAGACGCTCACGCTAGCCAAAGGGATGCCGAAGACAGGCTCGAAGTACAAAAAAGAATCAGTGAAGGCTATGCTACTGATATTGCTGAGCTTCGAAAGAAAAACAACTCCCAGGAGGCGGAAATACAAATGCTTAAGCTTCAGCTTGCCAAAACTGAAAGGGAGCGTGATGAGGCTATCGCCGGCAAAATCGCAGCCGAAGAATCTCATGAGGCGACCAAAAACAGCTTCGGCTCAACATTATTCGACTTCTACTTGCATAGCGTCTTGGGGCGTGGAAGCCTCGCTTTTCTTGGTCCCAAGTATGAAATCACTTTAGCTGAAGTGTGGGAGGCCGCCCTTGAGATGCTTGGTACTGAAGGTGCTGGTTATGACGAATCAGCCCTGGAAAGGCATTATCTTGATGATGACGCTCGCGCTGCCCTTGCCAAGGGAAAGGAACAACTTGCCAAATTAAGAACTGAAGTGACGGAAGGGGACCGGCTGGGAAAAACCACTTCAACTACTCTAGTCCAGCCACCTTCTTCGTCTGAAGTCGACATTATTGGTTCCAGTTCCCATCTTGCATCTCCCACCAAAGTTGCCACTGAAATTACAAGCATACAAGGTGGAGACGAGGGTGACGAGAGCGCTGATGCGCAAGCTTATGAAGTCGATATCAGGAAACCAGCTTCTCCAGGTAACTTCACTGTTAATCTCGCTACTGTCAATTCTGCTCAAGCGGGTTACTCATTTATTTCGCATGAGTTTCATGAGCTCCTTGGCTATTTTCTCAACCTTGATGAGCCTTCATCTCCTCTCTTTACTGACTTTATTGGTGAACCTTCATCTCCTCTCTTTACTGACTTTAACCTCTTTTCTTCTGTAGAAAAAGTATCAAGCACCGCTCAAATCCCTACTTCTCCGGTAATCCCTCCTCCATCTCTTCAGGTGGCTCCTCCTTCTGCTTCGCAGCCTGGATCACAGGAGGAACAAATAGAGGCTCTCCATGGCCTGGATGATCCCATTGCTTCGCAAGAGCAGAAAGATGAGGGACTTGAGGGAGGCGACATATCTCCGGAGCGGACTCCTTCTGACGACATAACTCTATCTAAACTTGTCACTCCAGGAAGTGAGTCTTCCTCAAAGAGGAGAAAGAAGCAAGGAGCATCAAGGAGGAGAGGGAAGATAATCACTGCCACTGAAGAGGAGCCAGAAGTTGGGCCAGCTGCGCCTACCTCTCCTTCCTCCCTTATACCCACTGGCCGACCTGAAAAGCTGGTCATTCGGTCGGGTAAAGGGTCCAAAGGCAGTAAAAAGAAGTGAAGACTTTAGCTTTTTGTCTTTTGTATGAACTGGCCGAGAGTTGTGCGGGTACCGGCCCCCCGCTTTTATTTTGAAACCTGTATCTGCATTATAGTTGAATAAAGTGATTCTTCGTTTGTACAAACTTCTGTTTGAATTTGAGAATGCATTCACTATTTATTTTTTGCACAAGTTTATTTACACGATATTGCAGCGAGCTTATGGCATGTTACTTGAGCGTTACCTTTTGCTGGTTTGGCTATACCATATTGTGTGTAATTATACTATATTGCCCCCATTCCATAAGTTTGCTGCAATATTCTATACTTCGAGGGGACTTGCACTCATATTTGCTAAAGAATAATTATTTTATTCTTTAAAGAAAATTTTTGCAAAGTACAACCCTCTTCGTATAAGTTTCTGCGCTTTGACCTTTGAAGAAATCACTTTTTTTTTTTTTTTTTGCTTAAGTACGTTTTTTACCAAGTGAATTCTTTTATGCGGTAAAGCGGACCTCTGAAGGGTACTTTAACTCCCTCTCTCTCTTCTTCTCTCTCTTTTTCTCTCTTTTTTTTTATTTCGAGGAAGATTATTCCCCAGAATAGGTGAATTACTCTTTCTTCGGAAGTTAAAGTATGCCCCTGATGAGGATCTTTTTTTTTTATATAGAAAGTTGTACCTCTGAGGAGGGATTTTTTACGTTTCAACACTCGGAAGTTTTATTTCAATCTCGGTGAAACGTGTACCTCCAAAGAGTTTTGCCTTAGAAAGCCTTTTCACGTTTCAACACTTGGAAGTTTTATTTCAATCTCGGCGAAACGTGGGCTTCCGAAGAGGTCTTTCTTCTTGATTGTGCCTCCGAAGAGGTCTTTATTTTGTTTGTTTTTCAACTCTGGTGAAGTGAAATTCCAAAGAGCGGCTGTTACACTTCAACTCCTGGTGAAATATGCCTCCGAAGAGGTCTTTATTTTGTTTGCATTTCAACTCTGGTGAAGTGAAATCCGAAGAGCGGTTATAACACTTCAACTCCTGGTGAGATGGGCCTCCGAAGAGGGCTTTTATTTTGTTTGCATTTCAACTCTGGTGAAGTGAAATTCCGAAGAGCGGCTATTTCACTTCAACTCCTGGTGAAATGTGCCTCAGAAAGGGTTTTCATTGCCTGGAAGTTACTCTCTCATGGTTGGAGGGTCATGACTCCTCCAATCTTTTTTGTTGAGTAGAGAACTTTCTTTTTTTTGTGGCATATGACCCACTAGAGGTCTTTTATCCTCCGAAGAGTTGTGCCTCTGAAGAGGACTTGTGCTGCCGATGATGGATTTTAGTTGTTTCCTTGTCTTCTTGCTTATGCCTTTTCACCGATCCTCTTTTTTTTCTTTTCAAGTTTTCATTCCCCTTTTCTTGCAAGTAGCTTGTTTAATCCAAGGAAGTGTACTTCATTGTCAGGCAAGTTCGCGAGAACGGGCACTAGCTTCCTAATTGGATGTTTGTTTGTTCAAACAATCTCAATTTATCAGCAAGGGCTCGTTTCTATCGAAATCATTAGCCGTTCAATTGAAGTATTTCCTATCTAGGATTTGAATTCAGGGTCTTTGTGACTTGAAATTTGTTTGTTGAATGATGGTGAGAATCGCTCGGTTTTATTATGAGCAAGTTTTATTTCCATTGTGTTCACAATTCTTTTTACAATATTTCAACAAAGTTTTCAAGTAAAGTATGGACGCAAGTGATTGCTGTTCCATGCCCTTGGAATTTGATCTCCTTCAACAGTAGTGAGTTTGAATGTGCCGTCAAGAAGCTTCTGACCTATGACATATGGTCCTTCCCAATTTGGCCCAAACACACCTGTCGTTGTCATAATTCTTTTCAGGACTAGATCTCCGATTTCAAAGCTTCGTTGACGAAGAATTGAAATGTCTGGCTATCCTTTGCTGATGAGCTGCAATTCTGAGACTAGCCTCATCCCTTTTTTCATCAAGGAGATCCAGCGCTTCAAGTTGTAGCTTTTCATTTTCTGCTTGATTGAAATGGATTCTTCTGTGTGAAGGGACCTCAGTTTCAACCGGGATCATTGCTTCCGATCCGTATGCTAATGAAAAAGGAGTATGCCCAGTCGCAGTTTTGTGGGTAGTTCTGTATGCCCATAGTGCAAGTGGTAACTTATCAACCCAACCACCTTTTGCTCTTTCAAGTTGCTTCTTGATGGTTGATTTGATGATCTTGTTTACTGCTTCCACTTGCCCGTTTGCCTGCGGATGAGCCACTGCTGAAAAGCTTTTCTGAATTTTGAATCGCTTGCAAAAACCCTGGAATTCTTCGCTTTCAAACTGAGTGCCATTGTCCGTAATTATTTTCTGAGGCACACCGTATCTGCAAATGATATTCTTGGTTACAAAACTTATCATTTTCTTAGAGGTGATAGTAGCCAATGGTTTAGCTTCAGCCCATTTAGTAAAGTAATCAACCGCAACAATAGCATATTTAATTCCTGATTTGGCAGTTGGTAGTGGCCCAATGAGATCCATTCCCCAAATCGCAAATGGCCATGGACTGACCATCTGTGTGAGTTCGGTAGAAGGTGCTCTAGGAATTTTGGCAAATCTTTGGCATCTGTCACATTTTCGGGAGTAATCTGCAGCATCTCGATTAATTTCTGGCCAAAAATATCCGTATCGGAGAATTTTCTTTGCTAATGTTTGACCACCTGAATGATCACCACATTCTCCTCCATGCACCTCAGCTAGGATTGTTTTGGACTCTTCCCGGGATACACATCGAAGCAATGACATTGAGAATCCCCGTCTGTACAATCGGCCATCCTGAATTACATAGCGAGAGGCTTTCCTTAGTAGCTTTCGTCTTTCTATCGAATTTTCTGGCAGAGAACCTCTGAGTAGGTAGTCCAGTATTGGAGTCATCCATGACTCTTGTTCTTGGGATGCATTCATAATCCAGTCAATATCCATCTCTTCTATACTTGGTGCTGAGAGGACTTCTACGGGAACCAATCCCAATAGTTGAGCTTCACCAGAACTTGAATACTTTGCGAGGGAATCTGCCTTCGTATTCTCTTCCCGGGGAATATGGCTTATTGAATAATGATCGAGTTCACATAGGAGTTCCCAAGCTTTTGACAAGTAGGAAGGCAAGTTTCCACCTTTTGTTTGAAATTCCTTCTTGACTTGGCATACAATAAGCTGAGAATCACTGAAGATTTGTAATGCTCGAATGTTTAGCTCTTTAGCGATTTTCAGACCTGCAATAAGAGCTTCATATTCTGCTTCATTGTTTGTTGAAGGAAATTCCAGTCTTAGTGCATAGCATAATGATCGACCTTCAGGAGTTTCAAGTACCACTCCGGCTCCAGAACAGTAGTCATTTCTTGCGCCATCAACATACATCTTCCACTGGATTGGGGAATCATTGATCGCTTCTTCCTCACTATTATCTTTCTCTGTGAATTCTGCAATGAAATCAGCTAAAGCTTGTCCATTGATTGCTTTTCGGGGATGATAAGTAATGTCATATTGACTGAGTTCAATGTTCCATTTTAGAAGGCGACCCGAAGTTTCAGGGCGAAATAGGACTTGCTTTAGAGGCTGATCAGTGAGTACTCTGATAGGATGAGCTTGGAAATATTGCCTCAGTTTCCTAGATGCAACTAGTAGGCAATAGGCGAGTTTTTCCAACTTGGAGTAATTCAGCTCTGCCCCAGTGAGTCTTTTGCTGATATAATAAACCGGATGTTGAATCCTTTTGTCTTCCCGTATCAGCGCTGCACTTAGAGCATGAGATGATACTGCCAAGTATATAAGAAGATCCTCACCATTGCCTGGCCTAGAAAGTATTGGAGGCGTTTCCATATGACGGATCAACTCATCGAAGGCTTTTTGGCATTCGGAAGTCCATTCAAAATTCTTCTTTCCTTTCTTCAGGGCGTCAAAGAATGGGATGCATTTATCAGTGGCTTTGGAAATGAACCGACTCAGGGCGGCGACCTTTCCGTTGAGACTCTGCAATTCCTTCTTCGTTCTGGGAGCTTTAACTTCTTTCAAGGCAGTAATTTGAGCTGGACTAGCCTCAATGCCCCTAGCACTAACAATGAATCCTAAGAACTTTCCGGACTCGACCCCAAATGTACATTTCAGAGGGTTAAGCTTCATTCTGTATTTCCGGAGGACTGCGAACATTTCTGCTAAGTGTTCAATGTGATCCGCTGCTTTCTTAGACTTCACTAACATGTCGTCGACGTAGACTTCCATAGTTTTGCCCAATTGCGGTTTGAACATAGCATTAACAAGTCTTTGGTAGGTTGCCCCTGCATTTTTTAATCCGAAGGGCATAACTTTGTAGCAATAAAGACCAACATCGGTGATAAAGCTCGTGTCCTCCTGATCAGGTTCATGCATCATGATCTGGTTGTATCCGGAGTAGGCATCCATGAAAGACAACAACTCATGCCCCGCTGTTCCATCTACCAGTTGGTCGATCCTGGGCAAAGGGAAGCAATCTTTGGGGCAAGCCTTGTTTAGATCGGAAAAATCGATGCACACTCTCAATTTTCCATTAGCTTTCTTGACCATCACTGGATTTGAAACCCAATTCGGATATGTAGATTCTTTGATGAAGTTATTTTCCATGAGTCGATCAACTTCTTCTTTTAATGCTGCTGACCTTTCTGGACCTTGGGTTCTTCTTTTCTGTTTAACTGGCGTAAACTTTGGGTCAATATTCAGAGCGTGTACTGCAACTTCTGGAGATATTCCACACATATCGGCATGAGTCCAAGCAAAGACATCCAGATTTGCTTTCAGGAAAGATATCAAGATATTCTGAATTGACACATTAAGCTGTGAACCCACATTCAACACCTTATTTGGGTCCTTCGGGTCAACAGGTACCGGAACTGTCGTTTCCACCGGTACCACTCTATTCTCCCCTGCACTGGCTTTTCTGGGATCCATTTCTTTCCGTGCCCCGATGTGCTCGCCAGTGCAGGGTCCGCCCCGTAATTGCTACAAGGCTGGTTCCTTGATGCGGACTGGGGTTGCCGCATCCTTTCCCATTTCTCTCTTTCTTGACTCCCGCAGTTCTGTCAAATAGCATTCTCGCGCAGTATTTTGATCCCCTTTTATAACTCCTACTCCATTGTCAGTAGGGAATTTAATAGTGAGGCACCACGGGGCTAGGATAGCTTTGAATGCTGCGAGTGTTGGACGGCCAAGAAAAGCATTATAAGCAGAAAACTCATCGACAATCACAAATGTTTGCTTGCGGACCACTTTCCTTTCTGCTTCCCCAAGTTCTACAAGCAGATCGATGGTCCCAATTGGTTGCTTTGGCTCCCCAGTGAAGCCAGCGATCTTCTGTGATGAGGCTTGTACATCGATCATAGGGATTTTCATCTGGTCAAATGTCTTCTTGAAGAGGATATTACATGATGCTCCGCAGTCAATGAGGACTCTTCTGACAATGGCCGGTCCAATACCAGCCGAGATGACCAAGGGATCTAGAGTAGGAGCTTCAATACCTGAGGAATCTCTGGCTCTGAAAACAATATCATCGCTGAAAGTTTTCTGTTGTTTCAGGGGCGTAGTGTCTTCTAAAACAAAGACGTCTTCTTCGGCTGGAGCATATTTCAAGGCCCTGGAATACCTCTCCATCTCACCCCAGCTCTTGCCAGCTGGGTGAGGCCCTCCTGTAATGACATTGATAACGGGCCTTCCAGATTCATGTCCTGTAGCTTTCTCACCTGTCCTAGGCTGATGAACAGGAACCTGTTGCCCCTGACTTGACGATGCAGGATTGTTGCTATTTTTCTTCACGAATTGCTGCAGTTTGTTTTCTCTTAGCAACTCTTCAATCAGATTTTTCAACTGGCGGCATTCATCAGTCTCATGACCGGGTTGATTGTGGAAGCGGCAGAATTTCCCACTCTGTATGGCTTTTTTCCCGGTTCTCAAAGGGATAGGTTTAGGGAAATCGACGGAATCTTTAGTGGCCAGGTAGATGTGCTCCGGTGTATGTGATAATGGAGTATATTCTGATGGCTTGAAGGATCGGGGCTTCTTCAGATTACCCTGTTTCTTCCCATTATTATTCTCCCTTTTTTGCCCCACCGATTCATTCTTGCGTGGAGCGACAGTGTTGTCTTCTGCTTTCTCCAACACTGTCTTTACTGGTAAAGGACGGCTTTCCAAGCGAATGAATTCATCTGCTTTTTTGTAGAACTTTTCGAGAGAGGTTGGCTCCTTCATATTTAACCATTTCCCAAATTCGCTTGACTTATCAATAGCCCTCATCAGATAAGTCAATATCATTCGTGGTTCAGCATTGTCCACCTCAGCCAGCGCTATATTAAAGCGGTTCAGGAAAGATCTGATAGATTCACCAGGATTCTGCTCTAAACTTGACAGTGACATGATGTCCTTGGCCTTCGAAGCATATAGTCTAAACTGCTCCTTGAATTTTCTAGTCAAGTCTGAAAACTGATCAATAGATCGGACTGGCAACTTGGTGAACCATAGTAGAGCCACACCTTCCAGGTATACGGGGAAATATCGGCACTTTATTTCGTCCGAGGCTCTGGCACCTGTCATGTGCCAATCATATTTATACAAGAACTCATTCGGATCACTTGTCCCTTTGTAAGCTGGAATAGTCGGAGGGACAAACTTCCTTGGAAATTCTGCCTTTAAGATTCTTTCAGTAAACGGAGTTTTGCTTGGGGTGAAACCCCATTCCTTCTCATCTTCAACCCTTTGCATACTTTCTTTCATGATCTGCCGGACCATTCCAGAAAGATATTCCTCATCATGCCGAATTCTAGATCCACCGGCCTCAGGTACTGCCTGCTCAAAGGGACTAGTAGCCCTTTCAGGAGCATTCCTTTCATTAACATCATGAACGTTGCCAGCATAATTCCTTTCATTACCAGCCGGTTGATTGTTTGCCCCAAGTAAATCGTTCAACTTATTCAGAATCAGAGCATTCTGGGCACTTTGAGCCTCTAATTGTGCATTTTGGGCGTTTATCTGCTGGTTTAGCCCTAGAATCACAGCATCCAACTCCGCTTTCGTAACTCCAACAGACGGAGTGGGTTGATTAGGTACAGGGGAAGCGGAGGTTCCCTCTTGAATGTTTCCAGATCTGATAGATCTACTTTTCCTTCCAGGAGCCATAATCTCAGATAGACTTCTGGTTTTTAAGGAAATTCTTTCTTCAAATCTCTGTGAAGCAATGATGACAGTTTTCCTGAGTTCAATTCTCAGTGAAAGCACCAAAAATGTTAACGCTAAAATGTGAACGCTAACACCCCGGTGTGTAAAGTGTAGTTGTGAAAGCACCACCCGATAGATCGGGAAAGAATTACAAGCAAGTAATAGCAGAAAAGCAGTAAACAACAACGATTTTATAGTGGTTCGGCTTAAGGGTATAGCCTACGTCCACTCTAAGTACTTTTATTAATAATCCCGTTACAAACTGATACAATTCTTCTCAAGTACAATACACTTCAAGTTACAAGTGATTTGGAACAAGTCTTAAGCTTCAATGTCGATTAAAGTTCTTAGATTCATGTTGAAGATGTGTGGTTTCTTTTTGAATTTCTTTGATGTATTCCTCTAATCTTGGAAGCTCTAAGTGTTGATGAAGTTCTCAATGCAGCAAGGTAACGGTGTGTGAAGAGAATGTGCCAAAAGTCCCCTTGAAGTTGGAAGTGGTTGTCTATTTATAGGCGTGATTTTCTGGGCAGAATTCTCCAAGTGTTAGGTCGTCTTCGACCTAAAGTAGGTCGTAGGTCGGCAACGACCTAATAGTATGGGATCATTTTCTAAGCCTTGGGTCGTGGATGACCTATCATAGGTCGTAGGTCGTCTTCGAACTAAGGAGATCCGGCTTTCCTTTTTTATGAATGAGAGCATCCTTTTTTCTACAAGTTCTAGGTCGTACGCGACCTTACTAGCAGCGGCACAGAAAGGGCGGCCTTCCAATACAATGTCCTTAGGTCGTGAGCGACCTACCTTAGGTCGTGTGAGCTCTATAGGTCGCGGCGTCTCCTTAAATCGTTAGGTTGCGAAGTCTTTAAACCGCTAGGTCGCGGCCTTCCTTAGGTCGCTGAGAACCGTTAGGTCGCGGCCTTCCTTAGGTCGCTGAGAACCGTTAGGTCGCGGCCTTCCTTAGGTCGCTGAGAACCGTTAGGTCGCGGCCTTCCTTAGGTCGCTGAGAACCGCTAGGTCGCTACTTTCCATAGATCATAGGTCGTGACGGTGCTTAAATCTTTAGGTCGCATAGTTGCTTTATGGAGTTAGGTCGTGCCCTTTCTTAAATTGCTAGGTCGTGTGTTAGGTCGCTGATGAAGAGTAGTTAACACCTATTACGTTATAATGGTAGCATTTCTTTAAACCTACATATGGCACGCTTAGACTATATGCTTTGCTATTCAAACTACTAGTTTTACGAAAAGTTTGTGGTGTCAATTATGTTAAAACCTTTTTTTTAATTTATGTACTGCAAACATAATTATTAAACATTTAGCCATCAAAACTTAACTTAACATCTATAGCTATGTTGAAATTCAAGATATTTTGAAATGAAACAAGAATAATATTAAACTACAAACTTATTACTCATAGATAAATCATTAAATGCAATATTGCAGCAATACTTCTCTTTGTTTGGTTAAAGGAATTTTATTTTTGTTTACCTGAACCTCCAAATCTTTCTAGGTAAAAAAAATATTGTTCCTTAAATCATTATTTTCTATTAACATATTGCTGTTTTCGACTACTGACTATTATAATCCTAAATAAAGATTTAAGTACACGGTTTACTGTTTATAAAATTTAAAATTATGATTCATAAATAAATTATTACAAGCTAATATTGTAATGCTACTCCTTTTTATGTTTGCCTTGCAATTCTCTCTAATACCAGCATTACACTTAGTATTACCGTTTCCAGACGTATCTTCCCAGTTATTAATTTTTAATACCTACTTTTAATATGAATCTACTAACAATCTATTTCTAGAAAAGATTTCCACAATTACCTAAGACCCAATGAAGGATAATTCTGACTATCAGATGCTCCTCTAAACATATCAACGGATAATTAGATAATGACGAATTATACTAGTCAATATTTGAATAAAATCATGTTATATGCAACCTATGTTGAATACCTCCATATGCAAATGGTTACGAAATTGTGGATAAAAACCGAGAATTGAATAGCCTCTTCTTCTTCATCCTATTCATGGGGAAGGTCATATTAATATGCATGTCAACTTACTATTCTCGTTAGTTTCAAGATTATTAGGTAGTGTATGGTTTGTTAATTTTAGTTTTGGGTTTTCGTCCATAAAAATATGCACAAGACACATATATATTACCGAAAATGATCAATTTAGAAAACGAAGTTAACGTACGAAATAGAAATTATTGGACATAACAATTTATATTATTATTTTGCTAGCTTCCTAAGCTTATTAATAGCAGGTTTGGACTGCCTATTTAATTTAGCATCTTCTTCACCAATGACCTCAAGCTCAACCATGAAATGTTCAACTATTAAAGCAATTTCAGCAGGTGACTTCTCATTTTTCTTCTTTTTCTTTCCCTTTTTAAAGAGGTTACTACATCATCATCATCCTCACTTTCTTCTACATAAAAAAATGATAACACTAATTTTTTTAAAAGGCTTTAGTCTAGATAGCATGGGATAACTAAGATAATGTGACTGTAGCAGTGGCTACAGTTTGGGTTTTTCTTTCTTTTTTCGTATTATTTTCTGCATATACACCCAAATGGATTTGAATCACGTATCTGGTGGAATATTATAGTAGGTACACGCCCTTCCTTTGTGGACTAAATAATCCAAATATAAATAGATAGGAGAAGTTATGTCTGTCTCCATTTGTATTTGAAATAATCTTAGAATAGAATGATCAGTCAATCGGCACAACTGCTTTAAATTTGTTTTCTATAATTTACTACTTCGGTATATAGGATAATTATGTTTATTACTTCTGTATAGGATAAAAAATTCGACCCATTATGTTGCTTGGTCCCTCAATGATTTACTTACAAATGACATTTTATATTTCTTTTTTAAACTAAGAACTTTCATATTTGTAATGAAAACTAACATTACTTCTACTTTTGTACATGTGTTTGATTATCGGTACTAAAATATTTACAGCCATGTCTTGATATTCCTATTACAATTTCATATTATGCAATGTTAATAATCATTAAGTCAATCATCATGTGACTTTATAAATGTATATTGATTCTTATATGTAAGTGGGGAGTATAACAAAAGAAATAAAAGTTGACAAGTTGAATATTTTTATTTTTGTATGCCAAATCCAAGGCTATGCAATCGATCTCATGACTAGCTTGAAATTGGTTTAAGAAACCTTTTATTCATGCTATTGTTCCCCAACCAATGAATCCTCGAAATAATAATCACGCTTTACTACTGGTCTGATATGAGTTGTTTTCTGTGCATTGGACTTAAATCTACATGAGATTGATGAATACAATATTATCAGGCTGCCCGTCATTTACGTGTTAGGGTCATACTCATTAGTCATATTCATTAAATCATGGATGAGTTTAATTTTTTTTCCTATTCAAGAGCTTTGTCTTTGAGGGAAAATAGCTACTACGCTATGTTTCTTTTAATATTCCATTTATAGCACGTTTTTTAATGGATTGTGTCTGAAGTTTTGGAAAGTAACATCATTTCCTTTAATTTGACATTACCAAACACAAATTCAACTAAAATTGTGAAGTTCATTATTTTGTAATTCATGGGAGAAGTTTGTAACTTTTTGCAGATTGGTTTTGGAATGGTAAGTTATGAGTTTGTCCGAAGTGAGTGCTCATTATTTTATAATGGTTTTGGAATGATTTTAGGTGAATTTTCGAAGTAAATCTATATTTGGTATTGTATGTTTACTGAACAAAAATATGAAATTAAACCTTTCCCTTCTGTTTCCCAATTTCCAAATTTGTGTTTAATGCATTTAATGTAGTTGCTTATTTTAAGCTTCATTGGTGTTGTCATTTAACAACCAAGCACAAACAATGTCAAATAAAAAATGTACTTAACTGTGCAGTTCTCAGTCTATAAGTGGTTCTACTGTCAACATCTGTTGCTTTTGAACGCGAGTATAACAAATCTGTACCAAACCATAGCACATGGAAAACAATAAACATTGGTTTAGGCTGTCGATATTTACCAACCTGATAAATTATGTTTTGGATAGAAGAAATATCATACCATTTAGTACAAAATAGTACATTCTCTCTAACCATGGATGAATAGTACAAAATAGTACCTTCTCTCTAGGGCGTTTAAGCCTGACCAAACCTAGCCTCTACCACCATCGGGCTCTGATACCAAACGGCTTCGGACTTCGTTTGCTCCTTGTTTGATGGAAAGATGTAAGATAACAATAGTAGTTTTTGCAAGAGCGGATATTATATTACAGAGAGAGATTTATTTGAGGAAAAGAAAATTTTATTACAGTGGACTATATTACAAAGAGTAGGCTATCTGCCATTACAATAACTTAGCAAACTTTAAATTTTTGATTACAAACTCTGATCTTTAACATCGAATACGCACACATATATATACTAGTACATTCGGTTATTAGGTTTGCATAAATCAGCATCTTCCATTCTTCTGCATCCTTATCAACAAGCTTTCCATCTTTTCTTCAGCAATAATTTAGCTTTTGTCACATCATCATTTGTCTTTAGCCATGCATTTGCCACCTTATTTCCTATCCTTAGCAATTATAATGCTTTTGTCACATCAGGTCATATCACCTTTTGAAATAACATTACGTGTATGAAATATTTGATAGCATTATTTCATCCTTATCTTTATTAGATATTTTTGGCTAGAATTTTATCCTGTCTGCGGAGGGCCTTTTGGAACGTGTCTAGGTGGAGGAAATCCTGAAGGCGGTTAAAATGGTATTTCGTCCACAATGAAAGTTACAATACCTGGCTGGTGAAAATATACATATACTATCCAAACTCCATTAACCTTCTTTTTAACGCATTTCACATTATGCCTTTGGCTTTTAGCATATAATCTTCCATTTCTTGGTCTCTTCATGAACTTGGACCTGTAGACATGCTCATAAGCTCATCATCACTATCCGAATCCAATATGGCTTTGAGTTGTATTTTTAAATTTCTTTTTACGGAACTTGCAATTAATTCTTTTAGTAAGTCAGATAATTCCCTTTTAGGCGAATCTGCTATTTTTTGCGGTTCATGGCTAGTTAAACCCATTTGTGAATAAATTGAATCTTTGATAAATTCAAATTTATCCCACCATTTAATTAAAATCCTTCTTCCTAAATAAGGAATATTTTCAAATTTTATTTCAAACTTTTGTAAAGTTCTTGGAACAATAATGACATCCCATTTCATAATCCAGGTTACTTGATAATGTGCTGCAAAATGTAGATTATGATATTTCATGGAAATATTTATTTGAACAAATTCGTCATAAATATTTCTTATTTTTTGTGGTAAAATCACTGGATATAATCCAAAGTTTGAAAACCAAACTACAAACCAATTTGGAAAATTTGTGATATTTTGAGTTTTAAATTGAATAAACCAACTATGTTTCTCTACCTGTTTTCACAAGAGAAAGCAAGCTCCCAAGCTTTAATATAGTCAAAGTAGTTAAAATATAATTTGTTCCTATAAGGATTTTTTGAATTTGTAATTAATTCTTTAGGTTTACATAAATCACTTTCTCATTGTTCTGGGGTAATTATTTTAACAATGGTGGCCTTTGAGAAAGCCCATTCTCCACCAGTTCTCATAGCGGATTCAAATTGTACAGAACCTGTGTAGGTTAAAATTTCTTGGTAGAAAATAAAATCCTTTGGATAAAGGTATGGATCAGTAAAGTTTTTTAAATAGAAGGTCATAACCTCTTCTGCAGATAAATGAATATATTTTTTCTCTACAGGAGATACCCATATGGTTGATGTTGGAATATACGGGTATAGGTATTCTCTTATAGATGTAGACTGTATTGCCAACTCATAAGCATCAGCTCTGAGTTGTTCATCAACTGGAGTAATCTTTAAGACATCTTCTCTATAAAAAATTTCATCCTTCTGAAAGTCCAACTTATAAGTCGTTATGGGCCGAAATAGTGCAGTTTTACTGCTTTCTGCCTTTTCTTTGCCTTTATTCATTTTTACCCTGTAAAAATTCTCGAGTTAAGAAATCTGGTAACGCATTATCAGATCCTTTAATAAACTCAATAACAAAATGGAATACTGATAATATTGCTTGCCATCTAGCAAATATTTGTTTTGATGCTATGTTTTTAACATCCTTTTGTAAAATTTCTTTGGCAGACTTACAATCTACTCTTAGCAAGAACTTTTGATTTAATAAATCACTTTCAAATTTTTGCGCACATAATACTATTGCTAATATTTCTTTTTTAACAGTAGAGTTATTAACTCTGGGTCCTTGCCAAATTCCCGAAGTAAATCTGACTAAGGATTCTTTATTATTGATTCTTTGTTTAAGAATACCACCATATCCTTTATCTGATGCATCGGTTTCGACTATTTTGAGTGCATCAAGATTAGGAATTGCAAGAAAAGAAATTTCTTTTATTTTTGCTTTTATTTTTATAAACGCTTTAGTATGTTCCTCTGTCCAAGCAGGTGGATTTTTCCTTAATCTTTCAAATAATGGTTTAGCATCATAAGCTAGATCTTTATAAAATTCGAAAACCTAGTTCAAGCTTCCTAAAAATCTTTGTAATTGATTTTTATCCTTAACTTCGTTTGGAAATTTTTCTACAAATATAATTGCTCTATCAATAGGAAATATTGTTCCATCTTTTATAATATGTCCAATAAATCTAATTTCTGTTTGAAAAAGCTTTATCTTTTTAGCTGATACAGCTAATCCAGCTCTTTTAGTGGCATTTATAAAAATATTTAAGTGTTTCAAATGTTTATCAACTGATTCTGAAAATATAAGAACATCGTCAATATATACTATGGTAAATGTTGTATAAGCACTAATGTTTTGAAATTCTGAAGGTGCATTTTTTAACCCAAACGGCATTACATTCTATTCATAGTGGCCAAATGGAACAGTAAATGCAGTTTTATATATATCTTCTTCTTTAATCTGAATTTGCCAAAATCTAGATTTCATATCAAATTTAGACATTACTTTGGCCGAATAAAGCCTTCCTAATAAATCCTTTTTTATTAGGAATTGGATATCTAATCCATCTTAATGCTTTGTTCAAAGGTTTATAATTTATCACTAGTATTGGGACTCCTCTTTCTAGTTCTGCTGCATTTTCTACATAAAATGCTGAATAGCTCCATGGATTTTTAGATGGTCTAATAAGGACTTTTTGTAGTAATTCTTCAATTTCCTTTTTATAAATTTCTAGATGTCTTTGAGACATGGCTATAGGTCTAGCTTTTGTTGGGATTTGACTTTCTTTAAAGTCTGGTTCATAAGGTAAACCTATTTCATGTCTTTTCCTCTGCCAAAAGGCATTAGGAGTGTCTGCACAAATAGTTTTCTAAATATAATTTTGTAGATCTTTAATCTTTTGTTGTAAACTCGGTTGCAATAATTTTTATTTTATTCTTTTGTAATTTATCTCCTTAGATAAAGAGTTTAGAAAATTCTCTTTTCTTTTAATGCTTTTTTGAATAATATCAATTTTATGATGTTGTAGGTGAGATACAAATTTGAATGTTAATTCTTGATTATTAATAGTACTAGTAATTCCTTCTTTTGATATTTTTGTTATAGGATATAACAAATGTAAGAAGGGATTTCCCAGTATAACATTATGAGATAAATTTATAACCATTATAAATGGCATTTCTAGACAAATACCTTTATTACAAGCAGCTGTGTTTTGTAGCTTATAATTAACTAACAATTTTCTACCATCTGCAGCATTCAGTATCTCGGTAGTTCTAGAAAAATATTTTGAAGGTACCAACCCTTCATTAATGCAATTTAAGTCTGCACCTGAATCTATCATTGCGATTATAGTAAAATAATATTCTTTGTGGACTACAATAGTAACTTTAATGTGCCATTTATGGGTGATTACCTTGTCAACAACATTAATAAATGTTAAAGAGTTTAATTCTTCCTCTCCTAAAATATTTTTATTATTCTGGTTATCGTTCTTAGGGTTTATCTCTATTAAAGACATTATTTCTTTTAATTCTTTTATTTCTTGTTTAAGCATTTTAACTTCATGCTATAATTCTTCAATTGTAGTTTCAGTACTTACTGGGTTAATATTATTGAAAGTTTTAACTCTGTTTAATATATCTTTTAAACTATAAGTTTCTGGTTCTTTTAATTTTAGTTTCTTTCTTCCTTTATGTGATTCCAAATATTGCTTTAAAATATTTTTCTTTTCTTCTGGATCAGAATTTTTTTTATGATGTCCAGAATAAAATTTTCTTCTTTTGTTAACATAAACAGTCCATTTGCTTTACATAAAGCTTTATAATAGTCACAATTTCCATCGCAACTATCAGATTCTGAATCGTTATCTGAATCATATTCATTTTCAGTTTCTGAATTAATGTCTCTGATAACAGATAATTTTAAATTTTCTTTCTCTGAATCAGAGCTCGATATAAATAATTTTGTGAATGAATTTTTTAATTCTTCGTCTATTTCAAGATTATTTATTTTATTTTTCAATTTATACTTATTAGCATAGTTACTTGGTGATTTACATTCCCAACATATTGGAATTTTCTTTTAGTAGGTTTATTTTGCTCTTTTCTTTTGTAGGGTCTTTGTGATTTCCTTTTAAGAATTTTACTACTTTCTACATAATTTTCTTTTCGAAAATTTTTATTTTTATAAAATTTTCTCTTAGATGGTTTTCTAAATCTCCTTTCTTCGTTGGTTGGTTTTATAGGTGATAAACCAAGTTGTTCACAGAAATCTCCTAGAATTCTTTTTCCATAAATTTTCTCCTTTTGGATTTGTTTATGTAATTTTATTTCATTACATAAATGAATTCCTTCTGCAACAACTTCTGCTGCTAATTCTCCATAAGTATATTGATTATAAGGAATAGTTCCATTATTTTTTTGTTTTATTCGATTTTTAACTCTTTCTGAAAAGAAATGAGGTAGTCCTGATAAGAACTTTTCTTTCCAAAATTCATGGTTACTATCACTTCCAGTAAATAGCTTAGAAAAATATACATCTTTATACTATCTGAACTGAGGTAAATTCTGACATTTTAGATTCATTAATTGTTCTTGTGTCCTGTCTGTTTGAAGAGCAGTTACTCCAATGAAATGTTTAGCTATTGTATATATTAATGTATTTACGCAATCGGTTTTGGGCATTCCATCTTCTAATTTTGTCGCAGTAAATATATGCGCTTTCGCTTCATTGGAAAGATGAAAATCCCACCGACCTTTTAGTTGTCCTGTAAATCCTTGTACAATAGCTTTTGCTATTCTATCATCTAAATTATTTTTAATTAAACATGTAGTAGCGTACATCGTCATATAATTCAGACAAGTTTGTATTTGGTATTCTGAATAACCATCTATATTCCATTCTACAACGGAGGTACCGTCAAAAGATACAGCTCCATAATTGTTTTGTTCTTCAAATGAGAGGTCGACCGGTGTTGGTCTCGTATAATAAGGTTTACTATGCGAGGTATTTCCATAATTAATTTTACTAATTTCAAAATTATTTTCTGGTTTATTTTGTTCTATATTTAAGAACATATTTTGTAAATTACTTACTTCTTCATCTTAATTATTATCAGATTCTAGCTCTGAAGTTTCTCTAGATTCCTTGCTTTCAATTATAGGTGCAACTTCCTTTTCACTAACGTTTAAGGCGTCTAAGCTTGTCATTATTTCTTTCAACATTTCGGAGTTTTCTCCTGGTTTATCCATATTACTTTCTAAATTTTGTGCAGACCAGGGTTTGAATAAAACTTCATCTGTATCACAAAATTTTGTTTGATCTTTGTTAGATCCTTGCTCAATTCTTGTAAGTTGATTACCTATCGATTGTAATATTAAATTTGTAAAATTATTCTGCTCAATAATAGCATCAAATGTTCTATCTTTTCTATGAGGAGTAGCTACAATTTCTTCTTTATCAATTTTAATTGATAAGTTTGCTTCCGGGGGATGTATACTCCTAATAGTTTTTCCTGCTTTTGTTGTATACTCTTTATAAGCAGAATTTTTATTGAAAACTGTTAATAAATCATCAAATCTAAAAAACTGTCCTTTTTTCTTCCTATTTTGTAAGATTTTTCTATCATTATAAAGATATCATAATTTTCTGGTAAAACATTTCCCATTTTATTTAAAAATAATTTATATTTTTTAATCCACATTTCTTGTTCCTTTTGATCTTTCATAAAGAACCATTTTCTTTTATATTTATTTTCTTCTGAATAAAACTTTGTTTTTTCAGATTCTGAAAAAGGAAATTTGAACTCTTCATCAAGAGTTGTGGTATTTATACCAAACACTGATTTACCCTCATCATATCTCATATCTGAAGGTGCCGGCGATCTGGGATTTGATGGAGGAATTTCAACCCTATATTCAAGTTGACTAACTCCATCCATTGTGTTTCTTACAATTACATTTTCCTTAAAGGAGTAGCTTCAGCATTGCTGAATCTTGGTTCCTCTAATTCAGAGTTAGAACCTAATTTTAGGTGCGTAACTCTGTCTTTTGAAAATCTAATTTCGACGTCACCTTCAGAATATTCAACAATTTCATTTAATTTTTTATTTTCTACTTTAGTAGGTTCATGTGCTTCTTCAAGAAGCCATTTTTCTGGTAAATTTACCAGCTAATCGATTTGGGAATTACAACATTGCTTTTACTGATGCCTGTTATAAACAGTGTAGTTGTACCTTGATTTTTAATTGGTATATGTTTTGTATCTGTAATAATAGTATTCATTACTTTATAGCATATTCTATAAATAAGAATTACATTCTATGTTCCTGGTTTCATATTAAAATCTTCAGTTTTTATGTCCAAACAAATAGACTGGGGTAAATTTGGATCGGACAAGGACATAATAAAATTAGGAAAACATGAAAAATAAATTGGTCCATCACATAATGTTGATTCAACTATTCCTAATAAGGAATCATGGAATTTATTAAGTCTTTTATCTCTAACTGCAATAATAGCAGACGTATTTAGACCTAATCTTGTAGCTGGTTTTAAGGCGACTTGAATTAATCCAACATGAATAAATTTATATTTTTCTTTATGTAAATTTAAAAGCTTTTTTGAAAATAAACTAAATGAACTGTATCCTTCAGATAAAGGGATTGCTTGTTTAACTGTTTTAATTATATAATCAGTTTTTGTAATAAAACATCCAGTTTTCTTATAAATCTTTGAAGGCGAATAATCCAGAATATTCCAATTGTTTAAACTTGACTCTAAATCTTCATTTATAGTAATTTCTTTATTTTTACTGAGAATTTCTCTATCTAGATTATCTAGACCGTTATCATTGTTATTATTTCTAAATGATAATGCTCTAGATAGTCTTTCCATATTATCTACCTTATCACTGTCAACGATTTACGCAAAACTTCCCTAAACGCCTATTCACGGCAAAAAAGGGAAAAAACTGCTACGCGACTTAAGGACAAAATCCTGGGTTTCAAAGGCAAATAATAAGTTGGATTAGCTAGATTTTATCAGATAGAATTAAAATAATAACAGTTTGATAAACTAGCATCGAAAAATATCTACAGTAATTGTTAAGAAATATGATGAACAGTATGGTGAATAGTGATGGTGAATAGTTACCACGGATGAATAGTACAAAATAGTGCCTTCTCTCTAACTTAGCAAACAAACTAAATTGTGGATATCTTCTATTTTTATCGTCTCCGTTTTGTTCAAAATTTGTATAAATAAATTCAATTGAACAATTAAACAATTGGATTTGTGGCGCAATGGTAGCGCGTCTGAATCCAGATCAGAAGGTTGCGTGTTCGATTCACGTCAGGTTCAAATTTTTTCCCACCTTTTACTACTTCCCATCTGCTATTTCCCCACCCCCTTTTGCTACAAATATTTCTACCCACCACTATTGTTTTCCTCCAATCTAGAACATCAGCTTTTAACATTCCAAAATGTCAAATTGTAGCCGAATCTTGAGCAAGGGTCCAGATTACGGGCAGAAAAGGTTTCTTTTTCACCTGGAATCCTCTTGCGGCTTTGCTACTCCAACTTTGTTCGCTGTAAGTGCTGCTTTTCCCTCTTTCTCTTACAGCTGCAGATTATGTGAAGAAGATTCAATATTCATTTGCGACTGTTATTTTCTCTTCCGCCTTACCGCTTATAATCATTAATGCACACAATCTCAAATTTGTACTGGATTTCCTTGTTAAATTTTGGAAGTCTTCATACGTCGCTAGGTTTGTACAAATTATACAAAGAGCCAGTATACTGCACTGTTAGGTATGCTGTGAAGTAATAATAAATCTTACCGCTTAAGACTTAACATTAGATTCAGTCCTCTTTACATTTGCTATATATATTGCAAATTTCTCACTTGTGAGAGGAAGGTGTGTGGTTTATGTTGCTTATTATACATTAGTAAGACAGGAAGAATAAGTCTCAACTCAAAATACACGAAGTGTCTGGTTGATGTGATATGTAGATTAGTTAACAGTCATCATTTGTTTTTTATTTTCTATATTTTGGATTTTGGTTGTGAATGGTTTTTTTTGGCTATTCATGTTGATGA
This sequence comes from Allium cepa, assembly GCA_030765085.1. Taxonomy (NCBI): domain Eukaryota; kingdom Viridiplantae; phylum Streptophyta; class Magnoliopsida; order Asparagales; family Amaryllidaceae; genus Allium; species Allium cepa. The sequence continues at coordinate 206,091,375 of CM060929.1, forward strand.
TTAGCTATGTAACATATATTTATTTTTGGCCCATTGTTCTTGCCTATGACCATGAGGCAATCTCAGCCTTTTTTATACTATGGATGTGAATACGTCAAAATATCGAGAAACCTTCAGACACGAACATTAGTTTCCAGTACTCATGCCCATGCGATGCATGTATACCTAGAAAAACCATTTCACTTTTTCTTTCACAAAAGTTTTGGTAAAAAAATGGTGAAACTGACAGTAATATAATTTTGATGCATCTGAGATTCAAACTAAAGATCTTTAGAGCCTCCGTCTAAAGTACTCCATTAAGATGGATATCATTTGTAGTTTCAAATTAAATAGGCATATATTGCTCTGAAATTGATATCCATGTTTGTATAAGTTTTCAGGCGACGTCTATTCTTGCAATAAGTTTTCTTAGGAGGCCTATTAGTAAAATGAGTCCTATGAATTTGTCTAATTAGATGCAAGGGTAAATGACAACTGTTTAAAGTACCTTTTTTCATCTTTTTTCTGTGGGGAGTATTGAGCATCAAAACATTACAGAAAACATTGAGCATCAAAACATTCCAATATTTGGGAATCTATCTTCAATTGATTATTGTTGCTGCTGTTATTATTATTTATACTATTATATTATTATTGACTCTCATTTCAAGTGTGTACAAGCAACCTCAATGTATTGTGAAACGAAGTGTCGCATTTTTTTCCTTCTCTTTGTTTCCATCTCTCCGCTTCTTGCTTATACTCCAACCTTTCTTCGACTCTTCAATCGCGTCTTCCCCCTCCTTCCTTTTTCCTCCTCTTCAATATCCTGTAACCCTAAACATTCTTAATCATTTTCCCTTCTCTTGCCTCTTATCCAAACCTAAACATTCATTTCCCTCAATCGTTAACTCAATTCAAATTGAGAAACCATATCCCAAGACAAACACGGATCTCCAACCGTGGGCGACTTCTCCTCCCTTAAGGCAGACTTGGATTACGGCTGCCTTGGATTACGGCAGTAAGGAAAGCGGCCCTTATTGCACCATTCAAATCGGCAATAATCGGGTTCAAATTTGCCAAACCGCTATCGTTCGAAGACGTTTTCAATTCCTACAAAATACCAAGAAATAGATCAAGTTCAAGTATGATTTTCCCCCCCTTTGCTACCTCGAACTTTTTTGATGTTTTCGAACCTGATATGTCAGTATTGTCCTTAAAAATTGTATTGAAATTTAATATCGTTTTCCTTCTGTTCGTTGTATCCTTTTCTATTTGATGCAGTAGTGGAACTACTATTTGTTGACACTCCTGATGAATTCAGGTACAATCTGATTGAAGAAGCAGTCGCACTGCGTATTCAGATATTTCCTTCCATTTTAGGAAAAATTCTTTTATTTGGTTCAATTGGTCTTTCCATTTGTGTTATTTTTCCATGTTCATTGGGCTCTATCTTTTTAGGAATATATAATTTGAATGCTTCTTATTTGTATCCTACTTCATCATTTTATATTGCTAAAAGTATTTTTATTGTTTAATCAAGGAATTTTCAAGGTGAAACAGCTTGGTTTTGGATCTTTTTCCCATGTTTAGTTACTATTTACATTGACTTTTTGATTTGGTATAGATAATGGAATTTAGTATGTACATTTCTAAAAGGCTGCTTAAATCTAGTTACATAGGTTGGATCTGTTTACAATTTGGTATGCTATTTTTACATGTTGGATGAAACTCCTACCTAAGGTATTTCACCCTGGTTTAGATTATATTTTTGCTCATGTTTTGTTACTGCTTGATTATAATTTGTTGTTTTTTCATAAATAATAAAGTCAAATATGTACATTTCCAACAAGCTACTTGGATTTAATGACAACGGCTAACTCTATTTGCCTGTTTGGTATGTTGTTTTAATGTTGTAAAGTTTATATATCATTAATCATTTTATTTAGCCGAAGTAACTGATCTATCCATATATATTTATTTATTTATACCTATGCAAGCAACAATGTGATTTTTTATATTATCTTTTACCATAACTTTACTAATACACTAGCATAAGTGCAGCAACATACATACACTATAACACAACAATAATAAAAAACACAATGTTTCTGAGAAAAAAACTACTTTTTGCTGATAACATAAAACGGGCCTCTTCTCTTTATACTTATTATATATGTATTTTATAGTCCATCGTGAAATAAATTGTTATAATTTGATGAGATTACTGGGTAGACATTAACAGGATGTGGTTAACATATAAAATTTATATCTATTAATTTGGTTGCTTAATCATGAGTTGTTCTTGCAAACTCATGAAAACCAGCGATGAATAAAAATATCATTAGTAGTAATTGAGGCTTAATCAATGGAATATAACTTCCTATAACCAATGCCTTTACCACATGTATTACACCCATCATATTTTTTCTCATACACACACTAGCTATCATGGTTCTTCGGAAAAATTCATAATCAATATAGAACCAAATCAATTCCTTTTGTACCTAAAAATAATAGTAAATAATGAAACAAACTTTGTTAATCCATATTATAATGCATACACAAGAGAACCACATGGCACCCAAATGAGTTGCTTTTGAAAACACAATTAATTAGGTAAAGATACAAAAATATGTTGATTTGATAAAGTAATTGCTAGAAATTATTTGTTTCCATTAATGGGAGCAATTATTTGTTTCCATTCGTGTCCAGTTTTTTCAGAAGTTAAACCATTTCTTTCACGCTGCTTCCATTAGATTAATTATACATTAGTTGGGTTTCTGACCTTTTTTTATTCACTCTGTTATGATTAGTATGTACTTGTAATTAAACATGGCATGTCAGCCATAGGGAATGTATATCAATACCATGCTGGTTATTTCTCCTTCCACTTTTTTGTATTATTTATGACAATGATGTCCAAAATGCTTAGCTACTATTTAAACCTAATATAATACATTAATCAGCATGGTGTCAACAATCACGAATATGCATTCTAATATACTATAGTATCCTATACATGATTATGACTGTGCGTTATGATATACAACAGTATCCTATATGTGATTGAGTTTAATGGAAAATCAATGCTTTATTTGGTTTGGAGATAACTAATTCAACACTCCAGATTGTCTTCACTCTTCCTGGATCATAAAAAATGTGTTAGATTCAAAGAAGGCTTGTGACTTTACCTAATACTTTACAAAAGAACTGAGGTTGACTGGACTTGGGTGTGAATTACACTTCTTAGGATTCAAGCTAAACACTCATTTTTACAATCTATCTATTACTTAAATAGGAAAGCAGAAACCAACAAAATTATATGATGACATTTGTCCCAATTCAGAAATACTATTTTCTATTATCAAAAACAGGTAAATAGGCACAAGGAAGAAGTTGCAAAAAAAAATTAGTCCCAGGGACAGCAAGTTTGTTTTTTAGTTTAAAGAACACTTTTTAGTGTAAACTGAAAATGATAGTTACAACTATCATTCTGCGATTTACACTAAAAAATATCCTTCATGCTAAAAAACAAACTTCTTGTCCCTCAAACTAAATTTTTTTCTAACTTTTTCCTTTAACTAAAACCCTATCAAACATATATCAATATTCCGTAAAGGCTAATGTTTTCTTTCTCCCCCCAATCACCGTTATCCCTTTTTAATTATGCTTCTAGCATCTCCCTAATATCCTAATCGTCGCTCTAAACACTATGTTCCACCTTGTGTCTCACTACCTGTCGAGTAATCCTACCATAGTTATGTCCACATCCATGATCAACATTCCTTACTTTAACCATGAATTTGAAAAATAGGGTAGAAAAACTTCGACGTCGTTGTCCAATTTTTAGATTTCGAGGATTAGGCAGATTGCCGCCATCATGCTCTATTGCATCGCTGCATCATCACCCACCATCGTCAACCGCAAGCCTTGCGCAGCTGATCCTTTCCTACATTCCTTTACCACTACTATAGTGGGAACTTTATCACCAAAGAAAGCCATCCTTGGCAGCAAATTACTATTCAGGTTAGCCATTCTATACAACTCATATTTGGGATTTTTTTTCAGATTTGAACATATAGTGGGAACTATGTACGTTTGAATCCATAATTTCATTGTCTGATGTTTCAATCTATTGTCACGAATGTTTTTTTTTTCAACTTTACTAATATGGATAAACATGAAGACATTGTTGCTTAGGTTTGTTTGCTTTGATAATTTGATGATCTTTTGTGCCAGTAAGTTTCAGTCTCCAACTAATTTATTTCACATGTCATGCATTTCATAACTTAAATATTTTCCATAGATAAATTTAGATATGCTGTTGAAATTGGTTGCCTCAACTATTGAATCAAGATTATATAAACCCTTAGTTGTAAAATAATTTCATTACTTTTTATGGTTGCTTTGGTATGTGTTCCTCTGTTATCTTAAATCCAATACACCTGTACAGATAATCAACTTTCCTATGTTTGTAACAATGTACGATTGAGGCATATTAAATTATAATGCGATTAGTACCCACATTTACAAAAATGATATCATGTACGGTAGACATAATTTTTTTTTTTGCGTTTCCTAAAATTATCTCGAGCTAAGTAGAATAAACGTTTGTTAACGGTCACGCATTTTATTGACCTTTTGATATGTAGACATGGGACGTACTAAGTTTGTATTTTCAATATGCAATGTTAATTTGATGTTATGCATAGATTTGAAGATTTGTATGCACTTTCAGCCATGTATACAGAATATTGAGTTTCATATTTTGTTTTTTTATTTCTTGGTCGGAGAGCATACCCACAAGATAGGTTGAAATTCATCTAATCCTTATTTCCTTATAATACGATACTATTGCAGATTATCATGCCCTAATGTTCTAATATTAATTTAGTTGCATTTTCTACTAGCTTAAATCATCACCATGGTTGATTTTGGGGCAGTTTTTCAAACTTCCGGTTGAGTGTTCCAAGCGTAGGCTTTTCAAACAGTGAGTTAGAATAATTTGCAAGTGAGAGGTAATATATCACGTAGGTATGAATTTCTTGTGCGAGATTGTTATTTCATACAACTTCAAACACATTGGAAATTATTATGCTTTTTTGTTATGTCATCAACTCAGTTGCCTTTTTTGTTGTATTAAATTTTTGTGTGACTTCTTTTGGGGATTTGTATGCATTTTCCCCCTATTCTGTTGTTATGGTTTCCTTTTTTAACTTTAGTAATTTACAGTTGATAGAACCTATGTACCACACCTGGATAAAGTCATGTTACACGATGTTATTTAACATGCATTTTTGATAAATTTGGATTCATAAACTAATTTATGACTATACTTTAAACGATCGCAAAACAAATACCCGTCAATTATACTCAATAATGATGCACCTATATTGTGCATGCTGTAAGTTTATGATTACAAATATGTGAAGCATCAACAAATTTCAAAATTACAAATATCCTCCTTTAAAGGCATTTTTGTTTTGTAATAATGTAATATGTCATAACTACAAAGTTCACTGTTTGTTGCTCATCAATGTACGATGTGTTGCTGTGTACTTTATTTACATTGCAATTTGAATCATTCTACATCAGTTCCATTTGAATGAATTTTTGCCGATCACCATGATTTCATAAAATATCAACTAAAAGACTACTACAATTAGCATGACTAAATATGGTTATGTAGAATGTGATAATCTTATTTTACAATAATGTATGGTCTTCAATTGAAAACATTACTTAATTTTCAAGTATCGTGTTCTAACAATAGAAGGTCAATTCCCTTATAAGTTTAGTGAACCATTTTTATGAACAATTTTACCTCTGTAAAAATTTAATCTATATGTGCAGTTCTCAGTCTATAAGTAGTTCTACTATCAACATCTGTTGCTTTTGAATACGAGTATAATAAAAATTGTACCAAACCAAAGCATATGGAAAACAATAAACATTAGTTCAGGCTGTCCTTATTTACCAACCTGATAAATTATGTTTTGGATAGAAGAAATATCATACCATTTGCACTCTGGCTGAGGTTTTTATTTCTTAAGCAGTTTATAATAATTTACTTATTTGTTATTGTTTTTAGATGGTTCTATCTGTCACAGTTTTTAATTAGCTATCTTATTGTTTTATTTGCAGATCACAACAACCAGATTGGTTTTGCAAATATCTTTGACCAAAAGGTTTGCAAGTTTGTAGGGATAATTATCATATTGCTTATATTTTATTTTACAAGTTATGCCGAGGGGTTTCATGGTAATTAAAGTTCTAGGATAATATATGTAATTATGGGTTAGTGATTACGTAATGGTGGATGTATACAATCATGTACTTGAAAATGATTGTCCTATTCTCTTATTTGAATTAAGCTTAAGCTTATATTCAATACATGCATAGTGATTAAAAAGAAAACATAGTTTACAAGTAAGATACTAACAAACCATTTTAATACCCAAATTTTATAAACTATAATTTTGGATGAATATTTTGTATTTCCAACTTATTTAGTATGCACATAGTGGATTTTTTAATACCATAATGCACAGATTCCATGTGTATTACAACTGTTTCACAGATTAGTTTTATTTTGTATTATATAGTTATTATGTTCAACGACTTAATAGGTCATAAAATGCACTAAATACATTCCTACTTTCATATTATACGACTGATTTTTAATACTTACCTGCTTCAGGTTTAATCCAAATTAGTTACACAGTACTACCGCTTCTACTATTGACGCAGTTGCATGTGTTTGATCTTGCACCTTAGGAAGTGTTGAGCAAATTGGTGTCTATAATTTCATTAATATCCTACTACATTATAATGGTAGCATTTCTTTTAACCTACATATGGCAAGCTTGGACTATATGCTTTGCTATTCAATCTATTAGCTATATGAAAAGTTTGTGGTATCAATTATGTTAAAACCTTTTTTAATTTATGTACCGTGTTAACTCCACTTTTTCAGCAAGGCCGTGATATCAAAAATCGACCGAGAAACCAATGATAGTTCGTCTCGAAGAATAGTCAAATCAGCATCCCAACAAAGCAAGTTCTGTTGAATGGCTTTTCAGATAAGATCCCCTATGGATGGGGGGTCCAGGGGGGTGCCAACCCCCCAAGGTGGGGGTGCGAGGGCAACGCCACTGCTACGGTGATCGACCTGCCCGGTCAGGTCGCAGGGGTCCAGGGGGCAGCGCCCCCGGCGGGGTGCGGGGCAGCGCCCCGTCCAAAACGGTATACGACTTAGAGAATGGAGCGACCTATCTTCTACACGAAGTCAGCGACCTAACACATAAAGAAGGCCAAGCGACTTAACTTCTGAAGTGGGTTACCGACTTAACAAGGTTGCCGACTTAATAAGGTTGCCGACTTAACAAGTGGCACGACCTACCGACTTAAAAGGCATCGCGACTTAGCGAGTTAAGCAACTCAGCGACTTAAGGCATAAAGAGGCTCAACCGAGTTAACGAGCTAACAGGAGAAGCGACTTAACAGGTAACGACCTAAGTCGCTCGCGACCTAAGTATCTCTAAGTCGCTCGCGACCTAAGTATCACTAAGTCGCTCGCGACCTAAGTAGGTCGGAGCAGTTCCTTTAGGCCGTATTTGGTAGGTCACATCTCTCTCCCCTGCCATTCCTTAGGTCGCCCACGACCTAAGTTATAGCCGACCTATCCTAGCCGACTTATCCCTAAGTCGTCCATAACTTATTAGCTCGCTCAGAAGAGACCCACGACCTATGATAAGTCGCAACGGCCGACCTACGACTTACCTTAAGTCGGTCATGACCTAAGACCTGTTCAGAAACCCCTATAAATACGCCACTAGCTCCATTATTCAAAGGATCTTCTTCGGATTCTTGGAGGACGCCATTACTCTGCTGCATTCCCAACTCAAACAACACTTCAAGCATTTCTATCATCAAGGACGCTACAACGAACTTCAAAAGAGAATCAACATCATTCAACATGAATTCGAGAGATTATACTTCTATGAAGTTTGAGCTACTAGTCCAAAGTGTATTGTAATTGAAGAAAATTGTATAGAGTTGTAATCAAATGAGCAATAAAGAAGATTGATGTGGACGTAGGCTCGATCTTAAGCCGAACCACTATAAAAATTGTGTCTTTTACTGCTTTTCTGTGATTTTACTGCTTAATTCTGATTCCTGTATTAACGGGTGGTGCTTTCACATTAACTTTACATACACTGGGGTGTTAGCGTTCAGATTTTCACGTTAACATTTTTGGTGCTTTCACTGAGAATTGAACTCAGGAATACTTTCACCATTGCTTCACGAAAGTTTGTTGAAATAATCTCTCTAAAGACCAGAAGTTTATCCGAGATAATGGCTACTGGAAGACAGCTCAGATCTGATAGATCCGGTGATGCTCATGAGAATACTACCACTTCTCTTGCTCCAAATGAAGCAGCTCCGAGTGTTGGAATTACACAAGAGGTGTTTGATGCTGCAGTTTCTGGGTTATATCAGCAAATGGAAGCCCAGAACGCTCTAATGCTGGAAAGAATGAATGCTTTACTTGGGGGCAACCGCCAAACAGAAAATAATGAAGAGAACTTTGCAGATGATGCCCATGATTCCCAAGAGAAAGGTATCCCTCAAAGAGCAGTTGGCACCGCCACAGGGGCACCTTCTCAAGCGGAAGGTTCAAGGCCGCAGCCAATTTTTCGCGAACATTTGCCCAGGCAAACTTCTGAAAGAGCAGCTGACTTCTGCCCGGCAAAGCCTCTGAACGATAAGGAGTACCTATCAGGGATGATTCGCTCAATTATGAAACAGAGCATGCAGAGGCAAGAGGATGAAAATGATTGGGGGTTTTCTCCAAGTAAGACACCGTTCACCGAAAAGATCTTGAAGGCAAAGTTTCCAAGGAAATTTGTACCTCCTACTATCTCGGCCTTTCGAGGCACAAGTGACCCTAATCAGTTCCTGTACAAGTACGATTGGCATATGACCGGGGCAAGAGCAACAGATGAAATCAAGTGCCGATACTTTCTGATATACTTAGAGGGAGTGGCCTTACTTTGGTTCACAAAGCTGCCAGTTAGATCCGTGGATCAATTTTCCGACTTAACACGAAAGTTCAAAGATCAGTTCAGGATATATGCTACAAAGGCCAAGGATATAATGTCACTCTCTAGTCTAGAACAAAATCCCGGGGAGTCTATTAGATCGTTCTTAAACCGCTTCAATATAGCCTTGGCCGAGGTTGATAACGCAGAGCCACGGATGGTTTTGACTTATCTGATGCGGGCTATCGATAAATCGAGTGAATTTGGCAAATGGCTAAAAATGAAGGAGCCAAACTCACTTGAGAAATTCTATAAGAAGGTCGACGAGTTTATGCGCTTGGAAAGCTTTCCTGTGCCAACAAAAGCAGTTGTGACCGAAATTCAGAATGTCAATGTTGCTTCTAATAAAGGAGAATCTGGAGGACAGAAAAGGAAGAATGATGATGGGAAAAGGCAAGGAAATCCAAAGAAAAACCGCCACTTTGAACCGTCGAATTATACTCCCTTAACTGATACTCCAGAGAACATTTTCTTGGCAACAAAGGATATTGTTGAATATCCTAAACCACAAAAGTTGAGACTAAGGAAAAATGCCACACAAAGTGAAAGATTCTGTAAATTCCACAATCAACCTGGCCATGACACTGACGAGTGTCGCCATTTGAAGGATCTGATTGAGAAGCTGTTGAAAGAGAATAAACTTCAGCAATATGTCCGGAGAAACAGGAATGATCCATCCTCATCCATTCAGGGGCAAATACATCTCACTCATCATTACGGCCCAAATGAAAGAACTGCAACGCAGGGATCTGAGAGGCTTATCATTAATGCTATCACAGGGGGCCCTCACCCAGCGGACAGAAGTTGGGACGAGATGGAAAGATATGCTCGTGCTTTGAGATAAGCCTCGGAGGGAGAGAATATCCTTGTTCTGGAAGATGATGCCTAATGGCCATATTTCACTTAATGGCTTTTGCTTAAAATTCATAGAATAATACTGGACTTATGATTCCTGTATAAAATGCCATTGTAAAAACAGTGCAGATAAATAAGAGGAACTATAAATCTTGAACTTTCTATTACTATAAAATGCTTGTTTCATTTCGATATGCAAATATCTTAAAATATATTGCTAAAATGTCGATTTAATGTTGCAGGCAATCAAAGCAAAGCTCACCTAGTCAACACATCACAAAGCCAAGCGATTCGTACAAATCGCTCAACAGGCGAATATCAGGCCACAAAAATTCCAGACCCAAATCCTACATAAGAAGTGCTTCAAACAAACAGTGAGTGATTCAACCGGAGGTGGGCCCTTGCAAACTAATTGAGATCGTTTGTGCAAACGAACATTCGATTAAGTAGCTTGTGTCCGCCCCTGCGAGCTCACTTAACAATGAAGTACACTTCTTTGGATAAAATAAACTACTTCCAAAAGAAGGAAATGTGGGTTTGGAAATGATAATGGGTAATCGCTGAGGATCAAATGGTGAAAAGACATGGGCGAGCAGTCAGGAAACAAATAAAGACCTCTTCGGGGGCACATTTCACCGGAGCTGAAGTGCAAACTCTTCGGAGGCCCACTTCTCCAGAGCTGAAATGCCAAACAAAGACCTCTTCGGGGGCACATTTCAGCGGAGCTGAAGTGCAAACTCTTCGGAGGCCCACTTCTCCAGAGCTGAAATGCCAAACAAAGACCTCTTCGGGGGCACATTTCAGCGGAGCTGAAGTGCAAACTCTTCGGAGGCCCACTTCTCCAGAGCTGAAATGCCAAATAAAGACCTCTTCGAGGGCACATTTCACCAGAGCTGAAGTGCAAACTCTTCGGAGGCCCACTTCTCCAAAGCTAAAATGCCAAACAAAGACCTCTTCGGGGGCACATTTCACCGGAGCTGAAGTGCAAACTCTTCGGAGGCCCACTTCTCCAGAGCTGAAATACCAAATAAAGACCTATTCGGGGGCACATTTCACCAGAGCTGAAGTGCAAACTCTTCGGAGGCCCACTTCTCCGGAGCTGAAACGCCAAATAAAGACCTCTTCGGGGGCATATTTCACCAGAGCTGAAGTGCAAACTCTTCGGAGGCCCACTTCTCCAGAGCTGAAATGCCAAACAAAGACCTCTTCGGGGGCACATTTCACCGGAGCTGAAGTGCAAACTCTTCGGAGGCCCACTTCTCCAGAGCTAAAGTGCCAAATAAAGACCTCTTCGGGGGCACATTTCACCGGAGCTGAAGTGCAATCTCTGTGGAGGCCCACTTCTCCAGAGTTGAAATGTCAAATCAAAGCCCTCCAGCGAGGCGCAACAAAAAAAGGAAAAAAGGCTTCTCCAATACAAGGCGCACTTTACTAGAGCAAGAATAATATTTCCTCAAAAATGGAAAATTATTCTCTAAAGAAAGAGTGCATGCCTTCTCAAAATGGAAGATTATTCTCTAAAGTAAGAGTACAAGTCTTCTAAAAACAGAAGAATTGTTCTCCAAAATCTCCTCAAAGTAGAGAATATTACAATGAGTTGTGGTATGGGGGCAATATAATATTGCTACATTAATAAAAGCAGAACCCAAGCAATGTACCACAAGCTCACTGCAATATCATGCAAAGAGAATAAAGAAACTTATATGAAAATGAGGAATAAATACATTCTCAAATACAGACAAAAGTTTCTATAAAATTTGTTTTGTTATGCACGTGCAGGTTTCAAAAGATGACCCCACACCGTCAAATGGAGTAAAACATTACACCAATAAGGCTTCCGCAATAGGTTCCATTGATGCAAGTTCCTTTGCGAAAGCTGGGGCATCTGAAGTTTCTGCTTGAAAACCAGGGGCATCGTGAAGCTGAGTCGACCAAAAAGAGTGCAAAAGTCTGAATTAGTGCAAAAATTCATCTTTCAGCAAAAAAATTAACGCTCCTCTCCTTAACCGTCACAGCACTTATTCTTTTAAAAATTGACTTGTGACTGGATTATTCGAAAAGAGGAAGGAAGTGTTGCAAAAGTAAAGAATGAAATTAGTACCGGACAACTCGGATTTTGAAATCCCAGAAATGGAAAGATCCAGTTTGCCCCACTACTCTTCTTATCGAAAAGACATTCTATATGAAGAACTGAATATTCAAAAGTAAAGGTGCACGTTTTCTAAAAGCGTGTGAAGTGTTGTGCAAAGCTACTAAAATAACAAGTAAATAAAGCAATACTTGAAATAATACTGGTTGGCATACGTCAATTCAGAAGAATTCGAGGCTTGTTATTTGAAAGTAAGTGCGGTGTCAATGCAGATAGCAGTTATAACTGTGTAAACTTTGTGTTGATACTTCATTCAAGACAGTTGATTCACAACACTTCATCAAGACCATACTAATTTTCTTACAGTAAAATACCAGTTCTTTGATCTAATCCATCACTCGATATGGGCAATCGATGATGAGTATATTCGCCCTATTTTTCTGCAAATGTTGCGTTTAACAGGTTGTTAAAATAATCTGTAAAGAGATGCAACAAGTTCAGGTCAAAGTTCCATTGAATCGCATTGGTCAAGTTTAAAAGGCTTCAGGTCAAAACAAAGCAAAGTTGCCTAAGTACAAGCTCAGCAGCTCAGTAAAGCACGAGTTAAGAAGAATCGAAGCACACGACCTAGTCCCTAGGCATATACTTCGAGGGGCAAGTGTTAACTCCACTTTTTCAGCAAGGCCGTGATATCAAAAATCGACCGAGAAACCAATGATAGTTCGTCTCGAAGAATAGTCAAGTCAGCATCCCAACAAAGCAAGTTCTGTTGAATGGCTTTTCAGATAAGATCCCCTACGGAGGGGGGGCCCAGGGGGGTGCCAACCCCCCAAGGTGGGGGTGCGGGGGCAACGCCACCGCTACGGGCGACCTAACACATGAAGCGACCTATCTTCTACACGAAGTCAGCGACCTAACACATGAAGCGGGCCAAGCGACTTAACTTCTGAAGTGGGTTACCGACTTAACAAGGTTGCCGACTTAACATGTGGCACGACTTGCTGACTTAAAAGGCATCGCGACTTAGCGAGTTAAGCAACTCAGCAACTTAAGGCATAAAGCGGCTCAACCGAGTTAACGAGCTAACAGGAGAAGCGACTTAACAGGTAACGACCTAAGTACTCCGCGACCTAAGAATCACTAAGTCGCTCGCGACCTAAGTATCACTAAGTTGCTCGCGACCTAAGTATCACTAAGTCGCTCGCGACCTAAGTAAGTCGGAACAGTTCCTTTAGGCCGTATTTGGTAGGTCGCATCTCTCTCCCCTGCCATTCCTTAGGTCGCCCATGACCTAAGTTATAGCCGACCTATCCTAGCCGACTTATCCCTAAGTCATCCATAACTTGTTAGCTCGCTCAGAAGAGACCCACGACCTATGATAAGTCGCAACGGCCGACCTACGACTTACCTTAAGTCGGTCACGACCTAAGACCTATTCAGAAACCCCTATAAATACGCCACTAGCTCCATCATTCAAAGGATCTTCTTCGGATTCTTGGAGGACGCCATTACTCTGCTGCATTCCCAACTCAAACAACACTTCAAGCATTTCTATCATCAAGGACGCTACAACGAACTTCAAAAGAGAATCAACATCATTCAACATGAATTCGAGAGATTATACTTCTTTGAAGTTTGAGCTACTAGTCCAAAGTGTATTGTAATTGAAGAAAGTTGTATAGAGTGTAATCAAATGAGCAATAAAGAAGATTGATGTGGACGTAGGCTCGATCTTAAGCCGAACCACTATAAAAATTGTGTCTTTTACTGCTTTTCTGTGATTTTACTGCTTAATTCTGATTCCCGTATTAACGGGTGGTGCTTTCACATTAACTTTACATACACTGGGGTGTTAGCGTTCAGATTTTCACGTTAACATACTGTAAACTTAATGATTAAACATTTAGCCATCAAAACTTAACTTAACATCTATAGCTATGTTGAAATTCAAGATATTTTGAAATGAAACAAGAATAATATTAAACTACAAACTTATTACTCACAGATAGATCATTAAATGCAAATATCGCAGCAATACTCATATTTGTTTGGTTAAAGGAATTTCATTTTTGTTTACCTGAACCTCCAAATCTTTCTAGGTAAAAAAATCATTGTTACTTAAATCAATATTTTCTATTAACATATTGCTGTTTTTGACTACTGATTATTATAATCCTAAATAAAGATTTAAGTACACTGTTTACTGCATTATAAAATTTAAAATTATGATTCATAAATAAATTATTGCATGCTAACATTGTAATGCTACTCCTGTTTATGTATGCCTTGCCAATTCTCTCTAATACCAGCATTACACTTAGTATTACCATTTCTAGACATATCTTCCCAGTTATTAATTTTTAATACCTACTTTTAATGTGAATCTACCAACAATCTATTTCTAGAAAAGATTTCCACAATTACCTAAGACCTAGTTCTCTCTGATACCAGCATTACACTTAGTATTACCATTTCCAGACATATCTTCCCAGTTATTAATTTTTAATACCTACTTTTAATGTGAATCTACCAACAATCTATTTCTAAAAATGATTTCCACAATTACCTAAGACTCAATGAAGGATAATTCTGACTATCATATGCTCCTCTAAACATATCAACAGATAATTAGATAACGACATATTATACTACTCAATATTTGAATAAAATCATGTTATATGCAACCTATGTTGAATACCTCCATATGCATATGGTTATGAAATTGTGGATAAAAACCGAGAATTGAATAGCCTCTTCTTCTTCATCCTATTCATGGGGAAGGACATATTAATATGCATGTCAACTTACTATTCTCGTTAGTTTCAAAATTATTAGGTAGTGTATGGTTTATTAATTTTAGTTTTGGGTTTTCGTCCATAAAAATATGCACAAGACACATATATATTACCGAAAACGATCAATTTAGAAAACGAAGTTAACATACGAAATAGAAATTTTTGGACATAACAATTTATATAATTTTGCTAGCTTCCTAAGCTTATTAATAGCAGGTTTGGACTGCCTATTCAATTTAGCATCTTCTTCACCAATGACCTCAAGCTCAACCATGAAATGTTCAACTATTAAAGCAATTTCAGCAGGTGACTTCTCATTTTTCTTCTTTTTTCCCCCTTTTTAAAGAGATTACTGACATCATCATCATCATCCGCACCTTCTTCGACATAAAATAATAATGATAACACTAATTTTTTTAAAAGGCTTTAGTCTAGATAGCATGGGACAACTAAGATAATGTGACTGTAGCAGTGGCTATAGTTTGGGTTTTTCTTTCTTTTTTCGTATTATTTTCTGCATATACACCCAAACGGATTTGAATCACCTATCTGGTGGAATATTATAGTAGATACACGCCCTCCCTTTGTGGACTAAATAATCCAAATATTATAAATAGATAGGAGAAGTTATGTCTGTCTCCATTTGTATTTGAAATAATCTTAGAATAGAATGATCAGTCAATCGACACAACCTCTTTAAATTTGTTTTCTATAATTTACTACTTCTGTATATAGGATAATTATGTTTATTACTTCGGTATAGGATAAAAAATTCGACCCATTATTTTGCTTGGTCCCTCAATGATTTACTTACAAATGACATTTTTTATTTCTTTTTTCAACTAAGAAACTTTCATATTTGTAATGAAAACTAACATTAATTCTACTTTTGTACATGTGTTTGATTGTCGGTACTAAAATATTTACAGCCATGTCTTGATATTTCTATTACAATTTCATATTATGCAATGTTGATAATCATTAAGTCAATCATCATGTGACTTTCTAAATGTATATTGATTCTTATATGTAAGTGGGAGTATAACAAAAGAAATACAAGTTGAAAAGTTGAATATTTTTATTTTTGTATGCCAAATCCAAGGCTATGCAATCGATCTCATGACTAGCTTGAAACTAGTTTAAGAAACCTTTTATTCATGCTATTTTTCTCCCAACCAATGAATCCTCGAAATAATAATCACGCTTTACTACTGGTCTGATATGAGTTGCTTTCTGTGCATTGGACTTAAATCTACATCAGATTGATGAATACAATATTATCAGACTGCCCATCATTTACGTGTTAGGGTCATACTCATTAGTCATATTCATCAAACCATGGATGATTTTTTTTTCTATTCAAGAGCTTTGTCTTTGAGGGAAAATAGCTACTACGCTATTTTTCTTTTAATATTCCATTTATAGTACGTTTTTTAATGGACTGTGTCTGAAGTTTTGGAAAGTAACATCATTTCCTTTAATTTGACATCACCAAACACAAAGTCAACTAAAATTGTGAAGTTCATTATTTTGTAATTCATGGGAGAAGTTTGTAACTTTTTGTAGATTGGTTTTGGAATGGGAAGTTATGAGTTTGTCCGAAGTGAGTGCTCATTATTTTATAATGGTTCATTGAAAAATGATGATACCACAATTGTTCGAAAAAGATGTAAAGTTTTTTCTTCCTTTCTTAGCTTAAATATTTATTTTGTTATTAGTTGTTAAATAGTTCTTTAGCTAACAAATGAGCTAGGTAGTACTTTACGTGGCCATATATTCGACATAGCCCTTATTTTTTGCCATATATTTTTAGTCTTCTACTTGATTTTAGGTGAATTTTCCAAGTAAATCTATATTTGGTATTGTATGTTTACTGAACAAAAATATGAAATTAAACCTTTCCCTTCTGTTTCTCAGTTTCCAAATTTGTGTTTAATGGATTTAATGTAGTTGCCTACTTTAAGCTTCATTGGTGTTGTCATTTAACAACAAAGCACAAACAATGTCAAATAAAAAATGTACTTAATTGAAAATTTTCACTAACATTTATGGTTCTTCATAGTTAAATGATAATGAAAAATTTTTAAAAATAAATTGTTTGAACTAAATTTATTTACCACCATGATAATACAAGTTCATATAAGTCAGTGGAGAACTTCAGTCAAATTAAATATTGAGGACTTGAGATAAAAATCTGATCATGATAGATGCAAGGATAATTAGTTTACAATATTGCATATTTGGTATCCTGTTAATATGAGGTATGGCTTTTGGAAGCATTAATTCTTTTTTTCTTCCAACTTTCCGGATTCCCCGTCATCTTAGTTTGATCCCTTCATTTCAAACGAAATTTGGTAATTCCGTTGTCATGCATATTCTTACACTTTGTTTTCAATATATATTATAATTTTTATGCCTCATACAAGCCTAAATGTTAGCAAAAAATATAGTTAGTTTAAACTTTTGTTATAAAGGATTAATTCTATTAACATTAATTCTCATCATTGTTTATGTTTTCGACTTTTCAACTTTATGACTAATCTATAGTCAGCCCTCAATTGTTGTCATCAAGGTAGTGCTTCATATTGAATATTAGTTGATACTTTATCTAGGCTACCACCAAGCATGGGAAAAAATTATATATTGCTCCTATAGTTTTTTATTCACTTATTTTCATTTGTTAAAAAATAAGTTAATAACAAGGTTCGAAAACTCGGTTTCGGTTTCGGTTTCGGTCATTTGAAATTTTGTTAGTTTCGACCGATTTCGGAATTTTCGGAAGTTTCGATTTTGGTTTCGGTATCGGTCCCGGTTTCAGTTTTCAATGGTTTGTTAAATATTAAACTTAACACAGTGCATTATATATAAGCCAAACTAATCCCAAATTTTACTTAACAATAATAATACCCTAATTCGAATTAAAGAATTTCAGTCTAACACTACACAACACAGCCCAACTTCAGCCCAACACAAGTTACACAGCACTGCCTGGTTAAAAAACTTCAATTTGTCCACTAAATATTTTGCCGCACTCAAATCCCCTTTTGAAAACTAGGGCAAAAGAGAAAAACGCTGAGCAATGGAAAAAGAAAAAATTATATCACGCTCGACGTCGAATTGAAGGTCAGAGCGAACATCTCATCGCACATAGTTGAATTCGAAGTCAAGTAGGACGCTCGAACGGCTGAAATCGAAGTCGAAGTCCAGTAAGACGCTCGAATGGCTGAAATCGAAGTCGATTTTGAGGTTATTTTTTTGTTAAATTCGATTCTCTTTTGATTTTTGGTGTTGTTTACCTTTTTTTAAATTAAAGCGGCAATTGAAAAAAATTGATTTTTTTTATCGACGAGCAACGGGACGAGATTTTGACCTAATCTCGTCCCGCCTTCGGCCGGAACCGAGTCGAGATTGCCGGAATCTCGTGGTTCCGGCCGCAACCTGATACCTTGGTTAATAATGATATATGCAAAATTCAAATGGGTAAGCTTAGACTACTTATTCCATTTACATATATGATTATGTCTCTAAGTTTGAACTTTAAATGATTCCATACAAACTAAATGGTATGGACATTTTTTGGACAACTTCAAAGATTAGGTTGTTGTATGTCAATCAATCAAGGAAAGGATCAAATTTTTTATTACCTATTAGTATCATGATCTTCACATAAATTTTATGAAAGTTGATACACCTAGGCAAATATCAGAGTACTCCTTTTTGTAGAATAGGTGTAAAATGTGTGAGTTCTTTAGACTAAATTGAAAAGATAATTTTCAACAGAATTGCATGTAACTCAAACCATCCTGTGTGCAGCAACCTTATGAGCAGAAAAGAACTAACCAGCCTCTTTGCAATGTTATAGTTGATGTTTTCATCAAATGTGTTCTACCAAAAAATTAGCGTTTTTGCACTTATTTGGTCAAAAACAACTGTCTTTAGCACAGTCCACTGTATTAATTTAAGTTAAGCATGGTAGTTATGAAATGGTAGCATGTTGTTTTGCACCTTTATGTAATCCATTTCAATTTCTAAACATTCGTTGCATGTGCAGGTCGTCTGTGTGTTGTTCGAGGAAATCTTCTCTCTGTTGAACCAAGTGCCAAACAGTCAAAGATTTGAATGAAAGTTGTCTGTCATCACAAGGATTGGAGGGATAAATACACATTGAAGCAGAATAAAGCATGAAATATCTTTATCTTTAACATATGGTTTTGATGCATTCCTAATTTTTTTACCCGACCATACACTTTTCAAGAAAACTGTAAAAATATCACGACTAAGAATCAAGATTTTAACAAATATTACCACATAATTTTACTCTGAACAGTAGTATGTAAATTAGTTTGCAATTTCAAATTTATACCCTTACACAAACACGTGCTATCAAAGAGTTGAGTACTCCAAATTCTAGCTATAACAGATAATTATAGACAATAGATATATTTATATAAATGTCTATTTCATTTCCTAATTTTAGGTCCATGTTTGCTTTTTACTATGTACTTCAAAAGCACCAAAGAAAAATACCAGCGATAAAAGATCGATTTGAAAAGTTATTTTCACATATAGCATAAAAGATAATTTTTTATTATCCTTTTGAGCCAATTCAAAAATACCACACACTGCCCCTGCAAATGTTTTACAGACTTTAAATACTGTCCCTGCAAAAATTGTTTTACTACATATAACTATTATAAAGGACATGTGATATTTTTTTTATTGACCCTGTAATAACATGTTGTCCCAGTCATTCATGTGGAATACATCCCCTGTCTTGGCAAAACCTGTCAGCCAACTTGCACCTTTTGTAGAAAACTACTGTGCATCAGATTATAACCTGAATTCAACAAATATTATATACTGTCATTACACCTTCTTTCTTAGTAAAGTTCACACCCAACGTACCCATGTTGTAACATACTGCTGTGCAACAACTTAGACCTCAATTATCAATACAACTTTCTTTACTTCATTCGATTACTACCTTGCTGCTACACTCTGCTACTTACTACACACAATAATGGATCAGCTATGTTGTCTTCGCTTTTATACTGACAAGAAAGCTGAAGCAACCACTGTTCAACTGCTTAGGATAGGAACAGTTCTTGGGGCATATTCGGCACAAAGGAGAAAATGCTGCAAGGTTCAATATAAGCTAGAAAAAAATATGTACTGCACCAATTTGTTGGGAATCTTCAGCAAACTTTTTTTTAAAACCACTGTTGCCTTTTTCCACGCTATGTTTTAACTTTTATCTGTCTTCCGCATAAATATTTATGTACCTATGTTGATGTGCGAATACATGAAAAAGTATATAGATTCTATATGTCTGTTATCATAGGAATCGAACTCTTATTATTTGATATAGACATGTTCGTCTTCATAATCTATTCATACAACATAACTTTGACAGCTGTTTATGCTTTTGGGTTCATTGCCAAACTGAGCAATTCATGCTTTTTATTTTTTATTTTATTTAAAGAAACGGGAAAAAAACAAAGAAAAACTTAAATTCGGTTCCCATCACATATTTTAGTACCAACAGTAAGTTGTGCATCAAAAAACAAGTCACCTTGGCGTTTAGTTGCTCGGTTCGCCAACAGTACAATGCTCCCGTGTCGCATATTGATGGGGTACTGGTAGGTTTAAAATTTAAATATAGCATATGCTCACCAAGGCTCAATGAATTTAAAATTTAAACTTTGAATGATATCTAAAAATAAAATTTAAGAAAAATGGTGCATGCAGTCAGTTGGACATATCCTAATATTTTTACTAACTTGCATTCATTTTTATGTATATTGTCCAGCTAGCTGTCTTCGTGTATGTGCTACGAAATCGCAGGTTACGGGCAATATGCTTTGCAGTTGAAAGCTATGAAATATACAGCTGCATCCACTTATGAAAATCATTGATTTAATGCAGGATAACAACGATTGCCACTGTCCGATGCGTTAGTCAAGCAACGCAACCATGAAATACGTAATGCAAATTTTCTTTACTTATATTATTCAATCCCATGTGCGAAGCACAACTTCATGCTAGTTATTATTATTATTTACATTAGAATGAAGGTGATCTCAAATAAGTTATCATACTTATTTACTGAGCAATGCATGCGTGATTGTTGAATTGGTGGAAGAACTGGTTTCAGAGTCCGCCTAAGCTTTCATCTACTCACTGTAATAACTCCTAAAAGGCTAAAATGTCTTATCAAGTATGACAAACAGGTACAAGTAATTCACAACTAAAAAGTTATCACTGAAGTTAAATTTAGATATTTGCATTTAAATCCATCTTTGCACTACGGTGGTAATATGTGTTTATGTACTTTTATTTTCCCTGTTTAGGTATCATACCACTTGTCGGTATTGTTGTTTGCCTTAATATGTCTCTGCTAATCTAAACATCATAGTTCTTACTTATCTTGATATATTGTTGTAGTTTATATTGATTGGAAATATTTTCTGGAAGGTTTTACTGAAAACTTTAATATGGTTTTCCTACAAGCATTGCTGCAATATCTGAATCAAGCCATGAAAAAATGCTTGTGGTCATGCTTGTCAGGTATGTATTAATGAATTGACAACTTTGAATGAAACACTGATAGCTTGGCTGGCCTTGAAAGAATCGGGAAACATGTATAGCTAACTTAAAGTAATAATTTATGTAACTTGAAAAAGGTGGATGGATACCTATATTAAAACTCATTACATTAGACATGATGATTGTAACAATGAAAAAGTATTTTATAAAATTCAAAAAAGTGTCAACAAGGAATTTCAAATGGATTATGTTGCACAAACGTTTACCTTCTTACGTAGAATTATTGTAGATATCTAAGTATGAAGCTAATTGGCTATCATATGCAAGTGAAATTTCACCACACCATATCTATATATGGAGCATTATTGTCTTTGTGGTACATCGGTACCTTTATAATTTATTTCATATTTATATTTCTAGCAATAGTTAATAGATCCTGTAACACCTAGGATTTTTAATGAAAATAATTAATCAACTTAAAATGGTATTTTGATAATATCACACTAATATGGGTCCGTGCTTCACGCACAAACTGTTTGTATTATCCTAAACAGAAAGCAAGGGCGTTTTTAGAATTTCAAAAAGACACCGAGTAATTTAGTTTAATGAATTTTATTTATTAGTAGTAGAGATAAAATAATGAACACAATTCTTACAAATTGAGAAATTTGGAAAATCAGACTTCACCATCGCATCGAAAATATTTTGTACCCTAAATTCATATATAAAACGGTAAACATGAATGTCGGATGAAGGCGAAATAGATCGTTTACTAAAACACTATAACAGCCTAATATTTTCAGCCATTCGCATCCGCACGTGTCGGACTCGAATTGCTCAAAACACCGCATTGTAATAAAATTTGGAGCAAATAAAATCATCAAAAAATCACAGACACAGAATATTAGAATAACTCGCAGTGGAAATAAAATACCATAGTAGTTCATGAAGCTACTATAACAAAGTCTCAAAAAAATACATAATATCAGTTTGAAACAAATCATATAGAAATCCCAAATACATAGAAGCCACAATACAAGAGCTGAAATAGAATAACTGAAACTGGAAGATATAAATTACTAGATAAGTAGAATCTCCAATGATTTCTAGCTCCAGAAGGAGAAATCCAAAGCTAAGCTGTGAATACTCAAGCTGACCCGAGCGTAAAGAAAAACACAAAACACTCGAGTCAGGACATACATACTTATACAATGTAAACCAACTCAAGCGAACTGTAATAAATGTAAGTAACTTAAAGGATGCTTGGGATTGCCCTCTGTCTGCCGCCTCACACTCCACAACATCGCATGGCACGAACCCCATGTCGCCGCGAATCCCCCAGATCTGCTTCCTCGATTTGAACGGCCCCAACATGCTCGACCTCGTGAACTATTCACGAAATGATGTTTGCGATTTAAATCACCGAACCCCTCTGCCGTGGTTTCCCCAGTCAGGGTGATGAGAGCGGTTCGATCGGCTCTGAAGTTCAAATCAGATTCGAATGGGAAAGAATGCGGCCATTTTTCTTCTTCTGTAGATCTAAACTTTGAATTGAAAAGGAGAAAGGTCTTGGCTCTTTTGTTTGATATGAGGAGATGTAAGTTTATAACAGGAGGTAGCGTGCTTGAATAGGAAGAAGGGGACAGGATTTAACGTGCCTGCACACTAGCTACAGTGCTTGAAGAGGAGACAAAAGATGATGTTGGAAAAAGTTTTGATGTGAATAAAATTTCAGCTGATGTTGACTAGTATTGTGATGCCCCACCTCTATACCCACGCTAAACAAGAACACTACGGTGTAATGCTGTCAACTAGCACGGAAAATAAGGCTGTTGAGGAGTGACCATCCGTGTAATTGCTTTGCGCGAGCACCGATATGTCAGATAGTATAACATGCATTTTATTTCAAGAGGAAATCTGACATACCGATACAAACACAAAGCTACTACACAGTGGCTACAATAATCTTTGGAAACAAATATAGGAATAAACATAACACAAATCAGTCACAGATAATTCATATCACAAAGGCGGAAGAAGATATGAATATATAACTAACACATGAAAGTGTATATCAGAGAAGTGGTCAAAAAGATCCACAATAATACAAAAGAATAGCAACATGTGCTATACAAAAGAATACAACTATGAGTCCATATCTCAAGTGTATACAACGAAATAAACTACTAATCTAAGTAGTTATCCAAAAGTTAGAGAAATCAATCCCAAGTGAGAAGTCAAGCTGAAGCACCTGTAACATCTCGGTCTGACCCGAGTATTATTTAATAAGAAAATAATAGACGGATCAGTCTAACTATAAATATCAGATGAAACGATATAGAATAAGAGATATGACTAAACACATAATAATCACAATGCCAAGCTGTGATATATATAAGTAATTGAAAATCAACAAGAGATTAATCAATATCACAAAATCTACACAAGAATCAAAAAAATGTCATACTCCTTATTTCGTTCACCGAACCATAAATATTGACGATTGTATCAATGTCAATCACAAAAGTCAGTGACCCACAAATTCACCAATGCACAAATATTGATAAAACTTATCAATGGAAATCACGAAAATTGGTGAAACACAAATTCTAGAAATCATCTCAAGAAATCCAGAAATCACAAAAAGGGGGAAAGCCTATCACAAACGGGAGCATAAAGCTCACCAACACGTGTATCACAAACGGAACGCTAATTCCATGGTTGCTAACCATCACAAATTGAGCCGAAGCTCCACAAATGGCCCGAAGACCATGGGTTGCTACCCCACCAATTTGAGTCGAAACTCCACAAAACGGGGTTTAGTCTCCCTCGCAGACAAAGAGACATCGTACATTGCTAGTCTAAATCACAAAGATGATCGTCATGATCAACGAGAAGTGTCAATTACAATAAGCTAGTAAATATATGAGTTTAGCATCATGTCCCATAACCACTAGCTTAACTTAAATATTTGCGAACAAATTGTAGATCTCCACTAGAAAATTATCATAAGAGATTCAATCGAACAAGTCCAAGAATTAACCAACGAAGTAAACGCAAGCGTTTCATACCACTTGTTTTACTAAGTCGTTTAATTAGATTTCTCATACGAGTGAGGTAAAGGTTTGTATATACTAGTAGATTGGAAAACGGTTTGAGAAAAACGAGCTTTGTAAATAAAATAGCGTTGAAATCGTTTTGATGAAAGAGTTTTGATATTTACTACTAGTATTGAAATCTTTATATTTTTAAAATGACAAATCACA
Organism: Allium cepa; assembly: GCA_030765085.1. NCBI lineage: Eukaryota > Viridiplantae > Streptophyta > Magnoliopsida > Asparagales > Amaryllidaceae > Allium > Allium cepa. The sequence goes on from CM060929.1 coordinate 206,116,009, forward strand.
AAAATGATTGTAGAACAATCAATCACCAAAATTCACATTCGAAGACGTGAATAAAATCCAAAGAAATCGATACCAAATCCATCAAAATGGATATTTCCAAAAATCCATAAAAAGAAGTCATCAAAGTCGACAGAAAGTGATAAACACTATTTGGATCCACAAAAATCGATTAAAATAGTGAATCCACTCAAAAACATAAGAAAATAGGCACTATGCACAATTCTAGGCGTCTGGAGGTCCAATCCAAGCGTCTGGAAACTAATCAGACGTCTGGTTTAGAATCCAGACGTTTGGATTTGTTCTCTGGGAATAATCCAGAGAACACCCACACGTCTGAAACTTCAAGTCAGACGTCTGAGACCTATCCAGACGTCTGATCCTAAATTTCAGACGTCTGGAATTAGTCTCTGCCTCTTTTTTATATTCTGCGTGATTATATTTTTTCTCCAGGTCCAAACCAGACGTCTGGTCACCTGGTCTGGGCAACAGTTTACCTAGGCCAAAGTGGCCAAAATGTATCGGGAGCGATCGGACGAGCAACGACGACTAAGGATCTATTCCTAGCGACAACCCAGCCTTAACGACTCCTCAATACACCCCGAATATCATTGTCCAAATATGCATAATAGGATTTTCATAAAGTTGGACCAAAACACCCAAATTAGGAAAATTCACCAAATCAATTCAAATCGAAAGCAAATGAATATGCACAAAGGTTAGGAATTCATACCTAACCACAAAGATAGATATAGAAAAGGATGTGAGATAAAAATCTCACCTTTGAACCCAAACGATTGAAGAAGAAGCTCGAAAGCAAAGGAGAATCAACCACTCTTCAAATCCAACTCAAGAACCTTGATTCTAAGCTATAAAAGAAGAACATTCCCAAAGTTAGGTTTAGGAATTTCTGAATTTGATAAGAGAATGAGTTGGAGAAGAAGAAGAGAAGCTTACCAATGGGTTCTTCTATTAGTTTGGAGCTAGAGCTTGATTTGCAAAAGAAAACTAGGGTTTTGGAGTTTTAATTTCCCATCTCTCCCACCATTGATGCTTTAGAACTGAAAAGAGGAGAAAGTGAGAGTGAATGGGGAGGAATGGTTCAGATTTGAGTATAAGTTAAACATAGGGCTGAACCCAAACCCAAACCCAAAGTGAAAATGGTCAAATTTTTGACTAGCTCCAAATATATCAAAGTTTATATTCAAAAAGGTTGCAAACGTCATTTTGAACTCAATGGAAGTGGTCCCGAGTCCTAATTCGACCGTATGCAAAAAGTAGCTTTTCGGACTAAATTCCAAGTATCGATAAAATATTTAAATATAAAATCGACAAATATGCGGGTTGTTACAGACTCCCCTTCTTAAAGAAATTGCGTCCTCGCAATATTTAAGAAGAAGATATATAGTAACAACCATAAAAGCATATTCAACAAAAAAGAAGTTTGAAATAAGAAGTTCACCTCAAAGAGCCCGAGAAAGTAAGTTCGGATGTGTTCGCTCGATGAACTCTCTAGATTCCCAAGAACAATCCTTAGGATTTGAAGACCATTGAACTTTAACAAGCGGAACATCTTTATTTCGAAGTCGTTTGACTTCCGAAGTAATGATACGAATAGGATGTTGCTCATAAGTTAAATTAGGCGAAACTTCAATCTCTTCCACAACACCGGGCTCAAGAATAGAATCGGAATCTCGAAGACATTTCCGAAGTTGAGAAACGTGAAACACGTCATGGATAGCAGAAAATTGAACCGGTAATAAAAGGCGATAAGCCATGGAACCAATACGTTCAGTGATAGGAAATGGCCCAATATATCGAGGCGCCAATTTTCCCGATCGGCTGAAACGTACAACACCGTTCATAGGTGAAACACGGATAAATACGGGATCTCCGATAGAAAATTCTAATTTCCTTCTCCGGTTATCGGCATAGGATTTTTGTCTACTCTGGGCTTCTTTCATCCTATGACGAATAAGATCAATCTTTTCTATGGAATCACGAATAAAATCTGGACCTAAAACCAGCTTCTCACCGGCTCAAGCCAACAAGAAGGAGACCGGCATGGCCTTCCGTAGAGTGCCTCAAAAGGTCCCATACTAATACTAGATTGGAAGCTATTATTATAGGAAAATTCAACATGGGAAATATGATCTTCCCAACTTCCACCGAAATCAAGCACACAAGAATGAATAAGATCTTCAAGAGTTTGATTCACACGCTCAGTTTGTCCATCGAACTGGGGATGATAAGCGCTGCTAAAATTAAGCTTCGTTCCCAAAGCTTTTTGAAGACTCTTCCAAAATCCACTAGTAAATAATAGATCATGGTCGCTAACAATATAAGTAGGAACTCCATGTAATTTAACAATCTCTTTAATAAAGAGTTTGGCCAAAAGAGGAACGGTTCGATTAGATCGAACGGGAATAAAATGGGCGGATTTAGTAAGCCTATCAACGATCACCCATAAGCTATCATGACCTGAACAAGAACGGGGAAGGCCGTCAATAAAATCCATGGAAATCTGATCCCACTTCCAAATTGGAATTTTTAAAGGTTGCAATAACCCACCGGGCCTTTGATGCTCGGCCTTAACGAGTTGGCAAGTCATGCAACGCTTGACGGAGTTAGCGATGTCAAGTTTCATTCCCTCCCAATAATAATTTCGCTTCATATCCGCGTACATTTTGCTACTACCGGGATGAATGGTGAATTTAGAACGATGGGAATCTTCTAAAATATCTTTGTGAAGATCACCAATATTTGACACGATAAGTCTACCAAATTTTCGAATGCCGCCACGAGAATCGACATTAAAGTCTTTCAAACTTTCAATATCAATCTTATCCTTAATATTTTGGCCAAGAAGAGCCAATTCAGGATCTAGCCCTTGAGTTTCAAGAATGCGGTCTAAAAGAGAAGGATGAGCCTCAAGGCTACACAAAACAAGTGATGAGCATAAATCGGATACGCGCTCTCGAATCTCACAAGTGGATAAAATCTCGAGATCGTTCCATTCGGATATCATCATAGAAACAACTGCTTGTTGTTTACGGCTAAGAGCATCGGCGACACGATTACCCTTACCGGGAGTATAAAGGATATCAAGATCATAAGGTGCAAGAAATTCGAGCCAACGTTGTTGACGCAAATTAAGTTCCTTTTGAGAGAATAAATACTTCAATGACTTATGATCGGTATAAAGAACAAATTTATCTCCCAAAAGATAATGACGCCAAATCCGAAGAGCAAAAACAATAGCCGCGAGTTCTAAATCATGTGTGGCATATCTAGTCTCGGCCGGCTTCAATTTCCTAGAAGCATAAGCAATAACACGTTCTTTTTGCATAAGAACGGCACCCAAACCAATGCAACTAGCATCGGTATAAACAACGAAATCTTGATTCCCTTCGGAAATAACAAGAATAGGAGCATCCGAAAGGAGTTCTTTTAATTTTTGAAAAGAAGTTTCACATTTATCCGACCAAATGTACTTAACACCTTTCTTCGTTAAGCTAGTGAGAGGCACGGCAATTTTAGAAAAGTCTTTGATAAAACGGCGGTAATAACCCGCCAATCCAAGAAAACTACGAATCTCCGTCACACTCTCCGGTCTCTTCCAATCTTGAATCGCTTCAATCTTTGAAGGATCCACGGAAATTCCGGATTCGGAAATAATATGACCGAGAAACTTCACACGAGATTGCCAAAAGTGGCATTTAGAAAACTTTGTTTTTAATTGACTACTCCTAAGAGTTTCCAATACAATCCAAAGATGCTTTTCATGCTCCTCCTCGGTTTTTGAATACACAAGAATATCATCAATAAAGATGAGAACAAACCGGTCGAGGAAGTCTTTGAAAACTCTATTCATAAGGTCAACGAAATAAGCTGGGGCATTCGTCAACCCAAATGGCATAACAAGCCATTCATAAGATCCATAACAAGTACGGAACGTGTCAAAGGAATACTATCCTCAGCAATACGAAGCTGATGAAAACCGGTAGCCAAGTCCAACTGTGAAAAGACTTTAGCACCACTAAGCTGATCGAATAGATCATCAATCCGAGGTAAAGGATATTTATTTTTGATAGTAAGATCATTAATCTTGCGGTAGTCAACGCAAAGCCTAAGTGTACCATCGGATTTCTTCACAAAAATAGCTGAAGCTCCCCAAGGCGAGGAACTAGAGCGAATAAATTGCTTCGTCTCCAATTCGGATAATTGTTTACGGATCTCCTCATTTTCTTTATTGGACATACGATAAGGAGGATGAGTGATAGGTTGAGCTCCAGGAATGAGATTAATTCTGAACTCAATTGCTCGCTTAGGTGGTAATCCTAAAACGGGCTCAAATATGTCGGAAAATTCACGAACAACGTGAATAAGAGAAATAATATCTTCCTCATCATCATTATCGTCATCACGAGGATTTAAAGAATATAAAGATGCAACCAAGCTGGAATCCGAATCTTTAAGATTAATAGAAATCTGCTTAACAGATTGAGGATGTCGAAGATGAATAGTCCGCTCAGGACATAGGATATGAGCTTCATAACGGTTAAGCCAATCCATTCTCAAAATCATTCCAAAGCCTAAATAACGCATGACATGCAAATCAGCTAGGAAAGGAAAATCACACAAAATAATCTCCACATCTTTACAAAGCAAACTAAGAGTTGCGGATCCACCAACCGGATTCGCAATTCTCAAAGAAGTCATTAAAGCAACAACACTTAAAGAAAAAGTATCAACAAGCTCTTTTGATATAAAATAATGGGATGCTCCCGTATCAAAAAGAACTCGAATAGGTTGATCATGAAATAAAACAATGCCATCAAGAATGGAATGAGAAATACCTTGGCCACGAGATGTGTTGCCAGGGGCTTGAGCAACATTTAACTTTCCCTCCTTTCTGCCTTGAAGCTTGGGGCATGAAGATATAACATGACTGGGACCTTTGCAGTAGCGACAAGAGAGAGACTTTGGGCACTTGTTCGCGTAATGGTCCTTCGAACCACAATTATAGCATTCCCCACGACCAAAGGAAGAAGTCTTTGCCACTGGGGTTGCTTGCTTCCCTTTCTTATTGGGATAAGGGCCTTTGAATTTACTGGGCCTTTTCTTGTTGTTGTTGAAGCTTGGTTTAGAACCTACCACTTCAACATCATCTTCCCTATCCGCCTCTTCAAGACGAAGAGCGATATCAATGAGTTGGTCGAAAGAAACTTCTAATTTTAGAAGTAATGGCTTCTTGAGATTTTTGTTTAAGCCATAGACAAATCTCTGATTTTTCTTCAATGGGGTGTTGATGTATTCAACCCCATATTTGGAGAGAGATTCAAAAGACGCGACATAATCTACCACGGAAGATTCACCTTGAACAAGGTCTATGAAACGCCGAGCCAATGTCACTTTCTCTGCTTCTGGCACGAATTTTAATTCGAAGCGTTCCCGGAATTGCTCCCAGGTGAGATCCGCTTCAGTAATCTCAGAAATAAGAAGTTCGTACCAGTCCAATGCTCTTTCTTGGAGCATCTAGAAGCCACCTGAACTCGGTGAAGATCAATGAGGTTCATGCGCGAAAAGATTCAATCGCATGTCCTTAACCAAGCCTGGACTTCAATAATAGTCTCAGAACCTCTAAATGGCTTCCCGCCCAGGTTGGTGTAATCATTGCACAAACGTGCAAACCCAGATTTAGGGTGAGTAGGTTCCGGATAAGAACCCACTAGGTTCTGTATTAGAACCAGCTGCTTGAGCATTCGTGACAAGGTCAAGAAGTTGTTGGGTAGTCATAAAAACTCCATCTTAGGGTGGAGCACTAGATGGTCCAGCTCTGAGACGACCAGGTCTAACCATTTCTCTTCTTTAAGAAAGAAAGAAGAGGAAAAAGTTATTCTCAAGATAAATATCAAGAAAATCTTGATAGATAAAACAAGGAATCATAAAGAAAATAGGATGAATCGGTACGAAGGCTCGAATTAAATCCTAAAGCACGACTCCTAAGAAAGACTTAGGACGATGATCCTTGTTATAATATTCCATATTGTTACGAAGTTTGGCTCTAATACCAAGCTGTGACGCCCCACCTCTATACCCACGCTAGCCAAGAACACTACGGTGTAATGCTGTCAACTAGCACGGAGAATAAGGCTGTTGAGGAGTGACCATCCGTGTAATTGCTTTGCGCGAGTACCGATATGTCAGATAGTATAACATGCATTTTATTTCAAGAGGAAATCCGACATACCGATACAAACACAAAGCTACTACACGGTGGCTATAATAATCTTCGGAAAAAAATATAGGAATAAGCATAACACAAATCAGTCACAGATAATTCATATCACAAAGACGGAAGAAAATATGAATATATAACTAACACATGAAAGAGTATATCAGAGAAGTGGTCAAAAAGATCCACAATAATACAAAAGAATAGCAACATGTTCTATACAAAAGAATACAACTATGAGTCCATATTTCAAGTGTATACAACGAAATAAACTACTAATCTAAGTGGTTAGCCAAAAGTCAGAGAAATCAATCCCAAGTGAGAAGTCAAGCTGAAGCACCTGTAACATCTCGGTCTGACCCGAGTATTATTTAATAAGAAAATAATAAACGGATCAGTCTAACTATAAATATCAGATGAAACGATATAGAATAAGAGATATGACTAAACACATAATAATCACAATGCCAAGCTGTGATATATATAAGTAATTGAAAATCAACAAGAGATTAATCAATATCACAAAATCTACACAAGAATCAAAAAAAATGTCATACTCCTTATTTCGTTCACCAAACCATAAATATTGACGATTATATCAATCACAAAAGTCAATGACACACAAATTCACCAATGCACAAATATTGATAAAACTTATCAATGGAAATCATGAAAATTGGTGAAACACAAATTCTAGAAATCATCTCAAGAAATCCAGAAATCACAAAAGGGGGGAAGGTCTATCACAAACGGGAGCATAAAGCCCACCAACACGTGTATCACAAACGGGACGCTAATTCTATGGTTGCTAACCATCACAAATTGAGCCAAAGCTTCACAAACGGCCCGAAGACCATGGGTTGCTACCCCACCAATTTGAGTCGAAACTCCACAAAACGGGGTTTAGTCTCCCTCGCAGACAAAGAGACATCGCACATTGCTAGTCTAAGTAACAAACATGATCGTCATGATCAACGAGAAGTGTCAATTACAATAAGCTAGTAAATATATGAGTTTAGCATCATGTCCCATAACCACTAGCTTAACTTAATATTTGCGAACAAATTGTAGATCTCCACTAGAAAATTGTCATAAGAGATTCAATCGAACAAGTCCAAGAATTAACCAACGAAGTAAACGCAAGCGTTTCATACCACTTGTTTTACTAAGTCGTTTAATTAGATTTCTTATACGAGTGAGGTAAAGGTTTGTATATACTAGTAGATTGGAAAACGGTTTGAGAAAAACGAGCTTTGTAAATAAAATAGTGTTGAAATCGTTTTGATGAAAGAGTTTTGATATTTACTACTAGTATTGAAATCTTTATATTTTTAAAGTGACAAATCACAAAAATGATTGTAGAACAATCAATTACCAAAATTCACATTCGAAGACGTGAATAAAATCCAAAGAAATCGATACCAAATCCATCAAAATGGATATTTCCAAAAATCCATAAAAAGAAGTCATCAAAGTCGATAGAAAGTGATAACCACTATTTGGATCCACAAAAATCGATTAAAATAGTGTATCCACTCAAAAACATAAGAAAATAGGCACTATGCACAATTCTAGGCGTCTGGTGGTCCAATCCAGGTGTCTGAAAACTAATCAGACGTCTGGTTTAGAATTCAGACGTTTGGATTTGTTCTTTAGGAATAATCCAGAGAACACCCAGACGTCTGAAACTTCAAGTCAGACATCTGAGACCTATCCAGATGTCTGATCCTAAATTTCAGACATCTGGAATTAGTCTCTGCCTTTTTTTTATATTCTGCGTGGTTATATTTTTTCTCTCCAGGTCCAAACCAGACGTCTGGACTTGGTCACCAGACATCTGGTCACCTGGTCTGGGCAACAATTTGCCTAGGCCAAAGTGGCCAAAACGTATCGGGAGCGATCAAACGAGCAACGACGACTAAGGATCTATGCCTAGCGACAACCCAGCCTTAACGACTACTCAATACACCCCGAATATCATTGTCCAAATATTCATAACAGGATTTTCATAAACTTGGACCAAAACACCCAAATTAGGAAAATTCACCAAATCAATTCAAATCGAAAGCAAATGAATATGCACAAAGGTTAGGAATTCATACCTAACCACAAAGATAGATAGAGAAAAAGATGTGAGATAAAAATCTCACCTTTGAACTCAAATGATTGAAGAAGAAGCTCGAAAGCAAAGGAGAATCAACCACTCTTCAAATCCAACTCAAGAACCTTGATTCTAAGCTATAAAAGAAGAACATTTCCAAAGTTAGGTTTAGGAATTTCTGAATTTGATAAGAGAATGAGTTGGAGAAGAAGAAGAGAAGCTTACTAGTGGGTTCTTCTATTAGTTTGGAGCTAGAGCTTGATTTGCAAAAGAAAACTAGGGTTTTGGAGTTTTAATTTACCATCTCTCCCACCTTTGATGCTTTAGAACTGAAAAGAGGAGAAAGTGAGAGTGAATGGGGAGGAGTGGTTCAGATTTGAGTATAAGTTAAACATAGGGCTGAACCCGAACCCAAACCCAAACCCAAAGTGAAAATGGTCAAATTTTTGACTAGCTCCAAATATATCAAAGTTTATACTCAAAAAGGTTGCAAACGTCATTTTGAACTCAATGGAAGTGGTCCCGAGTCCTAATTCGACCGTATGCAAAAAGTAGCTTTTCGGACTAAATTCCGAGTATCGATAAAATATTTAAATATAAAATTGACAAATATGCGGGTTGTTTCAAGTATTTAAATATTAAATTCAAATTCAAATGTCTCGATAAATAAAACTTAAAATATTATCCTCCTATCGAGGCATGCCGCTAGACGTTTATAATGTTTTACCCGTATTCCAAACATAATGGAACGTGTTTCGATGCCTAGTTCAATCCTATGTGATAGATAACTTTTTTGGACCAGTTAAAATATCGAATTTTCGATTTAAATTCCAACGCGTTTATTGACCATATGGTCACACGACAACTCTGAATGCTACGGAAATTAAATCCGATAATAATACAGTATTATGGATCCAATGGAACTGGTTTCGTCGAATTCCGAGACTGTGTCTCGAAAGGCTATTTTTAAATATCGATTTAAATGATAAAATTCAAAACTGAACAAAACATTTTCGAATTAAATTCTGAAGCTCCCATTATCTTCAGTATCATCAATATAAATTTTCTAAGCCTTCAAATTATTTTTAACAAGCTGAAAATTGAAAATTCAAATTTTTACCCATCATTAACAAATTAAATTCAATAATTTAATTGCCAAATTCAAATTTATATTTGAAATCCAAGCTAAGTCATCATTCAAATATTTAAAACTAATTCAATATTTTCAATTTAAATTGTCCAAAATTTAGGGTCGTCACAAAGATCATTTGACTGCACAAAGAAGGTTCCATGTTTCTACATATGATGAGTTCTAGAGAAGGTTACAAAATCATGAATCCTAAGTTACGCCACCATTACGAGGTTATTCAAGTTGTACTACCTTGCCACTTGTATTATGATCTGGAGTTCAATAAAAATATTAACACTGGAAAAAATGCCGATGAAATGGTAGATATTCTGATATCTATCACCTTCAAAGCGCTAAGTGACAAATACAAAATCCAGGGAAATCAAGATTGGGTTATAGAGCTTGATTCATCTGCGGAAGAAAAGTTCTCTCGACATGTGATCATTCGTATCCCAAATATTGCCTTCAAAGACAACTCACATGTTGGAGCATTCATCTCTGAGGTATGCTCATGTATAATAAATTTAAGAGTAAGTGATCCACAGTTTGAAAAACTGTATATCAAGAAAGATTCAAGCTCATCAGACAATACGGAGCGTCTTTTCGTTGATACTGGAGTTTATACCAGTAATCGTTGTTTTCATCTTCCTTTCTCATCAAAAGCAGGGAAGAATCCTTTACTCCTGCCAAGCGGACGCTTTGCATGTAAGAATCTGAATGAGGAACAAGTGTTTATCAAATCACTTATTTGCAGAATAGATGCTGATTTTGATAAGTTATTAGAGCGTAAAATGGATCTGGACTATTGCAAAATTCTTCATTTTAAATCTAAGAGCAATGATAATATCACCTACACCGAGGGAGATAAGTCATTACATGTTTATAGTAGCAATATACCGAAGTCCTATTGTTCAGGAAAATCTCCTTTTCCAGCTTTGGATGATAAAATTTCATCTTTTGCCTCTCATGGAAATGTTTCAGGTAAAATCAGAAGGTGGTACTGATTTTCTGCATATGGCTACATAATTTATAGCATGTCCAGAAGTCGATATTGTGAACGAATTGGAAGAGAACATAAAAGTAATCATGTTATGTACGTTGTTGATTTCCAAAGGGTTGGCTACTATCAGAAATGCTATGACCCCGATTGTAGAGGCTATCGATCTCCAGTGCACCCAGTACCATGGGATGTATTGTCAAATTGTTGTGATATTGTGAATCAAGAAGGCAAGCCTGACTAAAACCAATGCATCTGTCAAATGAAATATTAACTACATAATCACTTTAGTCTATGTTGCTTTTGTGTATTGTTAACTAGCAAGTGCTTACACAACTGATTTTAAATTTGATAATGAAATTCTGGTAATTGATAATGAATTTGTAATGGCTAATGTTTGTAATGCTCTGTTAAAAAGATAAAAGCTTTTTGGTTTTATTGACAGTATGTTGTATCACTTTTATTGACAGTTCCACGTATGCTCTTTTCAAAAGGCTATAAATAACAACATCACTTTTATTGATAGTATGTTTCGGGTAGAAATATGCTAGTCATACTTATCTCCAGTTGTTCTGTTTGATTTGTATTCCTAGTGTTGTGTGTGAAGCTCGTGAATTAACAAATGATTTGGTTTGAATGAGGATATATAAGATCTCACTGCGGATTTGGATTATGCTAGTAAAACTGCTCCTATTTGGTACCATTTTTATTTTGTTCTAGCGACCAACGTCAGGGCTGGAGTGAATGAATAGAAAAGACTATATCTTAAAAATAGACATAAAACTACAGTAACATATAATAAAAAAATATTATGCATAAGAATTAAAAAGATATATCAATTTATCTTTTTTAACATAACTAACAATATTGTATTCCAAATAACAGTTATACATAAACAACTGCATACAAACAGAAGTAATCAAAATCATATTATAACCAATTCAACATATGAAATTATCCAAATATTCAACTCAAAGTATTCATAAAACAACCAAGCATTCATAGGACAACCAATCAAATACATTGGACTAAAACAATCAACTCAATTATTCAACTCAAATTATTCATAGAACAACCAATCAAATACATTGGACAAAAACAATCAACTCAATTATTCAAAGAACACCCCTTTCTATTATGTCCTAGTTTTTTTACACTTTCCACATCTGTTTTTCTTAGCATGAAAATCAGCACCTTCAATCCTATTCATCCTAGGCCTACCAGCTCCACGAACAGGCTTAGGAGGAAGAATAATAGATGATTCTTCAGCTTCAATTGCTTCCTTATCAAAAGTTGGAATATGATTGATCAAATGTGAATACGAAGCTCGATAATACTCAACAGTAAAGTAATTCTCAATATATTCATAAATAGAATTTCTGGTTAAAGAAATACACTTCAAAACATGCGCACAAGGAAAACCTGTCACTTTCCATTGATTGCAACTGCAAATGCGATTTTTAAGATCAACCTTTTGAGATGTTGGAGAATGAACTTCAAAAATATACCTACAAAATGTCAAATTAAAAACAGTTAAAATAAATAAGTAGATTGCATTTCCAAAAACGGACTATTAGCACTATATATATTCTTTCTAATCTATCTAATAAATAAGACCCAATTCATGTGCATTGAACTAATAGTGAAAAATAAGACTCGTAAACCAAAACAAATAACAACGGTCATACTGCTCATATTCTTAAAGATCACGGACTAATGCATCATACTCCTATGCACAACATTAGTTTTTACCATAACAAAATCTCAAAAATAAAACACTACAATGATACTTGCTTTATATTACTTGGTCCTTACATTATTCATATTATCATGAGCCTCAATGCAGACAAAGAGAAAATACGTAGCAAGTGACACCAACAAAATGAAATCATAACACAGGCTACAAAGCAAGTTGAAAAAGATAAATGCATTTATCATTTTTCGAAAACTGTGAACATCATGTAAAAAATATAAATACATACCTAGATGATTTAGAAACACTCCCCCCAAATCCTTATTCCTTCAATTTCAACAAAAGAGATTCCATTTTTGGACATAGCACACTAGTCCATTTTGATGCCTCTTCTCTACGATTAGACATTTGCATCATAAGTTTTACCCTAATTCCATCAAGACAAGCAGTAACAGGCAAACTTCTTTCATCCAAAATCCAAGAATTAAAACTCTCAGCTACATTCGACTTATTTTCACCATATCGCTTCCTTGGAAAAAAAATCTGCCCAATGATCATACGGTTCATCATTCAAGTACTCTATAACTTTGGCACCTCCAATTTCTTTGTACTTGGACATAGATTTTTCAAACTCATGATGATTAGAAGCTATAGCATAACGCTCAAGTAAATGAGCTACCCAAATACCCCTTCCACTTTTCACAATGCTAGCAATATTATTTTGCATATGATGCAAACAATAAGAATTGTGACTATTTGGAAATTTTTTTGGAATACTTAACAATAAACCCCAGTGTCTATCACTAAAAAAAGTTAATATTCTATCATAAACGAGAGCATTCTTCAGGTGTTTTAAAAACCAACTCCAACATTCTTCATTTTCTTTGGAAACAAGAGCCATCACTAATAGGAAAAAACGTGGAAAAAGAACAAAAAATAATAATTCAATGTTTATATATTACATTTGAAACAACAAAATGCACTATATTTGAAACAATATTATCTAATAATAGACAATCGCATGAACATTATACCCTCGGCCCGAATAAAAAAGGAAAAATAAATTTCCTAGAGGCAATTCATCCTTTTTTCTTTTTTCTAAAAAATTTGCTACTTGAATGTGGAGTCTACGCAGAAAGGGTAGAAATTGCAAAGATATGATACATAATTCATGCATAGAATACAAAGAATTTTATTCGAACTTCTAAAACATATATGCTTTTATCTTTTCTATATGCTGTTTAAATCGTTTGTATACCTTACGTAAGAACTTTCAATAAAAAGAAAAATGATAAATATGTTTAACATGTAGTAGTATCTATGATATATACGTAAGGCTTAATATGTTATTTAATTCTTTATCTTAAAAGATAAATGCATTTATCTTTTTTAACTCCTGTATACAGTAATATTTTGTACATCAAATTAAATAACATTAAATCTTTTACAGTGTTTGTTTTGGATAAAATTTACAATAACAAAGAGCATGGCTATACATTGAACAATTGTACCTACTTCGTAACTAGTGCAAATAGTACAAAGTAAATACAACAACATAAAAGAAGATCAAAATCAGTACCTTGATTCCCATTTTTTGCATTGGCAGCCATCAAAATACCACTTCGCCTTTTCAAAAAGGTAGCATCTAAAAACACCATAGGACGACAATAGCTAAATCCAAATATACATGCCTCATAACATGCAAAAACTCGCTCAAATTGATTTGTGTCAGAATCCACATCCATACTTGAATAACTATTCGGGTTATTTCTTTCCAATGCCTTCAAATACCAAAACTAATTCATTGTAAGATTTCTTTTCATCATCATAATATCATTCATAGCCAATTTCTTACCCTTATAAGCAAAGTAATAGCTTAGCTCCACATCATAATCTCTTCTAAAACTTTTAATGATATCCTTGGTTTTTCTTTTTGGCTCATCACGAATTTGATTGACGATTAAACTTTTCACAAGATCACTATTAATAGTTGGACTACCAAGCGAACGAAATCCACCACCACAAGTATGAATCAGGTGAATGTTTTTAACAAACACTTGGTCCAATTGCTTCAGTTTGCAAGAAGCATGAATCCTAAAAGGACAACTAGCTACAGCACATCGAACTGTCAAATGTTCTTTACAATTATTAATATATTGTACTTTAAACCCATTCTTCAAACAATAAGCATTAACTATTCTGCGGAATCCAATAGCAGAATCAAATTGTTGACCAACCCCAGTAAAAAATCCCATATTTGAATTCTTCTTCAACAACTCATGTAAATCCTTTTTTTGAGTAAAACTAGAATCTAAATCATCATCATAACCTAACATATTATTACATGACTCACCACCAACTACTGAACCGGACTTGCTACTTTCACCAACAAAATTATCCATTGAATCATTCTTCAATCGTAGAAAAAATACCAAAAATTCTTCCTTTTTAAACCAAGACAAATACAATACAGCTTGAAGATCACTATCCGTTTCAACAAAGGTAGTCTTTGATTCTCGAATATAAAAAATATCAAAACATAATGGACTAAAATTATTCCACTCCTCCCAAATCCTATTCCTAACAGAAGAAATAGAAGCATCCAATCCAAAACGAGCACTAAAACAATTGTTAATAAATCAAACACAACTATAACAGATGAATCACACCTGCAAAAAAAAATGTAAACAAAAAAATAACTATGTGAAACTGATCTTAATTAAAAATTAATAGGATAAAATACTACGTAACAAATCATTTTCTATCCCACTTTTCGAAAAAAGATAAAACAATATATCTTTTACAGATCACAAATCACTAAGAACTAAAGAACAAACAACATCAACTAATATTATTTCAGATCCAATTTCATACCCCAAGTGAGTACAAACAGAATTGACAGACAAAAATAACTGCTTTGATTGCTCAAACCAAATATGAAGTGATAGTCTAAATACTAAAATCATAATTTAAAATGAATGATGCAACCAGGCTAAATACACAGTGCTTGTGTTACCAGAATAAAAGAATACCATTCAGAAGACATTATTCCAACTACATCAAACAAAACCTTCCTCCACTAGAACAAACCGCCTCCCCTGATAAGAAATATACAATAACATCATGAACATCATAAAACATCGAACTGAGAATGAAAAACACCAAATAAAATCGAGACTCACCAAAGAACAAGCAATCCAATAGAGAAAATCGATTAGCCTATCCAAATAAAGAAAATCGCCTCACGATTTCCCGCAATTAAAGTCGAATTTGATTTGAGAAGAAACTAACGCTTAATTTTTTCAAAAAAAATCAAAGACCGCTTTGATTGCACAAGAAATGACCGCCTAATTTCCACGATCGGTAGATTTCAGAAGATACGTTGTTTGAGAAGATGAAGACGCACGCCGTAAATATTTGTCTTGGAAAATAATAATTTCAAACCCGTGTCAAAGAAAAAAATTGGGCTGTATAATTAGGCCCTTCACACCAATATCCACTTTGCAAATATATGCATATTTTTAATTTTGTTGATAAAAATAAGAGATAAAGCATGCTGGTTTCGAATTGACATGTTAAGCAAAAAGGTCCAAACATGTATTTATCGAATAACATGATAAACAACAAGTGGTATATAAAATTTCGCTAAATGAAAGATCACAACTAACCTCTTATTTTTGTAAGATTCCTTATGCAGAAGTTGGCAATAAAAATACGGATAGGAAGCAAATTGTTTGCTCTTCTGTTTTGGTCACTTCTTGTACATGAAAGGAGGTTTAGGAAGCAACATTATTACCTAAAAATACAAAGAGAAAAATATACTAAAACAACGCAACAATGAAATAAGCAAACAATGCAAAAATTATAGTTGATGTTTAAAGATTGTATAACCAAACAGTTAAAACACTTATTCCAGCAACAACCTTTTTTGCCAGTAAAAATCCAATGACAGCAATATTGATTTCATAGTGCAAAGCATTGGGCTAACATCTAGGAATTCAATTGTTATCGAACAACTGAAAAAAAATACCTAACCATGTATTGAAATCAACTCAAATTGATAAATCAATTTTACGTAAACTGGAATCAACTCAAATATACCTTACTGATCCAAATCAATTTTCTCACAAATTGGAATCGACTCAAACAGATAACACATACCGATAAGAAATAAATTACCTACAAATTTATGTGACAGAAAATTATGGAATATAGCGGATTGACTTGCAAGTAGAAGGTGGGAGTCCCTACATGGTCGACGATTGAAGTGCGTCCATTGAAGTGCGGTAGGATTGTTGCGGAGATCTCGGGTTATCTGCGACAGTCTACTTCGCGCTTGGTAGACAAATAGAGCTTGGTCAAAAATTGACATCGTGCTTCAGCTTCGTTGAGGGATCGAGCTTGGTCGAGGAATAGAGCTTTGTTGCAGAATCGTGCCTAAGAAGCCTTGAATCGTGCTTCGTTGTGGAATCGTGCTTCGGCTTCATGGAGGAATCAGCGTCATTGAAGAATCGCACGGTGAGGGAATATAGTGAGCGGCAGAATCGAGCTTTCAAAGTGAAGAGGGGTTAGCGATTGAAGAGAATTCGAGAGTGGAGAGGAGATTTGTTAGTGAAGTAGAGAGGATTTAGGGAAATTGGAAGTGAAGGGAAAAGTAAAGTATGGCGGCCGAATAATAAGAAGAGGGAAACAGGTAGAATACGACCGTCAAAATTTTATTTTTCTCAAAGATTGCGGGCACATAAGCTATCATAGACGTTAATGACCACTGATATACTTAATTATAGCAAGGCAGGTTTCAATGCCGTCCTTGGTTGCAATTAATTGACCATTTTGTTATAGTGATTAAAGCTAGTAGCGTGTCTTCTCTTTAGAAGAAACTCTACTAGCCTCGCGTCCGCTATTGAATTTTCAGTTTAAATTATCTCCAATTAGTTATAGGAATAGCGAGCTTCATATGATAACATTATGATCATGAGTAGTTGTAGGATTCAAATTTACATTCAAGTAGCTATTGGAGCAGCGAGTTTTGTTTGTTATTAGTTGAACCGCAGTTCCATTGAAGCTAATAGCATGTCTAGGACTAAAGTTTCTTCTAAATGAAATATTTTTCTATGCATTATATTATTCTTTGTATGATAAAAATGTGATCATTGTAATAATTGGTTCATTAGCTAATTCAGCTAATAATGTTTACATATAAAATTAGAGGGTAAATTCAGGCATATATTATCTTTTATTATTCTAGCAACTTATCCTACATAAATAAGATTGCTAGCTGACATATTATCTCTGTATATGACAAATATACTACAAAATAGTGAAATTCTTAATAAAAAATGGTCATCTTATAAAAGATATTTCAAAGCAATCTAAAGTATAAAATATAAATATGAATTTGTATATAGTCATAGGTACCTATATATGACATTGTATACACTGAAGCATGTTGAAATCTTGGAATATAGCCTTAGTATTGATAAATGTAATATAAAATTAAACAAATTTTTTAATTCAACTACCATCATGTGGGGAAAATAGGTAAAGAAATTAAAGGTTTTATTTTTGCTTTTTACTCCCACAAATTCATGTGTCATACGCTATATAAACCATGGCAATTGAAAATGAAAATGTGACAAAAAATAATAAGAGTATGTAATATTATTCCATTACATTAGAATAGAACTTTAAAATTAATGAAGCATGAGCATAGACATAAGCATTAGATAGGGAAATAAGTCATTCCTTGTATTCTTAATCATCTTATATCTATTCTATATTTAATCTATTTTGTATTTAATAAAGCTGAAGGCTGGTCAACTTTTTTTCCTTTTTCTTACAATTTAGAGAAAATAATATTGGATTCTCTGGTTTTCAGGTAATAGCACCAATGCATAAGCAACTCAACGTCACAAACACAATGTTCCCATACTTGATTAATACCTCATTCCCCTTGCTTCTTCATATCAAATTAGTTATCATTTGCTCTTCACCTCTTTCCAGTGTCACTGATGCACATAACACGGCTGCAGATACAAAGGAGAGTAATTCAAGGCCCAAACGAATCATCCGTGCACCCAGAAGATATTTGGATTGAAAAGCAGCACTAGGGAGAATGCAAGTTGTTGAGAAAGTTGGTGCATTTTCTTTTATTTTCTTCAATGCAATTTCTGTTAATGTATTTCTTTATTGCCTGCAAGTTTGTTAAAAAGTTATGGTCCCCTATAGGACAAGTAGGACAAGTTGTTATGAAATAATGCTATATAAGGATGTGAGGAATATGGTACCGTAAGAAAGAAAATTTTCATTTCCCATTCTTGTTCTCTACTATTTCTTCTTCTTCTTGCTATTTTCTCCCTTCCTGTCATCTGCTGCTGTGAGCACCCTATCATTTTAGTGCTTTCACCTCTGATCTCCCCTCCCTTCCTCCCAAAATATCCAAAAACAATTTTCCGCCACCATGACCAAGGTTGTTGAAGCTCTCCAACATCTCTCCCAACACCAAGAAATCATCACCTCCATCTGAGAAACCCAAACTACCCAAAGCTCCATGCTAGAAAACCAACATGCCGAAATCATCGACATCAAAAGTGCCCTTCAAGACATCAACAAATCCATTGCCGAACTCAATCGACGATTAGACAACCTATCACCTTCTTCTCAAAATAACCACACATCAACTACATACAACCCATCACCCAATACACGACAGCCACCTCTTCTATCAACCCCAACACCCACTCGACCACCCAAATGTACCTTAACCTCGTTCGATGGATCTAACCCACACGATTGGTTATTTCAAGCCGATCGGTTCTTCGCCTATTACTCTACACCGGAAGATCAACGAGTGGACCTTGCAAGCTTCCACATGCAAGGCCAAGCACTCTCATGGTTTCAATGGATGCACTGTAACAAACAAATCTCAACTTGGACGGCATTAACAACGGCAATCGAGCAACACTTTGGTCCACCCACCTTCCTCAATCCCAAAGCCACATTATTCAAACTCAAACAAATTTCCACTGTTGAAAACTATCAATCCACCTTCGAAACACTATGCAATCGTATCACCCTCTAACACGCGAATCCATCCTTCACTGCTTCATTTCTGGCCTGAAAACCCATATCCAAAATGACCTATACCTCCTTAAACCCACGATTATAGCTGATACCATTGAAGGAGCAAAACTTGTTGAACCAAAATACAGTGACCATACAAAATCGCCATACACTAAGTATCTTACCTCACAATTCTAGAAACCACAAAATACGCCTCCAGCCACTCAGTCAAATCACCGAACACCTCACATGCAACCAACAAAACCAAATATCCCAATAAAAATACTATCCCAATCCGAGATGAATGAACGGAAGCAACAAGGGCTGTGTTTCAATTGTGATGAGAAGTATAGTTTTGGCCACCGTTGCAAGCCCACTCACATCTTAATGATACTACCAGAAATTAATTCTGATGATTGTCCTTCCAACGACAACCCAGACCCATTACCCATCTCTGATGACCACCTTGACCAAACCGAAACCCAAAAAACCACCCAAGAAATATCATTCCACGCTTTAACCGGCTCCAATCACCCACGAGCAATTCGACTACTAGCAACCATAAATGGAAATCCCATTTCTATCCTT
The DNA here is from genome assembly GCA_030765085.1 of Allium cepa. Classification (NCBI taxonomy): domain Eukaryota; kingdom Viridiplantae; phylum Streptophyta; class Magnoliopsida; order Asparagales; family Amaryllidaceae; genus Allium; species Allium cepa. The sequence goes on from CM060929.1 coordinate 206,135,814, forward strand.
GTCGACACCGGCTCCACCCACAATTACATTCACCCAAAGGCATCGAAATTTCTAGGCCTTAAATCGGACTCATCCACCTCTTTCGTCATTACCGTGGGAAACGGCGACAAGATGCATAGTTCAGGCAGCTGCTATGGCATCGACGTCGACATACAAGGGAACCACTTCACCATCGATTTTCACTTGTTGGAGATTTCAGGATCTGACGCTGTTGTGGCATACAGTGGCTGGAAACATTAGGGCCGATAACAGTTGATCACAAAAAGCTCACGATGGCTTTTATTTGCAATAATCAGCCCGTTACCTTAACTAGGGTAGGCCAAAATCAGCAGGCTGCACCAATCTTGGTTCATCAACTCAAAAGGCTGGAACAAACTTCCTCTATCTCAAGTTTCCTCTATTTAGAAATGTGGCCCACAACACCAATACCCATACCCAACCAAACAAACATTAATGACCCACTCCTTCACAAACTTTTATCCTCCTATCCACACATATTTTCCAATCCCACCGAACTTCCACCAACCCGTACCTTAAATCACCACATCAACCTCACTCCTAATTCACAACCCGTAAACATAAAACCATACCGTTACCCGTATTATCAGAAAAACAAGATTGAACGACAAGTTCAGGAAATGCTTAACTCCAAGCTAATTCAACCTTCAACTAGCCCATTTTCTTCACCCGTCTTACTAGTTAAAAAAAAGATGGATCATGGCGATTTTGCATGGATTATAGAGCCCTAAATGCCATCACTATAAAAGACCGTTTTCCTATTCCAACGGTCGACGAACTATTAGATGAGCTTTATGGTGCAATGTTCTTCTCCAAGCTTGAACCCACCGGATATTCTGAAAACGGCATTCCGTACACATGAAGGGCATTATGAATTTGTCGTAATGCTATTTGGGCTACCTAACGCTCCATCCACATTTCAAGCCACAATGAACAACATCTTCAAACCATATTTAAGAAAATTTGTTCTCGTTTTTTTTACGACATCCTCGTTTATAGCCCATCATGGACCTCTCACCTAGACCATCTCCACACAACCCTAGTCATTTTAAACCACCATAATGTTTTTGCCAACATCACCAAATGTCACTTCGGGCTTACTGAGCTTAATTTTTTGGGCCATATTATTTCAGCTAAAGGCGTTCAAGTAGACCCGTCAAAAATCAAGGCCATGATCCACAGGCCAATTCCAAATTCAGCAACAGCAGTTCGGGGATTTTTGGGGTTGACCGGATATTATCGTCATTTTATTCACCTATATGCAACCATCACTGCACCGTTAACAGACGTACTAAAAACGATAAGTTCACGTGGACCACGAAGGCCCAACAGGCCTTCGAATCACTCAAATGGGCCGTTTCCCACACGCCTACTTTATCCCTCCCAAATTTTACACAACCGTTTGTGGTCACTAAAGATGCTTTAGCAAATGGCAGTGGGTGTCGTACTCTCCCAATCCAAACATCCCATCACTTTTTTCAGTCTCAAACTACCTCCTCACCTCCAAAATGCATCGGCCTATTCACGCGAGATGTTCGCTATTACCTCTGTCGTGAAAAAATGGCGTCACTACCTGCTAGGGCGCCCTTTTTAGATCTTCACCGACCACAAAAGTCTCCATGAACTCACCACTCAATCAATTCAGACCTCCGAGCAACAAAAATGGCTGACAAAATTTCTAGGATTCGATTTTACAATCCATTATCATCCAGGGAAGCAAAATGAAGTGGCCGACGCTTTATCCCGATTCACCGAGGAGGCAACCATGGCTGTTATCTCCGGCCCAACCTTTCCACTTCTCACAGAGATCCGCACTACCTTGCACAACGACCCGAAAGCTCAATCACTGATTACTCAATTAAAATCAGGTATATGCTGTAACCATAAAATTCAATTTCTCAATGATTTGTTATTTTGGAGATCTCGAATTTATGTTCCTGTCGATTGTGATTTACAAACCAAAATCATTGCTGAGTTGCACAATTCAAAAACGGGGGTTCATTCCGGAATTAAAGCCACCATTGCTTGAGTTGCCAGTAATTTTTTTGGCCAAAACTACCTCTGTCAGTTCAAAAATTTGTGAAAGAATGCCACACATGCCTTCAAACCAAACCCGACAACACTCCATACAAAGGCCTTCTTCAACCACTACCATCCCCAACCAAATACAGGAAGATATCGCTATGGATTTTATCACAAACCTCCCACCGTCCACTGGCAAAACTGCAATTTGGGTAATCGTCGATCGACAATCTAAATACGCCCTCTTTTGTGCCCTACCCACATCATTTTCAGCCCAACAGTTAGCTGCACATTTTATTCAGGAGTATGTACGGCTGCATGGCTATCCACGATCCATTGTTTCCGATTGAGACCGCATATTCACTAGCCATTTTTGGAAAGAATTATTTTGCCTCCATGAAACAAAATTGCAAATGAGTAGTGCTTACCATCCACAAACCGATGGGCAATCCGAAGTAGTAAATCGCTGCCTCGAGACTTATTTACGTGCACCGTCGGTGACATTCCAACCAAATAGACCAAGTGCTTACCATGGGCTGAATGGTGGTACAGCACCAACAAACACACATCTCACAACCTATCTCCGTTCCAAGTTGTTTACGGCCGACCACCACCTACCATTTCAAACTATATACGGAGCAGCACACATATTACTGACCTTGAAACTTGGGCTATTTATCGGGATAAACTTCTGCACACTATCAAATCAAACCTACAAAAAGCTCAATCTCGTATGAAGAGGCTCGTCGACCAACACCGTAGCGACAAACAGTTCAATGTCGGTTCTTGGGTATTTGTTAAGCTCCAACCATATCGCCAAACTTCGCTCCGCAATAATCATCATAAACTGTCCAAAAAGTACTACGGCCCCTTCCAAATCACTGAACGTATAGGACCGGTTGCCTACAAGCTTCTCCTACCACCTGACTCCCACATTCATCCAGTCTTCCACGTCTCCCTCCTCAAGTTCTGCCCCAACCCTTCCACAACACCAACACTACCCCCACTACCATATAACCATGACCTTGAGGACAAGGTCGATCTCGAAGAGGTGGGCATCGATGCACATAACACGGCTGTAGATACAGAGAAGAGTAATTCAAGGCCCAAACGAATCATCCGTGCACCCAGAAGATATTTGGATTGAAAAGCAGCACTAGGGAGAATGCAAGTCATTGAGAAAGTTGGTGCATTTTCTTTTATTTTCTTCAATGCAATTTCTGTTACTGTATTTCTTTATTGCCTGCAAGTTTGTTAAAGAGTTATGGTCCCCTATAGGACATGTAGGACAAGTTGTTATGAAATAATGCTATATAAGGATGTAAGGAATATGGTACCGTAAGAAAGAAAATTTTCTTTCCCATTCTTGTTCTATACTATTTCTTCTTCTTCTTGCTATTTTCTCCCTTCCTGTCATCTGCTGCTGTGAGCACCCTATCAGTCACCTACTCCATCTTCGAGTCCAAATTTCTCCCTGTCCAGCATAGTAAATCCTAAATATTGGCCTATCTAAATCTAGAAAGTCTCAAATTAAAATGTAATAATCCTATTTTTTCGATTTGTTTTTAATTTCCATATTTTCCTAATTTTTTCATTCTGAAATCATATATGATATTTTTAGATAATTTAATGTCAATTGTACCTGATTAGGTTTTCACCAGATATGAGATGATATTCAAAAGCATGTTTTTGCCTGTCTTCTAGCAAAACAAGAGTCATGAACTCTACAAACTTGACTATCTAATGTTTCTTTATATTATTCAAATTTTTTTGGAACTTGAGCTAATCTTTTGATTTATTTCACATGTATATTGATTCCAAATATTCAATTGTCTATGAAGTTTTCTGGATTTTGATCATCTTGGATTCACTAATTTCGCGCTCATGCTAGATTCATGTTTTTTACTAAAAAGTTCAATTTTCTTCTGATCTGGTAATAGTAAATCTATTTTGTTCTGTTTTCTTATCATTCTGAAACTAAACTGTAGCATGATTACAGACTGTTGTACATTAGAATTTGTTTACCATGAAGCAAGTATTGGACTCTTAGAATGTTCGAAATTACAATTCTACAATATGGTGACCTTATTATCAAGAAAAAGCTCTTAAGATCTTTAGTTTGATAGATCATCTTCCAAGGAATTCATCAACACCTGTTTCTTATGATGATAGGAATGATGATGAGAGGGACAAGATGATGGAAGTATTTTTCTGGAAAATGAACTATTCTATAAGTGAAAAGTAATAATAGCTCACTAGATGAGGTACACTTTACGTGAATTTGCAATAGATGTATATGTAATGTGAAAAAAAGACGACTTAATTGCTAATATCTTATAGTTTCATATCAACAAACCCTTTAGACTATTGTTAAATGCGAATAATGTAAATATTCATTTTTGTTAAATGATTCTACCCAACTCTGATCAGATCTTGAACAAAATATATTCCATTATTGGAAGAAGGCAACATTTAGCCTTTATAATCCTACATTTAGGTGTGGAATTTGTAAATTTAAAATGTGTTATATTCCATATAGGGCACAAATATTCAGTATCCCGTGTGATTTATTTTCCTACGATCTTCTTATGTTCATTTGTAGTTGTCTATCTACTACATAAGCTTGAGTATATTAAGTTAATATAATAACTGAAAAGTACAGATTCCATCCATTTTATCGATTAAATTATTAAAACCTTAAACCATATATTGGCACCATTCGACTCATAATTTGATCATGGTAATTGTGGTATGAAGTCTCGATTGAAGTGGACTTCAACAATTTATTAGTGATCATATACATTGACGCCATTCTTCTAAAATGTCTTACATAATTGCATGCTCTTCATGTTGTCATGTTGTCAATGTTGTCAATGTTGTCAATGGTGCAATTTATTAGTGATCATATACTTGCGATTGCCTTTAAATATCATCCTTTTATAGCTTAATAGATCAATGTGAGAAAGCCTTGAAATATAAACCTTTGATAGCTTAATCAATCAACATGCGACAAATTTTAAATGTCAACCTTCGATAGCTTAATCAATCAACTTGTGATAGCCTTGAAATACCAACCTTCCATAGCTCAACTAAGTCAGTATGCGATAGCCCCAAAATATCAACTTTTGATAGCTTAATCAATAAACATGCAGTATCCCTGAAATATCAACATTCGATAGCTCAATAATTCAATAAGCAATTGTTTTAAATCACCAACCCACGATAGCTCTACCTTTAACTTTATCATGCACTGATTTAATTTGCATCAACTTTTGATAGCTACATTTGTCAATTTACGATTGCTTTGGTCAACTCAACTTTTGATAGCCTTATTTATATTCAACTAGAAATTACTACGTTATTCTTCAATTCACCACGGCTCTTTTGCTTATCAACTTGTGATAGCCCTCTTTCATTAATTTGCGATGGTCCTACTCATATCATTCTACAGTAGTTATATAATGCCAACTTGCCATGGTTTATTGCTATCAGCTTACCATAGCATGTTTCTTATCAATTTGCGACAGATCCGCTTCAATATGTGATGACTAATCTCAATGTCTAATAGCCTTTATTCCTCAATTTGTGGTAGTTTCAAAGTGCAATCTTTTTCACATCTTGTCCATTTTTGGATATTTTGGATGTAACACTTGTCCCCTCTCCTATAAGAAGATTTAATATGCTTTAACTTAAGAAAATTTCTGTTCTTATTTTGTTTTTTCTCTTCTCAGGCTGTCAACCTTCTAGTTGTGCTTTCCATCATTGTTCGTTTGTGCTCCTTGACATGTAATAACTTCTGGCCTCAAGAATCTTGATTTTTCAGCAAGTTGCTTTATTGAAGAGATTTTAAACACATAGAGGTTTTTACAATATATTTATATTTGTAACAATCATTTTATTGAAAATGTTCTAAGGGTTGTACAAAAAGATTTACCCATCCCCCTCCCCCAATGGAAAAAAAAATCCGTCGTTGCTCTAATTTTTTCGGTGACCAATTATCGTTTTTTCACTAGAACCAATTGAAAATGGTTTTTGCTGAACCATCATCGCCTTTTCTTATTTTTCAATAAGTTGTTGATGAATTTTGCTATGCATGAGGAGTAAAATTGCAAACCATTTCATTTTGGTGGAGTCTTCATAACAGTTTTTTTCTAGGTAAAGTCATACTAAAATTTGCCTCACCCACATCAATTATGAAGTCACTTTAAAGTGTTGTTTCTAGAATGATCCATAACAACACATTTGTATGCATTATACAAAATTACTAAATACTAATATTGCTAACCATATATTACAAAAGTCATAGCAACATAAACGTAAAAAGGGCATAACATGGAGATTGTCGTTAATTCTTTTTCGATGTTGTAAATATGTCTCAGGCTTTATCCCGATTATCGGACGAAATATGAACCCACAACTATTGGGGGTTTTCAACTTTTTTTGTTCGAATCACTTCTTCCTTTAGTCATCTGCTGCTTTTCCGAGGTTTACCATTATTACGTTGACTATGTGTCATCGGTTGAGCTCGTATGGGTCCCACCGCCAGCTGTTTAAACTAGGGATGACAATTGAGCAGGTTAGGACCAGTTTTTCATGCCCTAAACCTGCCCTGGGTTTTTCAAACACTGACTCAGACCCATTCTGTAGATTTAGTGCGGATAAAGATTTTTACTCGGAACCCGGAACCGGTTCGAGTCAGGATAGACCCACCCCGCCCGAAGACCCGATGAGACTTTATATGTTCATTCAGAATTGTATATTAATGTACATATATTTATTTATTTTATTTGTAAGAGACGTTCGCTAAATGATATTGAATATAAAGCACTAACATATCATCATTATAATAGTAAAGTGATTTTATGATATATCAGTAGTATGTGTCGGATTAGGACGGGTCATTCAAGCCCCAATCCGAACGTAGATCCGAAGCTTCCAAGAGCGGGTCATGGGTCCACCCACTCTGACGACCCAATGGGACGGGTCTTAGCGGGTCAAACTAGGGTTGGTCTACCAGTTTTAGACCTTAGATCTGTCCCATTGTCATCCCTAGTTTAAAACATGAAGCTAGAAATGAATATGGTAGATAAAATAGTAAAGAGGGTGATTTGTAATGCAATCAGGATGAACTTGAAAAAGAAAACAGTTTGTTTTTGTATGATCGAGAAAAGGAGAGCCAGACATTCGAGAATTGAGAGTTTCTATGTCTCTGTTATGATCAATCCCACAATGATTCCTGATTAGTTTGAGTAGCAATATTTTGTAGAGTCACAAGTTTTATGAAAGTTTTGATTTTTGACAAATAAGGCGATCGACAAAACAAGGTTATGTTACTATAGATTATAGGTTGATTATTTGTATTGTAATAGTTAAAAACTTGTTAAAATCTATCCTCAAATAATCATGCACCTCAATATAATCGATATATATACGTTTTATAGCATTGCACATTCATTGTGCAAATTAACAGGAACCGGTCGACCGGTTAATAATCATACGGTCGACCGTTTCTGTGTAAAATGCACAATGAACGTGCACACATGCACATAACGTATATATATTTTAAATTTCTGTCTACTGGTCACTTTTTAACCTGTCGACCGTTTTTGAACAGAAAACAATTTTTCCAAAAGACACTTCTCTTCTCCAACGGTTGCATCTCTTAACCTTTCACCAAAGATCATATCTCTTAATGGCAAAGAGTTGCAACCATTCTTATCTATATAAACTCATTCAATTCGTTGATTAAAAAACAACGATTTCATATATTCTTTTAATCTAATCTCTGATCTTAATTCTGTATTATAAAAGCTCTAAATTATTTATTGAATCTTTGAAACTATTTCATATCCTTTGATTCAATAATATACTTTCCTTAATCTTTTCAAAACATCATATCGCATACTTTGAGGATAAGATTATAGGAAGGGTGTACTGCTAGTGACAAATCCGTGTTTTCAAGAACACAAGTTGTCAACAACAATTGTATTTGTTCTTTTGTTGAAGTCCTCTGTGTTGTAAGAGGCAAGTGTTGAAGTCCTCTGTGTTGTAAGAGGCAAGTGTTGAAGTCCTCAGTGTATTAGAGGCGTGAAATCCCGTTCGGTTGTTCGGGTGTTGTAAACCTGTTCCTCCGGGTGAAGCGAGGTAGTTAATAGTGAAAATCCAGATAGAAGTCTGGGACTGGACGTAGGACGGTGCTCCGAACCAGTATAAAAATCTCTGGTGTGATTTTTCTATTTTTTTATTTACTATGCTATTATCATCTATTTCCGCATTTGTATTGTAATCCATATTACACGATCCGTGTATACTATATTAGCACATATAATTGTATACACACCGCACTTACATTTGGTATCGGAGCACGGTCATCATATAACCGTAACACAGTTATTTGATATATTATAGTAATATGGCAAATAACGTAAGTACTAGCACTCAAAACACCACTTACACGGAGGGTCAATCGACACAAAGACCTCCATTTTTCAATGGTCTTAACTATAGTTATTGGGCAACACGTATGTCATTCTTTATGCAATCAAATAGCTATGATGCTTGGAATGCCACTCAAAGAGAAATAGTGAATCCAACAACTGATTATTCAGAATGGACTGCAGCTGAGAAAACGGCAGCAGCCGTAAATGCAAGAGCAATAAATATGTTGTTCTGTGCATTAGACCAAAATGAATATAACCGTGTTAGTATCTGCACTACTGCATATCAAATTTGGCAAACACTAAAAATCACTCATGAAGGTACTAACAAGGTTAAACAAGCCAAAATAGCCATGCTAAAAAGTCAATTTCAAATTTTCAAAATGAAACCAAATGAGACAATCAATGACATGTATTCACGGTTTCAAACTATTCACCATGCACTTATTGGCTTAGGACAAAAGTATTCTGATTTCGATGTTGTTTCAACAGTCCTACATTCTCTGACTAGTGAATGGGAAGGAAAAGTATTAGCAATCGAAGAAGCTAATGACCTTTCCGTCATGAAGCCAGATGAATTGATAGGAAATTTAATGTCCTGTGAAGCAAATTTGCAGGCTAGAAAAGAACAGAAAGAAGAAAAGAAAAATGTAGCATTTCATGTTGAGAAAGATGAAAATGAATCAGATTCTAAAGATGAAGATTTGGCATTCATTGCGAAAGGATTCAAAAAATTCCTAAAATATCGAAAAGCCAGTCGTTACAATAAAAGGAAACATGGATCAAACAAACCATCTTCATCTGCTATAGAATGTTTCAATTGCCACAAAAAGGGACACATGCAGAAGGATTGTCCAGAACAAAAGAAGAAGTCAGAAAATGACAAATTCAAATATAAAAAGGACAAATCTAAGAAACGAGCTTTCTCGGTAACATGGGATGATTCAGAGTCATCTTCATCAGAAAGTGAAAGTGATTCAGAGAATGAACAAGCTAATGTTTGTTTTATGGAAACAGAAGATGAGGTACAAATTCCTACATTTGATGAATTACTTGATATTAATGCTGAATTGATAGTCAAATATAAAGACATAAAACGTCAATTAAAAGTAGTCAAAGCAGATTTAAGTAGAGCAGAGCTTGAACAAGATATGTTAAAAGATGAGAAGAAAATATTAGAAGAGGAACTTGAAAATATTCAAGAATCATCATCTAATGTTGATTCTCAAATATCCCTTTTGAGTCAAGAAATAGAAACTCAAAAAGAGAAAAATAATGCTCTCACTACTGAAAATCATGAGCTTAAAGCAAAAGTCAAAATTCTAGACCTAGAAAAAGCTAGCTTACAAACAAAGTTTGATGACATTACTCAAAATGTTTCTAATTTTAACAAAGGTCGAGAAAACTTGACAAAAATCATTGAAAGTTCACAATCTATTTCAGATAAACAAGGATTGGGATATAACAAACAAGAAACCAAGAAACATCTTGGAAATAAAAGGAAAAAGAAAGTACAAAAAACTGAAGCTAAGAAAAATCTTAGTTTATTATATTCCAAACCAAAACCAGTTGTGAAATTTCAAAAGAAAAATGTCAAGACTATCAAAATATGGGTTCCTAAAACAAATAATAATTTGATTAGGAACAAATACATTCAGCAATTCATGAATACTGTGCATTTTAATAACAATTATATATATAAAGGGGATACCGGACCCAAATGGGTTTGGACTCCTAAGACCTAACTCTTAGGACCCTATAAAAAGTGGGTACCATGGACTTAATTCTATTTTTTGCAGGTCCCACTTAAGAAAAGAGGAAAGTGGATATTGGACAGTGGTTGCTCAAAGCACATGACAGGAGACAAGAGTTTATTAACAAATATTACATATTCAGATGGTGGCTCCGTCACTTTTGGAGACAATTCAAAAGGCTATATCATCGGCAAAGGCGATGTAAGCAATTGCGGAACATACATTTATAAGAATTCAAAGAGAAAGAGATCACGTACTCAGGGGGAGATTCAGATTTTGCAGATATATATTGTCATCAATCAAAAAGGGGGAGAATGTAGAGTCACAAGTTTTATGAAAGTTTTGATTTCTGACAAATAAGGCGATCGACAAAACAAGGTTATGTTACTATAGATTATAGGTTGATTATTTGATATTGTAATAGTTAAAAACTTGTTAAAATCTATCCTCAAATAATCATGCACCTCAATATAATCGATATATATACGTTTTATAGCATTGCACATTCATTGTGCAAATTAACAGGAACCGGTCGACCGCTTAATAATCATACGGTCGACCGTTTCTGTGTAAAATGGACAATGAACGTGCACACATGCACATAACGTATATATATTTTAAATTTCTGTCTACTGGTCACTTTTTAACCTGTCGACCGTTTTTGAACAGAAAACAATTTTTCCAAAAGACACTTCTCTTCTCCAACGGTTGCATCTCTTAACCTTTCACCAAAGATCATATCTCTTAATGGCAAAGAGTTGCAACCATTCTTATCTATATAAACTCATTCAATTCGTTGATTAAAAAACAACGATTTCATATATTCTTTTAATCTAATCTCTGATCTTAATTCTGTATTATAAAAGCTCTAAATTATTTATTGAATCTTTGAAACTATTTCATATCCTTTGATTCAATAATATACTTTCCTTAATCTTTTCAAAACATCATATCGCATACTTTGAGGATAAGATTATAAGAAGGGTGTACTGCTAGTGACAAATCCGTGTTTTCAAGAACACAAGTTGTCAACAACAATTGTATTTGTTCTTTTGTTGAAGTCCTCTGTGTTGTAAGAGGCAAGTGTTGAAGTCCTCTGTGTTGTAAGAGGCAAGTGTTGAAGTCCTCAGTGTATTAGAGGCGTGAAATCCCGTTCGGTTGTTCGGGTGTTGTAAACCTGTTCCTCCGGGTGAAGCGAGGTAGTTAATAGTGAAAATCCAGATAGAAGTCTGGGACTGGATGTAGGACGGTGCTCCGAACCAGTATAAAAATCTCTGGTGTGATTTTTCTATTTTTTTATTTACTATGCTATTATCATCTATTTCCGCATTTGTATTGTAATCCATATTACACGATCCGTGTATACTATATTAGCACATATAATTGTATACACACCGCACTTACATATTTTAGGCGCTGTCTGGTTTAATTTTGTGTTTTATGTTTTGCGTTCTCAACATTCAAAACAAAAGAATGAGGATAATGGAAGAAAAATAAAAAATTTAGGGACTTACGACGACAGCGGAAGGACGGCGGATGCGACGAAGCGACGGTGAAAGCGATAATTATTTCTCAAAATACGAAAATTTTCATTTTATATGTTAGCATTATTTTTCAAAATTGTTGTTTTTTAAAAATACGTACATCGTGTATACGATTTTTGGACAAAAACACAAAACTAAAGATAACGAACCAAACATGAGTTTTTTCGATATTTTCTAGTTGCAAACTGGGCCTCATCCTCTCTTTATTATCCAATAACAAAGCGAGTTATATGTCTAGTCCCGTAAAGAAGATTGGTTTGTAGATTCCAAAATAAAAATGGAAAGTTATGCGAAGAGAAATTGGTTATCTTTAATTTTTGGAAAAGACAATGCATGCGAAAGTTCTTCAAAATACACCGTCCTTTACGGTTGTTTTTAAAATACCACTATCAACGCTTAGGGTGGTTGAAGGACAAGATGTAGTGGTTTAACCTTTGGATTTGATTTAAGATTTTGACAAAAAAGGTCGGATTATTTACTTCACTAGTTATCATAATCCAAAAAATCGAGATCGTTTTATCTCATAATCTCAGTTCATTTAATCCTTCTTCCCCAAACATGGAATTAACTTTCTGTAAATAAATCAAATCGTGGATATCTTCTTTTTGTCATCTCCATTTTCTCTAAAATTTCTATAAACAAAGTTAATTGAATCGATAGAGCAATCGGATCTGTGGCGCAATGGTAGCGCGTCTGACTCCAGATCAGAAGGTTGCGTGGTCGATTCATGTCAGGTTCAAAACTTTTACATCGTCCTTTTACTTCTTCCCGGCTGCCACGCTGCTGCTATTTTTTTCCCCCTTTCGCTATAAATAATTCTACTCACCACAATTGTTTTCCCCAATCTATAATATCGGCTTTTAAAATTCCAAAATGTCAAATTTTAGCCGAATCCTAAGCAAGGATCCAGATTATGTGCAGAAAAGGTTTCTTTTTCACCTGGAATCCTCTTGCGGCTTTGCAACTCCAACTTCGTTCGCTTTAAGTGATGTTTTTCCCCTCTTTCTCTTACAGCTGCAGATTATGTGAAGAAGATTCAGTATTCATTTGCCATAGTTATTTTCTCTTCCGCCTTACCGCTTATAATAACTAATGTACACAATCTCAAATTTGGGCTGGATTTCCTTGTTAAATTTCAGAAGCCTTGATACGTCGCCAGGTTTGTACAAATTATGTAAAGGGCCAGTATGCTGCACTGTTAGGTATGTTGTGAAATAATAATAAATCTTAACCCTTAAGACTTAACATTAGATTCGGTCCTCTTTACGTTTCCAATATATATTGCAAATTTCTCACTTGTGAGAGGAAGGTGTGTGGTTTATGTTGCTTATTATACATTAGTAAGACAGGAAGAATAAGTCCCAACTCAAAATACACGAAGTGTCTGGTTGATATGATATATAGAATAGTTAACAGTCATCATTTTTTTCTCTCTATATTTTGGATATTGGTTGTGAATATTTTTTTTGGCTGTTCATGTTAATGATTAGCTACGTAACATATATTTAGTTTTGCCCCCTTGTTCTTGCCTATGACCATGAGGCAATCTCAACCCTTTTTTTATAGTGGATGTGAATATGTCAAAATATCAAGAAACCTTCAGACACGAACATTACTTTTATTAGTTTCTAGTACTCATGCCCATGGGATGCATGTATACCTAGAAGAAACCATTTCACTCCTTTAAGATGGATATCATTTGCTGTTTCAAATTAAATGGGCATATATTGCTCTGAAATTGATATCCATGTTTGTATAGAAGGCCTATTAGTAAAATGAGTCTTATGAATTTGTCTTATTAGATACAGGGGTAAATGACAACTGTTTAAAGTACTTTTTTTTAATCTTGTTTCTGTGGGGAGTTTTGAGTATCAAAACATTACAGAAAACATTATGCATCAAAACATCAAAACATTCCAATATGTGGGAATCTATCTTCAACTGATAATTGTTGCTGTTATTATTATTATTTATACTATTATATTATTATTGAGTCTCATTTCAAGTGCGTACAAGCAACCTCAATATTTTGTGAAACGAAGCGTCGCATTTTTTTCCTTCTCTCCGTTTCCATCTCTCCGCTTCTTGCTTATACTCCAACCTTTCTTCGACTCTGCAATCTCGTCTTCCCCCTTCTTCCTTTTTCCTCCTCTTCAATATCCTCCAACCCTAAACATTCTTAATCGTTTTCCCTTCTCTTGCCTCTTATCCAAACCTAAACATTCATTTCCCTTAATCGTTGACATAATTCAAATTAAGAAACCATATCCTAAGACAAACACGGATCTCTAACCGTGGGCGACTTCTCCGCCCTTAAGGCGGACTTGGATTACGGCAGCAAGGAAAGTGGCCCCCATGGAGCCATTCAAATCAGCAATAATCGGGTCCAAATCTGCCAAACCGCTATCGTTCGAAGACGTTTTCAGTTCCTCCAAAATACCAAGAAATAGATCAAGTTCTGGTATGATTTTTTGCTACTTCGATCTTTTTTGATGTTTTCGAACCTGATATGTCAGTATTGTCCTTGAAAATTGTATTGAAATTTAATATCATTTTCCTTCTTTTCGTTGTATTCTTTTCTGTTTGATGCAGTAGTGGAACTACTATTTGTTGACACTCCTGATGAATTTAGGTACAATCTGATTGAAGAAGCAGTCGCACTGCGTATTCAGATATTTCTTTCTATTTTAGGTAAAATTCTTTTATTTGGTTTAATTGGTCTTTCCATTTGTGTTATTTTTCTATGTTCATTGGGTTCTATCTTTGCAGGAATATATAATTTGAATGCTTCTTATTTTTATCCTACTTCATCATTTTATATTGCAAAAAGTATTTTTATTGTTTAATCAAGGAATTTTCAAGGTGAAACAGCTTGGTTTTGGATCTTTTTCCCATGCTTAGTTACTATTTACATTGACTTTTTGATTTGCTATAGATAATGGAATTTAGTATATACATTTCTAAAAGGCTGCTTAGATTATATTTTGGCTCATGTTTTGCTGCTGCTTGATTAGAACTTGTGGTTTTTTCATAAATATGAAAATCAAATATGTACATTTCCAACAAGCTACATGGATTTAATTACAATGGCTAACTCTATTTGCCCGTTTGGTATGTTGTTTTTACGTTGTAAAGTTTATATATCATAAATCATTTTATTTAACCGAAGTAGCTGATGTATCCGTATATTTATTTATTTATACCTATGTAAGCAGCAATGTGATTTTATATATTATCTTTTACCATAACTTTACTAATACACTAGCATAAGTGTAGCAACATACATACATTATAAAACAACAATAATAAAAATCACAATGTTTTTGAGGAAAAAACTACTTTATGCTGGTAACATAAAATAAACCTCTTCTCTTTATACTTATTATATATGTATCTTATAGTCCATCGTGAAATAAATTGTTATAATTTGATGAGATTACTGGGTAGACATTAACAGGATGTGGTTAACATATAAAATTTATATCTGTTGATTTGGTTGCTTAATCATGAGTTGTTCTTGAAAACTCATGAAAACCAGCGATGAATACAAATTATCATTAGCAGTAATTGGGGCCTAATCAATGACATATAACTTCCTATAACCAATGCATTTACCACATGTATTACGCCCATCATATTTTTGCTCATACACACACTAGCTATCATGGTTCTTTGGAAAAATTCTTAATCAATGTGGAACCAAACCAATTCCTTTTGTACCTAAAAATAATGGTAAATAATGAAACAAACTTTGTTAATCCATATTATAATGCATACACAAGAGAAACACATGGCACCCAAATGATGTTGCTTTTGAACACACAATTAATTAGGTAAAGATACAAAAATATGTTGATTTGACAAAGTAATTGCTAGAAATTATTTGTTTCCATTAATGGGAGCAATTATTTGTTTCCATTCATGTCCAGTTTTTTCAGAAGTTAAACCATTTCTTTCTCGCTGCTTCCATTAGATTAATTGTACATTAGTTGGGTTTCTGACCTTTTTTCATTCACTCTGTTATGATTAGTATGTATTTGTGATTAAACATGACGTGTCAACCATAGGGAATGTATATCAATACCATGCCGGTTATTGCTCCTTCCACTTTTTTTTGTATTATTTATGACAATGATGTCCTAAATGCTTAGTTACTATTTAAACCTAAAATAATACATTAATCGGCATGATGTCAACAACCACGAATGTGCATTCTAATATGCTATAGTATCCTATACATGATCCTAACTATGATTGTGCGTTATGATATACAAGAGTATCCTATATGTGATTGAGTTTAATGGAAAATCAATGCTCTATTTGGTTTGGAGATAACAAATTCAACACTCCAGATTGTCTTCACTCTTCCTGGATCATAAAAAATGGGTTGGATTCAAATAAGGCTTGTGACTTTACCTAATACTTTACAAAAGAACTGAGGTTGACTGGACTTGGGTGTGAATTACACTTCTTAGGATTCTAGCTAAACACTCATTTTTACAATCTATCTATTACTTAAATAGGAAAGGAGAGACCAACATAATTATATGATGACATTTGTACCAATTCAGAAATACTGTTTTCTATTATCAAAAATATATAAATATTGAGTAAATGCTAATGTTTTCTTTCTTTCCCCCCAATCACCGTTATCCCTTTTTAATTATGCTTCTAGCATCTCCCTAATATCCTAATCGTCGCTCTAAACACTGTGTTCCACCTTGTGTCTCTCTACCTATCGAGTAATCCTACCATAGTTATGTCCGCATCCATGATCAACCCTTACTTTAACCATGAATTTGAAAAATAGGGTAGAAAAAATTCGACATCGTTGTCCAATTTTAGATTTCGAGGATTAAGCGGATTGCCGCCATCATACTCTGTCGCATCGCTGCATCATCACCCACCATCGTCAACCGCAAGCCTTGCGCAACTGATCCTTTCCTACATTCCTTTACCACTACTATAGTGGGAACTTTATCACCAAAGAAAGCCATCCTTGGCAGCAAATTACTATTCAGGTCAGCCATTCTATACAACTCATATTTGGGATCTTGTTCAGATTTGAACACATAGTGGGAACTATGTACGTTTGAATCCATAATTTCATTGTCTGTTGTTTCAATCTATTGTCACGAATGTTTTTTTCTTTTCAATTTTACTAATATGGATAAATATGAAGACATTGTTGCTTAGGTTTGTTTGCTTTGATAATTTGATGATCTTTTGTGCCAGTAAGTTTCAGTCTCCAACTAATTTATTTCACATGTCATGCATTTCATAACTTATAGATTTTCCATTGATAAATTTAGGTATGCTGTTGAAATTGGTTGCCTCAACTATTGAATCAAGATTGTATAAACCCTTAGTTGTAAAATAATTTCATTACTTTTTATGGTTGCTTTGGCATATATTCCTCTGTTATCTTAAATCCAATACACCTTTACAAACAATCAACTTTCCTATGTTTATAACAGTGTACGATTGAGGCATATTAAATTATAATGCGATAAATTTTAGTACCCACATTTACAAAAATGATATCATGTATGGTAGACATAATTTTTTTGCATTTCCTAAAATTATCTCAAGCTAAATAGAATAAACGTTTCATAAAATAATCAACTTTCCTATGCTATCATGTATGTACTAAATTTGTGTTTTCAATATGCAATGTTAATTTGATGTTATGCATTGATTTGAAGATTTGTATGCACTTCCAGTCATGTATGTAGAAGATTGAGTTTCATATTTCGTTTTTTTATTTCTTGGTCGGAGAGCATACCCACAAGATAGGTTGAAATTCATCTAACCATTATTTCCTTATAATACGATATTATTGCAGATTATCATGCCCTAATGTTCTAATATCAATTTAGTTGCATTTTCTACTAGCTTAAATCATCACCATGATTGATTTTGGAGCAGTTTTTCAAACTTCCGGTTGACTGTTTCAAGCTTAGGGTTTTCAAACAGTGAATTAGAATAATTTGCAAGTGAGAGGTAATATATCACATAGGTATGAATTTGTTGTGCGAGATTGTTATTTCATACAACTTCAAACACATTGGAAATTATTACGCTTTTTTGTCATGTCATCAACTCAGTTGCCTTTTTTGTTGTATTAAATTTTTTTGTGACTATTTTTGGGGATTTGTATGCATTTCCCCCCTATTCCGTTGTTATGGTTTCCTTTTTTAACTTTAGTAATTTACAGCTGATAGAACTTATGTACCACACCTGTATAAAGCCATGTTACACGATGTTATTTAACGTGCATTTTTGATAAATTTGGATTCGTAAACTAATTTATGACTATACTTTAAACGATCGCAAAACAAATATCCGTTAATTATATTCATTAATGATGCACCTATATTGTGCATGCTGTAAGTTTATGATTATAAATATGTGAAGCATCAACAAATTTCAAAATTACAAATATCCTCCTTTAAAGGCATTTTTGTTTTGTAATAATGTAATATGTCATAACTACAAAGTTCACTGTTTGTTGCTCATCAATGTATGATGTGTTGCTGTGTACTTTATTTACGTTGCAATTTGAATCATTCTACATTAGTTCCATTTGAATGAATTTTTGCCGATCACCATGATTTCATAAAATATCAACTAAAAGACTACTACAATTAGCATGACTAAATATGGTTATGTAGAATGTGATAATCTTATTTTACAATAATGTATGGTCTTCAATTGAAAACATTACTTAATTTTCAAATATTGTGTTCTAACAATAGAAGTTCAATTCCCTTATAAGTTTAGTGAACCATTTTTGTGAACAATTTTACCTCAATAAAAGTTAAATCTATATGTGCAGTTCTCAGTCTATAAGTAGTTCTACTCTAACATCTGTTGCTTTTGAATGCGAGTATAATAAATCTATACCAAACCAAAGCATATGGAAAACAATAAACTATTAAAGCAATTTCAGCAGGTGACTTCCCATTTTTCTTCTTTTTCTTTCCCTTTTTAAAGAGATTACTGACATCATCATCATCCTCACCTTCTTCTACATAAAAAATGCTAACACTAATTTTTTTAGAAGGCTTTAGTCCAGATAGCATGGGACAACTAAGATAATGTGACTGTAGCAGTGGCTATAGTTTGGGTTTTTCTTTCTTTTTTCGTATTATTTTCTGCATATACACCCAAACGGATTTAACTCACCTATCTGGTGGAATATTATAGTAGATACACGCCCTCCCTTTATGGAATAAACGATCCAAATGTAAATAGATAGGAGAAGTTATGTCTGTCTCCAATTGTATTTGAAATAATCTTAGAATAGAATGATCAGTCAATCGACACAACTGCTTTAAATTTGTTTTCTATAATTTACTACTTCTGTATATAGGATAATTATGTTTATTACTTCTGTATAGGATAAAATATTCGACCCATTATGTTGCTTGGTCCCTCAATAATTTACTTACAAATGACATTTTATATTTCTTTTTTCAACTAAGGAGCTTTCATATTTGTAATGAAAACTAACATTAATTCTACTTTTGTATATGTGTTTGATTATCGGTACTAAAATATTTATAGCCATGTCTTGATATTCCTATTACAATTTCATATTGTGCTATGTTAATAATCATTAAGTCAATCATCTTGTGACTTTATCAATGTATATTGATTCTTATATGTAAGTTGGGAGTATAACAAAAGAAATACAAGTTGACAAGTTGAATAATTTTATTTTTGTATGCCAAATCCAAGGTTATGCAATTGATCTCATGACTAGCTTGAAACTGGTTTAAGATACCTTTTGTTCATGCTATTTTTCTCCCAACCAATGAATCCTCGAAATAATAATCACGCTTTACTACTGGTCTGATATGAGTTGTTTTCTGTGCATTGGACTTAAATCTACATCAGATTGATGAATACAATATTATCAGACTGCCCATCATTTATGTGTTAGGGTCATACTCATTAGTCATATTCATTAAACCATGGATGAGTTTAATTTTTTTCCTATTCAAGAGCTTTGTCTTTGAGTGAAAATAGCTACTATGCTATTTTTCTTTTAATATTCCATTTATAATACGTTTTCTAATGGACTGTGTCTGAAGTTTTGGAAAGTAACATCATTTCCTTTAATTTGACATCACCAAACACAAAGTCAACTAAAATTGTGAAGCTCATTATTTTGTAATTCATGGGAGAAGTTTGTAACTTTTTGCAGATTGGTTTTGGAATGGGGAGTTATGAGTTTGTCCGAAGTGAGAGCTCATTATTTTATAATGGTTCACTGAAAAATGATGATACCATAATTGTTAGAAAAAAATGTGAAGTTTTTTTCTTTCTTTCTTAGCCTAAATATTTATTTTGTATTAGTTGTTAAATAGTTCTTTAGCTAACAAATGAACTAGCTAGTACTTTACATGGCCATATATTCGACATAGCCCTTATTTTTTGCCATTATTTTCAGTCTTCTACTTGATTTTAGGTGAATTTTCTAAGTAAATCTATATTTGGTATTGTATGTTTACTGAACAAAAATATGAAATTAAACCTTTCCCTTCTGTTTCTCAGTTTCCAAATTTGTGTTTAATGCATTTAAAGTAGTTGCTTATTTTAAGCTTCATTGGTGTTGTCATTTAACAACCAAGCACAAACAATGTCAAATAAAAAATGTACTTAACTGAAACTTTTCACTAACATTTATGGTTCTTCATAGTTAAATGATAATGCAAAATTTTGAAAATAAATTGTTTAAATTAAATTTATTTACCACCATGGTACTACCTTTCATATAAGTCAGTGGCGAACTTCAGTCAAATTGAACGTTGAGAACTTGAGATAAAAATCTGATCATCATAGATGCAAGTATAATAAGTTTACAATATTGCATGTTTGGTATCAGGTTAATATGAGGTAAAGCTTTTGGAAGCATTAGTTCTTTTTCTCTTCCAACTTTCAAATTCTCCATCATCTTAGTTTGATCCCTTCATTTCAAACGAAATTTGGTAATTCTGTTGTCATGCATATTCTTACACTTTGTTTTTAATATATATTATAATTTTATGCCACAAACAAGCCTAAAATGTTAGCAAAAAAATATAGTTAGTTTAAACTTTAGTTATAAAGGATTAATTCTATGAACATTAATTCTCATCATTATTTCTGTTCTCGACTTTTCAACTTTATAACTAATCTATAGTCAGCCCTCAAATGTTGTCATCAAGGTAGTGCTTCATATTGAATATTAGTTGATACTTTATTTATGCTATCACCAAGCATGGGGAAAAAATTATATATTGCTCCTATGGTTTTTTGTTCACTTATTTTCATTTGTTAAAAAATAAGTTAATAATGATATATGCAAAATTCAAATGGGTAAGCTTAGACTACTTATTCCATTTACATATCTGATTATGTCTCTAAATTTGAACTTTAAATGATTCCATACAAACTAAATGGTATGGACATTTTTTGGACAACTTCAAAGATTAGGTTGTTGTATGTCAATCAATCAAGGGAAGGATCAAATTTTTTATTACCTATTAGTATCGTGATCTTCACATAGATTTTATGAAAGTTGATCCACCTAGGCAAATATCACAGTACTCGTTTTTGTAGAATAAATGTAAAATGTATGAGTTCTTTAGACTAAATTGAAAAGGTAATTTTCAACAGAATTTGCATGTAACTCAAACCATCCTGTGTGCAGCAACCTTATGAGCAGAAAAGAACTAACCAGCCTCCTTGAAATGTTATAGTTGATGTTTTCATCAACTGTGTTCTACCAAAAAAATTAGTGTTTTTGCACTTATTTTGTCAAAAACAACTGTCTTTAGCACAGTCCGCTGTATTAATCTAAGTTAAGCATGGTAGTTATGAAACGTTAGCATGTTGTTTTGCACCTCTATGTAATCCATTTTAATTTCTAAACATTCGTTGCCTGTGTAGGTTGTCTGTGCATTGTTCGGGGAAATCTTCTCTCTGTTGAACCAAGTGCCAAATAGTCAAAGATGAATGAAAGTTGTCTGTCATCACAAGGGTTGGAGGGATAAATACACATTGGAGCAGAATAAAGTATGAAATATCTTTATCTTTAACATATGGTTTTGATGCATTCCTAATTTTTTTTACCTGACCACACTTTTCAAGAGAACTGCAAAAATATCACGACTAAGAATCAAGATTTTAACAAATATTACCACATAATTTTGCTCTGAACAGTAGTATGTAAATTAGTTTGCAATTTCAAATTTATACCCTTACACAAACACATGTGTCAAAGAGTTGAGTACTCCAAATTCTAGCCATAACAGATAATTATAGACAATAAATATATTTGTATAAATGTCTATTTCATTTCCTAATTTTAGGTCCATGCTTTGCTTTTTCACTATGTACTTCAAAAGCACCAAAGAAAAATACCAGCGATAAAAGATCGATTTGAAAAGTTATTTTCACATATAACATAACAGATAATTTTTTTATTATCCTTTTGAGCCAATTCAAAAATACCACACACTGCCCCTGCAAATGTTTTACAGCCTTTAAAAATAACATACTGTCCCTGCAAAAATTGTTTTACTACATACAACTGTTATGAAGGACGTGATATTTTTTTATTGACCCTGTAATAACATGCTGTCCCAGTCATTCATGTGGAATACATCCCCTGTCTTGGCAAAACCTGTCAGCCAACTTGCACCTTTTGTAGAAAACTACCGTGCATCAGATTATAGCCTGAATTCAACAAATATTATATACTGTCAGTACACCTTCTTTCTTAGTAAAGTTCACACCCAACATACCCATGTTGTAACATACTGCTGTGCAACAACTTAGACCTCAATTATCAATACAACTTTCTTTACTTCATTCGATTACTACCTTGCTGCTACACTCTGCTACTTACTACATACAATAATGGACCAGCTATTTTGTCTTCGCTTTTATACCGACAAGAATACATCTGTGGGCAGGAATAGCTGAAGCAACCACCGTTCAACTGCTTAGGATAGGAACAGTTCTCGGGGCATATTCAGCACAAAGGAGAAAATGCTGCAAGGTTCAATATAAGCTAGAAAAAAAATATGTGCTGCATTGATTTGTTGGGAATCTTCAGCAAACTTTTTTTTAATACCACTGTTGCCTTTTTCCACGCTATGTTTTAACTTTTATCCGTGTTCCGCATAAATATTTATGTACCTATGTTGATGTGCGAATACATGAATAGTATATAGATTCTATATGTCTGTTATCTTAGAAATCAAACTCTTATTATTTGATATAGACATGTTCGTCTTCATAATCTATTCGTACAGCATAACTTTGACAGCTGTTTATGCTTTTGGGTTCATTGCCAAACTGAGCAATTTATGCTTTTTATTTTTTATTTTATTTAAAGAAACGGAAAAAAACAAAGAAAAACTCAAATTCGGTTCCCATCACATATTTTAGTACCAACAGTAAGTTGTACATCAAAAAACAAGTCACCTTGGCGTTTATTGGTCGGTTCGCCAACGGTACAATGCTCCCGTGTCACATATTGATGGGGTACTGGTAGGTTTAAAATTTAAATATAGCATATGCTCATCAAGACTCAATGAATTTAAAATTTAAACTTTGAATGATATTTAAAAATAAAATTTAAGAAAAATGGTGCATGCAGTCAGTTGGACGTATCCTAATATTTTTACTAACTTTTATGTATATTGTCCAGCTAGCTGTCTTTATGTATGTGCTACGAAATCGCAGTTTACGGGCAATATGCTCTGCAGTTGAAAGCTATGAAATATACAACTGCATCCACTTACGAAAATCATTGATTTAATGCAGGATAACAACGATTGCCAATGTCGGATGCGTTTGTCAAGCAATGCAACCATGAAATACACAATGCAAATTTTCTTTGCTTATATTATTCAATCCCATGTGCGAAGCACAACTTCATACTAGTTGTTATTATTATTTACATTAGAATGAAGGTGATCTCAAATAAATTATCATACTTTCGAGCAATGCATGCGTGATTGTTGAGTTGGTGGAAGAACGGGTTTCAGAGTACTCACTGTAATAAATCCTGAAAGGCTAAAATGTCTTATCAAGTATGACAAACAGGTACAAGTAATTCACAATTAAAAAGTTGTTACTGAAGTTAAATTTAGATATTTGCATTTAAATCCATCTTTGCACTACGGTGGCAATATGTGTTTATGTACTTTTATTTTCCATGTTTAGGTATCATACCACTTGTTAGTATTGTTGTTTGTCTTAATATGTCTCTGCTAATCTAAACATCATAGTTCTTACTTATCTTGATATATTGGTGTAGTTTATATTGATTGGAAATATTTTCTGGAAGGTTTTACTGAAAACTTTTAATAGTTCAAAATATTGTACATACTTGTATGATCTATCATCCGCTGCGTGAGACTTTTTCACTGTAAACATGTTGAAGCTTTGGTCAAGCATTGAATGCTATGATAATTAGCTTAACATATGGTTTTCCTACAAGCATTGCTACAATATCTGAATCAAGCCTTGAAAAAATGCTTGTGGTCATGCTTGTCAGGTATGTATTAATGAATTGACAACTTTGAATGAAACACTGATAGCTTGGCTGGCCTTGAAAGAATCGAGAAACATGTATAGCTAACTTAAAGTAATAATTTATGTAACTTGAAAAAGGTGGATGGATACCTATATTAAAACTCATTACATTAGACATGATGATTGTAACAATGAAAAAGTATTTTATAAAATTTAAAAAGTGTCAACAAGGAATTTCAGATGGATTATGTTGCACAAACGTTTGCCTTCTTATGTAGAATTATAGTAGATATCTAAGTATAAAGCTAATAGGCTATCATATGCAAGTGAAATTTCATCACACCATATCTATATATGGAGCATTATTGTCTTTGTGGTACATCGGTACCTTTATAATTTATTTCATATTTATATTTCTAGCAATAGTTAATAGATCCTGTAACACCTAGCATTTTTAATGAAAATAATTAATCAACTTAAAATGGTATTTTGATAATATCACAATACTATGGGTCCGTGCTTCACACACAAACTGTTTGTATTATCCTAAATAGAAAGCAAGGGCGTTTTTAGAATTTCAAAAAGACACCGAGTAATTTAGTTCAATGAATTTTATTTATTAGTAGAAGAGATAAAATAAGGAACACAATTCTTACAAATTGAGAAATTTGGAAAATCTGACTTCACCATCGCATGGAAAATATTTTGTTCCCTAAATTCATACATAAAATGGTAGACATGAACTCGGATGAAGGAGAAATAGATCGTTTACTAAAACACTATAACAACCCGATATTTTCAGCCATTCGCATCCGCACATGTCGGACTTGAATTGCTCAAAACACCGCATTATAATAAAATTTGGAGCAAATAAAATCATCACAGAATCACAGACACAGAATATCAGAATAACTCGCAGTGGAAATAAAATACCATAGTAGTTCATGAAGCTACTATAACAAAGTCTTAAAAAAATACATAATATCAGTTTGAAATGAATCATATAGAAATCCCAAATACATAGAAGTCACAATACAAGAGCTGAAATAGAATAACTGAAACTGGAAGACATAAATAACCAGATAAGTAGAATCTCCAACGATTTCTAGCTCCAGAAAGAGAAATCCAAAGCTAAGCTGTGAATACTCAGGCTGACCCGAGTGTAAAGAAAAACAAAAAACACTCGAGTCAGGACATACATACTTATACAATGTAAACCAACTCAAGTGAACTGTAATAAATGTAAGTAACTTAAAGGATGCTTGGGATTGCCCTCTGTCTGCCGCCTCGCACTCCATAGCATCACACGCCACGAACCCTATGTTGCCGCGAATCCCCTAGATCTACCGCCTCGATTTGAATGGCCCCAACATGCTCGACCTCTTGAAGTATTCGCGAAATGATGCTCGTGATTTAAGTCGCCGAACCCCTCTGCCGTGCTTCCCCGGTCATGGTGATGAGAGCGCTTCAATCGGCTCTGAAGTTCAAATTAGATTCGAATGGGAAAGAACGCGGCCATTTTTTTTCTTCTGTAGATCTAAACTTTGAATTGAAAAGGAGAAAGGTCTCGGCTCTTTTGTTTGATAGGAGGAGATGTAAGTTTATAACAAGAGGTAGCGTGCTTGAATAAGAAGAAGGGGACAGGATTTAACGTGCCCGCACACTAGCTACAGTGCTTGAAGAGGAGACAAAAGATGATGTTGGAAAAAGTTTTGATGTGAATAAAATTTCAGCTGATGTTGACTAGTATTTAAATATTAAATTCAAATTCAAACGTCTCGATAAATACAACTTAAAATATTATCCTCCTATCGAGGCATGCTGCTAGGCGTTTATAATGTTTTACCCGTATTCCGAACACAATGGAACGTGTTTCGAAGCCCAATTCAATCCTATGTGAAAGATAGCTTTTTTGGACCAGTTAAAATATCGAATTTTCGATTTAAATTCCAATGTGTATATTGACCGTATGGTCACATGACAACTCCGAATGCTACGAAATTGAAATATGATAATAATACAGTATTAAGGATCTAATGGAACTTGTTTCGTCGAATTCGAAGACTGTGTCTCGAAAGGCTATTTTTAAATATCGATTTAAATGATAAAATTCAAAACTGAACAAAACTTTTCCGAATTAAATTATGAAGCTCCCATTATCTTCAGTATCATTAATATAAATTTTCTAAGCCATCAAATTATTTTTAACAAGCTAAAAATTGAAAATTCAAATTTTTACCCATCATTAACAAATTAAATTCAATAATTTAATTGCCAAATTCAAACTTATACTTGAAATCCAAGCTAAGCCATCATTCAAATATTTAAAACTAATTCAATATTTTCAATTTATATTGTCCAAAATTTAAGGTCGTCATAAAGATCATTTGACTGCACAAAGAAGGTTTCTTGTTTCTACATATGATGAGTTCTAGAGAAGGTACAAAACCATGAATCCTAAGTTACGCCACCATTACGAGGTTATTCAAGTTGGACTACCTTGCCACTTGTATTATGATCTGGAGTTCAATAAAAATATTAACACTGGAAAATATGCCGATGAAATGGTAGATATTCTGATATCTATCACCTTCAAAGCGCTAAATGACAAATACAAAATCCAGGGAAATCAAGATTGGGTTATAGAGCTTGATCATCTGTTGAAGAAAAGTTCTCTCGACATGTGATCATTCGTATCCCAAATATTGCCTTCAAAGACAACTCACATGTTGGAGCATTCATCTCTGAGGCATGCTCATGTATAATAAATTTAAGAGTAAGTGATCCACAGTTTGAAAAACTGTATATCAAGAAAGATTCAAGCTCATCAGACAATACGAAGCGTCTTTTCGTTGATACTGAGTTATACCCGTAATCGTTGTTTTCGTCTTCCTTT
Source organism: Allium cepa (assembly GCA_030765085.1). NCBI lineage: Eukaryota > Viridiplantae > Streptophyta > Magnoliopsida > Asparagales > Amaryllidaceae > Allium > Allium cepa. The sequence continues at coordinate 206,163,022 of CM060929.1, forward strand.
CTCATCAAAAGCAGGGAAGAATGCTTTACTCCTGCCAAGCGGACGCTTTGCATGTAAGAATCTGAATGAGGAACAAGTGTTTATCAAATCACTTATTTGCAGAATAGATGCTGATTTTGATAAGTTATTAGAGCGTAAAATGGATCTGGACTATTGCAAAATTCTTCATTTTAAATCTGAGAGCAATGATAATATCACCTACACCGAGGGAGACAAGTCATTACATGTTTATAGTAGCAATATACCGAAGTCCTATTGTTCAGGAAAATCTCCTTTTCCAGCTTTGGATGATAAAATTTCATCTTTTGCCTCTCATGGAAATGTTTCAGGTAAAATCAAAAGGTGGTACTGGTTTTCTGCACATGGATACATAATTTATAGCATGTCCAGAAGTCGATATTGTGAACAAAATGGAAGAGAACATAAAAGTAATCATGTTATGTACTTTTTTGATTTCCAAAGGGTTGGCCACTATCAGAAATGCTATGACCCCGATTGTAGAGGCTATCGATCTCTAGTGCGCCCAGTACCATGGGATGTATTGTCAAATTGTTATGATATTGTGAATCAAGAAGGCAAGCTTGTCTAGAACCAATGCATCTGTCAAACGAAATATTAACTACATAATCACTTCAGTCTATGTTGCTTTTGTGTATTGTTAACTAGAAAGTGCTTAGACAACTAATTTTAAATTTGATATTGAAATTCTAGTAATTGATAATGAATTTGTAATGGCTAATGTTTGTAATGCTCTGTTAAAAAGATAAAAGCATTTTTGTTTTATTGACAGTATGTTGTATCACTTTTATTGACAGTTCCACGTATGCTCTATTCAAAAGGCTATACATAACAACATCACTTTTATTGATAGTATGTTTCGGGTAGCAATATGCTAGTCATACTTATCTCCAGTTGTAACGACCCACTATTTTGGACCATTCAAATCGACAATAAAACAATACATATCTGACTTGAATAATTCAAAATACCGAATTGTTAATTAAAATTTGGCAAAACTTAAAATATACAGTAAATAAATCAATCACAGATCACAGAGTAATATAATGTAGCGGAATAGATAAAGAATAGTAGTTCATGAAGCTATTATATACATCGGAGTTAGAAAAATACAACCGAATAGTTCAAATGCAGTGAAGTCTCCAATGCAACAGATGACTTCTCTGAACCAATCAACTGGAAAGGCTGGAATCTGAATCGATAGTTGGATTTCCAAATGAAGCTCCAAACTCCAAAGGTGAGTCTCAAATGCTGTATCACTCAGTCTGAACCGAGCGTAAAGCAAAACACAAAACACCCGAGTCAGGATTAACATTCTTATATCAATAAATCCAACTCAAGTGAAATATCAACTGAAATACAAATAACTTAAAGGATGTTTGGGATAACCATCCTCTAAGGGTCCACGGAACTTTCTACAAGGTAGAGATATACACTATAACACCGTGGTCATTTCGGCTTAATTTATACTTCAAAACCAAATCTCATTTTCACTTCAAATATCTCTATATTTCCCAAAATAGTATTTATATATATTAAATAATTTATACAGTACGGTATTTTCAATTTCCTCAACATAACAAATCGTTCCAACATCAACCCGACCTTCCCATTCAAATTAAATTCAATCTCAATTTATCAATTTAAATTCAACTCAATTTCTAAAATAACCACTTAAATTTTATCGATCTCAAATTCGGATTTATAATCACAAATACCCCTTTATATTTCCATATATTTCAAAACTTTAAGTATTCAGCGTTTCATCTAAATTTTCATTCAATTTAGTTTTCTAAATAATAAATTCAAATTTAGTTCAACCTAAATTTTCATTTTAATTCAATTTAGTTGCTAAATAACAAATTCAACTACGTTGATTTCAAATACAGATCCGAATCTCAACATAAACCATTTAAATTCCAATATAGTTCAAGGCTTTAATATTTAAATGTTCTATATAACAGTTTCATATAGATCTCGATTTAACCTCATTATTATTTAGTCTTGAAATACTCCCTTATTAGATTCAATATCATTTAAGTAACCTTAGATTACATTTCGTGAAATATTCATTAAATCACTTAAATAAAAAATCCAGTTATAAAATCATCCCTTTAAATTTCCCATTCAAAAATTTCAAAGTGATTTAATTAAATAAATCCTTATTTAAATACCATTTTTGTAACGACCCATAATTTTTGATAATTAAAATTTGAATATTTAATTAATTTTAAATATTAATAAGTAAATTTATAAGTCGAATAAATTTTATTTTGAATAATTGGATTTAATTGAATAATTAAATCAATTTTTCAAAATGGAAGTTTACTTTAGAATTGAAATCTGAATTTCTTTATAAGTAGGAATTTAAGTTATGTAAAACAAAGTGATGTTTATAAATGGAAATATAACTTAAGAGATGTTGAATGAAATTGATATTGGTATCAAAGTAAATTATTAAAGTTAAGTGATAAATGTGAAATAAAGTTATATAAATGAAATTCAACTTTAGAAATTGAATTGAATGAACGGATTGAATGTTAATCAATTGAATGCAAATCAATTTAGTTAAACCAAATTAAATGAATATAAGCAAAGGAATTTGGTTGTAATTAATATACATTGATTGTTATATGATTGTTAGTTGATTGATTGTATATAATTCATTAAGTGTTAATGAAACTGGAAGCTAAAATAATTGAAATTCAATTGGAAGTTAAGTGAAACTTGAATAGAATTGAATTTGATTTGGAAGTGAACCAACTTGAATATGAATTAGTGAATATAAACTAATTGAAAATGAATGTTAGTAAAAACATCCACTGTTAATGAATAAAATGTGATTAAATTGAAAACCATTTCATTGAATATTAATGAGAACATGAATGAATATTGATGTGGTTATGGATGTTAGTTGGTTGATGGTTGAATATATTGCTTTTACTGCATTTGCTATGTTGACATATATAGTTATTATGTTGCTATATGTTGTATATTGATACTATTGTCTATATACATGGTTCTCATGTTGTTTGTTGTGTGTTTAGTAGGTGCGGATCGCGTTTGCTTTGCATTTGGAGCTCGCTTTCGCGATATATTAGCCGTATATGCTTGCTAATAAAATATAAGGTACATATCTCGGATTAAATATCGTACTTTTACACTTTTTCCCTGCGGGATGCCTCATTACTTGATGAGATGTATATTTATGATATATATACTGTCATTTTTTTTTCGGATCGAGCCGCGCAAAGGAGACTATGGCGAATTTTTCCAGAAATTTAAGGCGTTAGAAAAAATTTGAGAAAATTGGAAAATTTTGAAAACTATAACTTTGATTTGGAATTGAAAGTTAAACAATAGTAGTTGTTTTTGAAAAGATAACTAAGTATGATATGGAAAACTTAGTAAAGTATTATAAGAAGTTTAACTATGAATTATGGAAAGTTAATAAATTCTGTAACTTTTCTTACTTAATAATTTCGAGGACGAAATTCTTTTAAGGGGGGAAGATTGTAACGACCCAGAATTTTTGATAATTAAAATTTGAATATTTAATTAATTTTAAATATTAATAAGTGAATTTATAAGTCGAATAAATTTATTTTGAATAATTGGATTTAATTGAATAATTAAATCAATAATTTAATATGTTAAATTATGGAAATAATTGAAAATTGAGTTAAATATGATTGAAAATGATTTGTAAAATTTTATTTTATCATGTTGGAGTTAGAACGATATTTTAGAACTTTTAAAATCGAATTAGAAGTTAATTTGTGAAAATTGAATATTTTAATATTTAAATCGACTAGTGAGAATAGTCAATTTTTGAACAGTCTCAGAATTGGACGAAACTCGTTCCATTGGATCCGTAATAGTTAGTTATTATCGGATTTCAATTTTCGTAGCAATCGGAGTTATCGTTTGATCGTGGCGGCTCGAAACGCATCGAATTGTTTTTAATATTAATTTGGCGAGTTAAAATAGCCATTTTTCAAAAAGTCTCAGATTTTGACGAAACCAGTTTCATCGGATCCGTAATGTGATATTATTGTAAGGTTTCAAATTTCGTGTCAATTGGATTTACCGTTTGTCCGGTACAAATTAAAACGCCTAGAAAATCGTTTAAATCGGTTTAATTTAAATCGAACGTTTATTGCCATAACTCGCACAGATGTCCAAATTAGCTTTCGAAACCTATTCCATTGTGCCCGGAACGCGGGGTAAACCCTAGAAACGCTGGTTACGGTGCGTAAATCGGAGTTTGGAAATCCCGGATGAATAGTGTTCATAAATTCTCTATAAATAGACCCAAAATTCACAAAAATAAATTAAAAAAAAATTAAAACCCTAATTTATTGAGCAGCCGCCACCTACTTCCATCAATGGCCGAAAAAATGTGTCTTTCTTCCTCAAATCTCCTTCAATCCATGCATTAATACGAAAAGTTGTTAACTACAATATTGTAGAGGGCGATGAGAACTACATTTTCAACGGTGGAGATCGTGAATGGTGTTACGGATCGACGACAAAGTGGCTGCAAGGGTGACGCGTTGCGCACGCAAATCGAGAGAGGAGGAGGGGCCGAGTTTCAAGATCTTCAGGCCGAGCATGGAGTGGAGTGCGAGCTTCGCAATGGCGCATTCTGATCGACTTCAAAGTCGACGAAGAGGGAGCAAAATCAAAACCTAGTTTGGAGCTCATGGGTTTTCTTGCGTGTATCGTGTTTACCTGTAGCCGAAAAGAAGGAAGGGAGAAGGAGGGGGTGCGCACGGTTCTGATGGGGGGGGGGGGGGGTTTGGGTCCAAGGGCTAGGATTGAATAGGTTTAAGAAATTAAAATTTATGTTGTAAATTTTATATAAAATTCATGTAAAACTTTGAAAATTCATAACATTTTCATACGAGGTCGAAAACGCGCGAAACCAGTTGCATTGGAATCGTATGGACGAGCACTACGCGATGGAGTTAGATTGGAGTCGTTTGGAGTTAGTGAGAATTTTGGGTAAAATTAAACGTCCGTTTAATTTTATTCGAAATAAATCGCTAAAACGAAATTGAAATCAAGGTGAGAACTTCTCACTCAATCGAATCAGTTTCGATTTTATTTTAAATGGTTAGATTTAAAATATTTGAATGCATGTTTGAATGATGATTGTTATCTATTGATTGTTAAAATAGGCATTATGCGCCGTTAGTAAGCGGATGTTATTTATTAAAAACATATACCGCGAATATTTCATAAACAGTGAAATTGGTATTATATATCTAATAGCAATATATATATATTGGCATATGTATATATTGGAGTTATTGATTTCCCGCATTTGTATAGCGGATGAGACCCTATTGCGCCGTTATTAAGCGGATAATATTTTAAATCCCATATACCGCGATAATTTCGTACTGGAGCGGAATTGGTATTGCACTAATGTTTGTGGATGCAGGAAAACAGGTTGGAGGGATCCAACTGGATTCCTCAACAGTTTTTATTTGATTTCAGATATTTTGATATTTGATGGATTATCATATCGATATACGATATCGTTGTTGTCGTGATTGACTATTTGGTATGTAGCATCATTGGACCAAAACTTTGGAATTTTAAAATGGATTTTAAAGTGATTTTTTAAAGTATACGTTTATAAAATATTTTTGGAATTGATCCATTTTAAATAAATAAACGTTATAATTTTTAAAGTTATAAAAATTATGATTTTGAGAAATATAGTTAAAGGTTGATTTTTGAAAATATGCGGCTAATGATTTTATAAAATAGTTTAATTGGGATTTTTGAATTTATTATAAAAAGTTTAAAAATAGGATTTATAAAATTTGATTATTTTATAAATCAAGAGAATGGTGAAATTATAAAGGAGATTAAAGATGTTTTAAAATAATAGTATAAATTGATTTTATAAAGGATTTATAAATTGATATTTATAAATGAAAATATTTGAATTATAAAACGAGTTTTTATAAGTGTTTGAATGAAGTGAAAATGGATTGCATAAGTGAATGGAATTTATAAAATTATAAATGGTGAAGTTAAAAATGAAATTTATAAATAGTAAGATTTATAAATTTTGTGAAGTTATTAAAGAATATATTTGGATAAATAATTGAATCTTATAAGTTATAAGATTTATAATTATGAAGTTTAAAAGAACGATTTTGTAAAATAATCGTTTTATAAGTATTTGACTTATAATATGAACCTTTAGTTTATAATTGAGTTATAAATCGAATAGGTTAATAAAGGAATTTATAAAAGGAAGTTGTTATAAAATAAATAGAAATGGAGTTTATAAACGTTGTTTTATAAATCCGCAAACGACTTATTTTGATAAGTAAATTGTTGAAACCTATTAATGGAGTTATATTCACATTTTTGACTGTGAATAATCCTTTGAAATAAAATGAATAGAAATGATGAAATTGGTCAACGTAGTATATTCACGTTTTTGAATAGTGAATAATATGTTAAAGAAATTGTTTTGAATGTGATGTTTTAAATAGAATCAAAACGATCTAACGATGTTTTAAAATGTGTTGAGATTCGAAACCATGGATTTCAACATTCATTGTTGAAATAGACGTTTTCGAGAAATAGAAGGAAATGGTGGACTATAAGACTGTTGTTATAGTAAATGATTTCCGAAAGGAAATGTTTTGTATAGTATTGGGATTTATATATCTATTTTAATTTCGAATCCCTATACTAGTGATTTTGGGTTGTCGTAACGATATTTTACGCAACATTCGTTTTGGCCCAAATAAATATGTTAAAGAGAACGATTTCCTTAAAGAATGAAATATATACTTAGTTTCGATTTAAGTATATTGAATATTTTTCAAGTGTTGAAAATAAATAGATTTGTGAATTACTTATTAAATAAGTATGGAAATGTTTTCCAATATAAAGTGAATATTTTGAGAATTTATCTTTTTGAAGATAAATTGAAATGAATAATTGAAATCGTATATTCATAGGTATTTTGAAATATAAATTCACTATGGAATTTATAAAAGAAAGTGGAATTTGTTAAAAATAAATGTTGATTTATTTTTGAAGTGTGAAATTATATATCTTGTAAAGATATTTTTGGGAAATAAATAATTTGGAAAATTATTTGGAATCTGGTGATATTGTGCATATCCATTGATAGTTCAATAACCGACTATCAATATTTACCTTTGAAAGGTATTTGTTGTGATTTGCTGAATTTGAATGCTACACTTATTTTTAAATTATTGCACTCGTTATTCGGATTACCCATTCCGAATAGTGATACGACGTAATGGATAGCATTGAAGACAGGTGTTGAAGACCGGGTATTTGCGAAAGCGATAGCATGACCTATCGATTGTCTCTGCACTGGGTAGCTCCTGGCATAGAGATTCCCTAAGTGATGGGAAATCCGATCAAGATTGTGAATATACGGATTGCAAGGACTTCTTTGTAAGTGCCTTCGGTTCTGTTCGATCCCGGAACAGACTTGTATGGATTGTATGTCTGACATTACAAATTGAGATATAAAGCAGATTTCTTTCAAATATATTTCTGTTGGGGGCGGAGAATTTATTCTTTTAGCTTAACACCCTTCTCTGAGACGTACGAGCTCAGAGGTTATGTAGTTGAAGGTTATCAGCGATATATTCCCAATTTGGTAATGTGACATGCTGAGTGTTGCTGTGAAATGATCATTGTGTTGATTATTTGTGATAGGATCATTTGTTTAATCGTCTATCCTGGTGATCATTTCTATGATCATTTGTTGACCCAAAGCATGGCTTTTGTATAAAGTATGTTTTTGTGGACGTGACTTCGTCGAGCCTCACACCTCGGGAATGGTCAAAACAGGAAAGATGCGGCAAGGTTATGAGGGGTAGCGCCCTTTAGGATATGTGCATTTCCTTCTGGAAAAGGGTGGTATCATGGTATGGAACCCAGATATTTACTCATGTTGAAAACACTTTATGATTGTGTGAATTGATTACGAGCGCTCGGTGAAAGGTCCCAAAGGACCGGGGGATGGCATATTCGGTCAGTTGTTACTCAGTTAGGGGTAACCCGGCCTTGTGTTGGCAGAGATCCGGTTTGGTTCTCGGGGATGTCCATCCAGAGGCATTCTCATGTGGCAATGGGAAGTTCCTTGGCCTGATCATTCATTGGAAATCCAATTCCCAATACGAAACTTTGTACGGTATTAGTTGTAGAACCTGCCATTTACTTATGGCGGTCACCACTGTTTAGATGGTAGCTATAGTAGGCATAGTTCGAAATGTGTATGCTGGCTAAGATTTATATTCTACTTTCGAAATGAAATTTTCCCTACACTATGCACTAGTAATAATATCAAATGTTCTTTTTAATGCGTATCAAGCATCTTTGACTATCATAAGGAGAAATCTCCTCCGCTTCTGCGTTTGCATTGTGTGTGTGTGCGGGAGGCCTTATGGTGGTCTCATTTTTAAAAGCATTGCGAATTGACTTTAAAAATATTCCTCTATTTTGTTTTCAAAGATAAATAAACTGTTTTGAGTTCTCACACCAGTCACATGACTGGCTCGGAGTTTGTTGTTTTCCTTTCTAAACTCTGGGTGCCCACCAATTTCTACACGGGCAGTTAAGAGTTAGGTTTATCAGGATATTCTGGATATTCAGGAGTTTCTGGAGGCAAGCTGGATGGCATGGCGTATTACTAGTTTATATAGTATTTCTTTTCCGCTGTTTGTTGTTGTTTGTTGTTGTACACTCTGATGTAATGATGATATAATGTGATGTAATGTAATAACTGATATAGTTCTTTGTTTAAAGATTATTCATTTATGTATTATATGTTGTTCCGCTGCGAATTGTGAGATTCTGTTGTTGTTCAGTTGTTTTCTTTCTGTTCCGTTCTATTTTCTTTTCTCTCTATTTTCTCTCTTCTTCTCTCTTTTTCTTTCTTTTCTTCTTCTTAAACCCTCAGTGTTCGGTTTTCCGGCATCCGACGGATTGGCATTCGATACAGTGGACGTATTGATGTCGATATTTGGGAGTCGAAGAATTGGGTCCTGACAATGTGGTATCAGAGCATATGGTTAAGCGATAACCATGGTTCTGTTGGGTAGTACTCATTAGAGATAGAGTCAGTAGTACTCTAGAATGAGTTTGAGTGTAATAATAGCTATGAGAGCGTATTTGTTAGTGAATATAAAATTGTTTTATATTGTGATGATTGGTTTGTTGAGTGGCATATGAACCTTCGTCAGCACGGTCTCGACAACTATGCCGAAGGGGTTTCTAAACACTTGAATAGAACAATTCGACACAGTATTGTTTTAAATTGGGTAAATGAAATAAATTTTGCCTTGATTATATTTTCATATATAAAGAAATAATTTTTCAGAATTATTAAAGTGTATATAAGTGGATCGTTTAGTTGTTTGAGTAATCTAAATTAAAGAATAAATTGTATAAGCAAAAGAATTATAAGAATTGAATTATAATCAAAGTGATTTACAATTGTGAAATAAACTTATATATATAAGAAGTGAAACTATATGAATAGATTTATGAATATGAGTTGTAAATAAAAATGAATTTAAAGTAAAATGGAAGTTTACTTTAGAATTGAAATCTGAATTTCTTTATAAGTAGGAATTTAAGTTATGTAAAACAAAGTGATGTTTATAAATGGAAATATAACTTAAGAGATGTTGAATGAAATTGATATTGGTATCAAAGTAAATTATTAAAGTTAAGTGATAAATGTGAAATAAAGTTATATAAATGAAATTCAACTTTAGAAATTGAATTGAATGAAAGGATTGAATGTTAATCAATTGAATGCAAATCAATTTAGTTAAACCAAATTAAATGAATATAAGCAAAGGAATTTGGTTGTAATTAATATACATTGATTGTTATATGGTTGTTAGTTGATTGATTGTATATAATTCATTAAGTGTTAATGAAACTGGAAGCTAAAATAATTGAAATTCAATTGGAAGTTAAGTGAAACTTGAATAGAATTGAATTTGATTTGGAAGTGAACCAACTTGAATATGAATTAGTGAATATAAACTAATTGAAAATGAATGTTAGTAAAAACATCCACTGTTAATGAATAAAATGTGATTAAATTGAAAACCATTTCATTGAATATTAATGAGAATATGAATGAATATTGATGTGGTTATGGATGTTAGTTGGTTGATGGTTGAATATATTGCTTTTACTGCATTTGCTATGTTGACATATATAGTTATTATGTTGCTATATGTTGTATATTGATACTATTGTCTATATACATGGTTCTCATGTTGTTTGTTGTGTGTTTAGTAGGTGCGGATCGTGTTTGCTTTGCATTTGGAGCTCGCTTTCGCGATATATTAGCCGTATATGCTTGCTAATAAAATATAAGGTACATATCTCGGATTAAATATCGTACTTTTACACTTTTTCCCTGTGGGATGCCCCATTACTTGATGAGATGTATATTTGTGATATATATACTGTCATTTTTTTTTTCGGATCGAGCCGCGCAAAGGAGACTATGGCGAATTTTTCCAGAAATTTAAGGCGTTAGAAAAAATTTGAGAAAATTGGAAAATTTTGAAAACTATAACTTTGATTTGGAATTGAAAGTTAAACAATAGTAGTTGTTTTTGAAAAGATAACTAAGTATGATATGGAAAACTTAGTAAAGTATTATAAGAAGTTTAACTATGAATTATGGAAAGTTAATAAATTCTGTAACTTTTCTTACTTAATAATTTCGAGGACGAAATTCTTTTAAGGGGGGAAGATTGTAACGACCCAGAATTTTTGATAATTAAAATTTGAATATTTAATTAATTTTAAATATTAATAAGTGAATTTATAGGTCGAATAAATTTTATTTTGAATAATTGGATTTAATTGAATAATTAAATCAATAATTTAATATGTTAAATTATGGAAATAATTGAAAATTGAGTTAAATATGATTGAAAATGATTTGTAAAATTTTATTTTATCATGTTGGAGTTAGAACGATATTTTAGAACTTTTAAAATCGAATTAGAAGTTAATTTGTGAAAATTGAATATTTTAATATTTAAATCGACTAGTGAGAATAGTCAATTTTTGAACAGTCTCAGAATTGGACGAAACTAGTTCCATTGGATCCGTAATAGTTAGTTATTACCGGATTTCAATTTTCGTAGCAATCGGAGTTATCGTTTGATCGTGGCGGCTCGAAACGCATCGAATTGTTTTTAATATTAATTTGGCGAGTTAAAATAGCCATTTTTCAAAAAGTCTCGGATTTTGACGAAACCAGTTTCATCGGATCCATAATGTGATATTATTGTAAGGTTTCAAATTTCGTGTCAATTGGATTTACCGTTTCTCCGGTACAAATTAAAACGCCTAGAAAATCGTTTAAATCGGTTTAATTTAAATCGAACGTTTATTGCCATAACTCGCACAGATGTCCAAATTAGCTTTCGAAACCTATTCCATTGTGTCCGGAACGCGGGGTAAACCCTAGAAACGCTGGTTACAGCGCGTAAATCGGAGTTTGGAAATCCCGGATGAATAGTGTTCATAAATTCTCTATAAATAGACCCAAAATTCACAAAAATAAATTAAAAAAAATTTAAAACCCTAATTTATTGAGCAGCCACCACCTACTTCCATCAATGGCCGAAAACGTGTGTCTTTCTTCCTCAAATCTCCTTCAATCCATGCATTAATACGAAAAGTTGTTAACTACAATATTGTAGAGGGCGATGAGAACTACATTTTCAACGGTGGAGATCGCGAATGGTGTTACGGATCGACGACAAAGTGGCTGCAAGGGTGACGCGTTGCGCACGCAAATCGAGAGAGGAGGAGGGGCCGAGTTTCAAGATCTTCAGGCCGAGCATGGAGTGGAGTGCGAGCTTCGCAATGGCGCATTCTGATCGACTTCAAAGTCGACGAAGAGGGAGCAAAATCAAAACCTAGTTTGGAGCTCATGGGTTTTCTTGCGTGTATCGTGTTTACCTGTAGCCGAAAAGAAGGAAGGGAGAAGGAGGGGGTGCGCACGGTTCTGATGGGGGGGGGGGGGGTTTGGATCCAAGGGCTAGGATTGAATAGGTTTAAGAAATTAAAATTTATGTTGTAAATTTTATATAAAATTCATGTAAAACTTTGAAAATTCATAACATTTTCATACGAGGTCGAAAACTCACGAAACCAGTTGCGTTGGAATCGTATGGACGAGCACTACGCGATGGAGTTAGATTGGAGTCGTTTGGAGTTAGTGAGAATTTTGGGTAAAATTAAACGTCCGTTTAATTTTATTCGAAATAAATCGCTAAAACGAAATTGAAATCAAGGTGAGAACTTCTCACTCAATCGAATCAGTTTCGATTTTATTTTAAATAGTTAGATTTAAAATATTTGAATGCATGTTTGAATGATGATTGTTATCTATTGATTGTTAAAATAGGCATTATGCGCCGTTAGTAAGCGGATGTTATTTATTAAAAACATATACCGCGAATATTTCATAATCAGTGAAATTGGTATTATATATATAATGGCAATATATATATATATATATATATTGGCATATGTATATATTGGAGTTATTGATTTCCCGCATTTGTATAGCGGATGAGACCCCATTGCGCCGTTATTAAGCGGATAATATTTTAAATCCCATATACCGCGATAATTTCGTACTGGAGCGAAATTGGTATTGTGCTAATGTTTGTGGATGCAGGAAAACAGGTTGGAGGGATCCAACTGGATTCCTCAACAGTTTTTATTTGATTTCAGATATTTTGATATTTGATGGATTATCATATCGATATATGATATCGTTGTTGTCGTGATTGACTATTTGGTATGTAGCATCATTGGACCAAAACTTTGGAATTTTAAAATGGATTTTAAAGTGATTTTTTGAAAGTATACGTTTATAAAATATTTTTGGAATTGATCCATTTTAAATAAATAAACGTTATAATTTTTAAAGTTATAAAAATTATGATTTTGAGAAATATAGTTAAAGGTTGATTTTTGAAAATATGAGGCTAATGATTTTATAAAATAGTTTAATTGGGATTTTTGAATTTATTATAAAAAGTTTAAAAATAGGATTTATAAAATTTGATTATTTTATAAATCAAGAGAATGGTGAAATTATAAAGGAGATTAAAGATGTTTTAAAATAATAGTATAAATTGATTTTATAAAGGATTTATAAATTGATATTTATAAATGAAAATATTTGAATTATAAAACGAGTTTTTATAAGTGTTTGAATGAAGTGAAAATGGATTGCATAAGTGAATGGAATTTATAAAATTATAAATGGTGAAGTTAAAAATGAAATTTATAAATAGTAAGATTTATAAATTTTGTGAAGTTATTAAAGAATATATTTGGATAAATAATTGAATCTTATAAGTTATAAGATTTATAATTATGAAGTTTAAAAGAACGATTTTGTAAAATAATCGTTTTATAAGTATTTGACTTATAATATGAACCTTTAGTTTATAATTGAGTTATAAATCGAATAGGTTAATAAAGGAATTTATAAAAGGAAGTTGTTATAAAATAAATAGAAATGGAGTTTATAAACGTTGTTTTATAAATCCGCAAACGACTTATTTTGATAAGTAAATTGTTGAAACCTATTAATGGAGTTATATTCACATTTTTGACTGTGAATAATCCTTTGAAATAAAATGAATAGAAATGATGAAATTGGTCAACGTAGTATATTCACGTTTTTGAATAGTGAATAATATGTTAAAGAAATTGTTTTGAATGTGATGTTTTAAATAGAATCAAAACGATCTAACGATGTTTTAAAATGTGTTGAGATTCGAAACCATGGATTTCAACATTCATTGTTGAAATAGACGTTTTCGAGAAATAGAAGGAAATGGTGGACTATAACACCGTTGTTATCGTAAATAATTTCCGAAAGGAATTGTTTTGTATAGTATTGGGATTTATATATCTATTTTAATTTCGAATCCCTATACTAGTGATTTTGGGTTGTCGTAACGTTGTTTTACGCAACATTCGTTTTGGCCCAAATAAATATGTTTAAGAGAACGATTTCCTTAAAGAATGAAATATATACTTAGTTTCGATTTAAGTATATTGAATATTTTTCAAGTGTTGAAAATAAATAGATTTGTGAATTACTTATTAAATAAGTATGGAAATGTTTTCCAATATAAAGTGAATATTTTGAGAATTTATCTTTTTGAAGATAAATTGAAATGAATAATTGAAATCGTATATTCATAGGTATTTTGAAATATAAATTCACTATGGAATTTATAAAAGAAAGTGGAATTTGTTAAAAATAAATGTTGATTTATTTTTGAAGTTTGAAATTATATATCTTGTAAAGATATTTTTGGGAAATAAATAATTTGGAAAATTATTTGGAATCTGGTGATGTTGTGCATATCCATTGATAGTTCAATAACCGACTATCAATATTTACCTTTGAAAGGTATTTGTTGTGATTTGCTGAATTTGAATGCTACACTTATTTTTAAATTATTGCGCTCGTTATTTGGATTACCCATTCCGAATAGTGATACGACGTAATGGATAGCATTGAAGACCGGTGTTGAAGACCGGGTATTTGCGAAAGCGATAGGATGACCTATCGATTGTCTCTGCACTGGGTAGCTCCTGGTATAGAGATTCCCTAAGTGATGGGAAATCCGATCAGGATTGTGAATATACGGATTGCAAGGACTTCTTTGTAAGTGCCTTCGGTTCTGTTCGATCCCGGAACAGACTTGTATGGATTGTATGTCTGACATTACAAATTGAGATATAAAGCAGATTTCTTTCAAATATATTTTTGTTGGTGGCGGAGAATTTATTCTTTTAGCTTAACACCCTTCTCTGAGACGTACGAGCTCAGAGGTTATGTAGTTGAAGGTTATCAGCGATATATTCCCAATTTGGTAATGTGACATGCTGAGTGTTGCTGTGAAATGATCATTGTGTTGATTATTTGTGATAGGATCATTTGTTTGATCGTCTATCCTGGTGATCATTTCTATGATCATTTGTTGACCCAAAGCATGGCTTTTGTATAAAGTATGTTTTTGTGGACGTGACTTCGTCGAGCCTCACACCACGGGAATGGTCAAAACAGGAAAGATGCGGCAAGGTTATGAGGGGTAGCGCCCTTTAGGATATGTGCATTTCCTTCTGGAAAATGGTGGTATCATGGTATGGAACCCAGATACTTACTCATGTTGAAAACACTTTATGATTGTGTAAATTGATTACGAGCGCTCGGTGAAAGGTCCCAAAGGACCGGGGGATGGCATATTCGGTCAGTCGTTACTCAGTTAGGGGTAACCCGGCCTTGTGTTGGTAGAGATCCGGTTTGGTTCTCGGGGATGTCCATCCAGAGGCATTCTCATGTGGCAACGGGAAGTTCCTTGGCCTGATCATTCGTTGGAAATCCAATTCCCAATACGAAACTTTGTACGGTATTAGTTGTAGAACCTGCCATTTACTTATGGTGGTCACCACTGTTTAGATGGTGGCTATAGTAGGCATAGTTCGAAATGTCTATACTGGCTAAGATTTATATTCTACTTTCGAAATGAAATTTTCCCTACACTATGCACTAGTAATAATATCAAATGTTCTTTTTAATGCGTATCAAGCATCTTTGACTATCATAAGGAGAAATCTCCTCCGATTCTGCGTTTGCATTGTGTGTGTGTGCGCGAAGCCTTATGGTAGTCGCATTTTTAAAAGCATTGCGAATTGACTTTAAAAATATTCCTCTATTTTGTTTTCAAAGATAAATAAACTGTTTTGAGTTCTCACACCAGTCACATGACTGACTCGGAGTTTATTGTTTTCCTTCCTAAACTCTGGGTGCCCACCAGTTTCTACACGGGCAGTTAAGAGTTAGGTTTATCAGGATATTCTGGATATTTAGGAGTTGCTGGAGGCAAGCTGGATGGCATGGCGTATTACTAGTTTATATAGTATTTCTTTTCCGCTGTTTGTTGTTGTTTGTTGTTGTACACTCTGATGTAATGATGATATAATGTGATGTAATGTAATAACTGATATAGTTCTTTGTTTAAAGATTATTCATTTATGTATTATATGTTGTTCCGCTGCGAATTGTGAGATTCTGTTGTTGTTCAGTTGTTTTCTTTCTGTTCCGTTCTATTTTCTTTTCTCTCTATTTTCTCTCTTCTTCTCTCTTTTTCTTTCTTTTCTTCTTCTTAAACCCTCAGTGTTCGGTTTTCCGGCATCCGACTGATTGGCATTCGATACAGTGGACGTATTGATGTCGATATTTGGGAGTCGAAGAATCGGGTCCTGACAATTTTTATAAACCCAAATTTATCTCCCAATCTTAATTATTCAATTTGTTACAAGAGAATCTATTTGAAATATAGATTTACATAAATACTTAACCATATTATATGTATTAAATCAATCTAATTTAAATCAAATATTACTACTAAATCTATATACAATTTTCATTTATATAATATCTTAAGAATCAAATTTATTAAACCATATATTTCTTTCCAAAATTATAGAAATTATTTTCAAAATATTTATATGGACCAACGGTGTCTGTATATATTTCCTATCATATAGTCAAGTGCTACGGATATTTACCATTTCAATCCGTATACTAAATATATACGGGTGGATATCATTTCTACCTGTAATCCCAAATTCAATTAAATGAAAATCGCTTGGGTTTATCATTTCAACCCATAACGATTTTCTCCTATTCTAAAGTCTGTTCGGGTACGTATCATTTCAACCCATAGTGATTTATAAACTACAGGGAACTTGCAGAGTGATAACAGAAAATACAATAAAATAACAGGCATATATCATCAATAACAATATAATATAAACAACAGGATACATATCCCGCAGGTGAACAGTTACAGATAATAGCATATATAACAAATTTAAATAACTACAGCAACATATTTCAGTTGTCGTTTCAATTGAAATCAAATTTAATGAATAAAAAAATGTTAATCGTGAGTGATTGCTCACCTTTCGAGCCTAAAGGAGAGGGCGGAATGAGAAGAGATACGAATCCAAGCACAGATTTCGAAGCAAAGCAATATTGGCAAGAATTTTAACGATCAAAGCTGATAAAGAGGAATTGACGAAATCAAATCAGAGTTGGGTCGAGGAAGATAAATAGGATAAGTGAGCTATATATAGTTGTATATATAACTATATATAAATAAAATTGTATTCTAAATTTAAACATATATTAAATTAAATATATATTTTCAAAAATCATTGGTTTAAACAAAACATATCATATGTAGTATAGTTTGAAATAATGTATATGTTTAAAACCATATAAAACCAATATCCAAACACCATCTAAAATTTAAATCTTTATAAAAGTAACCTTTATAAATAAAATATTAAAATCAATATTAAAACATATAACATAAAGTCCATATGTTATATATCAATACCAAATCTAACTCTGGTATATGTAAACTAATATAAACCCATGTAAACTTTATAAAATCTATATGCTACTAAAATAGATTATATATAAAATAAACCAATATAAAATACTAACAGTAATATATGTTAGTTAAAGTTAGTACATAAATAAACTCAACACTTTCTATATTTTACAATGCTTTAAACATGCTAGCACTGCAACTATACAAAATATGCATAGTACTGTAAAACAATTATATACAGTAAAACAAAATAAACTAAAAACACACACCTTTTACAGAACGCATACAGCAAACACTACATATATATATATATTTCTTCTTTATATCCTTATATGCATAGACTAAGCCTTACCCAAGTTTATACTGTATAATATTGGGTAAAAATAGGACACATCATATGATATTATCACCTTTACAAAGTTACTTTATAGTTTATACATACCTAAGTTTAATATATATATATATATATATATATATATATATATATATATATATATGCAGACAAGATATAGAACCAGAGAAGAATCAAGGAAGAGGACAACAAAACTCACCACGGCAAGGTAGTGGCTCGCCGAACAACGTCAGCATGGAAGAGGAGGAGATGGAGGGTGGACATGATCAGGTGGAGGTACGACAGTTGAGGCGGAGAGGCTAAGGGTGCAAGCCAGAGGTGGAGGAGTGTGTTCATTTCCTTTTTTTTGTTGCTGGGTTTCAAAAGAGAAGGGAGCAATTTATGTAGAGGGAGTAAAATGTGTGCAAGTGAGTAAAAGAAGGATGCAAGAATGAGGTGGAAAGTGAAAGCAAAGTGAAGTTGCAAAAGTGGAAATTGATTTATAAACGCAATTAAAATATGAGCCTTTGCCCAATCAATGTAAAAAAAAATCGTACACAAATAAATGAATATGGGACAAATGAAGATGAAGGGGGAAAGACATAAACTATTTATAGGCGATGAATTTATAAAAAGAACCATGATGTGTACAATAATTTAAAAGAAAACGTACACAAATAAATGAATATGAGACAAATGAAGATGAAGGGGGAAAGAAATAAACTATTTATGGGCGATGAATTTATAAAAGAAACCATGAGGTATACAATAATTGAAACGAAAACGTACACAAATAAATGAATATGAGACAAATGAAGATGAAGGGGGAAAGAAATAAACTATTTATGGTGACACAAAAACCCAAAATCATATATATATATATATATATATATATATATATATATATATATATATATATATATATATATATATAACGTGACTAGAAATCAGACTTCAGTAAAACTATGTACTAGTATCAAGACTAACATATATATATATATATATATAGCTATTATGACACATATAAATAAAATAAAACTCGGTATAAATATGCTTTACTATATATATACTTCAAATAGACCATCATACATATACAGTGGTTTTCCAAAATAAATATATATGGAACGTACTCAATATACTTAAAATTTGCACACCTTGCTGAAAAACAAAAGGAGACCGTAAATTTATTACCCATACTATTGATATTTATACCCAACAAAATGAACTATACTCTCCAATTTACATCAAACTTAACTTATATTATAATATAAATAATAGTTTATAAAGTTTTTGTACTAGATCTTATAGGTATAACCACAACCAAACTTTAAAATATATGTACACAGCTCGCACTACAAATCATTAATATACATGACATATTTTATTTTTTCTTTTCAAAATTTTATTATTAATAATTTCTCAAAAATCCAATTCAATACGTTATAAACCAATTAAAAATTGCTAAAATTTTATGGGTCATTACACCAGTTGTTCTGTTTGATTTGTATTCCTAGTGCTGTGCGTGAAAATCGTGAATTAACAAATGATTTGCTTTGAATGAGGATATATAAGATCCCACTGCGGATTTGGATTATGCTATTAAAACTGCTCCTATTTGGTACCATTTTTATTTTGTTCTAGCGACCAATGTCAGGGCTGGAGTGAATGAATAGAAAAGACTATATCTTAAAAATAGACATAATAACTACAGTAACATATAATAAAAAAATACTATGCATAAGAATTAAAAAGATATATCAATTTATCTTTTTTAACAGAACTAACAGTATTGTATTCCAAATAACAGTTAAACATAAACAACTACATACAAACAAAAGTAATCAAAATCATATCATAACCAATTCAACATATGAAATTATCCAAATATTCAACTAAAAGTATTCATAAAACAACCAAGCATTCATAGAACAACCAATCAAATACATTGGACTAAGACAATCAACTCAATTATTCAAAGAACACCCCCTTCTATTATGTCCTAGTTTTTTTACACTTTCCACATCTGTTTTGCTTAGCATGAAAATCAGCACCTTCAATCCTATTCATCCTAGGCCTACCAGCTCCACGAACATGCTTAGGAGGAAGAACAATAGATGATTCTTCAGCTTCAATTGCTTCCTTATCAAAAGTTGGAATATGATTGATCAAATGTGAATACGAAGCTCGATAATAATCAATAGTAAAGTAATTCTCAATATATTCATAAACAGAATTTCTTGTAACATACCAAAATTCATCAATTTAAAATTTATAAATGTAGAACTTTTATGATAAAAAATTTGAAAAGTTCAAATTATGAAATAAAGAATAAATAAATAAATAGATGATGATGTAAATGAATAAGAAATTCAAATTTCTTTTAAGTTTGAAAATTTTGAATTATTAAAAGTTTTTAATCATTGAATTTAACTTTTATTCATATATGTAAATATACATGTGTATGTGTGCACACATGGGTAGATTTGAATTTATATATTGAATTGATTTTCAATTTGAATTTGAATTTTAAAATAAAGTGTTTGGTCAAATAATTTGCACTATAGGAATTATTTAATATGTATTAAAAATTCAAAACACTTTCTTTTAATAATATGTATTAACATAAAAACTAATGTCTTTAATAAAAAAATTTAAGTATAAATACAAGTTTAATGGTGTAAAATACTTCGTTAATAGAGGTAATTAGGGAAAAGGACAAACTTTGAGAAAAAATTAGTCCTAAGGACACAAAGATTCATTTTTTGGCTGATGGACAAACTTTGGAAAAAATTAGGCTGAAGGACAATGCTAGTTCTAACTAGCATTATATTTAATTTTTACACTATACAAAATTCTAGTTCTAACTAGCATTTAATTCAGTTTTTACACTATACAAAATGCTAGTTCTACCTAGCATTGTCCTTCAGCCTAATTATTTTCAAAGTTTGTCCTTCAGCCTAAAAACAAAACTTTTTGTCCTTCAGCCAATTTTTTTTTCAAAGTTTGCCTTTCAGCCTATTTTCCACTTGTTAATAAAAGAAGAAAAAATTTCTTACAAGTGTTAAATTAAGAATTAACATGGTGACAAGTGTAATTCAATAAAAGAAGAAAAGTAACAAGTGTCCTTTTTAATAATTCCTTTACTTAAGTATTTTTTTTAAGCAAACAAACTTATGCAATATCTTTTATCTTTATTTTTATTTCAGAAAACAATCATCATCAAAAGAAAAATAAATCTAAATTGTCTCAACAATTAAAAATCAAGTAACATATTTCAGAAAAGAAAGAAAAAGATCTGTAACAAATTTCTCTTTGTTTCTCAAATTAGAAGGAGAATTCCAATCTTCAATCAACAAGTTTTACAGAATTAAGCAAGGGTTTTAGAGATTTAGGAAAAGTTTAGGATTCAATTTGAAAGAAAAAAAAAGAGGACAGCAATATAAAAAGTTGAAGTTGCAGGCCATAATCTCATTTCTGTTTCAACAGAAATTAAAGAGTAAGCAAATTTAATTCTTTTTATTTTGTTGCTAAGAAAATATTTAAATGAGTATATACATCAAAGTTTAAACTAGCTTATGCCAAATTTACTACAGATAGATAACTCAAAAGAAATCAAGCTAGAAAAGAAATTTTTTTGCAGTTCAAAGAAGTACAGGATTTCCCTCTGTCCACTTCCATTTTCAACTCCAAATTTGTGAGTAAACCTATGCTTTCTCTGATTTCCTTTGTGTTTGGATGCTTATATGAATGCTTATATGAATGTTTATGGCTTTGTATGTGAATGAGTGGCCAAGCTTGTGTTTGATTTTCCTGGAAACATTTGTTTCCATGTCTATGTCTTCATGTAACATTTTAGTTACAGTGATATCTAAAATCTCTCTCCCCATTTCTTTTGAAAAAAAAATTGAATTGAGAAACAAGTGAGTAGACTTTTATTTTAAAAAGCTTAGGCAACAAATACATGATGCACATGAATCACTTCAGTTGTTGACTTTAAACCTCAGTTCTTGGTCCTCTGTTAAAAAACTAGAAGCATGAAATACCTCAAAATTTGATGATTGTGAAATAGGGTTGAAGTTAGTTAGTATTGCATGTTTAAAAATGTGTTTGTATAATTGTTTTAAGTTCTGGAATTTTTTTTGTCATCATGAATGAAGAGGCTGGGTATTGATAAAATCAGACCAAGGATGAACTTCCAAGCTCACAGGCTATTGAAATTGTTTCAAAACATTCCCCATTTCTCTAAATCATTTCAGCCAATATTTTCTAAACAAAGAATGTTAGTTTCAACAGGATCAACCCTTAAAAATAATTTTAAGGATAAATCATAGCAAAGTTTTCGAGAAAACTTGAAATTAAAGGAAAAAGGCTCGAACAAGATAAAATTCTATTATCAAAATTTATCGATTCAGGATTATAATTCGAGCACATTTTGGTAACCATGATTTTTAAGACTCGAATCAGAATTTTTTTTACGGTATTGAGTTAGAAATTTGAAAATGAATGTAAATTCGTTTTTGGGAAATTCCATTCGACCTATGTGATCGGGGGTGTCTTCATTTCGTCTGGAGATGGGTGGGTGACCTGAAAGACAGCAAAAAAATGGTCGAGAAGGTGCTTGACCATTGTGGTGTCGGTGGCGAATAGGTTTAGGTTCCTAAACCTAGTTTTAGTCTAGGGTGAAAAAATGGGTCGCTGATGATCTTCGGGCGCATCGAGTTGGATGGGATTCTTGGAATAGATTGGTGGGTGATCGGAGTTGGTGTGGACGCGGTGGCGTGAGGCCAGGCAGTCGGCGTCGCGAGGTCGAGGTGGATTTAGCTATGTAGTGGGTTCCAGTTTTTTTTGATGAATGGCTCGACTTCAATTCGAGGGGAGATAGGGCATTTCGATGACTGGTGATGGTTGCTGGTTTGGTGGTTGACGTGCGAGGATGTTCGCCAGTGGTCGGAGTCGCCTCCGGTGCCGGTGCACGTGCACATGGAGGAGTGGGTGTCAGTCGTGATGAGTTGGGGAAGAAAGGGGAACTGCTCGAAGAACAACATGGGGAATTGGAACGAAAACTCGAAGTTTTACTCGGGTTGTTAGGCACAATATTGTGTTGGTTTTTTAAAACTTAAGCAAATTGTGAAAATTTTCTTTACTCGGGTAATTTTTAGCTGAAACTCGAAGCGAGGGGATGGTTACCTTGGGTACGACTCGAGGAAGCCTCGGGTGAGTAAATAAAAACAGCAGAAACCCATTTTTTTTATTAAATTTTGGAAAACAGGTTAATTAATTTCGTAATAAATTAATGATAGTTGTAAATGAAATTGGAAGCAAATGATATTGAGTCAATTATCTAAAATTTATGAAGTTCAGGAATATTTTAAATTTTATAAAAGTTGTTTTTAAAAACTTAACTTAATAAAAAGTTTAAAAAATGAAAATCAACATTCAATTGTTAATTTTAAACCAAATTTAAAATGATAAGGAGTAATTAACTGTAACAAGCCGCATATTTGTCGATTTTAATATTTAAATATTTTTTTTAAATATTTTATCGGTACTCGAAATTTAGTCCGAAAAACTACTTTTTGCATACGGTTGAATTAGGACTCGGGACCACTCCCATTGAGTTTAAAATGCCGTTTGCGACCTTTTTGAGTATAAGCTTCGATATGTTTGGAGAAAGTTGATTTTTTTGCTACTTTTCACTTTGGGTTTGAGTTTGGGTTTAGCCATTAGCCAACTTATACTTAAAAACTGAACCCCTCCTCCCCATTCTCCCTCACTTCTTTCTCTTTTCAGTTTTTATAGCATTAATGGTGGGAGAGATTGGAAATTAAAACTCCAAAACCCTAGTTCCTTTTTGCAACTTCAAATTCCTAGCTCCAAACTCAAGAAGAACCCATTGGTAAGCTTCTCTCCTTCTTCTCCAACTTATTCTCTTACCAATTTCAGAAATTCCTAAACCTAATTTTGGGAATGTTCTTGTTTTGAGCTTAGATTCAAGCTCATTTGGGTTGTGTTGAAGAGAGGTTGATTCTCCATTTGCTTTCACGCTTCTTCTTGTTTGATTTTATAAAAAGGTGAGATTTTTATCTCACATCTTAGTTTATAATTATCTTCGATTGTTAGGTATGAATTCCTAACACTTACTCCTGTGCAATTGATTTTGGTTTGGATTGATGTGGTGTATATTCCAATTTTGGTATTTTGAAATCAAAATCTATGAAAATCCTTTTATGGATATTTGGACATGGATATTTGAGGCGTATCGACGAGTCGTTTAAGGCTGGGTTGTCACTTGGCGCAAATCCTTAGTCGTCACTTGCTCGTTCGATCGTTTCCGATATTCGTTTGGCCATTTTAGGTCGAGGTTCAGAAAATGCTCTGAATTCCAGTTTCAGACGTCTGAATCTGGAATTTCAGACGTCTGAATTGGTTCTATTTCAAACAGAAAGAAAATAGGCTAAAATATGCCTATTTCAGACGTCTGAAAAACTTGATTCAGACGTCTGAATTGTGTTCTGGAAATCTTTATATTTCCAGATTCAGACGTCTGAACCACTTGTTTCAGACGTCTGAAACTGCAGTCTTTTGCCTGCTTGCCTATTTGTTTACGAATTCCAATTTTATCGACTTGTGTTGGTTCCCTTCTATGTTATCATTTAATTATCAACTTTGATGACATTTTCTTGGGAATTTTTGGAAATATCCACTTTGATGGATTTAATATCGATTTCTTTGGATTTGATTCACGTCTTCGTATGTGAATTTTGATGATTGATTGTTCCTACAATCCTTTCGATGATTTGTCACTTTAAAAATATAAAGGTTTCTATACTAGTAGTAAATATCAAAACCCTTTTCATCAAAACAATTTCAACTGTATTTTCAATTACAAAGCTCGTTTCCTAAACCGTTTTCCAATCTACTAGTATATACAAACCTTTACCTCACTCGTATGAGAAATCTAATTAAACGACTTAATAAAACAAGTGGTATGAAACTCTTGCGTTTACTTCGTTGGTTAATTCTTGGACTTGTTCGATTGAATCTCTTGTGACAATTTTCTAGTGGAGATCTACAATTTGTTCGCAAATACTTAAGTTAAGCTAGTGGTTATGGGACATGATGCTAAACTCATATATTTACTAGCTTATTGTAGTTGACACTTCTTGATGATCGATGGTGATCATTTTATGGTTTAGACTAGCAATTGTGCGATGTCTCTTTGTCTGCGAGGGAGACTAAGCCCCGCTTTGTGGAGTTTCGACTCAAATTGGTGGGGTAGCAACCCACGGTCTTCGGACCATTCGTGTGTCAGGTCTTCGGACCATTCGTGTGTCAAATTAATGGCTAGCTACCATGAGATAGCTTCTCGTTCGTGTGTTACAACTGTTGGTGAGTTTTCATGCTCCCGTTCGTGTGATAGGCCTCCCCCTTTTTATTTTATGATTTCTGGATTTCGTGTGTTGAATTCTAGAATTTATGCTTCACCAATTTTAGTGATTTTCATTGATATGAATTATCAATTTTTGTGCGTTGGTGAATTCGTGTGTCATTAACTTGTTGTGAATACAAGTTTTGGGTATGATACCCTTTTTGGATCTTTGAGAAGATTCTTTGATATTGATTAATCGTTTGTTGATTATCATTTTCATACTTATAGTAGTATGCCATTATGGATATTATACGTCTATGCCATATCTTTCGTTCTATATCATGTTTTCTGATATTTATAGCTAGACTGATCCGTTTATTATTTTCTTATAAATAATACTCGGGTCAGACCGAAATGTTGCAGGTGCTTCGACTTGACTTCTCTCCAGGGATCCATTACTCTGACCTTTTGCTTGCTACTTAGATTAGTAGTTTTTGTTGTATACTCTTGAGATATTGACTCATTGATGTATTCTTTTGTATAGCACATGTTGCTATTATTTTGTGTTATTGTGGATCTTTCTGACCACTACTATGATGTACACTTTTATGTGTAATATTCATATCTTATTCCGCCTTTGTGATATGAATTATCTGTGACTGATTTATGTTATGTTTGTTTCTATATTTGTTTCCGAAGATATTATAGCCACTGTGTAGTAGCCTTGAGTTTGTGTCGGCATGTCGGATTTCCACTTGAAAAGATTTGCATGTTATACTATCTGACATATCGATGCTCGCACAAAGCAATTACACGGATGGTCTCTCCTCAACAGCCTTATTCTCCGTGCTAGTTGACAGCATTCACCGTAATGTTCTTGGCTAGCGTGGGTATAGAGGTGGGGCGTCACAGCTTGGTATCAGAACCAAACTTCGGAACAATATGGAATATTATAACAAGGATCATCGTCCTAAGTCCATCTTAGGAGTCGTGCTTTCGGATTTTATTCGGGTCTTCGTACCGTCCTATCCTATTTTCTTTTATGATTCCTTGTTTTATCTATCAAGATTGCTTGATATTTATTTTGAGAATAACTTTTCTCCTTCTTTCTTTCTTAAAGAAGAGAAATGGTTAGACCAGGCCGTCGCAGCGCTGGTCAATCTAGTGCTACTCCACCCCAGGATGGAGTTTTTATGACTGCTCAACAGCTTCTTGATTTGGTAACTAATGCTCAAGCAGCTGGAGCTAACCCGAAACCTACTCACCCAAAGTCGGGATTTGCACGCTTGTGCAGCGATTACACTAATTTGAGTGGGGAGCCATTCAAAGGTTCCGAAACTATTATTGAAGTACAGGCTTGGCTAAGGTCATGCGATCGAATCTTTTCTCGCATGAATCTTATTGACCTTCACCGAGTTCAGGTGGCCTCTAGTATGCTCCGAGAAAGAGCATTGGACTGGTACGAACTTCTTATTTCTGAGATTAATGAAGCGGATCTCACCTGGGAGCAATTCCGAGGACGCTTCGAATTAAAATTCGTTCCAGAAGCTGAGAAAGTGACATTGGCTCGACGATTTATAGACCTTGTTCAAGGTGAGTCCTCCGTGACTGATTACGTCGCCTCCTTCGAGTCACTTTCCAAATATGGGGTAGAATACATCAACACCCCTTTAAAGAAGAACCAGAGGTTCGTCTATGGCTTAAACAAAGATCTCAAGAAGCCATTACTTCTAAAATTAGAAGTTTCTTTCGACCAACTCGTAGATATCGCTCTTCGTCTTGAAGAGGCGGATAGGGAGAATGATATTGAAGTGGTGGGTTCCAAACCAAGCTTCAACAACAACAAGAAGAGGCCCAGCAAATTCAAAGGTCCTTATCCCAATAAGAAAGGGAGGCAAGCAACTCCTGTTGAAAAGACCTTTTCCTCTACTCAAGGGAAATGTTATAATTGTGGTTCGAAAGATCATTTTGCGAACAAGTGTTCAAAGCCTCGTACTTGTCGCTATTGCAAAAGCCCGGACCATTTTATGCATGTGTGTCCCAAACTTCAAAATAGGAGGGAGGGAAAGTTGAATGTTGCTCAAGCCCCTGGCAACACATCTCGTGGCCAAGGTGTTTCTCATTCTATTCTGGATGGAATTATTTTATTTCGTGATCATCCTATTCGAGTCCTTTTTGATACGGGTGCGTCCCATTCTTTTATATCAAAAGAACTTGTTGATACTTTTTCTTTGGATGTTTTGTGTTTAATGACTTCTTTGAGAATTGCGAATCCGGTTGGTGGATCCGCGACAATCAGTTTATTGTGTAAAGATGTCGAGATTATTTTGTGTGATTTTTCGTTCCGAGACGATTTGCATGTCATGCGGTACTTAGGCTTTGGAATGATTTTGGGAATGGATTGGCTTAACCGTTATGAAGCTCATATCCTATGTTCGGAGCGGACTATTCATCTTCGACATCCTCAATCTGTCAAGCAGATTTCTATTAATCTTCAAGATTCAGTTTCCAGCTTGGTCGCATCTTTATATTCTTTAAATCCTCATGATGACGATGATGATGATGAGGGTGATATTATTTCTCTTGTTCACGTCGTTTGTGAATTTTCCGACATATTTGAGCCCGTTTTAGGATTACCACCTAAGCGAGCAATTGAGTTCAGAATTAATCTTATTCCTAGAGCTCAACCTATCACTCGTCCTCCTTATCGTATGTCCAATAAAGAAAATGAGGAGATGCGTAAACAATTATCCGAATTGGAGACGAAGCAATTTATTCGCTCTAGTTCTTCGCCTTTGGGAGCTTCAGCTATTTTTGTGAAGAAATCCGATGGTACACTTAGGCTTTGCGTTGACTACCGCAAGCTTAATGATCTTACTATCAAAAATAAATATCCTTTACCTCGGATTGATGATTTATTTGACCAACTTAGTGGTGCTAGAGTCTTTTCACAATTGGACTTGGCTACCGGTTTTCATTAGCTTCGTATTGCAGAGGATAACATTCCTTTGACATTGTTCCATACTCGGTATGGATCTTATGAATGGCTTGTTATGCCATTTGGGTTAACGAATGCCCCGGCTTATTTCGTTGACTTAATGAATCGAGTTTTTAAAGACTTCGTCGATCGATTTGTTCTCATCTTTATTGATGATATCCTTGTGTATTCTAAAACCGAGGTGGAGCATGAAAAACATCTTCGAATTGTATTGGAAACTCTTAGGAGTAATCAATTAAAAGCAAAATATTCTAAATGCCATTTTTGGCAATCTCGTGTGAAGTTTCTCGGTCATATTATTTTCGAATCTGGAATTTCCGTGGATCCTTCAAAGATTGAAGCGATTCAAGATTGGAAGAGACAGGAGAGTGTGACAGAGATTCGTAGTTTCCTTGGATTGGCTGGTTATTACCGTCGTTTTATCAAAGACTTTTCTAAGATTGCCGTGCCTCTCACTAGCTTGACTAAGAAAGGTGTTAAATGCATTTGGTCGGACAAATGTGAAGCTTCTTTTCAGAAATTAAAAGAACTCCTTTCTGATGCTCCTATTCTTGTTATTCCCGAGGGGAATCAAGATTTCGTTGTTTATACCGATGCTAGTCGCGTTGGTTTGGGTGTCGTTCTTATGCAAAGAGAACGTGTTATTGCTTATGCTTCTAGGCAATTGAAGCCTGCTGAGACTAGATATGCCACTCATGATTTAGAGCTCGCGGCTATTGTTTTCGCCCTTCATATTTGGCGTCATTATCTATTAGGAGAGAAATTTGTTCTTTATACCGATCATAAGTCTTTGAAGTATTTGTTCTCTCAGAAGGAACTTAATTTGCGCCAACAGCGTTGGCTCGAGTTCCTTGCGCCGTATGATCTCGACATCCTTTATACTCCCGGAAAGGGGAAATCGTGTTGCCGATGCACTTAGTCGCAAGCAACAAGCGGTTGATTCTATGACGATATCCGAATGGAATGATCTCGAGATATTATCCTCTTGTGAGATTCGAGACCGTGTCTCTGATTTATGTTCATCACTTGTGTTATGTAGCCTTGAGGCTCATCCTTCTCTTTTAGACCGCATTCTTGAAGCTCAAAGGCTAGATCCCGAAATGGCTCTTCTTGGCCAAAATATTAGGGATAAAATTGATATTGAAGGATTGAAAGAATTTGATATCGATTCTCGTGGCGGCATTTGAAAATTTGGTAGACTTATCGTACCAAATATTATTGATCTTCGTAAGGATATTTTAGAAGGTTCTCATCGTTCTAAATTCACCATTCATCCCGGTAGTAGTAAAATGTACGTGGATATGAAGCGACGATATTATTGGGAGGGAATGAAATTTGATATTGCTAACTTTGTTAAGTGTTGCATGACTTGCCAGCTTGTTAAAGCCGAACATCAAAGCCCGGTGGGTTATTGCAACCTTTAGAAATACCAATTTGGAAGTGGGACCAAATTTCCATGGATTTTATAGATGGCCTTCCCCGTTCTCGTTCGGGTCATGATAGCTTATGGGTGATTGTTGATAGACTAACTAAATCTGCCCATTTTATTCCCGTCCGGTCTAACCGAACCGTTCCTCTTTTGGCCAAACTCTTTATCAAAGAGATTGTCAAATTACATGGAGTTCCTACTTCTATAGTTAGTGATCTGATCCATTGTTTACTAGTGGATTTTGGAAGAGTCTTCAAAAAGCTTTGGGAACGAAGCTCAATTTTAGCACCGCTTATCATCCTCAGTCCGATGGACAAACCGAGCGTGTGAATCAAACTCTTGAAGATCTTCTTCGTGCTTGTGTTCTGGATTTTGGTGGAAGTTGGGAAGATCATATTTCACTTGTGGAATTTTCCTATAATAATAGCTTCCAATCTAGTATTGGTATGGCACCTTTCGAGGCACTCTATGGAAGGCCATGCCGATCTCCTTCTTGTTGGCTTGAGGCCGGTGAGAAGCTGGTTTTAGGTCCAGATTTTATTCGCGATTCCATAGAAAAGATTGATCTTATTCGTCATAGGATAAAAGAAGCCCAGAGTAGACAAAAATCCTATGCCGATAACCGGAGAAGGAAGTTAGAATTTTCTGTGGGAGATCTTGTGTTCATTCGTGTATCACCTACGAAAGGTGTTGTACGTTTCAGTCGATCGGGAAAATTGGCGCCTCGATATATTGGGCCATTTCCTATCACTGAACGTTTTGGTTCCATGGCTTATCACCTTTTATTACCGGCTCAATTTTCTGCTGTTCATGACGTGTTTCACGTTTCTCAATTACGGAAGTGCCTTCGAGATTCCGATTCTGTTCTTGAGCCCGGTGTTGTGGAAGAGATTGAAGTTTCGCCTAATTTAACTTATGAGCAACATCCTATTCGTATCATTGCTTCGGAGGTCAAACGACTTCGAAATAAAGATGTTCCGCTTGTTAAAGTTCAATGGTCTTCAAATCCTAAGGATTATTCTTGGGAATCTAGAGAGTACATCGAGCGAACACATCCGGACTTACTTTCTCGTGCTCTTTGAGGTGAACCTTTTATTTCAAATTTCTTTTGTGTTGAATATGCTTTTATGGTTGTTACTATATATCTTCTTCTTAAATATTGCGAGGACGCAATTTCTTTAAGGAGGGGAGTATGTAACAACCCGCATATTTGTCGATTTTAATATTTTAATATTTTTTTAAAATATTTTATCGGTACTCGAAATTTAGTCTGAAAAGCTACTTTTTGCATACGGTCGAATTAGGACTCGGGACCACTCCCATTGAGTTTAAAATGCCGTTTGCGACCTTTTTGAGTATAAGCTTCGATATGTTTGGAGAAAGTTGATTTTTTTGCTACTTTTCACTTTGGGTTTGAGTTTGGGTTTAGCCATTAGCCAACTTATACTTAAAAACTGAACCCCTCCTCCCCATTCTCCCTCACTTCTTTCTCTTTTCAGTTTTTATAGCATTAATGGTGGGAGAGATTGGAAATTAAAACTCCAAAACCCTAGTTCCTTTTTGCAACTTCAAATTCCTAGCTCCAAACTCAAGAAGAACCCATTGGTAAGCTTCTCTCCTTCTTCTCCAACTTATTCTCTTACCAATTTCAGAAATTCCTAAACCTAATTTTGGGAATGTTCTTGTTTTGAGCTTAGATTCAAGCTCATTTGGGTTGTGTTGAAGAGAGGTTGATTCTCCATTTGCTTTCAAGCTTCTTCTTGTTTGATTTTGTAAAAAGGTGAGATTTTTATCTCACATCTTAGTTTATAATTATCTTCGATTGTTAGGTATGAATTCCTAACACTTACTCTTGTGAAATTGATTTTGGTTGGGATTGATTTGGTGTATATTCCAACTTTGGTATTTTGAAATCAAAATCTATGAATATCCTTTTATGGATATTTCGACATGGATATTTGAGGCGTATCGACGAATCGTTTAAGGCTGGGTTGTCAATTGGCGCAAATCCTTAGTCGTCACTTGCTCGTTCGATCGTTTCTGATATTCGTTTGGCCATTTTTGGTCGAGGTTCAAAAATTGCTCTGAATTCCAGTTTCAGACGTCTGAATCTGGAATTTCAGACGTCTGAATTGGTTCTATTTCAAACAGAAAGAAAATAGGCTAAAATATGCCTATTTCAGACGTCTGAAACACTTGATTCAGACGTCTGAATTGTGTTTTGGAAATCTTTATATTTCCAGATTCAGACGTCTGAACCACTTGTTTCAGACGTCTGAAACTGCAGTGTTTTGCCTGCTTGCCTATTTGTTTACGAATTCCAATTTTATCGACTTGTGTTGGTTCCCTTCTATGTTATCATTTAATTATCAACTTGATGACATTTTCTTGGGAATTTTTGGAAATATCCACTTTGATGGATTTAATATCGATTTCTTTGAATTTGATTCACGTCTTCGTATGTGAATTTTGATGATTGATTGTTCCTACAATCCTTTCGATGATTTGTCACTTTAAAAATATAAAGGTTTCTATACTAGTAGTAAATATCAAAACCGTTTTCATCAAAACGATTTCAACTGTATTTCAATTACAAAGCTCGTTTCCTAAACCGTTTTCCAATCTACTAGTATATACAAACCTTTACCTCACTCGTATGAGAAATCTAATTAAACGACTTAGTAAAACAAGTGGTATGAAACTCTTGCGTTTACTTCGTTGGTTAATTCTTGGACTTGTTCAATTGAATCTCTTGTGACAATTTTCTAGTGGAGATCTACAATTTGTTCGCAAATAATTAAGTTAAGCTAGTGGTTATGGGACATGATGCTAAACTCATATATTTACTAGCTTATTGTAGTTGACACTTCTTGATGATCGATGGTGATCATTTTATGGTTTAGACTAGCAATTGTGCGATGTCTCTTTGTCTGCGAGGGAGACTAAGCCCCGCTTTGTGGAGTTTCGACTCAAATTGGTGGGGTAGCAACCCACGGTCTTCGGACCATTCGTGTGTCAGGTCTTCAGACCATTCGTGTGTCAAATTAATGGCTAGCTACCATGACATAGCTTCTCGTTCGTGTGTTACAGCTGTTGGTGAGTTTTCATGCTCCCATTTGTGTGATAGGCCTCCCCCTTTTTATTTTATGATTTCTGGATTTCGTGTGTTGAATTCTAGAATTTATGCTTCACCAATTTTAGTGATTTTCATTGATATGAATTATCAATTTTTGTGCGTTGGTGAATTCGTGTGTCATTAACTTGTTGTGAATACAAGTTTTGGGTATGATACCCTTTTTGGATCTTTGAGAAGATTCTTTGATATTGATTAATCGTTTGTTGATTATCATTTTCATACTTATAGTAGTATGCCATTATGGATATTATACGTCTATGCCATATCTTTCGTTCTATATCATGTTTTCTGATATTTATAGCTAGACTGATCCGTTTATTATTTTCTTATAAATAATACTCGGGTCAGACCGAAATGTTGCAGGTGCTTCGACTTGACTTCTCTCCAGGGATCCATTACTCTGACCTTTTGCTTGCTACTTAGATTAGTAGTTTTTGTTGTATACTCTTGAGATATTGACTCATTGATGTATTCTTTTGTATAGCACATGTTGCTATTATTTTGTGTTATTGTGGATCTTTCTGACCACTACTATGATGTACACTTTTATGTGTAATATTCATATCTTATTCCGCCTTTGTGATATGAATTATCTGTGACTGATTTATGTTATGTTTGTTTCTATATTTGTTTCCGAAGATATTATAGCCACTGTGTAGTAGCCTTGAGTTTGTGTCGGCATGTCGGATTTCCACTTGAAAAGATTTGCATGTTATACTATCTGACATATCGATGCTCGCACAAAGCAATTACACGGATGGTCGCTCCTCAACAGCCTTATTCTCCGTGCTAGTTGACAGCATTCACCGTAATGTTCTTGGCTAGCGTGGGTATAGAGGTGGGGCGTCACATTAACAATTAATGTTTTGCAATGATATTATACTCTGAAATTAATTAGAGAATAGACAATTTAAAAAAAGGGTAATTAAACTCAATTAATTAACAATTGTGAATTAGTAAATTAAAGAATAACTAATTAATAAAGAAAATCAAGATTAAATTAATTCATAATTAAGTAAAAATTAAACATTGATTTAAAATAACTAATAAAGATAATTATATGGTTAATTCGCCTTAATCCAATCACCCTAATCAAAGATGAATGACCATCATCAAATATCCTGTATTGGGTTGATATTTCTGTTGTGATGCTGTCATTGCTTTGTGATCAACTGTGATTTGTGATTTGTTCCTATATGAATGTGAAAGATTTTTGCCTGTAAAACGGCATTTAAACTTCGATGCGACAGGGAGTCGGATTCCAGTTGGTTATCCGAAACCCACATCGAACCTGTGAATCTTTGTGAATTAAATATCCCCATGTTTTAAAAAAAATTGACGCTCACTATTCGGATTAGCCGGAAAAGGACCTTTGTGTCATATAACCAATGCTGAATAGTGATTCGACGAATGGAGAGCAATTGAAGATCGGTTGGTGAAGACCAGGTGTCTTCGAAAATGATAGGATAACCTATCGATTGTCTCTTCACCGAGTTGCTCCGGTATAGGGATCCCTAAGTGATGGGAAGTCCGATCGGGATTGTTGATGCCCAGATTTGCAAGGACTTCTTCCTTTATTGGACGAAGTGCCTTCCGTTCTGTTCGAACCCGGAACAGACTTGTATGGTCGTGTGTCTGACACTACACTTTGAGATACAAAGCCAATTTCTTTCAAATACATATCTGTTGGTGGCGGAGAATTTATTCTCTTAGCTTAACACCCTTCTCTGAGACGTACGAGCTCAGAGGTTATGTAATTGAAGTTATCAGCGATATACTCCCAATTTGGTAGTGTGGCCCGCTAAGTGCTGCTGTGTATTGATGATCATTTGTCGATCATCAGATGATCAAAGCATGGCTTTTGTAAAAAGCGTAGCTTTGTGGACGAGACTTCGTCGAACCTCACAACCCGGTAATGGTCGAAACAGGAAATATGCAGCAACGTTATTGGGGGTAGCGCCCTTAGGGTATGTGCATTTCCTTCTGGATAGAAGTGGTATCATGGTATGGAGCCCAGATACTTAACTTATGTGGATATCGCAAATATATATATTCTTTTGTGATTGATGTTGGAGCCTCGGATAAAAGTTGGTTATAACTGGGGAATGACATACTCGTGTCAGTAGTTACCTAGTTATAGAGGTAACCCGACCTTGTGTTGGCAGAGATCTGGTTAGGTTCTCGGGACGTCCCTCCAGAGGCGTACCCATGTGGCCCAGGAAGTTCCTTAGCCTGACCATTTGTTGGAAATCCAATTACCAATATGAACCCAGTACGGTTTTAGTTGTAGAACCTTCCATCTAATATGGTAGCTATAGTAGGCATACTATAATGGTACGTATGCTGGCTAAGATTAATATTATACTTTTTGAAAATGTTTTCACACCATGCACTAATAATAGTATTTAAAAGTGTTTTTCCCGTATCAAGCATTTTTGACTGTCATAAGGGGAAATCTTCCCCAAGTCTGCTTTTGCATTATGTGTGAGGCGGGAGGCCTTATGGCAGTTTCATTTTCTAAAAGCATTGCGAATTTCTTTCAAAATTCTTTTTGTTTGCTTTGATTTAAACTAAACTGCTTCTATTTTAAAGAAACTGTTTTGTTTACTCATACCAGTCCCATGACTAACCCGGAGTTTATTATTTCCTTTCTAAACTCTGGGTGCCCATAATTTCCACACGGGCAGCCTAGTAGCTGGTCTTCTGTGTTTTGAAACTAGCTGGATCTTGGAGTTGTATGGTTTGGAGACTACTAGTTTTGAAGGTTTATTCTTGGAGACATTTTGGAAACTTTTAGATCTTGAGGGTCTTAGTTTGGAAGTTCATATTTCTTTATCTCTTTGAAGACTTTCTTGGTGTGATCACTTGTTGTTCTTTTGTGATGGTCTATTTTGGAGTTGTGTTGTATATGTATATAAATACTCTGATGTGGGTGTTTGTTGTATAGTATTGTGATGTTGTATCTGGGATGTTGATGTTGGCAGTTTTATTTTCCGCTGTTTATTATTCATCTAATTGTTGCTATAAGCTCCATTCGAACTGAAATTCGACGTTCGAATCTCCGTCAGTCAAATACAAGTGAGGTATTTGATGTCGATTTTTGAACATTGAACTTCGGGTCGTGACAAGTGCTATCAGAGCTAAAGGTTGAGTAAGAACTTTAGCTAACACATTAGATGGCTTATTAGAGATAAGGTGAAGTATGCCCTAGAATGAGTATAAACCAAGACTGAAACTTAAAATTTTCTTAGTCTATTTTCTTTAACTGCTGATATTCCTTAGGATATCTCGTCCGAATCTCTAAATCAAGTTTCTTACTAATTACAAATAGTAAGAATGAGTGGGCGTAGTGGTAGAACTAGGAGTCAGGGAAACGGTACCACAGCTAGTCAAGTTTCTCCTTCAGCGGAAGCAGTTGTGCCTACTTAACCTCAGCCAAATCTGGCTGATTTGCATAAGAGTTTCATAAGGTTTGGTGATAGGCCTTTCACTGGCAAAGAATCAATTATTGAGGCCCAGGCTTGGATAAGATCATGTGAAAAGATTTTTAAGAGGCTTAAGCTGCAGGATGATCAAATGCGTCTAATTGCTTCTTGGCAGCTACAAGATGAAGCTTCAGCTTGGTGGGAAACGGTTACAATAGATGAACCTGAAGAAGAGTTTTCTTGGAGTCGATTCAAAGAGGTGTTCGAAAAGCGGTATTTTCCATCGGCAGGAATTTCACGAATGTATCAAGAGTTTCTGGACTTAAAGCAAGGAGCCTTGTGTTTTGAGGAATACTTAAACAAGTTTAATGAATTATCCCGTTTCGGACCGGAGTTAGTGAATACGCCTTTAAAGAAAAACGAAAAATTTATTCGTGGGATGAACAAGAAATATCACAAAAGGATGACCACACACATTAAAGAATCTTTCTCCGATCTTATCGATATAGGATATCAAGTACGCCACCCTGGATATGCAAGTGATTCCAAGGGAAAGCGGAAATTCCAGTAATCAGAATTGGAAGAAAAGAAAGTTTGGGGGTAAGAAGCCACATCAAGGCAAGGACAAGAGGAACAACCAAGGAAATTCGGCCAGAAATGTAACCTGTTACAATTGCCAAGAAAAGGGGCATTATTCAAACAACTGCAAGAACCCGTAGAAACAAGTCAAGAAGGAACAACCTACGAAGAATAATCAAGGAGCTCGAGAATGCTATAATTGTCACAAGCCTGGACATGTTGTTAGGAATTGCCCAGTATTGAAACAAGCAAAGGTGGCAAATGTATATGCGATAAAGGAAGACCCTTCAACTTCGAAAGCAGATAAGGGAAAAGGTGTTTTGGAAGGTAACCTTACTATTTGTGATAAAGTTGTTAGAGTTTTATTTGACACGGGAGCTTCACATAGCTTTATCTTCCAACAAACCGTAAATGAATTAGAACTTAAAATTGAATTTGTTGAAGACCCTATTTGCGTGAAAAATCCGGTTGGAGGTCCCGCAAATCTTTGTTTGTATTGTAAGAAAGTCCCTATTTCATATGATTGCTATCAATTTCCTATCAATCTTTATATCCTCGAATTTAATGAATTTGAAATCTTACTTGGAATGAACTGGTTATCGAGATACGAAGCTAAATTAGATTGTAATGATCGGACAATTTTAGCCAAAACAAACCTTGGAAATTTTGTTGAAATCTCTTGTGAGGATCCGAGTCCAAAGAGAGATAAATTAATGTATACTTTGGGATATCCTGAAACCAGTTTGGAGTCTATACCTGTTGTTCGGGAGTTTTCCAACGTATTTGAAGAAGTAAAATCGTTACCTCCACACAGAGAAATAAAATTCCGAATTGATTTAGTACCCAATGTCCGTCCTGTCGTACACGCAAGTTGCAGGATGGTACCTAAGGAAAGAATTGAATTAGTCAATCAGACTCGAGATTTGTTAGAAAAAGGATTGATTCGCCCTAGTGTTTCCGAATGGGGTTCAGCCGTCATATTCGTGGCTAAATCAGACGGATCTCTGAGATTGTGTGTAGATTACCACGACCTCAATAAACAAACTTTCAAAAACAAATTTCCTTTACCTAGAATCGTTGATCTATTCGATCAAATTCATGGCGCTCGATTCTTTTCTAAAATGGATTTAGCTCAAGGATTCCATCACCTGCGAATAGATGAGGATTGTGTTCATTTAACTGCCTTTAGGGGTCCTAACATGTTCTACGAATGGTTAGTCATGCCTTTCGGACTAACCAACGCTCCCACGTATTTCGTAGATTTAATGACACGTGTGTTTCGAGAAGTACTGAATAAATTTGTCTTTGTATTTATTGATGATATCTTGATTTATTCCAAAACCGAAGAAGAGCACACTGAACATCTCAGAATTCTTTTGGAAATATTGAAAAGGAATGTCTTATTCGCTAAATTCTCTAATGTCACTTTTGGGTCAAAGAAGTCAGATTTCTTGGTCATATTGTTAATGAAGAAGGGATTTCTGTTGATCCAAGCAAGATTTATGCATTTCTGTACTAGAAGCGACCCACTACTCCTAGAGAAGTTCGAAGATTTCTAGGTTTAGCGGGATATTATAGGAAGTTTGTTCAGGATTTTTCTAAGTTGGCCAGTCCACTGACTAAGCTGACGATGAAGAATGAAAAATTCAATTGGACTCCAAAGTGTGACGAAGCTTTTTAGGAATTAAAAAGGAGATTAACTACCGCTCCCGTTCTCGCTATTGTTAACGGGAACCAAGGGTTATCTGTTTATACTGATGCTTGTGGAGACGGTTTGGGAGCAGTGCTAATGCAAAATGGAGAAGTAATTGCCTAAGCGAGTAGACAATTACGACCGCATGAGAAAAATTATCCAACACATGATTTGGAACTTTTAGCGGTTATTTTCACTCTGAAAATCTGGCGACACTATCTTCTGGGTAAGAACTTTTCCAGCTTTCTTAACAATATAAGAAATTTAACTTAACTAAATAAACGTACTTAATGAACTCTCTTTATTCTAGGTGAAAATTTTGAATTATTCACCGATTACAAATCTTTAAAGTATCTCTTTACCCAGAAAGATTTAAATTTACGGCAACAACAATGGTTAGAATTTCTAGCGTCATATGACCTAGATATTCTGTATACACCTGGTAAAGCCAATGTGGTTGCTGATGCTTTAAGTAGAAAGCATGCTACTCTTACTCATCTTGTTGTCACCCCTACTCTCCTTGAGAAAATCGCCAGCAAGCAAAATGAGACAAATTTCTTCGAGATATTTATGGGAAAATTCTTCGAGGAGAAGGTACTATTTTTGAAACAAATCATAGTGGAGTTATAAGATTGAAAGGAAGAATTTGTGTCCCTGATATCCCAGAATTAAAGCATGAAGTTTTGGATGAATGTCATAAGTCGAAACTCAGTATCCATTCAGGAGTTAATAAAATGTATGAAGATATTAAAAGAACCTTCTAGTGGAAAACAATGAAGAGAGATATATCCATATATGTGAGTCGATGTGCTACATGTCAGCAAATTAAAAGCGACTAGAAGAAGATGGCGGGTTTACTCTAGCCTTTGGAAGTGCCAAAATGGAAATGGGATAAGGTATCAATGGATTTTATGACGGATTGCCACGAACCAAGAAGGGAAATGAAGCAATTTAGGTTATAGTGGATCGCCTAACCAAAACTGCTCACTTCATTCTAGTGAAATACACTCGGACAGCAGCAAGTTTAGCTGAGCTATATATCAAAGAGATTGTCCGTCTCCATGGTATAATGAGTAGTATAGTAAGTGATCATGACCCGATCTTTACTAGCAGATTTTAGGAAGCGTTTCAGGACACGTTGGGAACAAAGCTAAATTTCAGTACTGCTTATCATCCACAATCAGATGGGCAGTCTGAAAGGATAAATCGAATATTAGAGGA
Organism: Allium cepa; assembly: GCA_030765085.1. Taxonomy (NCBI): domain Eukaryota; kingdom Viridiplantae; phylum Streptophyta; class Magnoliopsida; order Asparagales; family Amaryllidaceae; genus Allium; species Allium cepa. The sequence continues at coordinate 206,202,722 of CM060929.1, forward strand.
TCTTTTGCGAGCTTGTATTCTCGACTTTGGTGGTTCTTGGGAAGACTATCTACATTTGGTCGAATTTTCATATAATAACAGCTATCAAGC